>CM066047.1:32227601-34627601 GCA_033557465.1 Ichthyophis bannanicus | reverse complement strand
ACGCATTATCACGATGACTGCGTTTAGCATGAAATGCAGATGTGAATTAATGTGAAGTTACTTATTTGTTAAATACGTGCAGTATGCGACTTCATTACATGATGTCATTGTGTGTTTTTTGTATGTAATGTCGGAGTAAAACTGTAAACAGTGATTGAGAAGCGCCACCTAGTGGGAACATGAATTTATACCTAGAAGCCCCAAAGTACGTCAATTGACGCATCCAAGACAATTGAGTGCGTCAATTGACGTACTTTGTGGCTTCTAGGTATAAATCCATTTTCCCGCTAGGTGGTGCATCTGTCATTAATTTTCGATGCACATATTTGAACATCTTGACCTTGCTAACAAAGTCATGGAATATGACTGACATAGTTCTAGCAGTGGCGCTGGTATACAACTTCGAAGATGCATTTGCGTCAATTGATGCACTTTGGGGCTTCTAGTGTTAAGAATTAATTATAAGGATTTCTCAGTGTTGCCAGCTGTTGTGGGCTCAGTGAAATCCACGAGTCTTAAAGCCTGAGCACAAGATGCTGAGTAATCCCTGCCCAAACGTGTGCAGTGTCTGTTGTGAAGGAGGAGGAGTGGTTGTGTACCTAGACTTTGGTCTGGATGTATGGAATGGATTAAACCTTTTCCCAATCAAGTAAATGTTTGTAACTGAAACTGCAGCGTGTAAGTTGGGTTTTGCAAAAGTTCCAGCCTCTCTGTAAATAAACCATTACTGAGACGCAGTTACTGTGTGGGATTTATCACTGCGGGAAGCCCATAACCTGACAAAACCTACTTAGTGTGGTTCAGCTGAAAATCTGCTTAAATATAACCAGGTAAAATTAGCCGGTTATCTAACTCACTCAATGGTTCTTTGAAAACTGACCCCCAATAAAATATATGAAGCCCATGAAAGAATAAGCCATTTGGAAAAAATGTTTCAGACATCTTCTAATGAATAAACATATGATTATAAAGCAAGCCAGTTCAATAGGGGAGAAAAAATGTGACCCTGACAGTTTCAGTGGAAACTATTTCGGTTGATCTCACTGTTGAATTCTTTGGGGTTTAGGGTCTCTAATCTAATCAAAATCATCAGTGTTGTTCCAAAGTGGAACATGAGAAGTCCTAATCATCCCCTCAATATAATATACAATTCTGATTGATCGTGAAAAACTTTAAGGGGTCAATTTTAAGTAATTCACACTAACGCAAGGTAGGCGTGTACTTTTCTACCTGCGGAATTTTCATTGAATTTTTAGATGGAAACATCATGGATAGTTTCTCTTAGAAAGTTTTATTAACATTTTTAAAAGTACAAAAGTACCCAAATGCATTGCACCTGCTATTTCTGTGGGTAGAGGCGTATGGAGGAAACTATGTACGTACACTTGAAAATGTCATGGAGGGAGTTATTTTATGAGTTCCCAAGCAGGTCATGTGTATTTGAGGCCTGTTTTATAAAGTGAAGCATTTGCATGCCTTACTTCATAAAGCAGAGGTGTGCTGACATGCCTTAACCTAGTCACGGCAGTTACACCTGAAGTAATTGCATGCAACTAGATTGGTGAACAAACATGCACAGATTAGAATATTCTACAATCTATGCTTGTGAATCAGACCCCACTTACACTCTGTCCAAGCATCGCCCCTGTATACACCCCTATGGAAAGTATGGCGAGGGGGCTTGCATGTGCGCTTACAGAACAGTGACCACCCGAGCATGGGAATAAGTGCCCACTGAAGCGCATAAGTCTTTGAAAATAGAAATGTAAGCGCATTTCTAGTGCTAAACTGTCCATTCACATTATATAGAATCACCCCCAATATGTATGTTCTTTATTCCCTCAGTCTAAAATGTGAATGTTTGCATTGAATTTTAGCCAAAACACAGGATGCAAGTATTGCTATGGGGGATTTAGCTGGCTAATTTAAGAGTTGCCCAGCTGGATCCCTTTGAAGATTGTTCGCAACATCATACTAGGAATGCCTAAAAGGTTCATAATGTTGAATCATCAGTTGATTTTTTGTTCTGATGCAATTGTGATTCTCTACCGCTCTGGTCTGAGCTGGTAGCTTCGTCCTATCTTACATGGTCAAATAACCACATAAATCACATTGAACAAATTAGTTAGCTGAAAAAGCAAGTCATCCAAACAGACTCTGTAGTGTGAAGCAAACCTTTTTAAACCAAAATGTTTGAGGACCTATAGGGCATTCCCACATAGGTAGACCCCAAAGTCTTTGGCCCCCTTCAGGTGATGACATAGCTCACTTCTGGGTCGACCAGTTGTTCCTGATATTATGGCCTATAGAGAAAGATTCTCGAGATCATTCTGCATTTATAAAGTTGTAATACTTGTCAGTGTTTCGGAATAATACCATGATCTGGCCTGAGTGGAATATTTCCTGAAGAATAATGTAAAGTTTTGCACTGTTGTCATCCCATTGATTGATAATAAGGCATCTTGATATTGACAGAGTGTTCTCTTAACAGCCCCGCCGCCAAAGATATTCTCTCCCCAAGAATCTCAATAGTTGCTTCCTAGTACAATTTTTTTGGCAGATAAGGCTTTGAACTGGCAGAATTTCAGCAATGATTATGTGAGATTAGCATACCGACACATTGGTCGGTGCTGAGTAGGTAAACTCATCCCTTTTCTGTTTAAATCTTCCATAGAGTCTTTGCTGGTAGGAAGAATTATGGTGGTAAACAATGAAAAAACATCCACAAAAATATATGGGGGGATATTCAGCAGTGACAGCTGACGTTGATAAAGTGACTAGCCGTCGCCGCTGAACCCTGAACCCGGATATTCAATGAAGGGGCCATATCCAGCCACGGGCATTGAATATCTAGGTTGGCCTGAGAGCAAGTTAGCTAATAGATCAGAGGTGATATTCAGCCGCTGGACGGTTAGCTAAAGCGGCTAAAGATAGGCTAGCCATTAAAGTGCCTAATTTTAGCCCTTTAAGATATAACCAGCTAGCGGATGAATATTTCCACTAGCCAGTTATCCCTGGGCGTCTCCTGTGCTCCGTCCCCAGAACAGCCTGATGCTAGCTTGCTAGCATTGGGGTGCATAAATGCCGAAACCAGGGACATTCAACGGGATTCTATCTGATAATGGATAAGGAAGCCCATGCCCCCATTCGGTCCTTTTATGCTGGTTTTGAAATGTCCAGTCATGTCCACTTTGAGAATTATCCATTCTTAGATAATTCTCAAGTTCCCTGATCATAGAATTACTGATGAGTGGTCTGGTCCTGCAAATGCTCTCCATGGAGGTGTTGTCTTGTTTATTTTTGCATGGTACAATTTGGTGTCTAGGTGGTTTAATTCTTCTCTTTAACTCGCGGGAAGTATATTACATAAAAAGAGCATTTCCTTGCTGCATGTTGTCGGAGTCAGACTGAGGAAAGAAACACCTTGTGTGAGGAAATATTATTGCTCCTTTTGTGCAACTTATTTTCAACATGCTTTTGATACTAGCATTTTTTATATGTTTGCATTTATGCAATACATATATAATCATGTTGGATGTTTGAAAATTTAAGAAATTGGGACATTTTACATTGAGAGAGATTGAACAAACAAAGTAACATTTAGTAAACTAGGGCCCGATTTTGAGCTGGGCGGGGCTGGGCGCCGCATCGGCGCATAGTCTGCCCTCCTCCCGCTTAACTCGGATTTTCCATACCAGGGTCATACCAGCACCTTAAAGATAGGCAAGGTTTTCCTATTGCTATCTTTAAGGCAGAGCGCAAACCGTGTAGCATCGAAAATCAGCGCCATGGCCCGCCTCCGCTCCATCCCAGAACGCCCCCAACATGCCCCCCCGATACTAAGCAGATAGCATCTGGTCATGCTAGGGACATATCCCGTGTAGATGCTCTTTGAAAATCCCGGATAAGGCCTTTACATGGGTAACTAGGGAAGTTACCTGTGTAAAGGCCTTCGAAAATCAGGCCCTTAGTAAATAACAGCAGAGAAAGACCTACTAGCCCATGCAGTCTGTCCAGAAGGAGGACGGTTCTATGATCTCCCACGCAGTTAATACACATTACCACTTGCATATGTGGGGCCTATTTTAGAAAATGAAGTACACATCTACTTTCCTTTATAAAATAGGTGCAGTCATGCTGACACGCGGTAAGCTGGGCGCGGCAGTTAGGCCTGCTATAGAGCAGGTGTAAATACCCACTCCTAAATTTGCAAAAAATCAGAATAAGTTATAAAATTCTATAACTTACGTGTGTAAATTCAGGCATCACCTATGCTCTGCCCAGCTCGGCCCCTGTGCACAATCTAACCAAAAGTGTGCGCGATGGGACTTACAGAACAGCACCTGCCTAAAACAGAAGTCTTTTAAAATAGGGACTTATGTGTGTAAATAGTGTGTAACTTTCCGCATGTTCCTTATAAAATTAATTCCTAAAAGATTGTCATCCCCCTCCCCACCCCCATGCCATCCTTGTCATCACCCTCCCCACTGCCTCTCCTTGTAGATTACCCCCTGCCTCCATGCCTTTTTTGACGTGCGGAGTCACAGAACTGGCCCAAGGGTTTCCACCACCCCAGGCTGTGCCAAGCCGCACCACCACTCCCTCTGCCACCAACTCCATCGGCAGGGTTGAGGGGTGGCTCAGTGCAGCAGCGGTCTGTGGCAGGCCATGTGCTTTGGCACACAACTTCCTGTCAGAGGGAGGTCAGGAGCGGAAGGCCATCTGTGCCGAAGCACATGGCTTGCCACTGGTACTGTGCCACCCCCCGGAGGTCTGCTGCCCTAGGTGGCCACCTAACTCACCTAGTGGATGGGTTGGCCCTGAGTAGTCAGCATCAGGACAGTCAAAAAGGGAGTCATTTTGTAACCCCCATAGAGGCAATTCGCATCAGCATGCGTGCATATCCACCACATTTTATAAAGTGACACGCACACATGCCTCACTTAATAAGACAAAATCTCATCCACCCCACCAGTGAAAACAATTAATATAAACCAAACCAAAATTCACTGTGACAGTACCTCACTTTTCCTTATTTTTTGTCGGAGCTAGGCCGTGGGAGGGACAAAACAGACATATATGTCCCCCAACCAGACTGCCAGCTACTTTTTTTCTTTTAGTGGTCCTACAAAAACCAAAATATTGTGCCGAAACTTAAAAGTCTCCACTTAGCTGAAGTATCTCAATCTTCTCATATCTTCACGTTGCTCAAAAGATGCTACGAGATGATCTTTTGAGCAACGTGAAGATATGAGAAGATTGAGATACTTCAGCTAAGTGGAGACTTTTAAGTTTCGGCACAATATTTTGGTTTTTGTAGGACCACTAAAAGAAAAAAGTAGCTGGCAGTCTGGTTGGGGGACATATATGTCTGTTTTGTCCCTCCCACGGCCTAGCTCCGACAAAAAATAAGGAAAAGTGAGGTACTGTCACAGTGAATTTTGGTTTGGTTTATTTTCACTTAATAAGACAGCAGTGTGCCTATGCACTGTACCATAGGCACGTTGATGCATCCTTCAAGACCACGCCTATTCTCCATCCACACCCCACCTCTGCGCATACTCCTACTGGAGAGAGGCGCAATGGACCCACATGCTTGCAGAATAGCAATCAGTCAATGCGTATGTGTAAGTCCTAGAAAATATGGACTTGCGCATGGAAGAGGGGTGCTCTTATAAAATCTCCCCCAAAATGTATTGTTAGTCCAATAAAAAAGTATCACCTTCTTTTCTTTTCTTTTTTCGTTTTATTTATCAACCATTGATCTGAAGATAAACCAGAGTGTGTTGCCTGAAAAGTTCTGCATCAGTTATACTCTGGGCAGCCTCAACCTTAGCGAGCCTCCAGGGCACAACAACACTGACTTCTAGCTTGCTGTAAGTGTTGCAGGAATATGAGCATCACTGTTCCACAACTAAGACGTGAAAGCAGCAGATTGCAAGTATTGCACAGGAGAGGACACTCCAGGGGCACTTCTGCTCTTCCCAAACAAAAAGAACCCTTCAAAAGATAACCTCCCAATCCCTCTTTTCCGCCACCCCTCCAAAAATGTGTATTGTTTGAGGTTAGGAAACTTTAGAAGATATATTTCCTTTAACTGATATCATGGACTAAGAGGGGAGGGAAACCTGATCGCTTGGCTGGAATGGGTAACATTTGGGTCTTTTTGTGTGTGTGTGTGTGTGTGAATTGCTCCAAGCTGTTTCAGTTAGAAATGCAGATTTAAGGTAAAAAGGAATCTTATAAGCAGAGCAGGTCAACTCTGCCTTCGGAAGAGCTTGCTCTGTGCTTTGCAGCTGGCTAAGGTAGGGTCCCCAATTTATTTTCTTCCTTGACTTAGGAAAATAGGAGCATTTAGGCTGCCAATGGCCAAGCAGGAAAAGCTGTCTCTGGTTCCTGGCTCACAGATCCTTTTCAGCACTTTGGGCTTGTGAACTCTATGGGCTTCAGTATTTACTTATTCTATTCTCTCAAGTTATTTCCAGACCTACAAGAGATAGTTCTTTGTCCCTTTCTTTTTTTTTCCTTCCTTCCTTTTCTTTACATGTTTCTGCAGTTTTTATTTTTTTCTCTCTTTGTCTTCTTCTTGTGCTTTCATTTTCTTTATTCCCGTCTCTTTTGTTTTTGCTCCTTTCAGTTTCTGACACTTTACATCTTCCTGTCATTTTTCATGATCCTTCTCATTCTATACTTCTCTTTTCATCGGTAGGTTTTATTTGTTTTTTTTAGTTCCCACATTGTAAAACTCTTAAGTCAATTTTTCCTTCCATAAAATGTTTGATTTCTTTTTCAAACTAGAGTATTAAAATGCTTAACATTTCGTGTTTGCTTGCTAACTTCTATTGTTATGTTATCACTTAAATTATTCCCCCACATAAAATCTTGTCCTGGTTTCTGGACTTGGGAATTATTTCAGAAATGAACTATAAATGAAGAGGACTGCAGTAGAAAGATTAAAATGCATTTAATTGCTGTAGAGCATATTGGAGAGACATATAGGATTCCTTGGCGTAGTGGAGAAATCGGTCTCCATTCATTTCTGAAACATTGCATAAAATGTAATGCTCTCTAGAACACTTAGAAGAAAAGTGAAATAGTAGCTTAATAACTCACATTTTTTGGATAAATATGTTGGTGTGGTAGAGGCAGAGACATACAGACACTAGAAGATTGTAGGTTTAAACACAATACGGTTTGCTGAGCAGATGGGCTAAGCATTTACCCCATGTATGCAAAATGCGAAAACCCCTCATTGCTGTCTTTTCAGATTAAATTAACGTACATATTCGAAGAAGAGTAAAAATATGTACTTTGATTATATTTGTAAAGATTTGGAAACATTGCAGTCCTTGACAATTGATGCTGTGAAATAAATAAACTCAGTCCAAAGACCACACATCTAAATGTTCGGTGTGAATTTACTACTGTTAAAGTTAGCTTATTAAAGTGACATTATGACTAAACTTCAGCGCACCTCCTGCGATTTACTTAAGTGCTTTGTGACAATGAGTCCATGTTTTCTGTTGTGGTTTTTTTGCGTGCAGGATGTTTCTATATGCTAATAGGTAATCAACTGTTTCCCCTAATTTTACATCTCATTGTCTCTTTAGCATAGATTTTTGCATGAAAACTGTTATGAGCTACTGCACTTAGAAGTGCTACACTTCTGAACTGGATTGCGTGTGTTAACAACCAGAAATGCTTTTGTCACACACTAACCTTTGCAAGGACATTGGCGCACTTTAACATGCTTGCCTCTTAGGCAGCTCTTTCACTCCCTAAAAATTGGCCTCTTGCGTCGTCTATGTTTCATGATTTTGGAGCTCCTTGGGAAAGCCTCTTTTTTAAAAATTCAGTTCTTGGTGATATTTATTAAAATCGCAGTTTTAAATTAATTTTGCCTCTTTAAGGACCTTGGAAATTGTCTCTGTTTAGCAGCTTTTAAAGCAGGGAATATCATTTGCATCAATAATGTTGAGAATAAGGAAAATTATAAGATTCCGAGCATTATCTTTGGAAAACCTCTTCTGAGACAGTCTCCAAGGATAAATAAACAAACTATGTTAGAACATACGACAAAATCAGGTACCGCTAATTTGGGCCTAAAATACTCGAGAAGCCTGGAATAAACACTATAATTCACTTGGGCTCAATCCCTTCCTGCGTCATCTTGTCAAGAGTGGATTGTAAAATGTCTGCTGCTTTCATGTGCTGTATAATCAAACTGTATGGAAAATGCAATGATTTTGTTGCATGTGATGAAACAACTGAAGTAATCTACTCACCCCAGTGGGCCCTGCAAATTCACAACTATGCCAAAAAGCAGATCTCCCAGAGACACAGCTCAGTATTTTATTTTGCAATGTGAAGAAACCCTGCAATGGGCCAAAAGTCAGTAATGTTTAGTAGTCATATCTTCAGCTCTTTATAAGCCCATATTTTTGGCACAATACAGTATACAGTAGACCTTTGGTCACATAAAGGAATTTGCACGTTTGTAGGTTTAAAACCCACAGGCACTACAGGGAAAGTGAGATTTATTTTTCACTCTGACAAGAATATTCCCTTACTATAATGTGAAGACCCTCTCACTTCGACAAGGCCTCCTTCGTCAACCGAGGGCCTAATTAGCAAACTCTTTTCTTACATTCTGTGTCTATTGAAAAAAAGCTTAATGAATCAGGCCCATAGAAAGATTTGGTTTGTATAATGGGACGACGTCTTCATTATAACAAGATATCACTTCTCAAATATAAACAGAAGCCCCATACAAGGACTGCATACATATGAAATAGAGGGGCTCTTTGGTCTGCAAAAACCTTGATTATCATATTTATCAGTCCCTGGCTTTACCCATTGAACCAGGGGTT
The DNA here is from genome assembly GCA_033557465.1 of Ichthyophis bannanicus. Classification (NCBI taxonomy): domain Eukaryota; kingdom Metazoa; phylum Chordata; class Amphibia; order Gymnophiona; family Ichthyophiidae; genus Ichthyophis; species Ichthyophis bannanicus. The sequence continues at coordinate 34,618,731 of CM066047.1, read as the reverse complement.
TTCAATCCAGTCCTCAGGGAACCCTAGGCCAGTCAGGTTTTCAGGATTCCCACAATGAATATGCATGAGATAGATTTGCATACAATGAAGGCAGAACGTGCAAATCTATCTCATGCATATTCATTGTGGGAATCCTGAAAACCCGAATGGCCTAGGGTTCCCCGAGGACTGGAGTTGGGAACCTCTGCGTGATTGAACACACACTGCGTCTACTATATATCATCCCCCATGTGTCAACTTCACATTTCAGATTTCTGCTGTCTAACACTCTTTATACTTTCGTCCAGGTATCTTTATTTATGTTTTACCATCCTTCTTCATTAAAAGGTCTAAGACTACTTTTGTCTCCTTAAAGGCACAAGTTGTAGAGACTTGGGGGGTTTTTTACCTTAATTTTTGGATTTGGTAAATGAAAGTTCACAGATTTCCTTTATTGCAGCCTAAGTAAGATTGCTAAAGAAACCATTAGACCAGTGAGAAACAAAGACATTGCAGCGTGTGCAGCAGGATGGGAAAACATGTCAGTGACGCGCAAAATAGGCCATCGTCCGTTCCCCCTCCCCACTCTGGATAAAGAGGGAAGGCAGTAAATCAGCGACAGCTGGTACCACTCTGCAAACTAACTTTAAGATATTTTCAACTGTAACTTTTTAAGGTTTACGGTCTGCTGATGAAAGGCAGACAAATCTCAAAAGCTATTTAAAAAATCCAGCGTGAGTACAGTCAAATGGGGCTCACCTGCAACTGGTTTTCTAACGTTTGTTTTAACATCTTTGATGGGTAAAACAGGTCACTGCTCTGCTTCATTCCCATTCTGCCACCGTCGGAAAATCCGTTTGATATCGGGTCTAGTGTTTTACCAAGAATCTACAGATTACTCTAATGCCCTGTTTTAGAAAAAGCTCACGTTCCATTTCTTTTCTACTTTGTGCCAATTCTCTGCAGCCGTGGAGCCGAGATTCTCTTTTTTTCCGTTTGTTTATGCCAGATTATGGAAGAAAACAGCCTGAACGCTGACAATGATCCATTTGCTATATCTTTGAGCTGTGCTCTGGGTTTTTTTCCTATTCCCAGTAATTAACTTGCTTAAGTATATTACTATGAACTCTAAACACCTTATCAATAGCTTAAGTACAAAATGAAACAAAGTCTTTTTCGAATAAGACCTCAAATCTCCTTATTAAGTTTACGCATTTTCTATTTCTAAACCTCTATATTCTTAGAGCCTTTGAAATCATCATTATTTAAGTTTTAAGGTCCTGATCAATGAATTCTTGATCTGTTAATCAACAAATTTTGAAGCAGAGTCCACTGATTAAATAATACGTTCTTTACTGGAAAATGCTTTGGTCTTAATAATCCATTTTAGAAATCAAAAACTGTTTCTTATATATATTTGAATTTATATCTGAAAATACAGATGTTTTCAAGTTTACCTGTCCACGGCCTAATAACGTGAATGTATCTGACTTTGTAGCAAAGAAATTCTGAAAAGAATATATATGAAAGCAGTAATTGCAGTTATTCTGTATACGCCATCTCCATAGTCATTCTGAATGAGCAAGGAGCAACAGTTTATTTTAAGTTATCTACTAACTTGCCTTTAGCTCATGCCTAATTCATTCCTAGTTTCTGTGTATTATAAAATCTCACTTTACAATGGATGGATATTGTATAGTGTCCTTAGAGACAGGTCGCAGAAAATTTTTTAAGGTGTATTCTCTTTGTCTTCTGTGGCAGTGAAGACCTAATATACTGCAGGGTTTTCCCCATACTTCCACATAAACCACAAAATTGATTAATAAAAGAAAATTAATTACAGATTAATAAAGATACAGATTAATAAAAGAAAATGGATTTTTTTGTAGTAAATTCTGCTTACTTCAAATTGGCAAAGTAATACTGTCCTTTTAATTACTATTTGGTAAGAAAGATTTATTTACAGGTTCAACCCTGTTTCTTTAAGAGAAAAATTTGCTTAGTGACTGTTAGTATGATCAAAAGCAAACTCAATTATCTTGATATAAGATTAACTAACTGCAGCTTGCAGATTCCCAAAAGACTCTGCCAGCCTCTCATTCTCAGACTTGAACCGCTCTTTAAATCCCAAGGTATAGGGCTTTACGAGGCCTGTTCTTTTCATTATTTTCCTAGAAGAGCAATAACTACGTCAGAAAATTGTAAATCTGCCAGGTTATTTGAGTTATTACATCACATAGTTTGCACCATGAAAATTTTTATTTTAGACTTGAAAATAAAAAGCTGTATAAATATCCAGGTATAGGGGTGTTTTTATTGCATAGTTGGACAATAGCTCTACTCAGAGGTCCTGACAACGAGATTAAAATTACCGGCAATAAAAAACTTTCGATCATCACGCCAGACTTGAAAAGAGACCACAATTGTGACAGTTCAGGCAGCTAAATCTACAGATTACACAGAGAGCTGCCTTCCACACAGGCCTTGAGTGTGTGTTAAAGCAATAAGACTGCATTACAATCAGACAAAAATAATTCCCCACTTTCACAGTAGCAGAATCACATGGTAGATGTTGACAGAAAAAGAGCGATTTCTCCACCTGGGCTAGCCAGTGATTTCTGCCCAGACTAATAAGGGTAAATGGCAGATACCAGCTATACAGTGGTCTGCTTATAGGATGCCACTCCTTAACAAGGGCTGTGCTTATTGTGTTGTCCCTTAGAAAGTCACTTGCATATGATGACCCTGTTCACTGGGACGTGCACAGACATTTTTTTTTCCATTTTATTTAAAATTTTAAAATAAGTTAAAAAAAATAAAAATAAAAATAAATGTCATGTCCCTGATTCTGCTATTAAAAAAACACCAAAGACAAAACTCTTCTTTGACTTTCCTAGTCCCCTGCACCGTCTTACCCTATTAATGTTTCTTTAGGGACTGGAGCCAACCCCAGTTGCTCCAGCAATTCCAAATGACTTTTAGCAGAGCAATTGGTAATTTGTCAAGTGGTTGAAAAACTGGGTTAGGGAGCTTTCACTATTATTAATAAACCCCCCTCTTTTCAAAAATCAGCTACTGATGCAAATTAATTTCTGTTGGGCTTTGTTCTCACCCTACGATATTCAGAATCGCAGTTGTTTTCTCAAAAACACACTTAAGTCCATTTTACTTTTATATTATCAAGCCAATATATTTTCAATTTTAAATACTGCTAATGTCATTTCCTCAGTATCAGTATCATATAGCTTTGCTTGAATAGTCCTGATGTCTTTCTTAGTTTTTGTCATATAGCATAAATTATCCACAGTGCCAGCCTCGATCTGCCAAAACCATTTGCATTTGCTAGAGCGGTTGGGGATTTTGCCCATGAAGGGACATTAGTAGAGCAAAAGGGTCGGGAGAGCCTAGAGGGGAAGATTGAACAAGGGCTGGGCCTGTGTTTTTCTCCCTTTCTGATGACCTAACACTTTAAATTAAACGGACACAAATGACCAAAATTGTGTCAATAACTAAGTGAAATAAAATAAGAATAAAATAAGTACATACCTACTACTTAGTTCACACCCAGCATTCCTCTCTTCCCATCAAAATTCCTGTGAAACTGCAGGGGCGTCCTCCACCCTAGCTGCTGCCAGAAGGGGGCGGTAGTGGTAGCAGCAGTGCAACCAGAGGACTACCTCACAGATTCACAAGAACATTGCTTTCCATGTCTAACCACAAAGCTGTGGCCTGAACATTAGCCTGTCAGAAAGACCCAGCTACTTGAGTGGCTACGTTTCCATTAGGTCTTTGTTATTATTATATTTTTCTAAACATGGATTGGATTTTATACTTCCAAGACGGACAGAGGCATCCTCAAGAAAATGGCAGACATCCCATCGCATGTCAGCATAAGCCTATTGAAGCACAAGGACTTTCCTTGTTGCTAATGGTCATGCTATTTTACCGGGCTATTCATAAGATATTCCACGTCATCCACTAGGAAAGAAAATGGCTTATTTCCATGTCAACTGAATTACGTACATGAAATTTAAAACAAGAGAGCATGGGTGTAATTTGATTGCATCCTTACACTGCTGTTATTTTCACAGTGTGCGTGGAGTCAATTGAAATGTGTTTGTGTTGTCATCGAGTCAATAGCATCAGTGCAAAGAGTATGAGAGTATTCAGAACCTGATGGCAATATTGATAGTGATAGAAATAGGGAGTCATTAATTGCCATGCGTCTTCATTTGTGTATTCAGATCAAGATGGAGGGATGCAAAGAGTTCACAAGGGGACCATTTATTAACTCGTGGGAAGGTTTTGCAATGACGTGTTAAAAGCAAAATATAACACATTAGTAATAAAGCTGGTCATTCTAGAAGCTCTACTTGTGATTTGGACATCTGAAAATGGGCATCTGGATGTTCAAATCACAAAGACCTCCCTTGAGCCATTTCAGAAAGTCAGTTATATGGACATCACTGGAAACGTGGAGGAAGTGTGAATGGGGTGGTCCATAAAAGAAACACGTGTGCATCCTGTTTCAGAAACGGCCAGCTCGTTTCAACCCACCAGCAGTGATGCCCATGTTTAGTCCTGCCCAAGGGCACAAATAGGCATCATAAAAGGTCTCGCTTTGCCACCAAAACACCTGGAGGAAGTAGAAAAGAAGGTACTCCAATATCCCCAATACTTTTTACAATCGTAAAGAAAAAGGCAGGGAGACAAGAATGCTTGTTTTGTGGTTGGCACGCCATTGCATTTCTCTGCCTGCAAAATAGCAGGCAGGGACGTGTATGCAACATGGGATAGACACCCCCGTCCTTAATTATGGTAGCTGGGGTGTCTATGTGGCCCTGGCTGCCGTCCAGTTTGAGCATGTAGACGTTTCTAAAATCAGGCCAAAACTTGCATGTGACTGGCCTTTTTACACTCGTTTTGACCTGGATGTTCCAGATTGCACCTGGGCTTCATTTCTAAAATATGCCGATATACCTCCCCGCTAATATTTATAGATAAAGAGGACGCGCCCAGAATGTGGGAGAAGCAGCTGCCAGATTACCACTCATGGATCTCTGCACCACCCTACCTGCCTCTTACTCTGCATTTAAATAAAATTCTGCCTTAGATATCAATTATGGTATTTAACCCACAGTAATAACTTTTACCTGCCTTAAGGATTGTTTTAAAGTATGTTAACTGCTTACAGCTAGAGTTACTAATGCGTGCTTCTATGTTAACACCATTAAGGTGCATTTTTACTATAGGTCACATTTTATACAATGGGACTTAATTACTAATAACTTGCTTTAAATTCTTTTTAGCACAAGTTAGTAATTCTAGATGTTAATGCGGATTAAAATCATCCTAAAATATCAAGAGCCCAGGCAGGTAGGAAATTATAATGCAATGCAGCGTAGTCTATTAGGGTTGTAATGTCTTTAAAAATGTCCTAAATTATGGAAAAGGATTTTGTTTTTGAAGTTTAAGGTCGCTGCACAAGTGTGTTCACTGTATGCTTCCAATCCGCGTAGAGACAGGTAGGAAACAGCAGTTACTAAGCGATCTGTTGGCCGTGGGGAGGAAGGCTAGTGCAGGCACCGTTTCTAGCCATTTTTGTTATCAATGCCGACCTCTAATTCTGTATAACAGTACAGTTAGTGCCTGGGCACATACCAGTATTATTCAGTGCTTTCTAGAGTCTTCCATGAGCCCCGTGATCTCAAGGGGATAAAGAAAAGGTCTCCTGCAAGGACTGCTGCAGGGGGGTGACAGTGTTAAGGGTATAGTCAAGGAGAGAAAACAGAAAGGAATTTTTCACCCAATCAGTTCTATAACGAGGACCTTTCACTGTCATATTTAGATTGAGGTCTCTAGATTTACCTTATACCACTTACCTAACCCTCCTGTTATTCCTTATTGCAGAAATCATTTGCATTTCTGACTTGCTTTTCATATGTTTAAACCATGCTATTATTGGCCCTGGGACAGTTTGCTCCCTTGTGGGGGGATTAGGGATTGGCGGTTTGCTTTTCTTATTAGTTTTAAAGCTGAGCTATGATTTTCCAGCCATTTGGTGGTCAGTGGAGAGCAGGGTACTCACAAAAGAATGCAGTCTTCCTCCCTTCCGAAGGATCGCTTCTCATGTCAACAGATTTCGGTTTAGGTCAGGGAAAGTTGCACATTGCACAAAGGCCACTAGAATTGGTCACTTTGCCCTGGAATTTTATTTCCCCTCCATTCTCTGGCTATCAAGATGATTCTTATGCATGTTCAGGTCACATGCGTTCAGGTTGGAAGAATTCATTCTTATCAGGTGCCGACAAAGAAATAGATTGTGGCTTCCAGAATGCAATTAAAGATAATTGCAGCATACTAGAATCATAAAGCCATCAAGACCTGGGAATCTACAGCAAAACCTTTTGTAGCTACATAACACAACTGGGGCTATCCATCTGCCTCACCAGGTGAAGGGTTGAGGTGACCATAGTGGGAAGTGACCTGTCAATGAGGTCCATACAGATGCAGCCAGATGCAGCAGTCGCATGTCTGTGCCTTCCTCCTCATGACTTCTAACAAAGCAGGGGAGCCAAACTCTTGGTGCATACTGAAGTGCAATCTCTTCAAGAGTTCCACCCCCGTGCAAGCAGGATGTCTGCGTCAGAGGGAATGGAAGTGGCAGGCAATGCAGCGCAGCACCGAAGACTTTGGGTAAGCGCTGCGTTGCGGTTTAAATGACATTGCCGCTGCTGGAGGTCACAAAGAGACGCAGCGGTGGCATTAATGGGCATGGGGTGGAAGGATTGAGACCCCATCTGCTGTTCCTCATATTCTTGCACTGGCCTTGAGTAGTTCTCTATCCAGGTTCTACCCAGGCCTGACCCTACTTAGCTTCCAAGATCTGCCAAGTTTGGGCTTTCCAGGCCATTGCTAGGAGGTAGAGGTTAAGGTTTAGGGTTCTGTGAGTTTGGTTAGTGATGGATTGGATTGGTCACTATAGCTTTCATGAACAGCAATCAGCATGGAAGCAGATCAAAAGTCACTGCACTCAGATCAGCCTTAAACACCAGTCCTGAAACAGCACAAGGGTCCTTTTTAATGATCAGTAAAGTGTGAACGGCCTCAGCTGTGTCGGCCCTTCCTACATGAGTATTAGCGTTTAGGAAATGCCTGCTTACAGCACTGTGATTTTTGTTCTTCTCAATGTTTGGCTCAGCAGTGTCCTCCTGCTCTGGTGAGTTTCGAGCTCAATTATAGTCAGACTTTACTGGCCTACAGCACCATGAATGTTTATGGAAAGGCAGCTATAATTGACATAATAATAATCATTAATTTAATTTCAGGTTTATATTCTAAGCTAGACAAAGCAGATCACAACCAAAGACACAGTAGTTCCCATTAACATAGAAAAACAGCATTAAATAAATAATACACATCATGAGGACAGCCTCATAAGGGGCGTGTGCTTTAAGCAGTAATGGTATTTCGGTCATTTGTGCACACATGTGGCCACATAAGTGCTTGCATAGCCTCTCATAAAATGCCAGCTTGTGTAAAAGTAGGCAAGTCAGCATGATGGCGTGCATTTTGCCGTTGGGCATAAACACAAGCTTGTATAGATCATAAAATGCTACAATTTACACGCATACATAAAAAGTATGAGCACAATCTCTGCCACTTATGCTGGTCTTTTGTAAAGGAAAGTAGGTGGTGGCCAGGTGCTTTAAAAAGTCTAGCTGCCAGCGCTAAATTTGCCCCTCCCTCACCCCCCTCTCCATATGCTAAACCATGAACACAAGTAATTTGCCTTTTTAATGCAGTAACATAATAAATGACCGCAGATAAAGACCAGCATGGCCCATCCAGTCTGCCCAGTATGCTTTTCCTTTGGGTTGTAACTTTCACTTCGTGCAAGTTACAACCCCAATCATCCACCCTTTCAAAAAAAATGATTCTTGTTAAAAATAAGCTTCAGTTATTTATAGTATGAAAGGGCCATCTGAATCTCCAGCTAACAGGTGAACTTCTTCAGTAGTCTACATCCTTCTTTTGAGTTATTCTTCTTATTTTAAAGTTTGTGATTGGAGTCAAAGCACATAAAGGTGTTTATAGCTTGTTTTCTAACTAAACGAAAGGATATAATAATAATTACCTAACTAATTCCAGGAAGGAGCCCGTAACGACAGCCGCCAGAATCAGATGGTCCAGTTCTCCCACACCTGCGGCCTTCACCCGTTGAACTACAGGTGAAGGATCAGATAGCCACAATGCTCTCCTCTTTACCTGCATTAATGCAACTGGATTCTTTGTAAATTGTGATACCTTTCAACTGGACAACAGAAGCTATCAAGACCGTATAGATCTCTTGTTCATCTGATTTTGCACAGAAATAAAAGTTAAAAATTAAAAAGATACAGATAGGTAGATAGATAGATATGGATGACCTTAAAAGCTCTGGTACTACATATCTGAATTGTTCTTATGTTGAAAGAATAAAAGCTGTCAGTTTATATAGCTGCTTGAATTCTGCAGGGGAACTCAGGGGGATAGACCTGCTAACCACATTAATTGTCTTGGCCGGGATAGTCAGCAGCACTAAACAGTTAGCATCTGGGGGCGGCACCCAGTAATGACTGGACAGCGGAGATATTGAGCCACTGCTCGGTTATCACAAAGCTGCAGAAGTTAGGCACATTAAAGGCTGACCTAACTTTTGCCACAGAAGCCAAATAAGAAGTGACTGACTGTCATCACTGCTCAGTTTCTTTGCTATCTGGTCAAGCCACAGAATATCTCCTCCCTCCCTCCCCCTCTTCATTTTTCTCTCTACAGAAATTCAATGCTATGGCATCCTTTAGGTCAGGACTTCCCAAACCTATCCTGGTGACCCCACAGCTGGCTGGATTTTCAAGATACCCACAATGAATATGCATGAAAGCAATTTGCATACTTTGGAGAACTAGTAAATGCTAACTGATCGCATGCATATTCATTGTGGGTATCCTGAAAACTGAGTGGCTGCGGGGTCCCTAGAACAGGTTTAGGAAGCTGTGCTTTATGTAATGATAGGGTTATTGGATGTTGCTTCAGCAAAGTTCCCAGCCTTGAATGGTCTGTCAGGGAAAAAGAATGGTTAATAGTCTCCTGACTTGTGTGTATGGGAGCTGACTGAGCCCTGCATTCCATAAGGGACGAAAGTCACTGGGGCTCCGAAGGCCGTGACATAAGCACAGTTTTCTATCGTGCAGGAAGCCTCAGTTCAGAGATTTCTCAGGCCCCGGCAACAGCACAGAGGTGATGTAGTAAAGATCCAGGGGTGAAAAAGGAGGGGCAGTATTATGGAGCACAGAACGTTTTTGGACTTCCTTCTCACAGTGCAGTTAAAAGGGAGAGAGACAAAGAGAATGAGCGAGAGAGAGTGAGTAATAGGGTTGACATGAGAGTTAAGAACTTTGGAGAGATATCAGACAAGACTGAGCGGTAAGTTAACGTGGCCAAGAAAAAAATTATTTTATCTTCCAAACACACTTCCCTTTGTCACTCTTTTTCTATCTACTTCATCGTTTATGCAGCTGAGGATCTTTCTCTAGTTCCCTTGGGGTTTTCTTTGATACCTCTCTCTCCTTCATGCTCATACGAAACAAGAGTGCCATCTCTTCCTGTTTAACACTGCTAAAATCCATCCCTTTCTGTCCAAGACACTCATCTGCTTTCTTATCGCCTCCCACTATTGAACCCTAGTGCATCATGCTCCCTTACTTGCCACAGTCAAATCCAGTCTGAAAACTCACCCTTTTAAGGTTACTTTTAAACCTTAGCCCTTTTATAATAAATATTGTTGTAGACTCTCTTGTTTGTCATGTTTGTTTGTCTTGACTACTACTACTTACTGCTACAACTAATCATTTATAATGCGCAACAAGGCGTACACAGTGCTGTAGACCGTAAGCTCCAGGGGGTAGAACTGTCTCTTATCTGTATCTATACAGTACCTAGTAGTGCTTTGGAAATCAGTGGCAGTAGATAAAGGAACCTGGAGGGAGTGAGGGACGGACACCACAGTAAACCATAAGTGAGCAAGGGACCCTGTGTGAAAGAGCCAACAAACACTCAACATTTATTTATTTCAGCAGTTCTTTGCTAAAGAATTAGCACAGGGAGAGTACGCATTAGTAATATTGCTAGTGGGGTGAGTTTAATCACTATTTTAATGATTACTATCTTAGATTTGAATTTGCCATGTGTTTTAACAATTGATGCATTATGAAAGTTCCTTGTAAAACACATCGATGAATTTATGATGCGCAGTATATTAATGTAATGAATGAATGAAGAAGTAGTATGTGTGTGTATGATGGGGGGGGCAGTTCCTTATAGAGAGTAGTTTTATAACAGACGGACTATGTGTAAAGGCCAAGTAGCATCTTCTTTATGCCTGTTTTATAAAAGACGCATAGCGCTACCTGCTTTTATAGATTACTAGGACAAAAATGGCAGAAACCATGTTTAGCTGAAGGCGTGGATCTAATTCTGCTCAGAGACAGACTAAATGGTCATGGTTAAAGAATGTATGTGCATGTGTGTTTTATAAACAATGCGTGAAAATCACAACCTTATTCACACTTCACTCACATGCACACTCCATGCCAGAACATGCCTACACGCGGGTCGCATAAAAGTGCCTTCTTGGCACTGTACAGACGTTTACGTGCGTAACCCCCTGGGGTAATTTTTTAAGACACTTTTTACATGCATAAATTAGAAAATTGCCTGTGTAGTGGCTGAAAGGTACAGTAGCTGATCATTGATACATGATGAGCCTCATTCAGGGCCATGCCAAGGGCTGCGTGAGCAGTGTGGCCACGCAGGCCGCAAGTATGGCACTGATGTCATTAGCGGGCTTCCAGAAAGCCTGACAGAGAGAGTTCCTGCATGTGGCTAGGTGAGGTGGTGGGCACCAGGTTCCCGTCACACAGGGCACATTGCTATCTTGCTGCTGTCCTGGCCCCGCTTTTTTCTGGCAATGGATGTCACTCGGTAACCCTGGAATTATTTCAGCATTGAAGCTAATTTTCAGACAGACATTCTTCTAAGTAGCCTTTTTAAAAATACACTACCCAAAAACACTACAACTGAGCAGCACCAGTAACAGGATGGCTGCCTCCATCAGCTGCCCGAAAGCACAATGGGCCCAATATTCAAAGGCCCTTACATGGGTAACTTCCTTAGCTACCCATGTAAGGGCCTTATCCAGAATATTTGAAGGGCATCTACACAGGTAGTGCCCTCCGACTATCCCGGCTAAGTCTCTAACGCGCTCAGATGCTATCTGCTTAGCACCAGGGCATGTTAGGGACGTTCCGGGGCGGAGCGGGGGTGGAGGAAGTAGCTACATTTTCTCACCTATTTTTAAGCCCTCTGCGCCTTAAAGATAGGTGAGAAAAAAACCTCACCTATCTTTAAAATGCAGAGGCTATGCGGGTAGAAACTAAAATCGCTGCTACCCATGTAGCCTCTGCAGCTGTCAGGGTGTCTGTGCTAACCCGGATATTCATTTCCACTAGCACAGAAGTGAATATCCGGGTTGGGGGGGGGGGGGTCAACGGGCAGGCTATGCACCGGCACGGCACATAGCCTGCCCACATCAGTATCGGGCCCAATATCTTTTATTAATTTGCTGAGAGCCTTACTATTTATTTATTTATTTAATGTATTTTCTATACTGCGCTCTTTAGAATCAGTGCGATTTACATGAAACAATAACTTATACAGTGTAACAGAGCCTGCACTGTATTTATAAAGAACAGGAAATGCACCTTGGACATAACTAGGGTAACTATATACAGGTTGAGCAATCAAGTCTGGTATACAGTAGGACCGTAATTGCTTAGAGATTATTTACTAGAGACTTTAATTGGTTCTTTGGGCAAACTACCATCCCACCCACACATCCTTCCCGGCTGGTTTAGAACCTTTAAGCACATTTGAATATAGCAGAGTGAGATAATGATGTGATTTGCTATTTTTTTAATCAAGAACGAAATTAACGGATCAGGTTGCCCCAGTCTTTTCTTTCACAGCTCCACCTTTTGCTTTTTCTAAGTTTGTGTTACCTCTGAAGGATTTTAATATTTGTGAGGCTGCAGCCTGTTCCTTCTCCCTTGAAGGGAATGGTGGAGTTCACAGGTTCACAACACAAGTAAACGTTGCAAAATCACCCAGAATCCAGCTCTGAGAGCTGTCACTAACAGGCATAGAATTCAAAGAGCCCCATCTTGCGTGAGACAATTTTTCTACTCTGGAACCTAGTTGAAAACAAGGCATTTGTCCTAATTTGACTTAGCCAGTCAACAAATTACATTTATAACAATTTGAAAAAGCCAAGCAACAGTTTATAACTATCTTATGATATGTACAGTATATTCAGGGTATAATGGACAGAGCTATGAATTATAGAGAGGGCTAAGGGCCAATGGGAGTCGCATGATACACCGCTGTCAGTAGGGGGCAGTAGGGTGCTGCACAGCTTTGTGGGGGCATTGATTGTAATAGGGCTCTGGGTCCATTATCTGTCATATCACTACCAGACGTTTCTTCAACATAGCTCGCAGTTCTTGGGGTCTTCAGTATTGTACAATATCATTGCTCTACTTGGAATAATCCTGTTTGGTGATATCTGTGTCTGAAAACAGACATTTTTGCAGTATTTAAGATCTAGGTAAAGCCACATAGGAGAATGTAGGACGAGATATATACTTGATTGAAGCCTTTTGAATAACAAGCTATCTATATTTAGGGTACAATCTGTTCATATGTATCCTTACGATCTACGATCTTGGTATCTGTTTTTGATCTATTTTGCTCCCACTGGTTAATATGTATCCATAAAGTATATTGTATGTGGTTCTAGTCCATACTAATACAATACCTGGATGAAGAATGTACCAAAAATAGAGAAATATAATACAATAGATCCTGTAAGAATATCTTCAAAAGTAGCAATATGTATTTTTATACACGTGTTCCATCTGAGGTACACTGTCAAGAATGCCGGAGGAGGAAGCCTAGTTGTGAGGTTTTGCCATGTTTCCCATGAACAGATGCGCCCAGAAGCACAAAAACAAAACCAAACAAAGAGGAAGGAAGTAGGACTGGGTTGCTGGCAATCAAGTTCAAGGAAAACAGGATCCAAGAGAGTTCTGAGGATTGTGGTCCCAGAAATGTTTGGTGGTGAAGGGCAACTAAAAGTTATCAGGGAAGGGAACATAACAAGCAAAAAGTCTCCAGGAAAGATGGCAGGGGCAGAGGAACAGAGGCTTAAGGAGCTGCCAGGAAGACAGAGTGAAAGCAGGGACCAGTCAGAGGGAGAGCCTTTCAGTAGATTCTAGCAAAATGCTAAGGTACAGTTCAGAAGGGGATGTGGGACAGTTGCCTGGAATTTAGGCCAGCCCATAGCTAAATGCCTGCTGTACATGATAGGATTGGCTTGATGCTATAGTGTGAAGTAACAGGTTTGAGTAAGAAATAAAACCATAGGTTTACAGCAAGTGCCTGACTGGGTACAATGTGTCCGTGGTTCTGGCAATGTACCAGAGCACATCACAAGCAGCTGACTCTTATAACGATACCAAACTTTGTCCACCATTTCAATAGCACAGTATAATAGTTTTCTAGCATAGACCTCATTCTCATGGCATTTCTCCTCTGCTTTCAACACAGTATCACACAGCACCCTTTTAAACAGACTCATAAAAACTGGACTCCACAACACCACACTCAAGTGGTTTCAATCTTACCTCAGTGACAGACAACTACAAATCAAAGTCGGAACAAACACCTCCACTCTGTTCAGCATAGCACAGGGAGTCCCACAAAGGTTCTCTCTGTCTGCCCTTCTCTTCAACATTTACATACAACCAGTCTGTAACATATTCAAAAGGCACAATGTTCATTATGCCATATATGCAGATAATAACATGGTCTATACCTCAATCCACCTTGACACCCCGGACTGCACAACAAAGGCAAAATGTCTACAAGAGATAATTGATTGGCTATCCAACAACAACTTAAGCATCAACATTAAAAAGACAGAGGCGCTAATTATCACAAATGACGCCTCCTTCACCCACGGGGGGGGGGGCCCCAACCTCAATCAACCTGGCAGACACACTTATCTCAGTAAAAAATGAAGTTCGATACCTGGGAGTTACCCTGGACCGCCACCTGGCCATTATTTTGAAGACTCAAAACCCTCCTCAGCCAAGATCATTTCCACACAGTTTGTCAAGCTGTCATTACACCCATACTGGACTATTGCAATTCCCTACTCCATGGACTGCCAAAGCAAAGCATCCAACCTCTGCAATTAGCCCACAACATTGCCGCTTGCTCCATCACTGGATCATCAAAACACGAACACATAACGCCCCTCTTAACCCAGCTACCAATTACCTCACATGCCAAGTACAAAACAGCGCTGACCGTCTTTAAAATCAGAAACAACATATCAGCCAGAATACTGCAGGACTTGATCTGCACAAAACCTAACAACAGACTGCGGAGACAGAGCACCACAGACACCATCCCAACACCCAGCTCATACACGAAGGCCAACAAGTCTACTGTGAAGAGGACACTTTCACTAGCGGCACCTGCCATTTGGAACTCACTTTCAGAGACGCTAAGGACCACCACGGACATAAAAGACTTTAGGAAACAGCTAAAAACCTTCCTCTTCATGGATCACTTCAGGGAGTCCATCTAGCACTCCGGATTCCAGATCACCTTTCATGTGAACACCAAGATACTTGTTAACATGCCGCCTGGCATTTGTACATATGTTTCACTGTAGATAAGTTATGCTTCCAAGCATTACCCGCATGTCACCCTTTCCTATGTTTCCAATGTGAGTTCTCTGTAATGGTTTTGAGTTGTAATGTAAACCACTTTGATTTTAGGATAAGGCAGTATAAAAAACTTGTTAAATAAAAATAAAATTTTACCATACTGGGCTTTCTTTTTAACCTGAGTGTGTGTTAGTGTTGACCTAAACTAAATAAGAGAAAGATGAAAAGTGATGCTGATGAGATAAATGAAAGAATCACTTCTACACTTTAGGGCTTCGGCAACTAATATTGATTCTAAACAATTTTTGGGCTGCACATCATTAAAAATGTGACATGAAAGCTAAAATACTACTTAATGGAAAGTGCAATAAATTTTAGTGCATACACTTTGAAAAATGAACGTAATAGCACGGTGGCATGCTCACCGTTAAAACTATAACTTCTAGGAGTGCATAGCATTTCAGAGTTAAATAACCTGTGTGCACTAAACGGAGCACACGCAGCCTCTTTTCTTCATGCCACATGTGAATGCTTCAGTACAGAAAGACTTTTTCCCTCCAAGCCCCCCAACCTTAGCAGAGGCAAGGCCAATATTTAAAAGAAAATGCATACCTAGATCCCGAGGTCAGGTTCAAATGCCTCTTTCCTGGCCAAGATCATTAAAAAGATATGTAGTTCTGAATCAGATACAGGGGTTTAGTTTGGATGATCAGAATACCCTGGACTCATATAAATCAGGCTTTAGAGCTGGACATGCGCTAGAGATATTCTGGGTCACTCTCCTAGAATAGTGGTTCCCAACCAACTCTGTCCTGGGGGATCCCCGATCAGTCAGGTTTTCAGGGTATCCACAATGACTAGCGCAAATCTCTCTCATGAATATTCATTGTGGCTATCCTGAAGAACTGATCTCTGAGGGTCCCCTGGGACAGGTTTGGGAGGCATGATACTAGGCAACTATTGCATACGGTTGATAATATGACCCTCTCGTTACTTATTCTTTTACATTGTTCAGCAGATCAAAAGCTGCTGGTAAGGAGACTCGGGTTTGGGCTTTGTTGGATCAGTTTAATATTAGTTTGTCTCTTTCCTTCAAAAGCATGTTGGGGATTATAGCAATCAGGCCCTTTTTCATTTTTGTGTGATGTACCCTAAGGGTTGCTCCTTTTGCCAACACAGTCTAATCTTTTCCTTCGATCACGGCAATATGTCATTAGGAGGTTCGGTCTGAAATGTACACATATATACAGATGGCATTCATCTTTTGTGACTGTTATTGTAGAGAGGGAAAGATCTTCAGATAGTATTAAATCATGTTTGGTGCTAATATGGGGGTTCAGCCTCAAAAAGCAATCTTAAATTGAACTCAATATAGAGGTTTCCATGGTAAGGAAATCCAGTTTTATCTTTCTCCATGGAACCACTCTACCAGAGAGAGTCAAAGTATGCAATTTAGATGTTTAGAGTGCTCTATCATAAATAAATATCTTTATTACATCTCACATAGCACAGGTAGTGAAAAGTATGCCCTGGCAACTCTGGTTATTTGAGAAGATGAAGCCATTTTTCATCAAGGTCCTTAGTGACCGCCCGATCGAACTACTGCAATGCTTTATTCATTGGCTTACTAGGGAAAGTGATGGGTGTTTACAGTTAGTCCAAAATGTTGTGACCCATATTTTGGAGGCTTGTGGATTGAGGTACCATATAATGCAAATTTGAAGGCACTATATTAGTACTCATTTTTAAGCTGATCAATATTTAAGATCTGGTGCTTGACTCTGTAAGGGTCAGGATAAACTGCCTTAGAAAGTGTCTACAATTGCTATGTTCCCTTCCTCTCACTGTGATCACAAGATGGCATTTTATTGCCAGTACAATCTATAGAGGAGGTTAGATTTGGGTTCACCCATCACAGAGACTTTTCCTGATGTGTGGCTGGTTTCCCTAATCAGGGAATGTCTGCCCTCCGGGAGGCGCCGAACACTCATCTCTCCATCACATATATGGTCTGAAAGCAAAGAGGAAGGGAAATTTTTCTTCTCATTGATAGGGAACTTGTTTGGTGGGCGTGTGAAGGCAGACTTTAGAAAGGACGTCTGTCTGCAAAATGGGATGCTCAAGTCAAAATGTCCAATATACATTAGAACGGGCAGCTGAGAAGGTAGTCACGTGTAAATACCTTGTAAAATCAATTTTTCTCCACCCTGAAATATACAGTACACATGTCCGCTGCATAATTGCAAAAATGGGGATGCACAGAATTACGTGCTAGTCCCATGTAGGAAGTCTCCGCATTGTAGAAACGTGGACATGTTGTATACGAGTATATGTGTTCACAGAATAGGAGACATAGACATGCACATTGCCCTGTCACCTTCTTGGCGGCCCCTCCCACTGTATATAGGTCCATCAATCTCTCCCCCTTGCACCTCCCAGCCTGTTAGTTTGCAAACAGGGATTTGTTGCCTTATAGGAGCCTGGAAAATAGTTCTTCATACCGGCAGGTATCTTTGAAGGCATGAAACGTATCGGAGGAGTGAACAGTCATTTCCTTATTCATTGTACTCTTGTTACATTGCTGAAACGAGCATGTTTACTAATCCTGTTCATGTCCTGGAGCAGGTATAGCCAGGGACGTCCACACTGGGGCTATCAGACATGCAGGGCTGGTCTAAATTGTGTTTGCAGGTGTATCCTTCCCGACCCAACCCTGCCATGCCCCCAGGCATGCTCACTACTGACTTGGATGTGATTGTGCTGACATATGTATCTTTGAGTTTTCCAAAACGACTCCAAGACGTCTTTATGATTTAAATTTCTGAATGCTCGTTTTAAATATTCAGATCATGAATAGAGTTTCTAAGTGACCCTCATTATGTAATTGATATATATAGGAAGAAAGGTCAGGGATATATGGGATACCAGTTTTTATTCGCATCATTTGTGATATGTTATGTTGCATGAGCTGCTTTGCGATAGAATTGGTTTATCCCTTTGATGTTTTTGTGGGAGTTAAATTAGAGTTGGAGAGGGGAGTATTTCCTCTTTGATGGTTGATATGCTTAGTAATCTTGGCCATGAGCAAAATGGTTTATTGGGGACGGGGGGGGGGGGGTATTTTCTTTTAATGCTTATGCTGCTCAGTCTCCTGTTTGCATGCAGAATGAGCTGTTTTAGGGGTTAATTTATTTATTTTATTTATTTTATTTAACAGCTCTTATATACTGCGCTATTTGACATCAGTGCGGTTTACATTAAACACAATACACTCAGATTTAGAGAACTTGTCCAAGTTACAGGTAACAGGGGAATAAAACAAGGATTAACTGGGGAATAGCATATGAATAATTAAATAAAAGCAATTACATCAGACTAGAGATCTTGAGTGGGTATAGAGACATGTCATAAATAACACTTAACAGAGCAGGTATATACAGTGAAATATCATAAGGTGGAACGGTCTAACATCATCATTTAACTATTATTGCTGAGCTGAGATAATGGGGTGAGAGGAGTGGAAATATTGATGTAAGAGAAGTGTTATAAAAAAAGGTGGGTTTTTAAAGCTTTTCTAAATTGCGATATATCTTTTATCAATCTGATGTTTAATGGAAGCTTATTCCAGCACCTTGGAGCAAAGGATGAAAATGATCTGTTAATGGTAGTTTGAGTACATTTTACTAATTCATTTGGAATCGCTAGAGTATTTTCAGTTGTAGATCTTCTTGATCTGTTGTTTTGGGTATGAATGAGTAGATCAGAGATTGAAGGAGGTGAAATATTATGGAACGCTTTGAAGGTCATAAGAAGTGTTAATGTGGTTTGATTGGGGATTATGAACTAGGGGCCTGATGTTCAGTTGCGACGCTTATACGCCTCTAAAGCACATAGCCATTGCCGCTGAACCTTAGCCCCGGATATTCAATTCCAGGGCCATATCCAGGCACTGGAATTGAGTATCTGGCTCTGCCGCAATGCGCTGCATGGTGAAGAAGCTAACCGGGCAATGACAATATTGAGCCACTGCCCTGTTAGCCCCCCTGGGTAAAGATAGGCCAGCTTTTCCAAATGCCTCTCTTTACCCACGGGTTGCTAACCGGGCAGAAGTTCAATATCACCACTGCCCATTTAGCAATGGGCGCTACCTCTGCTCCACCCCACAATGCCCATGACATAACCCAGTTCTGCATGGATAGCACCAGGGTGTGCAGCGGTGGAATCGGTAGATATTCACCAGCACAAACCATGTTAGTGCTGCTGAAACTCCCTCTTGGCAGCATTTACATGGTTTACAGATTTTTAAACCATCTAAATGCCTTTTAATATCAGGCCTAGATTTTTATTTGTTATTGTAAGCTTAAGAATAACCAACTTCCTATTTGGATTCAGTCACATGGAGATTTTGCATTAATTTATAGATGTGATTTTTGATGGTTATAATGAGTTATTGCTTGTTGCTTTGTGCATTTGTAGCTCACCTTGAGTGCAGTGATGTTGAAAGGTGAGAAATAAATGATCGAGAT
Organism: Ichthyophis bannanicus; assembly: GCA_033557465.1. Classification (NCBI taxonomy): domain Eukaryota; kingdom Metazoa; phylum Chordata; class Amphibia; order Gymnophiona; family Ichthyophiidae; genus Ichthyophis; species Ichthyophis bannanicus. The sequence goes on along the minus strand of CM066047.1, from coordinate 34,599,392 downwards.
AAATCAATGACTCGGCCCTCCATTGCTGAGGGCAAAAGCCAGAGGATATCTGGATCTCAGGAGAGGAAAAATCAGACCAAAAGCTTGCATCTCCTCAAAGGTCTGAGCAGGAGGAGCATTGATGTCAGAAGGTCCTTCTTCCAGTGCTGGTCCATCCATCCATCCCACAGAAACCTGCTAGCCCTGCATCATAAAGGCACCAACATTCAACTTTTCTCGCGGGACAATTTCTCCAAACTGGTTACTTTTATGCATTCTATAACAGTCAGGAACCTCACTTCTAAGCCAGGGTATGTGGAGTATGATCTCAGTCTCTCAAATTTACTGCAAATGCTCAGCGTAGTACTTGCACCGTGCTAAAGAGCCTCCTGCTGGAGTTCATAAGATGACATGTACAGGCAACTTATCAAGGTGTGCTTAGGAATTTTATTATTTATTTACATTCTCTTCTATACCGCGCTATTCTGCATCAGTGCGGTTTACATTGAACAAACTGAAATTACATTGAACAGGGCATTATAACTTGGAGATAACTATTTTACAGGGAACATGGGCTATGGAGGGTTAAGTGGCTTGCCCAAGACCACAAGGAGCACCTGTGGGACTAGAAACCCCAGTCCTTCCGGCCCAAGGTTGCTGTCCTCTAGTGGGATTTGAACCCCCGACCTTCCAGCCTGAAGTACCTTGCCCCAACCACTAGGCCACTCCTCCACTCCAAAATGTCTCTTAATAAAGCCCGTGGCACCCAAAACAATGGGAAATATCATGGTATCTTCTTTCCTCTCTCTATGAGCACCCTCTAGTGCTGGGGCAGTAACATTGATGGCTCTTCATGCTGATACCTCTCAATGCCACACTACAGACAAAATGATCATTGGCATATGACAGCAAAGCATGTTGAGGTGACTGACAACAATGCTATGGGGGTTCTTTTAGAAGCCTTATTTGCGACTTGCATGTGTAGGGTCGTACCAAGTGCTAAGCTCTGCTCCTTGGTACGTATAGGTTTGTAAAAAGTGTCATTTTGGCTAGCCCTTTACAGGAGGGATTAAAGGGGTTATGCTTAATCCTCCCTAGTTCATTTTCCCCTCCAAATTTAAATGAGTTAAATATGGAGTTAGATAGCAGCAGTTACACGTTTAAGTTTCTCACATGCACGTATAAGTGATGACATTTACACATGTAAGCTATGAAATGCATGCAACTCACAAGTATAAGTAGCCTGGTTGCCCCATTGATTTTTCTCATGTGGAAATGTGTAAACTGGTTCGTCCCACTTTATGTGGAAGTCAGTCCACATGCAGGCTGGCACTTCCTTCTCTGTATGTAAGAAACATCTCCACGTTTAGCAAGGACTATCGGAAATGAGTACATCAAGCTCAACAGCTCACTTCTGATCTCCACATACTATGTAAAATGTGCCTTCGTGTGTCCTGACCTCTGACTCTACACCCTTCTTCCATAGCATCCTCTTCATCTGGGCAATGCAGGAGCAACTATCTCCAAGAATACTGGGTCAGAAGTAGAAAGCTGGAGAGGAGAACTTTACCATGGGTAGCCTAGTCTCCCCTACAGCCCTTGACCTGCAGGAACCAGAATGCTCCAAGATCATTTATGTTTTTTAAACATTTATATACCACTAATACAGAACCAGTCTGTTCACAGTGTTAACAGATAAATGCATTCATAAGAAAACATTGTATAGTAGCATTGGAGAGAGATTTTGCCCTGGGCACTGAATGGAGAAAAGTATTTTTTGAATAATAACCAATACCTCACATGCAAAGACCAGTTAAAAGTCTTATTCATGGTTCTTTAAGAGATCTGATGTAAGTATAAGCAGATGATGAAGGGAAAGAGGAGGTTGGCAATCGCGTCCCAGAGTTTCCACCTTTGTATCTAAGCTTATACAAGATTGTTACTGCGTGAAACCTGTCATTTCCTTAAGACCACCATATTGAGTTATATATGTCTATATTTATGGGCTGAAGGCCTCTTTGGAAAGGCTTTCTATCTATAGTATCAACTGGGAAAGAATTTATTACATCCATTATTTAATTCAGATGGTATGTGGACAGCCAGTGTACTGGGCTCTGATCCCACTGCTCTGTATTCTGTCTAAGACATAACAAAGATCAATTCCATGTATGTGATAGATAGATGATAAATAAATCTTTTCATAATATGTTCTGATTTTATTAGAAATATGAGAAAGGGGAATAAACGAGAGAGAGAGATTGGGATTGAGAAGGAAAGAGAGAGTCTAAGTGGGTTTCTGCTTTTTTTTCAGCCTTTGGAACACAGCCATTTAAATAAACATTAAATGCAAAATGCTAGATCTAAGTGATTCGTCGTGATGGTGCTGGGCTAGAAATTTATAGCAACATTACCGTGTTTTGCTAGAAATCTCTTAATGCACCCAAAGTGGGAGGTGTATGTTTTTTATTAAAATATTACGCTCTATAAATCTGCAGCGATACAGAAACAGGTGGTCCTGGGAAGGAGCCACCGGCCTGTCCTTTCCAGCTTAGTCCTGTCATTCCCAACTATCTGTTCAAGGGGAAATGAGAAGGGTAGCATCTCGCACACAAGAGAAGCAGAATTCGTCTGGATCCCTACACTGCAACTTCTTGTAAAATAAATGTGGTTTGATTATGCAGCATGAATGAAGAACCATATACGTCTGTTCACCCCTGGGATGCCTTAAGAAGGTGAACGTTACGGAGAGCACAGAGACACAGCCTGAAAAGTCAGGACATGGAAGAAAGTGAACAGCTGCCTTTCATTTTCCAATGCACTATTTTTAATTCAAATATCTTTAAAAATTATTGAAGGGTAAAAAATATACAAGGTTATATCAGCTTATTTACGCAGAGCTGGACACTGGCATGAAAGGATAAGATAGGAGCAAAAGGAACCAATTTTAAAGAAACAGAAACATGATGACAGAAAAAGACCACATGGCCTATCTAGTCTGTCCTTCCATATCAACCACTACAACAGTCCCCTTTTTTCCTTTAGAGATCCTCTGTGTTGGTCCCATGCTTTTTTGAATTCAGTTACTGTCCTCATCTCTACCACCTCCACTGGGAGACTATTCCACGGATCCACTACTCTTTCCGTAAAGAAATACTTCCGCATATCACTCCTGAATCTATCCCCCTCCACCCTCCACCCTCATCCCATGTCCCCTCGTAGCAGAACTTGCTTTCAATTGAAAGAGGCTCTCTCCCTGAGCATTTATGCCATGGAGGTATTTAAACAACTGAATCATATCACCTCTATCCCGCATTTCCTCTAAGGTGTACATATTAAGATCCTTAAGTCTGTCCTCATATGCGTTATCATGAAGACCACTAACCATTTTAGTAGCCACCCTCTGTGCTGACTCCAGCCTGTTTATATCCTTTTGAAGGTGCGGTCTCCAGAATTGCACACTATACTCCAAATGAGGCCGCACTAAAGACATACAGCGGCACTATCACCTCCTTTCTTCTGCTGGCCATTCCTCTCCCTATACACCCAAGCATCCTTCTAGCTTTTGCTGTCGCCTTTTCTACCTGTTTAGGATTATTTATAAGATGTAGCTATTTGTGATCTAATAAGGGGCACTACTGTTACACCTCCTTGATTTTAATAAGAGAAGGGTTATTTTAGAAGCTTCTCCACATCTAAATAGCATGTAGAATGGAATACCTACATAAATATGATTTAAGAAAATGCTATTTACACACAGAAATCCACACAATGCAGACGTTTCAAGGGAGCATGGTGGACACGTGGTTTTAGTGTGGCAATGGTGAGCCAAAGATCTACATATGTATTCCCTAGTTTACAAAGGGAATCCACTTATATGGCAAAAAATGTCCATGGTGGGTTTGACACCAGCTCTGGAGCATGTTTACATTTTTAAAAAGTTCTTGTATCCGGATAGTGGCTTCTGCTGAATATCTAGATTGTGTGGCTACTATCCAGATAATGGCAGTGATTATCTGGACAGTGGTGATTTTCAGCTGCTATCCAGATAGTTTATCCAGCTAGCAATTTAGACCAGCTTTTCTGCCAGCCTAAAATATCCAGCTAGGGGCTGAAAATCTCCACTATCTGGATAATTGCCGCCATTATCTAGATAGTGGCCGCAGACTTGGAGGAGCTGAGGAAGACAAAGAGGTATAGCGAGGAGACCTAAACGGACATTGTAGAAATGTCCCACCTCTAGTCTGGCAGTCTAAGTGCTGTCTTGGAGGAGAGCATCACTGGGTGTAGCAGGAAATGATCCCGTAGCCAGGACTTGCCCCCAAGTGATGTAATATCCTCTCGCACTGAGAATATATCTTGAGGGGCTTCTACTCAGGGGGGAAGGATTAGGGCAGCCATTTTAGACGGTGATTTGATCATTAAGTAGATAGCTGGGTGGCTGATGGGTGTGCGGATCGCTTGGTCACTTGCCTGCCTAGTACAAAGATAGCGGACCTCACTTATCACCTGCATAGGATTGTAGACAGTGTTGAGGAGGAGATGACTGTCTTGGTACATGTGGCTTCCAGAACTTCCTTCCTATGTCATTGGTATCCACATGTACCAAGACAGTCATCTCCTCAAGATATATTCTCCACCTGGCCAAAATGAACAGACAGATGATGAAATGCTAACAGAAATTAGGGAAACTAACAAAATTGGTTACACAGTAATAATAGGTGATTTCAATTACCCCTGTATCAACTGGGTGAATATCACATCCGGACATGTTAGGGAGATAAAGTTTCTAGATGAAATATATGACTGCCTTAAGGAAAAGCGGGTTCAGGAACTGACATGAGGAAGAGCTATTTTGGACCTAATCCTTAGTGGAACACAGGATCTGGTATGAGAGGTGACAGTATTGGGACCATTTGGCAATAGTGATCACAACATGATAAAATTTGATTTAATAAATGGAGGGAGAATAGCAAAGAAAACCTCTGCATTCACATTTAACTTTCAAAAGGCCGACTATGAACAAATGAGGAAAATGATTAATACAGTGCAATCGAAAAGTCCCTCTGCAGTGAGCAAAATAAAGGCAAGCCAGTCCACACAGAGAGACAGCAACCACCCCAACTGCTCTGCCAATATCCAGCCAGGACCCCCATCAAAGCAAGAATCAAATACAAATCCGCCCTACTTACTCACAAGGCTCTCTACCAAACTCAGACTTCCCAGCTCTGCGCACTACTGCCCCGACCAGCCCACAACAGAACAACCAGACAAACCATCAGCAACTCCCTCACCATCCCCCATAAACGAACCAAATACAACCAACGGACCTGCAACAGAGCCTTCGAACTATATGCACCATCCCTCTGGAACTCTCTACCAAGTCACATCAAAGGCAACGGAGACCCCCTATCATTCAGGAAACAACTAAAAACCGCCCTATTCCAGGAATACCTCGGACCAGAAACAAGCACCCACCACTGACTACCTCCCAACCCCCCAACTCCCCCCCCCGAACATATTTTCTAAGAGACTGAAATACAATGTCTATGTCCCAAATATTTGTTGAAATCATCAATGTTGGCCACCCGGTGATAGCCCCAACCCCAGAATTTGATTATTGTCCACCCCCTCCCCCCCTTTTAATGTTACGCTACTTTGACCCGGTGAAAAGCGGGATATAAATACAGTTAAATAAAATAAATAAATTAAATAAATAAATAAAATAAGGACCCATATAGGACCCCCTTTTCTTTCTTCCCCCTACCTGCACCAGCACTACCCTCCAGGGAAACTCAATCCATGTGACATCTCTCAGAACACACAAAAACAAAGGACAGCACAAAACCAACCATGTTGAAATGTCCCCCAGCTCCACAGTCCATCCTGCTGCAGTGATCGCTGACCAAACACAGCTCCCCCTGAGCACCTAGGGCATCACCAATTGGCTGGTTCCCCCTGCGCCTCTCTGACTGGTCATGCAAAGTCACCGTTGGTCCCCGGGACAAAGTGGCAAACCTTCCCACCAAAACTGGAGCAACTCAGCCATGACTGTGTGTAACTCAGCTGCTCCAGTTTAAGCGGGAGAGTTTGCCGCTTTGTCCTGGGGACCAACGGTGACTTTGCATGACCAGTCAGAGAGGCGCAGAGGGAACCATCTGATTGGTGATGCCAAGGTGCTCAGGGGGAGCAGCGCTTGGTCAGCGATCACTGTGGCGGAATGGTCTTTGGAGCTGGGGGCATTTCAACATAGTCAGTTTTGCGCTGTCCTCTGTTTTTGTGCATTCTGAGATATCATGTGGGTCAGATTTCTCTGGTGGGTTGTGCTGGTGCAGGTAGGGGGAAGAAAGAAAAGGAGGGGGCCTGTGTGGGTTCTGGCTGGACATTGGCAGGGTGGTTGGTGTTGTTATTGTCTCACTGTGCAGGCTGCTTTGCCTTTGGTTTGGTCACTGCAGAGGGACATTTCAACAGCACTGTATAAACCTAAAAGGAGCAGCTCCAGATGTTAAGAGTTGACATCAGACCTGGACATTGTTTAAAAATGCCATCTTAGAAGCCCAGACCAGTTATATTCCACTCTTTAAAAAAGGTGGAAGGAAGGCCAAACAACTACCAGTAGTAGCAATAGTAGTAGCATGATTTAAAGATTAGGTGAGAGAGACTATTATAACCAAAAAATCTTACAAAAAGTAGAAAACAGGCAGCCACATAATCACTGGTCAATTATATGCAATGCATTGAAAAGGCAGGCAAAGAGAAAATTTGAAAAGAAGCTTGTTGTTGAAGCAAAACTCATAATAAAAATTTTCAGGTACATGCAGAGAAAAAGCCTGTGAAGGAAACAGTTGGACCATTAGATGACAGAAGGGTAAAAGGGGCACTACCAAAAGACAAGGCCATATTAGAGAAACTAAATGAATTTGTTCCTTCGGTCTTTACTGAGCAGATATAGGGGAGATACCCATTCCAGAAATGATATTTAAAGGTAATGAACTGGAACAAATCTCAATGAACTGGGAAGATGTAATAGGTCAATTTGACAAACTAACAAGGTTTTGGCACATTCTTTATTAAGTACATGTGGTCATACTGTATGCATGTAGATTTATACCAGCTCCTGGTGTAAATGTACCCGGTTCATTATAGCCACAATTTATGCAGGATTTGTACTAGTATCTGATGGACACATAAAGCAGCATCCTAGAAAGCTGATTAGGTGCCATCTGGGACATCCAAGTCAAAACGTCTAAACGTCCGAGGGGAGGGGCAGCAGAGAAAGTGGGCACTAGTAAATGTGTTCTAAAAGATAAATGTCCTTGCCAAAAGAGAAATATCACTGCCAACAGACAAGGGAACGGGGACATGCATCATCAACCCCCAGAGATGTTCAGGAAGCTGGCTGATTAAAGAAGTGCAAATATGCAAAATATCCATGTCTGTGAAACTGGCAACATAGGCGTGTCCGTGACAGTATTTCGTTCTTGGCCAGCCATTTTGTAAGCAGAGACGTGCAGCAGCGGGGGCAGCTCACAAAAAGGCCTCTGTATTTACCTGTGTGCTTTTTTGAGGGTGTGACGATTATTGGGGGAGTCAGAGGACATTTCTCTCTTCTCTGTACTGTTGCTTGCTGGCCATACAAGCACTTTTCAAATACCTGTTCGTGGCTAGGGGCAAGTATAGACACAGAAGTGTCCGCCGGCGGTTGGCTGCAGCACCCTTGTAAAATCAAATGTAAATGTCAATCTTTTACAGACCACCCTGGACACCCTCTGCCATGTCACCCCTTCCCCCCCAATGATTGCATGGACATGTGTAAACTTGGGCCTTTTTAAAAATGATGTTTTTGGTACGTGGATGTGATTGGAATGCCTGAATGGGCATTTTCAAATGTGCAAATCACGACTAGAACTTCTAAAATAGGTACCTATATGTCTTTACAAAATAGGCCTAAAATTGGCACCCACTTGGCCTCCCCACCTCGACAACCTGTTATAAGATTAGCCTCCATGAAAGCAAGGTGACCTGGGAACAGCCTTAACGTGTACTTAGGATCCTAATTTGTCAATATTTATTGTTTTAATCAAGTGACTGATCCTTTGCCAATATTCCTTTTTCTTAGAGCACTGCCACCAGATATGAAAGAGCCTCTTCATACTCTGTTGCACTTGGAAACTACTAAATCAGCTTAAAGTCAAATACCAACAGTATACCGTTGTCTACCTCTTTTCCATTAAGCATTACACTGACCAATTTTTGACTGATCCTCTCAAAAATTTCCTCCCAGTGTTCTGATAGCTTTAACACCAATTTGTTTCCCCAGTAACTCTGGTAACCCGGAGGCCCTCCTCGCCTCCATCACCAGTCTTAGCATCCCACAATAATATTCCCCCACAAATTCACAAACAACTGTAGTTTGGCACAAACATTTGGTCGCAGCTTTATTTACACCTGTAACAACCGGCCCAACACGGGCCTGAATATAAAACCATCCAACATAACCCAGCCCCACCCCCCCGTGCCGGAGGATGCCCCCCCACCCGCCATCGTAGTAGCAAGGCGGAGCATCCTCCTCCTCCCCAAACCCCTCCGCCTGCCTCGCCCTACTAGTAGCAAAGGCCGGCTCCCACCCCCCCGCTACCGGGCCGAGACCCCCAACCGGGCTGTCTCGCCCCAACCCCGAGGAGCACTTCGCCCCCACTGCTCGTAAACCAGTTCAAGCCCGCGCCGCTCCTGCGAGCGCTGGCTCTGTACCCCGCCCCCGCCAGCTGCAACATTTCGAAACCACCTCCATAATGGGTGGGAGGGCGGGAACGCGTCCGTTTCCCGAGGAGCCGCGGCCAGAAGGAGACGGCCACGCGGCTCCTCGCAGACACTGCACCGCCCCCCCTCTTCAGCCCGCGGCCAATGAAATCGCTCCGACATCATGACGGAGCGATTTCGAATGCCGCGAGCATGGCCTCCTCTCACTCACCCCCCCCCCCCGCCCCCCGTCACATGCTGGAGGCCGAGGCCGGGCCCGGGCCCAGGTTACTGACGGCCGCGGGACCCGGCCCGCGGCCTCGAGCATTAACTCTGGTAACCCGGAGGCCCTCCTCGCCTCCATCACCAGTCTTAGCATCCCACAATAATATTCCCCCACAAATTCACAAACAACTGTAGTTTGGCACAAACATTTGGTCGCAGCTTTATTTACACCTGTAACAACCGGCCCAACACGGGCCTGAATATAAAACCATCCAACATAACCCAGCCCCCACACCCCATTGCCGGAGGATGCCCCCCCACCCGCCATCGTAGTAGCAAGGCGGAGCATCCTCCTCCTCCCCAAACCCCTCCGCCTGCCTCGCCCTACTAGTAGCAAAGGCCGGCTCCCACCCCCCCGCTACCGGGCCGAGACCCCCAACCGGGCTGTCTCGCCCCAACCCCAAGGAGCACTTCGCCCCCACTGCTCGTAAACCAGTTCAAGCCCGCGCCGCTCCTGCGAGCGCTGGCTCTGTACCCCGCCACCGGTGCGAGGTATTCACTATCCTCGCACCGCCCCCCCCATAAAGCTGCGACCAATCAATTCCAGTGCTTCCTGCCCATCATTAAGCAATAAGTCCTGTCCAACCGGGGACAAGTGTACCCCGTCAGCACAGTACAGTCCAGCACACAGGGGGTCCGCCCCAGGACGCCGGACCTGCCCCCCCCCCTCCGGCCTGCTGCAACCAACAGCCAAGCCCTGTCGATCTGCGCTAGCCCCCTCAACCACCGTCGCTGAGGCAGGCAGGCCGACCGCGTGATGATGTCCGACCAGACGATTGCACGTCTGGCCACTGCTCCTGCACCGCTCGAATGAGCTGCCGGCACGTCCCACCGGAGAGATCGTGCCCACCCAGATGTCTCAAAAAACAAATCCCACGGGCCGCTGTCGCCGCTCCGCACGCTCCCGAATCCCTGGAAGGAGCTGCCGCTGCCGCTTGTCCCACTCGCCCAGCCAAACCGACTGGGAATTGCCGGACACCACGCCCAGGTGCGGACCCAGCAGTCGATTCCAGGCTCTGCGCTCCGCCCAGATGATCGGCGGGCCCGTGCCTTACCCCCTGTAGACCCGCCCCGCAGTACACCTGAAAAAGGAAACACAGCATTAGCACCCCCCCACCACCCCCCCACCCCCACACACAACTTGTCCATGCCCCTGTAGGCCCCCCCTGCAGTACACCTGAAAAGAAACACAGCATTAGCACCCCCCCACCCCCCCCAGCGCCCCAACTCACAACTGGTCCAGGCGCACATAGCCTGCGTAGGCCCCCGGATCGCCAACACCCGGTCCGAGAACCCACCTCACCCCCGACCAGCTGCAGCCGCGCACGTCGCCACCCCTATCCGGAAGGAAGGGAGACGCATACGCTCGTCCATCCAAGCCCAGCCGCCGCCAGGCCAGGCGGAGCACCACCGAGAATGGAAACTGGATAACCACACACCAGTCCGGGTGACAGAAGAAACCTCCAGCCAGAACCGGTCGCTGACGCCCATGAGACGCCAAGTTCCGCGCCGGACAGGATCCCAGACCCGGTATTGCCTACCGCAGCACACACCGCCCCCGGCCCTACGGGTCGGTCTTCGCATGGGACACAAATATCCGCACTCGTGCCTCCCGTAGGCCTCATGAATCACGGGACGGCGCCAATCCGGGACCATTGGCTGCGCTCGCGCCCACCCAGCCAATAGCCGCCTCACCACATAAGGGCACCCGGACTGCCCCAGCCCGCCGCCCTGCCGAAACAAGGAGGAACCGGCCACCGCCGCATGCACCGCCGACCGGGACCGCCAGACTCTCCGGCCCACGCTATAAAGGAAAACCGCCGGAACATCCCCCACTCCACCGCCTCTCCAGCCCATTCCCCACAGGACCGCAACAAGAAGATCATTGCACACGATACAGCTCGACAGCAATAGCATTCTGATCACCCCGCACAGAGCGAGCCCGAGCCGGAATAATGAGACGAAGACGGGCCAGCACAAACACACACATCAACGCCGCCACCCGCGGGCACTTGGACGGATGCCGATGGATGACTTGCACCACCGCGGCGGCGTCGCACCAGAAAACCACCCGCCGGACCCGCACTGTTTAGGCCATACCCGGAAGACCACCATAATGGGGAACAATGCCAGGAACGCCACGGTACGCGTCAACCCCTTCGCCGTCCAGGATGCCGGCCACGGCGCCGCCCCCATAAACCCGGGCAGTACCATCACATACCCAACCTACAGGCCGCCGCCGACAACAATTCCAAGTCACGGTGGGATAATACCACAGGCCGCAACACCGCGCAGCCCATATACCACCCCAAAAAGCATCCCACCCCCGCCAGTAGGCTCGCATCCCCAACGTCACCCGGATACAATGATGCCCCTAGCACACACTGGCCGTCGCGAAGGATAGCCGCCACGCCAACGGCCTCCCCTTGGCAATGACTCGACCAGCAAAATTCGAGTGGCCGACCAGCCTCCGAAGATCGTTAGCGTCACCTTCGAGGTGGAGCCGACCTCCGCCACCAACCGCCGCCGCCGCTCTACTCCACTGAGTCGATCTCGATCCCCAAGAACGAACGACATGTCACCGGCCCCACTGTCTTCCCACTGCCAAAGGGATGCCCACTCCTCTGCTAGGCCCCAGGAAACGCCCCAGCAAGGACCCGCCAGCTGCGGACCGCGCGGGCCCCACGAACAACAGTGTCGAGATACTGCACGGTACCCGGCACCCCGACCCCGGCACCAATATACAGTGCAAAACGAGCTGATGGCCGCGAAGTAAGCACGTGAGATCGCCCCAACCCTTAGCAATAATACCGAGCCCGAAACGAACTCCCAGCCAGAGGAAGGCAGGAGGTTGAACCGGCCAAAGCCGAGTGGCGAATCCAATGTCCGACTCCGCCAGCCAAGCCCATTTCTACATTGGAGCACCAGCTCCTAGGCCGCATCGGAGGAGGAATAGTGCACTGAGCACAGTTCCCGCGGGATGGGGCCGTTCACACCGAGGCCCCAAGGGGCAAGACAGATCGTGTATCCGCCGATACGCCCCGGCTCCTCCTTCAGGAGAACCCACAGCGGAGGAAACCATAGCCAGCGCACCGGGCAGCCAGTCAAATGACCCTGCGACCCAGCCCAGCGAGCACTCCTCCGCGATCATCGCGTGGGCCACCTCCGCCATCAACCTCACCGAGCTAGCCTTCCCCCCCCCCCCCCGCCACATCCCGGACTTCCTCCTGAACTGGGATAGGAAAGCCTTCGGAAAACCCCCCGCCCCCAACATATTCCCCGCCGCACCGTGCCTGATACCCTAACACCGAAGGGGGGGTAGGCGCCAGCCCCCCCCCGCTACCCTCTACACCTACCTGCCGCCGGCGCCCCCTGAACTGTCCGTCGACTACCCTTAACGGCCACGTGACCGGCACCGCCAAGCAAGCAGGCGCGCCGAAAATTGCAGTCCGGAAATGGGCAGCTCGAATCGGGCCCCGGGCCCGCTGGCTAACAGGACTGAAAGGCCCGCAAAGCTGCATCACCCGATGCCCTAACCGGACCGGCCCCCCCCCCCCACCCACCCCACCCCACCCCACCATTCCTGGCCGACCTTTGCATCCGACGCTTAACCTCCCTACATTCCCCTCGACAATTGCCGAATTCCCCATCCAATCCCGAAACTCCCCATCGTAAGTCGGCTCCAGCCTGCAGCTCACCGTACCGACTCGGGTCCACAGGCACCCTACGCGCGCCATTCACGAAAAAAAAGGCCCCAGGTTCAGTTTTCGAAGGCGTTCCAGGACACCTTACGCACCCCCCGCCTACTCATCCTCCTTCCGTCCCTCGCGACTCTCCCCCGAGCATCTCCCCCTCCGAGGCGCCGGAAAATATCGACGTGACACCGCTCTACGATCCGCCACCACAACTTGCGCAGGACCCCCTCCCACAACGCCGCATACCACACCGCCGAGGACCCCCTCACCTGCCCGCGGCCCGACCGCGGAGGCCGCCGAGGAAGTAGCCGATGACCACGACGACGAAGACGACGCACTCCGCCTACGACGCTACCGGTGCAGCCACGACGCTTAGGCTTTACGTACCCACGGCGCACCCTCACCCGACGACACCACCCCCCAACCGGATTCCCGGTACACTCACCTAGCGCCGCCGGCGCCGCTGTTCCCTGCACTACCGAGGTGGACCCCGCCAGCTCCACAGAGGTCAGATCGGTCTGGCACCAGCTCGGCGACATCTCCGTCGAGCCGACTCCCACACCGCCTGCTGCCGCCCTTGCACTCCGGGGAACCTGCAGAGGGAGAGAAGAACCAACACACGGGGAAGGAGGAGAACCAACACACGGGGAAGGAGGTGCACCAACCCCCGGAGAAGCCATCCCCTGAGGCCCCCCCACCCCCCCCCCCCGAGGACCCCAACCCCCGGCCGCCCAGCCCGCCGCTCCCTAGGGAAGCAGCCCTCCGCCTCCCTGGAAACCGGCCCCCCACCCCTCCCCCCCCATGGGCCCACACCCATCGACTGCCCCGACACCGGGGACCAGGCCGCCCATTCCCCACCATGCAAACCCGGCCTCCCCATCCCCTGCGACACGGGCCCCTAGGCTCCCGTGCCGCCCGGCGCTCAGGCCCGCCCCCGCAGGGCAAACGCCCGTGACCTGAACCCCCCCCACCCATCCGTTCCCCCCCCCCAGCCCATCAAATCCCCCCCTCCAGCCCCTCCAGCACCCCCCCTGCAGCCCATCCGCTCCCCCCGTCCCCCACCAGCCCCCGGCACCACGATCCCTAATGCAATGCCCCCGTCCGCAACACCCCCTCACCCAACCCCCCCCTCCACCCCATCAGTCTCCCCCGCCCCCAGGCCCCCCCACCCCCAGCCAGGAGGCCCACCGCCCCCCCAGACCCCGCAACCTGGCTGCTGAAGCAGGTAGAGACCCCCGCTTCCCCAGCCCCTGTCCCATGCTTCCCCGCCCCCTACCTGCCCCCCCCTCCGCAAACTCCCACTGCCTGCTCCGGCCCCCAATGCGGAACCCACTCCCCGTGACCCCCTCGAGCTCCCCCCCAGCCCGTCCAGCCGAAACCCCCTTTCTTTTGGCTCCTCTGGCCGTGCCCTGATGCCCCCCTCCGGTAGGCAGAGTGCTCCTGCCCCGATCGATCCCTGCCTAGTAGCTGCCTGCCAAGTTGCCGGAAGCTGCCACTAACCCCCGGTGAGAAAAGAAAATTGCTCCCGCCGGAAACGCCCGCCGCACAGAGCGCCCCTGACGAAATCGCCCCCTGAGCACCCCCCGAGCAGAATAACCCCCCCGATTACCCCACTCACCGGACCCGCCGTAACGCGTCCGTTTCCCGAGGAGCCGCGGCCAGAAGGAGACGGCCACGCGGCTCTTCGCAGACACTGCACCGCCCCCCCTCTTCAGCCCGCGGCCAATGAAATCGCTCCGACATCATGACGGAGCGATTTCGAATGCCGCGAGCATGGCCTCCTCTCACTCACCCCCCCGCCCCCCGTCACATGCTGGAGGCCGAGGCCGGGCCCGGGCCCAGGTTACTGACGGCCGCGGGACCCGGCCCGCGGCCTCGAGCATTTCCCCATATATTTAATCTTTAGAACATCCAATCCTGTAAGAATATCATATATTTTGGTTACAGGCTCCCTTGACTGATGCTAAGCTAATGACAGTTTCTCAAAAAGCGTAGGCACATTAAAAAAAATAATAATTTAATTGTTTTTGTCCAAAGATAGCAGTGTACTTAGAGGAACAGGAAAATATTGGTATTTGGTTTACAGCTCTCTGAAAGTTAAAATTCAGTTTCCATAAACAATGTGCTTCAGGGGACATAATCCTGGGTGTTCTCTCTTAGGGAAAACCTCCTCCTTTACCTGGGATGAAGTCAGAATTAAACCAAATAGGAGCAAGTAAGAAAAACTTTCATCTCATTCTTCTCTGTCTCCTCGGACCCATATATATTTTGTTAAATACCTGGCAGTTTGCAACTCCATCCCTACTCCGCCCAAACTATATCTCCGGGTATGTCTACGCACAGCTCACATATAAGTGTCTGCTATCTTGTTAACGTGCATATTTACACGTGTGTATTTGGTTGCACAATTTTATAAGAAACCTTTCTGCACATAAAATATATTTATCTCATTAAGGGCTACCTGCTCTTTTCTATCTATGCAATGAATAGGTATGTCCAGAGCACCCTAAAAGACAAAATATTTCAGCTTGGATCAGGCTCTTAGCAAACAAGGTTCAAATTAACATGTGTGGCAGGTAGATAATGAGCTAATTATCTGGACAAATGTGTTTATAACCTTCTCAATGAGTTTCTTGTAATTGTAGGGTGCCTTTCATTGCACAGCTATGTCTGTGGCCCAGGCATGAGCAGCGGGGGCCACAGGGTTCTTGGCAAGGAGAAGTGTGCCTTCCATCTGTGAGCCACAAGCCCACAAGATCTCTGCCACAAACAGACAGAAAACTTTTTCCCAAGCTACGCTCCACCCACCAACACGTAAATCATTTTCAAAATAGGCAGATGGTAAATATTAACTCCCAGCCTTTCGATGCTAAAAATCTGCTTGGCATCTCCACCTCCATCATTCTGAATATGCTGAGGGCTGATGCTTTACAGTGACAGGACCTGGGGCTTTCCTGCCTGTCTGATGGTTTCTCAGGTAGAAAGCCCCATTGCTTGGCCTAAACAAAGCATCTAAATAGCAATTAATTTGGTAATAACGTACTGATGCATTGCTCCTTTCTTGCCAAAAGGATTCCAAAATCTTCTAAAGGTCACACTGTCACTTTGAAAATGCCTGGATGTGATTACCATGCACCCAGGCTTCCAAAATAATGTGATGGTGTGCAAAAACAATATCCAGGAAATTTTTCGAAGCCATTTACCTGAGTAAATCATCCTGCCTTAATGCTGCCCTCCTTAGAATGGACAGGAGGGGCTCACAGCATGTGTCATTTTAACCAGGCAGAAAAGGGGCATTCCTTGTTCAAATTTGTAGGTAAATGTTTCCCTCTTTCTTCTGCTCGAAGAAATTGAAGGGACCAAGTTGCCAGCAGACACACAACTAAGCAGAGTTAAAAAAAAAAAAAAGCATGCTTAGTTATCTTTGCAAAGATATAAAACTACCGAGGTAGGCTGCTGAAAATTTCCCATTTAATAATTCTTAGTACCATCTAATTACAGTTTGGCAAACTGCAGCATATAGAGAAAGCGTGGCTTGCAGACAATCAGCGACAATCTAAAAATGAGCTAAGAATAAACTTACCCATGACCTCACAGCATTAATGACAGATTCAAGGAACGACATCAAAAATAAAAAAAAGATACAACTGAGTGAGAATCCAGAACATCTATTTCTGTATTGTTTGCATGTAGGAACGTAATGAATCATGAAAAGATGAGACATACAATATTTCACTTCATACATCATCACCTCCAACTACATCTCACAACACTGCTTCCAAAGCACCTAGGAAAGAACAACCAAAAGTATTGTTACACAATGTAAGATTCCACAATAGGAACCACCACCCAGGAAAAAGATTTAGGCGGCATCGTGGATAACATGTTGAAATCCTCTGCCCAGTGTGCAGCGGCAGCCAAGAGAGCAAACAGAAAGCTAAGTATAATAAGGAAAGGAATGGAGAATAAAAAGGGGTACCTCAAGGATCCTCATTATCCTCCTTACTCTTCAATATCTACATGCAGCCCATCTGCAATATCATAAGATCATTCAACGTAAACTGCATGATTTATGCAGATGACATTCTCTTGTACATGCCTTTCTCCACAACCCACATGGACCTGACCCCACTCACAGATTGCTTCAATGCAGTTTCAACATGGCTCCTGACACAGAACCTACGTATCCAGCATAAAAAAACAGAGGTCCTTTTCATCACCAGAGACTCCAACTTTACGCCCCCGTCCCACGTCAGTGTCAAGGAAGCTGATTTGCAAACTAAAGATGCAATAAAATATTTGGGAGTTACCCTGGACCAGCATCTAGACATGAAACGCCACATAAGCAACATAGTCAAAGCCATCTACTTCAAAATCCGCTCCCTCAAACACCTTCGCTTCCTGCTGGACCCAAACGATTTCCGAACCATATATCAAGCGCTGATCCTGCCGCATTTTGACTTTGCAAATGCCATCTTACAAGGTCTCCCCCAATCCACACTAACCCCCTTACAGTTGGCCATGAATGCCGCAGCTAGGGTCCTCTATGGTGCATCCAGAAATGACCACGTTACTCCTATTCTCAAACAGCTGCACTGGCTACCGATCCACGGGAGAATCACCTTCAAATCCCTTTTACTAGCATTCAAGGCAATCAAAGGTACTTCATCCCTCTCACTCATGCATCTAATCCACATGGTCCCCCCCAACAGATCAAGAAGAACATCAGCTGTAAACCTGCTAGCTATACCAAAGGCTGCGACAAAGTCCAACACGAATACCACAAACAGAGCATTCAGTTTTTATGTCCCCAAATGCTGGAACACTCTACCCCCCGACATTAGGGCCATTACCAATCTATATCAGTTCAGGAAGGCTCTCAAAACCTTCCTTTTCTGCCAATACTTCCCAGACAGCAACTGAACTAGATATCCCTTCCAAGAAATGACCCAGTCTAGAAATGCCCTCTCAACTTATATCTACAGTGTAGATAGCTTATGTATATAGTTAACCCAGTTATCCATGTTTGTACTCCTGTTCAATGTAAAACCTGACAGTTTTTCGTTATGGTCGTTTTGTTATGATGTAAACCGCGCTGATTCTAAATAGCGCGGTATATAAGAAACTGTAATAAATAAATAATAAATAAAATAAAACAAAGGATATTATAATGCCTCTGTATCGTTCCATGGTGCAACCACACCTTGAATATTGTGTGCAATTCTGGTTACCATATCTTAAAAGGGATATAGCGTTATTAGGAAAGGTACAGAGAAAAGTCACCAAAATGGTAAAGGGGATAGAAGGATACCCCTGTGAAGAGAGGCTAAAAAGATTAGGGCTCTTCAACCTGGAAAAGAGACGGCTGAGGGGAGATATGATAGAGGTCTATAAATTAATGAATGGAGTGGAACGGGTAAACATAGATTTATTGTTTACACCATCAAAATATAGAAAGACTAGGGGACATGCAATGAAACTACAGGGTAACCTATTTAAGACTAATAAGAGAAAATAGTTTTTCATTCAACATGTAATCAAACTCTGGAATGTGTTACTGGAAGATGTAGTAAAAGCTGTTATTATTGCCGGGTTTTTAAAAGGTTTGGACAAGTTCCCGGAGGAAAGGTCCATAAACCATTATTAAAGGGGACCCAAGATATCCACTGCTTGCTCCAGTACAAGCATTGTGGAACCTATGTCTTTTGGGGGAAACTGCAAGGTACTTATGACCTAGATTGGCTACTGTTGGAAACAGGACACTGGGCTTGATGGACCTTGGTCTGACCCAGTATGGCATATCTTATGTTCTTAATGAATTTCTCCAACAGTAATGGACTCCTCTATTTCCATTTAGAGAAGTAAGTGTTTGTTTCTTTCTAGCTGAAGAGCTGCTCTGAACAGTGTATGAAATGTCTGCATATATTGGGGATAATTTTATAAGGGGATGCCTACTTTTACACATACCAGGTACTTGTGACCTGGATTGGCCACTGTTGGAAACAGGATACTGGAGTTTATGGATGTTGGTCTGACCCATTTGGCTTTTCTTATGTTCTTATGTTCACCTAAAATGGCTATTTAATCATTTATGCTCATAAATGTAAGTTTACGCCTCATAAAATTGCATCCACCATAAAAGTCTGCAGATAAATTTCAGCACAGGTACTTTCACTGTGGGTGCACATGAGGCAGAGTTCAGGCACAATGTGGGCGGCGCCAGCAAGTACGCACCTCAATTATATAATTCCTGAATTGATGTGCATAATTGCAAAAAGTAAGCGCAGCCATTGACACCAGCTGTAGGACGAGCATACGTGCACACTTTCACACTTACACTGTATTACATAAAGTCAAGTGCGTGCATGCTTGACTTTATAAAATGGGTGTAAGAGAGGCACATCAAAATGCACATTAACTAGGCACCAGTATATAAAATTACTCTCAATATGTCATTATTAATGTCATTGCATTCCCACTTCCCAGGCACTCTCCCCCTCCCCTCTTTCTTGCCGGACTGTGGTGTGTTCCTCATTGAAAGTCACATGTTCCATATTTTAAAGGTCACATTGACCTCAGGCTGGGGATTGGCAGGTGCACAAAATACCAGGAGATGCCCCTATATCTGAGAGTTCCATTCTTCTTCCCTCCCCCATCCACCCCCTCCTTCTTTCTCTTCTACATCCTGACCAGGGGCAAAGAGGAAGTGGCAAGAATCTCAGACCCATCCCAGCAGGGCGGTAAATGTAAAAGGCATGAGGAAGACATTCCAGGGCCTGAACTCTCAAGTGACCACTGTGAAGGTCAGTATTAACCCCGTATGGGATTCAGGACATTGAAAGTCAGCCATCAGCGATCCCTCCAGGCCTCGCTCACTTCCCAGTGTTCGTGCCGCAGCCTTGCCTCCAAACTCAAACCAGATTGCACTCTGAACTGCAGTTCAGCAAATTCCTAACCATAATAGACCTTTCCCTATTACAAGCACTAGTTTCTTATTCCCTGCTTGTGTTATTTTAGTGCTCGTGTGGAAAGTGAGGATGTGGTTAGAGCAAGGCCTGATGAACACAGCACATGGGCACTACCCAGGCTTCCTTCGCTGCGTTCTGCCAATGTCCCCCAGTCCGGCCTTGCTGCAGCCCCTGTAAGTCCAGTACTCAGATCCCCGCACAGCTCTACCAATGAACCTCATCCTTGACCTAAAGCACCCCTGCTATTCCAGTACTGAAGCCCGCACACAGCTCTACCAGTGCACCGCAATCTTGTCTTTCAGTACCACTGCTATTCAAGTACTTAGATCGAGACAAAACTAGAACCAGAGAACATAATACATAGAAAATGATTCTTACAGGACACGACCCTAATCTGACAGGAATAGCCTGATCCCTTTCCCGACTTGCCTTGCTGTATGAGTAGGTCACCTGCGTACGGTCGTGTGCCCACTCCTCTTTTCACAGGCCACACTGTTCATTCAGGGCATTTGGTGTGCCGCAGACTAGACTGAAACAGGCTTTTTCCTCAACTGTCGTTCAAAGAGCTGCACCCTACAACAATTTATTACAAGTAACACAGACTGATACAAAGGTTTTTCTGTTTTATTGTAGAAAAATAACATCAATCATCGCAGTTTTCCATTAGAAAAAGGGCCAGATGTACTAGTAGGTTATGCCCATTCTAATGTCATATTTCAAAGTGATTTACGCAGGTAAGAAGTGTTTTACCCACATAAATCAGCTGTGTGAAAATCGCCCATCTGCAATGTGGCAAAAAGTACATGTGTTGCTTGACAACGCACATATTTTAAGCCATGCCATGAGGAGGTATTCTTGGGGGGTTCTTTAGGTCAGCAAAAAAAAAGTGCATACACAGGAATAGCTTTACTAAAGGGAATTACAGTGTTGGAGTGTGCAAATACCCTATTTGCCCCCTCAATTTGAAACTCCCTACCCGAAACCCTGCAAACTGCGGAAACTCTTTGAGACTTTAAAAAGAAAAAACTCAAAACATACTTATTCATTCAACACTATGGATCTGATACCAATGACTAAACATAAATGGCACCCTGCATTAAAGAGGCAATACTGCCTAGTTCATCACCTATTGCTTTATACACAAAGTTCACCTTGTAATTCTTGGTTATATAATATCCATGTTGATTGTACCTACATAGTTCATTGAATTTCTGAACTCAACTGAGTTCACATTGTTGTTTTGTGTAAACTGCTTTGACTGCCCAGAAAAGTGGTTTATATATGTGTTAAATAAAATAAATAAAATCATTAGGAAATAGGTCTCACTACATAAAATAGGACTTGAGCTAATGCACATTAATGCAGTCGCACCTTTTAGTAAATCCAGTCCACAGATGGTTTTTTTATATCTTATTTTCACACAAAATTCTACACAAAGAACAAGCAATGGCAGGTGTCTGTGTGGACTTTGTACCCAGGGCAATTTTCAAAGCCAAACCACACGCAAAATCTTTGCTTGAAGAACTGCCACAGAGCCTGGTCGGAAAAACATACGCACTATCTTTGTCCCAGTATGGACAGTTTAAAAATTGTTGCGTCTGTGTCTTTGGAGAAATTTGTACTTCATCTGACCCAGTGATTCTCAGCGCTCTATCCTGAGTAAGGTGAGAGGTTATATTTTATTTGCCCCTGCTGTAAGGTATTTCTAGAAACTTCACCCCTTGTAGGTGAAGAGTGAAAATAAACACCACTTGAAGATCTGAAAACAAAGAACCAGGTTTAATGTTTCCTTCACCTTTTCTTAATGGTCTCTCAAATAAATAGTTTTATGATGGCCACCGAGGCTCATAAATACACTAAACTTCTGTGTGCTTTGCTTCTTTCCTTACCTCTCCTCTCCCCATCCCTTCCTCCTCACGTCTTCCCTTTTATTCTTACTTTTCTACTGTTTTTTCTCTTCCTCACTCCTCTTCTTTTACCACTTTTCCTGTTCAGCTGCATTCCTTTCTCTTATTCTGAGCTCTCTCTCTCTCTCTCTCTCTCTGCTCCTCCTGTTTTCCCAAGTGGCCATTTGGTCTCTCCTTTTCTCCTTTTTGTTAAATTGACTTTTAGGTATTTTAAACAGTAAACCTATCCTCAGACTGTATATACCTGAGGCTATAATGATATCTGCTAGTCCTCGTAACTCTGCCAACCCGCTCTCTCTTCAGTCTTCTGCTGCCCGAGGACATTTCCACAGTCATGTGCAACCCTTTACCTCCCCTGCAATTAGAGATACTTACTTTCTTCTTTATATTAATATCATTTCACCATGTCACTATCCATCTTGGTTAGCTATAAAATATAAACTCGTTTGGACCAGTTCTGCAGTTCCTCCTTTATGCCATGTTAGCCTGAAGGAAGCTCTCCTAAATACCGAACGATTTATTCAACAATATTCCATGAGAGCTGCATTAATGTGGGAAAACAAAAGCCAGGGGAGAATAGAACTGAGGCTAAGAAAAGGTTTGGGATAAAGCCAAGTCTATTCTTCAGACTGTGCATGTCATTGAAATATGTACAAAAAAAAATCAGCAGTGTCTGATGGTTATATAGGAAAAAAAATATCTGGGCTTTAAGATTCTTCTTATGTTGACTAGAAAGAAGATTTTATAAGAAACAAGAAATTCCCTGCAGAACTAAGAGATCTGCTCCATGCAAATAAGTAGCCCCCCCCCCCCCTCCCCATTAAAAATACCCTTGCCAAGGTCCTGACATGTCCTGGAACTTTGGTGTCAATAGGACACCAAACACAAACAATATTAGGACGTGCGCACATGGCAATCTCAAACTTTCCATTAAGAAAGTAGCTAAAAAGTGTCATTTTGTGCTGTAGAAAGGGGAATACCCTATAAAGAGAAGAAAAATAAAATTATTTATTTTTTAAAAAACCAGCATAGTAGTTGGATAGAGCTAATGGATGTTTATGCTTTATGACTGCAGGCTTGAGAGCTACTGTCAAGCGTTGCAGTTCAAAGACAAAGACTTTTGGCCAGTTCTGGGTTTTGACCTCACATCCCATCTCATTGTGTTCATAGTCTCTGGCTCTACCATTTGAAATCAGTAGTCCAAGTAGCAGAAGGCATCAGGAGGGGTCTAAAGTCCTCTGCCCCTCTCTGGGTAATATGCTAACTCCATAGCAATGGCTCAAATTCTTGTTTTAGATCTTTTTTCTCAGTCTCTAGTTTGCAGTGGTCCCATCTTTGAAATGAGTGAATATTATGACGCAGAGTGTCATTTTAGAAAGGGCATCCAAGTGCAATCTTAGACGTCCGGGGCAAAATGTGCACAAAAACTCCAGGGATGTCTATGTTTTGGCCTGATTATAGAAACATAGATGTCCCCAACATGGATACCCACACCGGCATCCACATAGACACCACTGATAGGGATATCTAGCATATGCTGCTTTCATACAAGGACATTCATCGGCATGGCAAATAGAAAACATGGTCCCTCATTCTCTGTCTGTTGTCAACATGGAAATACAGGGGATGTGAGTGTACCTCCTTCTCCACACCCTCCAGACATTTGGCAGGGGAAATGAGCACTTTTCCGATGCCAGTTCATGCCTGGAACAGGTAGAACCTATGATGCAGCTTGGGACATGCAGGGCATTTCTGAAATTGGGCGAGGATGTCCAGGTTCTTGGGAACACCCCAGCCATTTATTTATTTCTTTTTTATAACGTGCTCTTTAGAATCAGTGCGGTTTACATGTATACTAACAGGTACTTTTTATTCCCTTGTCCCCGAAGGGCTCACAATCTAAGTGTACCTGAGGCAATGGAGGGTTAAGTGGCTTGCCCAAGGCCACAAGGAGTGGCCATGGGACTAGAGACCCCAGTCCCTCCGGCCTGAAGTTGCTTGTCCCCATGTGGGAATTGAACCCCCGGCCTTCCGGCCTGAGGTAACCTGTCCCAAGCACTGAGCCGCTCCTCCCTTGCATGCTTCTGCTGTGCTGTCTTCATGTCATGGCATCCTTGTGCCAGGGCTTCAAAAATGCCTCCAGAGACATCTCTGGCTTTGGACCCCCCTTAGTAGCCTTCTTAATATAATAATGGTGTGGATGGATATTATTCTGGCAGTGCAGTTGCTTATAATATACAGCCAGCAGTGCAAAATAACAAATGATATCAGAACAGAAATAGGCAGTTTCATGATAGCATATGTTATTTGCCAATAACCAGTCAATTAACCAGTTGTATAATTTATCTTAAATGACATCTAGATCAATGACACAAACCCAAATGTGTTTCTAATTTTATTTTCCATGATATTTATTCACAAATTATGCACATCTACTCTTCTGTCCCTCTCATTTCATAGATGACAGGAATGGATTTCGGCATATGCAAGCAGAGGGTGGGTGTGACCACAACAAGCCTTCATTAGAGGGACCCGGGTTGGTAGCACCGCATAGGCCTAAAGATGTCCCTTTAGCATTAACCACAAAAGAAGGGAACTGTATTAGGGGCAGGGTACCACCTTTTCCCTATACCAGCTCTCTCCTAAAGTAGGAGAAGATGCTGAGGCCATTGCTAGGCCTGACATCTAGGAAAGCACAATACAGACAGGTTATCAGTGAGTATGGGGGCCTATGAAAGCCTCATATTTCATTAGTGCACCAAGCCCTGCTTCAGCCCCCAAACAGCTCTGAGAGACAGTATCTCCAAGCACACAATATGGGCAACAGTCACAAAGCATTGACCTACTCATTCTCAAACTGCAGCAAAGCAAGAAATGATTTTAACCATGTCCCTTCAAAATTGTTCATCCCTTTTGTAAAATCTTGTAAATCTGTGGTGGAAAGCTGTTGAGAATGTAATTTGTGGGTATTATGAAAATCGGGTAATAAAGCATTTCCCTCTCTTTGGAAGGCTTAATGGGAAACAGTAGCAAAGTTCCTAGGGACTTCCTTGTTAAATAACATTCATTTACCATCTAGTCTGGAAATAAAGATAGTAACTATTGTGTACTGCCATGCAAAAGATCCCCAGTTCAATACATGTTATATCTTCTGCTCCCCACTTTGGCTGGGGCTAGGTAGCTATGGCCATGACCAAGGATGGCATCTAATGGCTAGATTCATGGTCCATGATTTCAGGGATCCAGAAGGAACCCTGCTACATGGTCCCCAGATAAGGACCGTCATTGCAATGACCAGACTAGGAGTGTTTGTGACCAGTGATATACAATTGGAGGGGAGGGGAATCCCCAAGTAGTTTCAAATGAAAGTCATGGTGCCAGATTCAATCTTTGGTTCCCACTGAGCTGGAAGTATGGAGGAGCAGGTAGGAACTGCCCATCAAAAATAAAATGTTCATTTACAGAGCTTTTGTATTTAATTTCATTTAACAAACCTATAAATAGCATTTTTCTCACACAATCACAAAGGGAGCAGAGAAGACAACATAATAAACAGACAGGATGACAAGGACAGGCATATTAGGGTGTAGTTGAACGACAATATCAACTTGGACTATTTCTGAAACAAACGCCAGACATGAAAAGAGAGCCAGAAGTTGCAAACATGGAACGTACAAAGCTTGAACCAAGGGAGGTTGAAGGTGGTCAAGAATGAAATGGAATGTGTACAACACAATCTGTTGGGTGTCAGTGAACTGAAATGGACTGGCATTGGGCACTTTGCATCTGATGATCACATGGTCTATTATGCTGGAAATGAAAGACAAAGAAGAAATGGCGTTGCATTTATAATTAAGAAGAAACTTGCAAGAACTGTAATAAAATACAATGCAGTCAGTGATTGCTTAATTTCTATTCGTCTATGAGGAATACCCATCAACACAAGTATAATTCAGGTATATGCCCCAACAACAGCTGCAGAAGAGGAAGAGGTTGATGAGTTCTATGAACAAGTACAAGCTGAAATTGACAGAACATGCAAATTGCATCAGAAAATGCATCCTGATACTCATGGGTGACTGGAACGCAAAGGTTGGCAACAAAGAATGAGGCAAAGTGGATGGAAAATGTGGACTTGGCAACAGAAATGAAGCTGTAAAAAGACTGATAGAATTCTGCAAGACCAATGATCTATTCATCTCAAACACCTTCTTCCAGCAACACAAGCGCCGACTGTACACGTAGACTTCACCCAATGGATTGTACAAAAATCAAATTGACTACATCTGTTGAAGTCAACAATGGGAAAGCTTGATAACATCAACAAAGACAAAACCTGGAGCTGACTGTGGTACAGATCACCAACTATTAGTATGCAAACTCAAGCTAAAGTTGAAAAAGAGCAAGACATTCATGAATGTAGCAAAATATGACCATGAGAAGATTTCATACCATGAAGAAAATTTCATACCATGAAGATGGTAAGAAAGTACCATTGTAATTTAAAGACTGCCTGCAAAATTGATTTGCTGCTTTAGATACAAATGATAGAGCTCCAGAAGAGTTATGGGATGACATCAAGAAGGTTATGTTGGAAGAAAGCGAGAAGTCTCTACAAAATGTGAAAAAGCAAAAACAGCCAAAATGGATAACTGAAGAAACTCTGAAAATTGCCCAGAAACATAAGAAGCTAAAGCTAGAGGAGAAAGAGAGGCAATCACAGAACTCAGAGATTTCCAACATGCAGCAAGAAAAGGAGAAGTACCACAATGATGCATGCAAAGAAATAGAATCAGAAACTAGAGGAAGAACAAGATCAGCTTTCCTAAAGCTATGAGAGCTGAATTGAAATGCTACAAGATGCTCAAAGATCCATGTTGAATGATGTTGAGAAGATCAAGAAAAGGTGGAAAGAATATACAGAGTGGAGGAGTGGCCTAGTGGTTGGGGCAAGGTACTTCAGACCGGAAGGTCGTGGGTTCAAATCCCACTAGAGGACAGCAACCTTGGGCTGGAAGGACTGGGGTTTCTAGTCCCACAGGTGCTCCTTGTGGTCTTGGGCAAGCCACTTAACCCTCCATAGCCCATGTTCCCTGTAAAATAGTTATCTCCAAGTTATAATGCCCTGTTCAATGTAATTTCAGTTTGTTCAATGTAAACCACACTGATGCAGAATAGTGTGGTATATAAGAGAATATAAATAAAATAAATTATACCATAAAGATCATATGGACTTGGAAAGCATAAGACAGACAGAGAGCTACAGAGACAAGACCTACAGTGATATAGTCCTGAAGTCCCACCTCCAGTCTGGCAGCATCCCTGTTGCCATGGAGGAGAGAGGTCATGTGACAGGAGATCATCACCCTGGTGTGGCAGGAAGTGATCCTGTAACTAAGACCTGTCCTCCAGGTGATGTAAAACCCTCTCGCACCAAGGAAGTTTCTCCAGGGCCATGTGCCCATTAGGGAAGGGTTAGGACAGCCGTTATAGTTGGTGATTTGATCATTAGGCATGTAGATAGCTGGGTGGCTGGTGGACATGAGGATTGCCTGGTGCGAAGGTAGCGGACCTCACGCGCCACCTAGATAAGGTCTTAGATAGTGCTGGGGAGGAGTCTGCTGTCTTGGTACATGTCAGTACCAATGACATAGGAAAATGTGGTAGGGGGGTTCTGGAGGCTAAATTTAGGCTTTTAGGTAGGAAGTTGAAATCCAGAACTTCCAGGGTAGCATTCTCCGAAATGCTTCCTGTTCCACGTGCAGGACCCAAAAGGCAGGCAGAGCTCCGGAGTCTCAATGCATGGATGAGACAATGGTGCAGAGATGAGGGTTTTGGATTTGCTAGGAACTGGGGAACATTCTGGGGAAAGGAGGGGCTCTTCCGAAGGGATGGGCTTCACATTAACCGGGATGGAACCAGGCTGCTGGCATTAACCTTTAAAAAGGAGATAGAGCAGCTTTTAAACTAGATATTAGGGGAAAGCCGACAGTTGCCCAAGAGCGGATGGTTCGGAAGAATGTATCTTTGAAGGATACCACCAAAAGCAGAGAGGTTCCACAAAAGAGTAAAGTAGCCCAAATGCCCTCAAGTATGGAGCAGACAGAGCTTAAAGATCCCAAATTACCCATGTCTAACAACAGCCAAATTAATATGAATAAAATACATTCTCTAAAATGCTTGTATGCAAATGCTAGAAGTCTAAAAAATAAGATGGGAGAGTTAGAATATATAGCACTAAATGAAAGGTTAGATATGATTGGAATATCAGAGACATGGTGGAAGGATGACAACCAGTGGGACACTGTGATACCCGGGTACAAACTATATCGTAATGATAGAGCTGATCAAATTGGTGGAGGGGTTGCTCTCTATGTTAGAGAGGGCATTGAGTCAGAAAGGATTAAAGTTTTGCAGGAAACAAAATCTGCTGTTGAATATATATGGATTGAAATTCCATGTAAAATGGGGAAGGCAATGGCAGTGGGGGTGTACTATCGAGCGCCTGGCCAGAATGACCAAATTGATGATGAAATGCTCAAAGAAATCAAGGAAGCTAACAAATGTTACAGCGCAGTAATAATAATGGGTGATTTCAACTACCCCGGTATCGACTGGGTCAGTGTCACGTCAGGACATGCTAGGGAGATAAAGTTCCTAGATGAAATAAATGACTGCTTCTTGGAGCAGCTGGTTCATGAACCGACCAGAGGGGAAGCCATATTAGACCTAATCCTTAGTGGAACACCAGATCTAGTGCAAGAGATAAAGTTGTTGGGGCCACTTGGCAATAGTGATCATAGCATGATCGCCTTTGATTTAATTAGTGGAGGAGGGATAGTAGGGAAATCCACAGTACTACCTTTTAACTTTTGAAAGGGAGACTATGATAAAATGAGGAAAACAGTTAAGAAAAAACTAAAAGGAGCAGTTGCAAAGGTTAAAGACATACATCAGGCTTGGCTGTTGTTGAAAAATACTATCTTGGAAGCCCAGACCAGCTGTATTCCACGCTTTAAGAAAAGTGGAAGGAAGTCCAAAAAACTGCCAGCATGGTTTAAAGGTGAGGTCAGAGAGGCTGTTGTTGCCAAAAAAGCATCTTTCAGGAAATGGAAAAAAGAGCCAAACGACGAAACCTGGAAAGAGCACAAGCACTGGCAAGTCAAATGCAAGGCATTGATAAGGCAGGCAAAGGGAGAATTCGAGAAGAAGCTTGCTGCAGAAGCAAAAACATGAAGTAAAGACCTTTTCAAGTACATTCGTAGCAAAAAACCTGTGAGAGAGTCAGTTGGTCCATTAGATGATAAAGGGGTTAAAGGAGCACTAACAGGCGACAAGGCAATAGCGGAGAGATTGAATGAATTCTTTGCTTCAGTCTTTACTGAGGAAGATGTAGGGATGTTACCCATGGCTGAAGTGGTATTTAAAGGTGCGGAAGAATTGAAGGAAATATCGATACATCGGGAAGATGTATTACAACTATTAGATAAGCTGAAGAGTAGCAAATCACCTGGGCCGGATGGTATACATCCAAGGGTGTTGAAAGAACTGAAATACGAGATTGCAGACCTGCTATTAGTAATCTGTGAACTATCATTAAAATCATCTCTAATACCTGAAAATTGGAGGATCGCCAATGTAACACCAATTTTTCAAACGAGTTCCAGGGGTGATCCGGGAAACTACAAACCGGTGAGCCTGACATCAGTACTGGGAAAAATGGTAGAAACCATCATAAAGAATAAAATTACTCAGCATGTAGATAGTCATGACCTAATGGGAGACAGCCAACATGGCTTTAGACAAGGAAGATCTTGTCTTACTAATCTGTTATGTTTTTTTGAAGGAGTGAATAATCAGGTGGACAAAGGTGAGTCGGTTTATATTGTGTATCTGGACTTTCAGAAAGCCTTTGACAAGGTCCCTCATCAGAGACTTTTGGCAAAACTAAAGAGTCATGGGATAGGAGGCAGTGTACTATTGTGGATCAGGAACTGGTTAAAAGATAGAAAGCAGAGGGTAGGGCTAAATGGCCAATTTTCCCAATGGAGAAAGGTGAATAGTGGTGTACCCAAGGGATCTGTGCTGGGTCCGCTGCTTTTTGACATATTCATAAATGACCTGGAAAGTGGAATAACGAGTGAGGTTATCAAATTTGCAGATGACACAAAACTATTTAAAGTTGTTAAAACCCAAGAGGACTGTGGAAAATTGCAAGAGGATCTTGATAAATTGGAAGACTGGGCATCAAAATGGCAGATGAAATTTAATGTGGACAAGTGCAAGGTTATGCACCTAGGGAAGAACAACCCAAACTATGGTTACACGATGCAAGGTTCCACATTAGGAACCACCACCCAGGAAAAAGATTTAGGCGTCATTGTGGATACCATGTTAAAACCCTCGGCCCAGTGTGCAGCGGCGGCCAAGAGAGCAAATAGAATGCTAGGTATGATAAGGAAAGGAATGGAAAATAAAACAAAAGATATTATAATGCCTCTATATCGTTCCATGGTGAGACCGCACCTTGAATATTGTGTGCAATTCTGGTCGCCGTATCTTAAAAAGGATATAGTGATTTTAGAAAAGGTTCAGAGAAGAGCCACCAAAATGGTAAAGGGGATGGAAGGATACTCCTATGAAGAAAGGCTAAAAAGGTTAGGGCTCTTTAACCTGGAAAAGAGACGGCTGAGGGGAGATATGATAGAAGTCTATAAATTAATGAACAGAGTGGAACGGGTAAACGTAGATTGATTGTTTACCTTATTAGAATATAGAAAGACTAGGGGACATGCAATGAAGCTACAGTGTAAACTATTTAAGACTAATAAAAGAAAATATTTTTTCACTCAACGTGTAATCAAACTCTGGAATTTGTTACCGGAGGATGTAGTAAAGGCTGTTAGTGTAGCTGGGTTTAAAAAAGGTTTGGACAAGTTCCTGGAGGAAAGGTCCATAATCCATTATTAAGAAGGGACCCAGGATATCAATGCTTGAACCAATACAAGCATTGTGGAACCTGTGTCCCTTGGGGAAACTGTTAGGTACATATGACCTAGATTGGCCGCTGCTGGAAACAGAATACTGGGCTTGATGGACCTTGGTCTGACCCAGTATGGCATATCTTATGTTCTTATGTTCTTATGACCAGCAGCTGTTTCAACCTGTACCTAATGATCAGGAAGAAGTTGAAGCAGCATTGAAAGCCTTATCAAAAATCAAAGTAGCAGGCATTGATACCATTCTCATTGACATTTTACAACAATCAGATGAAGCTGTACTTTCAAGGATCTGCCAGGAAATTTGGAAGACAAATTCATGGCCAACAGACTGGAAAAAGATCTGTGTTTATACCAATACTGAAGAAAGGTGATCCGACTGAACTGTGGAAATTATCACACAATCGCTCTGATCCTACATGTCAGCAAGATTCTACTCAAGATCATTAAGCAGAGACAACAACCATACCTGGAACGAGAACTGCCTGAGGTGCAAGCAGAGCTCAGGAAAGGGCGAGGAATGAGAGACATCATCGGGGATCTGAGATGGATCCTTGTTAAGACAAAATAATACCAAAAGGATATCTATATGTGTTTTATTGACTACAGCAAGGCTTTTGACTGTGTAAACCATGAGAAACTCTGGACCACATTAAGAAGCATGGGTATACCAGAACACCTCTTGCACAACCTTTACATTGATCAAGAAGTAACAGTTCAAACAGAATTAGGAGAAACAGAATGGTTGAAAATCAGCAAAGGTGTACAACAAGGCTGCATACTTTCCCCCTACCTCTTTCATTTATTTGTAGAACAAATCATCAGAGAAGCAGGACTGTATGAAGACAACTGAGGTGTGAAGATTGGTGGAAGACTCATCAACAACCTTCGCTATGCTGATGATACCACATTACTGGCTGAAAGTAAAGATGATCTGAAACATTTGCTTCTCAAGATCAAGAAACATAATCTTAAAATGGGCCTACACCTTAATGTTAAGAAGGCAAAGATCCAGACAACTGGCAAAAACAAATAAGTTTATCATTGATGGAGAAGAAATTGAAATAATTGACAACTTTAACCTACTTGGATCAATAAGAGAAAGGACAAGCAGTCAAGAAATCAGATGCTTGGCAGAATGGCTATGAAGGACCTAGATAAAATTCTCAAGAGCAGAGATGTCTCTCTCCATACAAAGATGTGAAAGATGGATAGTGAAAAAGATGGAAAGAAAATTGATGCCTTTGAATTATGGTGCTGGCGATGAATACTGTGTGTATCATGGACTGCCCAAAGAACAAACCAGTCAGTACTAGAGGAGATCAAACCTAAGCTTTCTTTAGAAGCTCAGATGACAAGACTTTGACTTTTATACTTTGGACACATCATGAGAAGAGAGAGAGCATTAGAGAAAGACATAATGCTTGGCAAGGTAAAAGGTCAATGCAAAAGAGCAAGGCCGGCAATAAATGGATCGATACAATAACATCAATTAGCTGCCTGACTGAAGACCGAACACAGTTTAGGTCAACTATCCAAAGGGTAGCCATGAATTGACACCGACTCAATAGCACTTAAAACAACAATAGGGATCTCAAGACATCATTGAAAGACATGGGCGAAGAGCCAGGTTTTTAATCCAGTCTTAAATTTAGTGTAGGATGGTTCAAGACAAAGGTGTACCAGGAGGGCACCAAAAAGAAGGCACAGTAAAACTGAAGGCAATAGCTCTGTACGTTTCGAGGTGCAGAGCGGTTTTGGTTGGAATAATCAAGAGATTCCGATTAGTGGAACAAAAAATGCAAGATGGAGTGTAAGGGGTAAGCTGCATATGAAGATGGTAAGAAAGACCTGTACAGAAGGCTCAATCTGTTATAAGGAGGATTTTGAAATGAATCCAACATGAATGGAAAGCAGTGTTGTTTGAAAAGGAGTAATGTGGTTGGATCTTTTGTAGATCAGTTTGACAAAGGTGTTATGGATTACCTGAAGGCATTGGAGCTGAGATTTGGAGACACCTGATAAGAGAGAGTTACAGTAATCTAGTGCTTATAAAGGAATGAATGACTGTTTTGAGAGCTCTATCATCTAAATAAGACCTAACCAAGCTTATACAACACAAGGGGAAAAAAGTGTCTCCTCACAAGATTTCCGACTTGAGGTTTGAAAGAGAGGCTTTCATCGAGTGTCACACTCAGTGAGCGAATAGACCTTTGAACTTGTATAGGAGAAGAGGATATATAGGACTGAAAGGGTAGTGGTGTATGATTGTGAGATAAATAAAAAGAAAACAGAAGCCCCATGGTTAACATCAATTTCTAGGTGAGGATCCAGTCTGCTATTGTATTTACTTTTGACTCCAGATCGAGCTGGAAAGTGGTATCCCAGTGGTCATATGCTATGACTAGTTGGATGTCGTCAGCATAAAGGTATGTACTGATATTGAGATCTTGTGTCAAGAGAGTCAACAGAGATATGAAAAGGTTGAAAAAAGGTAGGCAAACGTACAGAGCCCTGGGACACTCCTGATGTTTGTGGGCATGAATCTGAAAAAACACCATCTACAGAAGCTTGGAAAGAACAGTTCGCTACAGTAGGTAGGATCTGAACCAGTTTAGGGCTGAATCCCTAATTCCAGAATTGAAGAGACAGTCAAGAAGAAGGGAGCGAACGGTCTGCTACATTGAAAGCAGCATTAGATTGAGCTGGATGATTAGAACATCCTTGAGACCATCCAAATGCAAAGCTACCTCATTTTGAAGAGCAATGAGCATTGTCTTGGTGCTGTGGTAAGCACCGAATCCTGACTGGCATGGGTGAAAGGAGTTGTTTGCTCCCAAAACTTGGAAACTTGTTATAACATAGCCTTTTCTAGGAGTTTAGTTGGAAAGGGAAGGTTAGAGATGGGCCTATAGCTTTCGGACAGGATAGGCTAGTGGTCATGTTTTTTGAGCAGGGGTGGATTATGGAGTGTTTCCATGGGGATGGAACTTCCCCCTGTACAAGACTACTATTTATGAGGTTGAGGAGGACAGGGCCAAGAAAGCTCCAGCAATTTCTACAAGACTAAAACTCTTTCAAAATGGGTCTCCCTTTGGCGTTTTTGCAGAGGAGAATTTTCTACTCAATGACATCTGTTGGATTTTGCAAACTTGTCATCTCTATGGGCTTCTAGTTTTTGGTTTTATCCCATAGACATTATAAAACACCCTAATGCAAAAACATTGAAGAAACAGGGAAACACCATTTCCCCCTAATATTTCCTCACCCTTCTCTGGGCTTCTCTTCTTTCCTCCTCTCCTTTTTGTCCCTTCACTGCACTACCGAGTCTTGATTGACACAAAATAAATATTTATTCCCCCAGAAAAGGTGCCCAGCACGGATCAGCACTGATTGTTTTTGTACCCTCAAAGAACCCTCAACTAGCAGGAAAATAAGCACCCGACTTTAGAATTAGCAAACATCTAAGAATACAGCAGTTCGGTTTAAATTCAATGTTCATCCAGACTACACCCTCCAACAGAGCCAGACGGTCTGTAGCACTCAATACCCTGGTAGTTCCAAGATCAATTACACAATGCACCCAGGCAACAGCGGGCAGGGCTCTCAAATTCTGTGCGCCTAGATGCTGGAATAGCCTCCCTCACGACATCCGAACAATACCAGACCTACTCCAGTTTAGAAAGGCCTTGAAACATCCACCTCTTCCTCCAGTATTACCCTGTAAACAACGCAGCTATGACACCAACCTCACAAACCACGCAAAACACTCATGACTAAGACCAAGGAAGTAAATCCTAACATGTTATAAATGTAAATAGTTACCCCAGTTATCCAAGTTTTTAACACCTGTTCACTGTAAACACAAAGTACCCCGGGAAATGTGTAATCTTTGTTCATTGTAAACCGCGCTGATGCTGAATAGCGTGGTATAGAAGAGACTGTAAATAAAATAAATAAATAAATAAATGTAAGGTATAGAGAGAGAGAGAGAGATATAGATATAGATACCTTACATTGAATTTATATATGTATATATATATATATATATATATATATATACATACATAGGCACACAGAATTTGAAAGCCCTGCCCGCTGTCTATATATATACACCTTACATTGAATTTAAACCGAACTGCTGTATTGGAAATTCCTGATTGTATTTGTTGTGTAGTTTAAGGGGCTCCTTTAGAAACTCCAGTGCTAACAGACCAGTCCAGTGCACCAGTGTGCTGCTAAATTCCCAAAGATTATAATTTAGCCCTCAGGATGGTTGCAAGATAGAGGTAAAATATTTCTTTTCACCAATAAACCTCACTGATAAAATATACGACGTTTACAATAGAGGTTAATAGTGCATCCTTATGCAATTGCTCAGTAGTTGTGTTAAATGAGGTGCAACGTTTACATTTGCTAATGCACATTATAGAGAAGTGTGAAAGCCCCCCCCCCCCCCCCCTCCAACACACACACCTATCTCTAGCCAGGTGATGGATACTTCTATATGCTAACTCTTCCACTCAATTCTTTTCAAAACCGAGGAAATTTTCAAGCCAATTTGGAGAACACAACAGCCTAAGCGGGGTGTTTTCTTTTCAAGAGAGGAGTAATCTCGCTCAATTGCAACAGCATTCACCCCTAGTTCGTGGTCATTTCATTAGAATATTCTGTGCTTTTCATTTTCTGGGGAATTCAACCTAAATAAGGGAGATCTGTGGTAGCGGATTGGAAGGCTACAGAGAGCAAAAGCTTGTAGGTTTCTACTCTACACATATTCTATATGAAGAATTTGCAGAACTGGTTAGAAACTCTAAATTGTGCCTCATGTACTCCCTTTACATATCCAATACTGATTCGATTCGGTGCCTGTTCGCTGCTTTCAACATTACGGTTGTAGTCATCTCTGAATGTCCTATATATTCTTGCGTATGCTCTGGAAAATTTCTACTGTCCCATCATATCTTATACGCATTGTTCTTTGAACCTGCTATATCATAATGTTTCTCTTCCCGTGTCTTAACAGTAACATATCCGATGTTGCATATACTTGTTATAAATTCCAGGTTGCACTTGGAAGCACCTTGGATCTCTGGAAACTGCGGAGGTTTCGTAGCTGAGAACACAACCGGTCTTTTTCTGAAGACATGATAATGTTTCTCTCGATCCAGATTTTATTATGGGGCCAGAAATGTTCAGTGCAACACCTGCAGTCACACAGGACATACACACCGGATTTCAGAGACTGAGATCACACGCCGCTTATCCTGGCTCAGAAATGAGGTTCATGACTGTCATGATTTGCGGAAAACTAACTCAGTTGGAGAAATTGCCCCATACATACCAGTTCTAAGAAGGCCGCACTTACTGGTTGAGAATAATACCTGCAGTGTGTGTGTGTGTGTGGGGGGGGGGGGGGGGGTATCTCCACACTACATTTGAAAATAGACCGTGTGTTTCTGTTCAGGTGTGGATTGGATGCTGTAGAATTTCCTCTTTAGACCATGAGATTTTGCACGCTAAAACGCATGGGTTTTGCTCTGACACCGGGCAGGACACCCATTCTAAAGAACCGAGCTTTTCTATTCTGAAAACCGAAGAAGGAATACTTAAGAAAACACATCGGCCAGATAGTGTTACCCCCGAGCTGAAAGGACCTGCTAGAATCGTTCCCTGGCCACTGTCAAGTTTATCGTTCTCAAGGTAGGATCCAGGCTTAGAGCGGGGGCCGTGTCCAAAACGCTGCGCAGATGCTGAATTGCTTCGCCTGAAGGTTAGACAAATATCATAACCACACAGTCAGTATCTGCAAGACTGGCTATAAAGGAATGATTTTTTAACAGAAATCCCGATTCATTTCTTGTGAATTTGACTTATGGAAACACTCAGGAGCAGAGAGACAGAGAAACGGACCCAGGAACAGCGCTCCTCTTGAATTCCTGACCTTGAGGTGCTCAGTTAGAAAAGGAGGTGCCTTTAGAATGAATTTGCCCTCTCGTACTGGAAACTGAGGAAGATTTAGTCGCCAAATTTGCCGGTAATTTCTGCATTCCGCTGATTTATTTTGTAGTTATTTGTTTCACCAAAACCGCTTTTCTGAATAAACTAACACAAAGCAGTGGTTGACATCTAGATGGTGCATCAACCAGTGCAGCAGTGCGGGGGTATAATGTGAAACACCGCAACAGGCTGCGTGTTTGCGGCATGTGTAGGGTCGGCCCCAGTTTTGGTTCAAGGTGTTGGCACCCTCGGCAAACCTTAAGCCTTATGCACCCTGGCTGTCAGAATCTGTTGTTTAGCTTTGAATGTCCTCCTTTTGTCGCCCTCAGAAGCTGATACCCTAGGCAACCGCCTGGTTTAACTAGGGATTCGGCCGGCCCTGGGCAAGAGTACATAGGTAAATAGGGAACAACGGTACAACTAGGGGCCAAATGAAAGTTGAAATGTGGACCGAGGAGAGCGAGAGTGTCCCAATAGTCCCTTACTTTTCTATCTTCAGCTATTGCAGTTCTTGAAAATATTAATTTGTGATCAGAAACAACGTTCACAATCATCATTTCTTTTCTCAGAAATTAGATTTCTGTTTTCAACCTCAAACGGGAGCAGGGTTTCCTCGCACACCTTGCTCCAGGCTAAGGCTCTAAAGTCATGAGGCAAGGAAAGATTATTTTGCACTGAAAAGACAAAAACAGGAGAAGCCACTCAGAAGAGGAAACTATTACATGAAAACGAGATTGGGAATGTCTTTGCTTAGATGATGCCGGATCGTTCGGGGTTTCTTTGCTCCAGAATTGCACGGCAAATACAGTGAGGGCAGGACATTTAGGGGCTCCTAAAAGAACCGTAGACCCGTTTCCTTTCGTGTTCCGCAATGAGCAAACCTGGTCGTCTTATATCACCACCAGGGCTGAAACTTCTGCAAGAAAGGTTGAAACTTGCATCGTAAAGGTGTAACGCTGGGCGTAATACCGTATGGCTGACAACAAATATCATTACTTAACAGAACAGCCAGAAGGAGACGTGGCAAAGGTGTATTAATGTTGTAGGTTTGTGTGTGTGTGTGTGTGACCTCTCCTGAAACACAAATGTTCATTTCTTTAAATCGAGTGAATTGTAAAACCGATTTAAACGAATATCTTTATGTGATCTTAGAGAACTATTGTTCATGTTGCTTTTAAGAGTGATTTTAATAAATTAGTTCATCAACCCAGTAAACAATATTTAAATAGTGCGGAATTCATTCTTTACGTTCTGATAAGACTGGAATGGTGCTATAAAGATTAAGGACCCCCGTGGCCTTAAATCTACTTTTATTATAATTACCCTTGGATGTTTTTCGTTCTAAGATTTATATCACACACAGACTTACTGTAACTGTCCCAGTCAAGGAGTCTAGGTTGCATTAAAGTGGAATTGTATTGCTTTCTGATTTTATTATGTCTCGTAGAGGTCACTGGGCATCGGTGTTTAAAGGTGAAATGACATGGCAAGCGGCCGCGGGTTTTATATCCTACTGGCTAAAAGCACATTCATTACACTTTATGAGTTTTCCAACATGCAGGATAAAGTTGTGCGGTTGCACTTCAATGCGGAAATAAAGGTGCGTGTGGGTATGTGTAATCTACGCGTTGTTCCTAATGTATTTTGTATACATTAAGGGTCCTCTAATAATCTATCTCAGATCTAAAACAACAATTTCATTTTCTAAGCTCTGTCTATAAGTCTGTTCAGGACAGTCCAAACAAATACGGTTGGTATCAAGGAACGGATAAACACATCTTTTCGTACCGAGTTCCGTTGCACAGAAATTACCTTCTTCCGCCCTCAACCTTCATGAATCCTCAGACTAGAAGGCGAGAGTTATCAAAATTTATATTTTTTTTTAATTCAAAGAAAATCAGTTTCCCGAAAGAGCACATAACATATTTCTCTATAAGAGAGAACAAATACGTCTAGTTCTCCATTATATTATTAAAATACGTCGGTTCATACTAAATTTCTGTGTTGGTTCTATACAGAAAGCGTTTCCAAAAACGTGTTACATAGAAAACACATTAAAGAAAAGCAATTTAGTACAGATAGTGTGTGTGTGTGTGTGTGTGTGTGTGTGTGTGTGTGTGTGTGTGTGTGTGTGTGTGTGTGTGTGTTATGGTACATAATTATATCTATAGCTATTTATATTTAATAGGAACTAATGATAGTCTTACAATAACTTGTCGCTCTGTAATAGTAAATTAACTTTTTTTATTTCGCTGCTACCCCTCCATTTAAATTGAAATGTCCCCTAAAAGTAGTTTGCTTTGAACGATGTGTACAGAAAAAGTTAGACGCCTATGCTTAATTTTAGAAAACAAGCGTGTCATTACATTCTTTGATGGGGTAGGTGCTGCTCTGGCAGATTTGACTAGGGCACAGGCTGGACTAGGTCAGTAACTTATTTATTTTATTTATTATTTATTAGAACTTATATACCGCCACTTCCAAAGATGAGTGGCACTGGAAGTAAACTGATAGTAAACTGGAGAACCCAAGGGATAACTCACACCCAGCATATTATTGCAGCTTTTATGAATAAAACCAGTAGAGCAGGTCCCCGTACAGGAGTATACGCCAGTGAGGACGTATATATATACCCGTGCATACACCCGCTCAGCTTGGCCGGCTGTGAGTCAGACAGCTACGCTTGCTGCTGCCGGTGGGGGGCAGCAGTAAGGGCGGAGGATTTCCCGCACCGCTTCACAGGAACCTCGGTTGCTTGAAGCAAAGGTTCATAAGGAGGCGTAACCTACAGGACCTTCGCAAAAAGGCCCTTGCAGAGCTGCTCCTATTCTCCCGCGGCTTACTAGAAGACCAGTGCACCATCTTTTGTTGTCTGACAGGAGCTAGGCGCACTATTGCACACAGGAATGCATTTTCCTGAATAATATTCTTTAGTGATACCAATACAGAACCATGGTTCCAGTTATTCCTCTGAGGAGTAGAGACCATTTCGCAGGAACGCACTAATAAGGCAGGTGCCAGTCTGAGTTAATTAGGTACATTTTCATTAGTTTTATAGTTACGTTGTTAATAAATGTTATAAGCCTGGCTGTAAGCAGCAACAAACTCTGACGTGCATTTTATTAGACGTATGTTGGTATATTAAACGGTGATACATGGCCAAGAAAACCCAGAAGCAGCTGGGTCGCCAGGAGTCAGCACTGACTTGACGGCACTAAAAAGAAAAAAAATTACAACATTAGAATCCCTTGAAAACATGGTTAATGAACTTGCATAGAAATAATGAATTTTATCTATTTTTGAACGGTCCTGGTGAAAAGTGCAGTTAGGGAAAATTTACACCGGTTCCCGGCCACAATAAATTTCCTGTGGTCATGTTTCCTCAAGCTATAATCCCGTTTTCAAACAATTGATAACATTTCCATTTAAATAAATATTTCGAGAAATATGTATCTCCCCTGTGTGAATAACATGAAATTTGTTTACCCTCGACGGCAATTTTTTTCAGGAAAAAAGTACGTTCTTGGCAAGAAACCCCAGTTGTTTGCATAAAGCAGAAAAGTATCTGTTATGATCCACAGAAAATGGGGAAATGTCTCTGGATCTACCAGTAGCAAAACGCAAAGGCTGAAATTTGCCCTCACTCTGTGCAATCCTTACATCTAATAATATTAGTTTAGGGAACTTTTTTTGCAATGAAATCTCTTTAATATCAATTTCCAGTTTAGTTATAGGGTCATAGTCTTGCACAGTTAATCTGCCTCATTGAGGGGGAAAAAACCCTAAGTTATCAAAAGCAAGATTGGATACTGCCTTTAGCTAACAGTTGGCAGTAACGACACAGGCTTCTCGGTAATGGACTTAAAATGGTTAGAAACGAAATTATTCAGGCACTGTACTTGTTCATCCTACAAGTCTAACTACTTGGTCTCTGCCGCCACTTCCTTTTCCTTCACTCTCACAATCCAAACGTATCATTTCACAAATCTTTTAATAACTTTATGGCTATTCTGCACATTCCAATCAACTGGGATCAAAGCGTGAAAGAAAACGAAACGTCTTTATATGTGTAAAGAAATGAGTGTAGCAGGAACCAAATAACGGGCTATTATTCGTTTTGGAGCGGCCAAATATTCAAGAGAAGATTCATTTTTAGGACAAAGCAAATCCAGTTTTAATACTATTTCATACCAGGGGTTGCAAATCTTGCCGTCCCGTTTTTTACGAATGTGTTTGGGGATTTCTAAATTTCATTTGCTGGTGTTAAGTTATGACTTTGAAAGCCACCGGTCGATATTCTCTTATTAAGCACAAATCCAAAGAGGTCGCTTATTTAAAGAGCTCTAGGAAAGCGAGTCTCTATGTTGGTTCCTCTTTGTACTGTTAGGGATCAGTGGAGTTTCCTGGGAAGGGCGCAGGATGAGGATGGTCCCTCTGTAGGCTAAGCTGCGCATTCAGATGTCTGAGGGGGTCACTTAAGGGGGCTCTCTAAGGACTGACCGTCCATAAGACGGTCATTATTCCGTTAGCTTCAAAGGAAAGAAGTTACAAACAAATATATAATAAGTCTTAACGAATAAACAAATAATACGTTTCTTATTCTGGGCGAGAATAGTTTTTGACTAAAATCCTTAAAATGTTTTAATGCAATTACCCTATTTCTGTTCAGGTTTGTCATCTAAAACATATCATAAATTGATCGATGATTTAATCTGTCCTCATCCAGTACAATAAAGAGTATATATCTGTATTACAGTTATCTATGGCTATATGTATACGTATAAATGTCCTCTAATATTGTAACACCCACACAGACTCATATGACTATAAGAACGCATAAGTGAAAAATTCACCAAAATAGTCGTCCTTATTGCCAAACTGAAATCATTTCTTGATCTTAAAAATGTTGCCATGATAAAGAACTGTCTTCTGTACTTTCCATTGTATTAATTCTTTAATTGTTGTTAATTGTAAAATAAATGCGCACAGACTTTGATTTCAACGAATATTGTCCACTATATCTACAGTATTTTGCCGCAAAAGCAGATAAATGCAACGTGTACAATTCGCAGAGTATTAGGAGCCATTGCTGTGCTGGGTTCTCAGTTGATTTCGTCAGCAAAAGTCTTTTAAAGGTCCTGCCCATGCCCTGCAGTACCACTGAAAGGGTTAAAGTGTGTTGCCTACAGAGATGTGGATGTAGTTTGCGTAATATCTTTATTACTGAAAACTTCAAGGTAAGACGGCAATAGAAACCAGATGTGCGGATGTGAGGAAAGCAAAGCGAACCGTACAAACATAACCTTACAGGACAGAGCGGGGTAAAGGCCGTAGGGATGAGCTGACCACTGAAAACAGGGGCCAAGATCAAATGAATTCCCCAGAAAGGGTCCAGTTTGCCAAATCGAAGCCGTCTGCCCCCATCCCAAGCCTGGGAGGCGAGATTGCCTTCGTAACCTGGCACTCTCTACGTCTCTTCGTTTCTCATTAAAACAGGTTATTTCTCTCTCTGCACTAAATGGTTTGGCTTTTATAAAATCATTGGGAGGGGAGGGGGTCAGAAATGCCCCTTCTGGTGAAGAAAGCAGTGAAAACATTTATTGTCTTGGGATTTTGCAGGAAAACCAGCAGAGACCCTTAAATTTCACAGTGGGAAGTGTTTACTCAGAAATCATTTCTCTTGCGAGTGACTGAAGTCGGAGGAGAAGTAAGATATTAGGCATAATGTCTTCTGCCTTTTCTGGCTGGGGGGAGGGCTAAGAAGAAAAGGGTTAACAGATTCTTAAAGTGATAGCTACAGGGGAGCACAACTGACGACCATATAAGCAAGGTAACAAAACATATTTGTAAAAAAAAATAACCTTGGTTCTCTGCAAGGACAAGCATGGAAAATCTCGTGCGCCACAATTAGCAAACTGTGCGCTATGTCCCGCTGTGCTGACCCCCACAGCTCTACACGGACACATTTTCAGCTTCTAATTGTATTTGCAACACGTCTTTGTTTCCTAATTTTTTAATCATCCAAGTTTTTTATCCAAATCATCTGAGGACTTCCCTCTTCACCATTTGTCATCGTCTCCATTTTAATTGGGGGGAGAGGTCTTATTTCGGGTTTTTTTGGGGGGGGGATGGGTGATCCTGGAAAGCTCTGGGAGGGAGACCTGAACGGTTGCATCTCTTTAAGCGAAAAGGGGACCCTTTTCCCTTCAAAACCTTAAGGGGGCTTTTGAGATTTGGTTAGCTAGGAGCTGTTGCAAACATCTGAGCCCTCTTATATTACAGTCTCCCAGCTGGGAGAGTGACTGCCTTCTGGTGCCCCTCCAAAAAGAATTAAGGTCATTTGGCCCTTTTATTTTAGGAATGAATGCCGATACTTGTGTTTCTTATTGCGATACGACCAGCATGGATTCCTACTACAGCGCAGCTCCGCAGGGCAGGGAACACCAAGGCTCGCCTTTTAGGGCATTGCAGCTCACTGACAAGTTCGGTCCCTCTTTCCTGGCCAGCAAAGGACAAAGCTTTGGGGACAAGTCCAGGAACTCCTACCAGCAGGAATGCCAGTCCCTGGATGGCAGCGTCCAGAACAGCACAGCGGAACAGCAAGGATCCTTTAACAAATACCAGCAGCAGCAGCACCACCTCTACGTGCAAAGGAACTGCAAAACTCCTCCGGAGAACCTCAGACTGCAGGGAAAGAACCAGAACGGAGCGCTCATCTCTTGCTACGGTAAGACGTTTCCCTTCTCTCCTCGCCCTTCCTTTTACTTCTTTCCCCTCTAGGATAAACCTAAACTCTTCAAAAGATGACTAATGGCATTGGTACCAGGAGCTCGCGGGTTTTTTCTACCTCTTTTTTTTTTCCGTCTGTGTTTTTTCCCCTCCATGGTTCCCTTTGGCAACATTTTTGACTATCGGTGAGTTTGTAATCTGGTTTCCGTGCCATTCGGGTCTGTCTCTGCTTGGTGTGTGGGAAGGGGCTCGGCTGCTTCAGGGAATTATGAAAAAGGAGATTCTGATTTCCCAGGATCGCGCTGAAGACAAACTGCTCCAGGCGATCCACATATTAAAACGATGAGGAACTTAAGAAAATATATTTCGTTTAACTTTTTCGTTATGACCTAGTAAAGCCCATGGTTCGTAATCTCTGTGGGGTTTCTTTGAGTATGGGGTTTTATTTATTTATTTTAATTGTTTTTTTTCAATTTTTATAAGCTTAAAAAAAGTTGTCTGGTGAATGATGCCTTTTTGGGAATAGTCTTAATAATATAATCACGTTCCAAGCAAAAATGAATGGCAGCAAAACACTAACAGGGTTTATAGGTACCGTAGGATAATTACAGCAGTATTTTCTTAATTTAAAGCACCCTCCTTCAAGAAACTGAAATTTCGGCATTGGTTTAATTAATACCTCTTGGTTCTTTGTAAACGCATGTGCAGAAACCTTGTCTTTGCGAGACGAAGAAACCTAACGGATTATTATCCTAATTGCTCATAAAACAAATTATGACCGTAAACCAAGCTCTCCGGGATGCCACCCATCATCTCCTCGGTGGCGTAACTACAGTTTTCACTTTCGAATTCTACTGATTTCAATTAAAATCAGACTTCGCGGCCACGGCCCAGTCCTGTGCCCTTAATTCGCTGCTTGGAGGTCTCCGAAATACTTTCTTTTGCTCTTTTCTAGACAGCCCTAACAAAAAATGCAAACGGTGTCATAGTGAGTGTGTTAATTGTCATACTTGAATTATTTACATGCAGAGAGAAATACTACAGGATATTTCAAAGATCTCATCCTATCCTGTTCTCTACTA
Source organism: Ichthyophis bannanicus (assembly GCA_033557465.1). Lineage (NCBI taxonomy): Eukaryota > Metazoa > Chordata > Amphibia > Gymnophiona > Ichthyophiidae > Ichthyophis > Ichthyophis bannanicus. The sequence goes on along the minus strand of CM066047.1, from coordinate 34,555,012 downwards.
CAGGGTGTGAACAGAAGAAAAAAAACATAAAAGGTAGATCAGAAAGGAAAAAAAATAAAGGATCAAATAATGTGTTTTTCTTGACCAAACGCATTTATTTGGTCAGCTAATTACTTTTAAATTTGTTCTCCTTTTTTATTTATTTTTTGTTTCTTATGCGTTTTTTTTCTTTCCGAGGTATTTTTCATTTCAGGAACAGCGGGTTGAGCTCGTGTGTTCACTGCAGCCCCGGAGGTTGGGGGGGGGGGTTAGGCTTTTTGAAGGCAGGGCAAGAGGAAAGGGTATTCCCGGAGTGGAAAGGCCGAGGTTACTGTAACATCCCATCCATCAGTGCAGCCAGTAGCTGGACAAACAACCGTTTATACAGGAGAAGAAGAAAGAGGAACCAGGGATATTGCGAAAAGGCCCCGAACGACCGCGCCAGACACCTGTGGAGGGCGAAGAGAGCTAAAAAACAGGGTTCAAATCCCACCACGGCTCCTTCTTGGGTAAGTTACTTAACTCTCCATTGTCTGGGGAACAAAACTTCGATTATAAGTCCTCAGGGGACAGAGAAATACTTACAGTACCTGAATGTAAGTGGCCTTTGAGCAACTAGTGAAGAAGGCTGGAGCTAAATCCCTTCCTGCAATAGGTTTGATAAACCTCTTAAAAGGAGACGATGTAATTAACTATTCTATATTATGAGAAGTGTTGTATCAAAACCAAGAAAATCCATAATGGGCGCAGTCATACAGATCAGGAAAAAGTCATTGAGGTGCTGCGCGCCTTAAAACGTGAAAGACGGACCCGGCAGGAGGAAGTTTCCTAAGGCAGAGCTGTCGGATCTGATCTACAGGAGCTCCGTGTATTTAGATTCCAGCTCGCCAGTTTTCAATCATTGAATAATTTATAATTCAAACTTAAAAGACTTTTTCAGAGCTTTTGAATTTTCCTTTCCAGCTGTCTGTCTATTGCTCTCCCACTTCTTTCGTTTCCTATTTTTGTCTTGACTTTATGGTTTTTTCATCTCTCCCTTTATTCTTTCATCTTTTTTTTTAATAATGAAGAATTCCCTGAACCTTAACCCGCTAAACAGCTCATCGAGGTTCTGTCTCACCCACGCACACACATAAATATAGCTACCTCCTGGGAGATAACCGGACAATCAGGCCCGCGTATAGTACTTTCTTTGGTATGTTGAAGAAGAAATGAAAGAAACAGACTATATTTTCCACAAGTTTCACTTTATTGGCCAACACTCCCCTACCAGTTTAGCAGAGTCAGCCACTGCAGGGTAAAAAGTCATTCAAAATGGCCTTATGTTTACAACTCCGGCCGCAATCAACAACATTGGAAAGGGAAGTTAATTTTCAATATAATAAGAGCAAAAGATGGAACCCCCCTTGCCTTACACCCCTTCTCCGGTCTTTCGGGTTTATAACCCAAAAGGACCTAGGTACTGTCTTAAAGGAGCTGGGACCATAGAAAGCGTTAGTCAGACGTGGCCTTGTGCAAAAAGAGACTGTGAAATCCCAAGTCCTCCATCGAAACCTGGATCCGACTAGAAGGGAGAATTTACTGGACCCGTGTCTAAGGGCTTAACAGGAGTGGGAAACGCACAAAAACCTATAACAACCTTATTCATTTTTCACAGGTAAATACAAATGAAGCGATGAGTCTTTTTTTATAGCCTTTTCGAATTTCCCCTGGAATTAACCAGGAGGGGAAGGGTGGGGAGCCGCACTGTCTCCACCTCCTCCAGCGAGAGGCAATGCACCCTGCCAGGGACTGGCATAGTAGATGTACGTATAAAAACCACCTGAGGATTAATGGCGTAGTAGACGTACGTATAGAAACCACCCGAGGATGCTTTACATCCCATCCTACACTGATGTGCGTTTTGTTGATAATACATCAATTCATCTTCCTAAACACTTCGCACTAATCTCACAAAGCAGGGAAAAGACGGATATGGTATCGGAGCTCTTAAGCCTGTTTTTATTGCATGGAACTTAAAAAACTCAAAAAGATTTTAAAAAATGTGACTAAGCTAAATTATTAGACATTTTAATATTCCATCCCGGACCGTGGATATGTTCAACTAACGGCAGTAATAATCGTAGAAATTTCATAGGAAAGGGTTTCCTAATCAGGCATAGTTACACGTTCATAACTCATGCGTAAACCTAACAAAAGATGACTAAGATAACTAGTAGGGCATAGCGCCAGACATATCATAAATAATTCCAAATAAAGGTTATAAGCGTTCATATGGAACAATCCATTTTGTAAATATAAAATGTTATTTAATCACTATGAGTCTTTGGCGTAGTAAATCAGTATTGTTTGGACATAACAAAGGCTTCCAGCGTTGTCCCTGACTCTCGCAAAATATTAGCAGTATTATCAAAATACTATTTCCGCATCTGCACAAACTCAGGAGTTGCCCAAAGCTGCCGAGAGTCCTCCGCCCACACTGCTGCCTGTCGGAGAAAGTGTTGTTATATGAGACTTTCAGTCCAAAGGAGTAGGCAGTGTATATATACATATAGACACATATACATTTCATTATATCATCTTTTCAACTGGTAACGTATTATATATTTCTATAACATTAATATTTATGTTATAGGCATTAAATTATGATATTCACCTTCAACTACATTATATCCAATGACTATCTACTCCCTAAATAGGAAACAAAGACACTATTTCTATTATAATCAGTTGCCATTTCTTTCCTGAACTTGTTAAGCAAAGAGACACTTAGGGGTGTGCTTACTAAACCGGGTTAACGGTTAACCAGGGCTCTCTATAACTAGTTGCAGATAGCCGGGTTAACCATGAGCCCATGCTGCCCACACCCCTGACAGTTTAGGTAGTGATGCTGCACCATGGTTTTGTGGGCTGTTGGGACATTCGGTACAAAACGATGCACCTTAGAGGCCCTTTTACTAAAATGCACTGTTAACACGCATTTTAGTGCGCAGTAACTATTGGCGCGGGGCCCCAGTAACTATACTCATGCAGGCATGACAGTTACAGCATGTTAATTTCCACCTTAGGTGCTCACGGGCTGATGGGGCAGGTTATGGGTGGAGATTGGGCATGAAGAGCACACTGACCTTATTAGGGAGGGGGCAGCACATATCAGCACCACAACTGCCCGTGTTGCGCCGGTGCACTTAATGACACCTCAGTGGGTGGCTTTAAGTGCACCTGCGTTAATTGCCAGCGCCTCTCCTTCGCGTTAGGGGAGGTCTGAGTGCGATAACTGCCGGGAAGATGCTGGGAAAGCCGCGGACAGTTAGCGCACAGCTGTGGCGCTTAGGCTCGCATTCTGTAATTTCTGTGGCAATGTAGACATAACTTATGCATGAACTGATTTTGGGTGGGAAATTCTACTGCTCAGTCTATTCAGAAGGAGCAGGGAGACATTTTTGGAAGAAGCGCGTTTAAGAAATACCGATTCATTCTGCCCTAGACCCTCTATTTCACAATATCATGGAAAGAAAAGAAATAAAAAAAACCATTAGAAATAAAGACACGCCTTTGGATTTATTGCATTTTCTATACCTTTACCATTCCCATATTCTAATGAACGCTTGTTTTGTTTGCCAAGAAAATGTTTATAAGGATTGTAGTAGGAGTGATCTAGAAAAAGATAAAAATAACCAAAATTATTGAATATATTTGGAGACTAGTGTATTTTCCTGAATTTTCTCAGGACGTCTAACTGTGACTACTAAAAGGCATCAGGGTTAGTAACCAGGGGAAATGTTATTTTGATCATGGTTTTATTGTTACTAAAGGAGGGGGTGAGGCACGTGGAAAGAGCGCTAAAAATCCGTTTCGCAAGCCCAGCAGCGCAGCAAATTTTGTACACAAGACAGCCTGGGACTTTGTCCGTTTGATTTGTTTCCCTAGCCCTAGCCTCAATAAGTTTCACGATTCAGGAAACTTTATTGGCATGAGAATTTTGATATGCGTTTCCAAACGAATGCAACAAGTGGTTAAAATAAATAAGAGAAAAATAGCAAAAAGGTATATCACGTTGGGCAGGAAGAGAGTTTTCTAATTCTGCACCTTCTCGGTACCGCGCTTCTCTGGCAAAGATGCATCACTACCTGACAGCTTGTGTTTTGTTTAATCACTGGCTTGCCCAAACATTGTTATCTTCATCTAATAACTGCATAGCTATTAAATCGATTATACGTGTAGATAGCTCGTTAGCTATGGGCAGCGTAGACGGCTCTGCACGAATTCATCTCTCGTTCATAGACTGGATGCTAAAGAAGAGCCCGTTTCAAATGGAGAGCGTAATGTTTTCTACCTCCTTATTTCCCATAAACGTTCGTACTTCAATCTTACCATGTGTTTATATTAAAGAAATCACTCTTTGCAGGAACGGCTTGCATTTCTTTCTTTTCAGTAGTTGTTAATCGTTCACCACCCAGTGGATCACAGTGTTGCATGCGTTCTGGGTGATCCGCTATTTTATTTCATATACATTCAATTGGTTCGGTGAGGAAGACGGGTCCCGAGAAGTGGAATAAAACAGGTACAAACGTACCATGACTTATATTATGACTATAACCTCGACAAACATGAACTTCATCTTTTCATTTGTTTCCTACTTTATGAAATTCTAAATCTGGGAATGAAGATTCTCATGCTCATTCGTGGTAGTTATTCTCAATTCAAGAAACAAACAAACAAAAACATAAAAAAACAAAAACACTAATTCCTTGAACTGATATACCAGATACATATCTAAGGACAGATGAAATGGAATCATAGGACGGGGACGCAGCTCTCGACTCTCGGGCAGCGTTAAGCGTCGTCTTCCTCCCTGCACACTCTGACACCGTTTTCTTTTATAGATTACAAAAAAACAAAACAAAAAAACAAACAAACAAAGCAAAACCAAAAAACAAACAGTTATTGAACTGGTGCTGCTCGTTGAGAACTGACAACTGCGTTGAAATTCCACTATCACCTGTCTATGGGAGAGAATCTGAAATATATAACAACCCAGAGCAACTTAAAGACTTTCGGTATAATTAAATACATTCATTTCATGGTTTGAGAAAAGCGCTAAAATAATGGTTTCAGAAAACCACATTATAGGCAGTACAGTGACGAGCAGCTTAGCAGTAAACGCATAAACGCTTCTATTTCAGCAACAATTAAATAAACTTCAAAGAAGCCGAAGAACGGTTCAGGATTTATTTGTAAAATCTTTGGCGAGTTTCTGGGACTGAAATACAGATAGGTATCTGTCTGTAACCAGTGAGAAATGGGCTGATTCCATAGACGGATTCAGGCGAGCGCTATTTGCAGCGAGCGACCTCAACTTGCTAGAGTTAATTTCACATTTTCACCTATAATGTGTGAGATGGGCAAACTCTTGGATATAAAATTTATTTTTGTTACATTTGCAACTCAGAAGTAGCAGCGGACTACCCGACATAAGACGAACAATACTGTAATCCTTTCTTCGCAGTAATATAAACGAGCAAGCTCAAAATAAGTTTGCGCCAATTTTGCTCCGACGCCCAACTGGCATAGATCTTTAATGTAGGATGTTTTATTTTTGGTTTTGCTCACTATTCTTGGTCTTTCGACTTGTGGGAAATTGGCGATGCTATGAAGATCGGTAAGAATAGTTAATATATACTATACTTTGTAATATTTTTATAACTAATGCATATATTACGAATTCTATCTGGTCCTGAAAGAACTAGTGACTCCCTCCTGCTATAAAGATTCATTTAGCTGTTGGTTTAATTGAATTTGTATAAGTGCAGCGTCGTGCTGGGAGCTTCCCTTCCTTGAAAGCGTTATTGACCAAGGATAACGCGGTCCATATATCCGTCTCTCCGTTGCCGCCTGCTGGTGATGTCAGACATTCTAAGAGACCTACAAAACATTCCTGAAAACGAACCAAATAGTTTCAGCGATAGCTCAGCAGGGGATTTATTACCTCTGTCTCTATATACAGATAGCTTTGTGTGGAAAATATAGTTGTTCTCATTTGGATTGCATCAGAGGGGAAATACATGTCCCCTCTCTCTAACTAGCAACTAAAAATGGGAGAGATTCTATAATATTTTGCTCACTCCCAAAAACATTACACCAGTGATTTTCACACTCATCCTGGGGGACCCCACAACCAATAGGGTTTTCAGGAGATCGAATATGAATATGCCTAACATATTTCATACATTGGTGATCCAGAATATGCAAATTTATCTGATGTATATTCTTTGTGAATATGCTGAAAATCAAACCAGCTGTGGTGACCCCAGGACAGGTTTAGGATTCACTGCTCTATACTTTCTGTCAATCCTCCATTTTGCCTATGCATTTGAAATTAAGGCCTTCTTATTAATAAAAAAATAAATATTTTAAAAAAGGACAAAACGTTCTCTAAAAAAATCTTTAAGAGCACGACTAAAGTGCCCTTTTATTAAATTCCATTAAGTTTTGTACTTAAGGCGTGTTTAGCGCAAAACCTAACATGCATTCAGTACAAAACCTGCATAGAAACTAGGGAGGGGGGGGGGGTGAGCAGCGTGTTCTCAGCGGATACCACACGGACTCCAACTAGCAGTGCAATTAAAGCAGGTGCACCTAATGTCATCCATAGAGGTATCGCTACGTGCATGCACGCTAATTACCACATTGACAGCATGTGATTTGTATCTCCACGCTAATTGCGGTGTGTTCTCCAGGCCCGCGCTCTGTCCATTCCCCCCATCCCTTCATGCGATGGGCAATTAATACGTGTTTTGGTGGCCAGTGCCTTTATGCGAGCAAGATAAAAATTACCGCCCACTGAAACGTATGCTTACCACGTAGTGGGGTTTAGTCAAAGATTCCCTAAGTCTATAGTGAGTTTCCTAAGGAGTTAGTCAATCTTGCCCCTTGAAAGATCTGCTCTCTTAAATGAGACTCAAATGGTTTTGTGCTTCATTTTTCTCTTTTGATAAGTTTTTTTTTTCTTTTTTTTAGGGATCTGCATACTAAAGAGTTTCCTCAGCCCCCCCCCCCCCCTCCCCATTTTACATCTGAGAAAAATGCCTAATGCATAGGATCCTCTAATTAGAACAGACTTGTATACCATGGTGTGTGAGTATACGGGGTAAATTCGATTTCGCTACCCCTCTCTTGATCCGAGAGCACCGGCTCCCAGGCTTTTTCCCGGATCTCATTTAACATCATTGCACTTACTTTAAGAACATTACATACCTGTAAATCTTTGCGAACTGCACCTTATTTATCCTCCCTCATAATCGTTCATTCTGCTGCCCCTGCTTTACGGTCTCTTTACGAGACTCGTCTCAACATCGCCTCCCCCTGGAAGGCTAAGTTAGAAAGTTCTAGGTAACCTGCATTTTACTTTAAGGCCCCAATTCTATGGAGCACTTTGCCTTCTCATTTATGCTAGGAATCATATAAGAAACTCAGGGCTGTTCCGGACCGCTTTCTTTCTGAACGGGCTTTTGAGACTGGTTTCTAATTTACCTCTTTTCCATGCGTTGCGTTTGGAGTTCTTTCCCTACTTTTTAGATTGTAAAATACTTTGCTTTTATTTTTGAAAGGCAGAATAAAAGCCCTAATAAACCATTATTTCAGTTACCAAGTTATGGCTCAAAAGTACTTTGGGCCAGAAGCGAATACATGTTGTGACATTAAAAAAAGGCTCTGACCTCTTACCAGGCCACTGGTGAGATAAGAAGCTGGAACTGTGTCTTTTAACCACTGTGCGGCTCTGCTCAACTGAAATCGATAAAGCAGATACAAGCTCAGACCTGCAGCCCAACCCTGGAGGATCCAGGCTGGTCCCGGGGATTTAAGGGTTGCCATCTGTGCTATGGGACCTCACTGAATGCCCCTGAGATAATCCGTTTGTAGAGTCTGTGGAATATTTTGACCTGGGCTGGACTGATCGTGAGTACTATGTTTTTTACCTGATCTGATTTGCTGTTATTAGACTGGAGCTGAGCTGAACTGCGCTGCCCTCTTTAAGAGCCTGTGCTTTGTTTAAATTATGGTGAAGAGAGCCTGTTTACTAGTTAGGTTAATCCTGCTTGTGTGTGTACCTTTAAGTCAACGTTGAATCCTGGTGACCCAGCAGCTCCTGGGTTTTCTTGGCAGTGTGACCGGAAGTAGATTGCCAGGCCTTTCTTCCGAGGCAATGGAGGATTGCGTGACTTGCCCAAGCCACAAGCAGCGCTAGTGAGAATCGAACCCTGGTCCCTTGGTTACGAAGCCAATCCGGCTATATGTGAATAACTTGAGTCTTATTTGCAGAAAATGCAACCCAAACTACTTATTAACCTATATGGGAAATTATGGAGTTTCATGAATAGGACGCTTTTAGATTATTTTCCAAGACTGGTAAAATAACAGGAGTTGTTAAGATGTCCCTGGTGATAGGTTTAGGCAATCAGTCTTTGCTTCCACCTCTCAGCTTTTAACCCTTCTCATTCACTTCAAATTAGGGAAGGCTGTCTTGGGAGGGGGGAGGGATTGCTTAGCCTCCTCTTCCTGTTCCTTTGGGCATTTGCTCTCCACGTGTGGATGAACTTTAAAGAAGAGTTTCTCTTTACCACATCTGGCTCTATCCAGAAAAGAAAAAAAATGGAATGGAATGCTTTAGACATGTGGTTCACAGCGCTGCTACCCCCCATCTTCAAGCATCAACAAATCACCAAACAAGATTTTTTTGTATCTTTTAAATGGAATTATACAGAAATTTGGATGTTTACAACTATCTTAGTCTACATAGACTGCACACGGCAAAAATGTTGGAAGCTGAGTATACACCTATATATGCATCCATACAAGAGAGAGTCAATACATAAGGCATTTATTTATTATTTATTACAATCTCTTATATACTGCACTATTTAGCATCAGCGCGGTTTACATAAAACAAAGGACCATAACAACAAGCTGCTTGGTTTTACAGAGAACAGGAAAAACAACTTGGATAACATAGGGAAAATAAGCACTGAACTATTTACATATGTACATTAAGCTTTGTGGTACAGCTTAGGATAATATCTTAAAATAGTATGCTAGTATGGAGGAAATGCAGTTAAGATGGCATATGTTTACTGCTTTGATGCTGTGCTTAAATTCACTTTATTTAGACTCTCTTAGTTACTGAAGGGTGATAAATATTATTAAGCGGGTAATTTGCTAACAGTAACATCATCAACAACCATATCACATGGCCCATTGCATAAGATGGACCCTGTAGCAAATACTGTATATTAACAGAGTTAGCAAATGATTTGATAAACAAATATGTTTATTGATTGCCCCTCCTATATGCTACTGATGGAAAATGCGGCTTCCAACACTTACTTAGAAACATGGAAAAGATGGTCAATAAGGATCATATATGTACAGCACATCTGCTAGTTTTGCTTTGTAACATACTCTGAATACACATTTTTTGTCAGAATTGTGTGATAATATTAGGAGGGCTCATCCAGTCTGTCCAATCCCTGGTTTATAGCACAAACCCCAGTTGACTCTGGTTTTTCTCTCACTTATTTTGCATTGAGGGATCAACTGTGGTTATTCCAGGCTTTCTTGAATTCCATTTTCATTTATCTCCCCCTCTTGCACTGGGAAGTCTTTCTAGGCATCCATCACCCTTTCAATGAAAAAAAGATTGTCCGATGTTCTTTCTAAGTCTACCCTCTTGGAGCTTCATATCATGGTCTCGCGTTCTTTCCTCTGAATAAAATTGGTTTCTTTTGCATTATTCCCACTTTTGAGTATTTGAATGCCTCTGTCTTACCTTTCTTGTCTCTCCTCTCCTTTAGACTATGGTATAAATACTTAGGTACTTAACAAGGTTTTTTCCGCAGAACTTGCACCATTTTGGTAGACCTTCTGTGGACCCCCTCACCTGTCTGGCCTCTAGAACTGGCCTCAAGATTGCAGATGGAAGTCTAACGATGATTTTATAGAAGCACTATCTCCTTTCTTTCTCTATGATTATACTTCTCCCTATGCATTGTTCTTGTTCCAGTCAATACTCTTTCATTAGCTAGAGATTATCCAACATGTCCACCCCATGGTGTATCAGTGCATATTAGTATCACAGTCCCATCATGCATTGTTCCTTTGGATTTCTGCATCCCAAAATGCATCAATGTCTGTAGTTATATTTTCACTTTTTAATCTATCCCACTTTACGAATCCATCACAACTCCTGCCCTTTTTGATCTTGTGACATCCCAATTGTTTGATACAGATTGGGCATATCCATGCCTTTAAACATAACAGCAACTATACAATACCCAAATGAACCCAGAGTACGGCACGCTGTTTATGCCAATGATTTGTACCTGTAATTTCCTGATAATAGACCAGTGACTGAGTTTATTTTAGCACCTGCATTATGTCTCTTTGTTTCACATTAGAAAATAACTTAAATAAAATCCAAATCTAGCTCTGTCTAAGTGCTTATTGAGACTAACCCCCTTTGTCAGAAAAGCAAAAACAAAAAAAAAAATCCTGCTATTATTAAAGCAAAACAGTCAAGGATTCTTACACTATTTTTCTGGCTGCTTCCTGGAGTTACTCTGATCAGTGTTGCAAAAGCTGGAAAACAGATTATTGTGGGTTCCAGGTAAAGTATCCAGTTAAGAGCCTCCTTCAAATAAGCCATTTTAGTCCAGGATTTTAGAACCAGGTTTTATTCAGATGGAAGCTTACTATTACATAGCAAATGTCCTGGTTTACACTGAGGTGCAGGGCTGGCCTATACACTAGGCAGGCTAGGTAGCTGCCTAGGATGGCAGACCTCTGTGGGTGTATGACATATGCTTCTTTATGTCAGAGGGGGGTCTGAAGCGGCAGATTATGTATGCCAAAAGTATATGGCCTGCCACAGGCCGCTGCTGCACCGAATCAACCTGTTCCTGCTGCACTCCACTAACAGAATCAGTGAAGACTTCTGCCTGGGGCAGCAGAAGTCCTCGGGCCGGCCCTTCTGAGGTGCATGTTTACTAAGCCATGTTAGGTTTTCCAGCTAACATGCCAAAAAAAGTGCAGAAAGCACCAAGTTAGCTGCAGACCCCATGTGTTAACTCAGTGGTTCTCATCCCAGTCTTCTGGGACCCCCAGGCCAGTCAGGTTTTCAGGATATCCACATGCATATTCACGTGGATATCCTGAAAACCTGACTGGCCTGGGGGTCCCAGAGGACTGGGTTGAGAACCACTGTGTTAACTGTTGTGGACATGCACAGCAGTTCCCTGCAGACCATGCACCAAAAATGCAGCATCACGGATGCAGCTAACGCCACCCATTGAGGTTGTGTTAGCTGCATCCACACCACCTGCAGATCTGATAGTTATCACATGCTGTTGAGGCCAGCAGTAATCACGAGTTCAGACTTGCCCGCTCTCTACTGTAATCTTGCCAACTCCTGCAGATAATATGCGTTCTGAAAATAGAGCAGAAAACTGCTGCATTATCGGCAGTTGCCCCACATTAAGCGCTGCCATGTTAGCAGCTAACCTGGTTTAGTAAACCTGCCCCTGAGTGCTTAACTCCACTGTTTCAATGGCAAGCAAGATGATAGCTCTAATCAAACTTTAACATTTAAATCATCACTCTCGGTTATGCCAAGGTTTTGTGGATCTATTTCTGGGCCCTCACAGTTTGGCTCTCAGTCCTTGAATTGCCTGGAACAGTGAAGGTGTTCCCAGAGTTCTCCTTTGAAGTCCTGAGGACCAATCAAGCTCTTCAGGGGCAGGACCTCAAGGCTTGTATTTTGGGTTCTGGCAGATTTATCTAGCTTATATCTAAGCTACTTTATGACCCAGAGGCAAAACACCTGCTTTTAACCCATGCAGACCTTGGAACCAGCCAGGACACTTCTATCTTTATACTGCTCTTTCAAGAGTGTCCAATCTGTTGCAGATCTTATTGTCCACTGCAAAAAGGCAAATTTTACCAGCTCTGCAGTATGGCTCACAAAACCAATCCCAGGATGATCTCTTTGACATTCTATTAATCGGCCCTCTTTTCCTGGCATGAACTCCATTTACCATCACACTCTAGAGTCTGTGCCTCAGTCTGTTCACAAGCCAGTTGTTGATCTGAGGACCCAACACCCATAAGATTAAGACAGTGAACAAGCAGTCTTATGTGATCCAGGCAGAGGACTGAATTTTGCTGTTGGCTGGATTCCTCCGGCGTTGACTGCAGTACGTACATATTCAACACCATTTACTATCCAGCTAGAGGCACTGAATATACATGTTTTCTTTAACTGGCGCATGTTGAGCTCCTAAATGTTTAATATTGCTATTTCGGCCTGTTTGAGTTGAATTGGATTTGTTAGAGAGTTTTCCTGATGTCATCGATCACAGTGAGAGCAGCCAGCTGTGTCACCACGTCTGGCTGTCTGTAAGCAACAAGAAATGGAAAAGGTAAATCCCAAGATCGGAGAATAGTCAAACAAATTAGGAGATGGTGGGAAAATCATTTCTGTGCCCGATGTAAATATACGCCTTTAATATGTTGTATACAAATACTATAGAATGTCCATCTATGACATCATAACAAGGCACAGAAACATCATTGGTAAATCACAATAAAGTCATAGGGGATCGCTTACAAAATGAGGACTGTGTGCTGCGAAAACTATTATTTCTTTCTAAAAAAAAGAAATGTATATTCCACTCCTCTAAAAATTCTAAATCCTGATAAACTAAAACAGACAGTACACCCATAGACTGAAGATATATGAGGGCACTGTACTTCTGAGTGAAGGAGTAGCCTAGGAGATAGCATAATAAGCTGACAACAAGGGCAGCCAGCCAGCCTTCAAACCCCACAGATGCTCTTTGTGACCTTGGGCAAGTCGCTTTACTCTCTGTTTCCTCAGGTACAGGCTTAGATTGTAAGCCCTCCAGGAACAGAGAAATCCCAACTGTGCCTAAATGTAACTTGCCTTGAACTACCAATGGAAAAAATGTGAATTACATTTTTTTAAAAAAAACTCTGCACCTCTGCTATTTCGAAACTGGGTAAAATTTAATTATACATAGTGCATTTGAGTACCATTTCAGCACATCCAAATCAGTGTTGGTGCCATTTATCGGCAGGCATTAGTCTTAACTCTTACACATTAGAGATGTGTGGGGAAAATAGGCTTTTTTCTCATTGATCTTTACAACTATAGGAAGCCTCTATGGCCATACCAGGAGTAAATCTCTGGCAGGAAAAAATACATGTTTCAAAGTGAAGGAAATTTTTAAACTTCCATGACCAAAGTTGCACTTCTTTTCAAGGGGATAAATTTGTAGCACAAAAAGTTAGAGTAGACAAAGTTTAAGGTTTATTCCATATGATAGACCGATTTACACAAGATAACATCACGGCTCCACATTGTAAATTGTGCAGCCTGCCTGTTTTAAAATTAAGACATGCTATTAGTTCACAAATTGCCATCTCTAACCCTGGTTCCATTAGCTCTAGATTGTAAATATTGTTTAACTTTGTGGCCTGGGATTCCCATAATGCAAAGTACCATTGTAAATGAACCATTCAGTCTTTATAGTGACATTTGTATGCATGATGGTTGTTTCTACATATCTTGTAAATATATATTATCAAGCCGATATTCAAAGCTCATAGCTGGGCAACCTCCTTTTGACTGGCCAGTGAAGGGGACAGGCTGCGATATTCAGTTGCACTATCGGGAGAGTCAAGCTGAGTATCTCCACAGACCAACCCAGAACCCTTTGGTTAGATTAGGAGCAGCCCATGGGCAGTACCAGCACCTAACCTGTTAGTGCAATTTTCAGCAGCCATTTTCGGGACAATTTAGGCCCCATGGAAAGCAGGCCAAAGCTGTAAGCTGGGGAAGCGCTGACTGAAAATCATGCTAAGTGGGTAAGTGTGGCACCTTACCCACTTGAAAGACTGGTAAGGGGGACTGTTGCTTCTAGAGGGAGATCTGCAACTGTGAGTATTTACTTCTGGTAATTTTCTAAAAGGAATTCTTTGTATTAAAGCTAATTAATCTGTGATCCACTATTTTTGTTAAATCAGTCAGGGCCTAGTAGCAGCAGTTTAAGTTTACATTTAAAACACAGAGGAGAACTCTCTGGTTACATTTCATACCCAGCAGAGAGCTTGTACTTTAAATTTAATAGTCACTCAGGGCCTAGTAACAGCAAAGTACTTTTAGTTTAAATTTAAAACACAGAAGAGAGCTTTCTGGTTACATTTGGAACCCAGCAGAGAGCTTGTAGTTTACATTTAATAGTCACTCAGGGCCTAGCATCAGCAAAGTTCTTTTAGCTTAAATTTACAACACAGAAAAGAGCTTTCTGGTTAAATTTAGAACCCAGCAGAGAGCTTGTACTTTAAATTTCATAAGAAGTTAGAGCCTAGCACCAGCTAAGAGCTATAATTTATCCATAGTATAAATATCCATAGCAACCCTTAGTAAGTAAAGAACTTAGATCTAAACACAAACTTAAAACTAAGATGCAGACAGCAGTCCAGCAGCGGGATGGGGGCTTTCCAGTCTTTTGCATTGAGTGTCACATGTATGATTTTCTCCCAGTTGGTGAGAGGTCTTACGTGTGCACTAGGTGCAAGGAGCTCTTTGCTCTCAGGGAACGAGTCCGTTCTCTAGAGGCTAAAGTAGCAGACTTGGAAAGCATAAGACAGACAGAGAGGTACATAGACGAGACCTACAGGGATATAGTCCTGAAGTCCCACCTCCAGTCTGGCAGCATCCCTGTTGCCATGGAGGAGAGAGGTCACGTGACAGGAGAGCATCACCCTGGTGTGGCAGGAAGTGATCCTGTAACTAGGACCTGTCCTCCAGGTGATGTAAAACCCTCTCGCACCGAGGAAGTTTCTCCAGGGCCATGTGCCCATGAGGGAAGGGTTAGGACAGCCGTTATAGTTGGTGATTCGATCATTAGGCATGTAGATAGCTGGGTGGCTGGTGGACGTGAGGATCGCCTGGTAACATGCCTGCCTGGTGCGAAGGTAGCGGACCTCACGCGCCACCTAGATAAGGTCTTAGATAGTGCTGGGGAGGAGTCTGCTGTCTTGGTACATGTTGGTACCAATGACATAGGAAAATGTGGTAGGGAGGTTCTGGAGGCTAAATTTAGGCTTTTAGGTAGGAAGTTGAAATCCAGAACTTCTAGGGTAGCATTCTCCGAAATGCTTCCTGTTCCATGCGCAGGACCCAAAAGGCAGACAGAGCTCCGGAGTCTCAATGCGTGGATGAGACAATGGTGCAGAGATGAGGGTTTTGGATTTGTTAGGAACTGGGGAACATTCTGGGGAAAGGAGGGGCTCTTCCGAAGGGATGGGCTTCACCTTAACCGGGATGGAACCAGGCTGCTGGCATTAACCTTTAAAAAGGAGATAGAGCAGCTTTTAAACTAGATATTAGGGGAAAGCCGACAGTCGCCCAAGAGCAGATGGTTCGGAAGAATGTATCTTTGAAGGATACTACCAAAAGCAGAGAGGTTCCACAAAAGAGTAAAGTAGCCCAAATGCCCTCAAGTACGGAGAAGACAGAGCTTAAAGATCCCAAATTACTCATGTCTAACAGACAAATTAATATGGATAAAATACATTCTCCAAAATGCTTGTATGCAAATGTTAGAAGTCTAAAAAATAAGATGGGAGAGTTAGAATATATAGCACTAAATGAAAGGTTAGATATGATTGGAATATCAGAGACATGGTGGAAGGACGACAACCAGTGGGACACTGTGATACCTGGGTACAAACTATATCGTAATGATAGAGCTGATCAAATTGGTGGAGGGGTTGCTCTCTATGTTAGAGAGGGCATTGAGTCAAAAAGGATTAAAGTTTTGCAGGAAACAAAATCTGCTGTAGAATCTATATGGATTGAAATTCCATGTAGAAGGGGGAAGGCAATGGCAGTGGGGGTGTACTATCGAGCGCCTGGCCAGAATGACCAAATGGATGATGAAATGCTCAAAGAAATCAAGGAAGCTAACAAAAGTTACAGCACAGTAATAATAATGGGTGATTTCAACTACCCCGGTATCGACTGGGTCAGTGTCACGTCAGGACATGCTAGGGAGATAAAGTTCCTAGATGAAATAAATGACTGCTTCTTGGAGCAGCTGGTTCATGAACCGACCAGAGGGGAAGCCATATTAGACCTAATCCTTAGTGGAACACCAGATCTAGTGCAAGAGATAAGGTTGTTGGGGCCACTTGGCAATAGTGATCATAGCATGATCGCCTTTGATTTAATTAGTGGAGGAGGGATAGTAAGGAAATCCACAGTACTACCTTTTAACTTTCGAAAGGGAGACTATGATAAAATGAGGAAAACAGTCAAGAAAAAACTAAAAGGAGCAGTTGCAAAGGTTAAAGACGTACATCAGGCTTGGCTGTTGTTGAAAAATACTATCTTGGAAGCCCAGACCAGCTGTATTCCATGCTTTAAGAAAAGTGGAAAGAAGTCCAAAAAACTGCCAGCATGGTTTAAAGGTGAGGTCAGAGAGGCTGTTGTTGCCAAAAAAGCATCTTTCAGGAAATGGAAAAAAGAGCCAAACGACGAAACCTGGAAACAGCACAAGCACTGGCAAGTCAAATGCAAGGCATTGATAAGGCAGGCAAAGGGAGAATTTGAGAAGAAGCTTGCTGCAGAAGCAAAAACGCGACGTAAGTAAAGACCTTTTCAAGTACATTCGTAGCAAAAAACCTGTGAGAGAGTCAGTTGGTCCATTAGATGATAAAGGGGTTAAAGGAGCACTAAGAGGCGACAAGGCGATAGCGGAGAGACTGAACGAATTCTTTGCTTCAGTCTTTACTGAGGAAGATGTAGGGATGTTACCCATGACTGAAGTGGTATTTAAAGGTGCAGAAGAATTGAAGGAAATATCGATACATCGAGAAGATGTATTACAACTATTAGATAAGCTGAAGAGTAGCAAATCACCTGGGCCGGATGGTATACATCCAAGGGTATTGAAAGAACTGAAATATGAGATTGCAGACCTGCTATTAGTAATCTGTGAACTATCATTAAAATCATCTCTAATACCTGAAGATTGGAGGATCGCCAATGTAACACCAATTTTTAAAAAGGGTTCCAGGGGTGATCCTGGAAACTACAGACCGGTGAGCCTGACGTCAATACCGGGAAAAATGATAGAAACCATCATAAAGAATAAAATTACTCAGCATGTAGATAGTCATGAACTAATGAGAGACAGCCAACATGGCTTTAGACAAGGAAGATCTTGTCTTACTAATCTGTTATGTTTTTTTGAAGGAGTGAATAATCAGGTGGACAAAGGTGAGTCGGTTGATATTGTGTATCTGGACTTTCAGAAAGCCTTTGACAAGGTCCCTCATGAGAGACCTTTGGCAAAACTAAAGAGTCATGGGATAGGAGGCAGTGTACTATTGTGGATCAGGAACTGGTTAAAAGATAGAAAGCAGAGGGTAGGGCTAAATGGCCAATTTTCCCAATGGAGAAAGGTGAATAGTGGTGTACCCCAGGGATCTGTGCTGGGTCCGCTGCTTTTTGACATATTCATAAATGACCTGGAAAGTGGAATAACGAGTGAGGTTATCAAATTTGCAGATGACACAAAACTATTTAAAGTTGTTAAAACCCAAGAGGATTGTGGAAAATTGCAAGAGGATCTTGATAAATTGGAAAACTGGGCATCAAAATGGCAGATGAAATTTAATGTGGACAAGTGCAAGGTTATGCACCTAGGGAAGAACAACCCAAACTATGGTTACACGATGCAAGGTTCCACATTAGGAACCACCACCCAGGAAAAAGATTTAGGCGTCATTGTGGATACCATGTTAAAACCCTCGGCCCAGTGTGCAGCGGCGGCCAAGAGAGCAAATAGAATGCTAGGTATGATAAGGAAAGGAATGGAAAATAAAACAAAGGATATTATAATGCCTCTATATCGTTCCATGGTGAGACCGCACCTTGAATATTGTGTGCAATTCTGGTCGCCGTATCTTAAAAAGGATATAGAGTTATTAGAAAAGGTTCAGAGAAGAGCCACCAAAATGGTAAAGGGGATGGAAGGATACTCCTATGAAGAAAGGCTAAAAAGGTTAGGGCTCTTTAACCTGGAAAAGAGACGGCTGAGGGGAGATATGATAGAAGTCTATAAATTAATGAGCGGAGTGGAACGGGTAAACGTAGATCGATTGTTTCCGTTATCAGAATATAGAAAGACTAGGGGACATGCAATGAAGCTACAGGGTAAACTGTTTAAGACTAATAAAAGAAAATATTTTTTCACTCAACGTGTAATCAAACTCTGGAATTTGTTACCGGAGGATGTAGGAAAGGCTGTTAGTGTAGCTGGGTTTAAAAAAGGTTTGGACAAGTTCCTGGAGGAAAGGTCCATAAGCCATTATTAAGAAGGGACCCAGGATATCAATGCTTGAACCAATACAAGCATTGTGGAACCTGTGTCTCTTGGGGAAACTGCTAGGTACATATGACCTAGATTGGCCACTGTTGGAAACAGAATACTGGGCTTGATGGACCTTGGTCTGACCCAGTATGGCATATCTTATGTTCTTATATGTTCTTACCTCTTCCCCCCCCCCCCCCCCGTCAGCGCCCCTCAGCCGGGAGAATCAGTGGCAGCTCCTATCCAGATATTACCACTGAATATCCCGCTGATATTTTTTTTATTTTATATTTATCAATTTTATACAATTCACTCAAAAAATACAATCAAGTGATCAAATAAACTGACCAAAAGCAACAAAAACATTCATTAACAATATACTTCTTAAGACCACAAAATGAGGAAATTAGATCCAAGAGCAGAAAAAGAAATTAGGAAATAATTCATATCAAATAACAGGCCTATGGCACCCTCCAAACCCTCACCTCCAACAAATCACAGGATGCCACTGAGATACCAGCTACCCCTTAGCACCCTCCTTCGCCACCAGAAAATCATTAAACGGTCTTGGTTCATAAACACAAATGTTTTACCCTCACAAATAACAACACAAAGACAAGGAAATCTCAAAGCATAAGTAAGACCAAGGGACAAAACCCTCGGTCGCAGCAACAGGAATTCCTGTCGCCTCTTCTGCATGAATCTAGACAAATCAGGAAATATATGTACTTTTGAACCAAACACATCAATATTACGGAAATACAAATGTAATACAGAATTACAGTTGAACTCAAGCGCAAAAGTGTCAATAAGTGTAGTTCTCTGAGTAACAATTTCCAGGGATGACTCAAGAAAGGTCATAAGATTCAGCCTCTCAGAGCTCTCACCACCCCTAGATTGAGGACCCCCACCCACAGAGAGATACTGGGCCCTCCCCAGGGGTGGAACAGCTCACGCCATCCCCAATGCTTCAGTCAAAAACATTTTTTGACCATATCCACTAAGTGGGACCTGGGAAGTTCAAAAAGTGGAGATTATTTCTTTGGACTTGATTATCCAGATATTCCACTCTCTAGTGTATTATGTTCCTATCCTTCACCAAAGATTCTTCCAAAGTTTGAAGTTCTTTAGTCTTCGGCTCCAGATCCTCAGACCTATTAACCAGATTACCCAACGCTTGCAATTGCTCGACCACATACTGAGACAAAATGGTCAAATCCCTCACAAAACATGAAGAAAATACTTGAAGGGAGGAGTCAAGACTCTGCATGGCCTCCCAGAGAGACTCCATAGTCACCGCTCCCACCTGATTCTGAAGTTGAAAAAAGTCCCGGAGCTACATCTCCCTCTCCCCGTGCAATGTCACTCATGATCCGCTGCACAGCCCTCACATCGGGAGTCACTCCTTCTTCCAAGGCGGAGGAAACTGCCGCTGGTGAACCTCCAGTGAAGATGGCCCATCCATCCACATCAGCAGGCCCAGTAGCCCCTGTTCTCCCTGCGGCCAACTGTTTCCGGGTCTAGGCGGGGGAATGAGGGCAATGGGGCTGAAAGAAGCCCCATCACTGCTGCTCACCGGCGATGCCATGGGCTGATTCAAAGAGGTAGACTCTGAAGGACCGGCGAAGAAGCGAAAAGCTTCCAGCATTGTCTGCCTAAGTGGCTGAGACTGAGAGACGCCCTAGAGTCCAGCCTTCCCCTTTGCCTTATGCTTACCCACAGTCTGGGCTTGCGAACCGCTGACAGCAAGAGGAGGAAGAGAAACACATCCAGCCAGCGCCGCTAGACCCTCCCGCTGATATTTAAGCATCGTGGCTGATCACGGTGGCATTTGAATATTGCCAGTTTTCAAAATTGGGCCCAATGTGTGTATACAGTGGTGCAACAGGCCAACTCTGTCTAATCAAGTATTATATATAATATCTAATTCATTCCTGCTTAGACAGGGTTGGCCTGCTGCGTCACAGCTTTCTAGTTGCAGAGCAAAGTTTTTACAGAGTGTTTGCGGTGTTCCCTTGACATTTGTTTAATGCTGCTTCAATATGGCACACACAAATGATTTATCACAAGTCAATAGATAAAGAGAGCTAGCTGGCAGATGTGATGCCTCTGGTAGTTTCAAGTGTCCAGGTTCCAGTTTATTTGATATGCCACATATTCAGAAATGTTTACTATAAAAATATTAAAAAGTTACACATTTAACAACTGTAACTCTTCAGGATTTTGATAGAAACTAGTGACAGGGCTAAATATATTTTGCAAACAGACTGCACACCAATGCATTCCAAAGCACACACTATCTGCCCCCCTTTAGGTATCGTGCAAATCATTTTTTGTATGGCATTGCTGAGAAGTTCAAAAAGGCCTCTCCCAGTAGCCCTCTTTTTTTCCCTTACACAAGCAACTTCTGACCAAGCACTGCAAATTTTTAAATATCATCGCCCAAGCCCACAGGCACCCAGTATCACTCCTCTCCCCATCTTTCATAACATTTGTTTTAATAAAAACAATTTAATCAAATCAAAACAGCTCTACAATTCTCTACCAAAATAG
This sequence comes from Ichthyophis bannanicus, assembly GCA_033557465.1. Classification (NCBI taxonomy): domain Eukaryota; kingdom Metazoa; phylum Chordata; class Amphibia; order Gymnophiona; family Ichthyophiidae; genus Ichthyophis; species Ichthyophis bannanicus. Next base: position 34,534,022 of record CM066047.1, on the reverse strand, counting down.
CAAAAAGACAGTTACCTACCAACAAAGTAGAAGAGGGAGACACAAGTGGACAATCGCTTTTTGCATTTTCAGCCCTCACTACACCCGAGTTCAATAACCTTTACCAGTGTGTAGTAAAGCACCTGACTTGCAGCTTGCTTCATCCTCTAGTCTAGTGCCTGATACAGCCTAACTCCAGACCACTATTAAAATGTTAAGAACGACTCTAAATTACTTAAAAATGATTGAGTATTTTTTATTAGTAGGCAGTGGAACAGATAGGGTCAAAAGGGCCATGGCTGATCAACCTTTTACCTAAACAGCACTGGCAACTAGAATTTGAGGGATGGGGGGACACTGATTTATTTGTCCTCTTCATCAACCCAAAAGATGTTCAGCTGCCCCTTGTATTACACAAAATAAAAGCTAATACCTACTGTACCTAAATGTAACTCGCCTTGAATTACTACTGAAAAGGAATGAGCTAAATAAGGTAGTTTATTTTTTTATCTATTTCTAAGGCAGGAGTGGTCAATTCCGGTCCTGGTACACCACAATCCAGTCTGGTTTTCAGGATGTTCTTAATGAATATTCATGAGATATATTTGCATACAACAGGAGGCAGTGGCTGCAAATATATTTCATGAATATTCATTAGGGACATCCTGAAAACCAGGCTGGATATGGTGCACCAGGACCAGAGTTGGCCACCCCTGCCCTAAAATAATAGTGACCTTTTCTATTGCTAACTCCAGACTTTGCTCCTTTCACCTTGCTGCTCCTTATTCCTGCAGCAAACTACCAGGAGCCTTCACTGACCCTTTTCAAATCCAAGCTGAAAACTCACGTCTTGGCTGCCAATTTTGGATCTTGACTCACCTGATCTCCCTCGTGTTTCCTTACGCTCCCCCCCCCCCTAACATGTATTCCTATCTACACCTACTGAGTTGTCTGTCTTGACTAGACTAAGCTCTGAGGAGCAGGGACCTTCTTTTACATGTGCAGCTCTGCGTACGTCTTCAAGCGTTATACAAATGTTCAGTAGTAGCAGTAATAGTGGGAAATAGAAACCGTAAACCTCTTTTAAATTACTTATGCCAGGGCTTCCGAACCTACCCTGGGGACCCCACAATAAGTCGGATTTTTAGGATATCCATAATGACTATTCACAAGATGCATTTGCATACACTGAAAAGCAGTGTACACAAATTTATTTTGCGCGTATCATGGCAGCTGTCTGTGGGATCATCTGCGCAGATCTGAGGAATCCCCACTTAATACATAACTCTCTCTCCTTTTCAGGGGTCGGTGTCCAAGACTATTTGTTCTGCACATACGCAATAGAATCCGATTTACAAATGTTAAGAGCTAGTGGCAAATTCAGGACTCGGTTTGCAATCTCTTAGTTCTAGGGAATAAGTCTCCATATCCTTTCCTACCTAAGTCTCGCCTACTGGTGCGCCTTGCTTGTAGAGCGAGAGATACGGCATAATATTAAAACGAAGGCTCGCATATAGAAAAATATGACACCTGTCTAGCCAAACAGGGCCACAAGTGTAAAAATAAATCCTTCGTTTTCAGCGACGTCTTGTTTACGTTTATCCTACAAAGCAGCTCACTTCGAGGTTTGTAAGATTTTTTTATCTTCTTAAATATCGGTGTGGTTGAAAAAAATCGTATTTTTCACTGACCTGAAGGACTGCTGCCCTAGAAATAACTCGTATATGGGGTCGAGCTCCTTTTAGCCCTGCGCCTCCACTGCGCTGCTAATTATTAATTTGCATCGTTTTTGTAAAACAATAGCCAGGGTGCAAATATTAGCCTGAAGCACATTCAGCCGCAATTTTGCACGAGCCACTTGGTACATTTATTTTCTGTTTCTGATCGTCTGTCGTTTTATTATTGCTGTGCTCTCTCGGCAACCTAGCTCAATATCCCCTTCTGCTCTCCCAGAGCAAGATATACGTGTAATCTCGGTATGATCTGTTAGTGGCGCTTACAAGCTCGATATAACCGTGTAAGAACTCTTCTGGTGCTCAAACGACAGACACTCTTTCAAGTGACCAGAGGATGCGAATATCCCCCGTCTCTGATTCTCGCAAGGAGGATATAGCTTTTGCGATCCCCCGAGCAGAGTAACTGAAGATGTCCGGAAGTCAGACATGCCGGTCAGGATTGTAACTCCTTTGTGATGGTGAGGGAAATATGTCTCATAGAGGCTGAAAGAATAGGTATAAGTAGTTTCGTAATGCTAACATGATATTCGTTATAGAGCAGAAAGGGGCGGATTAACGGCTTTCGTTTTCAAGGATGCCTAGAGTATTCAACTGCTCCCTGATACACTTTCTTAGCCTCTGGCAATAATCTATACTTTCTTCCACTTCGGTTAATTTTCTCACTTCTCTTCATCTCCTTCTCTCATATCTTATCATTCTGCAGTTTTCTTCGTTCCTATTTTTTCTTTTTTCACTCTTAATTTTTCATCTTCTGATTATACGCATGAATATCTGTCTAGATCGCAAGATCTGTCCTCTCACTCCCTTTCCCTAGGTTATCTTTCTTCTTCTCTGCATTGCCCCAATTAAAAGGTATATTACTTTTCTTCTAAAGTGGTGAAGTGTTGTGAGGCACGCCAAAAAGGAACCGATCCAGGTTATTCTGGGTTCACAGTCTTCCCTCGCAAAATCGGAAGGAAGAAATTTCGGGCCATTGCGCGGAAGGCACGAAATTTCACTTACATTTGCGCGACATACCAGATCTTATTGATCGGTCTCCTTTACCGTGTCAATGAAATTTCTGGGTCCCTCCCTGAACCTCTGGCTAGACGAATTCATCAGCCCATGGAAAAAGAAGAACAACACCGAATCGGGAAAGGACAAGAAAAAGATGGAGCCAGAAGACAAATAAAGCTGCGTTATGATCAATGCTAGGCTCTGTGATAATTGCATTAGCCCGCAGACTTGGAAATAGTCCAAATGTGAGGATCTTTATCTCTGTTTTTAGCAGCATCTCAGCGAGCAGAGAGGAAGTGTTAGGTACTCGGTTCTCCCAGTGTCTTAATGGTGCGGAACTCAAAGAGGCTCCAGCCAGCTTCTTGCTTAGAGTACGTATATCATGCATTAATTATTATATACTTGTAGGGCCAGGTGTACGACGGGGTTTTCCCATTTTGTGTCTATGGGAAAATATTGCAGAGAGAGTGCATTATTTGGCTCAGTAGAGTTATGAAATAATTAAAAGCCATTCCTGATCCCTGCTTACTGCCTTATTCAGGCTAAAGGGGCAAGAACAGACATAAGAGGAAGAAGGGGGTGGAAACAGAGGGGGGGGGGGGTGTAAAGCAAACGGTCAAAAAGAGCAGCAAGCTAAAAGGAGTAGGGCCAAAAAGAACAAATTAAAAACGGCAACCTAAAAGCTGGAAGAAAAAAAAAAAACTAACCAGGGAAAATGTAAACATATAAAGGAAACTAAAGTTAAAAAAAGAACGAAGAAAAAAGAAATTGAGTAGGAAAAACGGGGCATACCGAGAATAAAGTAAAAGATGGAGGGGGGAGAATTAAAAGTGGCGAAAGAAGGAGACAAGTCCAGCAAAATGGGAGGAAGAAAAAGTCTGAGAAAAAAAGCAGAAGAGCTTCCCGCTGCTGCTGTGGGTCGTGAGGAAACTCGGCTGACGGGTCCTAAACTTCCCAGCTTCCACTTCCCTTCAGTTCATTGCCAGCTTGGAGTCCTGAGGTCCCTGAAGGGTGGGAGCAGCTGTGGCAACTTGCTCTTCTTCTTCACAATAGGACCACTAGATCTGCCATTCAAAGGGCCCTGAATGCACGGCCTGGGCCGGGGGCTCATCGCGCATAAATCCTAGGAACCCGCCCGGAGCGAAGGATTTCCAAAGCTGCTCGCCGAAACCCTTCAGTTCAAGGTATGAGCCACCGTTTACATCATTTACAGGAGGCGATCGATTCCTTTGGCCATTAGCCTCCCTACCTTCGTGACATCTAGCGCTTGCCTGGAGGAGAGAGTTGGCTGTGGAGCACTTTGGGGGTTGTTGCATGCTCCCAGAGCCTGCAGATCCCCCTTCAGGGGCATCCCACATCACTCCCAGCCCCCTCTGTGATATCAGTGATGCTTTTTGGCAGGCACCGAACGATCGCTGGATAATGACAGGACTAGAATATCAATACGCGTTTAGAAGGAATGGAAAGTACGTGTTAAATTTGTGTAGGTTGTTTTGAAAGACCGACAGCAGAAAATATATGCAGCTTAGAGGATCCGTTGATCACTTACAAAATTCGACACACCTAATAAACTTGAGGGGGCGGGCATGCTGCATTCACGTTAGGATGGGACGGATGACCGACAGATGAGTAGAGCCTTGAGGTGGATAAGAAACAATGGCGGAAAAGATAAACATGCATCAGATCATAGACATGATTTGGGGGATAATTAATTGCGTCTGCATGCTGAAAAGAATATGTACTGTGACTAACGGAAACAATACTTCTTTCATGGCAAATCCTCCCTAATTCGTGTGCATTTTTCCTCGTCTCTGCTGCTTTGGACGTGTGAGTGGCGCTGCGCGGTCTTCTTCTGGGTCACAACTCGCCAACACAACCGGTTTAAGTAAGATAAGAGCTGACCTGCTCGTGTATTTGAACGTGCAGAAATACAGATCTAATATCGTTCAGTGGTCGCATCCAAAGATATCTGCTTATGCACTTTTTGGGGTGACCTTCATGTCCCTACAGCCGGTTTAGGAGCTGATCTCCGGCTAGGAGAAGAGGCGTGTCTGCATCTGCTTGTGGTCTCCCCCCGGCTACTTTCACTTTCGGAGCTCTAGCAGAGATACACGAACGCAAAGGTTTATGCTCTGCACGTTTACTGTGAGAGAACGTGGGAAGAATTATAGTTAACCTCTGCCCAGTTTATAAACGAGTTATTTTCCCTCGTATCCCGTTAACTGTTGTAAGCCAGCCTTATCCCGAATTGTAACTGTGAAGTTCACATAGTAAATGAGGGCAGCAGAAACACCTTTTTGGTTGGGGGGGGGGGAGACAAACAAGCCAATCTCTGGCCAGCCTTCAAGATCTCTAATTACTGATGCTGTGTTGGGCACCATATTAGTGGGGCTACGGCCCACCCCATTCTGATGCCTATAGATTTTGTCCTCTTGGTAGATGTACAACACAACATATGTACGCTTACCAAGAGGACAAAATCTATAGTTATCAGAACGGGATGGGCCAGTAGGGCCTTCGCCCCACTAATATGGTGCCCAACACCACATCAGCAATTAAAGAGCCTGAGGGCGGGCCAGAGATTGGCTTGTTAAATTTCTAAATACAGCCCAACACCAACCTCCCACATCTTGCATCCTTAGAGCTTGATAGGAGGAGGGCAGAGAGATGAATAATGTCTGACCTGTTCTGCTGGTCATTAGGAGATCAAGAGATATTAGCCAATGGAAATGGAGCTAAACCCAAAGTAACTATTAAAAATTTGACTTTTTTCTATTTAAAAGCAAAACAAGTTGAAAAGTGCATATTTACAGTCTCCATGATGACAGATTTCCCCATTCTTCATTCTCAAAATCCTACATATGGATGTTGGGGCTCCATGGGAGGATACATGGCTATATTGCAGATGTGGGTGAGTGGTATTGTGTATATTTGTCTGTCTTGGAAGTGCAGGTGTGTGTCTGTGGGCAACAGAAATGTGGGGTTGTGTGAAGAGTAGAGGTGGGGATGTGGGGTGTGTGTGGGGAGGTGTGCTGGTATGTGCTGTATGGAAAGTGTTTGGGACTATGCATGTGACATGTGGAGGGGTGTTTAGTGTGTGTTTGGGATTTGTGGAGGGTGGGGGTCAGGGCTAGATCAACCAGTGCCATTCCCAGCTCCCCTTAGCATCCAGGGCGAGTGCCCCTCAGTGCTGCTGGCACCCTCCATGTGGCATGACCCTGTGCACTATGGTGCACCTCCAACCCTCCAGCCAGGCCCATGGAGGCAGCACAGAAAACTTACCAAAAAGATAGTTTGCTGAAGTTCCTCGCGCTCCATAGCCTGGCCGCTCTTCTCTCCTGGCTGAAGTCTCACAATTCATGAGACTTTGACTGGGAGACAAGAGCGGCCGAGCCATGGAGCGCGAGGCAGCACAGCAAGCCAGCTTTATGGTAAGTTTGCTGCATTGCCTCCGTGGGCCCAGCAGGGAGCCGCACCCACCACCCCACCCTTGGTATGCCACTAGGAAAGCCAGGCAGCCACCTAAAATGGCAACCTAGGAGGCAGCACAGAGCAGAGCATTCAAAGCTAAACAATATATTTTGACAGTCGGGGGGGATGTAAAGCTTAAGGTCTGCCTAGGACATGAACACCTTGAACCAATTCTGGGGCTGGCCCTGATGGGGATGTTTTTTGGGTGTGTTGGTAGTGGAATATTGGTGGTGTGCTGGGTGAATTGGGAGTCTGTGTGAGCGGGGTGCTGTGGGTGTGTCGGTAGTGGAATATTGGTGATGTGCTGGGTGAATTGGGAGTCTGTGTGAGGGGTGCTGTGGGTGTGTCGGTAGTGGAATATTGGTGGTGTGCTGGGTGAATTGGGAGTCTGTGTGAGGGGTGCTGTGGGTGTGTCGGTAGTGGAATATTGGTGGTGTGCTGTGGGTGTGTCGGTAATGGAATATTGGTGGTGTGCTGGGTGAATTGGGAGTCTGTGTGAGGGGTGCTGTGGGTGTGTTGGTAGTGGAATATTGGTGGTGTGCTGTGTGAATTGGGAGTCTGTGTGAGGGGTGCTGTGGGTGTGTCGGTAGTGGAATATTGGTGGTGTGCTGGGTGAATTGGGAGTCTGTGTGAGGGGTGCTGTGGGTGTGTCGGTAGTGGAATTTTGGCGGTGTGCTGGGTGAATTGGGAGTCTGTGTGAGGGGGTGCTGTGGGTGTGTGTGAGGGGTAGCAGTGTGTTTCTGCTTCTTGGCATATTGGGAGGGTATCTGGGCATTATGTCTCCCTCCTTCAATGGATTCTCCCCTGCCCCATTTGCGCTCACTTCCTCAACCTCCCACCCCCTCACACTCTCCCTTCCTTTCCATCCCCCTTCCACTTGTCTTTCTCCCTCCCTGTCCTCCATTTCCCTCTCTTTTCTTGTTTCCCCGTCACTACCCCTCGCTCTTCCTCCATCTTCTACCCCTTCCCACTCTCTCACCTCCCACCTTTCCCCCTTGTACTATTTCCTCCTCTCTGGCACTACCCCTCTTTTATCATTTTCTGCTAGCAATTTGACTTCCACTGGTAGACTGCAGTGTTGTGTCACAGACATGTCTCCCCCCTCTCCTGTTAGCAGAGGTAAGGTCCCCTCTGACACCCACCACTTCCATTCATTGCACCTGGGTTCTTCATTTTCCTCTGCTAGTGGAGTTGGTTTTCTTCTGGCAAGGTTTTCTTCTGGTGGTGAGGGTCTTCCATAATCCTCTGCTGCTTTCTCCCAACTTCTCCTGGCTCTGTTGTTAGACATAAGTTTCTTTGCACTTGAACAAACAAACATATGTGTACATATGGACAGACTGCTAGGCCTTGAGCTATAGGTACTGTCACGAGCAAAGCTCACCTAATAAACAACCATATAGACACTTCCTCATAGTAAGAAAAAGTACTTTGCTGCTACTGTTCTTTTCTAATGTTTTCTCAATGAAAAGAAAAACCAAAATAAAGCTGACAGCAGTGGTATAGCAGCATCTAAACTGGTCTAGCTGATGTCATAGAGAAAGATGGCTGCCTCTTTCCTTCTCAGAGAACTGTAACATTATTTTAAAGATTTGAGTGGAGGAGTAGCTTAATGGTTACAGCAACAGGGCATCCAGGGTTCAAATCCCTTTGCTGCTCCTTGTGATCTTGGGCAAGTCACTTAGGCATACACTTAGGGGCATGTTAAGTAATCTGGGTTAATGGTTAGCATGTGCTATTTGTAACCAGGTCCCAAGTTATTTAATGAGACCTAGTTAGAAATAGCATGTGCAACTTGTTAGCCCAGCTTAGTAAATATGCCTTTACATTACAAACCCCCTGGAGGCAGGAACGTTCCTAGTGTACCTGAATGTAACTTGTCTTGACCTTCTGATAAAGGAGTGCGCTAAATCCAGTTTCCTCACTTTTTCAATTTTGTTCTGAGGAGGTATTTGGTTGACTTAATCTAACTTATGTGCTCTGAGAAAGCAGATGTAAAAGAAGAAAGTGTTGCCATCTATCATCTGTTGTGAGTGAACAGTGACTTAAGGGTTGAGCGTTCCCCCACACATCTGTGCTGTGAAAATGCAGCAATCCTATGGAGGGGCTGAGTGTTCCCATCACACATCTGCTGATGAAAGTGCAGTGACTTTGTGGAAGAGCTGAGTATTGTTGGAACACAGCTGCTGTAAGTGACCTTGGAAAAGTTTGAGTGCTGGCTTCATAGGCTTTCCTCAGGAAGCTTTCACATCTTCTAACCAGGGCCATCTCAACAATCGGGCAAGACTAGCTGATAATCTAGGGTGGCAATCAAAGCAAAATAAGAGATCCTGACAAACCCCAAGAGCCATCAGCACGTCCTTTTACCTGAGGGAGATTGGGCACACATATACACACAAAGCTAAGGGTTTGTTTTTTTTAAGTATGATATCCAATTATGTTGGTTTACAGGATTGATGTGGGAAGGGTGGTGTTCAGGGTGATAGTGATGATTTAATTAAATTATCAAAATCTTGGGGGCGAGGGTACATAAGGCTGAAGGTTCACCCAGTGCACTCAATATCCTCACAGCAACCCTGCTTTTAATACTTCTCTGCCTAGGCTCTGAATACTACTAAATTATTCTCTTCACAAATTACTGGCTAGCAGAACCTATTTCTAGGACTAGAGATGTTAGACTCTGAAGATCATTTTGTAACATATAAACAGGAGTTTTTAATGTGTCCCATAATGACAGAGGAAGAGAGGGAGAGTATGAGAGGAAATTCACAGGGGATTTGTGTAAAAAGCCCTTGATTCATATACTTCTGTTTATTGCGCTTTATTACTTGACTTGAAACAAACAAAAAAATGAAATTTTTAAGTGCATTTTGCTCACGTGATAGCAGCTGTTGATAGTGTCTATTTGACCATTCATCTTTGCACATACAGTACTGTGTATGCATCATAGGCTAAACAAATAATCCATAGCAACAAATCACTGCCTAATAACCGAGTCAGGAGGAATGCGGAGTGGAGGAAGTCAGGCCCCGCTAGCAGAAGGGAACTTTGCAGTTTGCCAGCACTTACCCAAACCCACTGCCGAGGTAGATGAGGACCTCGGCATGGTAAATGGAAGTGCTGAATGTTGGCACCAGGAATCCCATGGTCTGCTGGCAGAAGAGGAAGAGAACTCTACCCTAGCACAAAACTCTGAAGTCTTCTAGGGGAAAGCCAATCCGTCAGCAGAAAATGATAAAAAGAGAGGAGAAAGGGATGGGGGGGGGGGGGAGGAAGAGGATGTAGGAGAGGAGGAAATAGTGCAAGGGGGAAGGGTGAGAGATGAGACATCTCCCATACACCACACACTCACACCTCCTCACACACACACCCCAGATCCTCATTACCCTCAGACATTCCTATAGATAGACATAAATATATATGCTATAAAATTCACCCACATCGTCCATATAGCCCCCAACCATTCATACAACTACACAGTTCCTGCCAGCTTACCAAGACACACTTTACCATGTCTCTTGCCGCTTGGTCCCCGACATAGTTATGTATAAGGTTGCACATGAAGACAGGGGAAAGGGCCATCACCCCACGCTCTATTATTTTTATGTATTTATTGCATTTAATTGGATGGAAAAAGGCAGAGTAATTTAAAAGCCCACATTGTACTCTCTGAAATCTGTCAAATTTACACACTGGTTATGAGCACCTGAGGAGATGTACAAGAGACTGCAATCTCCACCCTTCCCCAACTTCTCCATAAATGAGAGAGATTAGCCAGTTCTCAGAGCTCGAGGAGGTAAAACAGATTCTGGCTGCACGTTAGAAGTATTTAAAAAAATTAAGAGAAGAACAACCATGCATATGTATGAATTCAAAGCACTTTTCAATGTGACCTCATCAGGTTCAGGTCTTTTCCAAGAGAATCACTTGCCGGATTGCAGGTCAGCTTCACTTCAGACTTGATGCCCGTTCCGAATTTTATGGATAGTTATCCTGTCTTTGAAAGGACATGCAGACAGATGGACGAACTGAATCACACCTCTTAAAAATACTAAAAACTCAATTACTAATAATCAGGTCAGAGTTCTGATGTTCCTAACTCCTTACTGAAGCTACAGGAAACTTCAAGAGAAGCCCTGCTATCTAATGCCTCAGCACATTTAGGAATCAGTGCTTTATCTAGTTGAGACTTTCAGCCATGTCCCACTAACGTAATGTATAACAGCGATGATGGGAGACAGAATATATGGTATGCTTCATTGTAAGATTTGATAGCTTGGCAAACTCAGATGAAGGCATAATAGCCTCTGCAGACCACAGTAAAGCTCCTGGGATAGCTGGGCTACTCGGGTATATTCTGAGGCCGCAGTGCCAAGCCAGTCAATCGGGGATTCTCAAATGCAACTCGGTTTCTGTTCTTTGAGATAATCTGACAATGCAATTAATGGAGGCAAAAAAGATAATTTGAAATTGGGCCGACTAATTTTTTTCCATTGCTTAACGTGCAACTCAGAGAATGCACTCCATAGCTCAAGTCAACCATCAGTTCAGCAGTGTTTGCCCAGCACATTTTGCAAGCACCAGGGGGGTCAGTTTTCATATCAAGTTTTACAGCGTCTTTGCAACCTACAGATACACCTTTAAAGCACCATTTAAATGCAGTGTGAGAAAATTGAAATTACATTATGTTACATAGTAGCCAATTATGGTGGTTTTGTTTTGATTTTTGAAGTGTGGATCAAAAAATTAGATATTTTAAACCAAAATGAGAAATATATTTCCAAGACTGCAGTAATAAGGCCCACGGCGGAAATAACCAGAGATCAAGAAGGGCCTAAAGAAGACAGGAGGCAAGGACCACTAGACCAACTGGGTGGTCCAAGAGGTCTATATCTTTGGCCAGTTGCTAATTAATATTATTCTTACTCTAGAGACAGTCTTTAATGAGCCTCTAGCCCATAGAATATGAATATAAAACACTGGATGCTGACTGATTACTTAAACTAGAGCTTTCAAAATAACACATAGGCACAGCTTAGTTTTTAGGGATTTGTTTCCTTTTGTGGTTCTTTACAGACAGCAGCAGCCTCTGGCCAGACTTCAGCACTTCTCTCCAGATCTCTGGTACATTCTTCCAGGCGTCAGTAACATAGTAACATATAGTATATGATGGCAGACAAAAACCAGTATGGTCCTTCTAGTCTACCCAGTAAGGTGGCTAGAGTAGGTGTACCTGCTGCTCTGTGCAGGTCGGCCCCACCTCCCCTCTATGCTTTTGTTTAGGGCTGTACCCCCCGATCCATGCAGGTCACTCCTCTCTACTTGTTGAAGTACAGAAAGTAGTTATGTTTATTTTGATTGTATCCTCTTGCTACAAAGGTCTGTCCCATGCCATTTTGAATTCTGTCACTGTATTTGTCCCCACCACCTCCACCAGGAAGGCATGCCAAGCACCCACCACCCTTTCAGTGGAAAAAGTATTTCCTGACGTTGTTTTTTAAGTTTACCTCCTTGCAGTTTCATATTATGCCCTCTAGTTTTACAGCTTCCCCATCTTTGAAAAAGATGTATTGTTAGTTTGTTCATTAATTCCCTTTAAGTATTTAAAAATCAGTATCCTTCCTTCACCCTCAGCAGTTTACCCTTAGAACTCAACAGCCTTGTCCTGGACCTCAGTGGTACGAGGTATCCTTCAGACCTTAGCATCTTTTTTCCCAGACCTGAACATCCTCCCATCAGACCTCAATAGCCTCACCATAAATCTCTGTAGCATGCACCTAAATCCCAGTGGCTTCCCCCAGAATTCCGTAAGCTCCCAGACCTTAAGATTTTCTTTCTAGTTTTATTTATTTAAAATTATTTTTATGGCACAAATCTACAATCCTAAGTAGCTTACAATAGCATATAAGAAATAGTACATTTTAAACAAACATTAATATACAATGAACTATAAAAACAGCAAAATGAAATGCCATAAAGATAAAATAAAATGGAATCCTAATATATACAATTCAGTTCATGCATTTCAAGAAGCTCATAACCATTTATACATTATATATCAAAAATCAGATGGAAAAGATATCGGTAGCTTTCTCCAGGACCTTGGTAAACTCTTCAAGCCCTCAGCACTTTTCTCTCGTATTTGAAATATAAAACATCCCAGATCTCAGTAGCATCCTCAGTACAGTGGGTCTGTGCTGTCCCTGGCAGTTCTTTCCCTGGCTGTTTCACATACATTATGCACCGGTTTTGCCGTCAAAATGGACCTTTAGCTCAGGATAACGTGCCAAAGAAATCTTGATGTTTTCTGCAGTGTTTGCTAAACTTCTACTAACATTACTTTTTTCTTGTGCTTAGTACAGGAAGCGTGTTGCTGCATTTGTATTATTATCTACAATATTCCCTTTCTTCATCGGCCCTACCTTCATGCCTCCCTTAAGACTCAAGAGCTCTCTCTGTCTAGAGATAAAAAGGCTTTTCCTGTCACTGGCAATCTAGCTTTAGACTTAGCTCCTCCATTGAAGCATAAAACAACCTAACTGTATCATCACCTCCCAGAATAAGTCCTGACTCTGCGCTTTCCAAGGCTGCTTTAACCAGCCATAGGCAGATTAAATGACCACCTAGAGCAGACACTTCTGGCTGGGCTGGGCTGGGGAGATGGGGGGGGGGCAGCAAAGAGAAACTGCAGTCAAAGCAAAATACTAGGCCTTGACAGCCCCACAAACTCAAGGAAGCACACACCTTTACCTGCAGGGAGGGTGGGACATTTTAAGTAACCCATTTACCTAAGTAAATGGCTTTTTGGAAATTGCCTTCATCAAGCAGATATTTATTTATTTAAAATATGATGGCAAATTATGTGTCTTTACATAATAGTTCTGGAAGGGACGTTGGACGTGGCGTGGCGTTGGACAAATCATAAATGTTGAGTTTATCAAAATCTCATGGAGGGGGAGGAAATGTTTCTAGGGGCCTGAAAGTTAATCTGGGGGGTGGGGGAGGTGCCTAATATCCTTTTATTTCCATATACCTATGAGATCCATATTCCAGTCTAGAGTTAAGGTTTCTGAGGTGCATTATTCCCTCAACCTAAATTGTTACTGAAAGAGGAAGAGTTACCTAGTGAGGACAACGTCTGTTCATCCTCCATCAAGTTGCAAGGTTTAGTTGGTTTAACAAAGTCAGGATATATGATGACTCAAAATAAGAAAGAATGAAAAATGCTGTATTATTTACACTTCACCCTCTTCTCCCTCTTTTTGCTTTCCCTCCCTCCCATCTATATTTCCTTTTATTTATTTGTTTAAAATTATTTCTATTCCCCATTATCAGGAATCTAGGTGGATTACAAACTAGACACGCAATAATCCATAACCTAGCATGAACTAAAGTATCAAATCATGCAACATAAAATCAAAAGAAAATAAAACAAGACAACATGCCATGTTTCATCTGAGCGCCATAATTAACTTTGTTAATGAAAGCATTGCTACTAAAAAGTTGCCAAGTTACTCAGTTCCAGGAGTGAGATTTTAAGCCATTCCTGGATTTCTGACAAGCTCATTCTGATGCAATATGGGACCTGCAGCAATGATTCCAATGGGTAAAATCAGGGACTACAAAAAGCATACTGTATTGCAATGCAAACTAAAACCAGAATTGGCCAAACAATCTCATTCCTGGAATTGGGTAACTTGGCAACTGTGCTGCTATCAAATGTCATCTCTCACTTTTTATTGCCTGATTGCTTTTTAAATTTAGAGTCCGGAAACTTTATTGGCATGGCCAGTTGTTCATGAGCTGCCATTGAACTTTTCTCTTTCTACTCACTCCCTCTTCCCTGGGTTATCATTTGCTCTTTGAATGCCATTTAAAATGTTGTCTAACCGGAAGGCTGGAGAGTCCGTTCATTGCAGTAAGGTTGGCAGAAAAGCACAATTCTCTCTCCAAGCTTCCTAAAAGTCTGCAGTCTGCAGACAGTCAGCATCACTGCCAATCACCAGTGAACTGGTGGGGCGTTTTTCCTTTTTCCAGGAGATGACGTCAGAATTTTTTAAGCACCACAGTCTGAGCTATTTGTCTGTTTATCTTTTTCCATTTTATGAGTCTCATGTAGAAAAAAAAAGATAGTGCTAAACTATTGTTGAGAAAGTACAGACAATGTAGGTCACATAAACTCCGTCCAGAATGCTGTAAAGATAGAAAAATGATCTTATCAAGGGTAGGACAAGAGGGACACCCGTCTGCGTACATCTGAGGGAGATATCAGTTTGATGCTTCTCCAGAGTATATTGATAACTTGCCATGGGAGTTCAAATATCCTGCTATAGCCCTATAGATAAGCTGCTTTTACATCTCTCATATGTCTTCTAAAATCTTATGTTTGTACGTTTGACTTGACCAGACTGTAAGCTCTGTGGACCAGAGACTGTCTCTCTAATATGTCTGCGCAGTGCTGTGTGTATGCTTGGCAGCAATTTAGAATGATTAGTAGTAGTAATAGTAGGTATCACGTTGGCACACTTCTGCACGATAGATTTGAACATTCAAAACCAAGCAGTAGAGGTCTCTGCTTCAGAGCTTGCAATTATTTCCTCTTGCTGACATCTGCCTGAGCCTGATGCTCTCAAACTAAGAGGTATGTTTACTAAGCGGCAGTAAGGGTGCATGTCTTTCTGAGTGGCAATGGTAGCAATAAGGGGTTACCGTGTGATAAGTGTGCTGAGTGTGTTAGAGGCATTTTGGCATTAAGGGGTGGTAGTGGACACTTAGCGGACGGTAACAGGACATACTGCGTTAAGGTGTCTTGCATGCACCTTAATGCAGGAAAACCTCTGAAATGCTGAAAGGGGGGCAGGGAAGCCATTGGAGAAGGTATGGATGCAAGCACAATTGGTAGCTGACCATACTGGTCTTTATCTGCCGTCATTTACTATGTTACCTGATGCCTGGCTATGTGGCAGTATGTGTGATGAGCATGTTTGACCATACAGCAGGCCTGTGCTATTGACTAGGTGAGATAGGCAGCTGTCCAGTGATACTGGTCAGTGAGGGTGTTGGCAGTGTCATGGTGGGTGGTGGTGAAACACTAAAAAATTGGTCTCTCTGAGCAATCAACAATGCAAAACTAGACTCAAATGCTCAATTGTATCTACACAGGATAAAAAATTTCTCCTGTCCCTTGTGGTTATTCTGAACCTTATATCTTCATTCTTATTATCGTTGAAGGTCTCAGACTTTTTTGGCACTCTTTGCAGACTTATAACATGTCTAATACTAGTGCCTATTAGCATCAACGACCTTCAGAGAACCTTTTCAAGTGACTATGAAAACGGATGGAGCTTTTTTTCATTCCATATTATTGTGCCATATGAGCTTTAATCTTAACTCTACTGATGTTATTTTCAAAACTTCAATGAACACTTAGCTTATATTGAAATGTTCTTCAATACACTCCCATCACGCTCTCCGATCCCAACGCCTTCCTCAGGTGCCCCCGTCGCGTTTCACTATCGTTTCTTCAGGGGATCTATATTCATTGTTTTTTCTATAAAATAAAACCCAATATTATAACTCAATGGATAGTTACAACAAAACAAATTGTGTTATGGTGCTGGAAGATGAGACCCCCAGGTCAGAAGGCACTCAACTAGCTACTGGGGAAGAGCTGAAGACTTTTCAGAGTAAAGCCAGCATTTATGATGTGGTTGGATCAAAGCCCTCGGGAAGTCTG
Organism: Ichthyophis bannanicus; assembly: GCA_033557465.1. Taxonomy (NCBI): domain Eukaryota; kingdom Metazoa; phylum Chordata; class Amphibia; order Gymnophiona; family Ichthyophiidae; genus Ichthyophis; species Ichthyophis bannanicus. The sequence goes on along the minus strand of CM066047.1, from coordinate 34,518,107 downwards.
ACTCCTGATGTAGCTGCGCATGAAATGAGAGTCAGAAGCTGTAAAGATGTCTTACACATTGGAACATGGAACGTACGAAGCATGAACCAAGGGAAGTTGGAGGTGGTCAAGAATGAAATGGAACGTGTACAACTTGATCTGTTGGGTGTCAGCGAACTGAAATGGACTGGCATCGGGCACTTTGCATCAGATGATCACATGGTCTACTATGCTGGAAATGAAAGACAAAGAAGAAATGGTGTTGCATTTATAATAAAGAAGAAACTTGCAAGAACTGTAATGAAATACAATGCAGTCAGCGAACGCTTAATCTCTATTCGTCTACGAGGATTGCCTATCAACACAACTATAATTCAAGTATATGCCCCAACAACAGCTGCTGAAGAGAATGAAATTGAAGAGTTCTATGAACAAGTACAAGCTGAAATTGACAGAACATGCAAACAGGATATCCTGATAGTCATGGGTGACTGGAACGCAAAGGTTGGCAACAAAGAAGAAGGCAAAGTAGTTGGAAAATATGGACTTGGAAACAGAAATGAAGCTGGAGAAAGACTGATAGAATTCTGCAAGACCAATGATCTATTCATCTCAAACACCTTCTTCCAGCAACACAAGCGGCGACTGTACACATGGACTTCACCGAATGGATTATATAAAAATCAAATTGACTACATATGTGGAAGTCAACGATGGAAAAGCTCTGTAACATCAACAAAGACAAAACCTGGAGCTGACTGTGGTACAGATCATCAACTACTAGTATGCAAACTCAAGCTAAAGTTGAAAAAGAGCAAACCACTCATGAATGCAGCAAAATATGACCTTGAGAATATACCACTGGAATTTAAAGACTGCCTGCAAAATCGATTTGCTGCTTTAGATACAAATGACAGAGCTCCGGAAGAGTTATGGAATGACATCAAGAAGGTTGTGTTGGAAGAAAGCGAGAAGTCTCTACAAAAGGTGAAAAAGCAAAAACGGCCAAAATGGATGACGGAAGAAACTCTGAAAATTGCCCAGAAATGCAGAGAAGCTAAAGCCAGAGGAGAAAGAAAGACAATCGCAGAACTCAACAGAGATTTCCAACGTGCAGCAAGACAGGACAAGGAAAAGTACTACAATGACACTTGCAAGGAAATAGAAGCAGAAACTATTAGAGGAAGAACAAGATCGGCTTTCCTAAAGCTACGAGAGTTAAAGAAAAAGTTCCAGCCTCGAATTGGAATGTTACAAGATGCTCAAGGTTCTATGTTGAATGATGCTGAGAAGATCAAGAAAAGGTGGAAGGAATATACAGAGTTTTTATATGATAAAGATCAAGTGGACCAACAGCCGTTTCAACCTGTACCTTATGATCGGGAACCATTGGTGATGAAAGAAGAAGTTGAAGCAGCATTGAAAGCCTTATCAAAGAACAAAGCACCAGGCATTGATAGCATTCCCATAGAAGTATTGCAGCAATCTGATGCAGCTGTTACCGTACTCACAAGGCTCTGCCAAGAAATATGGAAGACAACATCATGGCCAACTGACTGGAAAAGATCTGTGTTTATACCAATACTAAAGAAAGGTGATCCAACTGACTGTGGAAATTATCGCATAATTGCTCTGATCCCACATGCCAGCAAGATTCTACTGAAGATTATTCAAAGAGACTACAACCATACCTGGAACAAGAACTACCTGAAGTGCAAGCAGGGTTCAGGAAAGGGCGAGGAACGAGAGACATCATTGCGGATGTGAGATGGATCCTTGAAAAGACTAAAGAATACCAAAAGGATATCTATTTGTGCTTTATCGACTATAGCAAGGCTTTTGACTGTGTAAACCATGAGAAACTCTGGGCCACATTAAGAAGCATAGGTATACCAGAACACCTGATCGTTCTCTTGCGCAGTCTGTACATTGATCAAGAAGCAACAGTTCGAACGGAACAAGGAGAAACAGAATGGTTTAAAATAAGCAAAGGTGTAAGACAAGGCTGCATACTTTCCCCCTACCTGTTTAATTTATATGCAGAACAAATCATCAGAGAAGCAGGATTGTATGAAGACAACAGAGGTGTGAAGATTGGTGGAAGACTCATCAACAACCTTCGCTATGCTGTTGATACCACATTACTGGCTGAAAGTGAAGATGATCTGAAACATTTGCTTCTCACAATCAAAGAACATAGTCTCAAAATGGGCCTGCACCTTAATGTAAAGAAGACAAAGATCATGACAACTGGCATAATCAACAGGTTCATCGTTGAAGGAGAAGAAATTGAAATTGTGAACAACTTTAACCTACTTGGATCAACTATCAATAAAGAAGCAACAAGCAGTCAAGAAATCAGACGACGCATTGCTCTTGGCAGAATGGCTGTGAAAGACCTAGATAAGATTCTCAAGAGCAGAGATGTCTCTCTCCATACAAAGATTCGACTTGTTCAAGCCATGGTATTTTCAATAACATCATATGGATGTGAAAGCTGGACAGTGAAAAAGATAGACAGGAAGAAAATTGATGCCTTTGAATTATGGTGCTGGCGGCGAATACTGTGTATACCATGGACTGCCCGAAGAACAAACCAGTCAGTACTAGAGGAGATCAAACCTAAGCTTTCTTTAGAAGCTCAGATGACAAGACTTCAACTTTCATACTTTGGACACATCATGCGAAGAGAGAGATCATTAGAGAAAGACATTATGCTTGGCAAGATAGAAGGTCAACGCAAAAGAGGAAGGCCAGCAATGAGATGGATCGATACAATAACAGCAGCTACGGGTACCAGTCTGTCAACAATGAGCCGCCTGACTGAAGACCGAACACAGTTTAGGATAGCTATCCAGAGGGTCGCCATGAGTCGATTCCGACTCGACGGCACTTAACAACAACAACATTATAACCACAATGATTTACAATTCTAAGTTCCTCCCTGCTGTTATTTATTTATTTCATGACCTATGCTAGTATAGAGCCCTTATCAAAGGAATCGCTTACCGAAGAAATATAGATCGTTTACGAAGAAATATAAACAATGCTGCACACATCTTATTTCAATTGCATACGAGCAACATGAATACTTTTCAAACTTCCTTCAGCCTGCTCTCAAAAAACGCCGCGCATGCGGTCTGTTGATAGCAAATCCTTATTTAAGGACCAACCCCTATTGTTACGTTGGAGGTTCTAATCACTCCCCCACATGACATTCTCATTACCATCAACACGATGCTCTTTTTACCATCAACACGAAGAGACATTTCCTCCGTATCTATATTAATCAAGGGTTTCCTCCTATCTCAACCATCGGCAAAATATTTCTAAGACTAACCCCCTACTTTCTCCCGAAATTTACATGTGAAACTCTTCTACTCTAACATTGCCTTCCCTGACCCAAAAATGAAAATAATAATGATTACCAAAACCCCCCATCAGGTTATTAAATATGTCTACTTCATTCATTTCCTCCAGACATCCAGTGGTATCCTAACAATGTACCATCTTTTACCCTAAAAGTCCACTATCTCTATACACACGATAACCAATCTATAGTGGCATTAAGACCTGTGGGTTTTACCGATTTCAAAGTAAAAATCCATTTTTGTTCTCTAATCAACAGGGTTTGGTCTGGTGATTTCCCAGTTATGCCTGACTCAACTTTATCTATGCAAAAACGTGAAATAAATAAATAACAGCAGGGAGGAACTTAGAATATAATAGTAAATCGTTGTGGTTATAATATTGGGTTTTATTTTATAGAAAAACAGTGAATATAGATCCCCTGAAGAAACGATAGTGAAACGTGACAGGGGCGCCAGAGGAAGGCGTTGGGATCGGAGAGCGTGATGGGAGTGTATTGAAGAACATTTCAATATACGCTAAGTGTTTGTTGAAGTTTTGAAGATAACATCAGTAGAGTTAAGATTAAAGCTCATATGGCACAATAATATGGAATGAAAAAAAGCTCCATCCTTTTTCTTAGTCACTTGAAAAAGTTCGCTGAAGGTCGTTGATGCTAATAGGCACTGGTATTAGACATGTTATAAGTCTGCAAAGAGTGCCAAAAAAATCTGAGACCTTCAACGATAATAAGAATGAAGATATAAGGTTCAGAATAACCACAAGGGACAGTAGAAGTTTTTTGTCCCGTGTAGATACAATTGAGCATTGAGTCTAGTTTTGCATGGTGGGTGATGGTGGCAGAGGAGTCAGCGGAGGGGTTGCAGCAGCAGGGGGCGCTGTGACAGGCATGCAGTCCTAGATGCTCCTGAAAGCATACATCATGCTGTAAGCTATATTATAGTGTCTGAGATGTGGACATGTATCCAGATGTACTGTCAGTGTGTGACATGCCACAGGCCAGAACAGTGTCTGGGTGGAGGCAGCATGTTCCTGATGTGGGCATCAAAGTGAGGATTGTCCATGAGGGCTCATGTGGAGTGGTCACAGGAGAGGTGCGCATAAGAACATATGATATGCCATACTGGGTCAGACCAAGGTCCATCAAGCCCAGTATCCTGTTTCCAATCTAGGTCATACGTACCTAGCAGTTTCCCCAATAGACACAGGTTCCACAATGCTTGTACTGGGTCAAGCACTGATATCCTGGGTCCCTTCTTAATAATGGTTTATGGACCTTTCCTCCAGGAACTTGTCCAAACCTTTTTTAAACCCAGCTACACTAATAGCCTTTACTATATCCTCCGGTAACAAATTCCAGAGTTTGATTACACGTTGAGTGAAAAATATTTTCTTTTATTAGTCTTAAATAGTTTACCCTGTAGCTTCATTGCATGTCCCCTAGTCTTTCTATATTCTGATAATGTAAACAATCGATCTATGTTTACCCGTTCCACTCCGTTCATTAATTTATAGACTTCTATCATATCTCCCCTCAGCCATCTCTTTTCCAGGTTAAAGAGCCCTAACCTTTTTATCCTTTCTTCATAGGAGTATCCTTCCATCCCCTTTACCATTTTGGTGGCTCTTCTCTGATATGGCTAGCTGCTGCAAATGAGCCTTGATGGCCATAGAGAGGCAGCTTACTGGCAAATACATGAATCCTCCTGACAGCCAAATGGTGTAGGACTGTGCCATGGATTTTCCAAGAAGAGAGTTTGCAATGTGTGTGGTGGGTGGATATATGGGACCTTATTGGCCAAAAGCATTTCGTGTGTGTGATCCAAACGCAGCAGTGCCATTGGGTACATGAAACACCATTTGTGTTGGTGGGACTGGTGTCTCAGCCTGTGCAACTGCAAGACAATATACCCAACAGAGTGGCATGATAGAAAGGGACAAGTTGAACCCATTTGCTCTATGTGGAGCAAGTAATGATGACAGAACAGGGGAGGGTATGGCTATGCAATGAGTGTTATGAGCCTGAATGTACGAGATATATCCTCTTTACATTAAGCTGGGAGGTTACAATAATGGCACAATAGAAAACGCATCCATACCAGTTGTCTCAGACATCTGCTGTGTATACATCACTCTGCACAAACCCCGTCAAATATTTAAACTAAACAACATACTAGCTGTTCTGTTCATTTCACTGGAAACCGGGTCTCAGAAAAAACTACCAGCACATAATCTCGGGCACAAAGCCTCTTAGCAGTGCCTGTTTTTTACATCAATGACCCTTTAACTTTCTATGGTTTTTTTGGAACAAATTTTTGATAATTTTTTATGAAAAAGTCCAATAACTCGATGTTCTAAATGATGATATGATTGATCTAAGAAAAAAATCCAACTTAGCTGTTTTTAAACTTCAGCCAGGTGATCAGAGATAAGGCAATTCCAACGCCTCCATCCAGGCTGCCCAAGCGTTTCACTATAGACGTTTCCTCAGGGAATTGTCATTACCGGCTAGAAAATAAAAACGTGAAATTAATATCATGAAGCTAGTTGTAACATTTCAATCTTAAAAAACCTAGGTAAAATCAAACCTTTATTAACCACAAGACCAGCGTAATCAGTGCACATATTTTGAATAGGTTTCTCTCAATCTGTAGTGCACAAAAACGCCGCGCATGCGGAGTTGACCCCGATCGCCATTTTTAAAGGGGTGATCATGTGACTTGAACTGGTTGTCATAGTCCAATAGTGAAAACCTATATAGTACAAGCCATAAGCATCAACGGAACCGTCCGTTAAAAACAAAGTCCGTTATAAACAAAGTGACAGATCCAAGCGTACATTCAGACCTGATGGAAATACTGATTTTAACGTGAAGATCCATTTCTGTTCTTTCCAGAGCAATGTTTCATCAAGAGTTCTACCTCGCATAGGTGTCATCACATGATCAATGACAAAACATCGTAATTGCTCAAAAATATGACTTTCTTTTAAGCAATGCTGAACTAAAGGTGCTTCCAGTATACGGCATTTAATGCGGCTATTGTGCTCCCTCATACGTATCCTAAATGTACGGACAGTTTTTCCCACATAAAGTAACCCGCAGGGGCATATTATAACATAAACCACATTCGTGGAATTGCACGTGGTATGGTGCCGAAAAACATAAGTGACTTCATGATGGCAAAATTCTGTGAGCTCCAACGTAATGTCACAAATGTTACATTGCCCACACTTAAAATGGCCTATATTGGAAATAGAATCAGGAGACACTATATTATCCGCAGTCGGTAAAATAGCTGGACATAATTGTTCCTTTAGATTGGTGTTGCGTCGCCAGATGCATCGCACGTTGTAACTCTGTAGTCCTGGAACTGCCTGCAACACGTTGCTGTGTTTTCTGATGATTTTCTTAATTGCTTTACTGTACGGGGAAAACATAGTTACAAAGTTTACATTAGAGTCTCCTCCATGACTACCATTGCCTGGACTGGTAGATCGGCGTTGTAATAAGAGGGAGCGATCGCTAAATAGAGCTCTTTTGTAAGCGGTCTTCACTGTACTAAGAGGATAACCTCTATCAAGAAAATCCCCCATCAATTGCTTTGATTTAAACTTGAAATCTTCCCGAGAGGAGCAGTTTCTGCGATACCGCAAAAACTGCGATAATGGAAGGCTATCCTTTAAATTACTAGGATGTGCACTAGTATAGCACAGAAAAGTATTGCGATCTGTCGCTTTTTAAAAAATCGACGTTTCCCACTGATGGGTACCTTTAGTGACAAGGATATCCAAATAAGTGATTTGATGGGGATGGCATGAAAAAGTGAACTGAATGCAAGGATCACAAGAATTCAACCAGAGAGAAAAATCTTTCAACTCAAGTTCTGTGCCCTGCCACAAAAGAAAAATGTCATCTATGTACCTGTGCCACGATTTAATCCGCTGTTGATAAGGTGTACTGCTTAACCATTTTTTCTCAAAATTCGCCATATAAAGATTGGCAATAGATGGAGCTACTGTGGCTCCCATAGCCACACCCGATGTTTGCTGGTATAGGGTACCTTCAAAGATGAAAAAAATTCTAAAAATGGCTAATTTGGCCACTTGCAGCAAAAAAGACAACTTAGCTTCACTGATGTCACCGCGTGATTGCAAAGCACTTTCAACCGAAGATAAGGCTGCTGGTTGGGGTATGCTGGTATATAAGGATACGACGTCAAAAGTGACAAGCAAAATATCTGAATGGCTAACCCAACCTGACAATCCTTGTAATTTGGTCAAAATTTTGGTAATTTGGTAATTTTTTTGACCAAATTACAAGGATTGTCAGGTTGGGTTAGCCATTCAGATATTTTGCTCTACCTTTTTCTCTGGCTTTCTCTCAGACCTCCTCCTGGCTTTCTCCTCTTTGCCATGCTGTTTCTCCCCTCTGCCATGCTGCTGGAGATAATGCTTCTTTTCTCTGCCACGCTGCTTTCTGCCAGGCCGATCTTCCTGACTGAAACTTCCCTGCTTAAATGTTTGCGGCTGTCCTATAGCTCTAGACTCCGCCCCCAAACCACTCCCATTAACTCCCTCAGTTTCCATGGGAACTGGGTGTGTCTCTGGTTCTGTGCAGGGAGTTTTTAGCTTTGTTTAGAGTTTTAACCCCTGCTGTGCCTGCAGTTCTGTTGGGCTCAGGGAAAAAAACCTGTTTTTCCCCCTTTTCCTTCCACTCTAAACCTGCTTCGCCACCACAAATGTCATGTTGGGCTACCCAACATGGGCCATAATGCATAGAAATGTAGAAGGATGATTGTCTTCAAGTCACAGCAGAGCCAGGACTGTGTGAGGTGGGCAAGTGACCTAAGTAGCATCCAGATACAAAATGAACAAGTGGGAATTGAACTCTGAACCTTTGACTATGGAGACATTGCACCCACCAGTAGGCTATACCTCCACACAGCTCTACACAGATGTATAGAACCTGCAGGTCTCTGATCAAATTGTTTATTGTGTGTGCCGGTATAGGTTGGACCCCCCACTACTCATGAGGCACTGCACATGCAAAACAGCAGTCTGCAGCTGATGAACCAATGGAGAATGCAGTGATCCGGCACATCAGCTCAGTAAGATGCACTGACTGCATGTGCTACATGCATATAACAACTGCAAGCCATGCTACAAAGTGGTTTCAGCTGTCACCCTGAGGGTCAGGATGGGTGCTCCGCACCTAGTCCACTGAACCTGCACTGCTAGAGATGGTCTCTGCTGACTGTGCTGCAGGTCCACATCACTTCTAGTGTGTGGCAGGTATTATATGTCTTTTCTCCTTGTTTCCTGCATGCTTGTAGCATGCTGTAGGTGACAGCAACAGCTTGGCCCATTTTGGACACTAACCCTTCGATAACCATGCAGATCAGTGCCCATGCCATGGACAGCCACTGCAGTGGGAGGCATATAGGCTGGCATGGGGCTACAGCTACTGTCCTGCCATGACCCCAGTGAGTAGGCCATGAACCATTGCTGCCCCAACCACAGCATGCGCTTAGAGCAACCATTGACACCCAGCATTTTGCTCAGTGATTGGCATCCCCAGACAGAGATTGCATGCACATCACTGGAGCCAGACATTAGAATAGCTCTATGCGGATACATAGCCGTGCCATGGTCACTTTTTGGGATAAACAGAATACCAGAGATCCCCTCACCACCACTAAGTATTTTTGTCGGGCATAAACCACAAGAGGAAGAGAACCACTCTTTTCCTCACATATAGTACATGCCCCTTTTATTCATCCAAAATGTTCTCATGATACGTTTCTCAAAAACCAAAATTAAGAAAGATAAGACCACACTTAACTGATCCACCACACGACGTGCACGTTTCAAGGCCAAAGCCCCTGTATCAAGTGCTCCCGATGAAACTCAGTGTGTGCCCTCATTCACATAACTGACAAAAAATGCCGAAAAACTGGCCGATGAAATCAGGGATACTTACTCAAGATAGGCTAACCACAAAGCCTGCCCAATATCAGATTGTGGTTAGTGTTTTTTGGTTAGGTTCCAGGGGAACGGTCATTGCACCATTATGGAGGGGGCACTGCAGATCCACAGCTTGCCCCACTACAGGCAATGTTGAACATGGGTACATCTTAAGGACCCAGATAGGTACTTGTGAGCATGATTGGCCACTATGGGACAGAGGATACGGGGCTTGACGGATCATGGTCTAACCCAGTATGGCATATCAGCAGATCGTCTGTTCTTATGCCACTATGTGCCACCTGGGCAGCTGCCTGGTCCCAATGTGCACCTGCACCTACCATTGTATGACTAATGTGCTACCATCCTTTGCTCCATTGGCAGTATCAGCATTGTGCCCTTTCCTACTTGTGCACCATGCTGTTGCTGCTGCTAATGGAGCACTGCTATCACTGTCTTGGGCTGCCTTGTCATTTCATCACACTGCTCACTTTTAAATAGGCTCTCTCCCCTCTGCAGACACCCTCTTTGCGAGGTTTCACAAGGCAGTAAGGTTACAGATGTAAAGGGGCTCTAAGGGGTGTTGCACAAGAGGTGGTAGGGGAACACACGGTGTTACTGCCCACTCTCCGCCCCTTCACACCTGCTCTCCGCCTCCTGTTTCCTTTACGCGGCAGGAGCCTTTTAAGCACAGAAACTTGGCATTTTTGCAGTACTAAAGGGACATGTGTGCCGTTACTACACATGAACAGCACACTTGCTCCTTTACTGCCATTTAGTAAACATACCCCTAGGTCTTACACAGATTAGTACAATTTGATGGAATATGTGAAATAGGTGAAGGGCATGGCAGAACAGCCTGTGGGTTCCACAGTAAAGAAGAAGGACTAGTGAATGAGAGACCTGGATGAAATCTAAGGGCAGCGTGACATAAACAAGCAAACATGGAATAGATCCTGGGCTGGGTTCCATGGTGAAAAACAGAAATAAATGCCTTACCTCCATAGATTTAGCCTGCACATGTTATTTTCTTTGTTTGCTTTGCTGACAGATACTGTGTTGTGATGATTAGAAATGATTTTATCTAATTAATTTAGCTGTGAGGTTTTTGAAACAAATTGGGCATAGATGACTACTTGGAATCCAGTTTCCAAATGATAGTTCACAGCTTTTGAAATGAGGACAGGAGAGCGAATGGGAATTCAAATTTATACAGCCTTGTAGCCAGCACACCTTGCATTTTGTAGCCTCTTGCTGCAAAATTCCCAGGATCCTTTGTAGACTAAAAAGCTTTTTTACTTGATTTACATAAGAATAATCCAACAATGTTACAACTGAGCTCATGAGCTTTGAACTACAACAACTACTGCTACTTATCATTTCTATAGCGTTAGTACATTTATTTCATTTCCTTCTTCAGATGTCAAAAGTGCTGCAGCGCATGACATTTTACTGATATTAAGGCTCACTTGGATACAATCTGGGTGCGACCTGCTGCTATGTGGTGGATGCTTGGAATGCTCTCTGGATGGAATACAGTGACAGAATTCAAAATGGCATGGGACAGACACAGTGGATCCCTTTATAGCAACAGGATAAAATCAAAATAAACTGAACTGTCTCTCGTATCTCAACAAGTAGAGATGACCTGCACGGAGCGGTGGGTACACCCCTAAACACGGGGAGGGATGACCTGCAAGGAGCGGCGGGCACATTATTATAAAGTGCTTACATTGCTAAATGAGGGCTGCCACAAAGATCCAATAAAGAGACAAGATCTAATAAGAAAGAGTTAGACAAGGGAGTATAGCTAGAGTAACAGGAGCCTGCCAGTGATTCACTGCAGTGGGCTACTCAGCCTATTGTCAAATGAGGTTAGAACAATGGGCTTAGAGCCAGGAAAGCCAGGATCCATATCCCACTGCTGTTCCTTGTGATCTTGGGCAAGTCACATGGAGTGGCATTTTAGAAGGGATGCGTAGGTAAAATCTGAGACATCCACAGCAGAACATCCAAAAACTGGAGGAGTGGTAGTTGTGCCTTCTGAAATCACTTCACCCCAAAAAATGAATGTCCCATTAAACAGGTCTGGATATGGACCCCAAGCAGATAGCAAAGCTGGCTACGTGCATGGGTGTAGGTCATTTTACAAATGTGGATGTCCCTGAAGTACATGCCTGTAGAACCAGATATTTGGACACCATGTTCTGGGTAAGTCAGAAGGGGGGGGGGGGGGCGCCTATGTTTATGAGACTACCACATCCTGCCCTGCCATTTCAGATACTCAGACGTGTGATGGCAGGTCAGTAATATGGCTGGAGTATGTATTTACATGTACGTTTCTTCAGTCAGCAAATATTAACCGCAGCAATGCAAGTCCATTTTGCTCTTCCCCCTGGAAGTGTTGCAGCTTTGAAATGAGCACTTTTTTGCACCTTATTCATGGTTAAGGGGGTAGGTATAGACATGGATGCCTACAACCAAGGCCACACTACTTTCAAAATCACTCCATACAAACAAAATCTGTTATTCAAAGTGGAAAACAAACAAAATATCTTCTATACGGGGAAACTGTGCTGGCTTTATTAAAAGAACTTCAGTTGGAAAGGTTCTATTTATCTCCCATAGTCTCAGACCATAACAGTGCTACGAAACAGACAACTGAATATATCAGTAAACTCTTGCACTTAATAGCATCAATGACTTATCCGGGAGTACTTTTTCTTTCAAATGAGTCCAATTCCCCACCACTGTGTCAAAAACTATTGAACTTGAAAAAAGCTCTTATCTTATCTTGATGGTTCTCCTCTACGCCTCCCTTGGCACCTCTCTGGCGTTTCACTCCAAAAGAAGTTTCTTCAGGAGGATCTAAAAATAAAAAGTCAATAGTACCAAACTTATGTTAAAAACTCCACATTGAGTACAAAAATCTCTATTCACTTGCTATCCATCACATATCAAGTGTTTTAAGGAAGAAACAAAACTCACGCAATCAACGTAATGGTGCTGCCCGCGTCCATCAAAGCATAATCCAACTTGTTAAAAAACGCCACGCATGCGGACTAACATTCTTCAAAGGCTTTATAGATGACTATTACTCCCTTCATAGCCAATGAGAGACCAATCAGACCAGTTTTCTGCATTCTTAAAGGCACACATTCCATTCTATTGTAGAATTGAGACCCTAAGGTTGTAAAGTGTTAACATCAAAAATCCAACGTTGTTCTACCAATAGTAAAGTCTGATCCAGAGTCTTGCCTCGCCTCGCTACTCGAACTCGATCGATGCAAAAACATCGTAAATGATCAAACTCATGTTGTAAATCCACACAATGTTGAGTTATAGGTGCTGACATTACTTTACATCGTAAACGGCTCTTATGTTCTAACATTCGAGTCTTAAAAGGTCTGCTGGTTTTGCCTATATAAAGTTGGTTGCAGGGACACCGAATAGCATACACCACTGAGGCAGTGCTGCATGAAGTCGATTGTTTCAAACTAAAGGTTTTCCCTAAATAAGTAAACTCTGTTAAACTTTCTGTAATATCACATATAATATATTCTCCACAGCTTTTATGTCCTCTTTCTCCATCCACTTCCTCATTATTCATAAGGGGTCGTAAAATAGTTGGACTGAGCTGTTCCTTAAGATTGGCGTTGTGCTGCCACACACATCTAATATTCTCATCCTCCAAGCCAGGAACAGTCTTTAATATGGAGGAATACTTCAATATTATTTTTTGGATTTTGTAACTCAACGGGGAAAACCTAGTAACCATGTTAACTTGATCCTCCACTTCTTCTCTTGTCTGTACACCTGTACACACTACATATTAAAGACTGTTCCTGGCTTGGAGGATAAGAATATTAGATACGTGTGGCAGCACAACGCCAATCTTAAGGAACAGCTCAGTCCAACTATTTTACGACCCCTTATGAATAATGAGGAAGTGGATGGAGAAAGAGGACATAAAAGCTGTGGAGAATATATTATATGTGATATTACAGAAAGTTTAACAGAGTTTACTTACTTAGGGAAAACCTTTAGTTTGAAACAATCGACTTCATGCAGCACTGCCTCAGTGGTGTATGCTATTCGGTGTCCCTGCAACCAACTTTAAATAGGCAAAACCAGCAGACCTTTTAAGACTCGAATGTTAGAACATAAGAGCCGTTTACGATGTAAAGTAATGTCAGCACCTATAGTTCAACATTGTGTGGATTTACAACATGAGTTCGATCATTTACGATGTTTTTGCATCGATCAGGTTCGAGCAGCGAGGCGAGGCAAGACTCTGGATCAGACTTTACTATTGGTAGAACAATGTTGGATTTTTGATGTTAACACTTTACAACCTTATGGTCTCAATTCTACAATAGAATGGAATGTGTGCCTTTAAGAATGCAGAAAACTGGTCTGATTGGTCTCTCATTGGCTATGAAGGGAGTAATAGTCATCTATAAAGCCTTTGAAGAATGTTAGTCCGCATGTGCGGCGTTTTTTAACAAGTTGGATTATGCTTTGATGGACGCGGGCAGCACCATTACGGTGATTGCGTGAGTTTTGTTCATCCTTAAAACTCCTGATATGTGATAGATAGTAAGTGAATTGAGTACAAAAATCTTTATGTGGAGTTTTTAACACAAGTTTGGTACTATTGACTTTTTATTTTTAGATCCTCCTGAAGAAACTCCTTTTGGAGTGAAACGCCAGAGAGGTGCCAAGGGAGGCGTAGAGGAGAACCATCAAGATAAGATAAGAGCTTTTTTCAAGTTTAATAGTTTTTGACACAGTGGTGGGGAATTGGACTCATTTGAAAGAAAAAGTACTCCCGGATAATTCATTGATGCTATTAAGCGCAAGAGTTTACTGATATATTCAGTTGTCTGTTTCGTAGCGCTGTTATGGTCTGAGACTATCTGGGAGATAAATAGAACCTTTCCAACTGAAGTTCTTTTTTTAATAAAGCCAGCACAGTTTCCCTGTATAGAAGATATTTTGTTTGTTTTCCACTTTGAATAACAGATTTTGTTTGTATGGAGTGATTTTGAAAGTAGTGTGATTTTTGCCTTACTCCGGGAAGACCAGCAATAATTTTGTATTGTATACAACCAAGGCCAGACATGTTTGTGCTATTCTGAAATTACACTATAATGTGTATCTCCGTTGCTCCATCCAAGACATGCCTCCACCACGCCCTTGTGCTACCTGGACATTCTCATGCCAGGGACGTCTATATATCTGGCTTTCTATAATGACTCCAGGGACATCTCCATGATTTGCATGTCAATGTGCCCGTTTTCAGTCATCCAACTCATGAATAGAGCTTCTAAACTGACCGCTTTAACCCTCCCATGCCCATGGAATATGTTCTCTCTCTCTCCCCCTGCTTTTTCTCATATTGCTTTTCTATCTTCATTTTTTCTTGGATTGTTTGGAAGAGCAGTAATAGTGACCCCTTTGAGCATTTACTGGACATTAATGCAGAGGGTGGAATGTTCTAGCCAGGCATTGATGTTTAGACTGGGACCTCCTGGTCAGCCTAGTTTGCTGTAGGAACCAAAGTTAATATTGTAAGACGAGGACAGCAGTGAAAGCCCCAAAGATGCATTCAATAAAGGCCAATGAGCAGCTCCTTAAACCTCAGTAGAAGTAGAGTCCCTCCCGGACTCTCTCTCTCTCTCTCAATAAGGGCCATGTAGGTTAATGGAATCATGTTCCTAGATGTTTTTTGGGACTCTTTAGGGATGTATTTAAAAGGCAGGGGCATTTTGAGTACTTTACATCAATATTTTTTTAACTTGTTGGGAGCACTAAGGGTTTTCAGGCTGGGCAAACAGAAAACCTTTCCACTTCCTTATCCCTCTCTGGGGGATGTATGTGCTTTTTTCCCCACTCTGTATTGCTTCCTTAGAAGGACAGAGGCCATATGTTGAGATTCTTTCCTATATTACTCAGCAAGTTAGCAAAATGAGTTAAAAAATATAAACCAACACCAAGGGTTTCATTAATGAAGAACTTTCTGTTTGTGCTGCTGTAGCAGATTCCAGTGGACTACGATGCAAGGTTGGGATTGTGTTATAATGTTTTTTCTATAGTGTGTTTTGTAGCCTTTTTGCACACAATGTAGTTTTACTATGAGTGAGTGATTCGTGCTAAATATACATTTTCAATCTAGGTGAGAAAAAACAGCTGTGGAGTGTCACAAAAAGCTACAAGGAAGGAAGGACTACTCCAAGCAGCCTCTCATGGCAAGTCCAAGTCTGCTTGAACTGGCCTAGACAATTCAAATTTCAGTACAAATTGTGCGATAGTCAGTTCTCCCAACCAGGCAGAAGTCTTTGACGTACCTGTCATGTGTTCATTTTTTGTTTTAAACTTAGCTCACATCTTACCTTCACATACAGCAACTACTGTATTTCCCTGTGCCCAGAAGCTTACAATCTAAGGGACTCTCTTACTAAAATGTGCTAAGCAGTTGACATGTGTTGACCCGCGGTAACTGTTGGTGTGGGAGTATGACAGTAACTACACGCTGAATCATTTATTAATTGCAAATTGCATATTGGGATGGGGGTTGGGTGGGTTAGGAATGGAGAATGAGTATGAAGAGCGCATTGCCTTTAGCACAGGGAACATATCATATCATCATGCGCTGTCAATGTTGCAATTAGTAGATGTTCACGTAGCACCATCTCAATGGGTGGTGTTAGGTGCACCCACAGTAATTGTGCCGAGCATTAGGGTATCTGTCCCCACAACATTTTCCAGGAACATGCTAACTTATGCCCTTGACAGTTAATGCAGAGGCTTTGCACTTAACGCACATTAGTTTTAGTGCTAAAATGCACATTCAGTGCAAAAATCTAACATACTCTAGTAAAAGAGCCCCTAAGTTTGTACCTGAGGCAATGGAGGGTGAAGTAACTTGTCCAAGGTTAGGAGGAACATCAAGCAGGAATTGAACCCTGGTTTGTTCTTAGCCTGTTGCGCTAACCACTAGGCAACTTCTCTACTCCAAGACTTGACCCAAAGCAACATCATGCCCAGTACCAACAGCAATATTTAAAACCAAAGACGAGAGATGAGTGGGTAGCTTGACAGACCAATCTTGTTCTCAGACTTACTGCTCGCTCTGTTCACATAAACCTGACTGGGCCTCTTTACCCCTGTTGCTACTAAAGTCAGTATGGTGATGGGGGAGGAAGGGGAGCAGGTTGATGGAAGGGCAGGATAAGATCAAAAACCTTTTTAGGAATTTTAATCACCCTTGACCCTACAGGTGATAGGGGCCAGCTGGAAAGAGATTTAATTTAGCTTTTTCATCTTGTCAGGTTTGAAAGAATGGTGATGGAAAACTATGACTCTCCTATTTGCTATGTACAGTACTGAGACATCTGGTAACCTTTCCTGAAGCACATAACCAATCTTGGCACTTAGAGGTGATAGGAAAGGAATTTTTCTACTTTTAGTGTTCTCCTGTTTTTCTTCCCATGAGGTATTCTGTCTTCTGCTATGTGCTGGCTTTTCATCTGTTACATAAATTATCCACTATTTACTGTCGTAGAGCTACACTCCCTTCTCCTTAAAAGTTGCTGTTCTCCCTACTGTGTCACTCATTGTCCAAACACCTACGAAAAGTGCTTCTCATAAAGGATTCAGCTTGCCTTTAGTGACTGTATGGGTCTTTTGACCAAAAACTAATTTCCTGAAAGAAAAGGTCACGGTACAGGAAGTGATGTCATAGCTGATCTATTGCTGATGTTAGCAGATTTTTTGCAGGCAAATCTGGGACATTTATCCCAGGTATGTGCGTTTAGGGGGAGGGGAGAGGAAAGAGTACCTTAGTTCCAGGTTTGAGCAACAAGGTGTAGAGGAGGGAAGAGAAGTCATTACCTTGCTCCCCCCATCCATCCCATGAGAGCAACGATATCACTTCCAAGCAGACAAATCAATAGAGAAACGGAAATAGTAATGCATTTCCCCTGTACTGTGCAAAATGTAAAGATAATGGACGTAAATTGGCATATTCAATTCAGTAAATTGAAAATATATTTTTTCTACTCCCTCTGACCCCGTTGCTGGAAATGGGGACAGGAGGCTGTCAAACAGGTGGGAAGCAGGAACACTGCTCTAAAATTGGAGACAATCCCCCCCCCCCCCACCACCACCACCACCACCAAAAAAACAAAATCAGGGACATCTGGTAACCTTATCTTTTATACCTGTTTTGCCTGCTGAGGAATAACAAATCCTTTTGAGATTATGAGGGTCAGCCACAAGAAGCTAAGGGTGTCATTATGTAACAGGAATAAGCCCTTGGACATGCAGTGAAGACGTTTTTCTAGTGAAAATGTCTATGACCATTTTCTGATTAACCCATGGCCCTCCATGTACATGGCGCAAACACGGGGCTCTCAGAACATGGGCAGGAGGGGCAGAACAGGGGCATGGTCAGCAGCAGAGACATGCAATGCATATTCAGGAAAGGCCCATGTACATTCTGCTTGTTTTCAGCAGACATCCACATGGAATAAGGCCAGGACTTAGAAACTTTTCTGCTCTGCTCTGTGATGTATTCCATAGAGATGAATGGCTGTGACAGAGATGTTCTGGACTGATATGTCTGCAGTCTGGAAGACTACAAGATGCAGTTGTAAAGAACAGAATGCAGAGGTGGGGGAAGGTTGTATGGTTAAGACACATTACTAAACACCCCTACAGAAATATTCAGAGTTGCAATGATGATTATTCTGGCTATGCTGATGTAGTGATTGTGTGTGGGTGAGTAAAGGACGAATGTATGTGTGGATGAGAAACGCAGATCAGATTAGTAGTCATGGGACCCCATGTCATCATGTTATACCAGCTGTTTTCTAGAGGTGTAGGGCATCTGTACTGCAGATGTATGTTTTGTGTGGCTGCAAGTGAGAGAGAGAATGTATGTGTGGTTAGAGGGATGCATGGGGGGGGGGGGCTGGTGTGTGCAACTGCAATTTTGGGGAGACATTGGTGCCTGGCCAGTACCTGGCCATAAGGCTAACCACAGCATGACGAGGTGCCAGTGTGAACGGTGAGGATACAGCAGAACGGGATCTCTACAGTTAAATGTCAAAGCATATCCCTGTCAGCGATAAGGGACCCTCAGAATGAGTGCATGCAACAGGGCACACAAGCACAATCAGTGGTCTCACAAATGTACACATTTTGTGTAGACAGATGTTGGTGCCCTTTGGCATCTAGTGGTGCTGTTTGTGCTAGTGCAATGGGGTCCCTATTTAATGTCAGGGATATGCTCTGACATTTAGCTGTAGAGGACCATTTCTGATTTCTTCTGCTCCATATATAGCATTGTACAGACCGTTGTCAGAGATGACCAATACGAACACAACTAAAATGTTCACCTACTGCCATGTATGTTCTGCTGCGCGGTATGTCACAATGCTCATATCACTTCTGCTTACTGTTGCAACATCCCTGAGCGCACAGAGATCACCTTGCAAAGGACTAGCTTATATGGTCTGTTTTGCATCAGCACATCTGTACCATCCATTTTCTTGGGTAGATGCATGGGCACCACACCGTCAGTGTGAGGAGCAGCTTCAGAGATGCACGTTTTAGCTGAGGAAGCATGGCTGTATGGAGATGGGCAGCAGAGGAGTCATACACCTTTTCGGGATTCGCCAAGGGCAGGGACATCCACGTCGCTTGCCCCCTGTCCCGGGGTTTGGGTGTACTGCACCGAGCACGTTTCTGTCCCCGATTCCGGACCCATGGGCACATCCAGACCCGTGCATACAGAATTAGGATCAAATGGGGCCTGTTTTTTATTTAGACTTGTCCATGGGCTGGACATGCACATTATGGAATCGTGCTCCATGGGAATAATGAATTGGGGGAGGGGGAATTGCAGATGGGGCAGTTGCCCAGGGCCCAAGCCTACAGGGAGGTTGATACAGGAACAAATAAAACTAAAGAGTAATAGGAGTATGGGGGTCTATGGCCAGGGTATTACCTGCGTCCCAAGGTGCCTCTTACTCTACCCCTAAGCTAAGGGTCACATTTATGTTTTAAATAAGAGCAAGTTAAAGAAGTACCTAAAGCTCAGAAATCTGTTTGCTTACATAATTTGGAAACAGCACCTCCTTTTCCCCAAGGATTATGTTTCCTGCAGCATCAGTAGAGAAAAAAGAGTCACAATCACAAACTGTGCAAGTAAACGTTTGTACCTAATGAAGGCAACTTTACAACTGCTCACATGGATGCAAAGGATGCCTGCACTTTTCATGTCCAGACTACCAGATTTTCAGTTTGAAAATTATCCCAGAAAAAGTACCCTGCACACATTCGCATCTATTAATAGGTGCGGATATATTTTTTGAAGTTATATTACATTACTCGCCTTTTTTCCAAATCTGAGCTCAAGATGAACTGCAAGTGGTTACACAAGTTATTTCCCTGTCCAAATGAACTGATGTTTTATCTGAGGCAATGGAAGGTGAAGTGGCTTGGCTAAGATCAGTGGATGAAGCACGATTTGAACCTTGGCTTGCAATCTGCTTCTTTAAGCACTAGCTGCTCCTCCACTTTCAAACATGTGCATAGTTTTGAAAATTCAAAAGCACATGTGTAGCTCCAAACGCTGCCCAAAGGTCCCCCCTCCCCCACAGAAACATGGTCAAGCTAGGTGATTTTATATATCTGTTATCTCTTTTCCAAGCTGAAGAGTCCTCTCCCTATAGAAGTTATCATCCCAGGACATTCTTTTGGGTGTACTATGCCCTCTTTGACCAGAACACTATTGAAGTCAGGAGGCCACAGCAGGGATTTGTAAAAAGGCAGAATGGTGAGGGAGGTTCTTTGGTTTGATTATAAATCTTCTATTAATAATGCCTAACATTCCGTTGACCTTGTTGGGCCATTGTTGCACACCAGGCCAGTCCACACAAGTTCCAAGAGTCTGCTCTCAAGAGGTTCAGCCACTCTAGATCTCATTACCCTGCAAGCGAAGATGGATTCCCTTTCTCCACGTGCATTACTTTGCATTTATCATTTGAAACTCATTTTCAACTTTATTGCCCCTCAGTCAATTCTGTGAGGTCCTCTATCCTTTTTCTTTAATTCAACATAATTTTGTAGCATCTTCCAACTTTGCCATCTTATTATGTCGTCTCTTTTCCAGATTATTTATGAAATAATGATAGTTTTAGCACATGACCTCACGAGACATCACGAGGGACATTATTAAAAGCTTTTTGAAAGTTCAGGTAAATTAGTTGGACACCCCTTCTCACAGTCTTGCTTGACAACCTCAAAGAACTCCACCAGATTAGTAAGATACAGCGCCCCTTTAGAGAGGACCATTTCTCAACGTATAGGGCCCAATATTCAGCGACAGTGACTAGTGTGATTACAGTAGCTAGCCATCGCTCCTGAATGCTAAACCCAGATATTCAATGCCAGGGCCATATCCGAGTCGGCTGGCAAAGCAGGAAGCTAACTGGGCAGCAGCGATATTCAGCTGCTTCGTGGCAAAAGTAAGGACAGCCTTTAATGTGCCGCTGAGGGATAACTGGGTAGCGGCTGAATGTTGCCACTGACTGGTTATACCCAGGTGCCACCCATGGAACGCCCCCAGAATTAAATAATTAATAATTAAATTTGTTTTGTTCTGTTTTCAAAACCGCCCCAGATATCCCCCACACCTCCAAAACATAGATTTAAATTATAAAAGAAAAACAACTCCAGGCTTCTGGCTTGTAGCTGAGTCCACCTTAAGCCATCCCACCCTGTCTCTTACCCCGTCCACAGGCCTTCAAGAGGCAGAAGCAAATGCTAGTTTTTTTCACATTGCTAATATTCTTTTACATAGTGGTGCGGGCTGACCTGAGAAAACGGCATCAAGGAGGCAGGAGTGAGTGGACTTCTCTTGCCCCTTGAAGACCTGTGGAAGGCATAATAGGGGTTTGGCAGGATCTGTTGGGGGGGGGGAGGAGGTGGAGTGGCATGGATCACCAAGACAGCAATTAATTTTTGTTGGTCTGGTTGGGAAGGCAGGGTCCCAAATCAGACTCTATTTTTGTTTTTATTTTTGCTATTTTACTGTAAATTTCATTGTATTTATTTCATTTTCGATAAATAAACCAAAAGGAAAGTTTTGAGAAAATGAAAACTAAAATGTTACAAAATTGTTCCCATATCCAACCCTAGTAATGATTCTCTTTCTTGTGCTGAACTCTACTATGTTGTCTGGAACTTACTGCTCGGTTGTTCCTTGGGTTACTTCTGGAATCCTTTCAGAAGATTAGTGTTACACTTCCACTCTTGTGGAAACAAAGTTGGTTTCAGTGGTAGGTTATATACTATTATTAGGAGCTCTGTAATTTCATAGTAAAGTTTCCTTGGAACTCTTGGGTAAATGCTGCTTAGACCACTGTCAGGGCTGGCCCCACAGTTTGTTCAAGATGTTGGCATCCTCGGCAAACCTTAGGCCGTATGACCCCTGTCTATCAGAAGCTATTGGTTAGCTTTGAATGCTATGCTCTTTCTCGCCCCTTAGAAGATGATGCCCTAGGCAACTGCCTAGATTTCCTGGTGGTATGTCTGTCCCTGACTACTGTTTAATTCATCCACTGGTTCTTAAACTTTGTTCTATTGTCACCTTGGTTTTAGTTAGTTTAGACTTATCCCACCCAACATTCTGCATAGGTAATGCATACGTTCACATACCCTACCTATATGCTTCCCACATCCTCTACACACACTCCCCCACAAATACTCACTCTCCCCTTCCCCCACCACTACATTCTGACATGCATGAATATATTTCCACCCTCATCAAAGACATAACTATACATTCCTCCTCCAACAACTCCTCTACCACACTACTGAGACACACTTCCCACCGCTTCTGCCACCCAGACGTGCCCGAGTCCAATATCGCATTTGAAACAAGAAAGCATCTTTTCACTTGGTGTGCAATTACGGTGTTACATTTCCTATCAGAAAAAGTGATCAAGGCAGTTGCAATAACTGGGTTTAAAAGCAGTTTAGATAAATTCCTGGAGGAATAGTCTATTTACCATTGTGAGCCATTTAGACTTAAGGAAGCCACCGTTTATCTTATAATTATTGTGGATATTTCTTTTTTCTACATTTGGGTAGGATTTCTAGTTTACGAACAATGCTATAAATACTGAATAGCCCCCTTTACTTGGAAATTAAATCATACTGACCCAGTTACCAGTATTTCCTCAATAAATCTGCAGAAAGCATTACATCATATGAAAGACATTATCTGGCTATATCTGGGGGGGAGGGGATTGATGTTACAACTGGCAAGGGGTCATTATTTAGTAATTTATCCTTAAGAACAGATGAAAAGAATGTATGTATCTCTATAGCAAGACAAAGCTTAATGACAGAGATGGTAGAGATATACATCCCTGTCAGGATGCTGTTTACAAAGAAAGGTAGTCCAACCTTGTTGTCACAGAAAGAACATGCACAAGTGAAAAATATATCCAGCTTTCGACAATGGCAAAGCAGTATATGAGAAACAGCATGGGGTGCTGCAGTGCAGGAATGATGAGATGGATTGGCAGAGCTGTGTGCTGGTCTCAGTACTGTAAAAGCAGGGGGCACTGCAAGCAGGAGTGAGGTGCAGTGGCAGAGCTGTGTGCTGGTCTCGGTAGTGGAAAAGCAGGGGGCACTGCAAGCAGGAGTGAGGTGCAGTGGCAGAGCTGTGTGCTGGTCTCGGTACTGGAAAAGCTGCAGCACTGCAAGCAGGAGTGAGGTGCAGTGGCAGAGCTGTGTGCTGGTCTCAGTACTGGAAAAGCAGGGGGCACTGCAAGCAGGAGTGAGATGCAGTGGCAGAGCTGTGTGCTGGTCTCAGTAGTGGAAAAGCTGGGGCACTGCAAGCAGGAGTGAGGTGCAGTGGCAGAGCTGTGTGCTGGTCTCAGTACTGGAAAAGCAGGGGGCACTGCAAGCAGGAGTGAGGTGCAGTGGCAGAGCTGTGTGCTGGTCTCAGTAGTGGAAAAGCTGGGGCACTGCAAGCAGGAGTGAGGTGCAGTGGCAGAGCTGTGTGCTGGTCTCGGTACTGGAAAAGCAGAGGGCACTGCAAGCAGGAGTGAGGTGCAGTGGCAGAGCTGTGTGCTGGTCTCAGTAGTGGAAAAGCTGGGGCACTGCAAGCAGGAGTGAGGTGCAGTGGCAGAGCTGTGTGCTGGTCTCGGTACTGGAAAAGCTGGGGCACTGCAAGCAGGAGTGAGGTGCAGTGGCAGAGCTGTGTGCTGGTCTCGGTCCTGGAAAAGCAGGGGGCAGTGCAAGCAGGAGTAAGGTGCAGTGGCAGAGCTGTGTGCTGGTCTCAGTACTGGAAAAGCAGGGGGCACTGCAAGCAGGAGTAAGGTGCAGTGGCAGAGTTGTGTGCTGGTCTCAGTACTGGAAAAGCAGGGGCACTGCAAGTTAAGAATGAGATACATTAAAAGTAGAAATGAATTAGCATTGAATGCTGCAAATGGGTCAGCAAGATTTAAAGCTAACAGTCTCACAGCTGATGCTTTAAGGAAAGTCTTCTGCTTTTTCTAGGAAATCATTAACACACTATAAGAATGAAAAATTCTTGTAGTTGAACAGAACAAAGATGATGCTAGATACAGATGCTAGATAACTTATTGGTGCAAACTATACTAATAAAAATGCATGCTATAATAAGGATGATACTACTAATTACTTCAAGAATGTAAACAACAGAAATCATTCAGGATCCTGGAGTTGCATATAATGTATTGGAGATCTGAGGGCAATGTGCTGTGTAACTTTTTTTCACTTTGGTTTATTTTACTGTTAAAGTTTGAAGAACCAAGAAAAATTCATTTGCTGATTTCTGTAGCTATTATGCAGTTACTGATGTAGCAGTGTTTGGTGTTCAGAGCAGGATGTGTATTGCCATTTCCAAATGGATTCAGAAAATGCTTTGGCACAAGCCAGCATGTGATTTCTGTGACACTGAACAAGCCAATGGCCAGGCAGCAATTGATGGGAAACACAGAGAGCGAGACGTAACTGAAAAAGTACTTTTATTTGCAATCAGCCACCCCAACACGGCCGCATTTCGGCATAAGCCTTCATCAGGGGGTAAACTGAGCAGAGGTAAAATTGTGTTGTATATGTCCAAAAACACATTGTTAACAATAATTACTTTTTGATGTGGTTTCAGTACAAAAGAACATGCGATCTGGAGGCGTAGCCTTCTTAGCATCAACCTTCGCTCTTTGCCCCCTATTTTCGGGACTGTGTGCCCCTTGTGGGTAGTCCAGTTATTGTTATTTGTTATTGTACCCCTCACCACATCCAAAGTGGGTTGGATAATAACACCATCTCCCCGGCTACCATGAGCACTCCTACACAAGGGGAAGCCTATTCTATCACCCTAGGGTGAGGGTGGGTGGAGTTTACAATACAAAGCCTTTGGGGTAGCTGTCGGAGGTTTTGAACAGCATGTTCCCGGCAGTTAACATGCAGATGCATAGCCTAACACATCTTGAAACATTGACAGTGTGTGATATGTCTCTCTGCACTAACAGCAATGTGCTCTTCACGCCCACTCCGCCCGTTCAGCACCACAATGCGTGATTGGCAGTGTGTGAATCAGCGTGTGGTAGATGTCATGCCCCCATGGTAACAGTTAGCGCAAGCCCAAGCACGTAGTTACTGACCACAAAATGCACAGTAACTGCTTAGCAACACCATTAGTAAAAGGGCCATTATGGGAGTAATTTTATAGAGGATTTGAGCATGTAAAATGCTGTTCTACATGTTCAAATCCATCAAGCCCAGTTTCCCATTTCCAACAATGTCCAATCCAGGTCACAAGTACCTGACATAATCCCAAAAGTAGCCAGTTCCAGATCTACCTTAATACTGATGTAAGGACTTTTTCTCCAAGAATTTGTGCAAACCATTTTTAAACACAACTACACTACCTGATTATTTTTCCACATCATTGGGCAATGAGTTCCAAAGCTTAACCATGCATTGAAAGAAAAAAATATTTTCTCTTGTTTTAAAATGTACTACTTACTAACTAAGTTTCATGGTGTGCTCCCTGGTCTCTGTACTTTCTGAAAGAGTAAATAACAAACAGGTCATACCCATTACCAGCATTGCTTAAACTAGTTTGCACTAGTAATGGGGAAATCTGTGCTGAGTACAGAATTATCCAAACAGAGCTCATTACCTATTTATTTATTTAACCAGACGTTTATAATACCTTATCTTTCAATCAAGGTGGTTTACATTATAACTTAAACAGAGTGAGGGAGCGGATGCCC
The DNA here is from genome assembly GCA_033557465.1 of Ichthyophis bannanicus. Taxonomy (NCBI): domain Eukaryota; kingdom Metazoa; phylum Chordata; class Amphibia; order Gymnophiona; family Ichthyophiidae; genus Ichthyophis; species Ichthyophis bannanicus. Next base: position 34,492,467 of record CM066047.1, on the reverse strand, counting down.
TCCTGCTTCGCTGTCTCCCTCCCGGGTTTTCTGCCCCGCTTAAGTCAAAGTGGTGGAGAACTGGCAGTCCTCCACCGGTCATCCCTTCCCCTCACAGAGGTCCATCCCTTCCCCTCACAGAGGTCCATCCCTTCCCCTCACAGAGGTCCATCCTCCTCTTCAATACCCAGAATCTTGGCTGCTTCACCTGGGCACCTCTCCACCGATCCACTTTCTTCTCCTTTATGCACTGCCTTCTCTCTGCCCAGATCTCTGGGATGCCCTCCTACTCTCACTTTCAGAAGCCTTGCTTATATCCCCCACTTGGTGATCTTAGGCAACTTTAACATCTATTCCAATTCACCCTCCAAGCCTAAGGATAAAGCTCTCCTATTCTTCCACCAGCATGTTTCCTGCCCTACTCAAGCTGCAGGGCATACTCTAGACCTCATTCTTACGCCGCTCAGTTCTCCATATGCACCCCCTTTCCATCTCCTTCCTTTCACTGCCCTGGTCTGACCATCTTTTGTCTATTCTTTAAAATACCTTTTCTCACTATACTTCCCTCATCCAGTTCCTCACTTACACCACCCCCCTTTCGCTTCAAGCACATTATCACACCATCTACTCTCCAACAGTTCCCTTCCACTGGTGCTCTCTTCCCCTCCAACTTCCCATCACTCCCTGTGAATGACCAGGTAGATACCTGGACCTCCATGCTTTCCTCTGCATTGGATCAAATTGCCCCCTATCTGTCACTCCCTCTTCCCGCCCTTCCACCCATCCCCCTTGGTAACATTCCGGTCTCTACTTGCAGCATACCCATCTTTGTCGCACTGAGCGCCTCTGGCACAAGCAGCCCTCTTCAGTCTCATTCGATTCCTTCCGTGCCTGTCAGCTTCAATACCGTTCCATGATCTACACTGCCAAGCAGTCCTACTACTCTGATCTCACCACCACCTCGTCTAATTCCTCTCAACAGCTCTATCAGATCCTTCACTTTCTTTCAGAAACCCGGGCCCCCACTCTAGCCCCTGCACCTCCTCCTACCCCCACTCCTGATCCAACCCTCTTGGCTGCCTCCTTCTCCGAGAAAATACAGTCATTGCATTCCACATTTTTGTCCTGTCCTCCTCCCCTTTCCCCTTGTCCTCCTTCTTCCCCCACTCCCCTTTTCCCCCCTTTCCCCTTCTCTCTCTCACACCTGGCGCTCCTTCCAGCCCATTACAGCCACAGAACTCGCTAAGGTCATCACCTCATCTCGCCCACTCAATCTCGTTCCCTCCTGCTGGCTTCTGGAGCTCTCACTCACACTCTTGCCATTTATCCTTCAGATAGTTAATTCAAGTCTTACCTCAGGCCTTTTCACCACTGCTTGGAAACGTGCAATCATTCGATCCATCTTGAAGAAACCATCTCTCAATCCCATTGCTCCTGCAGATTGGCATCCTGTCTCTAATCTCCCTTTCCTTTCAAAAATCCTGGAAAAACTGGTTTTCTTCCAACTCTCCACTCACCTTGATTCCACATCTGCTCTTCACACCTGCCAGTCAGAATTTACAGGGCACAGTACCAAAACCATCCTTCTTTCTTTCCTCAATGAGCTTCACCAATCCCATGATAAGGGCAACCTCTCTCTTGCGGTGTTCTCTGGACTTGTCCTCCGCCTTTGATCTAGTCAATCACCCCACACTTACTACTACTACTACTACTACTGAGCATTTGTATAGTGCTACAAAATGTACACAGTGCTACACAGACATGTAAGAGCCAGTCCCTGCTCATCAAAGCTTACAGTCTAGTCAAGATGGACAACACAGTAGGTGTAGACATGAGATATATCTAGGGGGAATGGTAAGGAAACACAAAGGAGATCAGATGAGTCAAGATCCAAAAGCAGCAGCAAAGAGGTGCGTTTTTAACCTAGATTTGGAAAGGGTCAGAGAAAGGTGCCTGACATACAGACTCAGGTAGTTTGTTCCAGGCATAAGGAGCAGGAAGGTGAAAGGAGTGAAGTCTAAAGTTAGCAATAGAAGAGAAGGGCACAGATAGAAGCAATTTGCCAGAGTTCCCGAGGAGAGATGTAGAGAGAAATAAGAAAGGAAAGGTAGGGAGGAGCTGCAGAGTGAATACACTTATAGGTCAGCAGGAGAAGTTTGAACTGAATGCAGAAATGGATAGGAAGCCAATGAAGAGACTTGAGAAGAGGGGTAATATGAGCATGACAAGACTGGCAGAAGATTAGCAGCGTAGTAATGTGTTGAACAGACTAAAGGGGAGAGAGATGATTCAGCGGGAGACCAGCAAGGAGCAGGTTACAATAGTCGAGATGGGAGATGATTAAGGAGTGGATAAGTGTCTTAGTGTGCTCAGAAAGGAATGGGCGGATTTTGTTGTTGATATAGAGAAAGAAATGGCAGGTCTTAGCTAACAGTTGGATGTGTGTGGAGAAAGAGAGAGAGGAGTCAAAGTTGACCCCAAGGTTGTGAGCTGAGGAAACAGGGAGGAGTAGAGAGTTATCCACAGAGAATGAGAAAGGAGGAAGAGGTGAGAAGGTTTTAGGGGGAAAAATAAGAAACTCCATTTTGGCCATGTTCAATTTCAAGCAGTAGTGCAACATCCAAGCAGCAATGTCAGAAAGGCAAGCAGAGATTCAGGCCTGGACTGCTGGAGAGATTTCAGGTGTAGAGAGGGTAGATCTGGGAGTCATCAGCATAAAGATGGCACTGGAAGCTATGGGAAGAGATGAGTGCACCAAAGGACTGGGTATAGAGAAAGAAAAGGAGTGGACCCAAGACAGATCCTTGGGGTACACCAGCTGAGAGTGGAATAGAGCAGATACACCAGAACAAACACTGAAAGAGCGATGGGAGAGATAAGGAAAACTAGGATAGTATAGAGCCCTTAAAACTAAGTGAGGACAGGGTATCAAGGAGAAGGCTGTGGTCAACAGTGTCAAAAGCAGCAGAGAGGTCAAGAAGGATGAGGACTGAGTAAAGGCCCTTGGAATTTGCCAGGAACAAATCACTGGAGACTTTGGCAAGAGCCGTTTCAGTAGAATGTAAAGGATGAGAGCCAAATTGTAAAGATCCAGGAAGGCTTGAGAGGAGAGAAAGTCAAGGCAATGGCAGTGAACCACACGTTCAAGTAGTTTAGAAACAAAGGGGAGGAGGGAGATGGGTCATTAGTTGGAAGGACAGGTAGGATCAAGTGAGGGTTTCTTGAGGAGAGGTGTGACTACCGCATGCTTGAAGGCTGCAAGGACGGTTGCAGCGGAGAGCGATAGGTTGAGAAATATGAGAGATGGAAGGGACGACAATGGAGGAGATGGAGCTTAGGAGATGGGTGGGAATAGGATCAGAGGAGCAGGCAGTGAGTTTGGAGGAGGAAAGAAGGTGTGTAGTGTCCTCCTCAGAGATCATAGAAAAGGAAGAAAGGATAGCCGAGGTAGAGGGGGAAAGTTTGGAGTGAAGAGGGAGAGGAGGGGAAATAGCTGACTTTGTAGGAATTGGAGGGTGATCTTCTGGATTTTATCATGGAAATAGTGAGCCAGGGTTTGGGCAGAAAGGGAGGAAGGGGTCAGAGGCAGAGGCACCTTGAGGAGAGAGTTGAGAGTAGTAAAGAGACAGTGAAGGTCAGAGACAAGAGAGTTAGTCAGATGGACATAATAGTCTTGTTTGGCGAGTGCTATGGCAGAATGAAAAGAGATAAGCATGAATTTGAAGTGTAGAAAGTCTGCAAGGGAGCAGAATTTGAGCCAAGCATGCTTAGCTTAACGGGTACAGGATCGTAGATAGTGGGTAGTAGATGAAAGCCAGGACTGGAGTATAGTACACCTCAGGATGTGGCATGGGCAGAGCGAGAGCATCCACAGCAGAGGAGAGTGCAGTGTTATAGGAAGCTACCGCCTCATCAGCAGACTCAGATGAGATAGTGGAGGAAAGAGGTGATGAAACAGTGGAGGAGAGAACCAAAGGGTCAATAGCAGGAAGATGTCTAAAGAGGTTGGAGGAGACAGGGCGAGGTTGAGGCAGTGGATGATGAAGAGTGAAGCTTAGCAGGTAATGGTCGGATAAGGGAAGAACTGAGGTACAGAAATTTGAGGGTAATCAATTAGAGAAAAATACAAGGTCAAGGCAGTGGCCATGCTGGTGAGTGGGGGCAGTAGAGTAAAGCTGGAGGTCGAAGGAGGAGGTAAGGAAAAGGAGCTTTAAAGCTTAAGGATCAGAGGAGTTATCAACATGAATGTTAAAATCCCCGAGAATAACAGTGGGGGAAGAGGAATCCAGAAAGAAGGAAAGCCACAAGTTAAAGTCAGTAAGAAAGATAGAGGTGGACTTGTCAGGCAGTCAATAAATAACAGCTACCTGGAGGGGTAGTGGACTGAAAAGGCGGATGGAGTGGACTTCAAAGGAGGGAAAAGAGTGAGACTGAGGCAGCAGGAGGGTTTGGAAATGGCAAGAAGGAGAAAGTAAAAGCCCAACACCACCACCATGGCCAGTGGGATGAGGCATGTGGGAGAACTGATAACTGCCAAGAGAGTGAGCAGCATCTGATGTCGTGTCTTTTGGGAGAAGCCAGATCTCAGTTAGAGCAAGAAGATCGAGAGCATTAGACATAAAGAGATCATGAATAAAAGCAAGTTTATTTCAGATGGAGTGTGTGTTCCACAAGGCACATGAGAGAGGAAGGGGAAAGGAGAGGGATCTGAATAAGATTAGAGGTGTTGTGTGTAGATTTCTTCTCAGAGTGTGACAAAAGTATAGGGGGGCTAGGGTTGGGTTTGATATCTCCAGATAGGAGAAGGAGTAGAAGAGTGTGGGGCAGAGAGAAGATGGCATGGTGGAAACGAGGGTCAGGTTGTCTTCTCATGCACCTCCACAACCTTGGTATCCATAGCACTGTTCATCGTTGGTTTCGCTCTTTCCTCTCTTCTCGCACCTTCTCTGTCCAGACAGGTCTCACCTCTTTGCCCACGGCCCACCCCCTTCTCTGTGGCATCCCTTAAGATTCAGTTTTAGCCCCCCTCCTCTTTAATGTCTTCCTTGCCCCACTTGCTCTTATTGTCCAACAGTTTGGGGTCTCCGGTTATCACTACGCTGACAATATTATCCTGCTATTCCTCACCAGCCCTCTCACTCCCAATCTCACTCCCTTGGATTCCTGCCTTTCCCGTGTCTCCTCCTGGCTAAAGGATAATTTTCTACATATTAACCCATGCAAATCTGCCGCTATTTGGTTCACTTATGGTGTTTCCTCTCCTCCCTTTGCCCACATGCTGTGTGATACTCCAATACCCCTCTTGCCATCTCTCAAGTATCTTGGAGTCACCCTGGACTCCTCCCTTATGTTCCATCAGCACATTTCTTCCCTTAACCATAGTTCCTTTGTCTCCCTATGCCAAATTTGTGCTATCTGCCCTTTTCTCTCTCTTCCATCACTAACTACCCTCGTTCTGTCCCTCATTATGACCAAACTCAATTACTTAAATGTTGTCCTTGTCAGCTTACCACAATATCAACTCTGATGGCTACAACTCATTCAGAACACTGCGGCCCATCTTCTCACCCACTCCTCCCAATGTGATCACGTTACCCCTCAGCTCATAGGAATACACCGGCTTCCCCTTAACTCCTGGTTCACATATAAAATTCATCCACACTGGTATCCCTCAATATCTGGCAGATCAGCTCCACCTTCAAGCTCCCCCGAGTCTCCTCTGGTCCTTCCATGCCAACCGTCTTTTTTTCCCCTCCCCTATTCAAGCACACCTGCCATTCTGCTTTCTTTTCCCTTGGCCCCGCTCTCTGGAACTCACTACAACGTCCACTCCACACTGAACTCTCTTAACCCAGATTTAAAGCCATGCTGAAAACACACCTCTTCCACTTTGCTTTAGACCTTCCCCCACCCTTTCCTGACTTCTGTCCACCTGCCTGATGGTCCTCTCCTTTCAAGGAGGGAAGGAGCCCCCCTCTGAAGTTATATTGCCAGTACTGTGTCTACCCCTTCCCCTCTTCTCACTCTTCCTTGCCTGTCCTCACTCTCGCTCTCCTCTTTCCTGTCCACAAATGAAATTTTTTTCTTCTTTCTATATCTGTGGCCATTTGACTTTGATTTTGTAAACTGCCTTAACGCTATTGCTGGGGCGGTATATCAAAAGCTGAAATAAAGATAAAGAGTACATTAAAACAAGAGTAAATTCATTGTAACTGAAAATGGTACACTAAAATGAGACAATATAGTTGGGGGGTGGGGGAATTGGCAAGCAGGGCAAGTTAACCTGGTAGAGTTTATGTACAGCTGTAGTCTGAGGTAGCTGACCAGTTTGGTGGGGGGTGGGGGTGGTCAAAAATCTTCCATTTGCCCGGTCTAGGTGACGGTTTCAAAGTTTTCTGTGTAAAGGAGTGTGTTCAGTTTTTTCCAGAATTCCTTGATGTCTGCCAAGGCTTGCATGTCTTCCGGGAGGGAGTTCCATAAGGCCGGGGTGGAGAGACAGTGCTCTTCTGGATGTGGATTGATTAGATTTATGGTATTCAGAGGGTATGATAATCATGGTTTTTCTTGTTATTTCTCCTGGGGTGTGTGCTTGAGTCTCTTACAATGAGGTCTTGTAGGATGTTTGCTGAGGAGTGATGTATGGTTTTAAAGATGTTTAGGGTTTACCTATAAGCACAGTGAAGAAGTGTGGCATTAAAAGATGGAAAATGTAATGCAACACTGTCTGTAATCTGTGTTTTCTAAGTTATTTTTTTGTATAATATTTTATCATATTGTAAGCCACTTTGGCTCATTTAGAGAAGAGCAGGAAGTTGAAACTGAAATGAAAATTAAATGAAATTAGTGGCAAAAACTGCCACTGGGGTGTAGTTAGCTTTTTTTGATACTGTCTACATAATGTGTGTAGTTTCTAGCGCACACTTTACCATCTGCCGTAACACACGCCTCATTTGCATCTCATTAACATCATGCATACAGCATTAGCTGATGTTCATGTGCTTTGTGCACTGCTTCTAAGTGAAACAAACTACAACAGCTGAACATACAGGAAATTCTTCAGTGGCATCGCCAAGGGTGGGCCATGGCCCCTCCATTTTGACATCAGGCCAACCCAGTCAGTGGCTGCAGAACAGTCAAATGATAGACTGCGGGCAACGTCAACCTTTGCACTGCCTTGTGCCCACCCATGTTAATCTCAGGCCTCACCACGGACATTTTTCAGTATGGACAACAAAATTACCTAATAAAATTAAAACTCCCACAATACCTTTGGAATGTGGTATTATTCTAGATTATTGTCAGTTGCTATCCTCCCCCAATGTATATCTTTCTTATATTAGTAACAGAACAAATGATTTTATTTATTTATTTATTTACTTCTCTTATATACCGCGCTATTAAAATCAGTGCGGTTTACAATTGGAATAAAAAACATACTGCAATGTCACACGACAATTGAGTTTTTACATTGAACAAGGACGAGATAACCTGGAGGTAACAGGGGTAAATGACTGAAAAAGACCATCATGGTCCTTCTAGTCTGCCCAGTGAGATGACTAGAGTTGTACCTGCCACTCTGCAAGTTCCCCCACTGCTTCATGCAGGTTGCCCCCCTCTGAATTTTGGCATGTAAAAGTTATTAAGTTTGCTTCAATCCTATCCCCTTGCTATTAAGGGATCCTCTGAGTCTTTCCCATACCTTTTTGAATTCTGTCACAGGTTTTGCCCCCACCACCTCCATCAGAAGGGCATTCCAGGAACCTACCACCATTTCTGTGAAAAGTATGTTGCTTTTACGTTTACCTCCCTTTCAGCTTCATTTCATGTCCTCTAGTTCTACAGCTTTCTCATCTTTGAACAAATTTTGTTTGTTCATTAAAACCATTTAATTATTCAAACTTATGTATCTTATCTCCCCTGTCCCTCCTCTCCTCCAGGGAAAACATATTAGGTCTCCAGATCTCTTCTGGTGCAGGCCCCATATCATGATCTTTTCCTCCCTATGAACAGTTTCAGGGGTTTTTTTATATCCTCTGAGGTACGGTCTCCAAAACGGAACACAATACTCCAAATGAGACCTCACCAATGACTTGTATAAGGGCATTAATACAGTTGTGGTCAAAATTATTGGTACACTTGAAGTTCAACCCTTTAATGCCCAATATCTCCTAAACAAAAGTGGCCAGTGAAATGGCTTTGGACTATATTTGTACACACATTTGACACATAAAAGAATCAAATAAAACAAAACCAATTAAAAAAAAGAAATAGTAGAAAAGAGTATAAAAACTGGGGCATTGCCAGGACATGATTATTCGCACCCTTATAAACAATTCAAATCAGTTTGAACAGAAGAACCTCTTTCCCATTGCAGTAAAATGTAGACACACCTATGATCAATTGTCAGTATTCACATGACTTAAATCAACCAATGAAGGATGGCTCTAATGTTTAAAATGGCCACATTCACTCCCTGCTTCATTTTCACAATGCTGAAGACAAGAGAGCTGCCTGAGACCACCAGAAAAGCCATCATCACCAAACATCAAAATTCAAAGGGGGTACAAGGCCATCTCCAAAGACTTTGGGATTCCTGTGGCTACAGTTCATAGTTATTAAGAAGTTTTCTGCTCATGGAACTGTCAAGAACCTTCTAGGATGCGGTGGGAAGAGGAAACTTAGTCCAAGAAGTCTTTAAAGGTTAGTGCAAACTGTTGGAAAAACACCACTTACAACATCCAAAGAACTTAAGGCTGACCTGGAGCAATCTGGAGTGATGGTTTCAACCTACACTATACACCATGCACTACATAAAGAAGGACTTTATGGGTGAAGGCCAAGGAGGACTCCACTGCTCAAAGACAGACATAAAAAGGCATGCCTGATCTTTGCCCAAACCCACCTTGGGAAACCACAATCCTTCTGGGTAAATGTTCTGTGGATAGATGAAACCAAACTTGAGCTCTTTGACAATGCAGACCAACGATACATTTAGAAGTGAAGAAATAAATCTTAAAAGGAAAAAAACACCCTTCCTACAGTTTAATATGATGGAGGTTCCATAATGTTGTGGGGCTGTTTTGCTGAAGACAGAGGACTACCAAGGTATTTTGGAGCAAAATTTGCTACCGAGTATCAGAAAGCTAAGTCTGGGGCGAAGGTAATGGGTCTTCCAGCAGGACAATGTCCCAAAATATACATCCAAAAGCACAAAAGAATGGTTAAAGAAACAAATGGACAGCTTTAAACAGGCCAGCAATGAGTCCTGATCTCAATCAAAATGAGAACCTTTGGAAAGAGCTGAAATCTGCCACTGGTAAATGAATCCTGGAAAAATTCATGAGATGGAACAAATCACAGTTGAAGAGTGGGAGAAACTACCAGCAGACAGATTTACAAAACTTCTAGATGGCTACAAGAAACGTTTGGAGGCTGTCATCACTGCCAAGGGTTGTATAACCAAAAATTAGTGAAGGGTGCCATTAATCCTGTCCAGGTCATATTTTGGGTTTTTTTCTCAGAAATTACTATGTCTAAGTTAGACATTTTTTTTGTTGTATACCTTTGAACATACTATTAAAATATTATGATGACATAACAGTTGGAATATTTCCAATTATTTCTCAAGATATTGTACACAACATACCTAAAATGCAAGGGTGCCAATAATGTTGACCACATCTGAACATAAGAACATAAGATATGCCATACTGGGTCAGACCAAGGTCCATCAAGCCCAATATCCTTTTTCCAACAGTGGCCAATCTAGGTCATAGGTACCTAGCAGTTTCCCCAAAAGACACAGGTTCTACAATGCTTGTATTGGGTCAAGCAGTGATATTCTGGGTCCCTTTTAATAATGGTTTATGGACCTTTCCTCCAGGAACTTGTCCAAACCTTTTTTTAAACCCAGCTACACTAACAGCCTTTACTACATCCTCCAGTAACAAATTCCAGAGTTTGATTACACGTTGAGTGAAAAAATATTTTCTCTTATTAGTCTTAAATAGTTTACCCTGTAGCTTCATTGCATGTCCCTTAGTCTTTCTATATTCTGATAATGTAAACAATTGATCTACGTTTACCCGTTCCACTCCATTCATTAATTTATAGACTTCTATCATATCTCCCCTCAGCCGTCTCTTTTCCAGGTTAAAGAGCCCTAACCTTTTTAGCTTCGCTTCATAGGAGTATCCTTCCATCCCCTTTACCATTTTGGTGGCTCTTCTCTGTACCTTTTCTAATAACGCTACCTCCTACTGATTATGCCTCTCTGTATGCAACTTAGTATCCTTTTCGCTTTGGCCTCTGCCCTGTCACATTGTTTTGTCACTTTGAAATCCTTGGGAACTCTTACCCCAAGATCCCTCATCTGATCTGTGCCCACCAGCCTCTCATACCCTATCACATACAGCTCCCTTAGACTTCTGCATCCCAAATGCATCACTCTGCACTTCTTTGCATTAAATCTTAATTGCCAAGCATTAGATCACTTTTCTAATTTTGATAGATTTTTCTCATGTTGTCTCTCCTCTATGATGTGTCCACTCTGTAGCAAATCTTCGTGTCATCTGCAAAAAGGCACACTTTTTTCCTTTTAACCCTTTTGGCAATTTCACTCACAAAAGACATTGAACCATATCTTCCACCAGCCTCGATATGCTCATATAACCCCTCTTCTCAAGTTGCTTCATTGGCTCCCTATCCCTTTCCATATCCAGTTTGCACTTTTCCTACTGACCTATAAGTGTCCTCATTCTGCTGCTCCTCACTACCTTTCCTCCCTTATCTCTCCCTACCGGGGCCCCGCGTTTCAGGGGGCCCCACGCAAAAAACATTCTTCATTGCACAAGTAGAAAAAAACCCAAACCGGCTGCTGCTGCCACTGCCGCTGCCGCCGTGGCAGCAGCAGAATCAAATGTCCCGTCATGGGGCCCCGCCTGCCCGGCAGAGCCTCCCTTCACCATCAGCTCCCGAGTCCCTCCCAATGCGTGGGCTTTCAGAGCCGCGAGAGCTTCTCTGACCTCTAGCAGCTCTGTTAATCCCGCCGGGGCTGATGGGAAATCCCATCAGCCCCGGCGAGATTAACAGAGCCGCGAGAAGAAAGGGAAACTCTCGCGGCTCTGAAAGCCCGCGCATTGGGAGGGACTCGGGAGCTGATGGTGAAGGGAGGCTCTGCCGGGCAGGCGGAGCCCCGTGACGGGACATTTGATTCTGCCGCTGCCACGGCGGCAGCGCCATTGGCAGCAGCAGCCGGTTTGGGTTTTTTAAATCTATCAGGGCTGATGGGGGGAGGGGAGTTAGGACTGGTAATGGGCTTTGGGGGGGTTAGGACTGGTAATGGGCTATGGGGGGGAGCTAAGACTGGAAGTGGGTTGATGGGGGAGGGGGATTAGGACTGGTAATGGGCTATGGGGGATTAGGACTGGAAATGGGCTGATGGGGGGTTAGGATGTAATAGGCTATGGGGGGGCTAAGACTGGAAATGGGCTGATGGGGGGGTAGGACTGGTAATGAGCTATCGGGGGGGTTAGGACTGGAAATGTGCTGATGGGGGGGTTAGGACTGGTAATGGGCTATGGGGGTGCTAAGACTGGAAATGGGCTGATGGGGGGTTAGGACTAGTAATGGGCTATGGGGGGCTAGGACTGGAAATGGGCTAATGGGGGGTTAGGACTGGAATGGGCTGTGGGGAGGCTAAGACTGGAAATGGGCTAATGGGGGTTAGGACTGGTAATGGGCTATGGGGGGGGCTTAGGACTGGAAGTGGGCTGATGGGGGGGCTTAGGACTGGAAGTGGGCTGATGGAGGGCTTAGGACTGGTAATGGGCTGGGGGGGCTAGGACTGGTAATGGGCTGGGGGGTGGCTAGGACTGGAAATGGGCTGAGTGGAAGGAGGGCTTGAACTGCAAATAGCTGTAAGGGGAGGGAGCTAGGACTGGAAATGGGCTGAGTGAGGGGGGGCTAGGACAGGAAATGGGCTGATGGAGGGCTAGGATAGGACTGGAAATGGGCTGTTGGGGGGGCTTGGATTGAAATGGACTCATGGAGGGGCTAGAACTGGAAGTAGGCTCATGGGGGGGCTTGGATTGGAAATGGGCTGAGTGGAGGGGAGCTAGGATTTGACATGGGCTGATGATGGTGGGGCTAGGAAAGGACTAGAAATGGGCTGATGTGGGACTGGGATTGGAAATGAGCTGATGGAGGGACTCGGATGGGGGAGCTAGGACTTGAAATGGGCTGATGGGGGTTAGGACTGGTAATGGGCTATGGGGGGGCTAAGACAAAATGGGGTGATGGGGGGCTTAGGACTGGAAGTGGGCTGATGGGCTTAGGACTGGTAATGGGTTATGGGGGCTTAGGACTGGTAATGGGATATGGGGGGGCTAGAACTGGTAATGGGCTGGGGGGTGGCTAGGACTGGAAATGGGCTGAGTGGAAGGAGGGCTTGAACTGCAAATAGCTGATTGGGACGGGGGCGTGGAATGGAAATGGGCTGAGTGGAAGGAAGGCTTGAACTACAAATAGCTGATGGGGAGGGGGGCTTGGAATGGAAATGGGCTGTGAGGGGAGGGAGCTAGGACTGGAAATGGGCTGAGTGAGGGGGGCTAGGACAGGAAATGGGCTGATGGAGGGCTAGGATAGGACTGGAAATGGGCTGTTGGGGGGGCTTGGATTGAAATGGACTCATGGAGGTGCTAGAACTGGAAGTAGGCTCATGGGGGGCTTGGATTGGAAATGGACTGAGTGGAGGGGAGCTAGGATTTGACATGGGCTGATGGTGGGGCTAGGAAAGAACTAGAAATGGGCTGATGGGGGGCTGGGATTGGAAATGAGCTGATGGAGGGACTCGGATGGGGAGCTAGGACTGGAAATGGGCTGATGCGGGGACTAGAAGGGAGCGGATGCTGGGTGGGGCTGGAACTAGAAGGGAGCTGATGTTGGGGGAGGATTAGAATGGGATAGAGCTGGAAGAGTGAAATGGAGAGGGAAAAAATATTTTGTGTGGGAGGGAAGACAAATCTACAATTGGCCGGATATTGGGAGAGTAAGTGGGGATTGAGGATGGCGGGGTAAAATTTGAGTGGATGAAATAGGAATGAGGAAAGAGCAAAAGGAGAAAGATTAGTATGTTAAAGCAGATGTAGAGAGAGAATGGAAAAAAACTAGAAGAGTGAAGAAAGGACAAATGGACAGCAGACGATGGAGAGTTAGCAGAAGACACGAAGAAACCAGAAGAAAGTGGCTGGAGCAATTGCAACTGAAAAAAAATGCACAAAAGGTAGAAAAATATCTCCTTATTGAATTTATTAACTGAAATATGCCAGCTCTGGGAAATGTGCATCATTAACGTCTGCGCTTTGTTTAGTACAAGAGGAAATTAATTTATAGTTTTATTTCTACAGTGTTGTTGGGCTTGTGGGGTTCCCAGTTTAATTATTGTCTTCCTGTTTCTAAATTGTGATTCCTTGTTTGGTGACGGTCTATGTTCTGCACGTGTAACTGAGCTGAGGTATTCTGTTTATGTAATTCCTATTTGACATTGGCACTTGTTCTCTTTCCCCAGTAGGTCATGTATTGTTGTTCTGTGAAATGTATTGGTTTAATATTTGTAGTGTTGCTTTTGATAGGTAGGGTATGGTGCTTTGTGAGTCCTGGTAATGCTGTCAGGATACGGCGGGTTTGCTATGGGTTCTAAATGGGCAGTGTTTGTAGTAGTTCCTAATGTGCCTGGCAATTGTCACTGGATTACAGTAATGTAGAAATCTTTTAGTCTTTCTTTATCCATACACTCATTGAGAGGCATGTTTACTAAAAGTTAGTGTATGGTAACATTATGCAAATATTTATGCAAATGAGGTCCCTTATGCAAATGAGGCCCCGCACCAAGTCTCCGCACATGGCTCCGCACCCCCCTTGGGCCGCCCCTGCTCCCTACACCCCTCCTTGGGAACTCTGCTCTTCTGGCAGATCCCTACTATCTGTGCCCTTCTCTTCTACTGCCAACTCCAGACTTCGATTCTTTCAGCTTGATGCTCCTTATGCCTGGAATAAACTACTTGAGTCTGTATGTCAGGCTTTATCTCTGGCCCTTTTCAAATCCAGGCTGAAAAATCACCTCTTTGAGGCTGCTTTTGGATTCTGATCCGCTTATTCTCCTGACCTCCAATTATGTGTTTTCTTACCATTCCACTAGATAAAGATCCTTGTCTCCAGCAGTTGTGTTGTCTCTCTTGACTAGATTGAAAGCTCTGATGAGCAGGGACCATCTTTTCCATGTGTCTATACAGAGCTGCTTAGGCCTTGTAGTGCTATACAAATGATCAGTGGTAGTAGTGATTGTAGGACCAATCCCTGAGGCACTCCACTACTCACTTTCATTTCTTCTGAGTGAATTTCATTTACCACTACTCTCAACCAATTCACCACTTTGGGACCCATCCCCAGTCTACTTGGTTTATTCATAAGCCTCCTATGAAAAACAGTTTCAAATGCTTTGCTGAAATTTAAGAAGATCATATCCATTGCATGACCTTGATCCATTTCTCTGGTCGCCCAGTCAATCAGATTCATTTTGCACAATCTTCCTTTGATAAAACCACGTTGCCTTGGATTTTGCAGCCCATTAGATTCTAGAAAGTTCATTATCCTTTCTTTCAATAGCATCTCTGTTATGTTTTCCACCACCAAGGTAAGGCTTACTAGCCTAGAATTGGTTGCCTCTTCTCTGTTACCACTTTTGTGAAGAGGGACCACATCAGCCCTTCTCCAATCCTGTGGAACTTCCCCCATCTACAAGGATCTATTAAACACATCCTTTAAAGGTACTGCTAGACTCTCCGTGACCTCTCTCCGTATCCTGGGATGTATCTCATCTGATCCCATGGCCTTGTCCACTTTCAATTTTGCAAGCTGATCACAAACTCCTTTTTCCATGAATGGTGTGGTATCTACTGCATTCCCATTAGTACCTTTGACAATCATGCATGGTCTTTCTCCAGGATTTTCATTCATGTACAGAAGTATTTGTTTAGCATGTCTGCTTTTAACTTGTTACTTTCCACAAATTGATCATCAGTACTTCTGAATCTTGCAATTCCTTGGCCTCAGATTTTAAAAACGTCTCTACTTTGAATTTTTTTCTTTCAAAGTCTGAGGTTTGCCTTACTAAATTGTTCACTTGTCATGGTTTTGTAGGTTTTCTATCTTTTTACAAATTAGAAAAAACCTGGGGCAGTGGAACATCTTTTTTGGCTGAGGAGCCAAATGCACTAATCTCCAGCCCTGCTCCAAAGCTCTCTTCTTTCTGATGCTATGTTGGGCAAAATGTTGATGGGGCCATGCCCCCTATGGCTCACCCCATTCTGCTGTCTATGGGAAGAACTTTAACTTCCTACCAATCTCTAACCTATAAATAGTGCCAATATCTGTAGCATGTTATGAAGTTCTGATAGAAGATTCAGTCACCCCCTCTGACTCTCTTTTGGCCATCACCTTCTATCATCCTCTCTCATAATCTCTCCCTCGCCAGCAACTTTTCTCATGCTAGTTACTCCACCACTCATGTTATGTTCTGCCCCCCTACCGGTTCTCTTCCATCACTTCTACTCTTCTAGCTCTCTCTTAACTGGCATCTTCATACCACATTCTCTAGCCCCCAAACCTCTCTTCTTGCATTTTCTCCCTCTCCATTATCCTCTGTCATGCTATTTATTCCATTCTCCCTATCATGGTCTGCCGCACTCTCTCCCTCCATCCATACTCTCATCCCTTCTGTCACCCACACAATCTCCTCTCACACTGTCTACGCTCTCCCTTCCTCTTGACCAATGGCTGTCTGTTCTCCAACATCATATCTCTCTTTCTAGATTTCTCTTTCACCCCTTCATCCTCTCTCACATTCTCTGCTCATCTATTTGCACGTGTTTTCTCTCCCCCAATAATTAAACCTTTTTGACTCGCTTCACTTCATGACTCTAATCACTTTTTCCAGCCAATTTTTCCAGGATAAAACATTATCACCTTGATGTCATTTGTCTCTGGTGCTCTTTCTTCCCCTATTGTGTGCATTTCTGACCAATCAGAGGTACATGTGGCATAGGAAGGAAGAGGATGAGGTGGAACTCTACAAGGACAAGCAGAAAGATGGACTATAACAGCCACCCACCCCAGTCATTCATTGAGTTCTCGCCTCCTGCAGTCTTCAGCAACTGGCCGGATGGGATAAGCCGGCCAGCCACCCTGGGTCATGCCCTGTCTTCAGTAGCTGAAGGTATGGACTCCAGCTGCTGCTATGGGTGACCTCACTGGCAACTGGCAGGGTGAATGCCACCAGCCTTTGGAAATTACATTAAAACATATTTTTTTTATTTATGCAATTTTCAATATACACAAGAAGAAAACTTGTACAGAAAGGGCATTAAACCATAACATAGTGGAAACATCTTCCTACCAAAGGCAATAATAAGTAAACATAGCCCACAAGTCTACAATAAAGATGGCAAGATAGGTCACAACATATAAGATAAATACATTGCAGATACAAGAAATTGTCAGACAAAGAAGGGGTGCAGACAACCTATTCGAATTAGCCCACCTAACTAGGGGAGCTACTTTGGGGGAGAGTAGAAGAAGGGCATTGCATGTCAGATAATTTAGAGGCAATAAAGGCAGGCAACTGAGAGGGATAAAAAAAAAAGGTAACTATGCCCAGCTAACTTAACCAGGCATTTGCAAGGGAAATGAAGAAAAAACAGCCCTCCCAACTGAAGCACCCCAGGACGATATAAAAAAAATTGCCTCCTTCTCTTTTGGGTTGCTCTAGATACATCGGGAAATATCCTTAGGTTGGACTCCAAGAACACTTTACATGGGGAAAAAGAGTCTGAGGAGTCAATCTCTGTCTGCCTCAAGGGCAAAGGTGACCAGCAATGTAGCAGTCATCCCAACATCAGAGGGGGACCGTTCCAAAAAGGTAGTTAAATCCAAACTATCCGAGAAAAATAAGAGATGCTCATCTTTACCCACAGGTCTAGTCTTTACAGATGGTAAATAGAAGGCCTTGGATATAGGTGGCACGGATTCAGCCGAAACCTTTAGAGTAGTTATAAGAAACTTCTTAAAGAGCTCCAAGGGAAATTCCAGCCTCCTATACAGAACCACTGAATCCTTAACAAAAGCTTGGGAGACATCCTGTACCTGCCCCAGGCGACCCTCAACAGAGGCCACCTTGGCAGTAAGCTCCTTCTGACCCATCTCATATAACTTTAATTGCTGCCCAAACACTGAGAATTGCTGCAACATAGACTGAAGCTGTGATGAAATATTGAGGTACATGGACGAAAGGGCATCCCAAAGAGAGTCAGAAGTAACTACTTCAGGTCTCACCAGTTTGTGTCCAGGAACTTCCCCACCAACCTGCGGCTGAAGATCCAAAGAAAAAGGGAGCAACTCCTCCGAAGAAAGCAATGTAGAAGTCAGCCCGACTTGATTCTCTCCCTCAACGCCGGAGACACCAGCCCTGTCAAACTTCCTCCGGGGCTAGGTGAGTGCAACTGAGACTGCTGAAGCGGGCTGCCCACCTCACTCACGCCAGCAATCAGTAGCCCAGGCACAACCTCTCCTTCCGGCTGAGCTTGAGGCATTCAGAGCTCCGGGCTGAGGGAAACCTTTAGCCCTTCGGCACTGAGAGACCTTCCTTCCAACTCAACAGCACGCAGCGGGCACCCCGGAACTGATTCACCCCTCCCAGCAGGCCGCACGAACACATCCATGGGCCCGCTCACCGCCGACTTCCCTGCAACCAGGATTTCCCCCGTCGACATTGCCGTCAGCTTGGCTTTCCTCTTCCTGCCTGCATGTGGCATCAGGAGGACTTACCAGCGGACCAACGAGGAAAAAGGTAACCAAGAAAATAGTCGAGACGGGAGAGTCACCAGGAGCAGTTTCAGCGAGCGTTCGTCATCGCCGCCATCTTGCCCAAAAAAATATATCAGATACATATTTGACTCTTCTCTTGTCCCAGTGTTGAGTTCATGAGCTAACTGAACTCTCTCTCCATTTGAACTGTTCCTGAACTCTGCTCCAATGCCCATCTGGAGGTTTCGCACCTAGAGCCTGAAAGTCTGAGGATCCACTGGATTTCTTGAAGGCTCTGAGCACATGCCATCACCAACCTTAGACCCCAGTAGATTGTAATGAGCACTTCAATAGCATTATATATCCTTAATGATCACTGGTGCAGTAAATTGACCAGTCCTAAATTCAGCACTGAAGCACACAGCAATACTAAAGAGCCTTGTGCTGAGTTAGTTTTGTGGCCAAATTTGTAAATACGCCCTTTAGCTTTCCAGTATGTCCAGACATGTAGCTATGACATTTCATAATAAAACATTTTCAATCCTTTTTTCCCCACTGAAGTAACCTAGAAAAATTGTCATCAGTGATACCACTAGTAAACTGAATGAGCCTCTGAACCAGACAAAATTCCGTACAACATCAATAAGTTCATCGCTGATGGAGAAGAAATTAAAAAAGTGGACAACTTTAACCTGTTGGATCAATAAAGAAAACATCAAGCAGTCAAGAAATCTGATGACGCATTGTTCTTGGCAGAATGGCTTTGAAGGACCTAGACAAGATTCTCAAGAGCAGAGATGTCTCTCTCCATACAAAGATTTGACTAGTTCAAGCCATGGTATTTTCAATAACGTCATATGGATGTGAAAGTTGGACAGTGAAAAAAGATAGGAAGAAAATCAATGCCTTTGAATTATTTATTTAACAGGTTTTTTTATACCACTTTATCATTTTAGTCAAAGCGGTTTTCATTGTAACTTAAACTTGGCAATGTACATTAAACAGGGACATTGATAACTTGGATTCTTCTGAGGCAATGGAGGGTTAAGTGACTTGCCCAAGGCCACAAAGAGTGCTAGTGGGAACTGAACCCTGGTCTCTTGGTTCTCAAGCCAGAACTCTATCCATTAGATTATCCTCCACACCATTATGGTGCTGGTGAAGAAAATTATGTATACCACAGACTGCCCGAAGAACAAACCAGTCAGTATTAGAGGAGATCAAAACTAAGCTTTCTTTAGAAACTCAAATGACAGGACTTCGACTTTCATACTTTGGACACATCATGTGAAGAGAGAGATCATTAGAGAAAGACATCATACTTGGCAAGGCTGACGGTCAATGCAAAAGAGGAAGGCCAGCAATGAGATGGATCGATAACAATGACAGCACCTATGGATGCCACTCTGAGCTGCCTGATTGAAGACCGAACACAGTTTAGGACAAGTATCCAGAGGGTCGCTATGAGTCGACACCGACTCGACAGCACTTAATAACAGCAACTTCAACTATGATGTAAAATTGCCCTCATCCAACTCCACCACAGAAGCACGATACCACGTGAATAGTCTTGCTAACTTTTGATTTATTAGAGCCGGCTCGCACCTAATTCATGTATGAGATTCGTGTTTTAAGGTTTCCTTCGTGAGACGCTGATCAAGCCACTTTAAATTCACAGTAAGAAACGAACGAAATTGTTTTGAATTAATTTGATAAGTGTGCTTGAATCCTCCTGACGAAGAGAGATTCGAAACACAGCCTGTGTCGGGCGTTTGGGCTTGATTTGTGAGAAATAAAGTTTTCCTTCCTTCATACCACGCATTAGTACTGGGTGTGTCCTCATCCAACTCCAGACATATTTTGCCATTTTATTTCATAGCATGAAATTACAGCTTGAGGTTTGTTTTTCAGTAGGTAGATGTGGCCATACTGTAGAGTAAGAGCCTACAGCTCAATTTGATGCTGGCTTTGTACGTTGATTTGGTGTCCCTTGGTTATGCTTTCAATAACTGGGATCGTCAGACCTGGTGCAAGTGTGCTAGGCACCCTAAGTGAACTTTCTTTATCTTTATTGTTATTTTCTATTTAATATGCTATTGCTCTTAAAAATCATAGTGGTTTGCAAAGAAAAACAATATTAATGCAGGAAAATAATGCAATTGAATAAAGGAGAGATTAGAGATGGGACAGAAATAAAATACACACGGCCTTCAGCCTTATGTCCCCATGAATTATACCCAACTCGAGATTTAGATAATGAAACTCAACAATTACAATCAGCCCAACACCACCCCTCCCAGAATGAACTTGTAAAAATGCATAATTGTAAATTATGCTTTTAAAAATTAAATTTTGTGTTGTATGTATATACATAATGAGAGACATTTACAAGAGCCATTTACCCAGATAAAGAAGCTATTTGAAAATTGCCCAACTCCCTGTGGGTAAAAGCACATGCTAACGGTTCTCCAAATTTGTGCAACTATCAGGATATATTGTTTTGCTTTGACTACAGCTGCTCTTTCCTCCCCCCTTTCCATAGAAACTGCCACCCTAGGCAATAGGCCAGTCCCGGGCTCCGTTTTCCCTTCTCTGGCCTCCACCTCATATCCCCAGACTCTAGAGAGGCACTCGCTGCCAGACCTCAGCCTTAACTCTGAGACTGAAGAATCCCTCATGAAAGGGTCACGGATAGACTAATTGCTTGTCATTAAACTTGTAATAATGTTATAGGCCGCATGGGGCTTATGCTTTGCTTAAACAAACCCAGGAATTAACCTGTGTGGCAGCACTTACTGTATAAATAGTTAATATTTAGTTACTGGTTTCTATCAAACACATGCAAGTAGTTAGTTGGTAGATGAGGGTTTCATGATTGTAACAATGGATCGAACCAGGAACTTGAATACAGTTAGGGTTTCTATTCCTAGTTGTTCATAAATTGTAAATTTAATGTTTATTTTCCAGTTAATTAGGTGTTTTCTGAGCATACTATTGCTGAATACCTTGTTGAGTGGAATCAAATGTACGTTTGTATCACTTAGGAGTCGTTAAATGCAGAAAAGACCCTCAAAGTGAGTGGAGGATTCAAAACAAGGCAGGAGAGAGGTGAGAGAGTACTGGCGAAGTGTTTCTCAAGAGGAGAGGTTGGGCTAGAGTTAGTCAGACTGGCAGACGGTGGCAAGGGGCGTATTGTTTTTGCTGTGATCATTGTCCTTTTATAAGAGGGTGATGAGTGTTATCTTATTCTATGTTGGTACACCACCTTGAATGCATACTGCATATGGCAGCGTACAAACACCTAGTTTAATTGTTTTGCATCAGAGTGTTTGATTTTAGATTTTAACTGAAAAAAATGCTGATAAGACATTCTAAATATAATATATTCTTTGGCAGACAACCAGAGCCCTAAGTGAACCTTTAGCCTCACACACACCCTTCCCCCTTTGAGATTTTGATCATTAAACTCAGTAATCATGAACATCCCAACCCCACCCTATCCCGCATACGTGGATATGAAACTTTGCTTTGTGCCTGCTCTCCCTGCAGGTAAAGAAGGTGCTGATGGCTCTTTGAGTTTGTCTGGCTTACAGAGTGTTTTCCTTGCATTGCTGCTGTTTGTTGCCCCTCAGAAGCTGCCGCCCTAGGTAACCACCTGATCCTGCCTAATGGTTGAGCCAGCCCTGCAGATACCCTATGAAAGAAATGGTAGAAATCAAATGACATGAGAATAATCAGTTTGAAATAGGAAAGAGAAGATTAACAGCAGAGTTCTCAAGCAGTTAATGGGGGAGGGGAGTTTATGACTTTAGAGAAGGAGCAAATTGGCTTATGCAGTCTGCCCAGCATGCAATGCAATGTGTCTCTGAGTCAATGCTGACTCCTGGCGACCCGGCAGCTCCTGGGTTTTCTTGGCAGTGTGACCGGAAGTAGATCGCCAGGCCTTTCTTCCGAGGCAATGGAGGGTTAAATGACTTGTCCAAGGCCACACGGAGCGCTAGTGAGAATCGAACCCTGGTCTCTTGGTTACCAAGCCAGTTCTCTATTAGATTACTCCTCCATGCCATCTGCCCAGCATAAGCAAGTCAATAATCTTCCCCACCCCTCTTTTTTTTTTTTTTTGCAAAGTCAGAATTAATGAGGGAGGCTTAAACCAAAAGAAAACCAGGAAGAAAATGTGTGGGATCTAAACCAAGGTAGGGGAAGCAGTGTATCCAAGAGGAACTAGCTGAAAGGCAAGATGAAAGCTGAACCGACCTAGGTGGAGTGTGAGGGATAAATGAGAAGCAGTTCTTAGTGTTTGCTTGTGGAATGCTAGAATTTGTAGTCCCAGAGTGTTTTCTTAATGACATAGTGTGATCCCTGTGTTACCCCCCACAGAATTAGCACAGAAATAAAGATCAACAAATTTTAGGTAATACGGACTAACTTAATACATTTTGGGGCATGTTTACTAAAGCGCGCTACCAAGGTAGCATGGGATTAGCGTGTAGTATCAGTGCAGTACTAAAAGGCAACCCGGGACCTTGTGCTAAAAGCCTTGCCGCATACATCAGGATGCAGACTGAGTGGGATGGGAGCATTCCCATTGTGGCACAGCTAGTGTGGACATTTGTAGCCCATGATACTTAAGCTAGAGGCAAGTACCACAGATGCAATTAACACCACTTCAGTAGGTGGCATTAGCTGCTCCCACAGCCTTTTTGTCACAGTGAAGAGCAGTAAATGCAGGGGGGTGGCTGTATCCGCTTCTTGCAGATAACGCACGGCCCACACTCATATTATCAGCACAGGGCTTCGTAAACATGTCCCTTAGAGATTTCATTTGTTTAAGTCTGATTTGGTTACAGATTTTATGTGCCTTTATATTACTTTGTTTGAATTTTATGTGTGTTTTATGATGTACTTTGCATTTTATGATCCACTCTGTTGCCTTTTGAATTGAGAGTAGACGATCAAATTATAATAGACACAAACATTTGTTACAGAGTTATGCTCCCTTTACCAGGTCAAAGAAAAATCAGCCAAGGATAATGTTGCCCAAATATACAAGTAAATTATAGACTGAATTACATCGGCAGAGCTTGTTTTCAAAGCTGTAAAGATGGGGGGAAGGTTTGAGAAAGTTTTAGGGAGGCAAACATGTAAAGAGTGAAATGTGTAACTATCGCTAAACAGTCTGATAATGAGATAAGGAAATCAATATCTCTAAGGAAGGCCTTTACTTCAAAGTGTTTGATCCTTTTAATTTCAAATATGTTTTTTCTTCCTGGATAGTTTAGACATTCCCTTTTAGCATCCTGATCATGAGGTTACTGTGCATGGGTCTACCATGGGCCTATGGTAAATGTTACCACTCAGGCTGTGTGCTGAAATGCAGGTGCCTTGCTGCCTAGGGCAATATATCAAATGATAATAACCTCTTTATTATTATCTTTATCTGGAGATCATGTGATGGGGCGGAGTCTAGGTGGATTTGGACAGAGAGTGGGCATTGGCTGCACATTATGGTTAGTGCAGCCATCAGTAGCGTGAACTAATCACCAATGTTGTAGATAGCACTGGTGCACGGTGCCACTTCGAGCTGGCATTAGGTGCACTCACAGTAATTGCCAAGGGCCAGAATGCGTGGTAACTGTCAGACACGTACTGACCATGCTCCCAACAAATTACCACAGTATGGATGCACCTAATGCTTGTTGACTTTGACCCTAACATGTGTTTTGAGTCAAAGAACTACCACAATTTCGTTTTAATGCAAAAAAGTAGTGTGCATTTTCTGATGACATATTTCCATTTTAAATGCCCTTCTGACATATGTAGCCACTGGCCAATGACCTTTGGCAGAGTCCCATGCAATCCTCTGTTAGATAAACATGAATTGTGCCAGCGTAGAAACCTGTTTCCAAAATCACTTTGGAAGTATATTTTCTTGCCTTCTTTCTCTTTCTCAAATACATCTAGCAGAGATTTCCTGAATAGTTTGTAGGTAGCTTTCAAATACCCTGAACTTATAAGAGCTCTGCTGTGGTTTAATGTATGACGATGAGACCTATGCACAAAGAATTTCACCAATAACACAACATAAGAAAACCCCTTTAAGGTATATACAGTATATATTGTCAAGCCCCAGCCCTCCGCCTAGGGCTCAGAGGGTTGGGGCTGCCATTATTTGCTCCTTGCAGAAGGTGAGATAAAACCTTTTGCTCCCGCTATGCCTGCTGGGAGTGGTAGTTCTTTTGCCCTCTGATAAGGAAATAGTTGTGAGACCAGTGGTAAGGCAAAATAACAAGAATTTATTCCCCAACAAAAAGATTCAGTGCAGTTAAATCAGGATATTCTTCAGGTGTCTGCTCGAGGATATTTACAGAACTTAAATTGATTGAGCTTCACACTCTTTGCTCACAAAACATGCAATGCATATCACATGTAACAGATAGATAGAAAACATAACAGCTTCTTCTCACAAAGAAAAATATCTTCTTTCCCTTTGTTCACACTCAGCTCCCTCATACACATTTAGCAAAGGGATTCTATATCATCTGCCAAACACAGTGTACAGTCCATAGGCACTTCTGCTGAGTCACTCTCATTAAAGTCCTGTTGCATCTCTTCAAACTCTGGAACTATGGAGTTTGGCTTTAAGCTGTTATTATACAGCTTAGGATAATTTCCCCCTAAGACCTCTGGTGCTTCCTTTGGGCACAGTTCTATATGATAAGGATTGGAAATACCTGAGGTTGTGGAGATTCCTCTCTGGCTTTGTTCAGCTTTTTCCAGCTGTAGGGAAACGCTCTCTGATTCCCCGTTTGGAGTTCTTGTCTGGAGAACTGCTCTGGTTCCCAGTCCCAAACTGAGCTTTGCAAACTCCTGGGTTTAGTGCTAGGTTCCCACCTGTGAGCTCCTTGAAGCTTTTCATCTGGCAATGAGGTCTGAAGGTCTCTCTGCTCTCTCCCTCTAGGCAGGTTTCTGACAGCAGTCTGTCCCTTCTCTCCTTCTGCTCTGTCTGCTTCAATTCCAGAACTGCAGCTGGGTTTCCTCAAAGGTCTCCTCCCAGCTCTTCTCCAACCGTCTCTCCAACCACCTCTCCAGTCAATACTCTCATCAACACTCTTACCAGCTCTCTCAGCGAGACTCCAATCACCAACTCCTCCTCTTCTTCCCTTGCTTTCTCTTAGCCAGGGTTTATATTCCTGTTCCCTGAGCCTTGGGTCTGCCTTCCTGAACAGGTGTGTGTAATTAGGTTCCAGGCTTGCAGTTACGTCAGAGCTTGGGTGTGTCAGCCTAGCTCCTGTTTCCCTATGCTTGCCTCTCTCTTGCAAACGCTGAAACGTGTGTGCAGCCTGACTGTCAGTTTGTTTAAAGGTAAAATCACCCTTTTCTTCTACTTCCATATGTTCAGTATGGGCTTCTTCATCACAATATACACTGAATTTCAATAGGTAAGGAACTCAAGACAACAAAATCAGGTGGTGACCAGCAGAAACATCGTTAATCTGGCATTGTGCCACAGTTCCATGTTTAGCTTTTTACAAGATCAGGGATGTGATCTAACCCAGATCCCGTTTTCAAATCTCCATCCAGATGCATTGTGGTAGTTGTAATAAGCACTACAATTACAGTAGCATAATGTGGGGGAGAAGATGAATGTCAAAGGTCTAAATATTACAACCAGCCTAAAGTCTTTCCACAGAAACTGGGTCATATCAAATGCAAACAAGTAAAGCAACCAGTAGAGACGGTAAAACTGAAGTGAAGGTACAGTTGGGTCACACCGTGCCAAGAAAACCCAGGAGCCGCTTGGTCGCCAGGAGTAGTTTTGCATTGCATACTGTCCCCCGCTGCCTCCCGTAGTGGCGGCGTAGTTTTCCACAGAAGGACTGGGGGACACAAAATTGTGGTGATTGGGGTTGGACAGGTGCGAGGGTCAAGGGTGGCAGTCCCTTATGCCGGCCTCATAACCAACTTCCCAAAAAGAAACAAGTCCGCACGAGAATGGAGAGAAAATGAAAAGGCTTTATTTCCCCTTTTTGCACAAATGGTTCAAAACAGGATAAACGGATTGGATGGTATCACAACTGAACAAGTCCTTGCATCAGGTTTAAATCATAAATGAAAAAGATCAAAGTAATGACTGTTAACTTCACAGTAGCTTAAGGCAACACAATATACTGCATTCATTTATTCATTCATAGAGCTAAGGATAGACTCCAGGTTCTCTGCTGTACAGTATGTGCATTCCATCGGCTGGTCAGACTCTTCGCCTGCAGATTCCACTTGCATGAATTCTACCTCTGACAGTTCTGAATCCGATGTCTCCACACAACTATACTCTGTTTTTTTAAAAGCTTGCTGTACTGTTTTCCAGTGTCTGGCAGATAGCTTAGGGCGTCGGTTTCTGGCCACTGGATAAAACAAAGGCTTCTCTTCAGTTAGAGTTTTAAAAGCCTGTTCAGCGCAATGCTTAGCATTTACAGTCCTCTTTTTAGCCCAATTGTTTTCAAGCTTTTGCTTATAAGTATCTCGGTTACAAGGAGAAGCTTCCTTCCACTGTCCTTCTCTTATGTTAGGATTATGCAGACAATCACAAGTAATAAAAGTTTTACCTTTAAGTTTTCTCCTTTCCTTCTCTGAGAAGGCTTGAGGCCTACCCCAGTCGGCTTCTAGCTTAGCATGGTCCAGGTTTTCCAAGGGTATCTCTCCTTCCTTAGTATTGGGAAGAATCTCTCTGTTCCAAGGCTGCAGCTGTTGCCATCTGCCAGATATTTGCTTACAGTTTGTTTCTCTGCCTCTGCCCTTGCCTGGTAGTCCAGCTCCTTCAGTTTTTCTGTGCACACCCGTTCTTTGTGTTCTCCACTTGTCTTCAAGGCCAGCACTCTCTTTGCCTCTCAGGCCCGCTTTCTCTCTGCCTTTCGAGTCTGCTCTTTCTTTGGCTTTTGGGTCCCCTTCCTCCTTTGATTCAGACCTGTCTCTGTTTAAATCCAAACTGACTGGGCCTAAGTCCTGCCCATAGAGGCGTGGTTCTTCAGACTCTGTACTGACTCTCGTGCTCCCTCTAGGTGGATCCTCGGGACATTGCAGGCTATACCTGTCTTTTCCTGGATTTAAAACTTTTTTTCTCTCTGCAAGAGGATCTGCCGCATCACAATACTTAGTACTACTTACTTAGCTCCCAAGATGTTGTCTTCAGTGATTTTACACTAAAAACCTCTTTCCATGCCCGTGTTCCTACCTGTGGAGGCAAGCACTGTTCAAAATTATGGGCTCAATATTCTGCTAACCGTGTTAATCACTTTGAATATCAGGCCCTATATATTGAACTTGTCCCAAGGATCTTCTCATGAGAGGAGATCTCTGTCTATTTTGTTGGATGTTTGTGTTTCCATAAGATCCCCCAAGTGTTGAACTGCAGTCAGGATAACATTTCTTGTGTCAGTGTGAAAACCAAACCTGTCTAGGATAAGTACAGCCTATGTGGCCCTGAATTATTCTGGGCCAAATACACAAGTGGTACCTGCTGCTCCTTTGGGCTTTCAGCTCAGTTGGAATCAGCTTCTGATGAGCTAAGAACATAATAAACCGCCATACCTGGTCCAATATCCTGCATCCAACAGCAGCCACTCAAGTTCACAAGTACCTGGCAGGAGCCCAAAAATTAGGGAGATCCCATGCTGCAGTAGATTGCCCCAAGTCTACCTTAATAATGGTTTATGGCCCTTTCTGCCAGGAACTTGTCCAAACGTTTTTTAAAACCAGCTACACTAACTGCTATTAATTATATCTTCTGACAATTAAATCCAGAGTTTAATTATGCATTGAAAGAGAAAATATTTTCTCCTATTTGTTTTAAATTTACTACTCTGTAACTTTGTGGCCCATCCCCTAGTCCTTGTATTTTTTGAAAGAGTAAATGGCTGTTTTGAGTCTACCCGTTCCACTGCACTCAGAATTTTGCAAACCTCTGTATCATCTCCTCTCAGCGATCCTTCCTCCAAGCTGAAGAGCCCTAACCTCTTTAGCCTTTCCTCATGGGAAACTCATTCCTTCCTCTTTATCATTTGGTTGCTCTTCTCTGCACCTTTTCCAATTCTGGTATATACTTTTTGAGATAACTGCACACAATACTCAAAGTACTGTAAAACCACGGAGCAGTATGGAGGGTTTATGCTGTTTCCTAACAATTCCTAACATTCTGTTTGTGTTTTGCTGCTGCTGCACACTGAGCGGAAGATATCGACATATTGTCCATAATGAAGCCTAGATGCTTTTCCGGAGTTGTGACTCATAAAGTGGAAACTAGTATCATATGGCTATAATTTGGGTTATTCTTCCCTATGTGCATCACTTTCTACTTGTCCACATTAAATTTCATCTGCCATTTAGATATGCTGTCTCCCAGTTTCACAAGGTCCTCCTGCAATTTTTCACAATCTGCATGTGATTTAACACGTTGGAATAATTTGGTGTCATTTTCATATCTGATAGCCTCACTCATCGTTCCCATTTCCAAATAATTTATAAATATGTTAAATAGCACCAGTCCCAGTACAAATCTCTGGGGTACTTCACTATTCATTCTTCTCCATTGAAAAAATTGACCATTTAACCCTAGCCTTTCTTTTCTATCTTTTAAGCAATTCCCAATCCACAATAGGACACTGCCTCCTGTCCTTTGACTTTTAATTGTCTCAGGAGTCTGTCATTAGAGAGTTTGTAAAATGCTTTCAGAAAATCCAAATTCACTATGGGGGGGTAGTTTAGAAGCCTTGCTCATCATTTGTATGTATACAATCAGGCAAATAACATCAATGTGTAAATGGGCCGTTTTAGAAAGAGGCTGAGTTTACACATGGATGCCCTTACTATGTGGAAGCTGCAAGGAGACGTGTTGGAGGTATGACTAGGGAGTGACCTGGGCAGGTCAAAAATCTGAGGAGCATATTCAAAGGGATTTATGCGGTTTGCAGACCTGTAAACCATATGAATCCTGTTAACCAGGATATTCAGTGACAATGGCCATTGCCACTGAAAATGCACCCCCACATTGGTATTTCATGTGGAAATACACGTGCATGACCAAAAATGTCCATGTTGGGATTTATACTTGCTCCTAGGCATCGTGGATAATACATTGAAACCCTCTGCCCAGGGTGCAGCGGCGGCCAAGAAAACCAATAGAATGCTAGGAATCATAATGAAAGGAATGGAGAATAAAACAAAAGATATTATAATGCCTCTGTATCGTTCCATAGTGAAACCTCACCTTGAATATTGTGTGCAATTCTGGTCACCATATCTTAAAAGATACAGCTGAACTTAGAAAAGGTACAAAAAACAGTGACAAAAATGGTAAAGGGAATGGAAGGATACCCCTATGAAAAGAGGCTTAAAAGGTTGAGGCTCTTCAACTTGAAAAGAGACGGCTGAGGGGGGGGGATATGTTAGAGGTCTATAAATTAACAAATGGAGTGGAACAGGTAAAAGTAGATAGACTGTTTATGCCATCAAAAAAGTAGAAAGACTAGAGGACATATAATTAAACTAGAATGCAACCCATTTAAGACTAATATGAGAAAATATTTTTTTAATCAATGTGTAATCAAACTCTGGAATTTGTTATTGGAGGATGTAGTAAAAGCTGTTAGTGAAGCTGGGTTTAAAAAAGGAAAGGTCCATAAACCATTATTTATTAAAGAGGACCTGGGGAATCCACTGCTTGCCCCAGTACAAGTATTGTGGAAACTGTGCCTCTTTAGGAACCTACCAGGTACTTGTGATCTAGATTGGCCACTGTTGGAAACAGGATAATAGGCTTGATGCACCTTGGTCTGACCCAGTAAGGTATTTCTTATGTTCTTGTTCTTATACTTACAACCTGGTTAGCAATTAGCAGGTATCTTTCAATTCTGTCTGCTCATCTAAAGTCAAGTGGGCTACTTTTGCCTTCATTGCAACCTCTCTATCGGGATGCCCTAACTTCTCTGTTTTTGATGGTATTCTTCAACGATATCTTACTCTAAACCATGCCCTCCTGGGCGATTGTCTGCTTTCTCTCCATCCCTCAACTCAGCCCAGCAGTGTCAGTAACAGAACTCAACTAGGGGCCACAAACCATGACTCCCCCTGGAACCTGACTAACATAGATTGTAAATCTGATCATTAGTTAACAGTTTTGAGTGATGCCCAAGACTCCTTCCTCTCCCCCTCCCCCCCGGGGACAGTGAACATTACCAATGCAACTTCCCTAGCCCTTCCCTGAGATCTTTCCCAGGATATTAAGCCAGGTATGTCACGTGGAGCCCGATTCCATTAGGGGCACATCTGGGCCGTCTGGACAACCCTGAACAGGATGGGTCCATTAGCACCCAATTCTGCATGGGAGCAAGATGTTCCATGGGTGCAGGATTGGGCACTAGGAGATGGCCCAGTGTGTTCCTGCATCACCATGGGAATGTCCTCCCTGCGGCATATCCAGCCCACTGCTGTAGAGACCCTAGTTTCCCTGCTGCCCGACCCCGGAGAGGGCAGCCAGGCCCTGGATTGGGTGGCAGGACTCACCTGGTTTGCCGCAGTTGCTGCTGGGGGGGTTGGCCGCCAATCCAGAGGGGCAACCAGCACTTATTCCACCTCCAAGGTGTCCTCACTGTCCTCCGAGGTGGAATAAGCTGACTTCCCCCCCAGACATACAGGGCCATCATCTGAATTGGCCCTGTATGTCCAGGGGCTGTCTCGCCCATGCTCCACCCACTCTCTGCCCCCTTGCCTCTGTGCATGAAGGGGGGCCAGGAGGCGGCATATGGTGCAGGTGGCTAGCGGGGCTGGATGTCCTGCTGAGACGTACAGCCCCGCTAACCATCTTACAGAAACGGGCCCATAGTGTACAACAGTATTACTAAGCTATCAGGCTGGCCCTGAACAGACTACCCTTTAACATGCAACCAGCTCATCCTCTTCCAGGGCCACCCAAAACCAGCTTAACCTTACAAGATTCCAGCAAGTTTTGGCTCATCTTATAACTGCTTTTATGATACTGTTTGCATCGGCTAAATTGCATGCGTTCATAAGCTCTGCACAACACCCAGATTAGAAATATCTACAGATATAGAAATCAGGAGAGGGAGACACACAGCATGCAGATCATTGCTACTGGTTTTGTTCCTCTAGCCATTATCCATGAATGTCCCCCACTGTCTCCTCTGGCACAGGGGAATGAAGCACAATTTACAATTGTGGATCGCCCAAAAATTCAGCAGATTTTTCAATAAATCTTCCTTGGTCTTCAACTGTCATGCAGAAGTTCTGCTCCTCCCTGCTTCACTTTCTCTGCCCTCGGTCCATTGTCCACCTGCCCCAAATTGCCATCCTGCAGATATTCCTCACTGCCTAGGGACTACTTCTTGTTTCCCTACCCTCAGCTCCTTTTCCCTCCATCCTGTTCCTTCAGTTCCTCGCTACAAGCAGTCCTCCCTTTCCTCAGACTCCAGTTTCCTCTATATGCTAGTGCAAGGGAAAGCAGAACTCCATGAAGTTTGGGTGACCGTCTCAATGACTTTGGCTATTGGTGGATGTGGCGCGCGCGGCTTCCAGAACTCTTCTACTGCTGTTGCTCCCATCACTAAAAGTACGTTGCGTCTGATGCTCGGAGCACACTCTGACCATCTCACTTGGCTTGGGAATGAGACAATGGAAGGGGTTTGAAGGAGAGTGACGAGGAAGAGGTGCGCGCGCCATGTGCTTGCATAGTTGAGAACCACTGCCAATGTCCCTTGTTCCTTTAAGGTGTAGAGGTAGCAGTGACTTTTCTATGGCACACCAATGTGCCATGTCAGATTAGTTGGGAACGCTGCTCTATAAATCCTGCAACTCTGCCCTGTCTCCCACCCCTTGTCCACCTTTCTCAGGATACTTTGTTTACCAACATTTAAATAACTGCTTCTTTTTTGTGTCCTTGAAACGTCTCACAAATTATGCCTTCAGGCTGACATTTCTATGCCTTAGCATGGCTCAATGACGTTTGCATGGAAGTTCTGTCTATTTTATGGCAGTAGTATTCATGGATTAAATAACTTCCATAATCTCAATGCTACGATATAGTGCTATAAAAACTGTACCAGAAAAAAGCTTATTATATTTAATTCTGAGTTATCTGTTGGATAGTCAAAAGCTCTGTTTTATTTATTTATTTTATTTATTTATTTATTTAACTTCTCTTATATACCGCGCTATTCATATCAGTGCAATGTACATTAAACAAACTATATACCGTGCAGCAGGGCTGCATGGTATTTACAGTGAACAGGAATTAAAACTTGGATTTAACTGGGGTAACTTTTCTACATTTTATTTACAATGATGTCTATGTTTCAGGCTACCACTGCAAAATGTTCTGATAAGTTGAACGGAGATAAATTTGGAACTTACCTGGAGTTAAATGAAGCTGTAAAACAGACATAGAATTGTAAAAAAAATCAATAAGGGTTTCTATGAGCTAGAACTAGCAGCATCATTGTTTTCTATATTGAAATGGTTTGCATCAAATATTCGCCCGGTCCTAATCATGTCTGATAAAGTTTTATTTTGATTCTTCAGCCAAAGAAAGCTCCTTGGCAGATCCTGAGTTAACCCCAACCAGTGACCCTGTGGGGATGGATAGTGGCTACCTCAGTGTGAAGGAAGGGGTGAAAGGAGCCCAGGAGAGGGCAAGCACTGACCTTCCCAGCCCCATGGAGAAGGCCGACTCCGAAAGCAACAAGGGCAAAAAGAGAAGAAATAGAACCACCTTTACCAGTTACCAGCTGGAGGAGCTGGAGAAGGTCTTCCAGAAGACCCACTACCCAGATGTCTATGCCAGGGAGCAGCTGGCAATGCGGACAGACCTCACGGAGGCTCGAGTACAGGTAAGCCACCAGGAGTCTCCTAAATCCTAAACAGTCAAGGAACATGCTAGATGTGATCTATCAAAATATATCCTAACAGTAATGCCAGCGAGTAGCGCACTTGTCTTGGATGTGGAGAGAATGCCCTATATTTTTAGTTGAACTTGGATTTAATTACTTGCCTTTTCCAAAGTCATGCATTATAATCAGGTATGTTAGGTAGATCTTACAGTCTAGGGCAATGGAAGACTTGCCCAAAGTCACAAGCAGTGTTCCCTTGGTTCTCTGCCCACTGCTCTTTCCATTCTTATTAGCAATGCACAGCTTTCTGCTCTGACCTGCAAAAGAAAGGTTTCTGGTTTAATCCATATTTCTGACTTGTCCTTCATTCTCAACACACATGTTCCAACATGGGCCACAAAATAGTTTTTGAGAGCTGTCTGCCCTTACTTTGTCTGAGCTTCCACCAATTTAGTGCCAAAAAATGTAAAGCAAACATTCCTAAACAGTCCAGGCTGCTTAAGACCCCTGTTGCCCTCCACCTCCCATGGCTGATATGTTAATGAAAATATTTTAACATTGCAACCCTGTAATCCAGTGTGAGCATGAAAGCCAAGGGAAATGTCAGTCCCCTGACATTGATAGCAGACCTTCTACCCCTCCTTCCTCTCATTTTTACCAGAAAGTAGTCATATAGCCTGATCCCTTTCCCTCCATAAAACCCTGAGAGGCTGGTAGAAGGAGCGGGAAGCCCAAGCTAAGCCTGCAGGAAATTAAACATGAAATGAAAATAAGCTCAAGTTATTTAGTTCTCTCATCCCATGTGCCAGTTTCTCATTCCAGCACACTGACACAGGGGGATCTAGTTTCTTCACTTGGGATGAATTCTAGCTCTGTTCTCCTCACCCTGGTGGGCCGTTAAATGAAGGACAAGCCAGGGGCATTGATGGTGAGGGTGAAATAATTCCACCTGCAAAGAATTGAGTCTCTGACAACATAAAGACCGGGACATGGAGATGGCAGACTGGAATGATCTAACCATCAACCAGGCCAGATTGAGAAAGCTCACATCAGATCTTCTAATCATCACTGTGTGGCCGACACCCTCATTCAGAGATAGATAGTAACCCTCTTCCTAACATTTGACACTTTTAGCTTTGGCCTGATCATTACCATAACTATCCCATTAGGAATCCGAAATTCTAGCTTTCTTGACCTAAAAAGGACAAATTTGCTTCCTAATGGAAAGCAGAGGACTGGACGTTCTGATTTAGTTGGTCCAGGCTCTAATTTACTCTGGAGAGTAGTGGGAAAGGGACAAGTGAATAAGGGCTATAATCTGACTTCAATGTTGAGCAAATCAAAGAAAAATTAAAGTGAATAAGAAAGAAAATGCTCCGCATACTTTACATTTGTCTCTAAACTTAAAGAATTATATATCAAAGTTTGACTTGTCTATTATACTTACCACTTCTTGAGTACCTACTAGATGTACGCAACACTGTACAGTTACACAGTCCCTTCTCAAGAGTTTACAGTCTAGCCCTGAAAGATAAGATTCATCTCCCAACAGGGTCACCTGAGATGCTTCATGGAGAAAGGTTTGCACGCTGCATGAGTTGAGTACAGTGTCTGGGCATTCCTCTTCCAACGATTTAAGCTCAGTTGAGACAAATAATTATAGTGTACAAATAGTACGCTCTAGAATGAGGATTGTATTTTCCTGAGCTATCAGCTTACCTTCATTGTTTCCTAAATACTGTTTTTTCCAGTAAGTTGAGGTGATGTTCACAGGTTACCTGTTCTGGACACAGATGAGGTTAAAGGCAATGTTTCTGCAATATTCTGATGTGATTTATACAGCAGCAGATGTGTGACCACTTAGTGTTTCTTCATTTTATTTGGTTAAAGAAAAAAGCATTCACAATGGGAAAATGTGAAACATTGCTTTGTAATTAATAATGGTAGACAGTGAAACTCCAAGCCAAAGCATTCTTCCCGAGGGGGAGGGGGCAGGGGACAGTTACTAGGAAGTAAGTTCTCTCTCAGACTGTAGAGAAACTTACAATCTTGTCATCTTGACCCTGTCTCTTGCACCCAAGGTGATATCATAAAGAAAATAAATATGGCAGAATCCACAAGCTTGCAGGTTGGCAGGCATTGGGGGTGGGAGGGTTCACATTTAACCTCCCATTCAAAGGATCTAAAGCCAAAGATATCATTTTAAGGTCATCTATGTCTAAGGAAGATGGTATACAAGTATAACATAATGTGTTATTTTTTCTGGTGATGTAGTAGGCTCTTAATACAGGAAAAGAGTGAGGAAATAGTGGAGTTATAGGTCACAGCAATAGAATGCTCCTAAGAGGGGCAGGTGTCTGTACAAAGAGACTTTTAGTCAATAGTTGCGGAGACCTGCAGTCAGCATGAGAGCCCATCACCAAGCACTCAATGCTAAATTTGGGAGAGCCTTAACTGTTCATGCTCAGCTGGAGAAACTCTTTTGATGTTGAGTTGTGTACGTGTACCTGTATTTATGTTGATCCCCTGATCCACCTTACTAATGTTCTCACTATGAGAGCAGTCAAAAGCACCATTATTAGACGCTGTTCAAAGAGAGATTTCCTTCTCTGGGTTCAGATGAAGTTGTGTAGGAGTTTTAGGAGAGGATGAAGGAGAGAGCAGAGTGGGAGGTGGAGAACTTGTGCTAAGTTCCTTAAATCTGTGTCTCATTGCAAGAGCAGTAGTAAGAGAGGAATGTGTGAGGAGCTGGAGTCTCCTCTAAGGTTCCTAGTGCACCAGCCTTTTACAGAGGTGGCCTCAAAGAGTATAGGCGAAATCAAGGAGGAGAAAAAGAAGAAACAAGAGTGCATACAGACGTTCAGGTCCCTGTGACCCTTAGAAGTATGGGAAACCTGAATCTGGATGCAAGAGGTGGTTTTTGTCCCTAGCAACAAGGGAAGGAGCAAGAACCTAGAGGCACAAAGCTGTTCAGAACCATGCCTAACAGTGTTGAAGTTTACCAAGGTTTGCTGTCAATTGAGTTCTGGAAGAAGTGGGGTGAACTGTTTGTGGATAGCAAGAGGTTTTTACAATACATTTGAGTTACTGTTCTGGAACATCATCCACAAGTCTGTTATTAACCTAGGGCACTGAAAAGGTTCTCTCTTCCCTCAAAAAGAATAGCAAAACTAGAAGACGTTCAGAGAAAGGCGTCAAAAATGATAAAAGGGATAGCACATTCCACTTGTGAAGAAAGGCCAGACAGGTTATTGCTCTTCAGAATAAATGAAGCACCTGGGGATCAGCTAGTGACTGTGTAGAAATCGAGCTTATTACTGTGGTGAGTGCGGTACTGTACCCCCACCGAGGGACCTAATTGTTTATAGTCTCTGGGAAGAACATCAAATTTATGTCAGCATGTCGGACATTGAACCGGTCTTGGAGGAATAGGGCTAGGCCTGTATAGTTTTGAAATGGTGCATCTCACATCAAACTTGCAAAACGTTGTACAATGGACTAAATTTAGAGGATAGAAAAAAGGTCCAGCAGTGGACCAGAGGTTTGCCCATTTGTTAAATATTATTACAATGAACATATTTGGTCTAGTGCAATAGCTAATACTGCAGGTAATGCTTTCATTCAGGCATGGGTTTCTGGATCCCTCTATATATTACCATTTAGTGTACTATTAGTATATTAAAATTACATGAAGAGAAGCTGCTCTGATCCCCTCTCCTGACCCCTGACCTTGAGAGGAGGAGGACTTCATAAAAAACAATATTGTCATTGCAGCCACTTGCTGATGTAGGGAGCTTTAGAATGTCAGCAAGCACACAGGCACAAAGTCACACTAGAGAGAGGGTGCGGAGTAAGCCGGACCCCTTATTGGGCTGGTGTTTGAGAGCAGCTAACAGCTCTGCAGCTGGCAGGACCCTTTAATGTCACTCTTGATTTACACATCTGACTCCCCCTCCCTGTGACGAACCAGGGAAGCTGTGGCCTGCTGCATTTCAAGAGTTAGACAGCTGAAATTCATTTAGGGCAAAGGACGAGGGCTGTCTCTCTTCACAATGCTGAAGAGACAGAGAAAGGGAGGGCCGTCAAAATATACAAGTGAGAAGAGAAGGGGAGGGCTGTCTCTGTTCATAATGCAGATGAGATGAAGGATAGCTTGCCGTTCGCAAACACCTCTGACACGAAAAATTGGATCATGTCAGACCACTTTGATGTTTCTTTCATAATGTACAGAAATTGTACCTCTTGATCTGTTTTGCCACCTGAAGTGCTGATTTCAGAGGGAAAAATTAGGCGTACAAAGAGCAAGATGCCTCATGTAAGTTCAACATTCAGGAATGGCCAAAACACTTCTTCCAGAAATGGGGCTACTTGGCCACTCTTTATTTCTGCACTGACTTTCCTTAAAATGCAGGACAAGTTCAGACTGAATAAACTGAAGTACTGTTCTCTGCCCCTTTAGGGTTGTGCCTCACTTGCATGATCTGAGCTAAGAGTGAAGGATGGTCGCTTCTGAGGCATTTGACTGTCACTGCAACCTGCACAATGGGGGAGAGGGAAGAGTCTTGCTACCTGCCACCTGACCCCATTGGGTAATGATAATTGCTAAATCAAGAAGATTAAACCTCCTTCTATAACCAAAACCACCTTAGCATATTCTCACATTGTGGCTCAATGTGGCAGCCAACAAGTTCAAGCACACGGCTGACCGGGTGTCAGTTTTTAGCAAAATGTCATACTGGCATTGAAAACGCCCCACTGTTTGCTGAGTGAGAGTTGCTGCTTGAGCAACCCTCAGTCTTGAGCATCCAGATATACCTAAGGGCCACAGAATCAAATCCATCCCAGAAAAAGCAGCCTCTTACACAATAAGTAATGTCTGGAGCCTCTGTCATTGAGGGATCTTTGGAAACCATTTTGAGATGTTTGATGACTCCTCAACAGTAAATGTGGCCCAACTTGTAGTGCTATACAAATGCTCAGAAGTAGTAATAGTAGAGACATTTTACTTCAATGGAATCAGAAAATATTGCATGAAGGCATAAGGAGATTTCATTTAGAAGACCGGGAGTCCTTTCCACCAATCTTGGCAAGACAACAGTGATTAACATCAACTCCTACCTCAGAGAAGTAGGAGGTCATTTTCACTTGCAATTTCTAAAACAAAAATCAGTAATAATTAAATTATAAGAAACAGTAAGAAGATATATATATCATCTCATCAGTTGTCTGAAAAGGCAGTTACAACAATCACTGTGGTCCTCTTATTCAGAGCTAAGGCAGTTAGCCAATGTTGCTGTTCATGAACTCTCACTGGGAGAAGGGAGGACGTGATATAATTAAGGTGCCCCAAGCAAAGTTTGGCTGTAATGTAAGTGACAGAAAACGGAGCTTCCTCTTTTAGATTTAACACAATCAAAAATCAAAGCAAACAACTTTTACATTTAAAAAAACAGAGGGGGGTTAATCTGCACAAAGGGGCAGGTGCAATCCTAAAGGGGGTAACCTGCACGAAAGGCAGGTACATTTGCCCTCAGTCTGAATCTTCTAGGAACTATAACATAATGGTTAACAAGGAAAATGAAAATAAAGATTGTACAGAAGCTGGAAATGCACAGGATTTGCAACCAACTGAACCTGCTCTTGAATTTATTGTACTCACTAGTTACCTCAGCAGGTGGCGAGGACTGGACAAGTGTGATTGAAGGAACTTAGGGAAAATTACAACAGCAAAAAAACTATAATAATGATTGAATATAGTTTGATTCTGCACAGTTTTAGGCATTTTACCACAATTGTTTTGCTTTCTTATCTTCTTTTACTGCAAATGTGTTGGTTTAGACAAGTTCATTTGGTCAGGTTGCTGCCTTTCTTATCGCCTAAAACTTATATAGACCACAGAAGAAATTAAAAGTCAGATTTACATTTCTGCTGAACATGGAAACCATATTAGC
Source organism: Ichthyophis bannanicus (assembly GCA_033557465.1). NCBI lineage: Eukaryota > Metazoa > Chordata > Amphibia > Gymnophiona > Ichthyophiidae > Ichthyophis > Ichthyophis bannanicus. The sequence goes on along the minus strand of CM066047.1, from coordinate 34,453,781 downwards.
TTGCCAGTGGCCACGCTGATCTTCCCTGGCTTGTAGTTAATGGTGCTTGGCTATCCTACACAATGGTCTTTGTAAAAATTATTGTCTTGAATACTCGCCCTCAAATATTGCCTTCTGCTCGTTTTCTCAGGTCTGGTTCCAAAACCGAAGGGCAAAATGGAGGAAGAGAGAGAGGTTTGGACAGATGCAGCAGGTGCGCACTCACTTCTCTACCGCATACGAACTGCCCCTATTAACCCGAGCAGAGAACTATGCACAGGTGAGAACACAGCTGGGCTACCCAGAGACCTGGGCTTGAACTCCGAATTCATCAGATGCCCCTCATCTTTGACCTCATACTATTGCAGTGTCTTCTTGCTTATAAAGATATAGTTGATTACAGTCCCACAAGCGTTCCTTATATTGATGTTTGGAAACTCTGGTTCCTCCCTAGAAGTTTTTCTTTCACAATTTAGCGCCTGTTATGTTTTTGGCCTAGAATGTGAATATTGACTCCAGCCACTAGGAGGAAGGCAAGTGTATACCTGATGAGGGAACACACAGCTGCATTCTCTCTGGCTTTTCAGGTCCATGTAAACCACATGTCCAGACGTAAGCTCTTGCTTTTGAATAAATCTGTACATGCTTTCATACTTTTTGTCTCTCCTTATTCTGAGTGATGCCACAACTATTTGATGACAAATATGGGACATGTTCATTTGAACTGCCAGGTACTTGTGATCTGGATTGGTCACTGTTGGAAACAGAATACTGGACTTGATGGTCTGACCCAGTATGGCATCTCTTATGCTATTGCATGTTAGCAGCAGGAAGGAGAAGAACAGAAAATAAAACAGAACTAAATTCAACTAGATGAATCACTTCCTAAATTCAAACAGGCTTTATCTGGGAAGCACCTTAGCCTTGCCAAATGCACCATAGTCCTGGTGTACCTTTCATAACACAGTAATTGAAAGACATCAAGGTGGAAAAAGACCTGTTTGGGCAGCCATATGCCTCCCTTGCTCATGTTATAGAATTAATTGTATGATCAAAGTATTCACAGTGTCAGTGATTCTCAATGAGGCACCATCTGGGATGGAAGTGGACTTTGTTATGGTGGCCATTGCTGAGCCTGGAATATTCCAGTCTTGCTACATGATTACCAGAAGACAACATTGTGGGATATTGTATTAAAAGTATCCAGTATGTTGTAAACCAAGCTTCAGTGTCACTTTTGCTCACAAGTGGACACTATGCAAGCCTTGTCAGAAGAAATTGATTTGATGCACTAGCCACTACATTAGGAGTCGTAAAGTTCCACAATTATTTATATGGTTGTGATGTGGAGATCCAAAGCTGCTGTTAAAAGGTTTTGACCCAGGGTGAGCTAAAAGTACAAGTGATGACTCCCCAAATCCTTTGTTGTTGGCTTTTGTTGAATGTACCAAAACATGACTATAACCGTGTCAACTGCCTTAGGAAATTAATTGCAAATGCCAGTGCCAAAACTGATTGTCACTAAAGTGTCAAGAATCTGATGCTGCCATTACTCAAAGTTCTGATGCTGGAAGTAATTTATTTATTTATTTATTTATTTATATTCTCTTATATACCGCGCTATTCTGCATCAGTGCGGTTTACATTGAACAAACTGATATTACATTGAACAGGGCATTATAACTTGGAGATAACTATTTTACAGGGAACATGGGCTATGGAGGGTTAAGTGGCTTGCCCAAGACCACAAGGAGCATCTGTGGGACTAGAAACCGCAGTCCTTCCAGCCCAAGGTTGCTGTCCTCTAGTGAGATTTGAACCCCTGACCTTCCGGCCTGAAGTACCTTGCCCCAACCACTAGGCCACTCCTCCACAAGTAATGCCACAACCAGGGTTTCCGCTACCCCAAGCACGGCCTTCTGCTTCTGACCCCACTGACAGTAAGCTGCATTGGAAGGAGATCAGAAGTGGCAGGTCATGTATGCTGAAGCACATGGCTTGCCGCATGCAACAAAGCAGTGGCACGAAGCCATGCACATGGATTGGCTGCCGCCTAGCTCGCCTAGTGGATGAGCTGGCCCTGGCTACAACCACCCCTGCATGCCAATGGTATTACTGGGATGATATCAAGGAATCGGATCTAGTCACATTTCCTTAACTGCGCGTAGTGTAGATGATCTTAAGATGCCAAACAAGTTGATAAGGCAGCAGCAAAAGCCAGGAGGATGCTTGAATGCATAGGAAGAGGAATCAGCAGGAAAAGGCATGTAATAATGCTACTGTATATATCGCTAGTAAGAATTCATTTAGAACACTGTGTGCAATTCTGGCGGCTGCATATTTAGAAGGATATAAGCTGGATAGAGTCAATCCAGAGAGCAGCCACCAAAATGGTCAAAAGTCTTCATTATAAAGCAAGTGGAGACTGGAGATAGATTTAAAGGTCTAAGAAAAAAAAGGGAAAGAGGAGATAGGACAGATGGTGAAACACCTCCAGGAGTAAATGCAGAGGAGGCAAACTTCTTTCAATGGGATAAAGATGAAAGGGGGAAGACTCAAGAGTAATCTGTTTTCACAAAGGGGTAATGGATACATGGAATGGCCTCCAGATGGAGGTGGTGGAGAACAGTGCCGGAGTTCAGGAAGGCGTGGGGCAAACATAGAGGTTCTCTAAGGGAGGGGAAGGGAAACTGATGCTGAGCAAGAGGTGAGGATGGGCAGACTGGGGGGGGGGCATTATGGTCATTATCTGTTGCTACTCTGTTTTTATGTTTTCTAACATGCGGTCATCCATTTGTCTCTGCGTGCTGCGGACAGAAGGCAGCGTGTTTCTCTGCATGTCTGTGTAAGCATGTAGATCTTGAACCCCTAAATACATTAGTGTTTATGTTTATTAAAACTTTATATACCACCCAATACAGTTAGCATCTGGGCGGTTCACAATACATAAAATAAATTTTAAAAAAATGTTAAAAAGAGAGAGAGCTGCGAAAAAGAGCCAGAAAAGGAACGCCATAAAATCAAAGAAAAAAGGGATAGAAACAGAGAAACAGATTGGGGGGTAAAGATGGGTAACAAAAGGGAAAAGAGAAGGGGACGGCAACAACATAGAAAATAATATAAGACAGGGGTAGGGGTATGCTGTCATAGGCCTAGAGGGGGGGGGGGAAAGATGGGGCCGGGAAAGGAAGGTTAAAGGCAGAACAGAAGAAATGGGTTTTGAGGTTAGCTTTAAAGGACGGGTAGGAGGTTTCTAGACATAGAGAGGGGGGAAGGGAGTTCCAGAGCCTTGGACCAAGAAAAAAGAAAGCAGAAGACCGGGTAGATTCTAGGTGCGCTTGGGAGGGGGAGGGTAGAAACATACGGTTAGCATGAATAGAGCGAGAGGACGATGTGGGGTATGAAGGTGAACCTGGCTGATAAGATACAGGGGGATACCTGAATGGATCACCCTGTGAACAAAAATAAGAATCTTAAACTGAACACGAAAGACAACAGGAAGCCAATGAAAATGTATTAACAGAGGGGTGACATGATCAAACCGTGAAGCATGGGAAAGAACACGAACAGCAGCATTTTGAACACGTTGAAGGCGACAAAGTTGGGATTGGGGGAGACCAGCAAGACAAACATTACAATAGTCGAGATGAGACATAACAAGGGAGATAATGAGAGTAGTCATGGAAGAAATAGTAAGAAAAGGACGTACGGCACAAAGTTGTTTTAAGGAAAAGAAGGAACGTTGGACAACTGAGGAGATATGTTCTTTAAAGGAAAGGAAGGAATCAAGAATCACACCCAAGTACCGCAAGGAAGAGACAGTGGGGATGGGTGAAGAGGAAAATAAGGGAGTGAGGGTAGGAGTGGGATTACCGAAAGTGAACCATATGGCCGAAGCTTTCGAGATTAATGTGAAGAAAGTTAGTTGAGAGCCAGGAGGCTACAGAAGAGAGACAAGTATTGAAGGCAGTGATATGAGGTGCAACAGAATCAATGTGATAGAGGAGAAAGATATCATCCGCGTAGTAATAGGCAGAAACACCGTGTTGCTGGACAAGGAGGGCAAGAGGGGCCAGGAATACATTAAAGAGAAGAGGGGCGAGAACAGAACCTTGAGGAACACCACAGGGAAGGGGTGTAGAGGGAGAGGACTCTGAACCAGTGTGAACTGAGAAAGTGCGACTGAACAAAAAAGAGTGAAACCAACGAAGAACCAAACCAGAAAGACCCGCATCCTGAAGGCGAGATAGCAAAGTGCGGTGATCAACCAGGTGGAAAGCAGCCGAGAGATCTAAAGAAACAGCAAGAGAAAGTAGACCACGATCTGGGTGACAGCACAATTGCTTCCAAATTGCGAGGGAACAAAGTAAATTCAAAAATGGCAGAGGAAAAGAATAATGGAGTTTCCGCTTTGAATTGTTGTCCGGGGGAGAACATAGCCTGACATTTAATCCCTTAATCCATAGCTTTACAAATCATTCTAATACATGTGAGGGCACATTTTAGAAAAAAATGAGGTGGAGACCACCATGTCTGCAATTTTGACAGTATTTTAGAAATGGCTCTGTGGATGATGGAGCCGTTTCTAAATGTATATCCATGTGCAGCAGGAGGGGCGATCTTGCAAATTTGCACATGGGAAAAATGGATGGCGGAACTACGACAGATTATACATATAAGTTCTGGCATTTCAGATGTGTCCGAGGCAAAACTGTTTCAGCCACAGTCTTTCCAAAATCATGCTTTACACTTGACTGCAGCTTGTATATTTTTCTACCTCCGTATCCATGTTTAAAACATTAATAGGGCTGATAAAATCATCCCATTGCTGAATACTGTCATAATCAATTCAACAAAACTAGTAGCAGAAAGAACTACAAAGACATTAACTTGGTTTTTCCCTTTTTCTTAGGGAATTTTAGACTTTAGCGCTGTTAGGCTTGGCATGTGAATTTGGAGAAGCAACTTCTCGTTTCCTACTTCTTTTGCCGTCTCTTTCTTCTTTGGGCCAGAAGCTTCCTTTGTCCAAAGTTTCCATTCTTTGTTCCTCCAGTTTAGTAGTTGAACCTTTAAGTCTCCTCCAAACCTCGACTCTTGATCTACTGCTAATCCTGCAGGTTGTCATTGGCATGCCTGACCTTTCACAAAGAGAAAGGCAAGGGAGCAGTGGACAAGTCTATATTGCGTGTGAGAGCTGAGGGTCCAGGCCTTCCTCTAAGAGAACAGAGTTAAGAAAGCTACAGATCCAACTCATGGCAAATGATGCTCTGGCAGCTCCTGTCACTCGTTTTTTTTTTTTTTTCTTCTTCTCTTTTTTTCTTACATTTCATCACTAATGCAAATCCAAAATGAATTTCAAGGAGGTAAGAGGTCAGGGTTTAGAAGAAGGGTGAGTAGTGCTGGGGGGCTGTGGAATGCGGAGCTCTTCGGTCTTCACATCTGGATCCTCTCCCATTGCATTCTTTCATCTCACACTCTCTTACACCTATTCCCCATGGAAGGGCCTCATGCCGACAACCCGTTCTGCAGTATACCCGCCTTTTCTTTTCTTTTTTTCCAATCTGGGAGCCCAGATGTAGGCTAGAGATGGATATGCTGCTGAATTGAGCATTTTACAATGCATGGTATGTATGTATTTATTTATTTATTTATTTTTTAGAGATGTAAAGAGCTCCATGCTGCCTGGACACAGAATCAAAATATTTTCCCTTACTCTTTCTTAGGGCCAGCTTTTTGCCTGAGGCAAAAGCTGAGCATCAAAACGCAATGGAAGAAAGGGGGGGGGGGGGAGGGAAGCCTGAATATCAGTTTGCTTCCATAATTTTTGAAATCATGCCCTTTTTGGTCCAAGGATTTAATTTCCTCAGACTTTAGGAAAGGAAAAAAATCTACAGAAAATATTGTTAAAAGTGAATAATTTTTTAACAAAAAGCATTACAAAACTTTCGCTCAAAGTACTAAACTAATCAGTATAAGTTCCACAGTGTTTTTCTTTTTCACACATCTGGAATAATTATTGGTAGGATTATTCAATGAGGTTTCTACAGTATACACTGGACTACTCGCATAAATGCTAGGCAGAAAGGATTTAAATTTAATTCTAAAGACAGGCACCACTGTTGAGATGTCTCTCTATTGAATCTAGAAGAATCAAAATAATGTTTGCATGAAGGAAACTAGAACCAGAAGTGTGGAATTTCAGAAACACCCAAGCAGTACACTGACTATAGCTGAGTTTCTCCCTTTTTATAGTTTTACTATGCATCCTTGCATTGCATTGCATTGCATTGCATAGATGCAGTGATTGCAGTAGTGTGATCATTGTGGGTGCGGGTACTCTCCTTACCTATGAGCTATAGACCAATACTCAAAGCATGAATATACCTGAAGTTTTGCTTTGAAACTTGTGATAGCAAGTATGCATGGTCATTGTGCATGTTTGTTTTTTCTGTGTATGAAATGTTGCTGAAATATATATGTGGAAGAATATATGCATACTTTCCCTTTGAAAACTGTCTACAGGTGCAAAGGATCTGTAGTTTTTTCACCTGCTTTTTGAAGGGATCAAGTCCCACTGATACTCCTTGTGGCCTTGGGTAAGTCACTTAACCCTCCATTGCCTCAGGTACAAACTTAGATTGTAACCCTGCGGGGACAGGGAAATACCTCCAGTACCTGACTGTAACTCGCTTTGATCTACTATTGGAAAGGTGTGGGCTAAATATTAATAAATTAAATATGGAAAACAATAGGAATAGTTTTGAAAATTCAGTGTACCTGCATTATTATTCCATCCAAAACATCCCACCAGGAATGTCTGCTTTCACTCTGGCTAACAGTATCTATGCCCTATATAGTTTTAGCCAGACAGGAAAAGCAATTTTCAGACATCCAATTTACCCAGTTAAGGGGGTAGTTACTAACGTGTGTTAAGAGGCAAAAATCACACGTTATTCCCTTAACACATGATTTTGCTGTTTAATGCATATTATTTTACCATATTGCACATTAGTTTATCGCAATACAAATTACATAATGGGATGGAAAGCATGCATATGCATGGGAAACACCTAATAATTATGTAAATGGAATAAAGCAGCTTGAGTTCAACTTTGCAAGCTGTGTTATTCCAGGAATAATGACACCAGCTCAAAGCTGGCATTATTTTTCCTACCAGGGATCCATTGGATTGCTAACATGTCATCAGATGCTTTTGGGCATCCCCCCCCCCCCCCACCACCATTCACTAGTCAAGAACCTCCACTCCCACTGAAGTCACCATTAGTACTCTTTCCTCCTATAGGCACACCTTTCCAGTCCATACAGATCTAACAGTTACAGGGCAGGAACAACCCCATGTCACTCCTACCTTGTCTGGTTCCAGATTTCAAAATGGTGGCTCACAACCCCTAGTGGTAGTCTTGCAGTACTACGGCTAGGGGTTGGGAGCTGCTATTTTGAAACCCGGAGCCAGATGGGACAAGAACAACTGGGGATCGCTCCTGTCCCATACTTACTAAACCTTATATGGCAGCTCGACCCCTAGAGGTAGTGCTGCAAGACTACTGTTAGAGGTCGCAAGCCACCTTTTTGAAATCTGGAGCCAGATGGGGCATGAGGAACTATGGGGATTACTCCTGCCCTATATCCATTAAACCATCATGGACTGGAAAGATTTCACCACAACTTAGTATCTATGGGCCCTATTTACATCTCGGTGATGCTATGTGCATTGCCCACCCCCCTTCAGCCTAACTCAGATTTTCAATGCCGGAGTCATATGCGGCCCTGGCATTGAAAATCTGGGTCTCGCCGCACACCCTAGAAGCTGCAGGTTTTTCCTCGCCTATCTTTAAGGCACAGAGGGCTAAATGGGTAGCATCGAAAATTGGTGCTACCTGGTTAGCCCTTTCCTCCACCCCGGAACGCCCCTAAAATGCCTCAAGGCTAACCTCAAAGCATCTGGGTGCATTAGGGACATATCTGGGATTTTTGAAGGGCACTACCCATGTACATGCCTTTGAAAATCGGGCCTTATTTCCCTAAATATCTTTGAAAACCACCCTCTATAAGATGATAATGTCCTCTTTTTAGAGGGATGGTTTGCTTTTCAGTCTTTCATTTGAGGTGCGTATCCCTCTATTTATTTATTAGTATTTAGCTCAAGTCTTTCCAATGGTAGTTCAAAGTGAGTTACATGCAGGTATGTAAGTATTTCCCTGTTCCCAGAGGACTTTCAATCTAAGTTTGTACCTGAGGCAATGGAAGGTTAAGTGACTTGCCCAAGGTCACAAGGAGCACCAGTGGGAATCAAACCCTGATCTCTTGGGTACTAGGCTGTTGCTCTAACCAATAGGCTACTTCTCCAGTCTACAACTTAACATCCTGTTATCGTGGAGGGGGGGGGGGGGTGTTCTAAGATGGTGGCTTGAACAGGAGCTCTGGTGTACTGGATGCCAAAGTGCAACACAAAAGCAAAGTCTTACCCCTTGGAGTCTTCACAGTCCATCCTAGGTCCAATGGACCGATATGTGGGAGTCTCCAGGGCAGCAATGCAGGCGGTTAGGTCAGGCTTCGAGGTGACCAGGTTGGAGGAGCCGGTGCTGCCCTCCAATACTGAAACCTCGCTGTCACCTGAGACAGTCTCCACCCCGCCTGGGTGAAGTCCTTCCCTCGCCTGACAGCCTGGAGCCATCGACTTCTACAGTTGGAGCCGAATTTGGCAACATGTGAGGGGGTCTGCTGGCAAAAGTATAAGGGATGCTCCCTGGTGTTACAGGGGATTCCAGGGCAAATTTAGGATCTGTGGGAGCTTCAACAGCTGAAAGTTCTGGTGTTATGGAGTAACCTTTTGGAAGTCTGGTGTCTGCAACTTCTACACCTGTTCTGCTTCTCCCTCATCCCAAGAAGTTTACACTGGAGACTATCTAGGAAGCCATTGCTATGCTTTCTGAAACAGTCTCCAAGCAGTCATTTGACCTGTCTGCCAAGGTGCAACAGAACTCTGATCGTATAGCAGTATCTGTAAGTACTGTTGAATTGTTGAAACCTACGATTGAAGAGCATGATCAACAATTATACTTTTTGTTGGATACTAATTTGGCTCTGGTTAAGAACAATTTCACTCTACATTTTAAGCTGGAGCTTTTGGCGAACTCGGCCTGTTCGGTAATCTGTGGGTTTTGAATTTCCCTCACTCAGTGGTGATATCACCAATCGAGATGTTTAAAAAGTACTTGTTGGAAGTTATTGCAATTCCTCCAGAGTTGATTCCTCCTCTAGCTAAAGTTTATTACTTACCTTCTGGTAAGAAGGAGCCTGCTGGTCAACGTGTGGATACCTTGAATGTGACTGAACGTTTGGATATTTCTGGACAAGTATAAACCTGCTACATTGTTAGTATCCTGTGCCCTCTCTACAGCAAGGGACTGGATTTTGAAAATGCATTTCAGAAAGTGATCTGTGACTTTCCTGGGATTCTCCATCTCAATTTTTCTTGATATATCTATGGAGGCACAAAAGCATTGCCGACCATTTCTATTGATGAAACCTGCTGTGCTGCAGTTGAGAGCTCTTTCCATCCCATGTAAATGTTTGGCAATGTTTAAGTCTGTCAGATATGTATTTATTCAACCTTCTGAACTTACTGATTTCCTTAACGCCAGGAGAGTGGTGGCATCTTCACCTGCTAGCCTAAAGGTTGATGTCTCTACCATGCCATGAATACTTGCTCTGGGCTCCTCTTGCACCATCTGGTTTTCCTAAAATGTTTTGAGGTACTTACCTCCTCACTAAAACTTTTTCTTTCACGTCCCTTTTCTATAGTGGGCTATCAGGAAACATTTTGGATTTATGTTTTGCTTGAATTATATCATATTTTTGGTTGGTTAATGTAATTACTTTGAAACTTCTGTTTTCTGTACAAGCCATTGTGTCTTGATAATATTATTGTCATCACTGATTTCCTGTCTTTGAATTTCTTTCTTTCTCAGATCCAGAATCCCTCTTGGATTGGAAATAATGGTGGTGGCTCCCCAGTGCCAGCCTGTGTGGTCCCCTGTGACACAGTGCCATCCTGCATGTCTCCTCATGCCCATCCCCACCCAGCTGCAGGTGTTTCTGAATTCCTGAGTGTGCCAGGCCCTGGGGGTCATGTGGCACAGACACACATGGGCAGCCTTTTTGGCACAGCTGGCATCAGCACTGGCATCAATGGCTATGACCTGAATGCTGAACCAGACCGCAAAACCTCCAGCATTGCAGCCCTCAGAATGAAAGCCAAGGAGCACAGTGCAGCCATATCGTGGGCAACATGACAGAGCACAGCCAGCTAGCATCAAGGAAAAGACCCAAGTCAAGATGTTCTGTTGAACTTAAGATATCAACTGCATTCTCGGGATTTGTGTGCCGCACTTTTAGCAAAACCTAGGATCAAATCGACTAGATATATAGGGTTATCTATTACCATAAGTGGAATGCTTCACTTATACCAGTTGGAGTGGCCTTCTATCAGCATTTAGAGATCAATTATAAATTTGAAATGACAAAAAGATTAGAGAGATCTCACATACTCCATATAGACAGTGCATTTTCATTTTGTTTGTGTTTTTAAAGTTTTTTTTTTTAATTGGAGTTTCTTCTGGTGTCTTGTTTGCTGATGACTGACATTTTTGCTGACATGAGATTTAAGCTTTGTCAACCACCTTGTTAACCAATTAAATAGCATTGCACAGCATGTGCTTTCAGAAGCTAAAGACTGGGGTCAGTAAGGCGCCCTTCCATATACGGGAAGGTAGCCAGGTACACGCTAGATTCCTTCTTCTGTTCATTCTCAGGGGAACTTATCCTGGCACTAAATCTTAGTGGAGACCATCGGAGACCTGGCTGCAACTACGTCCCTGATTCTCTTTTCTCCCTACACATTCTTGTATCTAAAAATAAGGACCCGATTCCTTAAGGCTTTTCTTCCATTCTTTGTCTACTGGAAAAGCTGATGAATCAGGTCCTTAGTCATTGTGAGCCAGAGTTAGATCATCTTCACTCTAGTAAAGGAGTTGGTGGCTCCTATATTCAGTCCTCTCCATTATCACGACGTGCACTGGTAACGTACAACTCTGTCAACCTTACCAGCTCATCACGGTCTCATACTTATCGGGTAATAGCTAAAACACATTATGGGGGTAACATTAAAACACTTTTAGGATTAAACCCTCTTTTATCCACAGAAAAAGACTTTTATAAAATGACATTCGAGATAGGTTATGTGAGTGTAAAGCAAATACAGGTGTGTTTGGAGGAGCACAAGCAGAGTTGCAAAGCATGCATGTATTTGATAAAATATGTACGCACATCTACACCAACTCCCAAGAAAGTGTAAATTGACGGGGTGCGTTTTACCTGCAATCCTTACAAGTTTTTTGTGGCTATTTTATAAAAGACGCATAGACACCTATGTTGTTTTTAGAATATAGCTCCCAAATAGGTTCCTACTTGGCCTTCACCCCATAGGAAACGTGTTAAAATTAATTGCCATATATTTTAGATGAGTCCCCTTCTTAGACATCAGCTCATAACAGAAAAAAATCATAGATTTTTATAATTATATACTGTACCCAAACTATTTTTGTAATATACCTGGATTGTGTGGATCTATGCTTTTGGGTGAACTCTTGCATTGTTATATTAAAACATACTGAGCCCCTTTTACTAATGCTTAGCACATGCTATATCTGCTGTATGGCCTATTTTATTCCTATGGGCTAAGTGGTAGATAGTACACACTAAGCATAGTAAAAGGGGCCACTGTTGCATTGCTTTAAAAAAATCAGCTTATTTTTCTACATTGATTTCTATACAGTAAAATATTAATGTCCTAAGCTCTGCAACAGTTTGTTTCTTTTTTAATTATTTTCCCAGCTAGAATATAATTTTCTATCCATATAAGGATAAAAGGTACAAGATATATTTTTTAAAAAAGCAAGACATTTTGTCTGAAAGTGAATGGTATGATGCACTTGCAAGTAAAAAACAAGTCCCTTCAACCTAATCAATCCCATCTGACCCAAGAATCCATCTCAGGCCCTACTCACCTAATCTCGTCCCAGCTCCTTCAGCCCAAATAATCCCCAACCCATCTGACCTAAATATCATCCCAGACCCTTCTCACCCAGGTCTTGTCCTGGTATTTTGACCCTTGTCCCTTTCCCTTCAAATCTTTATGCCAACCCATTCTCACCCATTTCCCTTACCCTCTTGGTATTTAAAAAAAACAACACAGAGAGAGACTGCATTCAAAGGACATATATTATCTAACATTTAATATTGTTTGGTGATGTAGATAGCCACCAATTTACTTGTTAGTTGACTCCCTTAGGAATTACTGTAGAGCTCGTTTTTTTGACATGGTCATTACTATAAGCATACTCTTACTTTCTCCCATAAGGGACTAACACAAGTTCTGAAGCTCTGGTGGAGAATGGTTTTACAAAGTTAAACCACTACTGTAATAAGCAAACTATTGAATGTGGCTAGCAAGACTGTGGGGCATGAGCTGCCCACATGTTTGTTTCCCTTATAATTCATATATCAGTAACTATGATGAAATTATTTATTACATATTTGGTGGCATTATCAGGTCTTTCTAACACCTTGCTGTGTTTTGTGAAAAGGATTTGCATCTCCTCCCATTTCAGACAGAGCACAGCATAACACAAGGAACCAAGCTTTATCTGCTCAAGGCTAGGAGATGTAGTTGAGCCTTTCCTGGGGATAAATGTTCTCATCGGGTCTTGTTCTAAGGAAGGTCGTGTTTAAAGAGCTTGGAGACTCCAAAGACGCCATTTACAGTCTTTGGGTTACGCTGAAATGAAGTGATTCAGCCTGTAATATTGTTCAATAATGATTTAGTGACTTAATGTCCCTGTCTGTTTTCTAAAATGATTCTTTGGGCAAAGCAAGCATTTTAAACATTCTCTTCCTTGGGCCAAAAAAAAGGCTAGGATGTCAAGAAAGAGAACATATAGATTTGCTATGAGTATGTTTATAAGGGATTGTATGCACATAAAAGGCCTTGCATAAAATTACCCCAGGAGTTACGTACATAAAAGCATGCACAATGCCAAAAAGGCATGCACTTTTATGTGACTACGGACAGAGTTGCAATTCCATGCCTACTTAACACATGAACATTGATGCTGACTCCCAAGCAAAGGTAAATGACCACAGTTTCAACCTACGTGCAATTTCTTCCACTTTTGGTCTAGTATTTTATAAAGATACATAGGTGTCTATGTGTCTCTATAAATAGGCATAAAATAGGTGTGTCTTGGCCATCCCAAGAAGGTGGCCTATTATAAAATTACCCTTCATGTGTAGTGAGTTTCTATACGGTTGACTGGAAGAATCAAGAAAGGGAGAAACGAGTTTAGCCTGGTAAATGGTTTAGAACAAGCCTTCTCTCCTTAGGAAAACATTTGTATTCTATTGTTCCTCTAATAACACTAAACATAATTTATCCAAATTTAATTTTCAGCTGATGTGGAAATAAACTGTATGCGCTCAGAAATTCATAGATCTCTTGACTGCAGTTGGATAGTCATGGCTGTGTATTGACAGTCCTGCTATAGCATCACTTTTGATCTATACAGCCAATGGCTTATGGTCCCAGCATATCCAGATCCTGTATCAACATAATTTGGCTAAAGCCTTGAATAATAAGTGAAATCTAAAAATTAGTTTGCTCAAAAGCCTTCTATACATGCTGAGTGGGAAGGTGAAAAAACATTTTGGCTACCTGAAGATAATCTGGCAGCTATTTACAATTCCTGTTAAGAGTCAATAAAAAAAAAATTGGCTGGTCTCCATGCCACTTCTGAGTTTGCCAGCTTTCTGCTCAGACTGCTGGTTACAATCACTCTCCACAGCTTTGGTTCTGCACAATTGGATAAGAATGCTCAGGTGGTTTCTTTAATTGAGCCAATATGATCTGATTAGTCTGATGTCAACTGCAGAAAATGGTAGCCTGAGCTTTGAAGAAAAGCCATTAGGCACCTTAGATGAACCTTTAGCCTTGCACCTGATCGAGCCAATAGCAGCCTCCCATCATGCTCCAATGAAAATACAGAACTGTAGATCATAGTTTTAAATATTACATTTATATAAATGGGGTAATTTTATAAAGCCTCCTCCACATGTAAAATATATTTTACATGTGGCAACAGGCAGTTATAAAATTGCTCACTGGTAAACATGTAAAAAGTAGGCATGCCATAGTATGAAAGGCCAGATGGATAGGCCATCAAGTTTCTATAGAGGCCAATTCCATACTGGCCGTTTCCCCCTGTACAGCTGATCAGAATCAGGGCGTACAGAGGTAGACCCGATTCTGATCCCACAGGGGCTAGATGTGCCTGTGGGATCAGAATCAGGTCTACGACCTGGACATGCAGGCTGGACCCCGATTCCAATCAGCCGCACATCCAGCCCACATACCCAGCAAACTTAGCCAGGCTCCTGAAAGGAACCACAGTGCCAGGGCATCCCATCGCCATGGCACAGCAGCTCCATTTAGGAGCTGTAATCCCCAGCTGCAGAAACTAATCTTCTTTCCCCGCAGCCTGACCCCCTGATCTGGCCTCCCATGGCCAGGATCGGGCTACAGGGAACCCCCTGCACTTCCTTGCCCTCCTTACCAGGCCTGGTCACATCATTTGGCTCCATCCAGGGGGACCTATTCCACCTCCAAGGTGGAATTAAGTCCCCCATCTCCATGGCAGACCCTAGAGATACAAGATCGACCTTGGAATCGGCCCTGTATGTCTGGGGTTGCTCTCTGCCTGCCCTTGCTCTGCCTCTGTCCTACCCCCTCCCTCCCACGAACAGAGTTCCCCATACAAATTGCCTGTTCATATGTGGAGCTCTGTCCCTGGCCGGCAGCCCAGCTGTTTAGAGGGTCTGGATGTCCAGACCCACTAAACAGTGTTCAGAATGACCCTGATAGTGTCTACTCTCATGATCTGTCCTTAGGCATAGTTTGACCAGACTTGTGATGTAAATGCATAGAGTGCGTACAAACACATCTACACCTCCTCCAGACCAAGTGTGCACGAGCATTTCTGGCTACTGGGAATCCTTGTACAAGTCAAAAGGCACACAGGCACGATGCTGCCTTTATAAAATACTTCGGTCATATAAAAATCAGCTTATAAACTTATAGTAAGGGAGAAATTATGATGTGTCTACATAACACTTGCGCTACCTTCATGCGGCTGTAGTTCCATATAATCACTGGTCCCACATTACACCGCAAACGTTTTGTACTTCGATTTTGCATATAAAAACCTCCAAGTCAGCGAATTCATTTATTTCATATATTCAGCCAAATTACTTATCTTATGGCCATATCCTTCTTTGATCAAAAGCACTCTCTTCATTTCATCACTACCCCTTCCTGTCATCAAGCAGCCATTGGGCATGAAGCCATATTTCAAAACTTCTACCTAAAATGTGCTGACTGATATAATTTCATCTGGTCCACCTCACTCTGTTACCTTCAAAGAGAAGAGAATTGTTAAATCAAAGGAGGATATGGCCATAATATAAGATAGGTCATCTGGTTGAATACATGAAATAGATGAATTGGAGGTTTTTATATGCAAATAAGTACAAAACGACTTATCCTCTCCCTGGGTAAAAGTACACACTGATGACTGTTTGTGGCTGTCATGACCTATAGTTTTGCTTTGATTGTAGTTGCTCATTGCAGTCCTCCTTAGGCAACACCTAGTCTGTCTAATGATTAAAAGCTGGTTCTGCCTGGAGGGGAGTTTATGTCTTAACAGAGTGCTGCTTCTCCACCCTTTCCTGGGGCCACACCTAGCCAGTCAGGGTTTTAGAATTGCCATAATGACTATGCAAGAGACAGATCTGTATGTACTGGAGACTCATTGTATTCAAATTTATATTATACATATTCATTGTGGTAATCCTTAAAAAGTACTTGGCTAGGTGTGTCTCCATGGGAGGGTCATAATCAATCAATGCCTAGGATCCACTAACAAAAGGGGACAGGCCCAAAAGATGCTTCACCAACCAATCTCCTGATCCTTTCTTGAAGCTGAGAGGTTCTTTAGAAAAACTATAAGACAGCTCTTGGAACTGGCCAGCCAGAAACTGCTTGTATAGTCCATGTCATCCATGCACCTACTGGGCTCACAAGCACAAGTCCCCATTTCCACCATGAAAGACTTTCAAGCATGAAATAAATTCTGAAAATCATGCAATGGGATCAGTCAGTTAGATCCCCCCCCCCCCCCAACTTTGTGATTGTATGAACACGCTTGCTAGGGCATTTACCATGTCAAAGGAAATAACTGGGGTATCCGGATGCCTGGCTTCGCCTGCTGCAGCAGAAACACCTCCCACACACGCTTGACCACTTAACCCTACTCCCCCCTCCTCCCCCCCCCCCCCATTGCCGTTTTCCCACAAAATACGCACACACTGAATTCTGGAACAACATTTGGTCTCAGCTTTATTAACCATATTCTAACACCGGCCCAACATGGGCCCATACAACATTCTTATTTCCAAAACAACTGCCCCCCCAACCCCCTCCAAATCCGGATGATGCCCCCCACCAGCCATTTATTAGCAAGGTAGTGCATCATCCTCCCCCTATTTCCCCCTACCACCCGCCTCGCCGTGTTATTAGCAAAGGCCGGCTCCAGTTGCCTTCCACTGGGCAGAGACCCCAATGGTGATGTCTCTCCCAACCTGAGGAGCACTCCGCTCCCCTCAATGCGGCATCAGCCGTATATGCCCCGCTGGGTCAACGAGCACTAGCTTGCTACCCCACCACCGGCACAAGGTAGCCCACCTATCCTTGTGCCCCCCCCCCCCCAAAGAAAGCTGCAACCAACACCAACCCTTCAGCACTTCCTGAAGTTATTCAATAACAAGTCTTGCCCCACCGGAGCAAGATGCACTCCATCCATGCGATACAGTCCCACGCACTTCACCTCAGCCCAAGGGTGCAACACCTGGAGCCTGCTGGTCTGCTGGACCCAGCGCCCGATCTGCCTGTTAATCTTGACTAAGCCTCGAGACCACCGATGCTGTAGCCAGCAAGCAGGGCGTGGAATGATATCAGACCAAATAATGGCAACCCCTGGTAATAATTCACGCACAAGTCCAATGTCCCTCTGAACAGTTCGAATGAGCTGCCTACATGACCAGCTCGATAAGTCATTGCCACCCAGATGAAGCAGCAGCCCGACTGGCCGCTGCCACTGTCCGATTTTCGACTGCACGAAGGGTACCAGCTGCCACAATCTCATGCCACGCTCCCCCATCCAACACAGCCGGATTCCCGATGCCGCCAGCCCGAGGTGCCTTCCCAGTGGCCGCGACAGGGCCCTGTGCTCGGCCCAATACATGAAGGAATGGCCGATGATCCACCACTCTCCAGAGCACGCACCATCTACAAGAAGACAAATCGGACTGCAACCAGCGGACAACTCTGCAAAAGAAATGAAAATGTTAGTATCCCCCCCCCCTCCCCCCCAGCTGCAGCACTGAATTGCATTATCATTACTGAGTCCTTCCGCAGACAATACCCTAGTCCCGCAACCCAGCTCAGGACTCCTGCGGATGGATGTATCCCGCATACGCGCCCGAGCGCCACCTGACAATCCGCTGAATTACCCGTCCTTCGAGTCCCGCTGCCGCCGCACCCGTAGCAGCACCAATCCTGAAGGAGTGCGAGGCGAATCTCCTCTCCTCACAGTCCAGATGCTGCAAAGCCAAACGCAACACAGCAGTAAACTGAAACTGCGTTACCGGCTTACCATTCTCATGTACAAGTAAATAGCCCGCTGCCCCCGATCGCCACTGCAGATAGCTCTGCATATTATGCACAGGACAGGACGGCAAGGGAAAAATTGGCTTCAATATCACTCAACCCTCTTTACCCATCTGGTCCGTTTTAGATCGCGGGATAAAGATGCACATCTTTGCCGCATCCAGCATCACATGTTTGACATTCAAACCTCCGAACGTGCCTGCCCTTGCTGACCTTGGCACAAGCTCGCACACGCGGAATGCTCCAAAAAATGCGGTCACAAACAATGCCCGAAACAGGACGGACTCAAAATCCGAGACTGCGATTTGTGGTAACGCCTCGCAAATCTGGAGTAGTAGCTCATGAGATACCGGGAGTCGCCAGTCTTGCAACTTGGGGCCCACCCTGGCCCAATCTGCCAACATGCGCTTCACCAAAAACGATACATGAGGGTTACCCCACCCGGCCGCCTTACAGAAAAAGGAAAACCCTGCTATCGCCGATGTGACCGCTGATCTGGCCCAACCCTCCCTTTTTGCCCACAACACAAATTGGCCCACTAACTCCTCTGTAACTCGCCCTCCCCCCCCCCCCACCCCTTCGTGTTCAAAAAACCACTCACCGGGGAATATCCTCACAAGTACATCGCCCATGTTCCTCGCGCCACCGACGCAACCAACAACGCCATCATGTTAGGATCCCAACCTGCCAGAGATGATCCGGCACCACTGAGGCCGTTTCTTCTGCGTCCGGAGCCAGCAGCCGGAAATGCGACCACTGAAAAAGGGACAAAGCATCAGCAATGGAATTCTGGGTACCCGGCATATGCCACGCTCTTGCCGTGACATTCAGCCGTAGGCAAGCCAATACGAATACCCTCATCAGTGCCACCACTCTCGGGCACTTGGGCGCAAGCCAATTGATAACTTCTACCACCGCTACAGTCACACCAGAACACCACCCTCCTGTTCCACAACCACTTCGGCCACACCCATAGCGCGACCACGATGGGGAATAGTTCCAGAAATGCAATGTTGCGGATCAGCCCGGACACCCCCATTCGATAGGCCATGCCTCTGCATACCAAGCCCCCTGGCACTATGCCCTGAATCCAGAACTGCCCGCCACATCCATAAACAATTGCAAGTCCACATTTGAAAGCTCCGGCAACTGCAATACCGTGCAACCATTGAAATCGGCTAAAAAGGCGTCCCACACCCGCAAGTCTTCATGCATTCTGTATGACACACGAATACGGTGATGCGGCCGCAGCACCCCCACCATTGCCAAGGACAACTGCCGCGCGAAGGGGTGCCCCATGGGAATAACCCGACATGCAAAAGTTGAGATGCCCAACCAATGACTGCAGCACCCTGAGGATAGTTTTGCCCGCCGATCCTACTGACACGACCAATTCCCTTAGCCGTTCAACTTTCTGTGCCAGCAGACACACTACCATCATCCCCGAATCTATCTCTATTCCTAAAAAGGTAAGACACATGACAGGACCCACCGTTTTGTCCACCGCTATAGGGATACAAAAGTCACCTGCCAAACTATGAAAAGCGTCCAACAGTGTGGCACAAGTCCCAACCTAGCCGGGCCCCACGAAGAAAAAATCATCGAGGTAATGCACTATGGTGGAGAAACCCATCCGCTGCTCTAACACTCAATGTAGGAAGGTACTAAAGGCTTCAAAGTAAGCGCATGATATCGCACAACCCATAGGCATACACTTATCGAAGTAAAACTGTGAACAAAACTGAAATCCCAACAACGGAAATGCTGAAGGGTGAACTGGCAACAATTGGAATGCTGATTCGATGTCTACCTTCGCCATCAGGGCTCCGGACCCACACTGCCGTACTAATGCAACTGCCGCATCAAAGGAAGCATAACGTACCGTGCACAACTTGTGAGGAATGTGATCGTTCACGGAATTGCCAGGAGGGCAGGATAAGTTATGAATTAATCTATAACTACCCGGCTCCTTTTTTGGGTACTACTCCCAATGGAGAAACCATAAAAGGGGAAAACGGGGGTTCTTGAAAAGGCCCAGCTATTCGGCCCAAAGCACATTCGGCCTCAATCTTCTTGTGCACCACATTGGCCAATGAACTTACAGAACTAGTGTTCTTAGACCGTCGCCCCTTTACCACACTGTGGAATGGAATACGGAAGCTTTCCAAGAAACCCAGCAAAATCACCCTCCATGCCTTACCCTATCGGGACCACCCATAACAAACCAGCCACGGACACATTGCGTCAGCTCTTATGGGCGTAGGAGCCAATGCCCCGCTCGCTCCCTCACTTACCCCCCGCTGGGGCTCCCGCCACCCCGTTGCGGCTATATTTTGTGGCTGAATGCCCACTCCCACACAGGGAACATGCGTGCCTGAACTTACAGTCCGGGAATGGACAAGAAGATTTGTTGAAGCGCCAGCACACATCTCCCCCTCCTGTACCCCCCTTTGGTTGAGTAGTAGAGATGCCTGGCGCTCGAAAGGACCGCGAGCCCGCTATAGCCGTTTGAGCCCCTGCCTTGACCCCGCCTCCCCCTGCTCCCCCACCCTGCTTTTTGCAGACATTTGCGTTAGCCACAAATTGATGTCTTTTATCCCCCATGAGAGATGCCCATTTTCCTCCATCATATCCCTGAACGCCTCGTCATAGTTCAACCACACCCAACCGTCATGCGTCTGTGACACCGCTAAAATCGTGTCCACGTAAGCCAACAGCGCACCGTACTGTCCTGGAAAGTAATGTCCCCATACGCTAGCTAACCTTAAGAACGCCCGTGTCCAATTGAGGGTATTGCGGGAAACCTTCCGCACCCTACCTGCTTTCTCATCCTCTTTACGCTTTTTTCTGCTTTCCCCCGAGTGTTTCCTACCCTCCAGCAGGTGAAAGATGTCAATATACCTGCACCGTTTGATCCGATGTCTCAACTTCCTCGGTACGCCCTCCCACAGCTCTGCACAACAAACTACTGTGGCACCAGATCCCTCGCCCTTCTTGCCCCGCCGCTGCTGCCGAATCCCCTGAAGAATCCGCAGACGCGGTCGAGGAAGACGATGAAGATGAATCACGCCAGCAACGGCGGCCCTGTCTGTGCTTCGCTTTTGCCTTCCTGCCTACTCAAGGCCCCCCCCCCCCCTCCGCTCGCATACTCACCAGCTTCTGGATTGGACACAGCTAGCGTGCTCACAGTCTGAACTTCAGCCACCGTGCTGGGCTGCACCACCGTTTGGCTTGTAGATACCACTTCACTGACCCGACTGGGGTCAGACATACTCGTTCTTATACTGACACTCTCGGGGACCTGCAGAGGAAGAGAAGGAGAGAAACCAGCAGCAAAAGCCCCGGGAGCCCTAGCCACCCTACTATCTCCACCTCGCCAGCTCCAGGAAGAAGCGCCCAGGCCGCCGGCCTCCCAGCCAGCTAAGCCCCTCCCCGGCATCATCCCTCCCCACCAAACCCCGCTCCGGACCAATCGCTCCACCCCCCCCCCTCGGCCCCATTCCCCCATATTGTCAGGCCCCGAAGGACCAAAGACCGGGGGTCCCAGCAATTGCTGGATGTAAGAAACGCCCGCCCACCTGACAAGGTGTATAGATCCCTGAAAAGGGGGGTGGGAAAGGAACTCGCAGTGACCTTTTCCCCCAACATGTCAGCACTCAACCCTTCCATCTCCACCCCCGACCCCCCCACTCCAGCAACATGCGCCGGCCCCCCCCCCACCCCCCTACGCAGCTCGGCATTGGGAACCCCGGTAACGCTTCCTGCTTATTCCCTGGCCGCCTCCAGCCGAATAGTCCCTGCCACCTCTGTCCCCAGGATTTCCCGTGCGGCCCCTCCCGACCTGCCCCGGAGCCCCTTGCCCTGCGGCTGCCTCACACCCCCTCTTGGACCACCAGCTGTTGATGGACCCCTGGCCGATGGCCCGGAAACCATTGCCGCCGTGCGCCCATGCCGCCCTACCCCCCGCCCGCTAGCCCTTGTTCTGGCTGGCCCCACCCCCTTACTCCTACCCACCCCTTGCCCTTTTGGGGTCCGCAGCATATTTACAGCCCTGCACAGGACAGCAAATCCCCCCTTCTCCCACTGTTACAGAACCACTAGGCAAAAAAGACACACACCCTCCCCCCTCTTCACAGGCTGCACTGGGCCGCTGCCGCGGACAATGCCTATGGGATCCCTGCAGTATGCTCAAGGGTCTTGCTTTTCTTCACCCCCTTTTTTATTTTATATATAGCTCCCTTCAGCTGTTGACCCAATGCACCCCCCCTACTTGAGTACCCCCCTTTCCAAGCACCCCAACACTTCTCAAGCGCCCCCTCTCAAAGCACCCCCACTCTTCCTCAAGTACCCCCCTTGCCGCGTCTCATCTGCTGCCAAATATCGCCCCTCAAACCGCCTAGCAGCGCCATTCCCCAGCTAGAATTAAAGCCCCCCCAGCTAACACACACCTTTCCTCTTCGCGAGCCGGCAGGAAGAAGGAGACCACGCGCCGCCGATCTCCCACACTTCCTGCCACTCCGCCCTCCTACCAGCCGTTGGCCACCAATCACATTGCCCTACGTCATTAACGTGGGGCGATTCGACAGGCAACGCAGCCCGTCTCTCTCACACACCCCCACACCCCCCCCCCGCGCAAAACCACCAGCGAAGGCTCAGGCCCCGGGGACCCGGTTATTATACCGGCCTCGGGACTCAGCCCTGCAGCATGTCAGGATTTTAAATAACCCCAATGACAGCACAATGCAGACAACACTTCTTACACACTCGTTTTTTAAGGCTGGTGGTTGTTGTGAGTAATGCAGAGGGGTAAATAAAGTCAATCCTCATTCCATTACTGCAAAACATTAAGGGCCCACTGTTTGAATGGCATTTACACGGTTTACAGCCTAGTAAACCGTGTAAATGCCTTAAATGGGGATATTCAATGGCACCTACATGGACAGTCCCTACGCATCCCATTGCTATCCAGTTAGCATCAGGGCATGTTGGGGGCATTGCAGGGCAGAGCAGAGGCGGTGGCTGCCCACCTGGTTAGCGATCCGTGGCTAAAACGAGCTTTGGGCTCAATTAATTTTAGCCGCAAAACGTTAACCAGGTAGTGGTCCAATATCAGCACCAGCTGGTTATGCTCTGTGGCTGAATGCACTCTGCACCAAACCCAGATAGTCTATGCCGTTGCCATGGCATTGACTATCCAGGTGTAAGGCTGAGCACATAACCTGCTCAAATGAATCAGGCCCTGAACTTCTAATAGCTACTGCAACATATCTTAATTATCCATGCAGGAATTAAGCTTTCAGCTTCTTCTGCCATGAAATATCAGATCGCTGTCTTATGAGAGAGGATGCCATCTTCACAACCTGCTGTCCTCTCCTACAGCCTTCTGGGGAAAGAGAATGTCTCTTATCATCAGTGAGCTCTTTCAACAGCAACAGCATGCTGTCCCACTCATATGTAACACAGAGCATAAACTGCTTCCTAAATGTATTTTTGTTTTCACATTTGTCGTGGTGCGAAAATCTCTCCATGTCAGAGCCCTACAGGAAATCTTTAGTTGCGAAGTTATGTGAAAAAGACCCAGGGAAAGCTTGCATGCCAAGTTTCTAACCTCTTCAAACACTGATTGCACTCGAGCTCCTTCTGTTCACACAAGCATTAAAATGCCTGACAACCAATTGAAAAACTGAGGGAATTATTTTAGCTCTGTTTGTGAAAATGGGCATTCAGATGTGCAAACACAGACACATCCCCAAACCCATTTTAAACATTCTTGGCATGAGCACATCTGTGTAGCAGAGAGGCATGGCCTGGGCAGAGCAACAGCGAGGGAGGAGTGGCCTAGTGGTTGGGGCAAGGTACTACAGGCCGGAAGGTCGGTGGTTCAAATCCCACTAGAGAACAGCAACCTTGGGCCGGAAGGACTGGGGTTTCTAGTCCCACAGGTGCTCCTTGTGGTCTTGGGCAAGCCACTTAACCCTCCATTGCCCATGTTCCCTGTAAGTATTAGTGTATGTGTCTCATATCCCCTCGTGTTAAATGTATCCCCCAACCGCTTTGACCCGGTGAAAAGCGGGATATAAATGCAGTTAAATAAATAAATAAATATCATAGTGCGATTTCAGAATGTGTCTTGCCCACGCCTATACTTGCTCCTAATCACGAATAAGGTGCTCCTTTTGATGGCTGCAGTGCTTCCAGGGGGAAGAGCGAAAATGTGCTTTCATTGCCACATTTAATGTTTCCTGGCCAAAGAAATCTGCATGTAAATGCAAACTCTAAATATATGACTAGCCCATCATCGCATCTCCGATTATGTGAAATGCCTGTCCAAGATATGCAAGTCTCCTAACAGTTACCTCCCTTCTGAAATACCCTGGCTGGCATGTCAAGTACCCATTTCTGAAGCCGTGCAATTTGGACACATGCATAGGCCTGTCACCAGAACCAGCTATTCAGACATTTATTCTTCGGGGGAGAGATGGAAGGATTTCAGATGGCCCTTATAGGTGCCTCCCTTCACTGCTGCCACTTCCCAGATGTTTAGCTGTTGTGCTCCAGCCATCCCAGATTATTCCTAGATGTCCCTTCTGAAATCCCACTGCATATTATTTTTAGTTCTCATATGGGGCCAGCGGTTTAAGAAATCTAACTTAACCAACATACCAAGAAAAAAAGTTCTGTTCACAAAATATTTTGTGCATGGACCAGTCATGTATCATACTAATGCAGGGGTTCTCAACCCAATCCGTGGGACACACCTAGCCAGTCAGATTTTCAGGATAACCACAATAAATATGCATGAGAGAGATCTGAACACAATGGAGGCAGTGAGTGCAAATCTCTCTCATGCATATTCATTGTGGTTATCCGGAAAACCTGACTGGCTAGATGTGTCCCACGGATTGGGTTGAGAACTCCTGTCCTAATGAATTTAACAGTTCTGTATGCAATAGAAGAACAAGAATCTCAATAGATTTTGCAGTTGTTGTATACAAAAGTGCAACTGAGACAAAACAAAACCTGGACTCTCCTACTCTCCCCTACAGCACCAATGACTATTCAAGTCTCATGGATTCATCCCTCAACAGCGGGACTAAAGTAAATTCCTTTAGAGATGTTCAGCAATAAGGATCAAACAGGTCTGAGATATAATTCCATTTCTGTTATTACTCTGCATAGCTGGGCTTCATCTATACATATATGCAAATTAAAGAAAAGTTTAAACTAAAGGAGAAGGAACCATGTCAGAATATGAGACCCACAGTGAAGCCCCTTCATGATGCAGGTTTTGCAGTGAGGTACAGTCCCCTCTGCACAGTAACCAAGTCAAAGGCTTACTTTTTTTCCTTCTTGCACTAAAACCCAGAAAGCACACGCAGTATTACTGAAGAATCCAGGTGGGATGCAGGGCTTGCCTCAAAGCAAGACTTAGTGGACAGAGAACGACTCGTTTAACAAGTAAAATATGTACAGGGTGTTCCACATAGCTAGGGGAATTACCAGGAAGTGTGTTCCTTTAATGCAACACTGAAAAACCTACATTGCAAAATAGAATATGCCCATTCTTAATGTTCACTCTTGTTAGTTTTATTCACCAGTTTTCTTTCTTCCTGTCATTTTGAAAGTCATAAGCATTTTTAGAAATACCCTTGACCTGTGGTCACACGTCACTGATGTATAATCCTGTCAGATATACCCAGTATGACAACTTGCAGTAATCAACCAGAGAAAGGGGCTTTCAAATACATTTTATCTGCAGAAGGACAATAAAAATTAGAAACAAAAGGGGGACTGACTGACATTGTTTGAAAGCATTTTAGTTGGTATTTAGAACAAGCTATGCTGGTGGCACGACTGAAGGCATTAAAAAGCATATCCGGAAACTTGGGCACAGCTGTTCTGTTTGTTATCAGAAACTGGGACTAGCGGGATCGTCATGTATCCAAAATGGAAATGCAGTGCAAAGAGGCACCTGAGAGGAGCACACCTTTAAAAGCACGTGGGTCAGGATAGGGGGCCATAACAGTGCACAGCTTCTATTTTAATTAAGCCTAAAATTAAGAATTGCAGAAAACAAACAACAAAACCCTCCAAGTAAGCAAAGAGAAAACACTAGAATCAAAATACAGGTTGATATGGTTGGATGTTGAAGTAGTGTCACATTTATAAATTAATCTTAAGAACATAAGATATGCCATACTGGGTCAGACCAAGGTCCATCAAGCCCAGTATCCTGTTTCCAACAGTACCCAATATAGGTCATAACTACCTAGCAGTCTCCCCAAAAGAAAGAGGTTCCTCAAATGCTTGCATTGGGTCAAGCAGTGATATCCCGGGTCCCTTTTAATAATGGTTTATGGACCTTTCCTCCAGGAACTTGTCCAAACCTTTTTTAAACCCAGCTACACTAACAGCTTTTACTACATCCTCTGGTAACAAATTCCAGAGTTTGATTACACGTTGAGTGAAACAATATTTTCTCTTATTAGTCTTAAAACATGCAATGATACGACCAATACTTAAAAATAGCAATCTGAGCCCGTCCGAACCAAAATCATACCGTCCCATCTCCAGCCTGCCATTCCTTGCTAAAGTCGTGGAAAAAGCAGTCCAAAGGCAACTTCAGGACCATATAGATATCAATACCCCTCTGGACATAGAAACATGATGACAGAAAAAGACCACATGGCCTATCTAGTCTGTCCTTCCATATCAACAACTACAACAGTCCACTTTTTACCTTTAGAGATCCTCTGTGTTGGTCCCATGCTTTTTTGAATTCAGTTACTGTCCTCATCTCTACCACCTCCACTGGGAGACTATTCCACGGATCCACGGACATACATCAGCATGGATTCAAGCCCCAGCACGGCGTGGAAACACTACTCACCTCCCTCTTTGAAAATCTCCTAAGAGGCATAGACAACATAAAAAGCGGCTTCCTGCTAGTGTTCATGGACATCTCAGCGGCCTTCAATACCGTGTCACACCCTAAGCTACAGCAACACTTACAACAGATAGGACTATGCAAGAATACCCTAAAGTGGTTTACATCATACCTGGAAGGGCGAACGCAACAAGTCAAATGCGATCAAAAGAAATCCCTACAATTCCCCGTCACGCAGGGAATACCACAAGGCTCAGCCCTATCTTCAATGCTCTTTAACATCTACATACAGCCCATATGCAACATCATCAAGAACCATAATCTTATGCTACCACATTTATGCTGACGACATCATGGTGTACGCTCCAGTCAACTTACTGTCACTAAACACTACACAAATAACAAAATGCCTCGAAGACATGAATGACTGGCTAATAGCCAACAACTTAACAGTCAACTACGACAAAACTGAGGCAATGTTTGTCACCAGGAACCTCACATTCACACCTCCACAAACCATAAGCATCCTAGACAAACACATAGTAGTAAAAGAAGAAGTTAAATATCTGGGCATAACACTAGACAGAGCTCTGAACTTAAAATCTCACATCATCAGAACTGCAAACAAGGCATATCATCGATTGAAAACAGTCAGACAAATCAAACCAATGCTCCGTCAAGACCACTTCCGCACAGTATGTCAGGCACTCATCACACCACTGCTTGATTATGGAAACTCACTATATCAAGGCCTTCCTCACCAGACACTACACCCACTACAGATGGTACAAAACACCACAGCACGCATCATTACAGACACTCCAAGGACCGAGCACATCACTCCCATCCTACAGCAACTACACTGGCTCCCAATGGTGGCAAGAGCTAAATACAAAACAATCATGATAATCTTCAAAGTCATTCACCATCTCTCAGTGGACGTACTCCAAAATATTATAACAAGAGACATCAGCAATAGACCAAGAAGAACCATTAATAACATGATTAGCACCCCTGCAGGCTATCACAAAACCAAACAACCTCAAAAAGAGCACCATCACTACTAGCATCCTCAATATGGAATTCCCTACCAATGAGTCTGAGAGCTTTAGAAGACCTCACAGAATTCCGCAAAGACCTCAAAACATGGTTATTTATAGAAACCTACGAGCATTCAAGCAACATCCCCTACCCAAACAGCAACACTAACATCACCGCCAACTAAATACACAGCCATCCCATTCACACGAACAAATTTATCACACCACGTTAGTAAATACCTTTGTTAAATGTTACCTCAACTGTACTGTCTAAATGTTTACACATACCCTAATGTTAAATGTAACCCTCCAATTATGTTGTGACGTGACCACCTTGATTGAAGGAAAAGGTGGCATACAAATCTGTCTAAATAAATAAATAAATAGTTTACCCTGTAGCTTCATTGCATGTCCCCCAGTCTCTTTATATTCTGATGATGTAAACAATCGATCTACATTTACCCATTCCATTCATTAATTTATAGACCTCTATCATATCTCCCCTCAACCGTCTCTTTTCCAGGTTGAAGAGCCCTAACCTTTTTAGCCTCTCTTCATACGAGTAGCCTTCCATCCCCTTTACCTTTTCTAATAACGCTATATCCTTTTTAAGATACGGCGACCAGAACTGCACACAATAATCAAGGTGCAGTCGCACCATGGAACGATACAGAGGCATTATAATATCCTTTGTTTTATTTTCCATTCCTTTCCTTATGATACCTAGCATTCTATTTGCTCTCTTGGCGGCTGCTGCACACTGGGCGGAGGGTTTTAACATGTTATTTATTTATTTTATTGCTTTTATATACCGCACTCTTTAAAATCAGTGCAGTTTACAGATAACAGTTTTGTGCAGAACAAGGGAACTGTTATGCACTTACACTGAACGGGTGCTACCACTTGGTTTTCAACTGGGGAAACTATCTACAGCTATCTACAATATAAACATGAGTTGACTGTCTAAACAAGAGTTGTCTGTAATTTACAATTGTCTAGCAGGGTGTATGGTGGGTGAATGTGAGTTGCTGGGTTGTGGAGTAGTGAGTGAATTTGAGTTGCTGGGTTGTGAGTAGTGTAGAAGAAAGAGGTGGTGCTTTAGGACTTTTCTGAATTGGGCAAGATCCGTGATCGCTGGGATGGTGGTTGGGAGCGCATTATCCATGATGACGCCTAAATCTTTTTCCTGGGTGGTGGTTCCCAATGTGGAACCTTGCATCGTGTAATCTTGGGAACGGATAGAGAGCATCCATCTTTCCAGTTAAAAATATGGTTATCTATCATATACTAACTAAGCTATAAAGAAATGAAATCTCTGTTATTTCTACGACCCTACATCATGCTGACATCAGTTGCCCTCCACGCCCCCCTCTTGCACACATGGCAGCTCCCACTTTATTTTAGACTACTGATTCTGAAGAGCAGCTTTTCAATCTATAATATTAGATCTTTCTGGGTACCTGCACGGGAAGAAAAAGAAAGCATAAGAATGAACAAACGTATGTGCATGTATATGTATGCATGAGAGAGAAAAATGCAAAGAATGTCATTGTTTCTGTTTGTAAAAAATAGTTCAACTTTGCATCGTATTAAACACAGCTCCTTTTCCCACCACTTTTCTTTTGGCCAAATAAACCTTGGTTGAATATTAAAATTGTCAGGAAATAAAACCACCAAAATCTGAAAAAACACTCTGTAAAAAACAAAACACTGGGATAAGTGCTTAAAAACCGCCTTGAAATTGGCGTTGGGGTATAACAGATCAGCAGAAGGCTGTTTCCCTGTCTGCTTAAGTTAAAGATATTCTTGACTTATTTTTTTGTCACTTGAAAAGTATGAAATTAAAGTAGGAGTAGGAATAGTCATTGATGTACAAGGGCAGCAGCACACACAAGTTTTTCTGAAGGCCGGTTTTTCTGAAAGAAGCCCGTTGGTTCTGAGACCTTCCTTTCTCCATGCATGTTTTTAAGCACTTATCCCAGTGTTTTGTTTTGTACAGAATGGTTTTTCTGATTTTGATATTTTCACTCTGAAAAGTGACCTTTGTTTGATGAGGAAATAAAACAAGACAACAGACAAAATTATAAGAATAATGTATGCAGGTTTTGTTTTGCTGAGTTTTCGCAGCATATCCAAAACTGTTTGATCATTAAAATGTAATATTTAAAAAAAACTGCATTTGGATTTCCATTTGTTGTCAGCAATACTGCTCACTGTGTTTGAATAAACTGGGTTTTTTTCTGGGAGGGGGCTGAGATATAAACGAGGTAATCAAACAGAGGAGACCCGATATCTTGCATCCCTTCCAACAAACATTTCCATATGATATATTTCCTTAAATCAAAAACCAGTGAGGGTGAAGGGGAGCCTGCTGAATGAAACCATCAGATAGAAATTCAAATGATGACCATTTATTATAGTTATCTTGATGACATATAATCAAAGACCAACTTGTAGGACTAGAAATCGGAATTCCTGCTTCAAATCCCTGTTGGATCGCCTGCTCCTCTGGTTTCCACTTCAATTGGATCATGCCCCAAGTAAGTTTTTATTCACAGCTGTGCAAGGACCTTTGCAGGTTTGATTTCTCTTCTCTTCCCCACCTAGAACAGCTATCACAGTGGCGATCCTTTAATTGAGGGACAAATCACAACTCCCTTTAGAAGCCAACAGAAATGCATGCTTGTATAAGGCCATAGGAACAGCGTCGCTACTCACCTGTAACAGGTGTTCTAGGGGACAGCAGTAATCAGTCCTCACATACAGGTGACGTCGGCAACAAAGAAGCCCAGTAGATTCACTCCCCAGCTTTCAAAGAAAGCCTTTGGGAGTTAGACCATGCATTTGCGGTCACCTTCCCACCCAAGGGTGCCATCTTATCTCAGTATGACAACATAGCTTAATCAAGCATAAAAGAAAAATAACTCCACAGGGAGGAGGGAGGGTTGTGAGGGCCGATTCCTGCTGCCCCCAGAGAACACCTGTTACAGGTGAGTAACTATGCTTTCTTCAGGAATAAACAGGAAGTCAGTCCTCACATATGGGACTCCCCAGCTACAGGCTACCAAACATATGGGTAAGAGCTCCCCTGATGATGCAAAAAGCAAAGTGAGCAGGGCAGCAAGGAACACTGAATGGCTTGAAGTCCAGAGATGCAATTGCAGCACGGAATCACCTCACCAGTAACCAGAATACAACAGGATGGAAGGAAGAAGTTGCACTATTCCCCAAAGAGGTGATGAAGGACTGCCTGGCCAAAGCTTTGACACATCACGAGCTTTCTTCCAAGCAGTAATGCGCAGTGAAGATGTGGACCAAAGACAACCATATGGCAACTTGGCAGATGTCCAGCAGAGGGACCGAACATAGATTGGCCGCCATGGCATGCACATTATGTGTGGTAACATGATGCTCCATGGAGAGTCCAGCCTGCTCATAAGTGAAGGAGATGCATTCTGCCACCCAGGTAGACAGGTTGGAGATGGCAACCCTGTGTCTATTAGCATCATAGGGGACGAACAGCTGCAAAGAGCAGCGATAGAGCTGTGTCCTCTTGCAATCCAGAGTGTGCAATGCGGCCTCCGATAGAAGACAGGTGGCCTGGGAAAAAAGATGAAAGAACCACTTCCTAGTTCATGTGGAAAGCGGACACCACCTTAGGCAGGAATTTCAGGTGGATCCAGAGGATGACTGTTTCTGTGGAACCTGGTGTAGGGGGCGTGAGTCACCAATGCCTGCAGCTCACTAACATGGCTAGCTGAAGTGCGCGCTATCAGGAACACTACTTTCCAAGAGAAATACTTAGGATGGCATGTAACCAGAGCTTCAAAGGGGGGAGCCATCAGCTTCCCCAGAACTATGTTCAGGTTCCTCGCCACCGGCAGTGGGTAGACAGGGGGCTGTGAAAAGAGAAGCCCCCTCATGAAGCGGCCCACTAATGGGTGCACAGAGACAGACTGCCAGTCGACAAGGTGATGAAGCACCCCAATAGAGCT
Organism: Ichthyophis bannanicus; assembly: GCA_033557465.1. Classification (NCBI taxonomy): domain Eukaryota; kingdom Metazoa; phylum Chordata; class Amphibia; order Gymnophiona; family Ichthyophiidae; genus Ichthyophis; species Ichthyophis bannanicus. The sequence continues at coordinate 34,422,020 of CM066047.1, read as the reverse complement.
GCGGTGCACCCTGACAGAATTGGACTTCAGTCCAGTGCACGAAAGGTGAGGAGATATTGTAGGATTTACTGCACTGTACAGGTGAAAGGATTGAGATTCTTGTCTGTGCACCAGATAGAGAATCGGCGCCACTTGAAAGCATACGCATGGCATGTAGAGTCCTTGCAGGAGGCCAGTAGGACATCTTCCACCTCCTTGGAGGTTGAGGTGTGCTATGGTCAGTCTCTCAGGAGCCATGCTGTCAGGGTGAGGGACCGAAGATTGGGTTGGAGAAGGGTCCTGTTCTCCTGTGAGAATAGATCTGGGTCCTAGCCACAAGGCATCAGGACCGCTTGGGACAGCTGCAGAAGCAGAGGGAATCATGGCTGTTGGGCCCACCGGGGGGCAATAAGGATCACTGAGGCCCCATCCGACTAGACCTTGAGCAAGGTCTTGAAGACCAGGTGGGTACATATACAGGAGGCTCCCAGGCCAGTGCAGAAGAAAGGCGTCCACCACCACTCGGCCCATGGCCAGCTTCCACGAGCAGAAACACAGCAACTGTGTGTTCTCAGGACTGGCAAAAAGGTCCAATGTTTGAGTCCCCCAACATTGGAAGATGGAGTTGGCCATCTCTGAGTTGAGTGTCCGTTCTGCTGAGCCAATCTGCAAGCAGTTTGTCCTGGCCCGACAGGTAGACCGCCCGGAGAGTCATGTCATTCTCCAGGACAAAATTCCACAAGCGAACAACCTCCAAGCAGAGAAGGTAGGAGTTCATTTCGCTCTGCTTGTTGATGTAGAACATAGTTACTCGGTTGTCCGTCTAGACAAATACCACCTGCCTCATTAGGTGGGTGTGGAATACCTTAAGGGTGTTTGTCACCACCCTGAGTTCGAGGAGGTTGATCTGGAGGGCACTCTCCTCCCGGGCCAGATGCCCTGTGACTGCAGGCCATCGCGGGGGGCTCCCCAGCCTAGTTTACAGGTGTCCATCGTGAGGAAGTGCTGTGCCAGCGGGGCCTGAAAGGGCAGGCTGGCCATGAGGCTCAATTGGCTCTGCTACCAAGTGAGAGAGACTATGAGGGATCAGATGATATGAAGCAGATCCTCCAGATGGCCCATGGCCAGAGTCCACTGAGCGCTCAGGGTCCACTGGGCTTGTTGCATCCTGCTTGCGGTGTTATGTGCACGGTTAAGGCCATGTGCCCCAAAAGGCACAGCAGAAGCCAGGCAGACACCATTGATCGGGTCTGCATCTTCCTTGCCAGTGAAGCAAGGCGCTGCACTCTGTCAGGAGACAGGAATGCTCTGGCCTGCATTGAGTCCAGGAGGGTTCTAGTGAACTCCAGGTGCAGAATTGGGAGCAAATGCGGCTTGGGGAAGTTGATTACAAACCCCAGAGTCTGCAGCACCCTGATGAAGCAGCGCGCTGCATTGTATGCCTCCTCTAGCAAGCTTGCTTTGATAAGCCAGTTAATCAGATTGGAAAAGATGAAGAGGCCCATCAAGCAGAGATGTGTGGCAATGACCGCCGTGCACTTGATGGATATACTAGGGGCTGAGGAGAGGCCGTAGTGGAACCCTTCAATGATGAAGCGGAGGTACTGACTGTGCTGGGGATGGATTAGGATGTGGGTATAGGCATCCTTGAGATCCAAGGAGCATAGCCAGTCTTCCCGGAGGAGATAGGGCAGCAATGTACCAATGATAGCATCTTGAACTTCTCTCCCTGACCAGAAAGCAGTTTAGATCCCGCAGATCCAGCCAATAGCCGCTTCTCTTTTTTGGGATGAGGAAGTACCAGGAATAGAACCCCGTGCCCCAGAAGGGCTGAGGTACTGGCTTCACAGCCCAGTCCCCAAGAAGGGACTCAAGTTCCTTGTGCAGGAGTGTCATGGGAAGCTTCCCTGGAAAGAAGGAAGGAGGTATCTGGTGGAAGTTTAGAAGGTAGCCTTCACAAACCACCTGCATCACCCAGGCATCAGAGGTGATGCCCAGCCAGAGATGGGCAAAATGGACCAGACGGCCTCCCATGTGCTTTGGGCCCTGGCCTTCTGCAGGAAGGCAGGCTATATCCAAGGAGTCAACCCCTCCCACAGGCTGCAGTTGGGGCATTGTTTGGGGCTTGGCTGACCCTGTTGGGCCAGAAACTGGGGGTATTTCCCATAAGCCATTTTCCCCTTTGTGTGGAAGTTCTTTTTACCCAAAGTCTTCCAATGGGAAGAGTCGGCAGTCTTCCTGGACAGCCGACACTTCCCGGTCAGGAACTCTGGTCAGGAACTGTCTCCAGCTCGGTTGCTTTGTCTGTCATGGGTTTGCCAAAGAGGTTCTCTCCTCAGCATGGGATACTGGCCAGTTTGTCCGGTACCCACTGCTCCAGGTCAGAGAACTGTAGCCAAGTCAGTAAGTGGGCCCTAATGCCCACCACAGCCACATGGGTCACAAACTTGAAGCAGTCAAAGGCTGCCAGAATTTGAAATTTGGAGCAGTCCTGGACTGTGGAGACCAGGGTCTGGAAGCACTCAAGGGATTCCCTTGCCAGTCCAGCAGAGAACCGGCAAGCTCCTTTGCCAGGTTCCTGAGGTACATGCCCATGTACAACTGGCATGCCTGGATCCGAGTAGTAAGCATCGAACCCTGGAAGCAATGCCTGCCAAAACAGTCCATGGTGCGGGTCTCCCTACCCGGGGGCACTAAGGAGTGCATCTTCTGGCTTTTGATCTGACGTATGGCCGACTCCACCACAATGGAGTTGTATGGCAGCTATGTGTTTTGGAACTCGGGGCTCTTGCTGACTCAATACTGCGAGTCGAGCTGGCGGCTCACTATGGGCACCGTCACTGGGCTCTCCCACATCCGGAACAAGCAGCGTTCTAGAATGAGGGGAATTGGCATCATCAGTGCCTCCTTCGGAGGAGCCTCATACTGGAGGATCTCCAGGTCCTCGGCACAAGGCTCATCCTCCGGCTCTGCAACAAAGGAGAGGGCATTCACCATCCCTCGGACGAAGTTGAGGAACATGAGGTCCTTGAGTGGCGACCACCAGCACTCCTGTGGTGGAGACAGCTCAGATGGCACATCTCTATGGAGCACAGTATCGGGGGGTGGGCTCATCATTAGTCTTCCAGTCGGACTCTGAGCCGGAGACCTCGATTTTCGGGCAGTCATCAAGCCGATGACCTGCCAGCGTCAGGGAATTTGGTGCCCGATGCATCAACTCAGATGTACTTGGGGACGATGCGTGCCTTGAGTGAGAGGCTGATCGCCTCAGCCCCGAGCCAGAGAACTGCTGCAGAACAGGCTGGATTTCCTAGCCATGGAGGGCGCCATGGTTAGTCAAGGGCACACAATATTCAAGGGTGTCAAGGGCGCAACTTGAATATTGTGTGCAATTCTGGTCGCCGTATCTTAAAAAGGATATAGCGATTTTAGAAAAGGTTCAGAGAAGAGCCACCAAAATGGTAAAGGGGATGGAAGGATACTCCTATGAAGAAAGGCTAAAAAGGTTAGGGCTCTTTAACCTGGAAAAGAGACGGCTGAGGGGAGATATGATAGAAGTCTATAAATTAATGAACGGAGTGGAACAGGTAAACGTAGATCGACTGTTTACATTATCAGAATATAGAAAGACTAGGGGACATGCAATGAAGCTACAGGGTAAACTATTTAAGACTAATAAAAGAAAATATTTTTTCACTCGTGTAATCAAACTCTGGAATTTGTTACCAGAGGATGTAGTAAAGACCGTTAGTGTAGCTGGGTTTAAAAAAGGTTTGGACAAGTTCCTGGAGGAAAGGTCCATAAACCATTATTAAGAAGGGAACCAGGATATCAATGCTTGACCTAGTACAAGCATTGCAGAACCTGTGTCTTTTGGGGAAACTGCTAGGTACATATGACCTAGATCGGCCACTGTTGGAAACAGGATACTGGGCTTGATGGACCTTGGTCTGACCCAGTATGGCATATCTTATGTTCTTATGTAGTGCTGATGACCCAGAGGTGCCAGGTGTCTGGCCTCGCTGCATTGCAAGGAAGGCAGCAGGCTGCATTCCAATGACGCCATCCTGACCTCAAGGCCAGTAGGCTTTGCAGCCTCTGGATCGGGTCTCGATAGCATAGAGCCCAGAGCTGGGTCCCTATAAGGGGAGTCACCAATGGTAATCGCACCGGGGGACCAGGCCCGAGCCCAATGCAGTGGGAGTCTCCTCCTGCCAGGGCAGCTTCGAGGGCCACTCCTAGCCATCACCCTGTGTCAGGTCGAGGGCTTCAAGCCTGGGTCGGAGAGCATCTTTGTCCTTCAAACAGACAATGACTTGAGGCTGTGGGGGAGGTACTCTGAGGACGATCCCCTGTCCAAGGCTCCATGACCTCGGGGCTCAGATTGAGCATCCCCGAGTGACGCTGAGTCATCAGATGTGGTCCCCGAGGGCAGCGACTCCCTGCTCGAGGATGGCCCCACGGCTGAGTCCTTCGAGCCAAACATGTCTTTACGCTGCTGCTCTCGCTTCTTCTGGCTCTTGGATGCCATCTGCAGGCAGAGCGGGCAGGAAGTGTCATTGTGGTCAGGCCCTAAGCAGCAAAGACAGCAACTGTGGCGGTCAGTGATGGACATAGTGCGGAAGCATTTGCTACATTGCTTGAATCCACTGATCGAAGACACAGCGGGAAACACGGTACCCACGAGGTCACACGTCTCTCTCAGGGAGGGCATAAGGGAATCCTGTGCCCACAAAAAGAAAAAAAATGTATCTGAAAAAAATGCGACGCAAAGGAGAGGGCATAATCGAGTGACGGGAAGGTGATCGAGAAACCAAACTGGCAAAAACAGCATGTAAACACGCACAAGGAAGATATAGAAAAAATCATCTTTTACCGGGGAAACAAATGAGACATCTGCAGGGCTCTGCAGAAAAAAGACAACTAAGGTAACATGGCACTCTTGGGCAGGAAGGTAACATAGTAACATAGTAAATGACGGCAGATAAAGACCAGCATGGTCCATCTAGTCTGCCCAGCAAGATGGCAAGAGTAGGTGCACCTGTCGCTCTGTGCAGGCTACCCCTCCCCATGTCTTTGTTTAGGGGTAAACCCACCACTCCATGTAGGACACCCCTATTTGTTGAGACGTTATATATTTGTTGAGACATTATATGGTTCAGAAGTTAGATGGTACCGTTTATTTTGTTTTTATCCTATTGCTGTAAAGGGATCCTCTGTGTTTGTCCCATGCCTTTTTGAATTCCGTCACTGTGTTCGCCCCTACCACTTCCATCGGGAAGGCATTCCAAGCATCCACCACCCTTTCAGTGAAAAAATATTTCCTGACATTGCCTTTCAATTTACCACATTGCAACTTCATGTTATGCCCTCTAGTTTTACAGGTTCCCCGTCTTTGGAAGAGGTTTGTTTGTTCATCATTTCTCTTTAAGTATTTAAAGGTCTGAATCATATCTCCCCTGTCCCTTCTCTCCTCCAAAGTGTACATATTTAGGTCTTCAAGTCTCTTCTCATAAGGCTTCTGACGCAGGCTCCAAATCATTTTGGTCGCCTTCCTCTGAACAGTTTCCAGTCTTTTTACATCTTTTGCAAGATATGGTCTCCAAAACTGAACACAGTATTCCAAGTGAGGCCTCACCAGTGACTTATACAGTGGCATAAGTACCTCTTCTTTTCTGCTGGTAATCCCTCTTTGTATGCAGCCCAACATCCTCCTGGCTTTTGCCACCGCCTTGTCGCACTGTTTCGCCACCTTGAGATCATCAGAGATAATCACACCAAGGTCTTTCTCCTGAACCGTGCATACCAACCTCTCACCCCCTATCGCGTACATTTCTCTTGGATTTCTGCTACCCAAGTGCATGACACTGCACTTTTTCGCATTAAATCGTAGTTGTCAAGCATTAGACCAGTTTTCCAGCTTTTGTAGATCTTTCTTCATGTTAACCACTCCCTCGGGGGAGTCCACTCTGTTACAAATTTTTGTGTCGTCTGCAAAAAGACAGACTTTTCCATTCAGTCCTTCAGCAATATCACTCACAAATACATTGAACAGTGCCAGGCCCAGGACCGAACCCTGGGGCACCCCGCTAATCACCTTCCTCTCATCTGAGTGAGCTCCATGCACAATCACCTTCTGTCGTCTGTCAGTCAACCAATTTCTAATCCAGTTTACCATCTTGGGACCCATCCCCAAGCTACTGAGTTTTTTGACAAGCCTCCTATGAAGAACAGTATCAAAGGCTTTGCTGAAATCCAGGTAGATGACATCCATCGCATGCCCCTGATCTAGTTCCCTGGTCACCCAGTCAAAGAACTCAATCAGTTTTGTTTGGCAAGATCGTCCTTCGGTAAAACCATGTTGCCTCGGGTCTTGCAACCTGTTGGTTTTGAGAAAGTTCACTATTCGCTCTTTCAGGAGCGCCTCCATTACTTTTCCCACCACCGAGGTAAGGCTCACGGGCCTGTAGTTTGACACTTCTTCCCTGTCACCACTTTTGTGTAGAGGTACGACATCAGCCATTCTCCAGTCCTGAGGAACCTCTCCTGTTTCCAAGGATCTGCTGAAGACATCCTTTAATGGTCCTGCAAGAACCTCTGAGCTCTTTCAGTATCCTGGGATGTATCCCATCTGGTCCCATGGCTTTGTCCACTTTCAGTTTAGCAAGTTGTTCTAACACCTCGTCTTCTGTGAATGGTGTGGTATCTACTTCATTCCCATTTTTATATTTGGGAGTCACAGCTGGTCCATCTCCAGGATCTTCTTTAGTAAAAACAGAGCAGAGGTATTTGTTTAGCAATTTCGCTTTTTCAGTGTTACTTTCCACTAGTCCTTTCCCAGCACTTCTGAGTCCTGCAATTCCAACTCTGATCTTCTTCCTTTCCTGAATATACCTGAAGAAATTTTTGTTGCCACCCTTAACATCTTTAGCCATCTTTTCCTCTGCCTTTGATTTTGCTATCCTTATTACTCTTTTAGACTCTGAGTTGGATCCTGTATTCATTTCTGTGTTCTTCTGTTTGCAAGCTTTTGAATTTTGCAAAAGTTGTGGTTTTTGCCTTTATTTGAGCAGCCACCTGTTTGGAAAACCAAATAGGTTTCCTTCTCCTCTTGCTTTTACTTACTTTTCTTACATATTTATCTGTTGCCCCTTTTATTGCCTCCTTTAGTTTAGCCCACTGCAATTCCACTTCCTTTATCTCCTTCCACCCCGTCATCTCCTCCTTTAAGTACTCTGCCATTTTATTGAAGTCAGTGTATTTGAAGTTTAGGACTTTGAGCTTACTATGATTGGCCTGTACCATGGCTTTTATCTCAAACCACACCGTGTGATGGTCGCTGTTTCTCACAGGGGCACTCACGCAGACATTCGACACACTATCACCGTTGGTGAGCACTACATCCAGCGTTGAGCTTTCCTTGGTTGGTTCCATCACCATTTGTCTAAATAATGCATCTTGGAGAGCATCCACAATTTTTTTGCTTCTTTCCAGATGTGCAGAAGGAGTAATCCAATCCACATCAGGTAGATTAAAGTCCCCCAATATGATCGCTTCCCCCTTTGTTGCTATCTTGGCAATATCTATAACAGGGGTCACCAACCTCCAGAGGGCCGCGGGCTGCACAGCCGACTACCGGGAGCCTCGCGGGCCGCATAAGACACGGGGCCTCATTTGCATAAGGGGCCTCATTTGCATAAATATTTGCATAATGTTGCATAATGAGTGCATGGATAAAGAAAGACTAGAAAATTTCTATATTACTATAATCCAGTGCCAACCGCCAGGCACATTAGGAACTACTACTAACACTGCCCATTTAGAACCCATAGCATATCATAACAGCACTACCAGGACTCACAAAGCATCAGACCCTACCTATCAAAAGGCAACACTGCAAATATTAAATCAATACATTTCAGAGAACAATACATGACCTACTGGGAAAAGAGAACAAGTAGCAATGTCAAATAGGAATTACACAGAATACCTCAGTACTGTAGAAATAAAACTATAAATTAATTTCTTGTACTAAAGCACAGAACTGGTAATGTGCTGTGGGCTGGGGGTCAGAACTGGTAATGTGCTGTGGGCTGGGGGGGGGGGGTCAGAACCATTACCAGTTCTGACCCCCCCCCAGCACATTACCAGTTCTAAACCCCCCAGCCCACAGCACATTACCAGTTCTGACCCCCCCCCCCCCAGCACATTACCAGTGTGCTGTGGGCTGGGGGTGTCAGAACTGGTAATGTGCTGTGGGCTGGGGGGGGTCAGAACATTTACCAGTTCTGACCCCCCCAGCAAATTCCCATTTCTAACCCCCCCAGCCCCCAGCAAATTACCATTACTGACCCCCCCCCCCAGCCCACAGCACATTACCAGTTCTGACCCCCAGCCCACAGCACATTACCAGTTCTGACACCCCCCCCCCCCCATCATCATCAGCCGTGGCAAAAATCGCATCTCCCGCAGGGCCCCCCCTGCCCGGCAGAGCCAGCCCTCCCTCCCTCCCTCCCTGCCTGTTTGCTTCCCTGCCTGCCTCAGTCCCTCTCCTCTTCGGCTTAGAACCGCGAAGGGAGAGTTCCCTCGCGGCTCTGTTAAGCCGGCTGAGGCTTATGTGAAATTTCCCCTCTGCCCCCTCGAGCTTAACAGAGTCGCGAGGGAGAAGCTCTCCCTTCGCGGCTCTGAAAGCCGAAGAGGAGAGGGACTGAGGGAGGCAGGGCTGGCTTAATTCCGGGTGCTGGGCAGACTGCTTCCTTACCTGCCGCAGAGAGCTGTGCACCCTGGCGATCCTCCAAACAGGCGATCCTCCAAAGCGCGTGGTGCCTCGTGGCTGCTCAGACTGCTTTTGGGCTCGGCCCCCCCCCCCTCCTCCTTCTTCACCTCCTCCTGCCTGTCGCTGATTGGTGGAGGGCAGGCTCGTGACTCGGTCATGTGAGCAGACCAACACCACGCAGCCCCGGGAATCATGCTGAGAGAGAAAAAGAATACAAATAGCAAAACAATACTCGTGGCGTCGCGGGCCGCACAAAATGCTCTCGCGTGTTTGAGACCCCTGATCTACAGTGTGTGGCGGGCCGCACGCAATGTTAACAGTGGTAGAGCCTCGCGGGCCGCAGGTTGGTGACCCCTGATCTATAATCAATTCATTGTCTCTCTCTTCAATTTGAGTCGGAGGTCTGTAGACTACAGCAACATGGATGACAGTGCCATCTCCTCTTTCCAACGCAATCCAGAGCGCTTCTTCTTTTCCCCATGTCCCCTGCATTTCAGTAGTTTTAATATTGCTTTTGACATACAAGGCTACTCCTCCTCCTTTTCCATTTCCTCTGTCTCTTCTGAATAGATTATAGCCAGCTATGGCTATATCCCAATCATGTGATTCATTAAACCATGTTTCTGTAATGGCCACAATGTCCAAATCCATTTCCACCATTAGGGCTTCCAGGTCTGGAATTTTGTTGGCTAAGCTTCGAGCATTTGTGCTCATTGCTTTCCAGCATTTTCCTGGCTTGTGTGTATTTTGCATTGATTTTGTTCTGCCCACTTCTTCCCACATGTTTATGATGTGTGGTTTAAAAGTGTGGCTGTTTCTGATGTTGTTCTGCTTTAGCTTTTGCTGGGGGTGGCAGGCAGATGTTGACCTTCCACATCCGTCACCCCCTTTTCCTAGTTTAAATGCATATCCACATACTGCCTGAATTTTTCACTTAGGATTCTTTTCCCTGCGGAAGAGAGATGTAGTCCATCAGCACAGTATAGTCTCTTGTTGGTCCATCTGTTGTCCCAGTTGCCAATAAATCTGAATCCTTCTTCTCTGCACCAGGTCTGGAGCCATGTATTAAAGTTGTTAATGCGATGCAGTCTTTTTGTCCCCTTACCAAGAACAGGTAGAACTTCTGAGAATGCAACAGTGTTAACAACGTGCTTGCGTTTCTCTCCCAGAGATTGGAAGTCCTTTTTGGGCTGTAGAGACACTGTTTCTAGCCAGGTCATTTGTGCCTAAGTGGATAATAACATCAAGTTTGGAGTGTTCACTTTTTGCGCTAAGTAATTCAACAACTTGGTTTGTGTTCCTGCTGGCTGAAGAGCCTGGTAGGCACATGACTATCTTCTCTCCTTTGAACTGTGTTCCCAAGTTGGTGCCTCTGATGATGGAATCTCCAAGTAGTAGTAGTTTTCTGTTTGGTGAGGTTTTCTTCATATTTAGTGCTATAGCAAGGGATTGGGCATTGTCTGACTCATTTAAGGGCCCTTCAGTTTCTTTGAATTGGGCATCCTCATTAGCCAAGGCAGAGAAGGCATTGTGCAGGGATATCATTTGATGTATAGGATGTCTCTGTGTTACAGGTCGCAATCTACCAGAACCCACTGTGATCCATTTGTTCCTGGGGCATTTGATTCTTTGTGGGAGCGGTGGTGGACTTCGTTCAGTTTGTATCCTAGAAGAGGTGCGCTTCATTGCAGCCAGTTCCTCCCTCAGTAGAGACACTTCTTTATGCATGGCAGCTAGGTCTTTCCTTAGTAGAGCCAGTTCTTCATGCATGGCAGCTGACTTTAGACATATAGGACAAGCTCTCAGTCTCCAAATGATTTGTCTTTGAATGAAAGTACCGCAGTTATTGCACTGAATACACGACATGTTGTCTATGCAGCCCCAGAAGAGGAAAAAGAAGAAAAGATGAATACGATGACACTTTTAACCCAAGTTATGAATGATAGATGGCACGTCTGTGACCGCTATATAGGCAATGTAGCCCCTGGGGTGGGTGGGGTGAGGGGTAGGGTGGGAACCTAAGTGTCACTGGCCAGTAGGCTGTTCCTGAACTGTGGGCACACACAATGGAGTAGGTAAGGGAACCCACCACTAAGGACAATTAGATAGAAAAATATGTGGAGACAAACAGACTCACAGTTATTTGCAGACAAGACTCAGTAATGCAGCAAACACAGCAAAAATCACCTTCTGGGAGAGCTCTGGAAGCACTCCTCTTCTTGAGAAACAGAAAGGCAATCTAAGCAAACCCACGTGCAGCTCAGGAAATGGAGGTCCACAACAATAACTCAGCAGGGGGGAGGGGTAGCCCTTACAGGTAGGCTAAGAGAAAGTTTAAAACTTTACAGCAATGGAGTAGGTAAGGAAACATAAGAACATAAGATATGTCATACTGGGTCAGACCAAGGTCCATCAAGCCCAGTATTCTGTTTCCAACAGTGGCCAATCTAGGTCATATGTAAATAACAGTTTCCCCAAGGGACACAGGTTCCACAATGCTTGTATTGGTTCAAGCATTGATATCCTGGGTCCCTTCTTAATAATGGTTTATGGACCTTTCCTCCAGGAACTTGTCCAAACCTTTTTTAAACCCAGCTACACTAACAGCCTTTACTACATTCTCTGGTAACAAATTCCAGAGTTTGATTACACGTTGAGTGAAAAAATATTTTCTTTTATTAGTCTTAAATAGTTTACCCTGTAGCTTCATTGCATGTCCCCTAGTCTTTCTATATTCTGATAATGTAAACAATCGATCTATGTTTACCCGTTCCACTCCGTTCATTAATTTATAGACTTCAATCATATCTCCCCTCAGCTGTCTCTTTTCCAGGTTAAAGAGCCCTAACCTTTTTAGCCTTTCTTCATAGGAGTATCCTTCCATCCCCTTTACCATTTTGGTGGCTCTTCTCTGAACCTTTTCTAAAATCGCTATATCCTTTTTAAGAGACGGAGACCAGAATTGCACACAATATTCAAGGTGTGGTCTCACCATGGAACGATATAGAGGCATTATAATATCTTTTGTTTTATTTTCCATTCCATTCCTTTCCTTATCATACCTAGCATTCTATTTGCTCTCTTGGTCACTGCTGCACACTGGGCCGAGGGTTTTAACATGGTATCCACAATGACGCCTAAATCTTTTTCCTGGGTGGTAGTTCCTAATGTGGAACCTTGCATCGTGTAACCATAGTTTGGGTTGTTCTTCCCTAGGTGCATAACCTTGCACTTGTCCACATTAAATTTCATCTGCCATTTTGATGCCCAGTCTTCCAATTTATCAAGATCCTCTTGCAATTTTCCACAATCCTCTTGGGTTTTAACAACTTTAAATAGTTTTGTCTCATCTGCAAATTTGATAACCTCACTCGTTATTCCACTTTCCAGGTCATTTATGAATATGTCAAAAAGCAGCGGACCCAGCACAGATCCCTGGGGTACACCACTATTCACCTTTCTCAATTGGGAAAATTGGCCATTTAGCCCTACCCTCTGCTTTCTATCTTTTAACCAGTTCCTTATCCACAGTAGTACACTGCCTCCTATCCCATGACTCTTTAGTTTTGCCAGAAGTCTCTCATGAGGGACCTTGTCAAAGGCTTTCTGAAAGTACAGATACACAATATCAACCGACTCACCTTTGTCCACCTGATTATTCACTCCTTCAAAAAACATAACAGATTAGTAAGACAAGATCTTCCTTGTCTAAAGCCATGTTGGCTGTCTCCCATTAGGTCATGACTATCTACATGCTGAGTAATTTTATTCTTTATGATGGTTTCTACCATTTTTCCCGGTACTGATGTCAGGCTCACCGGTCTGTAGTTTCCCGGATCACCCCTGGAACCCTTTTTAAAAATTGGTGTTACATTGGCGATCCTCCAGTCTTCAGGTATTAGAGATGATTTTAATGATAGTTCACAGATTACTAATAGCAGGTCTGCAATCTCATATTTCAGTTCTTTCAACACCCTTGGATGTATACCATCCGGCCCAGGTGATTTGCTACTCTTCAGTTTATCTAATAGTTGTAATACATCTTCCCGATGTATCGATATTTCCTTCAATTCTTCCGCACCTTTAAATACCACTTCAGTCATGGGTAACATCCCTACATCTTCCTCAGTAAAGACTGAAGCAAAGAATTCATTCAGACTCTCCGCTATCGCCTTGTCGCCTCTTAGTGCTCCTTAACCCCTTTATCATCTAATGGACCAACTGACTCTCTCACAGGTTTTTTGCTACAAATGTACTTGAAAAGGTCGTTACTTCGCGTTTTTGCTTCCGCAGCAAGCTTCTTCTCAAATTCTCCCTTTGCCTGCCTTATCAATGCCTTATCAACCCACCACTAAGGACAATTAGATAGAAAAATATGTAGAGACAGACTCAGTTATTTGCAGACAAGACTCAGTAATGCAGCAAACACAGCAAAAATCACCTTCTGGGAGAGCTCTGGAAGCACTCCTGTTCTCGAGAAACAGAAAGGCAAACAAAAAGGTGACCCTGCGTGTACAGTACAACCCCCAAAGGCTTTCTTTGAAAGCTGGGCAGTGAATCTGTGCGGGCTCCGTCGGTGCAGACGTCACCCATATGAGAGGACTGACTTCCTGCTTGTTTCCAAAGAATGATCTTTTAGCAAGGACTACAATCCCCTTCTGGGGGCTATGAACCCAAACTCCAGTCTCCAGCCTTGTACAACCCCAAAGAAGAGGGACCAAAACGGATTCTCCCAGAAAGCTTGTCACAGCATTACCCCGGGCCATGTGATCTACACCCATCTCTGCCACATACTCTTTCATTTATTTATTTAACATTTTTTATATACCACCTTTCAGGATCTCAAGGCAGTTTACATAGAACGTTTTTCAAAACTATATACAGGTTTACATAGAACAGAATTTTGTTTACATAGTACATTTTTTTCAAAACTACATACAGCGATGTTTACTGTGTTTACATTTAACTGTTTAACTATTTACATAAAGTTTGTGCTCTGCTTGGTGCCTAGGGTTTCGTCTGTTAGGTGGTAGGCAGTTTGTTACAAGGATGGTGGGGTATAGAAGTATTCAGTAAATAGGTGTGTTTTCAAGAGCTTCCTGAAGCTAGAAACATCTGTGGTGGCTCTCAGGGGGTGAGGGAGGGAATTCCAGAGTGCAGGGATGTAGAGTTCGAAGGCTCTCTTTAGATTATTCTGGGATATTCCTGTGAAGGATGTGGAGCTTGCAAGTGAGTCTTGATGCTGTGTTCTTCACGATCTGTTGTTAGGAGTTTTTCGGATTAGTTCATTTAGGCAACCGGCAGATTGGTTATGTTGAACATTGAATGTCAGCATTATGTTTTTATATTTTATTCTGGAGATGATGGGAAGCCAATGAAGGGATTCGAGAATGGGGGTGATGTGGTCATATTTGCTAGATCTTGTTATTAACACAAATAAATTGGTCACGTTTCAGAGCGAGTATTACTAATCACAATACTTGATTTCTCACGCTCACAATTCACCCATAGAAACACTGGTGCTATGTACCATAAATGGTTCACTTCTCATTGCAGTAAGGTCTCAGACAAATTTATAGCACTTTGTCATGAACTGAACTACAGTCCTTACGGAGTGCTTCCTTTGCATCAATGACCTTCTCCCTTGATTTTTATAATTTATGTTATATTTCAATTTTAAAAAGTCTCTCATCAGCCCATATGCAGCTGAACATTCTTAATCACTGTGTCACATATGTTCCAGTTCGTGTATGTTGGTGAAAAGCTTTTACTATCGTTCCTCCTTCAATTCCAAATATTTTCATGACTAGAAAATTAAACACTTAGCTCATATGAAGCTGATGTTCTTATTTGCAAAGTATGTCTTTCAGTCAATCGTGAAAATATTTGGAATTGAAGGAGGAACGATAGTAAACGTTTTTCACCAACATACACGAACTGGAAAATGTGACACAGTGATTACGAATGTTCAGCTGCATATGGGCTGATGAGACTTTTTAAAATTGAAATATAACAAATTATAAAAATCAAGGGAGAAGGTCATTGATGCAAAGGAAGCACTCCGTAAGGACTGTAGTTCAGTTCATGACAAAGTGCTATAAATTTGTCTGAGACCTTACTGCAATGAGAAGTGAACCATTTATGGTACATAGCACCAGTGTTTCTATTGGTGAATTGTGAGCGTGAGAAATCAAGTATTGTGATTAGATCTTGTTATTAGCCAAGCTGCTGCGTTCTGAGCTAGCTGTAAGGCATGGATTGAGCTTTTTGGTAGGCCATGTAGGATTAGGTTGCAGTAATCGAGGTGTGGTGTGATGAGCGCTTGACACAGTTCGGAAATGGTTCTGCTCAAGTAGGGGACGTAGGTTTTGCAAGTATTTCATCTTGTAGTATATTTTGGAGGTGGTCTTACTGATGTGAGTCTGTAAATTGAGTCTCTGGTCAAGGTGAATTCCTAGGTATTTTACCTCATTTTTTACAGGGATTGATCTAGTTCCAATTGTTATGTTGTCTGGGGGTTTGAATGTGGAATTCTTTGTGATAAGGGCTTCCGATTTTTTGTAGTTGATCTCGAGGTTCTTTAATGTTAACCATTCAGTTATTGCTGTCATGCAGGATGAGATGGTGTAGTCGTTGGGATTCTTTGTGTCTAGGGTGGTGTAGATCATTAGGTTGTTCACATATAGGTGGTAGTGAATGTTGTAGGCTTGTAGTATTTTGCAAACTGGTTGTAGGTACAGGTTGAAGAGTAAAGCTGAGAGGGATGATCCTTGGGGAAGGCCTTGTTTTGGTGAGAAAGGTCTTGATAGATTGTGATTTATCTTGACTTGGGATTTCCTGTCTGTAAGGTAAGAGCAGAACCATGCGAGGGTTGTGCCACTTACTCCTATTTCAATTAGCCTATCTGGTAGTGTGTAGCGATTTATTGAGACAAAGGCAGCTGTTATGTCGATAAAAATGAGGATAAAACCTTTCTTGATGTCTTCGATTCCTTTTATTACTGTGCTCAGAAATGAGGTCAGTTGGGTCTCGACTCCGAGGTTTTCTCGGAACCCGTGAGGTTGAGGGTCGAGTGGGGCAGTAGTGTCTACATGGTCTTGGAGCTGGCGTTGTACAGTTTTCTCAATCAGCTTGGATAATAAGGGGAGGTTCAATATGAAGCAGGAAAGGTTGGGTCAGAGGTGTTGTTTTTCAGTAGTAGTCTGATGGATGAGTTTTTCAGGGAAGGAGGCATAGTTCCCTGTGAGAGAGAGGAGTTAATTATCTTGCAGAGTGTTGGGGCTAGTTCTTGCGCCATTGCCTTTATCCAGGGGGGTTGGGATGGATCAAGCGGTAAAGTGGAAGTGTTCAGGGATTTGAGCAGGTTAATGCAGAGGTCTTTTGTGACTCGGTGAAAGGAGGTCCAGGTATTGTGTCAGTTTTGGTCATAACTTCCATAACTATGGGCGAGCCACTTAAAAAAAAAAAAATGCTATGACTATTCAGCAGCAGACGCAATAGCCCTGCTTTTTACATATTCCTGTCAATTAGGAGACTAACTTCTATAGTGTGCAAGAACTGCATCAAGCATCACCTCAGAAGTGGCAGCATGATTCTGTTTGCAGAAAGGTTTCTATATGAAAACCCAATATCAGGATTCTACAACAGTATCTCTAAAAGTGAATGGGCTGCATTCTGCGATGTGTCCGAAAACCATCCATTATTTATATCTTTCTCATTCCCTCCTCCCATAAGAACACATTTGTTGTGCTCTTGATTCATGATGGATGAAATGCAACCAGAGGGGCCTACAAAATCTCACATTAATTGAAGTCGGCAAAAAAACTAACACTGCCCTTTTGAACTGCTGACAAAGTACAGAATGGATTACTATGGCCTAGATTAACAACAGGTGGCAGTGGGCAGAATGCAGCAGAGGCTATCCCCATTACAAAGAGATGATCCACAGCCAGTCCAATCCCCAGAGTCTACAGCGAAATTTATAGGAATCCTGTGAAAGGGCCTCAACAGGCCTGTTCCCGGCTGTTTTCAAGCAGTCATCCTGTAACATAAATCACTTTGTAAACATCAGTGCAAGGCTCTGCATCAATATGTTCTCTACTTTGACCTTCAGGTCATGCTGGCTCAGTGGACTAGTCACACCACATTACTGCTAGTTTTAGACGCTGTGCAAGAATCAATTTTATTCTTAATAGAAGAACAGCAAAAAGAAGAGTTTGGTTTGCCAAAGCTAGTTTCACTCTTGAGTCTCTAGGACTACACCTTTTATAACACTTTCAGGCCATATTCATGTATATTGTTGGATGTTGTTTTTCTATGTAAACCGCGCTGATCGCAAATAGTGCGGTATATAAGAAATGTTAATAAATAAATAAATATTTGAATAAACCATCCCTCCTCCCTCCCTAACTAAGTAAAAGGTCACAAATATGCCCAAATCCTGCAGATTACAATAGGTAGGAAGTCCTAAAGAGGGGGTTTTCCCAGGCAATAAGTCTGGCAAATAACTAAGTTTAAAAGGTAAAATTAAAATTATGTGACAAGCTATATTGTCTGTCATTTTGTAACAGACACTAATATCTCCAACCGTGTAGACCTCCTGATGGGATAGAAAGAATGAGAAATGATCTAAGAAAGCTAGAGGACTGTCCGGATGCTTGGCAATGAAGATTTATTTCAAAAACATGCAAAGCCATATCTGGGATGCAGAAATTTGAGGGAGCACTACAGAATGGGGAGGCACAAAGTATTGATGTGAACCACTTAGGACTGGAACCTTAGAGAGGTTGTGTGATGATCTCCGGGTAGCAAAACAGTGTGAAAAGAAAGTGGCTAGAGTCAGAGGGACACGAGGGTTATGGACATTGCTAAACATTTGCATGCAAGGCACTTGCCCAGATTGTGTTCATCAGTGCCCCAAATCCAGTGCCATCCTCACATACTTCTCACTGAGTTTGAGCCACACACAACCCAAATTCTTGCAGAATTCCTCTGAGGTTGCTAGATTGTAAGACCATTTCGGAGGCTCTTATACCATACAGTTCCAGAAAGGAACCGCTGGTCTGGGGGTGGCACTCACAGCAAGCACTGGAAAAGAGTGAGGATACTGATGTGTAGAATGGTGAGACAGAAGTAGGGAATGACATATCAGTAAAGATTGGTTGCAACTGAAGATGGTTGTAAGGTAGGGGTGGATAGAGACTGGCGGGGGAACAGCAAAGGCAGCTGAAGACTAGTTGGCTGACTGTGGGTGGGAGGTGGCTGAAGACTAGCTAGTAGCTGAAGGGGACATGATTGCTGAGCTTCATTGTTGGGAAGGGGGAGTTTGTAGCAGGGTAGGGCTGGTCCCAGGGTGTGGCTGTCCCATGCCTCTGGAAAGGGTACAACAGTGTTGAAGATGGAAGGTCCTCCCATCCAAAGATGCAAACGCTTTCTTCCTGTTCAGAAAATGAAGGTCACCCACTCTGTCTGGATTCCCTCTATTCAACAGGATGTTGCTGTTCGGTTGAGTGCTACATCAGAGAAGACTATCTGGATGGGGCAGTAACCTTTCATGCACATTAGGTGAGTCAAGAGAATCTCCACCTTTAAAGTTGTCCCCACCCCGCCCATCTTCTTTGGAGGAAACACCTTCAGTCTCATATATAGAGCATCACTCAGCCTAGAGTCCACCCCATCTAAACATGAACTCTGTAGGATCATTTTGGAAGTCCTACTAATGCTTTGGACATCTGAAAACAGGCATAGAGATGTCTCCAGAACCATTTTAGAAGCCAGCTCCCAATGGGGGTGTGGTGGAGGCTCAGCCGGGGTGCTTCCCAGGAACCTGGACATCCCTACCTGATCTCAGATTATCATGGAAGTCCTGCATCACATCTAAGTTTAAACCTGCTCCAGGCACGAACAGGCATCACTTAAATGCTCATTTTGGCTGAAAAACATCCAGAAGGGGTAGAGAAGAAAGCACTCTATCATCCCCAGTACTAAGCACAATGTCGACGATAGCAGCAGTGGGATTTGAACCCAGGCTGTCCTGTTCCTAGCCCACTAATTTAATCATTAGGTTATCCTAGACACCCAGGTTCTGAAATACGGTCCTGGAGACGTCCATGTAGATGCTCCCACAGATGTCCGTATCGGGCACAACCAAGTTTGCAAAATCGTGTTTGCACCTGAACATGCCTGCTTTTTTTTTTCCCCAGAAGCTCTGGCTTAGATGTCCCAGATTGCACTCTGATATTCCTTCTAAAATTCCCTTCCACATCTTGTGTCTGATGATCTGAAAGTAGCTAAACAGGTAGAAAAGGCGACAGCAAAAGCTAGAAGGATGATTGGGTGCAAACGGAGAGGAATGGCTAGCAGAAAAAAGGAGCGATAGTGCCTCTGTATAAGTCTTTGGTGCGACCTCATTTAGAGTATTGTGTGCAATTCTGGAGACCACACCTTCAAAAGGATATAAACAAGATGGAGTCAGTGCACAGGGTGGCAACTAAAATGGTTAGTGGTCTTCATTATAAAGCATGAGGACAGACTTAAGGATCTTAATATGTACACCTTAGAGGAAAGGCGGAATAGAGTTGATATGATTGAGACATTTAAATTCCTCCATGGCATAAATGTACAGGGGAGAACCTCTTTTGATTGAAAGCAAGTTCTGCTATAAGGGGACATGGGATGAGGATGTTAAAACCCTCAGTCCAGTGTGCAGCGGCAGCCAAGAGAGCAAATAGAATGCTAGGTATCATAAGGAAAGGAAAGGAATGGAAAATAAAACAAAGGATATTATAATGCCTCTATATCGTTCCATGGTGAGACCGCACCTTGAATATTGTGTGCAATTCTGGTCGCCGTATCTTAAAAAGGATATAGCGTTATTAGAAAAGGTTCAGAAAAGAGCCACCAAAATGGTAAAGGGGATGGAAGGATACCCCTACGAAGAAAGGCTAAAGAGGTTAGGGCTCTTTAACCTGGAAAAGAGACGGCTGAGGGGAGATATGATAGAAGTCTATAAATTAATGAACGGAGTGGAACAGGTAAACGTAGATCGATTGTTTACGTTATCAGAATATAGAAAGACTAGGGAACATGCAATGAAGCTACAGGGTAAACTATTTAAGACTAATAAAAGAAAATATTTTTTCACTCAACGTGTAATCAAACTCTGGAATTTGTTACCAGAGGATGCAGTAAAGGCTGTTAGTGTAGCTGGGTTTAAAAAAGGTTTGGACAAGTTCCTGCAGGAAAGGTCCATAAACCATTATTAAGAAGGGACCCAGGATATCAATGCTTGACCCAATACAAACACTGTGGAACCTGTGTCTTTTAGGGAAACTGCTAGGTACGTATGACTTAGATTGGCCACTGTTGGAAACAGGATACTGGGCTTGATGGACCTTGGTCTGACCCAGTATGGCATATCTTATGTGGGTGAAAGGGGATAGATTCAGGAGTGATATGCGGAAATACATCTTTATGGAAAGAGTGGTGGATCCGTGGAATAGTCTCCCAGTGGAGGTGGTAGAGATGAGGACTGTATCTGAATTCAAAAAGGCATGGAACAAACACAGAGGATCTCTAAAGGAAAAAAAAGGGGACTGTTGTAGTTTTTGATATGGAAGGCCATACTAGATAGGCCATGTGGTCTTTTTCTGTCATCATTTTTCTATGTTTCATTTAAGTACCTAGCAACATCTCTGCCAAAATGAACAGAAAGCAGTATTATCGGCAGAAAAAAGGAAAGTGATGATGCCTCATACAGGCTGTTGATGAAACCTGACCTAGTAGACTGTTAAATGCAAAATGAAAAAGTACAAATGACTGTGTGAGGCATTGCAATAGGTTGTTCTTATGCTTTATTATGGCAAATTTCAGAATGTGGGTGCTTTGTAGCAATTCTGAAAGGGAAAGGAGATGTATACTGCCCAGGAAAACTGTATCCACAAAGATTTACTCCTGCATTTTCTGTACATACTTTTTCCCTGAAGAACAGTGTGTATAGTTGTAAAAATGCTAAAATATGTAGTGTTGTAGCATGCCCCCATCCTACCCCCCCCCCCCCCCCCCCCCCCCGGTTGCCTCCAGAGAATGTGGACAAAAACAAACAGTTTTCACAATGTGTGTATTTTTACTCATATATGGTTTGGGCAGTTTTGAAACAGATTTATTACACTTCCTGTCAAAAACAGAGATTGCATCTGTTCAAAACTGAATGAGGTGGTGTGTTCTCACTAACCTCAAAAAAGCTAGGTGAGAAAAACAAAGTTACTTACCTGTAACGGAGTTCTCCGTGGACAGCAGGATAAGTCAGCCACACCTGGTGACGTCATCCGACGGCGCCATGACGGAAGTGCTCTCTAGCTCAGAGCTTCTGAGCATGTGGGAGGTCCCACCTCCCCCAGCCCGCCCCTAGCCAGCCAGTAATTGACTAGCTATGCCTTAGCAGCTAGGTGCGGGCACGCAGGCCACCCTCATGCAGGGGAGGCGGGTGGGAATGTGTGGCTGACTTATCCTGCTGTCCACGGAGAACTCCGTTACAGGTAAGTAACTTTGTTTTCTCCTAGGACAAGCAGGATGTGTCAGCCACACCTGGTGTCTCCCAAGCTACGCATATTCGCTGAGGAGAATGAGGGAGGCATGCGTAGAGTAGCAACAGTGTTTATTGAGTAACTTAACAACAATAAGGTGCAACACCCTGGCGAAGTGCCAGGTAATCATAGAGAAAATGTGCAATAGTAAGAGGTAGACTGTGCAAAAACGTCAGTGCATACCCACGGGCAACTGTGGGGTAGCATATGTGTGCAATCAATTCAACAATGCGATACAATCTTCTGTGCAATCAGATAATAAAGTGTTCTAACAACAGTGCAAGCCATTCAACAACAATGTGACAATTCGAACAACACTACGCCCAGTCCGTGCGTGGTCTCTGGTCCGTCCGCTCAGCCTTGGGCCGGCTCATTAGAGCCCTCCTTCAAGGGTGTCGTAGCGGCGGATAGGATTGCTCGGCCAAAGGAGCCGTCGTTCTCCGCGTGGAAGTCCAGGCAGTAGTGCTTCTGGAAGGTCAGTTGAGAGGACCAGGTAGCGGCTCTGCAGATCTCGCTCACCGGCACCTCCTGCGCGCAGGCCAGGGAAGCGGCTAAAGCACGGAGCTGATGCGCACTCGCCTTGTTCGATGGGAGCGCGCCCGCTTTCTGCAGGCAATAGGCAACGCAGGCTGAGATCCAACAGGAGAGTGTGCGTTTGGAGACAGGTCTCCCAGGCCTGTTCGGGTCAAAGGAGATGAAGAGCTGGGTCCCCCGTCGAGTAGCAGATGTCCTGTCGAGGTAGATGCGTAGGGCGCGTACGCAATCCAGGGAGTGAAGACGTTGCTCCTCGGGAGAAGAGTGCGGGGCTGGGAAGAATGATGGCAGCTCCACCGTCTGGTTGACATGAAACGCGGAGGCTACCTTCGGCACAAACTTGGGATGAGTCCGCAGGGATGCCCGGTTGTGGTAAAGCTTCGTGTAGGGCGGGTGTGCCACCAGAGCCTGTAGTTCGCTGACCCTCCGGGCCGAGGTGATGGCTACAAGGAAAAGGGTCTTCCAGGAGAGAAATTTTCCGGGCGCTGTGGTCAATGGTTCGAACGGCTCCTGCATGAGTTGTTGCAGGACGACGTTAAGGTCCCATGAAGGTACCGGCTTCTGTACCGGGGGTTGCAGATTCTGGAGGCCTCTCATGAAACGCGTCACAATGGGAAGGGTGGCTATGGAGCCTGAACCTGAGTACTCCGGGATTCCGTGCAAAGAGGCTATGGCCGCGAGATGCACTTTGATGGATTATGGTTTCAAGCCTGAGCTGGAGAGGAAGGCGAGATATTGCAGGACAGTGGGTATCGGGCAAGATGCTGGATGAATTCCTTGGCCCTTGCACCAGATGCTGAAGCGTTTCCACTTCAGACTGTAGGCTTTTCTGGTTGACGGCCTCTGGGAAGCCAGAACAATCTGATGTACCTCCGAGGGTAGGCCGGACTCGTTGAGGGTTGTTTCGTCAGCCGGCAGGCCGTCGAGGCTCGAAATGAGGGAGGTCATCCTTTCAGTCTCCAGGCTGTCAAGGCTAGAGTCTGGAGGTTGGGATGCCAGGTGGTACCACCGTTTTGGGTTACCAGGTCTGTTCTCAGAGGAAGCCGAATTGGCGGCTCTTGGGCGAGCTGCAGCAGTAGGGAGAACCACATCTGTCTGGGCCAATAGGGGACGATCAAGATCACATGCGCTTCCTCCTTGATGATGCGCTGTAACGTGGCTGTCACGAGAGGTGTTGGGGGAAATGCGTACACCAAGTCCCAGGTCCTCCACTGGACTGCAAACGCGTCGGAGGCTACCCTCCGCTGAGACGGGTGCTTGGAGCAGAACAGGGCACATCTGGTGTTGGCTTCGGTGGCAAAGAGGTCGATCTGGGGCACTCCCCAGCGCCGGAAGAGGTTGCGGGCCACATCCATATGAAGCATCCACTCGTGAGGTTGCAGCTGTCTGCTGAGCCTGTCCGCCAGGGCGTTCTGGTCCCCGGGAAGGTAGGTCGCTTGCAGCCTGCAGTTGTTGGTTAAGGCTTCGGCCCAGGTCTCGAGGGCTTCCTTGCATAGTGTACGGGATCTCGTGCCCCCTTGTTTGTTTATATAGAACATGGTGACTTGGTTGTCCGTTTGCACCAAGATTGCTTTCCCCGTCAGGTGTGGCCTGAATGTCCGGAGGGCATATTTGACGGCTCGCAATTCGAGAACATTGATGTGAAGGGCACGCTCCTCTCTGGTCCAGGCTCCTTGGGTGCTGAGATGCCTGAGATGAGCCCCCCATCCCGTGGAGGATGCATCCGTGGTGAGGATGCATTGATGGGAGAGGGGTTGCAGATGCTTGCCTACTGAAAGGTTGTCTGCGTTCATCCACCAACGGAGGCTCCGGACCACGTTGGCGGAGATCGGTATGCGCGTGTGGAGTGGCTGGGATAGTTGCTTCCAGTGACTCCGCAGGTGCCATTGGAGGGTGCGCATATGGAGTCTCGCCAGGGGAAGGACCGATGTCGTCGCCGCCATGTGGCCTAGCAGGCGCATGATCCCTTGGGCCGAGGTGTGCTCCTCTGCCGACACTCTCTTGGCTAGTTGCACAATGGTCCTGATCCGGGGCTCGGGCAGGAAGGCCTTGCAGATCTTGGTGTCGATTATCGCCCCGATGAACTCCGTCCGCTGCACTGGGTCGAATCGGGACTTTTCTTTGTTGAGCAGGAATCCCAGCCGGCGTAGCAAAAATGTTGTTTGGCGGACCGCTCTGCGGAGTTCGGGGGCAGAGCTTGCCGACAGGAGCCAGTCGTCCAGGTAGGGAAAGATGGCGATGCCTTGCTTGCGGAGGTGTGCTGCGGCGACCGCCACGCATTTCGTGAATACTCTGGGCGCTGGGGAAAGGCCAAAGGGCAGAACCCGATATTGGTAATGGCAACCCAGCGCGATGAATCTGAGGAATTTCCTGTGAGATGCGTGGACAGGAATGTGGGAGTAAGCATCCTGTAAGTCCAGCGTGGCCATCCAGTAGCCCGCTCTGATGAGAGGGAGGATGGAGTTGAGCGAATACATCCTGAACTTCTCCTTCAGGATGAAGCGGTTTAGCTTCCGGAGGTCCAGGATGGGCCGAAGGTCTCCTGACTTCTTGGGAATAAGGAAGTACCGGGAGTAGAATCCAGTGTTGAGTTCGTCCGGAGGCACCTTCTCTATTGTCCGTGCCCGGAGAAGTTGCTGGAGGAGGTCCGAGAGGTGTTTTTTCTGATGAAGTGGAGGCTTGCTGGAGGGTGGCTTCCTCTGCCGTGGGAGGGAGGAGAAACGCAAACGGTAGCCCGTCTGTATTATCTGAAGGACCCACTTGTCCGAGGTGATCTCCTGCCAGGCCAAGTGGAAATGGGCCAGGCGACCACCGACCGGGTGTTCCCCTGAATCCAGTGAAGGGCCCAGCCATGCCGGGTAGTCAGAAGGAAGAGGAGTCTTTCCCCGTGTGGGACGGGTTGGTCTGTTTGTGTTTGCGCTGCCGCTGTTGCTGTCTCTGAAAGGGCGGCTTGTGGTAGTTCTGCTTGTACCTGGGCGGCTGCCACTGGCGGTTGGAGCCATAGTATTGTCTTGATGAGGGAAAGGGCTTGCGGGAATAGCTCCCTTTCCGTGTCCAGGAGGGGCGTTCGAGTCCGTCCGCAGCCAGAGTCTTTAGAGTGGTGCAGTCTTCCTTCAGACCTTGCACCGTGTCGGCGACTTTATCCCCAAAAAGGGAGTCACCCGAGCAGGGTGAATCCGCTATCCGGTCGTGGGTACTATCGGAGAGTCCTGATGCACGGAGCCATGCCCAGCGATGGGCAGATATGGCCGTGCCCGCTGTGCGCACGGCCGTGTCAAAGGCGTCAAAGGCTGTACTCATGAGGTGCCTGCTGCATTCCGCTAATTCCTGCATGGTGGTAGCGGCAGATGTACGTGAGTCCTTGGGGAGATCCTGCAGATGGCGTTTGAGGTCAGCCAGGAGGGAGTCCTGGAATAGGACATGCTGAAACTGATGCGCTGATATCTTGGCGCTGAGCATTGCGCCTTGGAACACTTTCCTTCCCACATCGTCCAGGCGCTTGGGGTCCCGGCCTGGTGGGTGCACGGCTTGGGCACGTGTGGACTTGGCTCTCTTGAGAGCTGATGCTACCACAATGGACTGGTGGCTTAACTGGGGCTTGTCGAATCCTGGCGCCATGTGGATGATGTACTTAGTGTCGAGGCGTCTGGAGCAAGCATGGCCAGACGCTGGGGATTGCCAGAGGGTCAACTGCTTTTCCTTCAACTTGCAATGAAGGGGAAGAGCCATGGCTGGTCTTGGGCCGCTGAGATACTTCATGACATCCGGCTCCTTCTCCTCTGGCGTGTCCTCTGTGGCCAGCCCCAGTCTGGACGCCACCTTTCGTATAAATTTTGGGTATGTTAGATCCTCCGGGACTGGTGTCGGTGGATCCTCCGCGGCATCTGCCTGGCTCTTGGAGGCGTCAGAAGCTCGTCCCATGTCCTCCCCGTCGCTCCCTTCGGAGTCCAGCTGCGCCGGGGAAGGTGTCCTCGGTGTGGAGGGTGCTGGGGAGAGAGTCCGCGCTGGGGAGGGAGTCCGTGCCCTGGATGGTGACAGGCTAGGGAGCGAGTGCTCCGATGCAGGTCGTACCACGGATGGAACGACCGCCTGATCCGCTTCAAGCCGGTGGGGGGCAGTTTGTTCCACAAGGCGGTTAAGCAGCTGAAGAATGGCAGAGGAGGTGGAGTCTGAGGACCGGCTGCTCCTATGTCTGCTGCTGCCATGGGAGCTGGATCTCCTGCACCTCTTATGGCTCCGTGGGGACTCCCTGCGGGAAGATCTCTTCCTGGATGAGGAATGATGCCTGTGCTTAGCTGCCCTCCTCCTGCTCTTTTCCCCGACCTGCTGTGAGCAGCTGGAGCGGTGCTCTGTCTCCCCCCCGTTGCTGTTTGAGCGGTGTCTGCTTCTGCCGCGCTGGCTTTCAGTGTCGGCGCGATTTTCATCATGTGCAGCTGATTGCTGTGCAGCTTTTCTGTGCTCAGCGCCGCCCCGGGAATCCACTGACACAGGGGATGCCAGTCGGTGCCGATCGTCAGCGGCAAGCTTTTCCGCGCGGCTCCGTAGCTCCTCTGCAGCCCTAGCAGACGTGCTGGGCAGGGGGGATGATTGTCGGCGCCGGTTTTCACTCCGTTGCTTCTCTGGTGGCTGAGCAGTCGTGCTGAGCAGAGGGGAAGGCTGTCGGCGCTGAACGCTTGACCCGGAAGAGCTGTGCCCAATAGAAGGAGAGGGGGCGTGTCTGGAGGAGGAGCCCGGCTGGTCCACGATGGCGGCGCCATTTTCAAATACCTCGGGAGGGCCGCATGGCAGAGGAGAACGGGCCCGGGCCCGAACACCGCTTGCCGCAGAGGGGCTTACCCGAAGGGTAGAGGCCTCTCCGGAAGCTGGAGAATCCGAGGGGAAAGCAGCGCTTGATCCCCGTTGAGCGGGAGCCCTCACTCCATC
This sequence comes from Ichthyophis bannanicus, assembly GCA_033557465.1. Lineage (NCBI taxonomy): Eukaryota > Metazoa > Chordata > Amphibia > Gymnophiona > Ichthyophiidae > Ichthyophis > Ichthyophis bannanicus. Next base: position 34,395,224 of record CM066047.1, on the reverse strand, counting down.
AGATACAGGGAGCTTTTTGGCACAGGAAGGCTTGGCAGGCCCCGACGGCTGAATATGCTTACTTTTGCGACGCTCCGGGTTCCGATCAGCAGGGGAACTGCTCGCTGTCGCCGCGGAGGAGAGCAACTCCTTCAGGACTTGTTCACGGTGTTTTCTTGCCCTGAGGGACATTCGGGCACAGCTGGCACAATCTTTCACCTGATGTGAGGTCCCCAGGCATCCGATGCAATGAAGGTGAGTGTCCGAGAGGTTCATTTTTCTATTGCAGAGCAGACACTTCTTGAAGCCAGGTTTAGGCATGAAGAATTTTCTTTGTAATAGGTATTTTACAGGAGAGCTAGGTTTTCCGTCCTGAGGCAAGGCGGAAGAAAAGGAACTGGCCGGCTAGGGGCGGGCCGGGGGAGGTGGGACCTCCCACATGCTCAGAAGCTCTGAGCTAGAGAGCACTTCCGTCATGGCGCCGTCGGATGACGTCACCAGGTGTGGCTGACACATCCTGCTTGTCCTAGGAGAACTAACCTACCAGTCTTTTTTTCTTAGTTTCTCTTTCTGCTTCTGGTTTTTGACATATAATCTTGGGATTTTCCCCAGCTTTTCCTTAGAACTTTGCTGAAAGAGAAATTAGACTTACCTGATCATTGTTGTTCCTTGAACTCCAGTCCAGTCCCACACCTCTGAGTAGTGTACCTCTTCCAGCAACTTAGAGACTGAGTATGTCATCTTTTGATGACAACAGTGTACTTATGCAGCTGGCACTGCCTACCAGTCCCAGTACATATTGACAAAGCAGACTCACAGAAGCAAAAAATAAGTAGTTAAACATGTAAAAATACTTCTACGCTTAAGTAAACTAACACCCCACCTCCCCTCCAGGATGAGGCAGCCTATCTGATGAGCACCCAAGCAACTCCAATCGGCGGGAAGCCAGAGACTGACAGCTCCACCGGGCTTCCCCCCCCCCAAAAGCCAAATGCACCCCACTTCTCTGGCTCACCCTGACCACTTCCACCATTCAGGGAACCAGCTTCAGGACCGAGGTGATCACAGATTATTCTTAACCGTACCTAGGGAGAGTTCCGGGACAGGACTGGAGTTCCTCAAGGAACAACAAATAGCAGGTAAATCTAATTTCTCTTTCCTTATCATCCTTCCAGTCGAGTCTCGCACTTCTGGGATATATCAGAGCAGTTCAACTAATGGGAGGGACCTGCACAACTGGCCTGAAGCGCTGCCGATCCAAAACAAGCATCACCAGCCGCCTGGACATCCAGGCAATATTGCTTAGAAAAGGTATGAAGTGACGTCCACATTGCCGCCCTACAGATTTCCATCAGTGGGACTAAACTATACTCAGCCCACGATGCCACCTGAGCCTTCATGGAATGCACATACAACCCCGCCAGTACCACCTTACCCTTCAATAAGTATGCCGATGCAATTGCCTCCCTGATCCATCTGGAAATGGAGGCCTTAGCTGCCACCTCACATTTGCGTGGCCCACCAAACAGAACAGCCAGCCAATCTGATTTCCGAAAGGACAATGTCCTTTTTACATACCTCCATAGGACTCTTAACATCCAGGCAGCATAGCTGCAGATTGGCCAGGCCCACATCCGTGTTCGCCGATGCCAGTAAGGAAACCACCTGGCATGAAAAGCAGACACCACCTTGGGCAAAAATGAAGATACCAGGAGCAGGACTACTTTCTCCTTGGAAAAGGAAAGGAATGGCTCCTGGCACAACATGGCCTGAAGCTCCGAAATCCTGTGTGCTGAGCAAATTGCCACCAAGAAAACTGTTTTCAGAGTCAAATCTTTCAGGGAAGCTTGACTCAATGGTTCAAAAGGCTCCCTGGTCAGTGCCGTGTACACCAGATTGAGATCCCAAGGTGGTACCACCGCCCTCTTTGGTGACCGGAGGTAGTTTACCGCCCTTAGAAACCTCAGCATGTCTGGGAGCATACCCAACTGCACCCCGTGGACATTTCCGTGATAACAGGAAATTGCTGCCAGTTGCACCCGCAAGGAAACCGGCTTGCAAAAATGCCAAGATGTCCAGGACAGAGGCCGTGGAAGGACGTACCAGCCTCTCTTTACATGACAATTCAAAGATGCGCCATATCCGGATGTACGTCAGGCTTGTGGATCTCCTGCGGGCCTGTAGCAAGGTTGCTATCACCGATCCTGAATATCCTTTCCTCTTCAACCTCGCCCTTTCAAGAACCATGCCATATGCAAGAATCAATCTACCTGAGACATGCAAAGCGGCCCCTGTGTCAAGAGGTCCTTCCGAACCGGAAGCCGCCATGGTCGATCTACCAGTATCCGAACTAGGTCGGTATACCACAGGCGCCTCAATCAGTCCGATGCCACTAGAATTACTAAGCCCCGATGTGCCCCTATCTGTTGAACTACCCAACTTATGAGCGCCCACGGGGGAAACAGAGCAGACCCTCTTCGGGCCACTGCTGTATTAGGGTATCTAGGCCCTCGGACATCCTTCCCCTTCTTCTGCTCGAAAAATGGCTGGCCTTGGCCGACTCGAACATTGCCATTAGGTCCATGACCAGTGTGCCTCACGAATGGACCACCTGCTTGAACACCCCCTGGTTGAGTTGCCACACTCCGGGGACCATGCGCACTCGGCTGAGGTAGTCTGCTGTCACATTGTCAACTCTTGCCACGTGCGCCACCAATAACGCTTGGAGACGACTCTCTTCCCATCCGAACAGCTTTTCAGCCTCTTCCTCTAGGGCTACACTGCCCGTGTCTCCTTGCCGGTTGATGTAAGCCACTGTGATTGCATTGTCCGAGAGGACTCTGACCACCTTCCCCCGCAACCAGGGCTCAACGTTTTCTAGCACCAAGGTCACTGCTCACATCTCTAGCCTGTTGATAGACTACAGGGCCTCCTTCGAACTCCACTGTCCCTGAACAAAGCATCCCTTGCAATGGGTGCCCCACCTGACAGAAAGGCATCAGTCATCAGCAGGACCCACACCGGGGACTCAAGTGGCATGCCCCTTTCCAGGATCCCCAGGTGCAGTCACCACCTGAAGGCTCTCCTGGTGCCCCAGGGGCAAGGGAGTACCTAGGGACAGGGGTCGACACTGATGGGATCAGCAATGAAGTAGTGCCCTCTGCAGTGGTTACATGTGCGCCTATGCCCATGGGACTAACTCTAGAGTGGTCGCCATGGTTCCCAGCACCTGTGGATAATGCCACACTGATGGTCTCGCCATCCTCAGGAACTGCCATACCAACTTTCGCAGCTCATCGATCCGGCAGGCAAACCCGGCCCATGTGGGTATTGAAGCGTGCCCCCAAATACTCTAGCTCCTGGGCTGGTCGCAAATGACTCTTGGCCAGGTTGACCACCCAACCAAGATTTTGGAGGAGCTCCACCACCCGTGCTGTGGTTCTTTCGCTGTCGTCCCTGGACTTCACCTGGAACAGCCAATTGTCTAGGTACGGGTGGATGAGAATCCCTTCCTTGCTAAGCACTACCATCACCACCGTGAAGGTATGGGGGGGGGGGGAGGTCGCGAGACCAAAGTGTGAAGGTACGGGGGGGAGGTCGCGAGATCAAAGTGTAATGCTCAAACTGGAAATGGCCCCTTGGCACCACAAAGCGGAGAACCTGCTGATGTTCTGGATGGATGGGGACGTATAGATACACTTCTGTGAGATCGAGAGACTTCAGGAACTCTCCACTCCATACCGCCGCTATTACCGATCTCAGTGTTTTCATGTGGAAATGCAGCACCCAGAGACAGCGGTTCACACCCTTGAGGTCGAGAAACAGGTGAAAGGAACCTTCCTTTTTGGGCACCACAAAATAAATGGGAGTATCAACCGCAGCCGTACTGGTCTCGAGGAACTGGCTCCACGGTTCTTAGCTGCAGGGGCCGAGTCAAGGTCTCTTCTACTGCTGCCGCCTTGCCCCATACTTTGCATGGGGACTGAACGAAAAACTGGTTCACTGGATGTGCCCATTCAAGGGCATCGCTCTCCCTGACGTCGTCCAGGACCTACTGGTTGACATAATCTGGACCCAGGCAGGGTAGAAATCCCACAGCCAACCTCCCACCTGGGCCCCCTTGCTTCATTATGCTTTTGTGTGTCCTGAGGTGGAGGCGGCACCAAAGCCCCTGCCTGCACCTCTGAAACCTCGAAACCCCTGCCCCCTGAAGGGGAACCTACCTCTCTGGGTGAGGCTAAAGCAAGAGATATGAAAACGCTTGAAGTCCCTCAACTGACCTCGAGCCGAATTAAGGTTATAGGCTTGTTTCTGTTTATCCTCGAGCAGCCAGCCTCCTTTGGATTCTTCCAAGTCCTCATCAAAGAAGAGCTTACCCTTGAATGGAAGCTTGCTGAGATGGGTCTTAAAGGCGTGCCACTAGCACCGAGGCCATGCTTTTGGAAAGACCCCTAATAAGATCATAATGGATGTTAGCTAAATAGGCCGCTCCCGACTCCAATTTGGCTGCCTCACCAGAGAGGTCTGTCACAGGATCCCCTAGATGTTGGACGCTTTGAGACCAGTAAAGGCAGGCCCTTGCCACCCAGGCCCCGCAGATGGAAGCTTGTAGTGAAAGGGTGTTAATATCAAATGCCTGCTTCAATAAGGTGTCCAACTTTCTATCCTGGACATCCTTAAGGGCCCTCAATGCCTTCAACTGGTATTGTAGTTTTCTTGGTAACCGCCGACGAACAAAGGAGCTCACATTCTTGCTCAGGCAGTGGCAACAGGTGCATCATGGTTCACACTCCTTTAAGGCCAGCCTCCAGCAGATCCCACTCATCCTAGATCATCTGCTGCACTACTCTATGCACCGGCGATTTCCAAACTGCCTGGAGCGGTGGATCTTACAGAGCCTCTTCCACTGCTGGGAGGTTAATAGGCATATTCAGGGCCTTCAGGGACTCTGAGATGAGTGCTGGCAGCTCCTCCTGGCAGGACACCCAAACTATGTGGGCCTGATCCTCCTGCTCTGGGATCTCCCCTTCTTCCAACTTCTCCTGAAGATCTAGTTCCATGTCAAGATCCTCCCCATCCAGCCCCTCAGACAATGGCGATTGCTGCCACTCCTCTGAGCCTCTAGCTCATTTAATCGCCCCCTGCCCCCAATTTGTCCTCCTTTGCATCAGATGCCCTCTTAACCCCACATTCCGGCACTGAGGAGACACTTGTCAAACCTTGTTGACATAGGCAAAAAGCCTTGTGCAACAGGAAGACCAACTCTGGTGAAAAATCCCCCGGGAGCCCTAAAGCTCCCTGGGCTTTAAGGATGGATGGTCCGGGCATCGCAGAGGGACCAGCTCCACTGAAGGCAACCTGGAGCCCCCAGCCTCTAGAACGTCCTGTGCCAGTGAGGCACCCTCCTGCCTCGCCTCATCTCACAGGCCCTGTTCCAGTGATGTAGCCTCTTGCGTGTATCCAAGGCAAATGCCTGCCTCCGAGACTGCTCCCCGCCTGGTCCCGCACACTAGGCACTGCAGTCTGGCTTGCATGGTGGGAGGCGCTGCAGGCTCTTCTCTCTGAGGTCTCATCTATTTCCCAGGAAGACCCCCAAATTTGTGGCAGTGGATGGATCCTTCTCACAATACCGTCCCCTGGGCCCCAGGCCCAGAGAACTAAAACCCAAATCAAAAGAAAAAACATGAACAGAAACTAAAAAGAACACTAAAAATAAAACGAAAATTGTCCCCAAAGAGAAGGAAAACTGCTGTACCCTGGCTTTCTCCTCCCCCCCAGGGAAAATAGGGCAGCTGACCACCCCCATGCCAGAGACCTCGCGGGAGATAAAATGCAGTCGAGCCTGAACTGAAAGCGCACCTAAACTCCCACGCCCCATCCACATGTCTACAGGCCGCTTTCCTCTATTACGCATCCCAGCGGTGTCTCGGAGCTTCTACTGCCTACCCTTTTGCTGCTCTTACCTCTGGGGCCAACACCACATGGCTCACTTCTCCCTCACGCTCAGCTTGCTCTTCCTGGCATTGGCGCTGAGGGGGGAGGGATCCGAGGCTGCCAGCCAGATGGGACCTGCACACACGGCGGCTCCTCACTTGATCATGGGTTTGAGAGCCACCGGGAATCTCAGGCTGCAATAGGCGTCCACACAATAAACCCCTGATCTCCCTAGGAAGGGGAGGAGAAAAGGGGGGGGGGCAATGAATATCCTCCTCCTTGCCCTGCCGACCCTCTATGGATATCCTTTGCTTGCCTGTGACTTTGTCTTTTTTTTTTTTTTGCACTACTAAATCAAAAAAACAAAAACAAAACCTGCACCTTACAGAGGAAATAAAATCAAATCGCTAAACCTATCTCCTTAGTTGTCCCTTCAGTGAGCCCAGCACCCTGGCTCACTATCTCCTCCAGCTGCTTGGAGACTGAGCATACTGGGGCTGGTAGGCGGTGCCAGTTATATAAGTACACTGGTGTCATCAAAAGATGACATGCTCAGACTCCAAGCTTCTGGAAGAGGTACACTACCCAGAGGTGCGGGACTGGACTGGAGGGACGATAAGGAAAAGCCCTATACATAATTAAATATAAAACTGACAATGAGGTATCAACATATAAATTAGGAGACGGTAGGACAGGTATCATCAGAAGTCACTGGAAATTATGAGAAAACCCAAGGTCTGACAGATCCAGTTCCTATATACTACAAACTAGTTAGCATGAAGATAGAAGCATATACAGAGTAGTGGCTAATAGCCAAGGTCTGTAAGTGGAGAAAGGTATTATTGACCCTGCAGCTCACAAAGATTCTCCTTTCACTTCAATGATACTGCCAGTTGTAGTCATGCATTTTATGTACATATGGGACTTCACATCAAACCAGGATGACTGAACCTTTTGATACTTAGAAATTAAGACTCACTCCTTTTTTTTATTTAGAAATATATCAGTATTTATTATTTGCAGTTAAATGGGATAGATACATGTTTTCATTTTGTTCTTTTAATAGCAATATTAAAACTCTTCTATACATAAAACATACATAATTAAATATGGATAACTGTTTTAAATTCCAAGGAGAAAATGTTGTCATCCTGATGTTTTTTTTCATATCAATGTTTAATTTTTCTAGGACTCTGAGTTAAAAACAGGACGGGACGAAGTGCGGGATGCTTCTCTAGTTAACACCAGAAATGTATAAAACTCACACTTCATATTAAATTGATGCCATAATGTAAGACAGTGGAATGACAGATGCTTAGTGCTTCAAGACCAAATGCAACAAAAACCTGCCCTATGACAACAGGATTTCCTTTTACCTGCCTAATCCAAAGAGAGTCAACATAGTTTACTTACGGTCCTTATCTGCCATCATTTCATTGCTTCTCTGTAACCCTTTCTACTACACCAGTTTCTGGTTTCAGTTCCTTTCCACACTGTTTCACTACTGCCCCTCTTGAGAATATCATCAGCAGACAATCAACCCCTGCTAGCCCAAATGTTGAACCTACTACTACTACTACTGAGCATTTGTAAAGCGCTACCAGTCGCATGCAGCGCTGCACAGACATGTAAGAGACAGTCCCTGCCCATCAGAGCTTATAATCTAATCAAGACAAAACACAGAAGGTGTAAGCAGGGATAGAACTAGGGGGAAGAAAAAGGGGAAAGAAAGGAGATAAGGTGAGTCAAGATCCAAAAGCAGCAGCGAAGAGGTGAGTCTTCAACCTGGATTTGAAAAGGGTCAGAGAGGGTGCCTGGCATACAAACACAGGTAGTTTGTTCCAGGCGTAAGGCGCAGCAAGATGAAAGGAGAGAAGTCTGGAGTTAGCAGTAGAAGAGAAGGGCACAGACAGAAGGAGTTTGCTAGAAGAGCGGAGTTCCCAAGGTGGGTTGTAAGGAGAGATGAGAGAAGAAAGGTACTGAGGAGCAGCCGAGTAAATGCATTTATAGGTCAGCAGAAGTTTGAACTGGATGCAGAAACAGATAGGGAGCCAATAAGTGACATGAGAAGAGGAGTAATATGGGCATGACGAGGCTGGAGGAAGATTAGCCGCACAGCAGAGTGTTAAACAGATTGAAGGGGAGAGAGATGATTCAAAGGGAGACCAGCAAGGAGTTGGTTACAGTAGTCAAGACGGGAGGTGATTAAGGAGTGGATAAGCGTTTTAGTAGTGTGTTCAGAAAGGAAAGGGCGGATCTTGCTAATGTTATAGAGAAAGAAACGGCAAGTCTTAGCTACGAGCTGGATATGTGTGGAGAAAGAGAGAGAGGAGTCAAAGAAACCAAGCCAAAGAAACCCCCAGAAACCTCTGCTTTGTACTGGTTACTATTTAGTCCTATTGCATGCATAAGGGTTTCTTAATTCTCTAATGAACACAGGACTAAAACGCCATATATGTAGTGCAGTAAACCAGGACGTCATCAACCTCTTGTAAAAAAATGTGTCTTCTGTGTAACAGGTTAGAGATGGAAACAAAACTCCTACTACAAAGAAAGTTGGGGCAGTCTAAATTCATGAGACCTAGTCTTAGCAGCAACATCAACATCATGTCTTTTTTTTTTTTTTGGTTTGCAGTAATATAAATAATATTTTCATAGCATATGCAATTAAATTACTCCCTTACCCTCATGTTGCTTTCCCTACTCTCCTTTTGTGTTTCGATTTAATATGTATCTGATTATATTTTATTGAGTTTTTTAATTTTATTGGAATTTTAACCTTGTAAACTGCTCAGATACTGCATAATGGTGGTCTATCAAATAACAAATAAACTAAACTAAAACTATAAAGTACTCATTAAGTTACCCCTGAGTTTAATAGTTCAGGTACAGCAAAACGATTCTTACTCATATTGGGATGGATAATGAGGCTACAACTACAATATGTTCTACAACAGGAACATATATTGGATAGCTTCTAGCTAACAGCACTCTCATCTGGACTGCTCTCGTACACAAGTGATTCATGAAGCTCATAGAATGTGTGCAAGGTCAAACTAGGCGGCCATTTCCTCATGCTCCACTCCCAGCCAGAAATCTTTCCCCCAGTACAGTAAGAAAAGATACCTGAAGGAAAGTAAAGGGGAACGCCATGCTTCTTCCTTATAAAGCCTTTTATGGGAGCTACACAACATGAGTATTATAGAAAGGTGTGGCTAGGATTGTGAAGCTGATCACACTAAAATCCTGAGTCCTACGAGAATACTCAACCAGAAGGTTCTGTGTTAATAGGTTATGGCACACTAGAGGAAGCCAACAAGAGCTACTGCGTGGCATGAATATCTAGGGTGAATATACAAATGAACAGGCTTCCTTCTCTTCCTTATGAGAATGCCATTCTGGGTCGGATCAACAGCAGCCAATCCAGATCCAAAGTATCCAGCAGAATCCCAAAGAATCAATCCTTTCCTTATTACTTACACCAAGAGCTTGACAAAATCTACTTGCTTAATAATGGTTTATTGACTTTTCCTCCAGGAACTTATCCGAACACTTTCACTGCTTGCACTTTCTAACATTCTGCTGTTTGATCAACAAAGCTAGGCTCAGAGAGGTAGTCAGCACTGTGTTTCAGGATTCTGAGCTTAAGCTGTTGAAGGGGTGTGAATGCAGACAGAACAAAACTAGAAAACAAAGAGAAGGGCAGGAAAAATTACAAAGGGGATAGAAAAACTCCTGTATGAAGAATAGCATGTTAGGGCACCAGCTTGGAGAAAGCGTAGTTACTCATCTGTAATAGGTGATCTCCAGGAACAGCAGGAATTTAGTCTTCACATATGAGTGACGTCGATACAGATGCAGTCCATGTGGGAACGCTCCCCAGCGTCCAATAGGAAAGCCTTTGGGAGCATCCCACTGCACCTGCGCTACTGCCTTCCCGCCTTTGTGACTATCCCTCCTCAGTTGAGTTTGTAGCTGAGATAAAAGGAGAGAATAGAGAGAGAGAGAAACCTTACAACTCCTAGGGGGGGGAGGGGGGTTGTGAAGACTAAATTCCTGCTGTTCCCAGAGATCACCTGTTACACGTGAGTAACTATGCTATCTCCAGGAACAAGCAGGAATATAGTCTTCACATATGGGACTCCCTGGCTTCCAGATGCCAGAGAAATGCCCCTAGAATCAGTAGATTTTCTTCAGAGCAGGCCTCAAGGGACCATGGATCCTCCATGGATGTCTGGCATCAAAAAATTCCAGGACAGAGGGTAGGAGTTGCCGAAGGTCTGCAAGAGGTGCTGGAGTACTGTCTGATCAAACATGGCATCCCAACAGGGAGTCCTTGTCAAGACAGTAATGAGCCACAAAAGTATGTACTGAAGACCATGTGGCTGCTTTGCAAATTTCGTCAATGGCAACAGAACATAGGTTTGCCGTGGATGCAGCCATGGCATGAACGTTATGGGCAGTGACATGACCTTCAAGGGATAGTCCTGCCTTATCATAAGCAAATGAAATACAATCTGCTATCCATTTAGAAAGGGTACATTTGGAAACCGGCAACCCCAAGTGACTGGGATCAAAGGAAATGAATAGCTAAGAGCCTTTACGGTGCTCAGCCATCCTTTGAAGATAGAAGGCTAAGGTCCATTTACAGTCAAGGGTATAGAGGGTTGCCTCTGCCCTAGAGGAATGCGGTCTAAGGAAAAAGACAAGAAGGTAAACTGATTGACTGAGATGGAAAGGAGACATCACCTTTGGCATGAAATGTGGGTGAGTCCTAAGGACCACCTTATCATGGAGGAACCGGGTATAAGTTGGGTCTGCCACCAACACCTGCAGTTCACTGATGCATCCAGCTGAAATGAGAGCAACAAGGAAGATAACCTTCCAAGAGAGAAACTTTAGTGAGATTGTGGCTAAAGGTTCAAATGGCGCCTTAAGGAGCTGTCCTAAGATGACATTAAGATCCCATGCCACCAGTGGTGGCCTGATGGGAGGCTTGGTCAATAAGAGCCCCCTCATGAAACACATTACAAGCAGTTGTGAGGAGATAGGTTGCCCATCCAAGGGATGGTGAGAAGCAGCAATTGCACTGAAATAAATTCTTACCAAATTCATTTTGAGACCAGAGGACTTCCACAGGAGCTGAGAAGGTATTAAGATCCTTCTGGGAACACCAAATGGAGAATCTATGCCACTTGAAGTTGTAGGAATGTCTGGTGGATAGTTTCCTTGAGGCTAACAAGATTTGCTTTATTTCCTGAAGAAGGTTAAGATCTTGCAACACTACGCTTTCAGCAGCCAAGCCATGAGATGGAGAGACTGAGGATTGGGATGGTGTCCCTTCCTCCTGAGAGAGGAGATCGGGAGCTGACCTGAGACTCAGGGGTTGAGTCTGGGACAGACATACTAGAAGAGGAAACCATGGTTGACTTGGCCCCTGTCTGCTTGAAGCTTGAAAAGTGTTTGGGGAATCAGGGGTATGGGAGGAAAGGCATATAGAAAATCCTGACCTCAGTGACAGTAGAAAGCATCCACCTGTTGGAGACTGGACATTGGAGTTCTGGAGAAAAAACAAAGTAGTTTGGCATTTTGCAGAGTGGCAAAAAGGTCTATCTCCGGAGTTCACCAGGTCTGAAAGATGTAGGAAATTGCTTCCTGATGGAGGAATCATTCTTGCGGGAGGACAATCTGACTCAATTTGTCTGCTAAGACATTTTGCTGTCCTGGCAGATACACTGCATTGAGGTGTATTTGATGAGCAATGGTAAAGGACCAAAGATGGAGAACCTCCCTGCAAAGGGCCCGAGCCCATTCCCCCCTGCTTGTTCAGATAGAACATAGCTATTTGATTGTCTGTCTGGCCTTGTAACTGTTGTTGAAACACTTTGAGGGCATTGAAAATAGCACAAAGCTTCAGTAAATTTATCTGGAGCTGCAACTCCTGCTCAGTCTAGTGGCCCTGAGTCTAAGTGGGCACCCCAGCTCAGTTTTTAGGCACCCGTTGTCAGGATGCATTGATGTAGGGTCACCTTTTCAGATGCCTCCACAAGAAGATTTTCTGGGGTAGACCACCACAGAAGGAAGTCGATGAGACTGTCTGACTTGGATCTTGTCTTTGAGGGCCCCGGAGATTTGCTTCCACTGGGAGGCAAGAGTCCATTGAGCTATCCACATGTGCAGATGGGCACTACATGCACTATAGAGGCAATATGGCCTAGATGTTGGAGCAACTCCCTGGCCGAGAGATCGTCTCTGAGCCCTGTTTGAGATGCTAGCTGCACTATCGAGTACAACGGTCCTGGGGCAGAAATGCTCTTGACCTTCAAGTGTCTAGAAGAGCTCCTATGAATTCTAGTGCCTGAGTGGGAACTAGATGGGATTTTGGAAGAGTTGTCCCAAATCCCAGATTCTGCAATACCTGCATTATACGAAGGAGGGATAGATGAACCTCCTGTGAAGTGGGTGCCCTTATAAGCCAGTTGTCTAAGTAGGGGAAGACGAATATTCCAAGAGTCCTTAGATATGCAGCTTCCTTGGGAGATGAAGCGTAAATACCTCCTGTGTTCTGGGTGAATGAGGATGCGAATATACGTTTCTTTTAGATCTAGAGAACAGAGCCAGTCCTGACTCTAGAGATAAGGTAGAAGGGTTCCTAGTGAGATCTTTTTGAATTTCTTGTTTAGGTTCCTGAAGTCTAAGATGGGCCTGTACCCTTCGTTTTTCTTTGGTATGAGAAAGTAAGGCGAATGGAATCCCATCCTCTGTTGGGATGTTAGAACCTCTTCTATGGCACACTCTGACAGAAAAGAGTTGATCTTTTATTGCAGGAGAGCAGTGAGTGGGGGTTGAGAATGATATTCCCCTACCAGAGTGGGAGAGTACTTTGCTGATGAAGCTTGTACCCCTCTCACACAATGATTAGTGTCCACTGCTCTGAGGTGATAAGATGCCACCTGTGGGCATAATGGAAAAGTCTGCCTGCTATGTGGAGGGGGTGGGGGTTCTCCAGAGGCAGGGTGGCTATGTTCTCTAGGAAGACGTCAAAACCAAGCGCAGATTGGGTCTACGCTGCTGGTTGGGGTTTAGGAGCCTGTGGCTTCTTCTGTTGCTTAGGAGGGTGTTGCTTCCTCTGGGTACCCTGAGGTTGGTATTGAGAAGCTGGGAGGTAAGAAGGGTAAAATTTCTTCTTACTATAGAAAAGCTTCTTTGCCGCTGCCTTCTTCTTGGCAGGGTTGGCGGTAGCTTTGGAAAGCCTACTGAGGGTAGTATTATCAGACTCTGAGAGGCCTTATCTTGCCAATCCTTTCCAACAGGTTCTCACTAGTACAAGGAATATTACCCAGCTTATCTTGTACCCACTGTTCAAGATATGATGCTTGGAGCAAAGAAATCCTACGTGGACCTATACAGATAGAAGTTGCTCTGCTAGTGCATTCAAAACAGTCAAAGGTTGCCCTGTTAAATTTGGAAACATTTTGGGCATGTTTGACCAATGTAAGGTAGTCTGCCCTCTTATCATCAGGGAAAAGAGGAGACATTGATTCTGGATCCCTAGTTACTTCCCTAAGAAACATACCCATATAGAGTATGCATGAACTTATCTGGGCTGAGAGCATGGAGGCCTGAAAACATCAACGCCCAAAGGCATCGAGCATTCTCGAGTCCATGCTCGGGGGATTGGAGGAGTGCATCTTAGAACTTTTAATTAGAAGCACAGCCGATTCTACTACCATTGAGTGGTGTGGAAGCTGTGTTTTCTGGAATCCGGGACTTTCCAGTACTCTATACATGGTATTGAGTCGTCAAGTATGGGGAGAAATGGTGAGAGGCATTTCCCACATCCGGAACATAAGATCCTGTAGTATACGGTGACAGGCAGAGTAGTCACCTCTTTAGGAGCTGTAGGATATTGGAGAATGTCCACCTCCTCTGCTCTGGGTTCTTTTTCCGATGTAGGAGTAATGGATAGCCCCAATACCATATCTTTGATGAACTCTTGGAAAGACATATCTTCGGGAGGGGACATGCACCATTGAAGCGATGGTGAGGGTTCCTCTGGAAGACTGCACATCTCTCGGGTACTGATCAATTCATCATCCGAAGAATCTGAATCGGTTGAATCAAGAATCGGTTGAATCAAGTATCGCCGGGAGCGATGCTCCTGTTCTTGCAAGGTCCAGTGCTGATTGAGATCAGTATTAGCTTGCCGGTACCCCAAAATGGACTGGAAAGCCAGTATGGACTGAAGCGTGCCGAGTGGCATGAAACCCGATGCAGACTGCATGGGCATCATGGACAGTACCGGTACTAACAATACCACCAGTAATGACACCGCTAACAGAGCTGCTAGACTCCGGTCAATGGCCAGTATACACTGATCCATAGAGCTTGCCGATGCCTGGATAAATATACCGGAAGCATGGGCTACCGTTCCAGAGCATGGCACCAGGAGCTCTCCTGAGGTGGAGGCCACGGGAGCATCCTGGACCCCTCTTGCAGCTTTGGAGGGGAGGTCCTCCCGCCGGGGTAGTTTGGCCAGTCGAGCCACCTCCAGGGCAACGCTCGAGGCATCTCTATGTTTAGATAGAGATCTACCCTTGGGAGGACAGCCTGTCTTGTGTTTCGATACCTGAGATCCATGTGAGGAAGACAATGCCATTGATGACGTCAAAGCAAGTGAAACCACATCTGAGGCAAAAAGGGAGCAGAGTTTTGCAGCCCGATTTTGTAGGCCTCTCTTTCTCACCTTCTTGCATAGGGGACATTCAGATGGCTGGTGATCTGGGCCGAGACATTTAAGACACCAGTCATAGGTATCAGTAGTAGAGATAGTGCTACCACATTTGGAACACTTCTTAAAACCACTGGTTGGTTTTTCCATCCTGTTAGTAGACTAGATGAAAAGCCTAGGCCTAAGATGGCATCGATGCGCCTAAAAGAACAAAAGTAGTTTTTTTGTTATTTGGGGTTTTTTTTAGAAAGAAACACAATTGAAGATATTGGTTCCAGCGTCGACAGGAAAGCAGACGCAACCACAAAAAAATAATAAAAAAGAAGAGATTTTCTGCGGTGACAGGATTTTCTTTCTGCTGGTTCCATGGAAAATGAAGAACTGAGGAGGGAGAGTCACAAAGGCAGTAGCACAGGTGCAGTGGGATGCTCCCAAAGGCTTTCCTATTGGATGCTGGGGAGCGTTCCCGCGCAGGCTCCATAGGTATCGATGTCACCCATATGTGAAGACTACATTCCTGCTGGTTCCTGGAGATAAGAGAATATGACACAGGTTAAAATAGGTAACTTTTCTTTATGCTTGCAAAGAGAGCTAGAACTAGCTGACATGCAATACAACTCACTGATAGAAGATTTACACTCAATACTGTGGAATCTGTTGCCAGAATATGCAGTCAAGATTAATAGTATAACAGACTTTAAAAAAAGGTGTGGACAAGTTTCTGGAGGACAGATATGTTAGCAATTATTAGTCATATATATTTCAAAAAGGAATGCACTTCCTCAAAGATCTGCTGAGACAGGATATTGGGTGTGGGGAATCACTGGTCCATCCTAACATGGCACGAATGTTCTTATGTGTTAGTATCTGTCTGAGACATGTTTCTTCCTCTACCTTTTCACCAGGCAGACAATTATAGCAATATCTAGAGGATGAGAAGCATCCTGACCTGATGAAAATCAAATATCTGCTCTAAGCCAGGGAGTCCAGGAGTCCCTTGTCACTTTTCTTAAGCTTTGAGAATCTGCACAATGTGTGTGTGAGGCTACATGATAGTGGACTGGTTTAAATATGCTGCCACCCAACCATACTGGAGACACAGTAATTTTATAACATGGCTAAAAGCATGAGGATCCAACCTCCTGTAAAATCAGGATGCTGACCCTCTTAAGAGCCGTCTTACAACTGACCACTGGGTGTCACTGTACCTGCAGTACTAGGTTTTAACTGTCTCCAGGGTCTTTGGCAGCATGTAAAGCCCATCCTTACTTGAGATGACAATCCCAGTTTGGCAATACGGCACATCTCGATAAGGTAATTGGCACATGGTTCAGATATATGACACAGATAATTGCACACAATTATTCTCCTTTAGGAACAGTGACAGACCCAAAAGCTAAAAAATAAATTAAACACTTTCTTAAAATACACAGTATTATTACTTTTGCTACAAATCTATACACAATGAGAAAAAACCATTGCTTTTACCTGATCCAAAGTTATTAAAAACAGCAAAAGTCTTTAGTTCCATATAGGAGCTGTGGCAAAACATGGAATTCATGATTTAAAAAATGCTGCTGCCAGTGAGTGTTTATCTTTCAAAACAAAAAAGAATGAAAACACAGGCCCATTACAGTATTCAAAGCCTAGAAGAATCTCAAAGATCCTCCACAAGATAAAACACATGAACAAGTGATGACCAAGAGGCAGGACCGAACAAGAAAGCAGACCTTCTGCAGGGGTTGCAAAGAGCCATCAAGTGCCTAACGGATGGGCCCCAAGACATCTCTACAAGATGCAACTTTATGGTACATCATTTTAGATTTTAAGTTGTATTCCGCATCGATTTTATTTGCAAACTTTTGGTATTTGTGTTTGAAGTTGCTACAGTAGAACCTGTAGAAGGGATGCCTGCTAAGTTTCCCTGCAGTGTTGAAGTTTCGGAAGGAACACCACATAATGGGTATGATATCTCCGTTACAAAATGCCTTCCTGTCACACTTTCACTCAATCCTGGAATAACCTGGTTGCGGATGAGCTCTCTGGGCTCTCATATTCACAAGCTGCCAATGTTTGGGAAGCTCTTCAGCTTCTCTGGGAAATCATCTTTGTAGAGGACGGGGTCTGCCCGGTGCTCCACCACCTTTAGTGGCATGGTTCCGAAGACGGAGGCAAATTTGTTGATACATTCGGACCTGGTAAAGGGAAAACCATGTCATTTATTAAAAGATAGACCCCTTACCAAACCACTTCCATGTCCATCTGATTAACATAGATGCTACCAAGCATAAGACTTGCTGCGATTCCCAACACTGCCTCTTGTCTCCCCCTCCCCCGACCCGGTGTGCTAATGCAGCAACTCCTGAGGGCAGCTGACTTGTCTACACTGCTTTACACTGCAAGCTGCTCTTTAGAAGTGCACCATTCCACCTCAAACTAGTAAAATCACCCTCTCCTTTGATCAAACAACAGGTTACGCTCCTGGTAGCCTTGAAAGAGGATAAAAGAAAAACCATCTCATATTTTGTGACAAGGGCAGAACTTTCTTCCCTGATCTTAGAAACACAAAAAAGCCAATGAAACCAAGGTGGAGGGAAGATGAGCTGGAATATCCATTGAATCAAAGTGAAGGATGAGGGCATGCCGCCAACAGAACATGTGCATGCAGAAGAGGTCACAGCAGGACCCGTGAGCATTCTCCCTTTCCCTCCCCCCAGGATTCCATTCATTCTTAAAGCAAACCGCCACCATCAAGGAAATCTGCTCATCTCAATGCAATCAGAAAAAAGGGCGAAAAAACACTAAAAAAAATAAAATGACAACTATAATGTTTGCTGTATCAATCAGTAGCGCAACTTGAATCTTGGCGACAACGGATTTCAAATGATTTCTGCTCTTTTGCATTAAATAACCAATTTCCTTTCCTGCTTCATGTTACTCACCAAAGATAATGCCTTCTGCTTATCGGAATGTAGCGAGGTGCAGGTGGCTATATTAGTAAAATATTGATTAGGCCGGGAATTTGAAATCACCAAAAACAGCTTGACCCGAGTGTGTCTAGAAGCAAATAACTCAGGAATGGTGCAAGTGAAAGAGAAAAAATAATTAGCAGCCCAGTGGTTAGAGCAGCAAGGTCAGGGTGTGCTCCCTTTCACCTTGGAGCAGCCACTGATGAACTTAGGGACTCGTTTAGCAACATGCATTAACATGTTAAGGGAATTTAACACATATTATTCAATGCAGGCCCTATGATTCTTAGTGGGGTCTATTTATTAAGAAAGCACATAACTCAGGTTAAGGCACATTAGACTGTAAGCCTTCTGGGGACAGGGGAATACGTACTGTACCTGAATGGGACTTTCTTTCATCTACCATCTCTCTTTTATTAAGACACTGCTGAGTAAGGAACCTTGTTATTTCACATATGAAGGGGAGTGCTTGCACTATCTTGTCTTACAAAATAAGTCCGTCAGTCAATAAAACTGCTCATTTTGTACAGCCCTCTTGTAATAAAACAAACCTTTGGCAAAAGTGTTATTATTAGAATTTACGAAAAGAAAGAAATCTTATTTTCTGCTCCAAACCAAAGTTCCTTTGTTCTGGAAATATGCCACTGTGCAAGATGCCCCATGCACAAAGCCTCTGGCCAATAAGAGGTGCGTCAAAAGTGAGACAATGCCGAGTTACTGAGCAGTCAGAAGCTCGAGTCTGATGACTTCGCCTTGCTGAGAGGTGACTGTACACACCTACAGTTTGGCTGTAAATGGTCACAATGGTTCTGGTTTCATAGCGATTGATTTTAAGCTAAAACTAACTCAAAGGGATTGATAAGCAAGTCGAGCATGGGCACTTCTGCGCGCCTAATGTTTTTTTCTGTTCTAAATCATTTACTACAATTACGCGGCTTCTTTAGCTAAAATAAAGAAATACACTTGCTTGCTTCCATCATGATATCGCTTGAAAATAGTGATAGAACCATATCCAATGCTGGGTCACCTAATAACGATGTAAAGTATTTTGTAAGAAGCCAATGGCAGGCACTGTCTGGATTTGTTTTCACTGCATGTTCAGATACTTACTTGTAATGGATGATGATGGCAAATTGTTGCTACCTTTGGAGAGATGTGATCTATTATTGTATTGTTTTCTTTTTTATTTATATAGAAATACAGGGTCACTTAATGAGTTGTAGGTAATTGCCTTTCTGCTGAAGATGTGTGAATAGCTTTTGAGTGTTATCCTCCCTTTATTCTCACCCAAGGAAGAGAGAGTAACGCTTGAAAGCTTATCAGAGATGTTTTAGCTAGTGCAGCAGAAAGGTAGTCCTGTAAGTCATTTATTGACCCTTATTTCTACGTATGCAAATCAACACAGCAACTAAAACACTCTGCTCATAATTACAATTAAAAATTCTTGATTGTTAACAGAAAGGAAGAATATCAAGAAATAATAAATCATAAGTCATATTTTGCGAGTACAGGAATGAGAGGAGAGGGATAAGCAGACAAATATATGGAACAGAAAATATGTTCATGGTCCTAAAATGAAAACAGAACTCGGTCCATGCACTCACTCCAAGCTTTACAACTAAACCGCACACCTGGACAGAGATTCCACTCACCTTTCAACCATGTGCGTCTGATCCAGAGATAACCCATCTATGGCTGTGCACTCTGGGCACTTGAACTTCTTCCGGGGAGTGACCTGTTGAGGCAACAAATGTTGCTGAATAATGCATGGAGGATGGGGCAGGCTTTAGCCCTCTGTGTTTAATAAGCAGCACAGGGCCTCACTGTAAGCTGAGACTCCCTCCTCTTGTCTATGCACACAGCTCCATCTGGCTGGTTCTGCTGCAAATTCACAAGGGCCCAATAAAAATGAGAGGACTTTTCTCTTGCCTTCTGAAACTGGAAAGACGCAGTGATGACAGGCTCCTTAATTCCAGTTTAATGACTGTTTTCTCACTGCCAAGGTCCCTCTATAAACACCATTTGTTCTTGCGGCCATTGGGGTGATGAAATTTAGCTTCCCATACTTCTCCACTGACCTTAATCCAACAAACAGGCTCTTTGCTCTCTCCAGTTAATAGCCAACTGGCAGCGGGTGCATTGAACATTCTGAGATGGGCCAACGATGCCAGAATAATTATTTTTCCAAATTGCTCTTGTACTGGGTACAGCGATTCAACACCACCGCTTCTCTCTCGCTGTCTTTTTTTCAAGGGCTCGGGTAACCTGATGATGGACAGGAAAGGGGCTCCCAACAACTGAATTAATGCCCCGCGGTATCTAATGCTTACTGCTGCAGGGGGAATGTGAAACAAATGCCTGAAGGGCGAAGGTTCAAAGCAGGAAAGGTGTGAATGTATGTGGACTACTATTGGGATTGAAAAAGTTAATTAAAAAATAATTTTTCAATTAACATTCTCAAGAGTGAATTTTTAATTAACATTCCTGGTAACAGCAGTTTTATAATTCTGTTTCTAAGTTTGAGGCAGCCATACCATCAAAGGTATTTTCTCATACCTCCTCAGTGGCTACATAGTTCAGCTACACTATTTTGATAAAATGAGTGCACAACAGTTTCGTATTAACTTTAAGCTAAACTTATCTAGAAGAGATCCATAAACAAGCTGACTGTAGGCACTTGTGCTTACCTAACATCTTTTTTTTCTTTTTTAAATCATTTTCAGTTATACTACATTTCTGTATCTAAATGAATGTATTTGTTTGCCTCTGTTCTACCTATATTTTTCATTATGAAAACGACAGAATTTCACCAAACTCAGGTTGCCTCATATAAGACATAATGGGTCCGATATTCAAAGAGAGTAAGGCAGTGGCAGACCTGCTAACTGTGCTAATCCCCTTGTCGGGGGGGGGAGGGAGGAGACACCAAGCGATTATCAGGCAGCGGTGATATTGAGCTCCTGCCCCGTTATCGCTAAGTGGCAAAAGTCAGGTGCCGTAAAGACTGGCCTAACTTTTGCCGCTGAAGTTAACCAGGCAGCGGCTAAATATCATCACTGCTAGCCAGGATCCAGATATGGCCCCAGTACTGAATATCCAGGTCTAATGTTCAGCAGCAGTGACTAACTGCTTTAGTAGCTTGGCTGATGCTGCCACCGAATATCAAGGCCAATATGTCACCTTAAAAAGCACGTTACTTCAGGTCACCTTGCCTCAGTAACACTGTACTCTTAGATGTGCTTTGATGGAAGAAGCACAAAGCAAATCTGAACAAAGCTGGTTTGAACTTGGTTTAACACTTCTTACTTTTCATTCAACTAATAGAGTCCAATATAAGCTTTCTTCCTTCCATAGTAGATAAATCCTTAGTAAATCAGGCTGCTAGTCTCTTTCAACATTTTTTTAAAATTCACCTTAATGGGTGCTTTGCCAGTAACATTTGCCACCAAGAAATTCATAGCAATGTCTTCACAATTCATATGCGCATCCACCCAGTTCTTGATATCTCCAGGCATTTTGTACGTGTACAGGTAGTTAAAATACTACAGAAAGAAGGATAAAAGTACAATTTTGCTAGGTAAAATAGAAGCGATTTGCATGTAAAATTATTAGCTGACAGAGTTAAAAAATGTGTGATATTCAGAAGCACTTATCTGGATAGCAGCCAACTGCAGTGGCCAACTATCCCCCCATCTAAAGAGTAGCACCAGGTAGCAATCTACAGATAAAGGAAAAACACCATGCAGTCAAGAGTTTCTGCTTCAAAGAGGACAACTAATCCCTGTATCCCAGCAGCACCCCAGAAGTATCCTTGGAAAGGAAAACGTACACCTTGTTTATAGCACTCTGAAGAATTAAGGAGTCTCTTTCTATTGAGCTACAGCTCTATCACATCTACTGCAAATCTGGTTAAGGTAGTTGAATTGGATCATGACTTCCTAAAAGCTTTTACAATTGTAATGCCCTGAGAAAAGGAAAAATCACATGTGATAGGGTCAAATAAATAAATACTGCCCCTAGACTTCAGCCTCTGTTCTTCACATTGTTTCATGGTGACTAATTGTACCAGCAGGTTACATGTAAATGTAATGATACAGTCAAAGCCAAGCACTTAAGTCAATAATTCATAAACTGAAAGATTATTCAAAAATAAAGTGTACAAAATGAATACAGAATCAAAGTGAATGTTAATCTGTCTCTCTCTAGAGCATGCATGATCTGTTTTGCCCAGTAGTCTCTTACTTTATGATAAAAAGCTGCTCCAGTAAGAACCATGGAGACCTCGTTGGTCCATTCAGATTCATATTTCCACTTGCCCATTTCATGGTCCCACAAATGCAATCGTCCTGGATAACCCACCAGTCTGTCAGGGAATTCACGCCACACCTGCATGACAACAGAGAGATGTAAAGGATCATCAATGTAATGCTTCATGATAGCGAGTAATTAAGTGAGGTACCACAGCTACCAATAAGCTTCGACAATGTAGGCTTCACTTTGTCCCTTCAAAATTTTACTCAGGGATGAAAAGCAGGGATGTGTATATATTAGCCGAAGTGAATTAAGCCAAAAAATACTGAAGCATATATATCTAAGCTAAGGTGGTTCTGTTCTGGTGGCTGGTCTGCTCATCGGGGGACTGGTTAACTTAGCATAGACGTGAGCAGAGAAAGCATAGTTACTCACCTGTAACAGGTGATCTCCGGGAACAGCAGGAATTTAGTCTTCACATATGGGTATCATCGGTACCGACGGAGCCTGCGCAGGAACGCTCCCCAGCGTCCAATTAGAAAGCTTTTGGGAGCATCCCACAGCGCCTGCGTGCTGCCTTCCCGCCTTTCCCAACTGTCTCTCTCCAGTTGAGTTTAAAGCTGAGACAAAGAGAGAGAAAGGGAAAGAAAAAAAAGAGAGAGATAGAGAGATACAACTCCTAGGGGAGGTGGGTGGGTTGTGAAGACTAAATTCCTGCTGTTCCCGGAGATCACCTGTTACAGGTGAGTAACTATGCTATCTCCAGGAACAAGCAGGAATGTAGTCTTCATATATGGGGACGCCCTAGCTACAGATGCCAGGGAGAAACCCCAGAAGTTGTGTACCCTTTTGCAAGGGTTCCACTTCCCCCCATGGATCTCTGGCATCCTACCAGGGATGGTGGGTAGGAATTGATTAAGTATGGAACAGGTGTTGAAGAACAGCCTGACCAAACAAGGCATCCCGGCGGGAGTCCTTGTCCAAGCAGTAATGGGCTGTGAAGGTTTGAACCGAGGCCCAGGTAGCTGCTCGACAGATGTCGTCGATAGACACAGAGTGAAGATGAGCCATAGAGGCTGCCATGGCTCTCACATTGAGTGCTGTGACATAGCCTTCAAGAGGAAGGTTCTTACTCCGATAGGCAAAAGATATACACTGTGCAATCCAGTTGGACAGTGTTCTTTTGGAGACTGGAAGCCCTAAATGACTAGGATCAAAAGCAACAAAGAGTTGAGAGGACTTTCTATGTTGCTGCGTCCTTTGTAAGTAAAAGGCCAAAGCTCTTTTACAATCCAAAGTATGAAGATTCCTTTCTGCATTAGAGGCATGAAGCCTTGGGGGAAAAAAAAACAGGAAGGTAAACTGCTTGGTTTAAATGAAAAGGTGAAATTACCTTTGGCATAAAGTGAGGATGAGTCCTAAGAACTACCTTATCATGATGGAACCTTGTATAAGGAGGCTCAGCCACCAATGCTTGCAACTCACTGATGCGACGTGCTGATGTGACTGCAATAAGAAAAATAACCTTCCAGGAAAAGAATTTCAAAGAGGTAGTAGCCAATGGTTCAAAAGGCGGCTTCATGAGCTGGCCAAGAACCAGATTTAAATCCCATGCCACCGGTGGTGGCTTAACGGGAGGCTTAGTTAGAAGGCCTCTCATAAATCTCGCTATGATAGGATGAGAGGAAATAGGTTGCCCATTTAAAGGTTTGAGAGAAGCTGCAATAGCACTCAAATGAACTCTCACTGAATTGGTCTTAAGCGCTGCATTAGACAAATGAAGGAGATATTCCAGTAATGATTCCAGAGGTATTGCAAGAGGGTTGGAGACCCTTCTGCGAACACCATATGGTAAACCTTTTCCCACTTGAAAGCATAAGAGCGTCTTGTGGATGGTTTCCTGGAAGCATAAAGGATATCCTTTACTTGCTGAGAAAGGTTAAGACCATGAACTTCTAGGTTTTCAGCAACCAGGCTCTGAGATGTAGAGACTGGGGATTGGGATTGCCACAGCATCCCGTCCTCCTGGGATAGGAGATCTGGAGCAGATCCTAACTCCAGAGATAGAGCTTGAGAGAGATGTAAAAGCAGAGGGTACCACACTTGTCGTGGCCAATGTGGGGCTATGAGAATCATATGGCCTCTGTCTCTCTGAAGCTTGAATAAAGTTCTGGGAATTAGGGGAATGGGTGGGAAGGCATACAGAAAGTCCCGACCCCAATGGAGGAGGAAGGCATCCCTGGCCTGACAACCCTGAGCCGGAATTCTGGGACAGAACCGGGGAAGTTTGGCATTCAGCGGACTTGCAAAGAGGTCTATGTCCGGGGTTCCCCAAAATTGGAAAATTTTGGCCACCTGGTCTGCATGGAGAGACCATTCGTGTGGAAGCAGAACTCGAGTCTGTCTGCCCAAGAGTTTTGAATGCCTGGAAGATACACTGCAAGGAGATGAATCTGATGCTCTCTGGCGAGGGCCCAAAGTCACAAAGCTTTGTTGCAGAGTGACAGAGAGCCTGTTCCGCCCTGCTTGTTCACATAGAACATGGCTACCTGGTTGTCCATTTGAATTAGGACAGTTTTGTAGCTGAGCTGGGTGTGAAACACTCGAAGAGCAAGAAAGATTGCTCTGAGTTCTAGAAGAATGATGTGTAGATCGGTCTCCTGTGGAGTCCAAGTACCCTGGGTAGAGAGGCCTTGCAAATGGGCTCCCCAACCCACCTGTGAGGCATCTGTTGTTAGAGTTACTTGGGGTGGGGGTTGCTGAAAAGGGGACCCCACCAACAGATTCTGGGGTGACTGCCACCATTGGAGAGACAACATAAGACGATCTGAGGTTGCTATTTTGTCTGACAGGCAACCTGACGCCTGAGTCATTGAGTGGATAGAGTCAGGCATAAGGGACCACATGCACGGTGGATGCCATGTGGCCTAGCAATTGTAACATTTCCAAAGCAGTGAGGTGAGACTTTAGCATTGCTTGGGAAGCTAACTGCACAATGCGAAGGCAGCGGGACTGTGGAAGATAGGCCCTTGTCTGTCTGGTATCCAACAGGGCTCCTATGAACTCTAGAGACTGAGTGGGAGCTAGGTTGGATTTTGGGAAGTTTATGACAAGTCCCAAATATTGGAGAATACGCATTGTGCGAGATAGGGAAATCCTGGCCTCTGGTCAAGTAAGGGAAGATGAATATTTTTAGGTGCGGAGAAATGCTGCCACCACAGCCATGCATTTTGTGAACACCCTTGGTGCCGAGGCCAGGCCAAAAGGAAGAACTCTGTATTGGTAGTGCTTCCCTTGAAATAGAAAGCGAAGAAACCTTCGGAGAGTTGGATGGATGAGAACATGAGTGTACGCATCCTTGAGATCTAGAGAACAAAGCCAGTCCTGACTCTGAAGGTATGGCAGTAGAGTTCCTAGAGAAATCATTTTGAATTTCTCTTTGAACAGGAATTTGTTCAATTCTCTGAGGTCCAAAATGGGTCTGTGCTCTCCTGTTTTCTTTGGAATAAGGAAAAAGGGGGAATAGAACCCTGCACCCTGTTGATGAACAGATACTTCTTCTATTGCCCCTTGGGCAAGAAGCAGACTGACCTCGTGATCTAACTGGGAGTTGAGAGAGGTCTGAGAATTGAACTGTCTTACCATTGTAGGAGGGGGCATGCTGAGGAAGTGAAGCTTGTATCCCTCTCTTACAATGGACAGTGTCCAACTTTCTGCTGTTATCTGCCCCCATCTGGGGGCAAAATAACATAACCTTCCTGGAATGGTGGAAGGCTCTGGCCCGTTCAGGGCCAAGAAGACAAAGTTCTCTAGATGGGAGTCAAAGCCCCTGTGGAGGCTGAGTCTGCTGAGCCGGTTGAGGCTTAGCAGCCTTTGTTTTTCTTTGTTTTCTTTGCTGACCCTTTTGGGCAGACTGACCTGAACGATGCCCTTGTTGGGTATAGGAGGGGTAGAACTTCTTCTTTCTAGTGAAGAATGTTTTTTTGTAGGACTTTTTCCTTGCAGGATCAGCTGTAGATTTTGATAATCTATCCAAGGTGAGATTATCAGCATCTAGCTCATTAGCTTTTTCTTGCCAATTTTTGCCAAAGAGATTCTCTCCAGTGCAAGGAATATTCCCCAATTTGTTCTGTACCCAAAGTTCCAAGTCAGATGCCTGGAGCCAGGCAATCCTACATGCGCCTATGGCAATAGCAGAAGTTCTGCTTATGCACTCAAAACAATCAAAAGCTGCACGATTTACGAATTTGGAAACATCCTGAGCATGTTTGATAAGTGCAAGATAATCTTGTCTCTTATCATCAGGAAGGAGAGGGCTCATAAGCTCTAGATCTCCTGTAACTTCCTTAAGGAACATTCCCATATATAAAATGTAGGAACTAATCCTGGCAGAAAGCAAAGAGGCCTGGAAGGTTCGACGCCCAAAGGCATCAAGAGTTCTACATTCACGTCCTGGAGGATTAGATGCATGTCTTTTTGCACTCTTGATCCTTCTCATAGCCGATTCCACCACCATGGAATGGTGGGGCAGCTGAGTTTTTTGAAATCCAGGACAGGGAGGAACTCGATACATGGTATCGAGCCTACGAGAATGAGGAGAAGTGGTGAGAGGTGTTTCCCACATCCTTAGCATGAGATCATGCAAGATCTCATGAATAGGCAAAGTAGCTGCCTCTTTGGGAGCTTTAGGATACTATAAAATCTCCAATTCCTTCGCCCGAGGCTCTGTTTCAGGAGCCACTGTGATGGAAAGACCTCGAGCCACATCTTGGATAAAATCCTGGAAGGATATATCCTCTGGAGGAGACATCCTATGTTTAGGAGAGGAAGAATCCTCAGGAAGAAGTACTCTGGTATCGACAGAGCTGTCAAGAGTCTTCAGACTCGTCGGAGGATTCAAAGAATGTCCTGTCCGGGTAATCGTGCATTGCACGATACCGGTACCGATCGAAGTCGGTATTGACAGGGTCCGGTACAGACTTGTCAGTACCGGAGGGCATAGCCTGCATCGGTACCGGTAGTCCACCTGCTGATGTCTATGCAATTGGCCCCGGTACAATTGTCTGAAGCGGTTTCGGGGGCATCGATGCCAAGAGAAGAGCCGCCAGACTGCGTTCAATAGCCAAAAATCTCTGGTCTATCGACGCCGCCGATGCCTGGGTATCGGTACCGGGCGAAGCGGCCGGTACCCCAGAGCATGGCACCAGTAGTTCTGCCGAGGTTGGGGCCTCGAGAGCATCCTGGAGTCCCGATGATGCTTTGGAAGCCGAAGCCTCCCGCTGGGGCAATTTTGCCGGTGTGAGTCCCTCAAGGGCTATGCCAGAGGCATCTCAATACTAAGAAGGAGATCTACCCTTTGAGGACCGGCTAGACTTATGTTTAGTTACCTGAGATCCATGGGAGGAAGACGAAGCCCTGGAAGATGTTGATGCCACAGATGCTGCGAAACTGTTCAAACCACTCCGAGTTCCGAAAGAAGTTAAAAACTCATCTCTTCCTCAAACATTTTTCCCTACCACCCTAGTACTTAACCCTCTACCTCCAACTATCCACCTCTGCCCTCTCAAATTCTATCATGCAACCATGTGATATCCCTGTATATACCTATGTAAATAGTTGATCATTGATCATTGTAATTAGTTCATATTGTTTACCTATGTATCCCTGTTACTTAGTTCCATGTAAACAGTTGAAACATACTGTCACGAATTGTTCTATGTAAACCGTCTTGATTTGTAGAAAGTTGGTATATAAAAATTATTAAATAAATAAATAAAATCGGAGGGAAAAAGGGTGCTAAGTTTAGCAGCTCGGTTTTGCCGACCCCTCTTCGACATCATCCCACAGGCAACACACTCGGAGATAGAGTGGTCAGGACCTAAACATTTGAGGCACCACTCATGGATGTCGGTGACGGAGATGGTACTGCCACATTTGGAACACTTTTTAAAACCCGAGGCGGGTTTTTCCATTGTAGAGGAAAGTTGGGCCTAGTGCCCAAAATGGCACGTGGCACCAGAGGAGCAAAAAGCTGGAAGACTCCAGGAAGAGATTTTTTTTTTTTTTACACGGAAAAGAACGAAAGAACTGGCGGTACCGGTGTAGCGTCGAAGGAAGGCAGACGCGACCACAAAAAAGAAGAATAAAAGGGATATTTTCTGCGGTGACAGGAAGTGCGAACTGCCGGCTCTGCAGAAAACGAAGAACTAGAGAGAGACAGTTGGGAAAGGCAGGAAGGCAGCACGCAGGCGCTGTGGGATGCTCCCAAAAGCTTTCTAATCGGATGCTGGGGAGCGTTCCCGCACAAGCTCCGTCGGCACCGACGATACCCATATGTGAAGACTACATTCCTGCTTGTTTCTGGAGATTAACTGTTTAGGATTATGGGCTGGTAGCGTAACAATATTCTGTTTTCAAGTAATTCTCACAAAGATATTGTGTGTTGCCTGGGGTTGGTTTGTTTTGTGCTAGTCTTTTTTGCGCATGTTTTAGCCTTTTTATTTATATTGTACCTTTTGATTGTTCACAGCTTTAGGCAGCCTTGAATTTCAGGCTGGGAAAGCCGTTTGTAAAACCCTTACATAAGCATTCATTAAAGACGACCAAGTCACATTCAGCAGGAGCTCACTCCTGCATAACACTAGCATTATTTGTCCAAACAAGAACCAAATAAACTGCCTTTGCGGGCAGCTAGCACCAAATCAAGGTCACCAAAATGGTGATAAAGCAGTAGGTCCCCCAGTTGAGCTAACAGTGGATACCATCACTTTTTATGACGGCATGCTTATTTTCTTCCTGCCATCATAAGCATCCCTTGCACAAGTCAGCCAAAGTACTGCAAGACTAATCTACCGGACCCTCAGTAGTGAAAGGCCAAACTATTGTATTGAAACCAGCTAGTGGCTCTCTATTTCCTGCAGGACATGCATCTCCATCAAACCTCATAGTTACAGCTGGCATCAATTAGCATATGGTCATAACTGTCCATGCGTGCAGAGGGGACAAATGCTCCCCATATCTGCTCTGCAGATAAGCAAAGGCCTTCACGTTCCAGTTTCCACCATCCTAAATTCAACAGGAAAGGGCGGGATGTCTTGATTAAGACAGTGGCCAAAGTGCAAGAAAGGGCCTTGCATTATGGACAGACATGGTACTTTTTCAGTCTTCTCTGGATTCATTTAAGAACCTCCTGAACATAGTCCACATTTCAGACGCTCCAGGCTGAGCTGATGCTAAAGCGTACAACAGACATCTTGCCTTTGACTTTGCTCCTGGCAGCTGGATACAATCAAGATACTATCCTTGTCACTCCATACATAACTCCGCACTGACAACAGGAGCAAAAAATAAGCAAACAAGAACAGGCTGGGCCGTCATTAAGCAAAACTCAAATTGGTTTACATGCTACTGGCTACATTAAATAGAGATTGATTTACTGAAGGAGGAGGGGGGCAAGGTTCACAATTGCCATAGGTTTTACTAAAAAAAAAATAATTAATTGTTAAATATATAGCATTTGCTACAGGACATTAATGAGGACTTGCTTACTTTGCTACTAATTTGTGTCCCTTCTGCTTTGGCTGCCTTTCAAAGGTACTCTCCATCATTTCTCTCGCCACCCTACACGTCCTGTAGCAAGGCCTGTCCAGATGGGAAAACTGGCTCAGCTGAAGTTTTAGCTGGAAACTCTCCTGGCAGGAGAGCAGTTATTGGATAAATGCAAAGGCTTCTAACTAATGAGTTGTAGGTGTTCCATGTTACCAACTCATTAATTTTAATGCTGTTTGGAAGGCCTAAAATGGCAATAAAGTAGTTACTGATTCAGTACAAAAGAGGATCTATTTTAAACTAGGCACTACACTATTAAGCACTTGGCTTGCAGAGGAGAGGAATCAGACATCTGCAACTGAGTCAAATCAGCCCAAAATAATAGAAAATAGCCTAACATGAGAGGGCTTCTTATATTATTCTCAGTTTCAACCACAGCCAATGATACTGGAAAGCTCAATTTAAGCAGCCGACAATATTACCAGACTTCTTTGCCAAAGAGGAGGATTTCTCTGCATGTTTTTGTTCAGTTAATTACAAGGGGGTTACAAAAGGTCACCAAGGATTAGTGGATACAAGTAAGGCATCTTAACTCATCCCATAATAGCGCTGGATCATTCAGTTATTGGCTGTTTGCTCAAACCTAGGTACGCAAGAGAGACGAGCATTTCCTTCAAAGCCAACGTTGCTGGAAGAGGTGGAAGAGACTGATGCATCTTAACCCCCAGCTCTGTAAGCTTGAATGTGATTTTTCAGTTACTCCAAAACATAGAAATCCAGCATATTGCTGGGAGCTTTCCTCTGGGGAGGAAGAACTAAAAGAAATGAAAGCAGCCACTATATGTTACCAAGACAAGGGCGCCTTAAAAATGCAAGGTTAAAGAGACAGCGGCATTCACATGGCAAGCCTGGGAATGCATGTTACATAATAAACAGGCAAAATTCCCCTAGTGTTGCTGATGTTTCAAGCTCTCTCTCTCGCGCATGTAATTAGCTGTTTGTTTGTTTTTAGCTCATGCCTTTCCAGCAGTAGTTTAATAAAACTAGAGCCTTCACATTTCTTTTCTCTTTACTGAGATTTTGCTGTCAAACTCTGGCAAGAGACATCTTGGGATTTCCTGTAAACGTCCTAATAAAGAAAAATAGCCTTTGTCTCCCCCTACATTCTAGAACCCACTCAGGGCGAGTGAGACAGGCATCTGCCTGAGGTGTCATGCAGGCAGGAGAGAAGAGTCAAGGGGGAAAGCTGGGCAAGTCATGGCACTGCCCGGCCCCCTTCGGTAAACTCTCCCACTCCTGAATGTGCACATATGCTCCCACAATCTGGCCAATAGTGACTAGCCTGCTACAGTATGTGGGCCATCACAGCAGTCATACCACCAGCCAAGTTGGGGGAACTAACGGCAACCCATGTTTGGTGCATCACATTCTCCACTTTTGGTCCTGACCATTTCAGTGTCTCTCAACGATGGGGAAGATGTAGAACTAGAGAAGATGAAATGAATCTACATCAGGAAATACTTTTTCACAGAAAGCGTTGTGGATGTCTGGAATGCCCTCCTGATGGAGTTGGTAGGGACAACAGTGATGCCATTCAAAAATAATGTGGGACAGGCACAGAGGTTCCTTGTATGGCAAGAGGATGTTATCAAGCAAACTCAAATAACTTCAAAAATAGAGGTGCAGTAGGTACAACTCTGCAACTGTAACCATCTTACTACGCAGATTAGATGGACCATGCTGGTCTTTATCTGCTGTCATTTACTATCTACTAAGTATTATCCACATAGACATCAAAGGCTTAGAAAAAAGCTGTGCCAAAGACCTTTCATCTACAGGCAGTATGCATGTGCGACCTCACTCTTTCCCTCCACTGCTTCTTTTTCATGTTAACGGACAAACTATGGCTCACACACCAGCATATGTGGGGGTAATTTTATAGAGCCGTGCCTAGTTAGCATGCGCATTTCTGCCCTATTTTATAAAGTCAAGTACATGCATACTTAAGTGATAAAGAATAAACTTAAATTATGGTGCGATCACGTACACCAGCCCTACGGCAGGTATAAATGACTTTGCCTACTTTTTGCAAGTGCATGCATAAAATACAATGTTCTATAACCAATGCATGTACTTGCGAGCCCAAACACTGCCCATGTGCCTGCCCACAATAAAAGTGCGTGCTATGCACACAACGTGCTTACTTTCATGTTAGTCGGTATTTTATGAGGCCACTTACACCCGTAAATCACTTAAAACTAGGTGCTCCTTATAAAAAATACCCCCATGGAGGGCAATTTCAAACGTATTTCTGTGGTTCTATGACAAACCTTTGACAATCAGCAGCTATATAGATATCTTAAAAGCCCTGAAGACCATGTTGCTAGCTCCAACGGTACTATGCCGACCCACATTCATAACATCGGTCAACAATATATTCAAGGAAATGCTTGCCAAGGCAAAGAAAGAGAGGATGTGGTAAAGGAGCAGCAAGATCTAGCATCTTGTTCTGGCTATTGAAAAGCAGATGGGATATTTAGAAATCCCTTTGGTGTAACCCTATATGCTGCTACTGCTGCCCCAGAGACTCCATGAATACCTTCCTAGTAAAATACACAAACAGATAAATACATTTTCACAGACTGTGAGCTCCTCAAACATCTGGTGGCCAGCACAAGCACGTGAAAGAAGAGGGGGCGCACAGGGTAAAATAAAACTAGTCCACAGTGACAAAGGAAGGTCATGACACTAAAAAACAGAAATGGAGTTGTATGCCCAATTTTCCATAAGATGTGTGGCATCATCATTTTCCAACACTTTTCCCAATTAGGCAAGCAATGGCTGACAAACTGCACCCAACTTTCTATGCCTTATAATATCACTTTATAAAGCATTGGAGAACAGACTATCATAACAGCGGAAAAAAGAAAAAATAGTGGGTCCTGAAAAATGAGAGTAAGAGCCAGGATACTGCCCTCGGCTTCTAGCGATAAACCATATTCTCTGCTTTCTCCACGGAGGTTAATGTTTTACAACATTAAATATATTGCTGAAAGTCCATATTTGAACCATACCTACTGGCACTGGTATGCACTTGTTATAGGTTTATCTCAGTCCATATTCACATGGTATTTTATAGCTTCAATTACTGCTCCCTACCAGTAGTAATTTTCTTTAAAAAAAAAAAAAAAAAAAAAGAAATGTACCAGATTTAAGAGGGGTGGGGGCATTTCCAGCCTCCATTCCAGTTGCAATGGGGGAAAGGAAGCAAGTATCAAAAGGTTATAAGTTGCAGGCCTGGCAAAAATGACCACTGCTTCTCATCCACTGCTGGGATGGTCTAAGGGCAGAGACACGCGTTATCTGGAAAGTGGGGCTGAAAATCGCCGCTATCTGGCTAGAGCCAACCACTCATTGCAGTATCCAGATATTCAGCACCAGCCACTGAATATATGCAAAGTTTTACCTGTGGCAGCAGCGTTTAAACCAAATGCTGACCACTGGAGGCTTAATATCAACCCAGGAATTTTGATTATGTTCCATGTTCTTCAGATTCATATTATCACCACAATACATGTCCAGAACTGTACTGGCTGTTCATTCAGAACAGAAAAAGCAGAAGTAAATTTCAAGTCAATAACGTGCCCAGGATATATCTTTAACATTAGGTTATATAAATCAAAGTTAGAACACGTTAAGTACGGTGAATGAGCTGACAATTTCATTGAGCCCCAGCTGCCAGCAGATGCCAAGAACTCTGTGATTGATCTAAATTTAAAAATAATGAAATAAAATTTATAAATGTGCTAAAACGGACTTTCGATAATGGATTCTAACTTAACCTCAATCCTTGCTACCTAACCTTGGAGCAGATCAAAGTAATGACTTGAGCAGTTTCTGATAACAGAGCCTAATCCTATGGACATGATCACTAACCTGACTACTAGTTTCTGTTGACCATCCCGCAGTATTATTTTGGTAAAATCTGGACAATCTGGTCATTGAAAGAATCTGAAAGCAGATGCTGCGTGTTTGCTCTGGATTTCCAAAACAAACTTTGTTTGGATTCTTTAGCTCTGCTCTTGTTTTGTTTTTCAATGGGATCTTGCTTTACAGTCCAAGGAATTTATTTTTTTTTAAGTGCTGTCAAGTCTATGCTGACTCCTAGCAACCTCTGGGTTTTCTTTGCAAGGTATGACTGGAAGTAGATTGCCTGGCCTTTTCTTCTGAGGCAACGGAGGGTAAAGTAACTTGCCCAAGATCACAAGGAGTGCCAGTGGGAGTCGAACCCTGATCGTTTGGGTACTAGGCAGTTGCGCTCTGCTCCAAAAGCAAGGAATAGACTGTGTTAAAAACATTACAAAAATGCAACAATCTGTTTTGTGTGTTTTTCTCATAACATGGCTGCAAGCAGGGAAGACAGAATTTACACTTACGTGTGGCATTATTGACATCCTTGCATTTTAGTCTGTACAATATCTTGAGAAATAATTGGAAATATTCTAATTG
The DNA here is from genome assembly GCA_033557465.1 of Ichthyophis bannanicus. NCBI lineage: Eukaryota > Metazoa > Chordata > Amphibia > Gymnophiona > Ichthyophiidae > Ichthyophis > Ichthyophis bannanicus. The sequence goes on along the minus strand of CM066047.1, from coordinate 34,361,303 downwards.
TATGACATCATACATCATATTTTAATAGTATGTTCAAAAGTATAAAAAACAAACAAAAAAAAAAGATGTCTGTGCAATTTAGACATAATAATTTCTAAGAAAAAAAAATATGACCTGGAAAGAAATAATGGCACTCTTCACTAATATTTGGTTGCACAAGCCTTGGTAGTGATGACAGTCTCCAAACATTTCTTGTAGCCATTTATGACTTTTGTACATCTATCTGCTGGTAGTTTCTCCCCCTCTTCATCTGCAATTTGTTCCAGCTCATGAATGTTTCCAGGATTCCTTTTACCAATGGCAGACTGCAGCTATTTCCCAAGGTTCTTGATTGGACTGAGATCAGGACTTATTGCTGGCCAGTTTAAAACAGTCCTTTCTTTTCCTTTTTAACCATTCTTTTGTACTTTTGAATGTATGTTTTGGGTCACTGTCCTGCTGGAGGACCCATGACCTTCAAAACATGAACTAGCTTTCTGACACTAGGTAGCACATTTCATTCCAAAATACCTTAGTAGTCCTCTCACTTCATGATTCCTGAAGCAGCAAAACAGCCCCACAACCTTATGGCACCTCCACTATTTGCAACTGTAGGAAGGGTGGGTTTTCTTTTGTTTTCTTTGCCTATAAATTTGTCGTTGGTCTGCACTGCCAAAGACCTCAAGTTTGGTTTCATCTGTCCACAGAACATTTTCCCAGGATTATGATTTCTAAGGTGGGTTTTGGCAAGATTAGGTGTGCCTTTTTATGTCTGTCTTTCAGCAGTGGGGTCCTCCTTGGTCCTCGCCCACAAAGTTATTTGTTGAGTGTGCGGTGTATGGTGCAGGTTGAAACCACCACGCCAGATTGCTCAAGGTCAGAATTAAGTTCTTTGGATGTTGTATGTGGTGTTTTTCCAACTAACCTTCTGAAGACTTCTTGGATTAATTTTTCTCTTCCCACCTCGTCTAGGGAGGTTCTCGACTGTTCCATGAGCAGAAAACCTCTTAATATTGTGAGCCATAGACACAGAAATCCCAAGGTCTTTGGAGATGGCCTTATGCCCCCTTTGAAGTTTGATGATGATGGCTTTTCTGATGGTCTCAGGCAGCTCTCTCGTCTTCATCATTATGAAAATGGAACAGGGAGTGAATGTCACCATTTTTAACCTTAAAGTCATCATTCATTGTTTGATTCAAGTCATGTGAGTACTGACAATTGATCACAGGTGCGCCTAATTTCACTGCAAACGGAATGTGATTCTTCTATTCAAACTGATTTGAATTGTTTATAAGGGTGTCAATAATCATGTCCTGGCAATGTTCCAGTTAGAGTAGTTACTCACCTGTAACAGGTGTTCTCCAGGAGCAGCAGGAAATCAGTCCTCACTTATGGGTGACGTCGCCAACGGAGCCCTCGCGGAGCAATTTCCCCAGCTTTCGCAGAAAGCCTTTGGGAATTGCAGTGCGCATGCGCGGTCCCCTTCCCGCCCAGGGATGCCATCTTGCTCAGTCTGATGACATAGCGGAAAGACAGCAAAAGTTAGCAAAAATATGCAATAAGGATGACTGCAACTCCAAGGGGAGGAGGGAGGGTGGGGAGGACTGATTCCTGCTGCTCCTGGAGAACACCTGTTACAGGTGAGTAACTACTCTTTCTCCAGGACCAAGCAGGAAGTCAGTCCTCACTTATGGGACTCCCAAGCTTAAGGCTACCGGGGACCTCAAGCCTAAAGAGCTCCCTCAAGCTCAACAGTACAGAGGGAAGGAATCTTCTCTGAATACGAATCCGGCCGGTAGCCCAACACTAGGGCCGGAGGGAGGAGTTGCCTAAACCTCAAAGAGGCTGTGGAGAACTGCCTGACCGAAAGCGCTGTCCCTGCGGGACTCCCTTTCAAGGCAGTAATGAGCCGCAAAGGTCTGGCCTGAAGACCAAGTAGCGGCCCGGCAAATGTCTGCCAATGGAACAGAGCGGAGATGAGCCACAGACGCGGCCTTCGCCCTGACCCGATGAGCCGTGACACGACTTTCCAAGGAGAGGCCGGCTGCCCCGTAAGTCCAGGCGATACAGTCGGCTACCCAGGAGGACAGAGTACGCTTAGAGACAGGTACCCCCAACCGATTGGGGTCAAAAGATACGAAAAGCTGGACGGCCTTTCTATGCCCCCGCGTACGGTCAAGGTAGAAGGATAAGGCTCTTCTACAGTCCAGGGTGTGCAGCAGTTTCTGCTCGGCTGGCGTGCAGCCTGGGAAAGAAGGTCGGAAGAACCACCTCCTGGTTGATGTGAAAGGGGGAGACCACCTTTGGAAGAAACTTGGGGTGGGTCCGCAGTACCACCCTATTCTTGTAGAACCTAGTGTACGGAGGCTCCGACACTAGGGCTTGTAGCTCACTCACGCGCCTCGCGGAAGTGAGGGCCACCAAGAAGAGAGTTTTCCAGGAGAGAAAACAGAGAGGGCAGGTAGCCATGGGCTCAAAAGGCGGACAGGTAAGCCTTTGCAGAACCACGTTGAGGTCCCAGTCAGGGGCTGGGGGGCGCAACGGAGGTTTAAGCAGAAGGAGGCCTCTGAGGAAATGCGCCACCAAGGGATGCGAGGAGAGAGGCCGGCCTTCGACCGGAGAATGATGTGCAGAGAGAGCACTGAGGTGGACTCTGACAGAGTTGGATTTGAGACCGAGATCGGAGAGGTGAAGCAAATATTGCAGCACCACCGATACTAAACAGGCGAAGGGGTCCTCAGATCGCTGAGAACACCAGACCGAGAAGCGACGCCATTTGAGGGCGTACGACTTCCGGGTGGAGGGACGCCGAGAAGCTAGAACGACGGCTTCCACCTCCGGGGCTAGCCGTAGCGTAGCTAGGACTACCCTTTCAGCAGCCAGGCAGTCAGGTGTAGGGCCTGGAGGTTGGGGTGCAGAAGAGTGCCCCGATCCTGGGTCAGGTGGTCGGGCTGGAACCCCAGAGGAAGAGGGGTGTCCACCGCTAGCTGTAGTAGTAGAGGGAACCACGGCTGTCTTGGCCACCAAGGCGCCACCAGGATCACGGAGGCCCTGTCCTGGACAACTTTGAACAATGTCCGGGCCACCAGTGGCGTAGGAGGGAATGCATACAACAGACCCATGGACCACGGGATGAGGAACGCATCCGGCGCCTCCCGAGAAGGATGGGGGTGCCGGGAGCAGAATCTGGGGAGCTGCCTGTTCAGGGGACTGGCAAAAAGATCCACAGTGGGAGAGCCCCACCGGCGGAAGATCTGCTGGACCACCTCGGGGTTCAATTTCCACTCGTGCGGTAGCAGCATCCGACTCAGCTTGTCCGCCAGGCAGTTGTCCTGCCCTGGCAGGTAAACCGCTTTGAGGAGGATGTCGTGATCGACAGCCCACGAGCACAGCCTCCGGGCTTCCCGACATAGAAGGAGGGAGCCCATGCCCCCCTGTTTGTTCACGTAGAACATTGCAACCTGATTGTCCGTCTATACCAGTACGGACTGGCCGAACGTCAGGTGAGAGAAGGCCCGCAGAGCTAGGCGGATCGCCCGGAGCTCCAGGAAGTTTATCTGCTGGGCGGCCTCCCAAGGCGTCCAAAGGCCCTGCGTGCATGTCCCTCGACAGTGCGCCCCCCATCCCAGGAGGGAGGCATCTGTCGTGAGCACCCGGGACGGTGGGGGAGACTGAAAAGGCATGCCGAGCACTAGGTTGGGCAGGTGAAGTCACCAGTGCAGGGAGGAGACCAGACGGTCGGAAATCTGTATCAGGTCCGACAGCCTCCCTGTGGCCTGACGCCACTGAGTGCGAAGGCTCCACTGAGCAGGCCGCATATGTAGACGGGCGTTCGGAGTGACATGGACCGTGGAGGCCATGTGTCCGAGTAGCTGCAGGAACTGTCTGGCCGAGGCCGGCGACCTGCCGCTGAACCTGCCGGCTAGAGACGTGAGCCTGTTGGCAAGAAGGCACGAGCCTGCCGAGTGTCCAGCCGTGCCCCTATGAACTCGAGGTACTGGGAGGGGAGCAAAGCGGACTTCTCGAAGTTTATGACGAAGCCCAAGTGCTGAAGCAGGGCCACCGTACGCTGGGTGGCTTGGGCGACCCCTGGAGGAGACGATGCCCAGATGAGCCAATCGTCCAGGTATGGGAAGACGAAGAGGCCCTGAAGCCTTAGGAAGGCGGCTACCACCGCCAGGCACTTCGTGAACACCCTGGGCGCGGAGGACAGGCCAAAGGGCAGTACCCGGTACTGATAATGATTCCCCGCCACCACAAACCTTAGGTATTGCTGGTGGTCCGGATGAATAAGGATGTGGGTATAAGCATCCTTTAGATCCAAGGAGCATAGCCAATCTCACCGCTGAAGGTAGGGCAGCAGGGTTCCAAGGGTAAGCATCTTGAACTTTTCCCGCTGCAGGAACTTGTTGAGGTTGCGTAGGTCTAGAATGGGCCTGAGGCCTCCTGTTCTCTTTGGAACCAGGAAGTACCTCGAGTAAAACCCGTGGCCCCACAAGTGTTGGGGCACGGGCTCCACCGCCCATTCCTGAAGCAGACTTTGCAGCTCCTGAAGGAGTAAGTCCCTGTGCAGAGGGGGTCTCGGAGGCTCCCCTGGGAAGTAGGGGGGAGGCACCTGGTGAAAATGCAGGAGGTAGCCCTCTCGAACTACCTGCAATACCCAGGCCTCGGATGTTATGGCTGACCACCTGTGAGCAAAGTGGGTCAGCCGACCCCCCGTACCGGACGAAGGCCCCTGAGGGGGAGGGGCTATGCTGGCAGAGTCAAAAAACCCCACCCTACTGGGCCGGGGCCTGCGTGGCGGATTTGGGGGCTTTCAGCTTCCGGGATCCGTTACCCTGTCCCCTAGGCAGCTGCCCCTGAAGGGGGGTTGTGGCCGGGTATTGTGGTTGGTGATGCGTATAAGCAAACACCTTCCTCGGGTAAAAGGCTTTTTCCCCGAGCCCTTCTTCTTCTGTGAAGGGGTAGAGGACTTTCTAGAAAGGCAAGTCCTGGTGAGAGTCTCCGACTCGAGCTCCGCCGCCTTTTCGGCCATGGGTTTGCCGAAGAGGTTTTCACCTCTGCAGGGGACATCGACCAACTTGTCCTGCAACCAGGGCTCGAGGTCGGAGGACTGAAGCCAAGCCTGGCGGCGAGCCCCGATGCCGGCTCCGGCTACTCGAGCCGAGGCCTCGAAGCCATCATAGGCCGCTCGAGAAATGAACTTCGAACACTCTCGAATCCCGGAGGACAAGGCTTGGAACCGCTGCAGGGGTTCCTCAGAGAGACCGGCAGAGAAACCCTGAAGTTCTTTCGCCAGGTCTCGGAGGTACATACCCATGTACAGCTGATATGTCTGGACCTGACAAGCAAGCATAGAGCCCTGGAAGCACTTCCTACCGAGGGCATCCAGGCTCCGGGCCCCCTTCCCCGGGGACATCGAGGAGTGCATCTTTTGACTCTTCAGTCGATGCATAGCCGACTCCACCACCATGGAGTGGTGTGGAAGTTGCGCCTTCTGGAACCCGGGGCTCTTGCGGACTCGATACATGGAATCGATCCGCTTGCTCAACACTGGCGTCGAGGCTGGGCTCTCCCACATGCGGAAGAGAAGCCGCTCCAGCATCAGGGGAACCGGTACAGTGAAGGCCTCCCTCGGGGAGAAGTCGTATTGGAGGGCCTCGAGCTCTTCGGCTCGGGGCTCCTCCTCCGGATCCGCAGGGAAGGCCAAAGCCTTGGCCATATCCCTCACGAAATCGGAGGACCGGGTATCCTCCGGGGGGGACCGCCTCCGAGGCTCCGACTCGGGCGAGTCGGAGGGGACGCACCGAGTCTGAAAAGAACCGGGTGACTCGTCCTCCTCCATGTCCCAGCCTGACTCCTCCGAGGAGGAATCACGCGGCTCCGCGCGGGCGGGGCCCGGGGACCTCCGCCCCGACGCCGAGGCCGGCGTCGAGGACCTCGGTCCCGAACGGGAAGCCGAGGGAGACCTAGGTCGAGGATCGACTCGAGCTCGTATGGACTCGAGGATCGGCTCGGCCTCCGGGGTCGACTCGAGCGTCGACGTCCCGGTGGTCTGGGCAGATGCACTGGCGAGGCCGGTGATCCATGCCCGCTGCTGGTCCATGAAGGCAGATATACTGTGCTCCAAGGTCGTCAATCTGAGATCAAGCTCATAGGACCCAGCAGCTGTCGACTCGGGCCCCGACGGCGCCGGGCCCGACGTCGGCTCATCCGTGGGGGAGTCTTTTTTTTTTTTAAACTCACAAGATTCAACAAAATCCCTTTATACCTAAAGCTAAACCAATCGTAATTCGTGCCCCCCCACCCCCTGCTAGCGCTACAGTTCCGAATTTAACGGAAACAATATTCAATCCCCTTTTTCCCACGTGAAAACCACGCGATCAGGCTTAGGCCTGCACGGCACCTCTTACCCCATCAAAAAAGTCCTGTGCCTGCAGACTGCCAAAATCGTCTCTCTCCTACCTTCTCCGACGGCTCTCCCCATAGCCACTGTTTTCCTCTGGCGCAGCTCTCCCCCAAAGCGCTCAGCCGTAGTCACGGCTTACGCGCTGCTAGGAAATAAACCACTGCCGCTTTCGGCGCTTCAACGATCGCCTTCCACAGAGCAGCGCTCTGGAGTCTCTAGCCTTCCACTGGTTCCTCACCCATTAGCGTGGGTTCGGGAACCGGGAGGCTATTCTTTTCAGCGGCCCCCTCCTCCACTTTAGCTGAGTAGTATTGGTGAAGGGGGGGGAGGGGGGTTGACAGATTACACAGACAGAGAGAGAGAAACCAGATGAACAGAGAGAAAGAGAGAGCAGACCAGATCCTTGCAGCTTCTCAATCTCCTGGTTAGTTAAATTTATTTTTGAAAAAGGATCACCTATATCTATACTACAGTACTCTCCTTAGATGTCCTCAAATGAGTCCTGGGCTATAGGCTCACCAGCTCTCCAGCTGTTTGGAGGCAGACTACTGGTGAGAGGAGGCGGTCCTTGGCTATTTATACCAGAGTCATCAAAAAGATGACATGCTCAGTCTCCAAAGCTGCTGGAGGAGGTACTAAACCCAGATGTTCCAGGACTGGACTGGAGGGCCGATAAGGAAGCTCCGTTTAGCATTTACATTACTTGTGATTTCGCTTTGGGTTGTTACCTTGTTTTATGTTTTTTATAGAGGATCAAATATTTGAAAATATATATATTTATATTTTAATTTGGTGTTGATCTTGAAAGACTCAATTGCTGCATCTATGAGCTTTTTAATTCTTCTGCTTTGTTTTTTTATGTAGTTTCATGAAAGAGTGTTAGAAGAATTCTCCACACCGTAGAATTGCTAGGTAGAAGGATCTACATCACAGGTGCTATTTTTTATAGTTTCATATTATGAATTGTTTAATCAGCACTTGTTTCCTGCTTCCTTCCACCCCCCTTCCTCCCCCCAAGTCATTTCCCTCCACCAGGTCCATCTTGGATTTCTAAATGATAGGGGCCTGTTACAAAATTTGGCCGTTCCAGTGTTTTATTATATAGTCCTCCTCATCACACAATAAATTTTGATAGTGTTAATATAATTTTATGCTGAATTATGTTAGCTGACTTACCGTGTTATGTACATTTTATTCCACTTGGCTATTTTTGCACTAAATATTAACAAATTAGATTTTATGATTGTATTGCTTTACGAGAACAATTTCCTATTGTGTATCTTTTAACATTTCTTATGCATATGTAAGGGGAGGGTTTCTTTTATTTACGTTTTTTATTCATATTGTGATTCATTTTTTATTCATGCTTTGATCTTGGCTTTACATGTTAGCCTTTTTGACATTATGCACCTGCTTTTTAGAAGTTATTTATGAGTTCATTAGTTTTTTTTAAATTAGTTTTTATTTTTATTTATCTATGTTTTATAGTACTGACACCTGAAGGCGGCTCTGCCGAAACATGGCTGGTGTAGGGTATTTGCTTTTCCACTGTGAACCAATCGGTTTGAATAAATTATCTTTTAAGTACCTCACTTTCTGCTATGTTTCTTGGATTTTGCGGCTACCTTGGTACTTTTGTTGGTAGGTAGGTTGGTAGGTTTTGTAGATGTAAACATCCTTTAGATCCAAGGAGCATAGCCAGTCTCCCTGCTGAAGGTAGGGCATCCTGAACTTCTCTGGCACCAGGAACTTGTTCAGGTTCCGCAGGTCTAGGATGGGCCTGAGGCTGCCAGTTCTTTTTGGCACAAGGATTTATTTTTCCTCTTGTGTTCCCAGTCCGGGGAACCCCTGTCAGAGGACCTGCATGCCCGGTCAGTCGCCACAGGGTTGCTACACAACTCCGGGGTCTCGGATAGGGTCCTGGATCATGGGATCACTGGGGCAGAGTTTGACCTGGAGAAAATTTGGTCATGCTTCTGCTGATGGAGTTGGATTGCTTTAGTGGACATTTGCTTGCAGAGGCCACAAACCTCCAGGGTCATAGTCAGGACCAAGACAACGGAGGCAGCAATCGTGTGTGTCTGTGAGGAACATATTTTTAGAGCACCAATCACACTACTAAAAGCCACTGGCCATCAGGGGAAAAGTACCATGGCGAGGTGAAGACCCGAGGAACTGCCAGCCAGCGGAAAAAAGGCGCAAAGGCGCAAAGCCACGCTGGGAAAAGTAAAGCACAGTTACTTACCTGTAACAGGTGATCTCTGGGAACAGCAGGAATAAGTCTTCACATATGGGTACGTCGGTACCGACGGAGCCTGCACGGGAATGCTCCCCAGCATCCAATCAGAAAGCTTTTGGGAGCATCCCTCGCGCCTGCGCACTGACTTCCCGCCTTTTCCACTTCTTCTCCTCAGTTGAGTTTCATAGCTGAGACAAAGGAGAGAAAGAGGAAAGGAAGATAGATAGATACAACTCCTAGGGGAGGTGGGTGGGTTGTGAAGACTTATTCCTGCTGTTCCCAGAGATCACCTGTTACAGGTAAGTAACTGTGCTATCTCCAGGAACAAGCAGGAATGAGTCTTCACATATGGGGACTCCCTAGCTATAGATGCCAGGGGGAGATCCCATAAAATGCGTGTCCCTGGATCAGGAGTGCATTTTCCACACAGGAATCTCCGGCATCCCATGAGGGATGGAGGGTAGGAGTTGAGAAGAGAGGAGCTGTAAGGAAAAACAGCGAACCTAAGGACTACAGAAGAGGAGTCCTTGGTATGTATGATAAGTATCATTAAAATTATTTAATGAACAATTATAATATGGAGCTTACCTACTGGATTGTAGGAAGTAGAGAGCGGGATGGAGTCTACTGGATATGCAGTAGCGGAATCCTCAAGGTGACCTCACAGCAGTGAGGATGAAGGTCCAAACCTGGAATTAGCAGGAGACCCAGGTGTCAACTGGGGCAGGATAAGAACGGCAGGTCTTCAACGGAAAAGCTGAAAATTCTTTTAGGTACAGAGTCATTAACATTGAGGACTAAAAGAAGAAGACTGACCGATTTGGACAACTAGCCCAGTCCTAGAAGGAAGGAGGGGTATGGAAAGAAGCCCGTATTCCCAAGGAGAACAGATGTGTACTCAGAACTAATGAAGATGTACACTGCCTTTCCTAGCTGGTGAGAGATAGGAAAGATATTGAAGCCTGATGCTTCAAGGATAGGGAGACTTAGGGCAAAGTGGAAGCTGTTAGCACCACAGCAATGGTTGTGTGCATAAGAGCCCCCACATACTGAGGAACAGTATGAAAATATGGAAGCCCACTGTCTGGAACCTCTAAGAAGGTAAAAATTTTTATAGCATAGACAGTTAGGGAGATAGTATGTAATACATATCGATCTATAAAAGCCTCCCAACAGATACATATATATATATGGGGGCATAAATTATGCACACACAGCTTACAAACATATGTATGTAGATGCATAGATAGAGATATATACATACATGAATATGAGTCTGAAGATACATGTCTACCACTAAGCCCCATAAGAACATTCACATGGGGAATGTGAAGGGGAAAGATTCATCCAATAACAAGAGGGTGAAACCCACTTGACAGATATATAGAGAATCTATTTCCGTGGGCTAAGAGGATGCAGGAATGCCATCCAGTAAAATAACCAGGATGGTTGCGTGAAAAACAGAGGATAATATCAGTCTGTAAAGAGCAAGTCGAGAGTCCTTTAGAACTCTGACATGGTAGATGGGTAGAAACGCATAGAGAAGATACCAGGAGGACCCACTGGAGGGACATAGGGGTATCATGCGTTACTAGTAGCCTTGGATATTCACGCAGAAAAAGCTTATATTCTGAATTATAACAGGAGACAAGAGGGTGTGGAGAACCCTCACAGTCATGGGAATGATTTATAAGCTTTTTTCTACTATATAGAATAGCCCTCAGAGACAAAGTTCAATGCTCTGTAGCAAGGGCCCATAGTAGAAAGCTTCTCTGAAGATTGCAGAGAGCATTGTGCAGGAGAATTATGAGATAAAACTGACTGAAGTCAGGTGTGTTGCCACATCCTAGGAAAAGGAGATGGCTAGAAAGAAGATAATGTGAGAAGCCTAAAGTGAGTAGGATTATCCAAGATAGATGAGGACTAGCTTGGAATCACTACTGAGGCTAGACAAAAATTGCCTGTGGAAAAGTACCAGTAGTTCAATCACTGGAACTCCTGCATGCACAGCAGCTGAAAAAGACAGCAGAGAGAATCTTCCTGTGCAAAACAAAGAAACAGACAAAGGGAGAGGAGATATTCCTGTCCCTGTCTGATGAGTTATCTTGAGAATGTATTCAAGGAAACAAAAAGTCTACACTGGAATGAAAGGCTAGAGAAGCTTTTCAGTATGGTATCACTCAGTCAGGGGAAACCCTGGATGAGAGGGTAGAGAAAACAGGTAATTGGAGGGTAACTTACCCATATGGCGAGTCAGCTGAAGGAAAAAATGTTCATGTTGGGACAGAAACTATCATGGGATAGTTGTAACTTCCCTTCTTGGTAGTAAGAAGAGGAGAATTCTGTAACCCATGGACAAGAATATCCTGACAGCTTAGCATACTGAAAAAGGAAAACCCCAGTGTAGAGCTTTAAGAAAAAACAGTGAACAAACTTCTGCTAGGAAGAAGTTAACTGTAGATTGCAACCTTCAGAACCTATGGTTGCTGGGTATGCTGAGACTGGCTAGAGTTTGGAAACTTCAGACTAGGACGAGGTGTCCCTTGCTGGGGGACATCTGGATGATGGGCAGGAGAAGAATGAAACCTTCTTTTCTTAGGGAAAGAAGGTTTGGTAGGACATTTCCTACCTCCCGGGGAAGAAGGCAGCTTAGAATGGTCTCCAGAACCAGGGAAGTCAGTGGAGCAATGAGCAACCTGACGTAAAGCCTCCTTATTGAAGAGATTTTCTCCAGTACAAGGAGAATTACCCAGTGTGTGTTGTGCCCATCTGCTCAAGTCTGAAGCTTGGAGCCAGGCTGTACGACGTGCTCCAATGGCAATAGCAGAGGTTCTGCTAACAGACTCAAAAGAGTCTAGAGAAGCACGAGAAAGAAACCAAGAGATATTCCGGCTATGACTAAGAAGCAAGGAATAGTCAGCAGCCTTAGGCTAGGACAAAAAAGGAGTCAAAAGAGATAATTTCTTTGTGACCTCCTGGAGTGTTAGACTCATATAAAAAATATAAGAAATAATTCTTGGTGCCAGCATAGATGTTTGGAAGGTTTGACGTCCAAAGGCATCAAGTGCTCTAGATGCACGACCTGGCGGATAAGAAGAATGCTTCTTCTTGCTTTTTACTTTCCTCATTGCTGATTCCACTACAATGGAATGATGGGGAAGTCGAGTCTTTTGAAAACCCTGGAGAGGGGGGCACCTGATACAGAACATTAGTTGCTGTAGAAGGTGAGGGAACCCTTACAGGTGATTCCCATATTCTTAGAAGAAGATCCTGCAAAGAATGATGTAAAGGAAGCATTATATTTTCCTTTTCTGCAGGAGAGCCTTGGTTAAGATCACAGCCAGGGATAGGAATAGCAAGAAAGGTTGCCATATCAAGGAGAAATTTCTGAAAAGAAGGATCTCCAATGGGAACCATCCCTGGGTAGGCTAAGGTTGAAGAAGCAGCCTGAGCACCAGAGGATGTACTGGTCTGGTGCAGAAAAAGAACCCTACTAGATGGATAGTGATACTGGCAGTCACGATTTGAGGCAGTTAGTACTGCATCGTCCATGCCAGGTATCGATTCCAAACTAGGCATAGAAAGGATCGATGGTACCGATGTAACTGCAGGAATCGACATCGATACCGATACCGGCAGCTGAAGCGGAATCGGAGACGGTAATGTCATCGAGGCAGTCATCGGAGGCTGCTCAAGCAGTACCGAGGTAACCAGAGAGTCTTGGTGAATATCCTCAGTACTGCGTATCCGGAAACGATAGGGGTCGGTTCCAAGACGCATCGGTACCCAGTCATCTAGGCTAGATATCGATTCCAGACTCGGCATCGAAGGGAGCGAGTCTATCGATGCATGTCTAGAGGGCACCGACGTCGGTGGTGGTATCGGCAATGCCGATACAGGAAAGCCACTCTGGGTCGTATCGATTGGTCCTGAAGGTACCGAGGACGCCAGATGACGATCCGTGGTGAAGAGTGGAACACTCGACACCGGTGCCGATGCCGGGGTATCGGTACCGCTCGAAGCGGGTGCCATCCCCGAGCATGGCTTAGATACAGGAAAGTCAATCAGGAACGTATCGATCGGTCCCGAAGGTACCGAGGACGCCAGATGACGATCCCTGGTGAAGAGTGGAACACTCGACACCGGTGCCGATGCCGGGGTATCGGTACCGCTCGAAACGGATACCACCACCGAGCATGGCTCAGGTATGTTCTGTGAGAGGTGAGCCCCAGGAACAACCTGGAACCCCTGAAATGCTTTGGAGCCCGAAGACTCCTGCCGGGGTTTTAATGCTAATGGGGTCTTGAGGGCAAGGCCGGAGCCGTCATCATGCTTGGCATGAGACCTACCACTCAAGGATTGGCAAGTCTTAACAGACTGTTTGTGGGTTACCTGATCCTGTAGAGAAGAAAAAACCGGTGCCTTCACTGCCGGAGTGAAAACGGTATCGAGGGAAACTCGAAAGAGGGAAGGTCTTCTCACAGTATTGCAGCCTGATGGTTCAGGGGAAAAAGGGTCAGGACCCAAACAGGTTAGACACCAGTTATTGGAGTCTAAAAAGAAAACTGTTTCCACAGTGAAGGCACTTCTTAGGAGAAGAAGGCTCCATGATGAAGAGGCCTTGTAGGCCCAAAATGTTAAGACAGAAGCAGAGGGAAAAATCTCTCTGAGTTTAAGAAAAAGAAAAGAAAAAACTACCGGCGGTACCGGTGGCGGCGGGAAAAACAGCCGCGACCACAAGAAAACAAGAAATGAAGAATTTAAAGAAAAAGGTTTCTGCGGTGACAGGAGGACGTCCTGCCGGCTCCGCGGAAAAACGAAAAATGAGGAGAAGAAGTGGAAAAGGCAGGAAGTCAGTGCGCAGGCGCGAGGGATGCTCCCAAAAGCTTTCTGATTGGATGCTGGGGAGCATTCCCGTGCAGGCTCCGTCGGTACCGACGTACCCATATGTGAAGACTCATTCCTGCTTGTTCCTGGAGTTAAGAACTTAACTAGGGGAAAAAAGGACGGACCGAGACGCGATGCCGAGGCAATGAGGCGGGTAAGGAACCAATCGCAGCTGGAGAAAAACAAAACACTATAGGATGAAAATTAACTGATTTTTCCAGGGAAATCAGACACATGTCCGGTGGGCTCCGTGGAAGAAAGGACACTGAGCAAGATGGCACCCTTGGGCGTGAAGGGGACCATGCATGCATGGTGCATCTCCCAAAGGCTTTCTTTGAAAGCTGGGGAGATGCTTCCATGCAGGGCTCTGTCGGCGCCGCCGTTATCCATATGAGAGGGCTGACTTCCAGCTTGTTCCCGGAGAACTTCTAAGACCAAAAGTGACTTGTGGGACCATCTAGTGGCAAAGAAATTCCCTTAATATCACACAAGTCTCTTTCTGTCTGTTTTAATCACTTGGCAGGTGGGATTTTTCTTCTTTTTGGGATGGAACATAGCACCTCAGAAAGACACCAAACCATTCAGGGCTATGCAAACTGCAAATTGGACACAAGGGCTCTCACAGAACCATGCACAATATGGTGACCAAATCACATATTCAACATGCATTAATTTTGTAAAAAAATAAAAAGACTGGCAAATAAAGATAACAAAAGCCCATCACGTTTGTCATTCTCTGTCCTTGTTGCAATATTATAGGTTCTACTTGTTCTCTGGCCTTAATTTCACTTTCCTGCAATAATCATTTTCTGGGTTTATCCCTGACCTTCTTGAATTTTCTTACCATTTTTGCTTTCACCAAATCTACTGGTTGTTCCATACATCCATCACCCTTGCTGTGAAGAAATATTTTCTTCTATTACTGCCTAGAAGATCTACCCATTTTCAGTCTTATACTGACCCTGTATTCTAAAGCCTCCTTTCCACTGAAAAAATACATCATAAAATTATATCCCAAATCCCACAATAAAAGCATGAACTGTCTGTAAAACTTACAACTTTTTGTGTAAATATATGAAAAAAAAGTTCAGACTACAGGTCTGAAATAAAGGATTCAACAAGGACATCTTAGAATTACCTTAAATACAAAATGCCTGATGTTTTACATCATATCATCTACAGATATAGCTACCCACTGATCCCAAGATGTTAAGCTCCCTTAGCTTACCTCATACCCAAACTGCAGTTCATCAGATGTCAGCATGATGATGTCATCATCGATAGCTAGCACGGCCTCCGTTTCAATCTCATCGTAGGGGAAGAAGCGGTTGCTCAGCTTGTTCTCTGCCGTTCTCACCACTTTTAGAGGCACCCTAATCTTCGGCCACAAGGATTCTGCAGGATTAAATCCAAGAACACTGACTTTTTCATTTCTCAAGAGGATCCAGAAAAATAACAGAAGACCTTAAGACACAACTCCAGTGCAAGAGCAGTAAACTATTTCCTGGCTCTTCTCAGACTGGCCAGTTTAATCTGACTCCAAACTGAGAAAACACACAGAAAAGGAGAGACATGTGTAACGTTAGTGGGTCTTTTTTTTTTAACCACCGTCTTCTGTCACTGGTGAGGTAGATGCTTTAAATGTGGTATCAGGAAATTGCTTCCAAAATTCTCCAATATATTTTGCTAATTATCTTGGGAGTTTGCACCCTACAAAAATTACATTTTGGATTTTCTACATGTTTCCATCCAAGCTATTAAAAATGTGTGCATATATTCTTGTCAAAAATCACATTTTCAAACTTTCAGCAGTCTTAAATCATGATGTGTTCCAGTTGTTGGTTCTGGCTAAGGTAAATACTGTCCTGATGGGAAAAAGGAAGCCTACCTACCCTTTCTAGCTTTGGTGGAACTAAGCTGCACATTCACGAGGCTGTACTCCTTTTTCTAGCCCTGGAGGAACCATCTCTAACCTGGTCCTGTTGACAGTAGCCATCATACCTGACTTTGGCCCCCTTGGGAGCTTTTCAGTGGTAGAGTTAACAATGCAAACAGATGATGAAAACACTGGCGCACAGTTAAAGTAATTTTTAAATAAGGATATAAAAATTAAGAATAAAAGTATTAAATAAATTAAACTAATTTTACAAGTCCTTGATCTCAGACAAAAGTCCTTCTGTCTACAGCCTGGAAATATAGGCGATAGACACATGAATCTCTCCAAAAGCTCCATCACACATCCCCCAATGCTTATTTTTGCCGTGCAACTCCACTGAGGTGAATTTGCAAAGTAATTACGTTTATGGAAAAGCAGGCTGCATTCTGCAAAGCCCTTGGGATAACAAATCATCTTTTTTCAGGTATCTGATTTCAGTGCACGCTCCAAATTTGCTGCTTTCATAAACGTCCACATTTTTACTGCCAGGTTTTTTTTTTTGTTTTTTGTTGCTTAGACCAACTACACTCTAAAATTAACACCATTACAGGTTTTCTCCTAGCAAACTGGCACTAACATGAACATAGAAACACTTGGTGGGTGGGTGGAGGGCAGAAGGGGAGTAAAATTATATTCCAAATGCACTGTATTCTTCTATGAAAAAGGATGGGAGAGTTAAAGAGGAGGAGGAGAAGAAACTCAATTTATAACACACTAAGACATTTATGTACTCTTTAGTCACCTCCCGTCTAAACTATTGCAATCTCCTCCTTGCTGATCTCCCTTTGAATCATCTCTCTCACCTTCAATCTGCTCAAAACTCAGCTGCATGGCTAATCTTCCACTAGCCTCAATATGCTCATATAGACATATAGCCCTACCAGCCTCGATATCTCATACAGTCATATAATCCCTCTTCTCAAGTTGCTTCATTGGCCTTTCTATCCATTTACGTATCCAGTTCAAACTTCTACTGACTCATTCTGCTGCTCCTCATTACCTATCCTTTCTTATCTCTCTCTACACCCCTCCACAGGTGCTCCGCTCTTCTAGCAATCCCTTCAGCAATCCCTTCAGTGCCCTTCTCTTCTACTGTCAACTCCAGATTTTGATCCTTCCACCTTGCTGCTCTCCTTTATCTTATGCCTGAAACAAACTACCTGAGTCTGTATGTCATGCTTCATCTCTGCCCCTTATCAAATCCAGGCTAAAAATCAGCTATTTGATGCCGCTTTTGGATCCTGATCTACTTAGTCTCCTCTGTGTTTTCTTACTACTCCACTAGATGTGTCCTCATCCTCAGCTGTTGTGTTGTCTATCTTGAATAGACTGTAAGCTCTGATCAGAGGGATGGGCATCGTGAGGGCTTCCTTTGGAGGAGCCTCTTACTGGAGAATCTCCAGTTCCTCTGTGCGGGGGTCCTCCTCCGCTTCAGTCTCAATGGAAAGCGCCTTAGCTATGTTCCACACAAAGTTGAGGAAGGCGACATCCTCGGGAATGGCACCGTGACACTGGGGGAGACTGGTCTGAGGGTATATCTCTGTGTCGCAGAATGTCCAGGACTCCTCGCCCTCAGTCTCTCAATCAGACAAAGTCAGAGGAAGAGTCGAGGCCCAGGCCCTGAGGCTTGGGCACTGGCTGGGGAGGACCGGTGCCCTGAGGAACAAGATCAGGATCTCGTCCTCTGCTGATGTGTCTCTCGAGGCGGGAGGCGCTTGAGGATTGGCTCAACTTCCAGGGAAGCCATCGATGTCGGGTCCAGTCGTCGGGACGGATTAACCAGAAGAACCGGACATGAAAGCCCGCTGCTGGGTCATGAGGGCAGAGATACTGCATTCCAAGGCCACCATCCCAACAAGAGGGGAAAAAAAAAAAAAGAGACAAACCCAAGGAGCAACACCAAGGCAAGCTGGCTCGGGGGCGGGAAGGGAACCAGTACGCGTACCAGATTAAACAAGACAAAAAAAAGCACTTTTTTAAGGGGGAAACTGGACAGATGTCCGAAGGGCTCCACAGAAAGAAGACGACTGAGGCAAGATTTTGCCCTTGGGTGGGAAGGGGACCGCGCATGTGTGGTGCATCTCCCAAAGGCTTTCTTTGAAAGCTGGAAAGATGCTTCCATAAGGGCTCTGTCGGCATCAACATCACCCATATGTGAGGTCTGACTTCTTGCTTGTTTCCGGAGAAACAAAAAGTGCAGATGTGGTAGCAGAAGGGAGGTCCAGGGGAGCACTTGAGGACTGGAAGGAGGATTGGGCTTAGAAATAATTTAAAGAGCACAATGGGGACTCGGTGACATGACTAAGGTACCGACCAAAAAATGACGCTAGTTACACAGACCACACAACTGATAACTAGATCTCAAAGGACTAAAGACTGAGAGCCATAACTATACATGTAAATAAGTTCAAATCCTTTTTAATGCAGTTTGATAGATGTGTAATCTAGTTTGATGGTTCAAGTTCTAACACTGTGTTCTCTGTATTGGTTCTTGGTTTAATATAAACCGCCTTGATGCTGGAAAGGCAGTATATAAGAGCACATAAATAAATAAATAAATAATGGGGGAGGAGAAGGTTGACAGCATTAGGAGGAAGAGTTGGGGGGTATTTGTCAATCAGCATCAGGAACGCGATTAGGTTTGGGGAAGAGTATTGGCAGGAGAAAGGAAGGAATCAGGACTTGGAAGAAATACATTTTATTATTCTTTGTTGGGGGGGAAATGGGATTAGGGCAGTTTCTAAAGGAAAGTGATTATTATTTAATGAGGCCACTTTAAAAGTCATTTATGTGCATGAAAACGAAGGTCTGTGCACAGAAACAACTTGTTCTAAAAGTGCCTTGAGAATATGTGGGTGAACATATGTAGTGCCTCTGTGCACACACTTCTACCTGTAACAAGCAGAGGCATTCCCAGGAGCAGAGTTTGCACTTATACATACATAGTTGCGTTTTCCACTAGTATGCGCATAAAGAGTAGTTACTCACCTGTAACAGGTGTTCTCCAGGAGCAGCAGGAATCAGTCCTCACATATGGGTGACGTCGGCGCCGACGGAGCCCTCGCGGAGCAATTTCCCCAGCTTTCAAAGAAAGCCTTTGGGAATTGCAGCGCGCATGCGCGGTCCCCTTCCCGCCCAAGGGTGGCATCTTGCTCAGTCTGATGACATAGCTAAAAGACAGCAAAAAAATTAGCAAAAACGAAATGAGAGGACTGCAACTCCAAGGGGAGGAGGGAGGGTTGTGAGGACTGATTCCTGCTGCTCCTGGAGAACACCAGTTACAGGTGAGTAACTACTCTTTCTCCAGGACCAAGCAGGAAGTCAGTCCTCACATATGGGACTCCCTAGCTTAAGGCTACCGGAGACCTCAAGCAGAAAAATGAGCTCCCTCAAGCTCAGTAGCACAGAAGGAAGGAATCTTCTCTGAAAACGCCCCCGACCGGTAGCCCAACACCAGGGCCGGAGGGTAGGAGTTGCCTAAACCTCAAAGAGATTATGGAAGACTGCCTGACCGAAAGCACTGTCCCTGCAGGACTCCCTCTCCAGGCAGTAATGGGCCGCAAAAGTCTGGCTTGAAGACCAAGTAGCGGCCCGGCAGATGTCTGCCAGCGGAACAGAGCAGAGATGAGCCACTGACGCAGCCTTCGCCCTTACACGATGAGCCGTGACTCGACCCTCCAACGAGAGGCCGGCTGCCCCATAAGCCCAAGCGATACAGTCAGCAACCCATATGGACAAAGTACGCTTGGAGACAGGTAGCCCCAACTTACTGGGGTCAAAAGAAACGAAGAGCTGAACAGCCCTCCTATGTTCCCGCGTACGGTCAAGGTAGAAGGACAAGGCCCTCCTACAGACCAGGGTATGCAGGGCCATTTCAGCCCGGCTGGTGTGCGGCCTGGGAAAGAAGGTCGGAAGAACCACCTCCTGGTTGAGATGAAAAGGAGAATACACTTTTGGAAGAAACTTAAGGTGAGTCCGTAAGACTACCCGATTTCTGTAGAACCTAGTGTAAGGAGGATCAGACACTAGGGCCTGCAGTTCACTAACGCGCCTAGCAGAGGTAAGGGCTACCAAGAACAAGGTTTTCCAGGAAAGAAAACGAAGAAGACAGGTAGCCATAGGTTCAAAGGGCGGACAGGCAATCCGCTGCAAGACCACATTCAGATCCCATTCAGGGGCTGGTGGGCGCAAAGGAGGCTTAAGGAGAAGGAGGCCTCGGAGAAAACAAGCCACCAAAGGGTGGTTGGAAAGAGGCCTGCCATCCACCGGTGCGTGATGCGCAGAGAGAGCACTGAGGTGGACCCTGACAGAGTTGGACTTAAGGCCCAGATTGGAGAGGTAGAGCAAATATTGCAAGACCACTGCCACCAAGCAGGAGAAGGGATTCTCAGACTGCTGAGCACACCACACGGAGAACCGACGCCACTTAAGAGCGTAGGACTTCCGGGTGGAGGGCCACCTGGAGGCCAAGACAACCTCTTCCACCTCCCGAGGCAGCAGGAGGGGAGCAAGGACTACCCTTTCAGCAGCCAGGCCATCAGATGAAGGGACCGGAGGTTGGGGTGTAGGAGAGTCCCCTGATCCTGTGACAGGAGATCGGGTTGAAACCTCAGAGGAAGAGGAGTGTCCACCGCCAGCTGCATTAGAAGCGGGAACCAGGGATGTCTCGGCCACCGGGGAGCCACTAGGATCATCGAGGCTCTGTCTCTGAGAACTTTGAAGAGCGTCCGAGACACCAGTGGCATGGGAGGAAAGGCATACAAGAGGCCTGTGGACCATGGAATCAGAAAAGCATCCGCCGCAACTCAGAGGATGCGGTTGTCGAGAGCAGAATCTGGGAAGCTGCTGGTTCAGGGGACTGGCAAATAGATCCATGGTGGGGAGGCCCCACTTGAGAAAGATCTGCTGAACCACCAACGGATCCAATCTCCACTCGTGAAGTTGGAGGATCCTGCTCAGCCTGTCTGCCAGGTAATTTTCTTGACCTGGGAGATAGACAGCTTTGAGGAGGATGCCGTGAAGGACGGCCCAAGAGCACAGTCTTTGTGCCTCCTGACAGAGAAGGAAGGAGCCTGTGCCTCCTTGTTTGTTCATGTAGAACATTGCAACTTGATTGTCCGTCTGGACCAGCACAGACTGGTGAGAAGTGAGGTGGGAGAAGGCTCTCAGAGCTAGGCGGATGGCTCTGAGCTCCAGGAAGTTTATCTGTTGAGCAGACTCCCAAGGAGTCCAGAGGCCTTGAGTACATGTCCCTTGGCAATGTGCTCCCCATCCCAGGAGAGAAGCATCAGTTGTCAGCACCTGAGAAGGCGTAGGAGATTGAAAATCCACTCCCAGCACCAGGTTTGGTAGATGAAGCCACCACCGCAGAGAAGAGACCAGCAGGTTGGATACCTGTACTGAGTCCGCCAGGCTCCCCGTGGCCTGATGCCATTGAGTGCGAAGGCACCACTGAGCAGATCGCATGTTCAGGCGGGCATTGGGGGTCACATGGACCGTGGAAGCCATATGGCCGAGCAGTCTCAGAAATTGCCTGGCAGAGACCAGGGAATTGCTGTGAAAGTGGCTGGCGAGATCCATGAGCCTGTGTGCCCTGTCTAGAGGCAGGAAGGCCCGCGCCTGAAGTGTGTTCAACCTTGCGCCGATGAATTCGAGATTTTGAGAGGGGAGCAAAGTGGACTTTGTGAAGTTTATGACAAAACCCAAGTGCTGGAGCAGAGTCACAGTGCAATGAGTGGCCTCTTGGGAAGACTGGGCCCTGATGAGCCAGTCGTCCAGGTATGGAAATACAAAAAGGCCTTGAAGTCTTAGATAGGCCGCCATCACTGTTAGGCATTTGGTGAACACCCTGGGGGTGGAGGATAGGACAAAGGGAAGCACTCTGAACTGGTAATGATTTCCTCCCACAACAAACCTGAGATATTGTCTGTGGTCTGGATGAATAAGGATGTGAGTATAGGCATCCTTTAGATCTAAGGAGCATAGCCAGTCTCCCTGCTGGAGGTAGGGCAGCAGGATTCCAAGGGTAAGCATCTTGAACTTTTCCCCTGCCAGGAACTTGTTGAGGTTTCGCAAGTCCAGGATGGGTCTGAGGTCTCCTGTTCGTTTTGGTATCAGAAAGTACCTGGAATAAAAGCCGTGACCTCTCAGGTGGTGGGGCACCGGTTCCACAGCCTGTTCCTGAAGAAGACTTGCCAACTCCTGAAGGAGTAAGTCCCTGTGCAGAGGGAGTCTTGGAGGCTCCCCTGGAAAGTAGGAGGGAGGTACCTGGTGAAAGTGTAGAAGATAGCCTTTTTGAACTATATGAAGCACCCAGGTATCTGATGTGATGGCTGACCACCTGTGGGCAAAGTGGACCAGCCGGCCTCCTGTGCTGAGAGAAACCAGCGGAGGGGAAGAGGCTATGCTGATGGAGTCAAAACCCCCCACCCTGCTGAGCAGGGGCCGGTGTTGTGGGCTTGGGGGCCTACTGCCTACGGGACCCATTACCCCGTCCCTTGGCCTGCTGACCCTGTTGGGGAGCTGCTGAGGCCTGATAATGAGGGTATTGTTTATAGGCAGCCGCCTTCCTCGGGTAAAAGGGCTTTTTCACCAAGCCCTTCTTCTTCTGAGAAGAGGCAGAGGTTTTTCTGGACAGCCTAGTCCTGGTCAGAGTCTCGGTCTCGATCTGTGCAGCCTTTTCAGCCATGGGCTTGCCAAAGAGGTTTTCGCCTCTGCAGGGGACATCGACCAACTTGTCCTGTACCCATGGCTCGAGGTCAGATGACTGAAGCCAAGCCTGTCGGCGGGCACCGATGCCGGCTCCGGCTACTCGAGCCGATGCTTCGAAGCCATTGTAGGCTGCTCGAAAGATACATTTTGAGCACTCTCGAATACCAGTGGACAAGGCCTGGAACCTCTGCAAAGGTTCCTCGGAGAGACCAGCAGAGAACCCGGCAATTTCTTTTGCCAGGTCTCGGAGATACATGCCCATATAGAGCTGGTAGGTCTGGACTCGACAAGCAAGCATAGAGCCCTGGAAGCACTTCCTACCGAGGGCATCCAGGTTCCGGGCCTCCCGTCCGGGAGGCACCGAGGAGTGCATCTTCTGACTCTTGAGTCGATGCATGGCCGATTCCACCACCATGGAATGGTGCGGTAGTTGTGCCTTTTGGAACCCGGGGCTCTTGCGGACTCAATAAATGGAATCGACCCGCTTGCTTAACACCGGCGCCGACGCCGGGCTCTCCCACATGCGGAAGAGAAGTCGCTCCAGCATTGGAGGAACCGGTACAGTAAAGACCTCCTTCGGGGGAGAGTCATACTGGAGGGCATCAAGCTCTTCGGCTCGAGGCTCCTCCTCGGGATCCGTGGGGAATGCCAAGGCCTTGGCCATATCCCGCACGAAGTCCGAGAACCGGGTGTCCTCCGGGGGGGACCGTCTGAGGCTCGGACTCAGGGGAGTCCGATGGGACGCACCGAAAAGTACCTGGTGACTCTTCGTCCTCTGTCTCTCTCCCAGGCAGACTCCTCGGAGGAGGAATAGAGCGTCTCTGGTCGGGCGGGCACCGATGCCCTCCGCCCCGACGTCGAGGCCGGCATCGACAACCTCGTTCCCGAACGGAAGGCCGAGGGAGACCGTGACCGAGGATCGACTCGAGCTCGCATGGACTCGAGGATTGGCTCGGTCTCTGGGGTCGACTTGGATGTCGACGTCCCGGTGGTCGGGGCAGATGCACCGGCGAGGCCAGCGATCAATGCCCGCTGCTGGTCCATGAAGGCAGCGAAACTGCTCTCCAAGGTCGTCAACCTGAGTCTGAGCTCAGGAGACCCAGCAGCCCCCGACGGCGTCGGGCCCGACGTCGGCTCCTTCGGAGGCGAGTCCACGAGGACTACAGTACTCACGTGTCCAGGAGACTCCATTTCGAGACGAGGATGTTTCGAAGGCCTCTCCGACTCCGAGGACCCGTGATGGCTATCGGGGCTATGCGACCTGGCCCTCGAGGAACCAGGAGCATCCACCGACGCCGCCCTCGCGGGTTTCTTCTTCCTATGATGTTCCCGGGCAGGAGACCCCCGCTCAGAGGAACTCCGACAATGCTCAGGACCGGAATCCCGGAACGTCGAAGCCTCTGACGAGGTCCGGGCCCGGCCGGACGCGGAATCAGAGAAGATTCGTTCTTTTTGATGCTGCCGACTCCTCAACGCTTTTGAGGACATTTTGCCACACGGACCACAGATCATCGGGTCATGAACGGGTCCGAGGCAGCGGAGGCAGCAGTCGTGTGTGTCGGTAAGAGAAATAAGTTTCTTACACCGATCACACTTCTTAAACCCGCTGGCAGCCATCGGGGGAAAAAGGGCCCCTGCGAGGTCAAAAGACAGGGCTGCCAGGGAAAAAAGAAAAATGGCGCGAACGCTAGTCACGAAGGACAAAAACCAAAAAAATAAAGAACGGACTCGATACCGGCGTATCGGGTCCGGGCGGGAAAAGGATCCGGCGTCGAACCGAGAAAAGAATAGTAAATAAAATCAACTTTTTCAGCGGCGATCACAAACAGCGTCTGTAGGGCTCCGCGGAAAAAAGAAGACTGAGCAAGATGGCACCCTTGGGCGGGAAGGGGACTGCGCATGCGCGCTGCAATTCCCAAAGGCTTTCTTTGAAAGCTGGGGAAATTGCTCCGCGAGGGCTCCGTCGGCGCCAACGTCACCCATATGTGAGGACTGACTTCCTGCTTGGTCCTGGAGAAATCTTTTTACTTTCCCTTTGAAACTGGTACGATTTATGCTTATTAGGAATCCTGTTACAAAATTAACTTCTAAGTTTGTAAATCTAGCCTGTCAAATTCTGAACGTTTAGATTTAGCTGGACATTCAATGGCACATTTAGCAGGGTAAGCGCTGCCAAATATCAGGATAAAAATAACCAGATAATGTTATCCATTTATCTTAAAAGCTGAGCAGGTTTTTGATTGGCCTCAATGATATTTTGCTCGGCGTTTTTGAGGAAGAATGAAGAAAGCCACAAATCGTTTATCCCTGAAAAATGAGCTATAAGGAACAGATCTACTTATTGGGATCTGCTCAATACACATGGCCTGGACTGGCTACTGTCAAAGGCAGAATGCAGGACTTGATGAATCTTGATCTAATTCAGCATGGCTGTTTTTTTTAATAGTTTATATTGTTAAAAACAAGGGGCTAGTGAAAATGATACATGCAATGTGTTTGGCAGATGAAAATGACTTGAAGGAAGCAACAGTGCAGTAGCAGCACCGCAAATCCTGTTCATGCACAGTGAAGGCTTTTCAAGAGAAAACTCTGAAATAGATGTCTATCTGGTGCTGAGCAGAATGATACAACTTGTCTGAGTGAGTATCCTCTACTACTTGTCATCAGAGAAACAAAACCCTTAACATTACCACAATCTCATTTTTATTTTACTCCTGATGCAATTAAATGTTGAACATGCCTCTTAACTTAGCTACAAGACATGTACATTTTGGGCTTGTCTGCACGTTCATTTTAGGTGCTTAAAAAATAAAAATATATACAAATTGCTTGTGCACTCGTACAATCAATTTACACACACAAAACAGGCACAGTGCACATAGTCGGCACACAATTATGACGAATATGCGCAAAATGAAGACAAAAACTATATGAAAATTCTTAAAACTTTGTTTTAAACAAAGATGAACTGAAGATTCTTTGGGCCTGCCCGGGCCTACTAGCTATCCATGCTTCTATGATAAGCAAATTTAGGAGTTCCTGTGCTGTTAAAGATCAGAACCCTACATAGGTATCAATCACACTTATACATGGAAGAAATAATCAGCAGGTGGACATCCTCACAAAAGCAGAATTCTATGGGCAGAATTGTGCACACCTCTTACTACTATTACTCAACATTTATATAGCGCTACCAGTTGTACGCAGCGCTGTACTCTCTCCAAACTTTAAGCATATAGGAATGTAGAACTACGAGGAAAAAAAGTCCGTCTAAGAAAATTAAAGTTGGAAAAACAAGGGCTAATTATGAGACACTGACATTTTGAGGATTCCTTAAATCTCATTTTGAGATTTATGTGATTCATCTTCTTGCTGGCTCCCAATGTCAAGATCAGCTCCAATCGGACTTCACACGGCAAAAACATCTGCTGATGTATCCCTTGATTGACATCGGCCAGTAAATCCTGCCCTGAATACTCTAACTCGTTAACCCTTCCTATCACCCTACACCCAAACGTTTTAAAGAAAATGGCCATAAAACCTTAGAGAGCAGTGATGGGCAATAAAACCAGACCTTATCACTGACAGTTCTGCTGTGCACTGCAGACTTCAAACTCATCCCTTGCCTTAATCCTTCAGAAACTTCCTGGCTTTAACAGGCTATAAACAGCAGAAGCTTTGAAGTTGCTGAGATCAGTAATGCAGCAAGCTAGCAAGAGAGATGCTAAAAGGCTGATGTAATAAGAATGCGCTGAAATCTGCGCAAAATTTTTAAGAAGGCGTTTGCTTTTTTTTTTAACAACATCTGCTTCAATTTTTTTCTACTTTACTTCAAAACTCAAAGTAATGAGAATGCATGACACAAATAATTTAAATTATGCCGTAAATCTTAAGTAAAGAAAAAAAAAGTGCTACAATGGAAGCAAAGTTATTTTCAAAATTAACTTCATTTCCATTTAACTTCAACAGTTGGAGTGGAGGAATAGCCTAGTAATTAGAGCAACTTCCTAGTACCCAGAAGATCAAGGGTTTGATTCCCACTGGCACTCCTTGTGACTTTGGGCAAGTCACTTTACCCTCCATTGCCTTGGAAGAAAAGGCTGGCAATCTACTTCTGGTGATACATTGCCAAGAAAACCCAGAGATAGCTGGATCGCTATGAGTCAACACTGACTTGATGGCACTAAAAAAAACAAAACAAAAACTTTCAACAGTTACAGGTGGATGTTAACTAAAACCTCTACCATTGAGATGTAGGCTCTTTGGTCCTGGCTCAAAGGCCCCAGGTCCAGAATACTTCACACAGACACACACACTAGGCTCCCACCCTTTCCTTAAAGGTATGTAGAGACTGTTATTAGGTGCATGGGATGTAAAGTGGATTAGTGGATAGATGGATATTGAGTAAGGGAGGAGATGGATTAATGGGTGGATAGGGGGTAAGACGAGTTGCTGAGGAATAGGTGAAAGGGTACAAAGATTCAAGCCTCAAGCTGTGCAGGGTTCCTTGAATCAGGACTCTGGGACACAGGGCCCTTGGGTCCTGGGTCTGTAGGTCCCAACATTTAGAATCCTGTCTCCAAGGGTTCCCAACATCTCAGGCCTTTAGTGTTTTTTTTAACCTTCCATTTGACTGTTCACTGAAGTCAACTGGAAAATACCATGTCATTTCAACCCAGGGGTTAAAGTAAAGTTTCAAAAAGGCTAATTTGTAATATATTTTTCTGCACTAGATGTAACTCCATAAGCAAGTCATTAGTATGCAATGCACGCTAAAAGTTAGGCTGCGTTTGCTTCCCATTTAATGCACAACTTTACTGCTGTGAACATTTTACAGATAAAATGAACTGCATTAAGCCTAGCACAGCGTATTACATCGATCCCTAAATAAGGCAGTCAGCTATGCCAGAGAAAAATGCTCAATTGAAAGGGTCAAAAATACAAACATACAAGAAAACCTGATCGCTTCTCAACTGAAGAATGGGGAAATTGTGAGACAAAAAGATAATTAAGAAACCATTATTACCTAGCCCATTGTGGGCTCATACCAGTTATATGTTCTATAAATCTGTTCTATGTACAGAGTTGTTATGCTGTAAACCGCGCTGATTTAAAATAGCGTGGTATATAAACCCAAATAAATAATAAATAAATAGGTTCCACAATAGCTAAATAGAACTTATTTATTCTCTTGTAGAAAACAATTTAAATAAAATCATAAGTTCTATAGGTGGTAGCTAGTGAATAATTGTAATGGGCAAGTAATTTTGAATATTTGCTTATTGATACTAAATCAGTGGTGAATTCCTAAGTTCAGTAAAGTGAAACAGTGAAAGAGAAGAGAAGTGAGCTAGAACAACCATTTAATAGACAAATCCAAAGATTTATGCTATTATTGGAGACCTACCATAGGCCATCTCCGCACCATCACAGAACTGTGTAATAGCCAAAAACGTAGCTTCTAAAAATTTTGGAAACTTACGTTATCTCTAAGTCCTACACCAGGGGTGGCCAACTCCAGTCTTGGTGCACCACGATCCAGCCTGGTTTTCAGGATGTCCCTAATGAATATTCATGAGGTATATTTGCATCCACTGTCTCCCATTGTATGCAAATATACTCCATGAATATTCTTTATGGACATCCTGAAGACCAGGCTGGATTGTGGTGCACCAAGACTGGAGTTGGCCATCCCTGTCCTACACAGTCCAGGAGATCTAAAGATTTCTTTGAATACAAAGATCAGAAAAATATTTTAAAAGGTGAATGTATATACAAAAACATCCTCCACAGCACATATACAGATATGCTGTCTTTTCTTACCTTCTGGTGGACTTTTATTCTGGTTATTCCAAACCACCAAGAGTTTAGAGAGACTGGGCACCTTAGACACCTCAGTGATGACTCGAAAGAGGCTCTCCACACGATCATAAGTCAAAACGATGGCAGTGAACCCTTGAGATTGTGGTGGGATCAGCGGAAGGAAGAGAGGGTTGCTCACACTGCTCCATTTCTGTGAAGGTCAGAATATCACATTGGATTAGAAGACCGAGGCTTACAACTCACTCTCCCCAACATTCCAGGCATCTAATGGCCTGGTAACTAGACTCTCTGAACTCCTACAAAACTATACATTCTGTTCCTTCCTAACAGTGTGCTGTTTTGAACGTGCTTTGCTTCTGTTGCCTGGATTACTGAATAGAAGCATCACATGCTTCTTTAATTCCTGTATCCTTTGCGGTTACTATTCCTCTTTCATACATTCGTTGGATATTTCCGTTTTAGCTTGGTGGCCTTTCCAGCACATTCAAACTTAACTCAACCTAACCCAATGCCATTTATGATAGGGGGAGCTTGAAGCTGAAGTGCAATGAGCCTTAATCAGTGGTTGCTAGAGGTTTCTCTCTCCCCATCTAAGCCCACCTTCTCCCTCAGTAAACCCAGTTATTGCAGCAAGAGCGCTTAAGGAGAGAGGTCACAGATTGTGGCTTCCTTTGGAAGAAAGTACACCTATACCTTCATTCTGAACTGTTGGACTCAATGATGTGTGATTTGCGACAAATGGGTCCTGCTCTTCCTCTTCCCCTCTCTGGACTGCTTAGGCTTTCCTGATATCAACTGTCTTTTTATTAAAGTGCTCAAAAATGTTCTCTTATGTGAAAACGTGAGTTGGTTAAAGAGAGAGTAACAGTAGGATTGTTACAAAGGTTTACTAACAAGCAGTAGAAAAGACTTACAGAGAAATAAAAGGTAAAACCGTGATAACTAGAATATTTCTGGAAGAAAAGAAAAATTATGGATTCAAGTAGGCTGATGTGTGAACACAGAAGCCACCAGCTGGCCTTAGCACTACTTCTCCTTTTGTAGTCACCCAGCTTATAGGAGCTCTCTTATATAAAAGTACTGATGTTACAAATGCACGTTAGCATAATAACTAGAATAAATATCCTTTTACAATACAAAATCATTAATTCACGTTCTAGTATAATCACAGCTGATCTCTTTCCTAGGGCTCCAGTGCAGCGCATCCACTGTCATCCCTTAAAGAATTTCCCACAGCTGAACATCAGACTTACACATGACAGAAAGGAATTAGACCACATTGAAATATTAAAAGGGGATGAGTTGGAAGCGTCCTCTCAAGCTCTGATTGTTCTGCAGCAATCACACATAATTATGTCTCACTTTTACTGCACCAAGGGGCAAGTTTCAAACATTTTTACACAGGTAAATGCACATTTACCTGCATAAGAGTAGTGCTTGAAAACTGCCCCTTCCATACACAAAGGTTGGATTAGACTGAGGAGAGAAAGAAGCGGAGGGAAGCTCCTGCACCGCCCTGCCGTTTCAAAGGATGATACCCTGGGGAGCGTTCCTTTAAAAATGAGCTTTCAAGTTCGTGGGTACAAAGTACCTGCACACCTGCAACTTCCCTGGATCATTTCAAAACAGACCTCATACTGCCAACATGAGGAACACCACAAAGTTCATGCGTTCTTCATTATGAGGAACTAACATGCATGGAGTAGTAAAATGCCCTTACAGACAGGCTCTCAGTGGTGGAGGTGGGGTTTAAGCCTGAAGTTTCCAGGTTTCTCAGCTATGCATTCCTGTTACTGAGACACCAATGCCAGCTTCAGAGCTAAGATTACATATGTAATATCTGTTGCTTCAGAATTTCAAAACCTAACTGGAACCACTCCAAGTAGGCTATCCTCTTCCAGAAAATCACCCGAGGAAAGTTTGAGAACCAATAGAATTTAGAGCACAGGAGATGCTGTTTAAGATGGGGTAGAAATCATAATGTTAAAGTTTCAGATAAATAGATCCTTTCACATTTCATATTTTCTGGAAAGTGTTGATGAAGGCCTTTCAGACTTTCTAGTCGTAGCGTGCCCACAACTGGAAAACCCCAGGGCTATATTACACGTTTCTGGAAGAAAGGAAAATGAATAGAGGACACCAAATACATAATTTTGACACAAAGTGGGCACCTGAAATAAAATGTAAACACAGATGCTGTAGTGCAGCAGGATAAGTTGTCAACTCAAACAAAACTATGTTTGTTCTTTTAGCAATTAAAAAAAAAGAGAAAGAAAAATAGCCAAACACTCCATTAAAACATGCAACCACCACAAAGATGAATTCTTACAGTCATTGGAGCTAAAACTTAAAGGTCTTCGAGTACACTGCCGGGCTAAGGACGCCAGTTTGTTTGGCAAGCAATGAGACAAAGGCTTCGTTCCCAATGCGTGGGCCAAACTGCTTGGAATAGGAGAGGTCTGAAGAGGAAAACTAAGGGGGAGGGGACAGGGTTGGATGTGAATGAAACAGGAGCCATTTCAGTGTTCTAAATTTTCTATTTCATATTATCCTGTCCAGACAATCCCATTGCCAAAGGACTGAAAACCAGATCAGAAAGAATGGAGAAGACATGGCAGAGATGTGACGGGAACCATAGCCGTTTGCTGAAGGATACTCGGGCTGCAGTTTTTAAGTGCTAGAAGGATTTCTGAAAGAATAGAAATGCTACTTGCTTAGGAAAATTACAATCTTTCCTGGTAACAGTGATATTCTCTTTCTGGGTGGCAAAAGGCTAGAGACTTCAGCTGTCCTGAATGAACTTGCTATCCTGCTGATCTCAGAAGCGAAAGTTGTGCTCGGCTAGTACTTCCACTGCATGGAAGAAAGGCCTAGCAGTCTACTTCTGGTCATGTCTTGCCAAAAGCCCCAGGGGCTGGGTTGCCAGGAGTCAGCACTGACTTAACAGCACACATTGCATTGACAAAAGACAAACAAGTACCATTCCCAGTTTCCAAAGGAAAGCTGGGCTGGTATGACCTAGCAGTCTAACACTGTATGCACGCCTGTTGTAGAGGATAGTAATAGCTAGAGAAATCACTCATGTAAGCAATCAGTGTATGGCTGTACGAGCCACCTCCCCCCTTGGAAAAAAAAAATACAAAAATCCATTAAAAAGTAAAATGCAAGCAAAACATGTATTTGTTTTGCAGTGATACTAGCAGCAATCTCAATTAAAATTTCATGTAAAGGGTTGCATTTTTGGTTTGATTAAAGTATAAACCCTTTCCCCATTTACCAAACACATAAGAAAATCCACTATACTGTGTAATTGTATTTAGTAGTCCAGTTATTCCAAATGCCATCATTTCAAGAATGTGTTCTAACCTATCATGTCACATCGAGTACAGCTGAATTCTATAAGCACAGTCAGAAACATACCAACACAGAAGTTAGTTTGCAAACAGAAGATGTTGCCACTAGGGAATTAATTACTTCATTCTTACATAAGAACTTAAGATATGCCCACTGGGTCAGACAAAGGGTCCATCAAGTCACATATCCTGTTTCCAACAGTGGTCATTCCAGGTCTTAAGTACCTGTCAGGTTCCCAAAGGTCTACATATTCTATGCTGCTTGCCCTAATGGTATGCAGTGGCTATCCCCCATCCTCTCTTTATGGACTTTTCCTTCAGGAACTCATCCAAACCTGTTTTTAACCAGGTTACACTAAAGCGTAATTACTCACCTGTAACAGGTGTTTTCCCAGAACAGCAGGAATCTGTCCTCACATATGGGTAACGTCAGCGCCGGAACCCGCACAGTAATCTCTCCCCAGCTTTCAAAAAAAGCCTTTGGGAGATGTACCACGCATGCGTAGTCCCTCTTCCTGCCTAAGGGTGCCCTCTTGCCTCAGTATAATGACATAGCTCAAAAGGCAAAACAAAAAAAAAATGCAACCGCACAGGCAGAAGGGAGGGTTGTGAGGACCGATTCCTGCTGTCCCTGGAGATCATCTGTTACAGGAACTACACTTTCTCCAGGAACAAGCAGGAAGTTAGTCCTCACATATGGGACTCCCTAGCTACAAGCTACCAAAAAAGCTTGTAAAAGCAATGTGTGACCGCAAAAGGTGAACCGTGACAAGCAGCAATGGAGTCAAGGAACAGCAAGACCCATGAGTGGTCCCGACTGTCAAGCAAGGAACCAGTTCTCTGGTAGCTTGAACACAAAGGGCCAAATGGCAGGAGTTGCCTTACACCCCAAATAGATGGCGGAATACTGTCTGGCTGAAGGCGCTGTCCCAGTGGGACTCCCTCTCCAGGCAGTAATGAGCTGTGAATGTATGGACTGAGGACCAGGAGGCGGTCCAGCAGATCTCCAGCAAAGGGACGGAGTGCAGGTTCGCCAAAGATGCCGGTATAGCCCAGACGCTGTGTGCCGTGATGCAGCACTCCAGCGAGAGACCAGCCTGCTCATAGTAGAAAGCGATGTAGTCTGCCATCCAAAAGAACAGGGTATGCTTGGAGACTGCTACCCCCAGCCGATTTGGGTCTTAGGAAATGAAAAGCTGCAAGAAGCGATGGTGGGCCTTGGTACGCTCTAGGTAGACCAGGACCTGTTTACAGTCCAGAGTGTGTGAGGCTGCGGGAAAAAGGTGGGGAGCACCACCTCTTGGTTAAGGTGGAATGGGGGCAACACCTTGGGCAGAAACTTGGGGTGCGTGCTGAGCACGACCCTGTTCTTGTGGAACCTCGTATAAGGCGGATGGGCCACCAGAATCTGGAGCTCGCTAACCCTGCGAGCAGATGTGAGTGCCATGAGGAAGACCACCTTCCAGGAGAGATATTTGAGGTGGCAAGAGCTGAGAGGCTCAAAAGGTGTTGTTGTAAGCTTTTAGAGAACCATGTTGAGATCCCAGGTGGCTGTGAGAACAGTAAGCCCCTTAGGAAGTAAGTCACAAGAGGCTGAGCAGAGAGGGGCTTACCCTCGACCAGGTGGTGGTGTACAAATCGTGCGCTATGGTACACTCTGAACTGGACTTCAGTCCCGCCTGAGACAGGTGAAGCAGGTACTACAGCACCAGCTGGACAGAACAAAAGGGATTGATCCGCTTCTTCACACACCACAGAGAGAATATCCGCCACTTGAAGGCGTAGGCCCGGTGGGTGGAAGCCTTGCCAGAAGCCAGGAGGATCTCCTCCACCTCGTTCGACAAATTGGAGTGGGCCAAGGCTGCCCTTTCAGTAGCCAGGCCATCGCAGTCAGGGAGCCTAGGTTGGGGGGCAGGAGAGAGCTTTTCTCCTGTGAGAGAAGGCCCAGGGCACACCCCAGAGGAACAGGGGGTTACCTGATACAGGCAGAGGAGCAGGGGGAACCACAGCTGCTGGGACTACCAGGGAGCCACCAATATCAAGGTGGTTCCGTCAAGCTGGACCTTGAACAGGGTCTTGCTGATCAGTGGCATTGGCGGGAAGGTGTAAAAGAGGCCCCCCATCCACGGAATGAGGAATGTGTCTGCCGCCACCTGAGAAGAATGTGGCTCCCTGGAGCTGGCGAAGTGGTCCATCTGTGGGAGCCCTCAGAGATGGAACAGCCGGCAGGCCACCCAGGGTTCCAGCTGCCACTCATGCAGTTGAAGGACTCAGCTGAGCCGGTCTGCCAAGGCATTGTCCTAGCCCAGGAGATAGACTGCTTACAGGAGCATCCTTCTCCTGCTGGTGAAGGAGCGGAGGCTCACCGCCTCTTGGCACAAGAGAGACGACACCATGCCTCCCTGCTTGTTGATATAAAACATCACCATCTACTTGTCTGTTTGGACCATATCGCTTGGCGCTGTAGGTGGTGCTGAAAGGCCTGGAGGTACAGTGCTACAGCTTGAAGCTCCAAGAGGTTGATCTGCTGCAGGCTCTCTTCCTGTGACCAACGGCCCTGAGTGTGGAGGTCATCACAATGGGCTCCCCAGCCCAGCTTGGAGGTAGCCATGACAAGGATCCTCTGGTGGGATGGAGGCCGGGAAGAGTATCCTGACCTGCAGGGGATGGGGCTGTTGCCACCAGCCAAGGGAGTCGGTCAGAGGACAGGTCACGACCACTCTGTCCTGCAAGTGCCCTGTCGCTGGGGACCACTGGGAGCAGAAGGTCCACTGAGCCAGCCGCATGTGTAGGTGGGCACCTGGAGTGACATGCATCATGGAGGCCATGTGGCCCAGAAGGCAGGTTGATGCAGAGGAGCGACCCTGGGCATTCCCTGCAAGTGCCATAAGGTGGTGGGTCCGGTCCCATAGGAGGAAGGCCTTGGTCTGGACAGTGTGCAACAGTGCCCCTATGAACTCCAGGCATTGTGATGGAAATGGAACTTTGGGTAGTTTATGAAGAACCCCAAATGCTTCAGAATGAGGATTGTGTGGGCCATCGCCTGATGAGCTTCAGCGGCAATGCTGTCCTTGATGAGCTAGTCGATGAGGTAGAGAAAGATGAATACCCCCTGGAGCCGGAGGAAGGCTGCATTCACCGCCAGGTACTTGTTGAATACCCTTGGGGCGGAGGCCAGACCAAAGGGTAGAACCCTGTACTGGTAGTGGCAGCCTCCTACCATGAAGCAGAGGTACTGTCTGTGAAGGGAATGGATGAGGATGTGTGTATACGCATCCTTTTGATCCAAGGAGCATAGCCAATCTCCCTGCCAGAGGTAGGGCAGCAATGTTGCAAGGGAGAGCATCTTGAACTTCTCTCTCACCAGGAACTAGTTGAGGACCCGCAGGTCTAGGATGGGCCGAAACCCTCCGGTCCTTTTGGGCACCAGAAAGTAGGAGTAGTAGAAACTCTTGCCCCTTAGATGGGAGGAGACAGCTCCACTACCCTGTCAGCCAGAAGGCTTGCAAGGTCCTGCTGAAGTAGCCCCCTGTGAAGGAGGAGATAACCCTCCCTCACCACCTGTAGGGCCAGCATCCCTGGTGATGTGGGACCACCAGGTGGCATAAAACACCAGACATGCCCCCCCCCCCCCCATGTGCTGAGGGCTCAATCTCCCAGGGGAAAAAGGCTAATCTTAAGGAGTCAAAAGCCCCCTCTATGTTGTGCCGGGGGCACAGTCTGGGGTTTGGGAGTCTTATGCTTACAAGGGCCGTACCCTTGTCCCTTGGCCTGCTGGCCCTGTTGGGGAGCTGGGAAGGCCAAGTACTGAGGGTAGTTTCCATAAGCTTTCCTCTTCTTTGGGTATAGGGGCTTTTTATCCAAGAACTTCCCTCAGGAAGGGTCAGCGGCCTTTTTGGAGAGCCTGGTCCTGGTCATGAACTCTGACTCCAGCTCAGCGGCCTTGTCCGTCATGGGCTTGTTAAAGAGGTTCTCTCCCTGGCAAGGGACATCAACCAACATGTCCTGCACCCATTGCTCCAAGTCGGAGGACTGTAGCCAGGCCTGGTGGCGGGCACTAATGCACACTGCAACTAGCTGCCACCTTGAAGCCATCCTAGGCTGCTTGAGTCAAACTTGGAGCATTCTTTGACTGTAGAGGTCAGGGTCCGGAACCGCTAGAGAGGCTCCTCAGAGAGACCAGCCGAGAACCCTGCGAGCTCCCTTGCCATGTTCTGCAAGTGCATGACCATTTACAACTGGTAGGCCTGGATCTGGATAATGAGGATCGAGCCCTGGAAGCACTTCCTGCCCAAGGCATCCATGGTGCAGGCCTCCCTTCCAGGGAGCACCAAGGAGTGCATCTTCTGGCTCTTGAGCCTACGCATGGCTGACTCCACCACTATGGAATGGTGAGGCAGATGTGCTCTTTGGAAGCCAGGGACCCAGTACATCAAGTCCAGCCACCTGCTCACAATGGGCACAGAGACTGGGGGTTTCAAACATACAGAAGAGCAGCCGTTCCAAGATGGTGACATGGGCCCCGTGAGTTCCGCCTTAGGGGGAGCCTCGTACTCAAGGATCTCAAGGTCTTCCACTCAGGGCTCATCCTCGGACTCTGAAGTGAAGGCAAGGGCCTACGCCATATCGCAGATGAAGTCCAGGAAGGCCATGTCCTCGGGTGGGGAAAGTCTGAGGGCACGTCCCCTGTGAAGATGAGTGTCTGGAGACTCGTCATCCTCAGTCTCCCACTCCAACCCAGTTGGAGGAGATTAAGGGTACACCAGGCCTCAAGCTTGTGGCCCAGCCTGGAGTCGGGTGCGCTGGGCAGGGGTTTCAGCCACAAGCAGTTCCAGGACCAGTGCTGAGGGGTGTCTCAAGGCCAGGAGCACTCTAGGATCGGCTCCACCTCCGAGGACTGCCTCACAATGGAGCGGCTGGTGGTTGGGAGTAATGACCTGGAGGAACCAGGCATCAGATCCTGCTGCTGGGCCATGAAGGCAGACAAGCTGCATTCCAGTGTCCCCATCCTGGCCTCAAGGCCAGAAGGCCCCACAGTCACAGGCACAGAGGACCTCAGGCCTGGTGTCAGCACGATCGAAGGTGTGTCGTCGACGATGGCCTTGAAGGATCGAGGCCGATCCCCAGATGCTGATGGAGTCTTCTACCACCGAGGCAGCTTCAAGGGCTGCTCCTGGCCATCGCCCTCTGCCTCATATCGAGGGCTCAGAGGCCGGTGGCCATGGGACTTGTCCACAGCCCTAGACTCATCATCTGACGAGGCCATAGATGACATCTGGCTCTTCAAGGGGCATCCCTCACCGAGGGAGCCTTGGCTCGATGCCCCATGACCTTGAGGCTCCGAGGATGCACGATTGCCACATGAGGTGGGGCCTCTGTGGCAGCCCTCAAGAACGCTGGTCCCACAGACAACTCCAGAGCCAAGTCTGTGATAGGCGATGGCCTAGCACGTAGCAGAGCAAGGCCTGAAGCTAGGCCTAAAGCCCTTTTTCTCTCTGCTTTCAAATGTTATTGCTGATTTTGGAAAATTACAGAATGCTGTTAGCTAGCTGTTAGAAAGACATACTGTTCTATTCTAGTTTGATAACATGTTCTGTTCTCCTGGAGATAAGAGAATTAAATACTTTCTTACTGTTTATTGTTTAGATGTCTGATGTCTGTTTCAGTAGAATGCCGCGCCACTGTATCTTTGCTGATTGTGCACTGACCTCGTAATTAGGATGAAAATATAGCAGAGAAACTGAACAGTGTAAGAATATTTTGTCTAGCATTATGAAGATTGTTTAGTGTTTTGAGCCAGGGCTAGAGATACATCTTAGCCTTGCTATGTTTGACCTCGCTTTGTTTTGCTTTTGTTAAGAATGCTTCTGATATGCCTTCCACTATCTTTGTGGCTCACTGACCTTGCAAGAGTAGCGAAATATACTGTATACTTTAACAGAAGTATTATGTTTAGTGTTATGTCTAATTGCTGACCCGTGGCTAGTAAGACCCAAGCAGGGGAGCGAGTCCTGGGCCCGGTCAGAGATGTCTATTGGATGAGAGTAAGTGGGCCACTGTGGCCAATGAGGAGTTTTGCCTGTATTAGACTGGAGAAGAAAAGTATATAAACTGTCATTTTTCTGAGCTCTGGGCTCAGACCATTTTGAATGCTACTGCAATCTGAGTCTGTGCACATTAAACCGGCTTGAATCTTTGCCTGACTCCGGGTATTATTTTTTGCATTCTTATCAGCTACTACAGTCAGTCTTGTGAAAAATTGACTTGTGATACTTCTTATGGCCTTAGAGGGCCTTAGGGGTCATCTGCTGGCAGAGACCACAAGCCGAGGCGTCATGGTCTACCCAGAGGCACTGAAAGTAACAGTCATGTGAGTCCGTGCGCAACATGTTATGTGCAAGGCAGTCACAAGGCTTGAAGCCTCTGACTGAGGCTATAGCTTGGAATACGGCCCCCGCAAGGTCAAACTCCTTTGGCCCAGCCAAAAGGGGCACGAAGATCCATGCACAAAGGAAAAAAACAGAGGGGAAAAAAGGAACTCGAGGAAAACTGCCAACGCTGAAGGCAAGCAGACGCAGGAGGCAAGAAGGGCACCAGTACGCAAACCAGAGAAAAGAATCGATCCATAAACTGTGTTTATACCTCAAAAATTTCCTGTCTTGATTTGACAATCTCCTATCTGTAATCAAAACCGCTGCTGATCGCTGGAAGTAGCGGTATACAAATGTATACTAAATAAATAAATAAACTGAAGTAAAAGACAAGAAAAAAAAAATCAACTTTTTCCTGGGGGAACAGACACACACACATCTGATGGGCTCCATGGAAAAAAGGAGACTGAGGCAAGATGGCACCCATAGGTTGGAAGGGGACCACACATACATGGTAATCTGCGAAAGGCTTTCTTTGAAAGCTGGGGAGAGGTTACTCCATCGGCGCCATCACCCATATGTGAGGGATGATTTCCTGTTTGGTCCCAGAGAACAGCTTTTATACATCTTCTGGTAAGGAATTCCAGAGTTTGGTTACATGCTGAGAGAAAACACATTTTCTCCAATTAGTCTTAAATATGCCACTTTATAGCTTCCTTGTATGTCCCCTCATCTTTCTACTTTTTGAAAGAGTAAAATTACCAATCTACATTTACCCATTCCACTTAATTCATTATTGCATAAACCTCTATCATATCTTCCCTCAGCCATCTCTTTTCCAAGTTGAAGAGCCCTATCCTTTTAAGCCTTTTCTCACAGGGGATATCCTTCCATCTCCTTTACTATTTTGGTAGCTCTTCTCTGTATCTTTTCCAATTCTGCTATATCCTTTTTAAGATATGGTAACCAGAATTGCACACAATATTCAAGGAGCGATACAGAGGAATTATATCATCCTTGGTTTTATTTTCCATTCTTTCCCTTTTGATTCCTAGCATTCTATTTGCTTTCTTGGCCATGGCTGCACACTGGGCAGAGGATTTCAATGTACTATGCATGATGACTCCCACATTCTTTTCCTGAGTGGTGATTCCTAATGTGGAACCTTGTAGTTTGGGTTGTTCTTCCCTAAGTGCATAACTGTGCACATGTTCACATTAAATTTTATCTGCCATCTGGACGCCCAGTCTCCCAATTTTTCAAGGTCCTCTTGTAATCTTTCACAATCCTCTTGTGTTTTAACAACTTTGTGTCATCTGCAAATTTGATCACCTCACTCGTTATTCTTATTTCCAGGTCATTTATAAATATGTTAAAAAGCAGCAGGTCCAGCACAGATCCCTGGGGTACTCCACTATTCACCTTTCTATTGAGAAAATTGGCTATTTAGCCCTACTCTGTTTTCTATCTTTTAAACTTCCTAATCCACATTAGTACACTGCTTCCTATCCCATGACTTTTTAATTTCTGCAAGTCTCTCTCATGAGGGACCTTGTCAAAGGCTTTCTGAAAATCCAGATATACTATATCAACCAGCTCACCTTTATCTACGTATTTATTCACACCTTCGAAAAAATATTACAGATTAGTGAGACAAGACTTTCCTTGGCTAAATCCATGCTGGCCCTACCATTAAGTCATGACTATCCACATGTTCAGTAATTTTGTTCTTTATATTGGCTTCTACCATTTTGTCCATTACAAACATCAAGCTCATCGGTCGGTAGTTTCCTGGATCACCCCTGGAACCCTTTTTAAAAATTGGCGTTACATTGGCCACTCTCCAATCCTCAGGTACTACAGATGATTTTAAGGATAATTCACAGATTACTAAAAGTAGGTCTGCAATCTCATATTTCAGTTCTTTCATCACAAGGGGATGTATGTCATCTGGTTCAGGTGATTTGCTGCTATTTAGTTTATCCAAAAGTTGTAATATATCTTTCCGATTTATCAAGATTTGTTTCAATTCCTGAGATACATTACCTTTAAATATTTCTGGCATGGGTAAGTTTCCTACATCTTCTTCAGTAAAGACTCAAGCAAAGAATTCATTTGGTCTCTCTGCTATGGCCTTGCCCTCTCTTAGTGCCCTTTTTATCCCTCTGTCATCTAATGGTCCAAATGGCTCTCTCACAGGTTTTTTGCTACAAATGTACTTGAAAAAGTTGTATTATGCACTTTTGCTTCCACAGCAAAACTTCTTTTCAAATTCTCTCTTTGCCTGCCTTATCAATGCCTTGCATTTTCTTACCAGTACTTATGCTGTTTTCTGTTTTCATCATTTGGCTCTTTTTTCCATTTTCCGAAGGGTTTTCTCTTAGCTATAACAGTCTCTGACTTCACCTTTTAGCCATGCTGACTGTCATGTGGCCTTCCTTCCACCTTTTTTAAAGCATGGAATATATCTGGTCTGGGCACCCAAGACAGTATATTTAAATAACGCCTAGACCTGATGGAGACTTTTAACCTTTGCAGTTGCTTCTTTTAGGTTTTTTTTTAAAACCATTTTCCTCATTTTATTATAGCCTCCTTAATTTTAACTTCTCATCTATCTTTTCAAAGGCATCACCATCCATGGATTCTAAACAAGAAATCACAGATTTTATAAACCAATTAACAATGAAAAGCATAAAAATGGCCCCACAATGCACTCAGCCAGTGAATGGGAGCATGTGGTAAGGGAGGAGAAATGTGCCACCCTAATAAACCAGTTCTATAGTACCATAATTTACTTGAATATTGTCACTCATCTGACATGACATTGGAAAAGGACACAAATTCATTTAACAAAATGACTAAGAACATCAACTGCAACAAAAACAGTTCACGGCCTTACAAACTGAAAATGAGAATTTACACATTTCTCACAACAGATGGGCAAGAGGCCCACCACAAAAAAAAACCACACAACTTGTGACCACATCTGAAATTCTTGCCCACTATTTGGGTATTATCAGATAATTCAGGCTCTCTTGATTGCAATTCTGGAAAGAAAAAAGAATCTCTAAAATCAAAGGGAAAAGAACAACGTACCAAATCATTCTGCACTAAATCAAGAGGGCCACAGACGTTGAAGTGATATGTTTATGAGAGGATGTTCATATACCAACGTCAGGAGAACTGTGTTTTGGTTGAGAGGCACAAAATTTATAGCAAAGTATTGATTACTAATATTTTTGGAGCCAACACTAGTAAGAAAAAGCAAGTACGATAGAAAATAGGCCCATGCTTATCCCTGAATAGCTTACTTGTGTGAACAGAACAGTTGGTAAAGTCAAATTACCTAACTTGGTTACCCAAAGTATAGAGTTAAGCAATCCACAAGTGACAATTTTATTGAAAGACCAGGACAATCCTGCACCTTAGAACATAAGAACATAAGATATGCCATACTGGGTCAGATCAAGGTCCATCAAAGCCCAATATCCTGTTCCCAACAGTGGCCAATCTAGGTCACAAGTATCTAGCAGGTTCCCAAAAAAACACACAGGTTCCAATATGCTTGTAATGAAGCCAGCAGTGGATTTCCCGGGTCCTCTTTAATAATGTTTTATGGACCTTCCCTCCAGGAACTTGTCCAAACCTTTTTAAACCCAGCTACATTAACAGCTTTTAATACATCCTCCAGTAAGAAATTCTAGAGTTTGATTACGTGTTGAGTGACAAAATATTTTCTCCTATTAGTCTTAAATGGGTTACGCTGTAGCTTCATTGTTTGTCTCCTAGTCTTTCTACTTTATGATGGCACAAATGTTTACCTGTTCCACCTTATGCCTGTTCCATACAGTTTCCAGGGTCAAGAGAAGACTGATTCATAAAATCCATCATGAACACACTGCAGCTCATTAATGTAACATGTTCTTCAAAAGCATTAACAATGACAGCTAGGGTGGGTAACCAATGCAAAGATAATTCTGTGACAGAAGACCTAAGTTGGGTAGCAAGTATGCACAAAAATGTATACAAAATTTCAAAAAGGAAAATCTGCAAGAACTTTCCCCTTGAAAATTACCCCAACAAAATTAACATGCATACTTACAACTGCTGTTTAGAACCCACATGTTTGATA
This sequence comes from Ichthyophis bannanicus, assembly GCA_033557465.1. Lineage (NCBI taxonomy): Eukaryota > Metazoa > Chordata > Amphibia > Gymnophiona > Ichthyophiidae > Ichthyophis > Ichthyophis bannanicus. The sequence continues at coordinate 34,319,463 of CM066047.1, read as the reverse complement.
ATCCGAAAATATTCAAGCAACTCAAACCCTGCCCACGAGAATGCTTCTGCCTATCCAGAGTAAAAAGCATGGGGAAAATGGCACTTATACACATAGTTTTACCTGCACATACTTTAGGCAACATTGTAAGATGCCATTTCTGTGCATAAAGCTCTTTCATGCCAATAAATGGCTTTTAAAATTACCCTCTAAAAGGTTTCCACTGAAACAAGTCCACTTTTCTGAGAGAAACATTTCAAAAGGTCATTTCAGGCTTTCACGAGTGCCATTATGAATTGACTCCCTGCCTTCTGGTTGTAGACTGTGTCTAAGACCTTTTGACCCTATGTTATGCAGGAAATCAGGCAAACAAACCTCAATAATTTACTTGGGAAATGGGGAGGAACATGAGGAATGGAAGGTTTCATAACCACTGCAAAGGGAGAAAAGAAAGCAATTCAGGTAATTAAGCCAACGGTAGTCTAATTAAAATGCCATTACAATGGAGGACTGTGCAATGGGTCATGAAATCAAAGGGCGATATTAGAAATCAGACTAGGATGAAAACATTTGCTATTAAAGTCTGTAAATGTCGTAAACCCATTGATTTTGTTCCTTTTCTTCCTTTGTCAGAAGAAACAGCAAGGAGGAAAAGAGGAGGGGGTAGTGGGCATTATCATCCATCACTTGCTCTGACAAAGTGTTGAAAAATCTGCCATGAGTAAGAAGATCTATTTTTTTTAAATTCCTCTCAGACACAAGAGGTGCTGTGGCAAGTATCCTCAAAGGTACTACAGATGAAATTTGGCTATGGAATAGCTGCTATCTTTCAAAATGAGACATTGTCTGTTGGCCAGTAACTTGGAGATGTTGCCTCATCTGAAACACCTTTTCCACCAGTTTTTTAGGTTTGGTTACCATATTTCCATCAGGTGCTTTTATGCATAAGCACTTGAAATGGATGGGTGCTCCAGGATGGGTTACATCGGGTTAGTTGAAAGCACAACTGAGCACTTCTGATAGGGAAGTAAGGTGGTTCAAAACTAGGTATCCACAGAAAATCTTTTAATAATGACCTCATTTGCCCTGCAATCTAGTAAACCCTAGAAAGCACTTCGGGAGATCTCATTAACCTGATTGTTAGGACACCAAGACATAGAACCTAAAAACTCTCTGAGAGAACCTGATTAAGTCACATAACATCCTTTTGCTCAAACTTATGTTGGAAGTTCTTTCAGGCAAGGATACTGTAGCTTGGAGAACTCTATAGATGGTTGGTGAAATGCAAATTATACGGTCAACCGCAGACAAGTCAGTTTACTCGTACAGCCCTAAAAGCATGACGGAAGCAGGGAGATGCACTAAAGACCATTTTTTAAGAATGACATTTAAAAGATGAAGTGTTTGCAATCCAGGAAAGATACCTGGCAAACCTCTAAACAATAAACTTAACGAACTGTCAAAACTAGGATCCTATAAAGCAAATAAACTTATGTATCCTTTCGCAGTTTGAGCTATTTAACGGCAAGAGCGAGGCACAGAGCAGCTTACCAGCATTACCACCATGTAGTCAGTAACTTGATTATGTTATTAAATCTCCCATTATGTGCTCTGTCTCTGGCTGATAGCTTGAATTCATCTCATTTCCTGACATTTCTAAGGGCTCTCATATGCTTTGAGGAGTTCTAGAAGCTGTATTGATCCAGGAGAAAACCAGAATGGTCCTATACCATGTTCCTTCAATCTGACCAACAAAAAAAGATGGCATAATGCAGGCGCTTTTGGAACTGTAAATTCATTCACCAAATATCTAATTGAAAGCTCATGTGTTATATCCATTTTGTTGATCGATAACAGGTATCATAATCAATAAATGTTTAAATTTGTGTTATACACAAAGAACTAGGGTTCCTCCTACTGTAAACATGTGTGTGTTTGCTTTACAAGGCAAAACCTCCTTTGTTCAGAACAGAAATCCAGAAATAAACCTTTTTAAAATCATACTCTTACCCCTTGTTCTCTAGGGTTGGGGTGGCGGGCGTAGGGTTACCTCTCTTTCTTAGTAAAAAGCCGACTGCTCTGGGGAATGTTTAGCTCCAGCAGATTCAGATTACTGACAGATCAGCTTATAAATTTACTAAAATGCTCAATTAAAATTTAATTTCTTTCCAAAGAAATATATCAGCAATTATATTGTAACAACCTTGGTGCCATGTAGTTTAGGGCATCATAAGCCTCTTCATGGCTACGCAGTGCAAAGACGCCAGAGCAGAGGCTGACATACAAGGTTAAAAGGAAAAGCTTGTGGTTTCCAAGGCTGTCCCAACAGTTTGCTTTGTGTGGGTTTACATATGACATTTATATTTACAAAGCTAGAAAGCTAGTTCTTTGTGTGTGTGTGGGGGGGGGGGGAGAAAGTTGAGCTACATAGAATTATGGTAGATGTCTATTTCCTCTAGAGGCCAAAAGACATCCCAGTCAAACTCAAAACCAGCTAGGCTACAAGCAAAAACCATTCATTACGTCTAGATGAATAGCTGAAAAATAAATACAGTATCTTTAAAAAAGCCAAAACCAACTAGCGGAGTTTGCCATAGGGGCCATACCAAGTCTCTGTTCTACAGGTGTCCAGGTCTTATAAGAAAACTACCTTTAATCAAACACTAAAAGGACCATCTGCTTTTTTTAAATTAAATTGTTTAATTTTGTTCATTCATATCTAGAAACTGTCCATAGTCCCATGGATCATTCAACTAGTTTAATTATTTGCAAAAAGATTAGACCATCTTGCTTTAGCATGAAATTCAACTTTGTGTCAGTTAACTAGCAGCATTGAACTGAACATGTTTGATTTGGAAGGTGCAAGAAAACCACGGAAGATAAAGAATGTCAAAAACTAGAAAAAAAAGACCCCCCCTCAAAAAAAAAACCCCTAACTATACAGGCTCAATACTTCACCTTGACAAGCATACTTCTGAAAGACTGATCAGTATTCAGCAGTTGCATTGCTCTCATATCTTCAATGGAAGATCCAGTTAATTTTAATATGGTAATTTCTGCCTACCACAATCATTTGGTTGGCTACTAGTAAGCCCAACTATCACTTTGTCCTTCTCACATTAGTTACCATGCAATGTTAGCATCTATCCATATGCTTCATCATTAGAAAGGAATCCATTGTACACGGACTACTATCTCTCTAATGACCGACACACCTGAAAAATGCCCATTTGGGATCAGGCGAAAACCTGGGCACAGTAGCTGTCATTTCCCCACCCCCAAAGTCCAGCAATGTTTGTCTTACTATAACTTGAGTATTTTACATATACAATAAACTCTGTGCTTGCGGAAAGCACAGTTACTTACCTGTAACAGGTGATCTCTGGGAACAGCAGGAATAAGTCTTCACATATGGGTATCGTCGGAACCGACGGAGCCTGCGCGGGAATGCTCCCCAGCGTCCAATAAGAAAGCTTTTGGGAGCATCCCACAGCGCCTGCGTGCTGCCTTCCCGCCTTTCCCAACCGCCTCTCTCCAGTTCGAGTTTTAAAGCTGAGACAAAGAGAGAGAGAGAGGGAAGGAAAGATAGATAGAGAGATAAAACTCCTAGGGGAGGTGGGTGGGTTGTGAAGACTTATTCCTGCTGTTCCCAGAGATCACCTGTTACAGGTAAGTAACTGCTATCTCCAGGAACAAGCAGAAATGAGTCTTCACATATGGGGACTCCCTAGCTGCAGATGCCAGGGAGAGACCCTAGAGTTGTGTGTCCTTGAAAAGGGCTCTACCTCCCCCCATGGATCTCTGGCATCCAACCAGGGTAGGTGGGTAGGAGTTGATTAGGAATGGAACAGGTGTTTGAGAACAGCCTGACCAAACGAGGCATCCTGGCGGGAGTCCTTGTCCAAACAGTAATGGGCTGTGAAGGTATGAACCGAGGCCCAGGTGGCCGCTCGACAGATTTGGTCGATGGACACAGAGTTTAGATGAGCCATTGAGGCTGCCATGGCCCTCACATTGTGAGCTGTGACATGGCCCTCCAGAGAAAGGTTCCTACTATGGTAGGCGAAAGAAATACACTGAGCAATCCAGTTGGACAGTGTTCTCTTAGAAACTGGAAGTCCTAAGGAGTGGGGAGGAGTGGTCTAGTGGTTAGGACAAGGTACTTCAGGCCGGAAGGCCGGGGGTTCAAGTCCCACCTGTGGACAGCAATCTCAGGCCGGAGGGACTGGGATTTCTAGTCCTGTAGGCACTCCTTGTGGTCTTGGGCAAGCCACTTCACCCTCCATTGCCCATGTTCCCTGTAAGTATTAGCGTATGTGTCTCATATCCCCTCATGTTAAATGTATCCTCCAATTGACCGCTTTGACCCGGTGAAAAGCGGGATATAAATACAGCTAAATAAATAAATAAATAAATGAGAAGGATCAAAAGCAACAAAGAGTTGAGAAGACTTTCTATGTTGCTGTGTTCTTTGTAAGTAAAAGGAGAGAGCTCTTTTACAATCCAAAGTATGAAGATTCCTCTCTGCACTTGATGCATGAGGTCCTGGAAAAAAGACAGGTAAGTATACCTCTTGGTTCAGATGAAAAGGTCAGACCACTTTGGGCATAAAGTGTGGATTGATCCTGAGGACTACCTTATCATGATGGAACCTTGTATAAGGAGGATTAGCCACCAAGGCTTGCAATTCACTGATGCGGCATGCTAAGGTGACTGCAATGAGAAAGATAACCTTCCAAGAAAGAAATTTCAAGGAGGTGGTGGCTAAAGGTTCAAAGGGTGGCTTCATAAGCTGGCCAAGAACCAGATTTAAGTCCCATGCCACTGGAGGTGGTCTAATGGGAGGTTTAGTTAAAAGAAGGCCTCTCATGAATCTTGCTATAAGAGGATGAGAGGAAATAGGCTGTCCATTGAGAGGCTTGAGGGACGCTGCAATAGCACTCAAATGGACTCTTACTGAATTCGTTTTAAGGCCTGCATGGGATAGATGCAGAAGATACTCTAGTAAAGAATTCAAAGGTATTGCAAGAGGGTTAAGACCCTTCTCTGAACACCAAATGGTAAATCTTTTCCATTTGAAAGCATAAGAACATCTAGTGGAAGGCTTTCTAGAAGCATGAAGAATATCTCTGACATGCTGAGAGAGATGAAAAACTTGAAGGTCTAGGCCTTCAGCAACCAGGCCCTGAGATGGAGAGACTGGGGGTTTGGGTGCCACAACGTTCCGTTTTCCTGGGATAGAAGATCTGGTGCAGAGACCAACTCCAGGGAGGGAGCTTGAGAGAGTTGCAGAAGTAGAGGATACCACACTTGGCGTGGCCAATGTGGTGCTATGAGGATCATGGAACCTCGGTCTCTCTGAAGCTTGAAAAGTGTTTTGGGAATTAGGGGAATGGGTGGAAAGGCATAAAGGAAGTCTTGACCCCAGTGAAGAAGGAAGGCATCCTTGGCCTGAACTCCCTGACACGGAATTCTGGAACAGAACTGGGGAAGTTTGGCATTCCAGAGGTCTATGTCCGGGGTTCCCCAAATTCGAAAAATCCTGGCTACCTGGTCCATGTGGAGGGACCACTCGTGTGGAAGCAGAACTCGACTGAGTCTGTCTGCCCAAGAGTTTTGAACGCCTGGAAGATATACTGCCATAAGATGAATCTGATGCTCTCTGGCGAAGGCCCACAGTCGCAAAGCTTCATTGCAAAGTGACAGAGAGCCAGTCCCCCCCTACTTGTTCACATAGAACATGGCTACTTGGTTGTCCGTGTGGATGAGGACTGTCCTGTAGCTGAGCAGGGAGTGGAACACTCAGAGCTAAGAATATTGCTCTGAGTTCCAAGAGATTGATGTGTAGAGAAGTCTCCTGTGGAGATCATATGCCCTGGGTGGAGAGATCTTGCAGATGAGCTCCCCAACCCATTGGAGAGGCATCTGTTGTAAGGGTTGCTTGGGGTAGTGACTGCTGAAAAGGGGACCCCAGCAACAGGTTTTGAGAGGACTTCCACCACTGGAGAGACCAAAAAAGGCGACTGGAGTTTGCTATTTTGTCTGACAGGCAACCTGATGCCTGAGTCCATTGGGTGGACAAAGTCCATTGAGCTGCCCTCATGAAAGGCGAGCATATGGAACCACATGCACGGTGGATGCCATGTGGCCTAAGAGTTGTAACATTTCCCGAGCAGTTAAATGGGACTTTAACTGTAGTTGGGAGGCTAACTGCACCAAGCGTAGGAAACGAGCCTGAGGAAGATAGGCCCTTGCAGTTGTGGTATCCAGCGAAGCCCCTATAAACTCCAGAGATTGAGTAGGGGTGAGATTGGATTTTGGGATGTTTATTACCAGTCCCAAATACTGGATTTTGGGATGTTTATTACCAGTCCCAAATACTGAAGGACACGCATTGTGCAGGTTAGAAAAGTCTTGGCCTCTGACTGAGAGGGAGCTCGAATGAGCCAGTCATCCAGATATGGGAAAACGAATATTCCTAGAGTGCGTAGAAATGCAGCTACTACTGCCATGCATTTCGTGAACACCCTTGGTGCGGAGGCCAGATCGAAAGGAAGCACCCTGTATTGGTAGTGCTTTTCTCCAAAAAGGAACCGAAGGAACCTTCTGTGTGTTGGATGGATGAGGACATGGGTGTACGCATCCTTGAGATCTAGAGAACAAAGCCAGTCCTGACTCTGAAGGTATGGAAGCAGAGCACCGAGAGAAATCATCTTGAATTTCTCCTTGAATAGAAATTTGTTCAATTCTCTGAGATCTAAGATGGGTCTGTAGCCCCCTGTTTTCTTTGGGATAAGAAAATAAGGGGAGTAGAACCCTGTGCCTTGTTGAAGAAGAGGTACTTCTTCTATTGCCCCTTGGGCAAGAAGGGTGACAATCTCCTGACCCAGAAGGTTGAGGAGAGATGTTAGAGAATTGAACTGTTTCACTATGGTGTGAGGGGGAAGGCTTAAGAAATGAAGGTTGTACCCTTCCTTTATGATAGAGTGTCCATTGCTCTGCTGTAATTTGTTCCCATCTGGGAGCAAAGTAAGTCAACCTTCCTGGAATGCTAAGGGGCTCTGGTTCCTCCAGAGCCAGAAAGGCTAAGTTCTCTAGCTGCAAGTCAAAGGCCCTGAGGAGGCTGAGGCTGCTGGGTCATGGAAGGCCTAGCAGCCTTTGATTTGGCCTGTTTAGGTGGTTGCTGACGCTTTGCAGCAAAACGACCTGCAGAAGATGCCTGCTGACCATAAGGATAGTATCTTCCCTTTTTGGAAAAAGATGTCTTTTTGAACAATCTTTTCTTAACGGGAGCAGAGGTAGACTTTGAAAGTCAATCCAAAGCAGAGTTTTCAGCATCCATCTGATTGGCCTTTGCTTGCCAATCCTTACCAAAAATGTTTTCACCTGTACAAGGGATATTCCCTAATTCATCTTGGACCCAGAGCTCCAAATCAAAAGCTTGTAGCCAAGCAATTCTGCGTGCCCCTATGGCTATGGCAATAGCCGAGGCTCTGCTTACACACTCAAAAGAGTCAAAGGCTGCACGGTTGGAAAATTTGGAGGCATCTTGGGCATGTTTGAGCCAAGTGAGAAACTCCTGCCTTTTATCCTCCGAAATGAAAGGGGTTAAAGTCTGCAGATGATCTGTGACTTCTTTTAGAAACATTCCTATATAGAGACTATAGGAGTTGATCCTGGCAGCTAGCACAGAAGCTTGAAAAACCCTTCGGCCAAAAGCATCTAGGGTCCTGCATTCACGTGGGAGTGATGCCGGTGCCGGAGCCGGTACCGACAACGGGGATTGTTGCGGTACCGGAGGCGTCGCAGCCTGTATGAATGCCGTTAGGGTGCGCTGCATGGTCAGAATCTTCTGATCCATCGATGCCACCAATGTCTGGATGTCGGTACCAGTGGGAGCCACCGGTACCCCAGAACACAGCAACAGGTGATCTGTCGAGGCCGAGCCATCGATGTCAACCTGTGACCCCATAGACAATGCTTTGGAAGCCGGAGCTTCCCGCCGGGGTAATTTTGCCGGTGCGGAATCCTCGAGGGCAAGCCCGGAGGCATCTCGATGCTTGGAGGGAGATCTACCCTTCGAGGACCGGCTAGATTTATGCTTGGTTACCTGAGATCCATGGGAGGAAGAAGCAGCCCTGGAAGACGTCGATGCCACTGAAGCTGCATCAGAGGGAAACAGGGTACTGAGCTTGGCTGCTCGGTTCTGCCGACCTCTTTTAGACATCATGGTACAGGACATACAATCCGTAATGGAATGGTCAGGCCCCAAACATTTTAGACACCAGTCATGGGTGTCGGTGACAGAAATAGTACCGCCACATTTTGTGCACTTTTTAAACCTGGAGGCGGGCTTCTCCATGAGGAAAATATTTTTAGGCCTAAGGCCCAAAAACTGAAAATGCACAGTGAAGAAAAGATAAATGTTTTGGTTTTTTTGAAAGAAAGAAAAGAAAAGACCGGCAGTACCGGTCCGACGTCGAAGAAGGCAGACGCGACACAAAAGAATTAAGAAAAAAATTAAGAACTTCTTCTGTGGTGACAGGAACACGACCTGCTGGCTCCGCGGAAAAGAAGAACTGGAGAGAGGCGGTTGGGAAAGGTGGGAAGGCAGCACGCAGGCGCTGTGGGATGCTCCCAAAAGCTTTATTGGACGCTGGGGAGCGTTCCCGCGCAGGCTCCGTCGGTACCGACGATACCCATATGTGAAGACTCATTCCTGCTTGTTCCTGGAGATAATTTATATCTCTATTGGGAAATTTTATGTAGTGGTAGAACCTAACTCCACAAATAAGCTTTAGTTTAATTTTTTTAATAGTGCAAGATTTGTCTAAAATATAAATTCAGTGACAGAAAAAAAACTTGCAGAAAAACATTTGTGCACTATAAACAAAATGTAAGACTGCAATTCTTAAATATGGCCTATATATACTCTTTGACTCATGCTTTATTGACTGTTCCTCTATACTCAATAGCCTATACATGAAATAATAAATACAGTCAAACCTCGGTTTTCATGATTAATCCGTTCGAAAAAGTCTGACTAAAACCGAAACGTATGAAAACTGAAGCAATATTTCCCATAAGAAATAATGTAAATCCAATTAATCCGTTCCAGACACCCAAAAATATTCACAAAAAATACATTTTATAGAGAATAACTATATTTTTACATACAGAAAACAATGAGAAATAAATATGAATGACTAATGAAATGGATAAATGAACATTTAACATCACTGAAAGCAAGCTAAGTACAGTACTGTACAGTACAGTATGTTAACATCTGGCCTTAGCCACCCCTGACAAGCTGCTGTGCCCAGCTCTCTTCGGAATCACATTGAATTCAGTCCATTAAAATACCTTTACATTATCTGCTCAATGCTTCAGAATGGCAGAAAATCTTAATGATATAGCTTCAGACGTACCCTGCAAGAGAAAGAACTGCCTCCCACATTCATGCAACATCTCCTGCTTACGTTGACAGCTTTTCTTCCCTGCTACCGGGACAAAATCTCAGTCAAAAGACTTTGAAAACCGAAGCAATGCATGAAAACCGGGACAAAATCTCAGTCAGAAAAGACGTTGAAAACCGAAGCGTATGAAAACCGGGGCAAATGAAAACCGAGGTTTGACTGTATATGAAATGGATTTCCCTCTAACTTACAAGCCCAGCTTATGTACATGTGCTCAAATCCCTGGAATGATGTATTTCATGTATATACGTATGTTTCTTTTAAAGGGCTGAAACAGCCAAGCAGTGACTTGGCTTTGATGGTAGCCTGGATTCCTCTACTGTCCCATCAGCAAAGAGACTACAGGTCTGGCTCTGGAGGAAACTTGTCTACTTCTTCAAACAAAGGTGAGGTTACAAAAGCAGCTGTCAGTACTGGACATTGTAACAAGGAAAATACAACACTGCCTGATTTTACCTCCAACTCTGATCCCTTAACTTTGATCAGAAAAGGGCAAAGGGGGGGGGGGAAGAATCAATTTGATTTTTCTATTGTAAACTGCCTGGATATTTACTGATGGGCAGTATAACAAAAATATATGAAACTTCAAATTTGAAAGTTTAAATCGCCTAATACTACATCATTCATGGCACTCCCACAATTACGCTCTCATAGTAACACAGTAACAGTATATGACAGCAGATAAAGACCAGTATAGTCCATTTAGTCTGCCCAGCAAGGCGGCAAGAGTAGATGCACCTGCTGCTCTGTGCAGGTCACCTCTCCCCATGCCTTTGTTTAGGGGTGTACCCCCATTCCATGAAGGTCACCCCTACACCCATAGGCCAAGTGTAATTGGGATTCTCAAATGCTGTTAAAATGTTTTAGCCTTTTGGTCTCTTCATTAGCTTTATTTTTAATCAATACAACTTCCAAAACTGAAAAAAAAGCGGGTTTCCAAAACAGGACATTTTGCATGAAAAACAACAGCATACCCAAATGCAACCCAAAAATAGCAAAAACTTACAACAACTGGTGGGTCATTCCATTCTTCATAAGATCTGGCAGCATACGGGTAGATGCGGTCATTGATGATCTGTAGAGTAGCCAGGGCAATTGTTTTCATGGACTGAAAGTATCCTTCCCAGAACCACCTAGCCTGCAACAAGAACACAAAAAATTCACTGATTCAGTGGAATACTGTTGCCAGGAGAATTTGGACATTAAGTCGTAGGACCACCTTGGAGAAAAAGCCAAAGCGGATAAAACAACATACAACAGCCGGCTGTGTGAAAGAGCTTTTGCACAGAAGAAATGATCAAGGTAAATTCTCAGAAATGATGACCTTCCACCTTTCTCCACAGGGCAAAGATGAAAAGCAGCAGCTGTCTTGCAACATCCATCCAGTTTTCACTGTACATATCAGGAATAAGATGATAGGAATCTGAGACTGTTCTGAGGATTTATTGGATGTTCTGAGGATTTATTGGATGTTCATTTATCCCGCTGTTCACCGCTTTGACCCGGTGAAAAGCGGGATAAAAAAAAAAATGCAGTTAAATAAATAAATAAAATTGGGGATGAGAAAAATATTCATATCATGCTATGGGAAGGGGAGGAGGAATCATCATATCGCCTTCATACTGAAAAGAGCAAAAATAACAAGCCAAGACTGTACTTAGGTTAGTCATGGAAGGAGACAGAAGACCTAGGGACTACCTCATACCTTATTACCCTGATGGCACCTAACAGCGTACTTTGACAGAGAGCAGAATTGCTGTCGGTCACCTAGAAAATACCTCGCACTTTAGCCATCACCTACAAAGGCTACTTTGATAAATAGCAGAGCCGCTCTTAAGTCTGTTTAAACCAACAGCTCTACCTTTCTCTTTGATGCCATAGCTCATTATTCTTCGCCACGTGTTAGTCATTTTTTTTCTCTCTCTACTTACCTTTATACATTATCTAATCTGATATGTAGAGGTAGCATATAAAAACCATTATAAAACTAAACAATGTAGTGCATTTGAGCTGTCTTTGAAAATGTGTGTAATAGATGACACAGAAAGACTAGAACATATCCATCTTTTGAAAAAATACAGTATATTTCATACTATTATATTCCACCGTTTGCTAACAGGCACTATGCTTACATTACATCCACCTATATATGACATTTTCACTCATTAATATATATGATGTATATATAAAATGCACACATTATTATACATTTATAGAACGCTACTCGCCGCACTGTACAAACACAGATGAAGACAGGCCCTGCTCGTTAGAGCTTACAATCTAATCAAGACAAATAAGACAAAGAAGGAGTAGGGGAGGGAGACAAACAACAAAGACGACACAAGGAACAGAGGATTAGGAACCAAAGGCAGCCTTAGAGGTGAGCCTTTAGCAGAGATTTGAAGAGGGGGAGTGATGAAACCTGATGAACAGATTCAGGAAGAGAGTTCCAAGCATAAGGGGGTGCAAAGTTAAAGGACCGAAATCTGGATTTAGCAGAAGAAAAGGGCAAAGATAGGAGCAGGCTTGAAGAACGAACGGAGCTCACGAGGAGGGCAGTAGCGAGAGAGAAGAGAGACAGAGCGTTTGCATTTAAAAGTCAAAAGGATGTTATTATCCAATAATATTAAAGAATCTCTTAAGCTGGCCATTCTTTTGTATATTTCTTAAGTTCTTCCAGAACCTTCATTATAGTGTCCTTAGCACAAACACTAGACAAGCACCCGAAACAGAAAATATGCTTACTGGTCTTTGTTTTTTCTGAAGAAAAAGTTGAGCTAATGGGCTTCTCCCACTAAATGTACCTTGTGACCAGGGCCAGTACAATCATTAGTAAAACTAGGCAATTGCCTAGGGTGGCTACTTCTTTTGGGGATGGGAGGAGGCAAAGAGTAGGGCATTCAAAGCTAAACAGTAGATTTTGACTAGTAGCGGGGTTTAAAGCTTAAGATCTTGCAAGGCCACCAACACCTTGAACTAACTCTGGGGCTGACCCTGCTTATACCCTTGGGCACACATCACTTCACTCTCCATTGCCTGAGGTAAAAAAAACTTAAGGGTAGATTTACCAATCAATATGCATCATTAGTAAATAGATTCCCTTGACAATAATGAGGTTTGCCTTTAATAACACATTAGAACATTAAACACAGGTTAGTAAGTCTAGCCCTCAGCTTGTAAACCTTCTGCATCCAGGGAAATACCTACTGTACCATACCTGATTAACTTGTCTCAAGTTTGGATTTGGAATATGAATACTTAAATTCAAATTTATATTTAAGATACGGCAATAAGTCCACCTTCTTGGGTGGCAAATACAACATGCTATATTATGTACATGCAATGCTCCCCCCTTCAAACAAGTTCACTGCATCATGCCTGGTCCCAATCCAAAAGGAAATATATATAGGTATGAACACATTTCCAGAAATTAAGCACTCTCATTCAATCATTTAACAACCTTTATGCATATTCTTAAAATATTCCATTCTTGCCAAGAATCCAGAGAGGAAGCACTGCTCACTAGTATTCACAGCTCTAGTACTTTGATCTTATATGGCAAACTTCCTGAGAGTCACTCTATCAGCAGGGCAGCTAAAATCCCAGACTGTCCAAAAAGGCATTTTAATCCATAGCTTCTGTGGTTCAGCAGCAACCTACAAGACCATGCATACGTGTCAAAAAAAGAATGAAGGCGAAAAGAAATGAGGACAAAAAAACCTCAGTTGCACTGGCAGAGTATAAAAGCAAAATACTTAATGCCAGACTACAAAAATCTGAATTTGAAACAAGATAAATCGTCCAATGTACTATTTAATAACGTCAAGAGGACTTCTGCAGATTTGCACACGCTATTATGGTCTTGCATCAGCGAAGACATAAAAGTTTGTCAGCTTAAAAAAGTTGCCCTGAAGTTTATTATAAGTTGTCCTAGCAGTCCTGGTTATTATTACAAATGCTTACCAGAAGAGAACACAAATCTAGATGCAAAACTCTCACCTAATTTGGGAAATGGTCACCTTCAGTGATTAGGATCCATACCTCTGATCTTGAGCCAATGAACCTGGACTGTGGGTGAAGATCCTGATCAGAAGATGTATTTGAGATCACACTTCATTATTTTATTGATCATTTTTTCTAAGCCAGCAGAGTGGAAAGTTGCAGGGGAGGTGTGGGGGGGGGGGGGAGAAGTTGGGGTCCTTTGTTATTTGGAGGCGCTCTGTTTTACTGAGATTGATGGACAGATTATGATGGTGGAGCTAGTTGATGGTTTCAGTGAGGCAACTTGAGAGCATGGAGTAATCTGGGGTAGAGGTGGAGAATGGTGTGAAAATCATTATGTCGTTGGTATATATCAGAAACTGGACAGGGAACTGTTGGAGGATGTCACCGAGGTCGAATATATATATTAAACAGTAGAGAGGAGAGAGATGATCCCTGCGGTACACCCTGGTTAAGGGTGAAAGGAGTTGAGGTGTATGTTTGAATCCTTATATGCTGATTACAGTTGGTGAGATATGAATGGAACCATTTGAGAGTGTCACAGACTCCAATGTGGTGGAGCTTGTTAAGGAGAAGCTGGTGGGATATGGTGTGAAAGGCAGCAGAGATGTCCAGAAAAAGCAGGAGAAAGCCTTAGGTGAGTGATTCGATGCCTGTGATAAGTGAGTTTAAGAGGGAGGTCAAAAGGGTTTCTGTGCTGTGATTGGGTCTGAATCCATGTTGCTGTTTGTTTAACAGCGCATGAAGGTCTATGTGATTGTGGAGTTGTGTTTGTACGGCTTTTCCAATGATTTTGGAGATGAAGAGTATACTGGTTATGGGTCTGTAGGAGGATGGAGAGTGTGGATCCAGGTTTGGCTTTTTCAGGAGTGGTCTGATTAATGATTGTTTAAGGGAGGGAGGAAGGAATCCTTGTACGAATGAGGAGTGGACAATGTCAGATATGAATGGTAGGAACTCGTCTTTTGTGACTTTCAGCCAGAAGACTGAACATGGGACGAGCGAAGAGGTTGCGGTATTGAGGTTGCTGAGTATTCTGCTGAGCTCCTCAGAGTGTTCAAGGTGGTCCAGTGGTAGTCTTGATAAGTTGCCTCATTTGAAGATGGGATGTAGAGGCTGGTGGATGGTGTAGGTCTGCTCTTGACTAGTAGGTATGAAGTCATATCTTGTCGATTAAGAGAGTGGTCCCGGTTTGATTGAGATGGACCTTTGGTGAGTGATTTAATGATTTTGAAGAGTTCTCTAGGTTTGTTAATGGAATGTATGAGGAGGTTGTTGTAGTATTCTTGTTTGGCCTGGATGGTGGATTCATGGTATAGCTTGAGTTCCTATGTTGTTGTCATGGCGACCCTCTGGATAGTTGTCCTAAATTGTGTTCGGTCTTCAGTCAGGCGGCTCATTGTTGACAGACTGGTACCCGTAGCTGCTGTTATTGTATCGATCCATCTCATTACTGGCCTCTCTTTTTTGCGTTGACCTTCTATCTTGCCAAGCATGATATCTTTCTCTAATGATCTCTCTCTTCGCATGATATGTCCAAAGTATGATAGTCGAAGTTTTGTCATCTGAGCTACCAAAGAAAGCTTAGGTTTGATCTCCTCTAGTGCTGACTGGTTTGTTCTTCGGGTGGTCCATGGTATATGCAGTATTCGCCGCCAGCACCATAATTCAAAGGCATCAATTTTCTTCCTGTCTATCTTTTTCACTGTCCAGCTTTCGCATCCATATGATATTATTGAAAATAACATGGCTTGATCGAGTCAAGTCTTTGTATGGAGAGAGACATCTCTGCTCTTGAGAATCTTATCTAGGTCTTTCATAGCCATTCTGCCAAGAGCAATGCGTCGTTTGATTTCTTGACTGCTTGTTGCTTCTTTATTGATAGTTGATCCAAGTAGGTTAAAGTTGTTCACGATTTCAATTTCTTCTCCTTCAACGATGAACCTGTTGATTATGCCAGTTGTCATGATCTTTGTCTTCTTTACATTAAGGTGCAGGCCCATTTTGAGACTATGTTCTTTGATTGTGAGAAGCAAATGTTTCAGATCATCTTCACTTTCAGCCAGTAATATGGTATCATTAGCATAGCAAAGGTTGTTGTTGAGTCTTCCACCAATCTTCACACCTCTGTTGTCTTCATACAATCCTGCTTCTCTGATGATTTGTTCTGCATATAAATTAAACAGGTAGGGGGAAAGTATGCAGCCTCGTCTTACACCTTTGCTTATTTTAAACCATTCTGTTTCTCCTTGTTCCGTTCGAACTGTTGCTTCTTGATCAATGTACAGATTGCGCAAGAGAACGATCAGGTGTTCTGGTATACCCATGCTTCTTAATGTGGCCCAGAGTTTCTCATGGTTTACCCAGTCAAAAGCCTTGCTATAGTCGATAAAGCACAAATAGATATCCTTTTGGTATTCTTTAGTCTTTTCAAGGATCCATCTCACATCCGCAATGTCGTCTCTCGTTCCTCACCCTTTCCTGAACCCTGCTTGCACTTCAGGTAGTTCTTGTTCCAGGTATGGTTGTAGTCTCTTTTGAATAATCTTCAATAGAATCTTGCTGACATGTGGGATCAGAGCGATTGTTCGATAATTTCCACAGTCAGTTGGATCACCTTTCTTTAGTATTGGTATAAACACAGATATTTCCAGTCAGTTGGCCATGATGTTGTCTTCCATATTTCTTTGGCAGAGCCTTGTAAGTATGGTAACAGCTGCATCAGATTGCTGCAATACTTCTATAGGAAGGCTATCAATGCCTGGTGCTTTGTTCTTTGATAAGGCTTTCAATGCTGCTTCAACTTCTTCTTTCATCACCAATGGTTCCCGATCATAAGGTACAGGCTGAAACGGCTGTTGGTCCACTTGATCTTTATCATATAAAAACTCTGTATATTCCTTCCACCTTTTCTTGATCTTCTCAGCATCATTCAACATAGAACCTTGAGCATCTTGTAACATTCCAATTCGAGGTTGGAACTTTTTCTTTAACTCTCGTAGCTTTAGGAAAGCCGATCTTGTTCTTCCTCTAATAGTTTCTGCTTCTATTTCCTTGCAAGTGTCATTGTAGTACTTTTCCTTGTCCTGTCTTGCTGCACATTGGAAATCTCTGTTGAGTTCTGTGATTGTCTTTCTTTCTCCTCTGGCTTTAGCTTCTCTGCGTTTCTGGGCAATTTTCAGAGTTTCTTCCGTCATCCATTTTGGCCGTTTTTGCTTTTTCACCTTTTGCAGAGACTTCTCGCTTTCTTCCAACACAACCTTCTTGATGTCATTCCATATCTCTTCCGGAGCTCTATCATTTGTATCTAAAGCAGCAAATCAATTTTGCAGGCAGTCTTTAAATTCCAGTGGTATATTCTCAAGATCATATTTTGCTGCATTCATGAGTGGTTTGCTCTTTTTCAACTTGAGTTTGCATACTAGTAGTTGATGATCTGTACCACAGTCAGCTCCAGGTCTTGTCTTTTTGTTGATGTTATAGAACTTTTCCATCGTTGACTTCCACAGATGTAGTCAATTTGATTTTTATACAATCCATTAGGTGAAGTCCATGTGTACAGTCACCACCTCTGTTGATGGAAGAAGGTGTTTGAGATGAATAGATCGTTGGTCTTGCAGAATTCTATCAGTCTTTCTCCAGCTTCATTTCTGTTGCCAAGTCCATATTTTCCAACTACTTTGCCTTCTTCTTTGTTGCCAACTTTTACGTTCCAGTTACCCATGACTATCAGGATATCCTGTTTGCATGTTCTGTCAATTTCAGCTTGTACTTGTTCATAGAACTCTTCAATTTCATTTTCTTCTGCAGCTGTTGTTGGGGCATATACTTGAATTATAGTTGTGTTGATAGGCATGCCTCATAGACGAATAGAGATTAAGCGTTCGCTGATTGCATTGTATTTCATTACAGTTCTTGCAAGTTTCTTCTTTATTATAAATGCAACACCATTTCTTCTTTGTCTTTCTTTTCCAGCATAGTAGACCATGTGATTATCTGATGCAAAGTGCCCGATGCCAGTCCATTTCAGTTCACTGACACCCAACAGATCAAGTTGTACACGTTCCATTTCATTCTTGACCACCTCCAACTTCCCTTGGTTCATGCTTCATATGTTCCATGTTCCAATGTGTAAGACATCTTTACAGCTTCTGACTCATTTCATGTGCAGCTACATCAGCAGTCAGGCATCTCGAGGGGTTTGATCCAACCACATCACAAATACTGGCTTTACTCTGAGAAGTCTTCAGCTCATCCCCAGTAGCCAGTTGAGTGCCTTCCGACCTGGGGGTCTCATCTTCCATAAAGATGACCAAAGCATGGAGACGTCTCCAGAGGCATTTTAGAAGCCGGGTTTATGGACGTCCCCAGCGTAAGGATGTCCAATTCTGAACGGGGTGTGATGGAGGCATGGCTGGGACTTTCCCAGGAACCTGGGTGTCTCTACCTGATCTCGGAAATGTCCTGGACTTCAGAAGTTGTATCTATGTTTAGACCTGCTTCAGGCATGAATAGGACTATGGAAAGTGTTTGTTTTGGCAATAAAACATTCAGAGGGTGTAAAGATGGCACTCCACCATTCCCAGTACTCTCTACAATCGAAATGATTTTGAACACAGGCTTCCCTGGTCCTAGCCCACTACTCTAACCATTAGGCTATTTCTAAATGTCCACAGTCTGGAGTACCATTCCCAGGACATCTGTATAAAAGCCCCTGGAGACATCCATATTGGGCACATCCACATTTGTGAAATTGTGCCTGAGCTTGGACTTACCTGCTTTTTTTTTTTTTTTTTTTTTTTAGATGTTCTGGCTTGG
The DNA here is from genome assembly GCA_033557465.1 of Ichthyophis bannanicus. Classification (NCBI taxonomy): domain Eukaryota; kingdom Metazoa; phylum Chordata; class Amphibia; order Gymnophiona; family Ichthyophiidae; genus Ichthyophis; species Ichthyophis bannanicus. The sequence goes on along the minus strand of CM066047.1, from coordinate 34,301,188 downwards.
ATGTCCCAGATTAAATGCCGCTTCACATGTGAAAATGCCACTATTTAATTAGTGAAGCCATAATTTTTTTTTTGTTCTTAAATTTGAAGACGGAAATTGCAGTGATTCGATACTGACTTGACGTCACTTAACAACAGCATTTGCATACAGACATTTTAGAGGTTGTATTTTATTCATATTAATCTGATTATTAGTTGATAGGTTAATTTGGCATCTTTCAGCTCTGTCTACTCTGTACTTTAAGGGAATCTGGGTAACTTATCTTTATTGGAACCTCTCTATCGGGATGCCCTAACTTCCCTCTTTTCAAGGACACATCCTTCCGAAACATGCGCTCTTAGGCGAATGTCTATTGGTTTATTAGGTGCAAAACCACAGTGCACATCTTAGTCAAAGGGTCCCATAGAGTTTATTTGTACAGTGTATTCTAAATATATTTTTGAGTAGAATTAATCAGTATTTATGGTTGAAATTTATCAGTCTCAAAATACAATCTTACAAAACATAACATTATTAAGGTTAAGCTACTTGCAGTGTTAAGAAATAGAAACTTTACTTAAAGTACCTTATTTGGTTTTCCATTTTTTCTTTCCTGCTCACATTTCACTCTCTAATCTTTACTAATGCTCTCAATACTCATTAGATGTACATCATCACCTTTAGGAATGTGGTGACACATTCCGAATCTCCAGAGAGGGTCCTTAAATAATAATAATCTGCATGCATCCCTCACCTACCACCCTTGCCCTCGTCCCCATCTCCGACAAAATAAAATATGATAATTATTATAAAGTCTGTTTACTCCAAATGAGATGCTCCAGGAAATCTCTCAAAGTCACAGTGTCTCAATGTCAGATACCCCTACCATTCATACTCAAGTACTGAAACTCGCATCACTTTCAAATTTATTGAAAAAGCATCTACCTCACCTTAACACGTTCCTCCCACCCAACTTTCATAGCTATAACCTGCCTAACTCCTGCTCTCTCTCCATATTTTCTAACCTCCTCTATCCTATAATATAATTGGCGTTCTTTTCTTTTTCTAAGCAGCCTTTTTTTAATGTATTTTGTAAACTGCTCAGATGCCATTGTGATGGGCGGTCTATTAAGCACCCCAATAAACATAAATGACAACTGGTTGTTGGAGCTGCGCGCATCTTATTCCTATTTTAACTCGCTGTTGGGTCACTACTTGGCTTACTACCATGCACAAACCTATAACCAGTATTTTTATATCAATAGGCCTCAGTATTGTACATATTGGCAGGTAATTTCATAATGGTGTTTATCTGAAATGTCAAAGAATGTCTGTTTTATAAAGACAGCCTAGGCACTTAACATGCATTTTATAAAATAGGCTCTTATCACTAATAGCAGACAGATTCTCTTGTACACATTTACACCTGTTTGAATAAAAAGTAAATTTGCATGTGATATCTATGTATGTATCATTCAGTGGCAACCCTCCGGATAGGTGCCCTAAACCGGTTGTGGCTGGCCGCCAGGGGGCACATAGCCGACAGAGGGACAGCCACAGCTGCTGTTAGCATATCAATCCAGCGCAATGCTTGCCGTCCCCCTTAACGCCGATCGCAACCTTGCCAATCTAGTTTGCAATGGCATTAACGCCATCTGATCTTTTGGCTTTTTCTTCACTCCTTTGCAGTTCAGGACATTATCTGGTAAGTAAAATGTCACCTTTTACAATAGGCAGAGAATATGAAAGGAACCTTAATGAGTCATGCCCTTTATATATAATAAAATGGAAGCCTGAAAAAAATATAGGAATAATTGCTATATTGTTCCCAAGGGTAGGGGTTTTGGTCTGATCCTAGTTGCTTGAAAACATGTCCAGTCTCATTCTCCTTCATTTAGACTGTTTCTCTCTTGTACAGAATCCCATTCTTCACTGATATTTTAAATCTCCTCGTGTAGTCTTTTTTTTTTAAACTAAGAACTTTCATTCCCTGCCTTTTCTTACCTACCCGTTTACTGTAAATATGATATCAATGAAGACTATTTTATTTTTCTGTTTTTCTTCTTTAAAGGCAGTTGTGTATCCTAAACACTTTATAATTCAAAGGGACATCGGTGAAACTTTCAGAATGTTACTGATCATGGTTTTCAGCCTTATGTTGATACAACGTCTTCTATGCATTTGAAGTTCTAAGGCTATAAGCTAGAGCGGGAACAGTAAAACAGGCTGATGATATCAGTTCACATGGAAACAGCAACACCTTTTAGGTCCTTGTAAACCATTGAAAGTGCCCTTCCTGGTCTCCCCTCACCCTGTCTATGGGTATTGCAGAAGACTTTAAATCTTAAAGGGTCATGGCGCCTGGTATGCAAGTTAAGGGGAATGGCTCTTCATAGACTGTTAACTTTTATTGCTACCTTCCAAATTTCTACCCCAGGCTGCCTCTTTAAATCCAGGAGCTAGGACAGTGAAAAACCTGGCAGGCCTCCAGGGTATCGTACCACTAGTCTGAGTATTCCATCAGGAATTCCTCTCTCAGTTCTCAACGTTTCACAAACTTGAGTTAATTATAAGAGCTGCACTGAAGTGTACAGCATTCTCTAGCGTACTGAGCAAAGCTAGAAAGCAGCATTTATCATACTGAAACGCAGACACATGGAATATGAGAATAGATCAGGACTGTAAGGTCAGTCTAGTCTGACCAGTTTACTTCCAGTTGCAATGGCATAAATTCCATCTGATCTTTGGCTTTTGCTTCACTCCTTTGCAACTCAGAATCCTCTATGCTTATGCTGTGCCTTCTTGAGCTCTTCTACTGATCTGGGTCCCATTTGTAAAGAAATGTGGTCTCTGTGTTTTTCTTAGTTTCATAAACTGTTATTTCTAAGTAATCTCTATTTATTCAAGTAAAGTGTTTCCCACTGCTAGATTTCCCATTTATCGAGTTGTCACATTTTGCCTTGCAGATGGAGCTTTTGTAGGGCCTGTATCGTGCCCCTTGGCATGCAGGGCTTCTGCTCTAGGGAAAGTATAATGGCGTAGGCAGGTGTCTTGTGTTTTGTTTCTATTCTGAATGCTGCACAACCTGAAAATAGCACTTGTCTGGCAATTCTTTTTTTTTACTAAAAATTTACACTTGCTTACTCTTGTCTGTCATTTCTCAACTTCATTCGGTAACTCTTCAGCGATCTCTGGGCTCCTGTAGGGTTTTCTATTGCTTCATCTTTGATATAATTTTAAGAGGTGAGCTACACTCAAGCACTGTATCAGCCACTCTGACACTAGAATCTATGATGCCGTTTGCATCAGTTTACAGCTTAGCTGTGATGTAGAAATTATAGTCTCAGTTTGAGGACGATTCACTGTGGCTTGCAATATTAGGCAAAAAAAAAAAAAAAAGAGTTGATGCTTACACTCGAAAGCAGCGATTTTGCAACTTCTTTGCTGGCACTTCTACATGTAATGGGCCATTTTCTAAATCTGTGGGGGTTATTTTGGAAGCCCTATTCGTGCTTTGGGCGTTTGAAAATTGGCATATTTTCTCAATGGAGAAAGGTGAATAGTGGAGTACCCCAAGGATCTGTGCTGGGCCTGCTACTTTTTCAACATATTCATAAATGACCTGGAAATGTGAATAGTGAGCGAGGTGATCAAATCTGCAGAAGACACAAAATTATTCAAAATTATTAAAACACAAGAGGATTGTGAAAAATTGCAAGAGGACCTTCATAAATTGGAAGAATGGATGTCCAAATGGCAGATAAAATTTAATGTGGACAAGAGCAAAGTTATGCACTTAGGAAAGAACAACCCAAACTATGGTTACACAATGCAAGGTTCCACATTAGGAACCACCACCCAAGAAAAGGATTTAGGCGTCATCGTGGATAATATTTTGAAATCCTCTGCCCAGTGTGCAGTCATGGCCAAGAAAGCAAATAGAATGCTAGGAATCATAAGGAAAGGAATGGAGACTAAAACTAAGGATATTATGATGCTTCGGTATCGTTCCATGGTACGACCACACCTTGAATATTGTGTGCAATTCTGGTTGCCATATCTTAAAAAGGATATATTAGAATGAGAAAAGGTACAGAGAAGAGCCACCAAAATGGTAAAAAGGGATGGAAGGCTTAAAAGATTAAGACTCTTCAACCTGGAAAAGAGACGGCTGAGGGGAGATATGACAGAGGTCTATAAATTAATGAATGGAGTAGAACAGGTAAACATAGATAGGTTGTTTAATCCAAAAAGTAGAAAGACTAGGGAACAAGCAATGAAGCTACAATGTAATCCATTTAAGAGTAATAAGAGAAAATATTTTTTCCAATTAACACATAATCAAACTCTGGAATTTGTTACAGGAGGATGTAGTGTAGCTGGGTTTAAAAAAGATTTGGACAAGTTCATGGATGAAAGGTCCATAAGCCATTATTAAAGAGAAACATAGAAACATGATGGCAGAAAAAGACCACATGGCCTATCTAGTCTGCCCTTCCATATCAACTATAATATTCTTCTTTTTAACTTTAGAGAACCTCTGTGTTTGTCCTATGCTTTTTTGAATTCAGATACTGTCCTCGTCTTCACCACTTCCACTGGCAGACTATAAAGACATATCTACCACTCTTTCTGTAAAGAAATATTTCTGTGTATTACTCCCAAGTCTATCCCCTTTCACTTTCATCCTATGTCCCCTCGTAGCAGAGCTTGGCTTCAATGGAAAGACCCTCTCCTGTGCATTTATGCCATGGAGGTATTTAAATGTTTCTATCATATCTCCCCTATCTTGCCTTTCCTCTAAAAGTATACATATGAAGATCTTTAAGTCTGTCCTCATATGCTTCATAACGAAGACCATTAATCATTTTAGTAGCCATCCTCTGCACAGACTTGAAGATGCTTATATCCTTTTAAAGGTGCGGTCTTCAGAATTGCACACAACACTCCAAATGAGGTCGTACCAGAGACTTATACAGAGGCACTATCACCTCCTTTTTTTCTGCTGGCCATACCTCTCCCTGAACACCCAAGCATCCTTCTGGCTTTCACAGTCCCTTTTCTACCTGTTTAGCTACTTTAAGATCATCAGACAATTATGCCCAGGTCCCGCTTTTCTTTTGTGGACAGAAGTAACTCACTCCCTACAGAGTACCACTCCTTTGGATTTTTGTAGCCCAAATGCATGGCCCTGCATTTTTTAGCATTAAATTTCAGCTGCCAAAATCTAGACCCAGGAAATCTACTGCTTACCCCAGGCCAAACATTGTGGATCCTTTCTACCTTTTTGGGAACCTGCCAGGTACTTGCGACCTGGATTGATCACTGTTGGAAACAGGATACTGGACTTGATAGATCTTGGTCTGACCCAGTATGGCAGTTCTTATGTTCTAAAACTGAGGCACATTAGGTGCAAAGCCATCATGTTAACTGCCAGGAAAATACTGTATATGCCCCTGACAATTAGCGCATGGTAACATGGGTGCTGCTATTGTGGGAGCACTTAACTGCACCCATGCTAACCACAAGAACCGCAGTTAGTGCATGGTGTTTACCCTTACGCTGACTGAGCGCTGCAAACCATGCCTACGCTCTCTGCCCCTAACCCATGCATTAACTTTTTTATAATGCAATGCATAATTAGTGCAGAATCATCTCACATGAAATGAGGCGCTCCTGAAAGAGCGAATAGTGGACTTTCTCAAAACCAACAGGTTGCAAGATCCGAGGCAACATGGTTTTACCGAAGGACGATCTTGCCAAACAAATCTGATTGAGTTCTTTGACTGGGTGACCAGAGAATTAGATCAGGGGCATGTGATGGATGTCATCTACCTGGATTTCAGCAAAGCCTTTGATACTGTCCCTCATAGGAGGCTTATCAATAAACTCCGTAGTTTGGCGATGGGTCCCAAGGTGGTAAACTGGATCAGAAATTGGTTGACTGACAGACGACAGAAGGTGATGGTAAATGGAGCTCACTCGGATGAGGGGAAGATAATTAGTGGGGTGCCCCAGGGTTCGGTCCTGGGCCCGGCACTGTTCAATGTATTTGTGAGTGATATTGCTGAAAGACTGAATGGAAAGGTATGTCTTTTTGCAGATGACATGAAAATTTGCAACAGAGTGGACTCCCTCGAGGGAATGGTTAACATAAGGAAAGATCTACAAAAGCTGGAAGAATGGTCTAATGCTTGGCAATTAAGATTTAATGCAAAGAAGTGCAGTGTCATGCACTTGGGTAGCAGAAATCCAAGGGAAATGCATGTGACAGGGGGCGAGAGGTTGGTGTGCACGGATCAGGAGAAAGACCTTGGTGTGATTATTTCTGCAGATCTCAAGGTGGCAAAACAGTGTGACAAGGCAGTGGCAAAAGCCAAGAGGATGTTGGGCTGCATACAAAGAGGAATTACCAGCAGAAAGGAAGAGGTACTAATGCCACTGTATAAGTTACTGGTGAGGCCTCACTTGGAATACTGTGTTCAGTTTTGGAGACCATATCTTGCAACGCATGTAAAAAGCATGGAAACTGTTCAGAGGAAGGTGACCAAAATGATTTGGAGCCTGCATCAGAAGCCTTATGAGAAGACCTAAATATGTACACTTTGGAGGAGAGGAGGGATAGGGGAGATATGATTCAGACCTTTAAATACTTAAAGAGAAATAATGAACAAACAAACCTCTTCCAAAGACGGGGAAGCTGTAAAACTAGAGGGCATAACATGAAGCTGCATGGTGGTAAATTGAAAGGCAATGTCAGTTAATACTTTTTCACTGAAAGGGTGGTGGATGCTTGGAATGCCCTCCCGATAGAAGTGGTGGGGACAAACACAGTGACAGAGTTCAAAGTGGCATGGGACAGATACAGTGGGTCCCTTTACAGCAACAGGATAAAATCAAAATAAACTGAACCATCTAATTTCTCAACAAATAGGGGTGTACTACACAGGGCGACGGGTTCACCCCTAAACAAAGTCATGGGGAGGGGTGGCCTGCACAGAATGGCAGGTGCACCTACTCCTGCCATCTTACTGGGCAACACTTTTCTAGGCTATGCAACTCTGTTATTGCACCTTCTCATTCACATATAATATTTTTTTCCAGACTATATCGCAGATCTCAGGAATATACAGGTCTCAGACTTCTCACAGCACTGGCTATATCAGACTTCGTCCTTAGCCACAGTGCCTCTTTGCATCAATGACCTTTATTAATATATTCCTTCTTATCTTGCAATTAATCTGTATACGAAGATCTCTATAATATAAACTCTTGTGCTTATCTGATCACATTGGAACGCCCCGAGCGATCAAAGGAACCATAACTGATTTAATGAGCCATTCGCAGTTTCAGTGTACCGGCCGTGTGTACTTACACGTGCGTGGCTTAATCTTTGAGACGAGCAAATGCTACTGGCAGGATCAACCAGGTGTCAAAGATTAAGCCATGCACGTGTAAGTACACACGGCCGGTACACTGAAACTGCGAATGGCTCATTAAATCAGTTATGGTTCCTTTGATCGCTCGGGGCGTTCCAATGTGATCAGATAAGCACAAGAGCTTATATTACTGAGATCTGCGTATAAAGATTAATTGCAAGATAAGAAGGAATATATTAATAAAGGTCATTGATGCAAAGAGGCACTGTGGCTAAGGACGAAGTCTGATATAGCTAGTGCTGTGAGAAGTCTGAGACCTGTATATTCCTGAGATATGCAATATAGTCTGGAAAAGAATATTATAAGTGAATGAGAAGGTGCAATAACAGAGTTGCATGCCTAGAAAAGCGTTGGAGGGGAAAATAAATCTTTTCTTCATTAGAAGCTACCCTCTGTGAGTAGACGATTAGGAGTGATCTTACTGGGCAGACTAGACGGACCATACTGGTCTTTATCTGCCGTCATTTACTATGTTACTATGTGATAGCCTTGCACTAACAGTACCGCAGGCTACAGCACGTGATTACCACATAAAGCCATACTAACTGCAGAGTACATTTTAGTAAAAGAGCCCTTATATCCGACTAAGTAGTTCATAACTATGAGTATCTGCCAGGGGTAATCGCTAACGTAGGGAACATCTATGAGCCTTCTAACATACAGTAGCAACATAGAACTTAACAGCAGGAGGATTGTAAGATCCACAGTAGTTTAGATGTGAATTAACAAGCAGCTAGATCACCATCTCCTTCATCCTTCCCTAGCGATAGTAGGTTGTGGCTTCAGCCAGATATCAAGATTGTTATTCATATACTTTCCGACATATTTTTGATCAATTTTATTGATGAATTTAGACAGATGTATTTTTGAAGTATTCATTGTATTTTTTTTATCCATTATAAACCACTTTGGGTTAAATTCATTTAAGAAAGTTGGCACAGAAATGTAATAAACAATGAATCCTGTGTGAAGCAATTTAAGGACGACGGCTTGATCTTGGGACTTTAACCATAGTACAGTTTGCCTTGGCTTTATACTAACCCAGAAACACTACATGCCAATAAAATTATTTTTTTAATAATAAAAAAAAGAAAAGATATTACTGATAATTAAACATTATCGCTGTAGCTCTACACCCACCAGATGGCACGCATTCAACCAGATCTGGAGTCAGTTATATTTTATGGACTAATAAGGCTCATCCCAATATTTTTTGCAAAATTAGGAATTAGGCCAATAAAAATGTCTCATTTTTCATCATCTCCTCCACAGCATCAGTTTATCATTCACAAAACCCAATCCATCTTTCTGCCAGTGGCACACAGGAGTGCCAAACTTATTTGAAAAACTATTTTATTCGAATCATTTTATCCCGTGCTGTTCCCAGCTCCTCAGTTACCTCCTCTTGTTGAGGATAATTTTCAAAGCAATCTGCCGTAAAACAGAATAATGTGCTTTTATCACCTTGTCCTGGGGACCTGTTCTGTTTAATAACTTGTGATAGATATCACAGAAGGCCAAGGAGCAGAAGTCTATGTTTATGTTTATGTTTATTTATTTGATAAAAACCGCCTTTCTGAAATAACCAAGGCGGTGTACAATTAAAACAATTTTAGTAAAAGAAGGCCAAAGGCCAACGAGAAGGAAAAGAAATGTACAATTTTTAAAAAGGATAGCAGAAGAGAAGAGGCAGGACGAGACAGAACAACATGGGGAAGCGTCAGAAGGAAGGAGGAGAGAGGATAGTAGAGTCACACAAAGGGAGAGGGAAGATTAAACGCTAGGGAAAACAGGTGGGTCTTGAGGTTTTGCTTAAAGACATTGTATTGGGGTTCTAAACGGAGGGAGGAAGGGAGAGAATTCCAAAGGGCGGGGCCAGCAAAGAAAAAGGCAGAGGAACGAGTGGATTGGAGATGAGCACGGGAGGGGGAAGGCAAAGTGAGACGGTTGAGGTGAAAAGAGCGAGGGGTGTATCTGGGAGAATGAAAGTAGAGGAGATCTGATAGGTACTGGGGGGTGCTGTCATGGAAGGCTTTATGGACCAGAGTTAATAGTTTGAAAGTGGTGCGGAAGGGGACAGGCAACCAATGGAGATGAAATAGCTGAGGTGTAATATGGTCACGGAGAGAGGTGTGCAAAGATCTGTGCAAAGATCTGAAAATGCATCTTACACGCAATACTTTCCTTCGCGGACCTAAACGCCTTTGGGAATGCCTCCTCTCTGTGCAGCTAAAAGCATGCCTCAGGGGCAAAATTAGATTGTAAGGCATCTGGGGATAGGAAAAATACCTACTGCTCCTGAATGTAACTCACCATGGTCGTGCTACATCCAAATCCAATCACGAGGTGTCACAAAAGCTCAATAAAAGAATAATCATCAGCATATCTGGCTAATTCTTCTCTTAGTCCAGAAACGCCAAAGAATTCACCGAAACCTTTCAGTGTAGTTGGTCTCTATGCATATAGTGGAACATTATTCTCTTATTTGAAAGTACACGTTTCTCTGTTGCAGACTGTTTTTTGGTTAGATTCTGGAGTGCAGGAGACTCAAATACAAGAAAAATTAGTTACAAAATCACAAAAACTCTTTGCTCTCTCTCTAGCGACTTACTTTCCCCTACATTACTCCATCTCAACAGTCTACAGTTCTTAGAAATTACTGACGGAAGAAGGGTTGAAAGTCTACCCTTCAGGAAATCTTCAAACATCACATGGCACTTCCCAAGCTATGTTTCTTGACAAATGACGGACAGGTCCTGAAACAGAAAGCCATGGGTTACAAGTCTCTGAGGCCCGGCCTTCAAATACGTCAGTGCTCTATGGGAGAGATCGGTTTTCCCTGCTGCTGGCCCCCCTACCATGAGCTGAGGTCACAAGCTAAACACTAGAATCAGATTGCCAGGCTTTGAGTTAGCAGGAGCCAAGGAGAGTTCAAAGGCAAAGCTGGCTGGTCTCTAGCATCTCCTGAGTGTTGCGGGGGGTGAGAGGTTACTAAAGCAGAAGTCACTGACCAAATAAAAGAGTGTTTAGAAAGCCCACTCTGCAGATAAATTGGCGATCCATTTACACCTTTCTCAGCATTCTGTGTTCCACACGCTGGTGTGTCCCACTGTGCCGAGATGGCAATTTGCTGACTTTGAAGCAGCAATCCCCAACACCCTGCTGTTGCTGGTAAGCTTAGGCATCCCAAGAAAATGCTTTGGAAATTATAAATACGTATCCAGCCACATAAATAAATAGATCTATCTGTGACTTGTGTCAGTTTCTGCAACAGGATCTTCCTTGTTCCAACGATTCCACAGGCAGGGTTATTGCTGGCAGCAGGAACAGTTCCCTACCCTAAAACTAACCCTCCCTTGCCTCAGAAGAATCCAAGTTATCAATGCCCCTGTTTAATATACATTACCAAGTTTAAGTTACATTGTAAACGGCTTTGACTAAAATGATAAAGTGGTATAAAAACCTGCTAAATAAATAAATAAACCTAAGTAGGGGAGATAGATACAAAACAATCAGCTCATCTAAAGACATCCAAAGAACCAGTTTTGGCTGATCAAGATGCCCCAGTCACAGTTAATACGTTACTCCAGTGACAGAACACCATGGGTTAAACGGAGTCCTAAGTTGCCTGTATTTGGATGCCCGGACTGCTGTTCCAGCTCAAGATAGCTCATATTAGATAAAATCCCATTTTTCTTTCTACACAGACTAAAAACAAAATTGGAAGTGCAAAACGTCAGCTTAAGATGTATTGGGAATGCTAGTCAGCATATTCATAGTCATTGATGTCAAGTATTGGAAACAAAAATGACAGCAGCTAAAGATCACATCTGCCCATCCATGCCATCTAAGCAGCTCTACAACCCCTTCCTCTCTCCGAGATCCTTTGTACTTGTCCCATGCCTTCTTGGATTCAGATATAGTCCTCGTTTAGACTACCTCCACTGGGAAGCTGTTCCATACATCCACAATCCTTTCTGTAAAGAAGTATTTTCTTACGTTATTTCCAGGTATATCCCCTTTCACTCTCAACCTATGGGCCCCTCCTTACAGAGCCTCCTTTCCACTGAAAGAGGCCGCCCTTTGTGTATTTATAGCTCTATATCATATTTACTCTTTCCTGCCTTTCCTCAAAAGTATACATTTTAGATCTTTAAATCTCTCTCCATATGCTTTATGAGGAAAACCACAGACCATTTTAGTAGTCACCCTCTAGACCAACTTCATCCTGTTTCTATCCTTTGAAAGTGCAGTCTCCAGAACTGTACACAGTCTTCCAAATGAGGTCTCAGAGACTTACAACTGAGGTACAATCACCACCTTTTTACTGCTGGCCATTCCTTTCCCTATGCAACCAAGCATCCTTTTGGCCTTTGCCTTCACTTTATCCGTTTGGTCACCTTAGGATTAAATACAAATCGCCTCTAGATCCTGTTTTCTTCCATGTACAGAACTTCACCCTATGTAGAGGGCTGCTCGCTTGGGTTTTTGCACACATACATTTGAGATACATTTCTGAATGCCACATACATTTGAGATACATTTCTACAAAATGTAACTGTACAAAAAGAAATGTACGTAAGCCTTATATCATCTGAAATCTTAACAGCTATCTAGCATACAGAGAGAACTATTATCTATTTTAACTATCAGTTGGTACTCGGGGAAGAAAAGCTGCTCACAGCTGCTGAAATGAACAGATAAGAGTGCTATATCTGCAGTCCCGCGTTAATGCCCTTGTCTGCGATATTCAGCAGGTGCCAAGGCTAACCAGTTAGCATTGGGGCAAGCCAGGGGCAGCACCTTTCAATAACCAGGTAGTGGAGATACTGAGCCGCTGGCCGGTTCTAGTCATGCAGCAAAAGACGGGCGCAGCAAAGCCTGGCCTAACTTTTGCCGCAGCCCAGTTGATTTCCTGGTAATCTGGGCAAACTGGATGTTCAATGCTGGGGCTTGGACATGGCCCCAGCAGGAATATCCAGGTTTGAAATTCAGCAGCAGCAGCTAGCCACTGCCGCCAAATATCGGGTCCTTGGTTTCCACTATGAACGTCTGCTTACCGGCACCTAGTTTACGACAATTCTCCCATTCAGAAGTCAGGTGATAAGCATAATTATGATGTACTTCACTATGATACTAGTTTTAGTATAGCTACATTTTATTTAGCAATCACTGGACAGGAGATGAAGAAAGAAGAGGGACAGAAGGTTTAAATGCTTTTGATAAATAAAATGTCTGCAAAAAAATAAGTCTAGTCGGTGAAATGCCAGGGCTTCTGCAACTCCTCCTAATACTCTTGGTAGTCCAACAGGCTCTCAGTGATCTTCCTTTCCAGTACTGTCTGTTGCAACATAACCCTCAGAGAATAAAAAGGGAATAGGAGCTGGAGGCTACCTTTCCAGGAAGCTGATAAGTGGGAAACTCAAGAGAGAAAACTTATCATTGTATGACATTTATGGAGGTCCCTGGGGTCTGGGTGGATTAACATGGGTTAAGATGGGGCCGGGAGAATGAAAGCTTCTTCAAAGATGAGTCCCAGGAAGTCTAAGTCAGAAGCCCCCCTTCCTGTCTTTGGAGGAGGGTAGGGGTGGAAGGACATGCTAACTGAAGTATATAAAAATAAATCTTCTCCATTAGTGAGTATATGAGCCTGGCCTTCTGTCACCGGCTGCCAGTTTACTCTGATGAACAGAATGAAAGAAAAAAAATGAAACCGTTCTTTTAATAAAGCTTTTCAACCTTTTTCTTTTCTTCCACAAGTCTGATAATAAAATTAACTAGTTCCAGGTTACTGGTACAGAAGAACTGCTGGATCTTTGCTACAAAGGTGCTAAAAGACAGCAGGAAATCCAGTGAGTGCAAGACAGGTAGAGGAGACGGGGCTTCCCACTGTTCATCAGGTGCAGTGGATACAACTAGCATGACTGACTCATCCTCTTGAAATACATCACAACCAAGTTAAAAATAATGCTAGCATAACAGTTCTTCTCCCTCTATCAATGAGAAAGGTGCACTGGAAAGCTCTGGGACACCATTTCGTGCTAGGGCAATAAAGACGGGAGATGGATAAAGATGTGGGTTCAGATATGAGCAACAAGGACAGAAAGTATGTAACGGATGTTTTCACCAAGTCCAGTACAAAGGCATTACATGCTGTCATAAAAAACCTTCCTTCTGTTCACAGCATCCCATGGGGACTTTGCACAAGAGACACCTAGGCAAGTAGCTCTGGTTAGTTCTACCAGTGGCTGCACAAAGTAACGGAGGTTACATAAGTCCAAGGCACTTTGCATTTTCTGAGTTATCTGCCCCACTGGGTAAACAAATTCTTAAACTGGCTTTATTTTGTTTGGCATGTGAATGTGAACACAGATAGGGGAAGGGTAATTTTTAAAAGTCATTTTACTCAGGAATGAGGTGGAGAAAGGAGGGGGAGGAAGGTTTACTGATGTACCAGGCTAAAAGTGATCTGAAAAATTGCCCACTCAATCTAACACAGGTGAAGTTCCACAATGCGCAAATGAGGCTGAGTTCCTGGTGCAGAGGAGAAGATTAATGCGCACAGATTACGGGGTTTTCAAATCTGTGTGTATTACTTTCCGTACAAAAACGTATCTGCAGAAAAAGCAGGTGCAAATGTCAGCAGACAGATATTTTCAAAATTACCATGAGGAAAAAGTATGCACTGTCCCTGTGAAAACTGGCACAAACAAAAGTTAAAAACTCATTCATATCATTCCATGTAAAAGTTTTGTTACAATGTAAACCGCCCCTGATCTCTGGAAGGGGCAGTATAGAAAAACGTTTCAAATAAATAAACAAACACGTGGACTTTGCAGCAACACAGGCAGTTTGAAAACGGTCCTTAGAAGGCAAAAAATAGAAATTTGGACTAATTTTTTGGTCCTTATTTGCTTGAACCTGGAAGCTGCATTTGCCTCAGCACTTTAAAATGGAGAAGCAAGAAAAGTTTCACACACCAACTGCCTCTTTTCTAGATCCAAACCAAAACACCCCTCACCAAACAAAGCAAAAAAGTTGTAACACTGCAAAACCGAGTGTTGAAAACAGTTTGTATTGAAAAGACGCAGACTTGTCACGCAGCTTGGTGAAACCTGGAGTCGGGCTGGGTGCATTGGGTGTGCTTCAGTGAATTTCAGCCTGATTAGGTAAGTGCTGTTGTTGAAGTCTATGGGACACTGCTGTCTTAATATATCTTTATATTGATTTTGAAGTCACATAATGAATTTATATATTGGGTTTGCACACTATCACAGGGGACTGATGATTGATACGTGACGTTTCCTGCACTAAGATTTGCAGAACAAGCTTGGCCAATAACATCTGATAGTCCCTTTCACTTATATACATTTTTTAACACTGTTTTCAAGACCCAGCAAAGAGAATCATATAGCCGACAGACATTTGTGGGAGTGCCAGCTTCCATGCAAGCACCATCCTCTTTAAAACAATGTCAGAGCATTATAAAAAGGCACCCTTGCAGGTTAAAAACATTCCTCTGAACTGGATGTGTGGATTTTAGACATTTCTAATCTGATAAATCAACTCCCCCCCCCTCACTTGGTTTGCAGTTTGTTGTGCTGTGAAGGCTTGTGTGCATCAGTGATGCTAAGAGCTAAGCTATCAGTCTAGCTTAGCTACTGGCGGGGGTCTCCCAAGATAGACAGGTCTCAGCTGAGATGCCAGACTAAGATAAACTACCCATCTGGGCAGCAGCAGAATGGGACAGTGTTGTAAGAGGAGGATCATACTTCTGTGACAAATGCAACAACACTGGAATTAACTGAGTGGAAGAAAGGCTTGGCAAATCTATTTCTGTATCTTGCCTCGAAAACCCAATGGATAGTCACAAAACAAATTGCACTATAGTGCTGGAAAATGAGACCCCCAGGTTGGAAGGCACTCAAATGGCTACTGGGGATAAACTGAAGACTTCTCAGAGTAAAGCCAGCATTTATGATGTGGTTGGATCTGCTGATGTGGCTGTGCATGAAAAGAGAGTCAGAGGTTTCAAAGATATCTTATATATTGGAACATGAAATGCACGAAGCATGAATCATGGGAAGTTGGAGGTGGTCAAGAATGAAATGGAACGTGTACAACTCAATCTGGTGGGTGTCAGTGAACTGAAATGGACTGGCTTTGGGCACTCTGCATCTGATGATCATATGGTTTACTATCCTGGAAATAAAAGACAAAGAAGAAATTGTGTTGCATTTATAGTTAAGAAGAAACTTGCAAGAACTGTAATGAAATACAATGCAGTCAGTGAATACTTAATTTCTATTCGTCTACGAGGAAAGCCCATCAACACAACTATAATTATAATTCAGGTATATGCCCCAACATCAGCAGAAGAGAATGAAGTTGATGAGTTATATGAACAAGTACAAGCTGAAATTGACAGAACATGCAAACAGGATATCCTGATAGTCATGTGTGACAGGAACACAAAAGTTGGCAACAAAGGCGGCGGCAAAGTGGTTGGAAAATATGGACTTGGCAACAGAAATGAAGCTGGAGAAAGACTGATAGAATTCTGCAAGACTAATGATCTATTCATCTCAAACACCTTCTTCCAGCAACACAAGCGCCGACTGTACACATGGACTTCACCCAATGGATTGTACAGAAATCAAATTGACTATATCTGTGGAAGACAATGATGGAAAAGCACGATAACATCAACAAAGACAAAACTTGTAGCCGACTGTGGTACAGATCACCAACTACTAGCAAACAAACTCAAGCTAAAGTTGAAAAAGAGCAAGTCATTCATGAATGTAGCAAAATATGATCTTGAGAATATACCACTGGAATTTAAAGACTGCCTGAGAAATTGATTTGATGCTTTAGATACAAATGAAAAGAGTTCCGAAGAGTTATGGGATGACATCAAGGTGGTCATATTGGAAGAAAGGTGAAAAAGCAAGAACGGCCAAAATGGATAGACTATAGAAACTCTGAAAATTGTCCAGAAATGCAGAGAAGTTAAAGTCAAAGGAGAAAAAGAGGTAAATCACAGAACTCAGAGATTTCCAATGTGCAGCATAACAAGACGAGGAGAAGTACTACAATGATGCATGCAAGGAAAGAGAATAAGAAGCTATTAAAGGAAGAACAAGATTGACTTTTCTAAAGTTACGAGAGTTAAAGAAAAAATTCCAGCCTCGAATTGGAATGCTACAAGATGCTCAAGGATCTATGTTGAATGATGCTGAGAAGATCAAGAAAAGGTGGAAAGAATATACAGAGTCATTATACCATAAAGATCAAATGGACCAACAGTCGTTTCAACTTATACCTTATAATCAGGAACCATTGGTGATTAAAGAAGAAGTTGAAGCAGCATTGAAAGCCTTATCAAAGAACAAAGCTCCGGGCACTGATGGCATTCCCATTGAGTTATTACAGCAATCAGATGAAGCTGCTACCATACTTACAAGGCTCTGCCAGGAAATTTGGAAGACAAATTCATGGCCAACTGAGTGGAAAAGATCGGTGTTTATACCAATACTGAAGAAAGGTGACCCAACTGACTGTGGAAATTATCGCACAATCGCTCTGATCCCATGTGCCAGCAAGATTTTACTCAAGATCATTAAGCAGAGACTACAACCATACCTGGAATGAGAACTGCCTGAAGTGCAAGCAGGGTGCAGGAATGGGAGAAGAGCGAGAGACATTATCGCGGATGTGAGATGGATCCTTGAAAAGACAAAAGAATGCCAAAAGAATATCTATATGTATGTGTTTTATTGATTACAGCAAGGCTTTTGACTGTGTAAACCATGAGAAACTCTGGGCCACATTAAGAAGCATGAGTATACCAGAACACCTGATTGTTCTCTTGCACATCCTTTACACTGATCAAGAAGCAACAGTTCGAACGGAACTAGGAGAAACAGAATGGTTTAAAATCAGCAAAGGTATACGACAAGGCTGCATTCTTTCCCCCTACCTCTTTAATTTATATGCACAAAAAAATCATCAGAGAAGCAGGACTGTATGAAGACAACATAGGTGTGAAGATTGGTGCAAGACTCATCAACAACCTTCGCTATGCTGATGATACCACATTACTGGCTGAAAGTGAAGACAATTTGAAACATTTGCTTTTCAAGATCAAGGAATATAGTCTTAAAATGGGTCTGCACCTTAATGTTAAGGCAGCAAAGATCCTGACAACTGGCAAAATGAATAAGTTCATCGTTGATGGAGAAGAAATTGAAATAGTTGACAACTTTGACTGACTTGGATCAACTATCAATAAAGAAGCAACAAGCAGTCAAGAAATCCGACGACACATTGCTCTTGGCAGAATGGCTATGAAGGACCTAGAGCAGAGATTCTCAAGAGCAGAGATGTCTCTCTCCATACAAAGATTCAACTTGTTCAAGCCATGGCATTTTCAATAACATCATATCGATGTGAAAGTTGGACAGTGAAAAAGATAGACAGGAAGAAAATTGATGCCTTTGAATTATGGTGCTGGCGATGAATACTGTGTATACCATGGACTGCCCGAAGAACAAACCAGTCAGTACTAGAGGAGATCAAACCTAAGCTTTCTTCAGAAGCTCAGATGACAAGACTTTGACTTTCTTACTTTGGACACATCATGCGAAGAAAGAGATCATTAGAGAAAGACATCATGCTTTGCAAGGTAGAAGGTCAACGCAAAAGAGGAAGACCACCAATGAGATGGATCGATACAATAACAGCAGCTATGGGTTCCAGTCTGTCAACAATGAGCTCCCTGACTGAAGATCGAACACAATTTGGGACAACTATTCAGAGGGTCGCCATGAGTCGACACAGACTTGACGGCACTTAACAACAACAAATCAACTCCCAGCATCCCAGTTCAGTGAGTTAGAAATTTGACACGTTTTTGGAAACATAGTATTGTCTGTTTTTTTTTATTTACTACTACTACTACTGAACATTTGTATAACACTACAAGGTTTATGCAGCACTGCACAGACACAAGTAACAGACGGTCCCTGTTCATCGGAGCTTACAATCTAATAGAGACAGACACAGTAGCTGTAGACATGGGATACAGATAGGGGGAATGGTAAGGAAATACAAAGGAGATCAGGCAAGTCAAAATCCGAAAGCAGCAGTGGTGAGTTTTCAGCCTGGATTTGAAAAGAGTCAGAGAATGCACCTGACGTACAGACTCAGGTAGTTTGTTTCAGGCATAAGGAGCAGCAAGACGAAAGGAACAAAGTCTGGAGTTGGCAATATAAAAGAAGAGCACAGATAGAAGCGATTTGCCAGAACAGCAGAGTTCCCGAGGAGGAGTGTAGGAAAGAGGCATGGAAGAGTACGATTCTCTTAGGCTTCCCGGTCATGCTGCGTTTTAGTAAGTGGAATAGACATTTCAGTCATCCTATTGTGGCTTTCTTCAGGGTGAAGTAGTTATGCAGTGGATATCTATTTTTATATATAGTGGTTCTCAAACCACATTGGTGGGATTTGAGGTGGGTTAAGGTCATCTCATTTCTGAAGTACAAAGAAACTGTGCTGGGGAGGAGCTGACTGTCTAGGTATATATGGGTACCAACACAGAAAGGTGATGGAAGGCAGCTCTGGAAGCCAACTTGAGGATTTTGGATTGAAAGCTGAAATCCAGAGCCTCCAGAAATGCTCCCTATTCCACACGCAGGACCCCAGAAAGAGTAGTTACTCAACTGTAACAGGTGTTCTCCAGGAGCAGCAGGAATCAGTCCTCACATATGGGTGACGTCGGCGCCGACGGAGCCCTCGTGCGGAGCATTTCCCCAGCTTTCAAGGAAAGCCTTTGGGAATGCAGCGCGCATGCACGGTCCCTTTCCCACCCAAGGGTGTCATCTTGCTCAGTCTGATGACATAGCTAAAAGACAGCAAAAAACAAAATGAAGTATATGACTACAACTCCAGAGGAGGAGGGAGGGTCATGAGGACTGATTCCTGCTGCTCCTGGAGAACACCTGTTACAGGTGAGTAACTACTCTTTCTCCAGGACCAAGCAGAAAGTCAGTCCTCACATATGGGACTCCCCAGCTCTAGGCCACCGGGAACCCTAAGCTGAAAAAATGGCTCCCTCTCAAGAGCCTCAGCATTCATGATAAGAATATCCTCTGAGAACGCCCCCGTACGGTAGCCCAACACAAGGGCCGGAGGGTAGGAGTTGCCTAAACCTCAAAGAGATTATGGAGAACCGCCCTTCCAAAAGTACTGTCCCTTCAGGACTCTCGGGGCAGTGATGGGCTGCAAAAGTCTGGCTTGAAGACCAAGTAGCGGCCCGGCAGATGTCTGCCAACGGAACAGAGCGGAGATGAGCTACTGACACGGCTTTCCCCCTGACACGGTGGGCCGTGACTCGACCCTGCAAAGGGAGGTCGGCTGCCTTGTACACCCAGGCGATACAATCTGCTACCCAAGTGGATAACGTATGCTTGGAGACAGGTAACCCCAGCTTATTAGGGTCAAAGGAGACAAAGAGCTGAGTCGCCCTTCGATGCCCCCTCATACGTTCTATGTAAAAAGACAACGCCCATTACAGTCCAGGGTATGTAAGAATGTTTCGGCCCGGTTGGTATGCGGCCTGGGAAAGAAGGTCAGAAGAACCACTTCCTGGTTGAGGTGGAAAGAGGAGGCAACTTTTGGAAGGAACTTCAGAAACCAGAGCTTGTATTTCACTCACACGTCTGGCCGAGGTAAGAGCTACCAGGAAGAGCGCTTTCCAAGAAAGGAAGCGCAAATGGCAAGTAGCCATCGGCTCAAACGGTGGGTGAGTAAGCTGCTGTAAGACCACGTTCAAATCCCACTCAGTCGCCGGTGGACAAACCGGAGGTTTGAGAAGAAGCAGACCTCTGAGGAAGCGGGACACCAAGGGGTGAACTGACAGAGGCTGTCCCTCCACCGGTGAGTGGTGCGCTGACAAAGCACTGAGGTGGACCCGAACAGAGTTAGACATAAAGCCTAGGTCTGACAGGTGATGTAGATACTGCAGTACTACTGGCACAAGGCAAGACAAAGGATCTTCATTGCGCTGAGCACACCATACCGTGAACCTACGCCACTTGAGGGCATAGGACTTTCTGGTGGACTGCCTCCTAGAGGCCAGAACCACCTCTTCAACCTCCTTAGGTAAAAGCAAGGGAGCTAACACTATCCTTTCAGCAGCCAGGCCATCAGATTGAGGGACCTGAGATTGGGGTGCAGAAGGGAACCCTGATCTTGAGACAGGAGATCGTGTTGCAACCTCAGAGGGAAAGGAGTTTCCACCGCCAACTGTAGCAGAAGTGGAAACCACGGTTGCCTCGACCATCTGGGGGCTACCAGAATCACCAAGGCCTTGTCCCAGAGAATCTTGAACAGAGTTCAGGCCACCAGGGGTGTGGGAGGAAACGCATACAGGAGGCCCGTAGACCAAGAGATCAGAAAAGCATCTGCTGCCATTCTCAGGGGATGCGGCTGTCTGGAGCAAAACCTGGGCAGCTGACGGTTTTGTGGACTGGCAAAGAGATCGATGGACGGAAGTCCCCAGCGGAGGAAGATCTGCTGGACCACCCATGGATTCAACTGCCATTCGTGAGGCTGGAAAATCCTGCTTAGCTTGTCTGCTAGGAAATTCTCCTGACCAGGTAGATAAACTGCTTTGAGAAACATGCCTTGTTTGACTGCAAAGGAGCAAAGGGCCTGCGCCTCCTGACATAGGAGCCTGGACCTAGTGCCCCCTTGCTTGTTCACATAGAACATTGCCACCTGATTGTCCATCTGAACTAAGATAGACTGGTGAGAGAGAGCATGAGAAAAAGTCTGTAGAGCTAAGCGGATTGCTCACAGCTCCAAAAGATTGATCTGCTGTGTGGCCTCCCGAGGAGACCAGAGGCCTTCAGTGCACGTGCCCTGGCAATGTGCACCCCAGCCCTTTAAGGAAGCATTGGTCGTCAGCACCCTTGTGTGTGCTGGAGCCTGAAAAGGTACCCCCCTGAGAAGGTTTAGGAGATATAGCCACCACTGTAAGGAGTCCAAAAGTGGTTTGGACACCTTTACTCTGTCTCAGAGGTCGCCTGTGGTCTGTGCCCACTGAGCTCTGAGGCACCACTGAGCAGCCTGCATGTGCAGACGGGCATTCGGAGTCTCATGTACCATGGATGCCATGTGGCCCAGGAGCCGCAGGAAGTGCCTGGCTGAGACCTGAGAATTGCTTTGGAACTGGTTTGCCAAGTCCATCAGTCTGTGAGCCCTGTCCTCAGGCAAGTAAGCTCTTGCCTGCAGGGTGTCTAATCTTGCTCCTATAAACTCTAGGTTCTGAGAGGGGAGCAAAGTGGACTTTGCATAGTTTATGACAAAGCCCAAATGCTGAAGAAGAGAGACAGTGCGAAGAGTGACTTGTCTGGCCTCCTGGAGAGACTGGCCCCTGATGAGCCAGTTGTCCAGGTATGGGAAGACAAAAATTCCCTGATTCCTGAGATAGGCCGCCACCACCCGCCAGGCATTTGGTGAAAACCCTGGGGGCAGAGGTTAGGCCAAAGGGAAGTACCCTGTACTGAAAATGGTTTCCTCCCACCACAAACCTGAGATATTGTGTGTGGTCTGGATGAATGAGGATGTGAGTATAAGCATCCTTTAGGTCTAAGGAGCATACCCAGTCTCCCTGCTGGAGGTAGGGCAGCAGTATCCCAAGGGTAAGCATCTTGAACTTTTCCCTTTCCAGAAACTTGTTTAGGTTTCGCAAGTCTAGGATAGGCCGGAGGCCTCCTGTCCTTCTGTCCTTTTTGGTACCAGGAAGTACCTAGAGTAGAAGCCTTGCCCTTCTAGGTGGTGAGGCACCAGTTCCACCACCTGTTCCTTTAGAAGACTTGCCAACTCCTGAAGGAGGAGGTTTCTGTGTAGAGGGAGTCGGAGGCTCCCCTAGAAAGTAGGAGGGGGTAGCTGGTGGAAGTGGAGCATGTAGCCCTTTTAGACTATGCTGAGTACCCAGGTATCCCCTGTGATGGCTGGCCACCTGTAGGCGTACAGGGTCAGCCAACCTCCTGTGCTAAGTGGAGCCAGCGGCGGAGAAGAGGTTATGATGTGGGAGTCAAAACCCCGCTCCCTGCTGTGCAGGAGCCAGAGCTGGAGGCTTGGGGGTCTTCTGCCTACAGGGCCCATGCCCCTGCCACTTGGCCAGCTGACCCTGTTGGGGAGCTGGAGAGGCCTGATATTGAGGGTAGGATTTGTAGGCAGCACCCTTCCTCGGGAAAAAGGGCTTTTTTCCCGAGCCCTTCTTTTTTTTAAGAAGAGGCAGAAGTCTTCCTGGACAGCCTTGTCCCGGTGAGCGTCTCAGTCTCGATTTCTACAGCCTTTTCAGTCATGGGCTTACCGAAAAGGTTTTCACCTCGGCAGGGGACATCGACCAACTTGTCCTGCACCCCATGACTCCAGGTCTGATGACTGTAGCCAGGCCTGACGGCGTGCACCGATGCTGGCTGCGGCTACCTGGGCCGAAGCCTCGAAGCCATCATAGGCTGCTCAAGAGATAAACTCCGAGCACTCTCGTATACTTGTTGACAAAGGCTTGAACCTCTGCAAAGATTCCTCGGAGAGGCCAGCTGAGAACCTGGCAATCTCCTTTGCTAGTTCTCGTAGGTACATGCCCATGTACAGCTGGTAGGTCTGGACACGGCAAGATAGCATAGAGCCCTGGAAGCACTTTCTACCAAGGGCATCCAGGTTCCGGGCATCCCGGCCGGGGGGCACCGAGGAGTGCATCTTCTGACTCTTCAGGCAATGCATGGACGATTCCACAACCATGAAGTTGTGCGGTAGCTGCGCCTTTCGGAACCCAGGGCTCTTACGGACTCGATAAATGGAATCGACCCGTTTCCTAAGAACCGGTGCTGAGGCCAGTGCCTCCCACATACGGAAGAGCAGCCGTTCCAGCATCGGAGGAACCGGTACAGTAAAGGCTTCCTTCGGAGGAAAGTCATACTGGAGGGCATTGAGCTCCTCGGCTCGAGGCTCCTCCTCGGCGTCCGCAGGGAAAGCCAAAGCTTTGGCCATGTCCCTCACGAAGTTCAAGAACCGGGTATCCTCCAGGGGGACCTTCTCCAAGGCTCGGACTCTGGTGAGTCCGAAGGGACACACCGGGTCCGGAAGGTGTCCGGGGACTCCTTGTCCTCCATCTCCCACGCCGACTCCTCCGAGGAGGAATCGAGCGGCTCTGGCCTTGTGGGCCTCGGTGCCACCCGCCCCGACGCCAAGAGTATCGGTGTCGACGACCTTGGCCCCGCACGGGAGGTCGAAGGGGACGTTGACCGAGGATCGACTTGAGACTTCATCGAGGATCGGCTTGGTCGACGGCTTAGACGTCGAGGTCCCAGTGATCGGGCAAGATGCACCGGTCAGACCGGATATCACCACCCGCTGCTGTTCCATGAAGGCAGCCAAGCTGCTCTCCAATGCCTTCAGCCTGAGTCCAAGCTCAGGAGACTCAGCAGCACCCGGCTCGGGACCTGACAGCGTTGGGCTCTACGTCAGTTCTCCCGGAGGAGAGTCCACGAGGACAACAGCACTTACGTGACTCGGGGACTCTGGCTCCACGTGAGGTAACTTGGACGGCCTCTCCGACTCCGAGAGCTCGGGGCGGCGGTCAGGGCTACACGACCTGGCCCTCGAGGATCCAGGAGCCTCCACCTATGCCGCCCTCGCGAGCTTCTTCTTCC
Source organism: Ichthyophis bannanicus (assembly GCA_033557465.1). NCBI lineage: Eukaryota > Metazoa > Chordata > Amphibia > Gymnophiona > Ichthyophiidae > Ichthyophis > Ichthyophis bannanicus. Next base: position 34,277,046 of record CM066047.1, on the reverse strand, counting down.
TTTTGTGCTCCTGGGAGGGAGACTCAGTCTCAGAGGAACCCCGACGGCGCTCGGGGTCAGACTCCCGAGATGTTGAGGCCTCTGAAAAAGTCCGGGCCCGGCCGGACGTGGACTCTGAGAAAATTCTCTCACGTTGATGCTGATGGCCCCAAAGTGCCTTCGACGACATTTTGCCGCACGAGCAGCAGGTCATGGTCAGGCCCGAGGCAGCAGAGGCAGCCGTCATGTGTGTCGGTGAGAGACAAGTTTCTTGCAACGATCACACTTTTTGAACCCGCTGGCAGCCATCGGGGGAAAAAGGGCCCCTGCAAGGTCAAAAGACTGGGCTGTCAGTGAAAACACAAAAAAGGCGAACGCTAGTCACGAAGGACAAAAAACGAAAATCAAAATTCCAGACTCGATACCGGTGTACCGAGCCCAGGCGGGAAGGGGAATCGGTGTCGAACCGGATCAGAAAAAGCCAAAAGAGCCAAAAAAAAATCTACTTTTCCCGGGTGACATGAACTCACGTCCATTGGGCTACGCGGAAAAAGAAAGACTGAGCAAGATGGCACCCTTTGGCGGGAAGGGGACCGCGCATGGGCGCTGCATTCCCAAAGGCTTTCCTTGAAAGCTGGGGAAATGCTCCGCACAAGGGCTCCGTCGGCGCCGACGTTACCCATATGTAAGGACTGACTTCCTGCTTGGTCCTGGAGAATCTCTATATGTGGATTAGACACTGGTAAAGGAAAGGGGGCTTTAGATTTGTTAGGAACTCAACAACATTTTAGGAATGTAGCAGTCTATTCCAAAAGGATGGCTTTTCAGTAAGCAGAAGACAGAACTGATAGCTTCCAAAATTATCAACTGCTAGGTAGGTTGTAAATACAAAACATACATTGGAAATGGAGATTCTAAAAGTCTAAAATTTAAGATGGGAAAGTTAGATTGGATAGAATTAATTGACAAGGTAGATATGAGGTGGAAAAAGGATAACCAATAGGATTCGGATACCAGGATACAAATTATATCATAATGATAGGGTGAATGGCATATGTTGGAGAGCAAGAGTATACACAACTATTCTCTTTCCTTTCACAGATGGAATTTCGATCCATAAAGATTATATGGTGTATTCTCTTCTCTGCAAAACTTCTATTTGACTCAGTGTTCTGTCTGCCTTTTTGGTCCTGTGAGTGGAACAAGGAATGTGTCTGAGAAAGATGAAATTAGACTTTACCTGCTAATTTTCTTTCCTGTAGTCCCTACAGTCCAGTCCAGACAAGTGGGTTATGCTCAATAACCAGCAGGTGGAGACTGAGAACACTCTCTCAGTTCAGTATCAATAGCCTGTGCCCCTGAACCCTGGCAGTATTTGACACTCATTAAGCAGAGACCTGAAGGACAAAGCTTAAACCCCAATCTCTGCCCAGCGCAAGCCCCCCCAAAAGGACCCCCCCTCCAGAGGCGGGACATGCACGTCAAGCAGAAGCTTTGCTCTTCCAATACTGCACTCTGCACAGTCTAGGCTCATACCAATGAGCAGACTCTAGCTGCTACCATACAAACTTTCGAATTAACACACAATCTTTTTTTTTTCTCTTTTCATCATGTACGTGAGAAGCAACAGGCTAATGTCCACATAAAACACGCTCCTACTAACACAAACATATACTCACCACATCTTCTGGAGCCACACACATTACCTTAAGACAATCATCAGGGTGGGTCCCGGACTGGACTGGAGGGACTACAGGAAAGAAAATTAGCAGGTAATGTCTAATTTCAACTTCCAGGGCATTCCTCCAGTCCAGTCCAGACAAGGAGGAATCCTCCCTAGCTCTACCCAGGAGGCGGCCTGAGCTCTCATCGAGAGTGCCCTCAGGCCGAGCACCTGCCACTCCTTCAACAATAGGCAGACTCGATGGCCTCCCAAACCTAGAAGGCAATGGAAGCTTTAGAGGGCACCTCCTGCTTCTGAGGCCCACCAAAGAGAACAAAAAGCCGCTCGGAGAGCCGAAATGGCTGTGTCACTGCCAGGTACCGCTTAAGCACCCTGCAGGCATCCAGTTTAGGCAGGAGAGCAGCCTTCGGCGAATCCTGATGCCCCAAGAACGAGGGCAGTGCCACCACCTGATTTAGATGAAAATCAGATATCACCTTAGGCAGAAAGGGGATCCGATGCAACACCACCTTTTTCTTGGAAAAGACCAAATAGGGCTTTTATTGGACAGAGACTGCAACTCCAAAATCCTATGGGTAGAACAAATACACCAGAACATACACACCCGCCTATATGCACACTCCATAGATACAATACTTCATCCCTTGGCACATACATTACCACACCACATGGCACTACCAAAACAACAAATACACCATGCAAAACACACACACACAGAAAAGAAAATATGATCAATATACTTCCCACCTACAAGATACAATTCAGCCACAATAATCCCATGGTAGGCACAAACCTCACCTGTACACTCATAAACGCAAGTTCAGTCAGAAATTTATTTATTTATTTACATTCTCTTATATACCGCGCTATTCTGCATCAGTGCGGTTTACATTGAACAAACTGAAATTACACTGAACAAGGCATTATAACTTGGAGATAACTATTTTACAGGGAACATGGGCTGTGGAGGGTTAAGTGGCTTGCCCAAGACCACAAGGAGCACCTGTGGGACTAGAAACCCCAGTCCTTCCGGCCCAAGGTTGCTGTCCTCTAGTGGGATTTGAACCCCCGACCTTCCGGCCTGAAGTACCTTGCCCCAACCACTAGGCCACTCCTCCACAAGCCAACATCATCATAGATTACATACACTCACCAGACCAGATATACTCTGCATAACTGAGACTTAGCTTAATGATACAGATCAAGTAATTCTAAATCAAATCACCCCACCCACCTGTACCACCTTCAACTCTCCCAGAAAAGCTAGAAGAGGTGGTGGAGTACTAATTCTGACCAGAAGCCACTACAAATTCAAAACTACCCTAACAACCAGCACAGAAGAATCCAGCACAATCCTCATTTCCAACAAATACACAGATATATGCCTCACATATAGACCACCGAACACCAAAGCGGACGACCTAACGAAGATTCTTGAAACAATATGCACGCATGATTCAACAATAAAGTCACTCATCCTTCTAGGCAATTTCAACATTGGAGCAACACCAGAAAAAAATGCCAAAGCCTTACTCAAAGCAATGGAAGCACTACCATTTCAACTGATCAAGCAACCCACTCACAGACGTGGAACAACCCCAGATCTCATTCATTCCCAAATCTCTAGAAGCACCTAGAACGGTCTCCTGTCCCACAATTGTGACAATACCATGGTCGGACCATCACACAATAACCATCACAATACAGACCAACCAACCAAAGCAAACAAAAGAAAAAACTGAAACCATAAGAAGATTTAAATCATTTGATAGAGAAACCTTCTTGAAAGAGGTCATCCCAAACCTACAACAAAATACAGATGACCTTAACAAAATCATCAAAACCTGGACCAATATAATATCTATCGCAGCAGCAGCACCTCGCAGAAACCGCACACACACACGCACTAAACCACTGGGCTCCTGGTACTCCAGCATGATCAGAGATGCAAAAAGATAGCTGAGAAAAATTGAAAGGAAATGGAGAAAAACCAAAGACTCCAACATGCAACGACTATACTACAATAAGCAGAACAATTACAACTCCCTGATCACCAACTGCAAACACCACCATCACACAAACCTAATCATGCGATCAGTAGACAAGCCAAGAGAGCTGTTCAACATCGTGTGAGCTCTCACCAAAGACAACACACATCAGGACACCATCGAGGTCCACCCTCAAGACATGGCGAACCACTTAGCCAAAAAACAAAGCAAACTTAACACCCACACAACAATCACAGAATGCAGCAACACTAAAGTACAAACCTCTGCGCAACCAGGGAAAGAATTTACCATACGGCCTCAAAGTCATATAGAGCAAATAATCACTGCCCTCAACATCACCAATTCCCCAAACACCCTTGCCCAGTAAAATGGCTAAAAAACGCTAACGAACAACTCAGTCCCTACATTCAAAAAATAGTTACATTATCCTTGCAACAAGGACACAAGCCAACCTCCTTCGAACAAGCAACCATTTGACAAATCTTGAAAAGCACCTCATTCTCCAAGACGGACTCCGCAGCTTACTGCCTGATTTCCAGCCTACCTTTTCTTGTAAAAATCATACAGAAGACCGTGCAGACACAGCTCCAGGACCACAAAGACCACAACGCGCCACTCGACCCAAAGCAACATGGCTTTAAACCACGGCACAATGTGGAGACACTCCTAACGTCACTCTTTAACGACATCCTGAATGGAATTGACAAGCCAAAGACCAGATTTCTCCTCATCTTCATGGACATCTCATCCGTCTTCGACTCAGTCTCGCACCACATCCTAATCCAATGCCTCCAGGAAACTGGCATCTGCAACACTACTCTAAAATGGTTCACCTCATACCTAAAGGACAGGCAACAACAGGTAAAATGTGGAACAAAACACTCCCTACTCTTCCCTATAACACAAGGCATCCCACAAGAGTCAGCACTAATCATTACTGTTCAAACTATACATGCGCCCCATCTGCGACATCATCAAGAAACATAACATACTATTCCATCTATTTGCTGATGGCTTCATGGTATACATTCAGATTGACTTGGAAGCACCAAATATCACTACCATAACTCAGTGCCTAGAAGATGTAACCACCTGGCTCAGCAGCAGCAACCTCACACTGAACTATAAGAAAACATAAGAGCTTTACATCAGCAGCAGCACCACCTTCAACCCTCCACAACAAATCCAAATGCTGAACCAAACCATACCTGTAAAAGAGGAAGTACGCTACCTAAGCTTCACACTAGACAAAAACATCAACCTTCAATCTCATATAAACAAGACAGCAGCCAAGGCATACTGTAAATTAAACCTCATAAGATGACTTAAATCATTCCTGCCCCAGGATCACTTCCGGACCATTTGCCAAACCATCATGGCACCAATACTGGACTATGGCAACTCACTCTACCAAGGCCTACCAAAGCAAATCGCACACCCACTACAAATGGTGCAGAACACAACAGCGCAAGTCATCAGCAGAATCAATAAGACAGATCACATCACACCAATATCATATCAACTACACTGGCTACCAATCCAAGCACGTGCTAAGTTTAAAACAATACTAAACATCTTCAAAATCATCCACCACTCTTCAGCTGATATCCTGGAAACCCTAATTATAAGGGAAGACAGCACCCGCCCTAGACGAACCAACAACAGACACACGATTAAAGTGCCATCGGACTTTCGGAAAAGAAAACAAACATCATCCAAAAGAGCACTATCACTAGCTGCACCACAACTATGGAACACCTTGCCTGAAGATATCCATTCCACAGAAGACATTAAAGACTTCCGTAAAAGGCTCAAGACCTTTCTGTTCACAGAACACTACTGACATATTACATATGCACAACAGCCACACCGAATCTAACAAAGGACTCTTGAAACATTCCAAAAGACATGACAACCCTACTCTGACAGATGGCAGAACTCTTGTAAATATGTTAAACAACATGTAAATAGTTAACACCCTGTTAAAAACCCCAAGTTATTTAATGTACCCAGTTTGAGTTTAAAGTTTCAAGTAAACCGCTTTGATTACAGGATAAGGTTCTAGGTAAGGGGGCAAAAAGGCTAAAGGCTAAACCGCATTAACAGCTTTAATACATGGCTCCAGACCTGGTGCAAACAAGGAGGATTCAGATTTATTGGCGACTGGGAAAACACATGGACAAACAATAAACTATACTGTGCTGATGGACTACACCTCTCTGTTGCAGGGAAAAGAATCCTACGTGAAAAATTCAGGCAGTATGTCGATTTGCATTTAAACTAGAAGGGGGTGACGGACAGGGACGGTCAAGTTCTGGACATCACCCCCTGCAAAAGCAGAACAGAAACAACCACACTTTTAAACAACACATCAAAAGCAACTGGGAAGAAGTGGGTAGAATAAAATCAATGCAAAATACACACAAGCCAGTTAAATGCTGGAAAGCAAAGAGCACAAATGCTTGAAGCTTAGCCAACAAACTTCCGGACCTGGAAGCCCTAATGGTGGAAAAGGACTTGGACATTGTGGCCATTACAGAAACATGTTTTAATGAATCACATGATTGGGATATAGCCATACCTGGCTATAATCTATTCAGAAGAGATAGAGAAAATGGAAAAAGGGGGCGGGTAGCCTTGTATGTCAAAAGCAATATCAAAGCTACTGAAATGCAGGGTGCATGGGGAAAAGAAGCAGCACTCTGGATCATGTTGGAAAGAGGAGATGGCACTGTCATCCATACTGCTGTAATCTACAGACCTCTGACTCAAATCGAAGAGATAGATAATAAATTGATTATAGTATTGCCAAAATAGCAACAAAGGGAGAAGAGATCATATTGGGTGACTTTAATCTACCCGATGTGGATTGGATTACTCCTTCTGCAAATCAGGAAAGAAGCAAAAAAATTGTGGACGCTATCCAAGATGCGTTACTTAGACAAATGGTGATGGAACCAACCAGGGAAAGCTCAACGCTGGATTTGGTGCTCACCAACAGTGATAGCGTGTCTAATGTCTGGGTGAGTGCCCCTGTGAGCAACAGTGATCATCACAAGCCAAGGTGCAATCCAATCATAGCAAACTCAAAGTCCTAAACTTCAAAAACACTGACTTCAATAAAATGGCCGAATACCTAAAGGAGGAGCTGACAGGGTGGAAGGGGATAAGGGAAGCAGAACTGCAATTTGCTAAACTAAAAGGGGCAACAGATAAATATGTAAGAAAAGTAAATAAAAACAAGAGGAGAAGGAAACCTATTTGGTTTTCCAAAGTGGCGGCTGCTCAAATAAGGGCAAAAAACACAGCTTTCGCAAAATTCAAAAGCTTGCAAACAGAAGAACACAGAAATGAAAACAGGATCAAACTCAAGGAGACAAAAAGAGAAATAATGGTAGCAAAATCAAAGGCAGAGGAAAAGATGGCTAAAGATGTTAAGTGCAGTGACAAAACTTTCTTCAGGCATATTCGGGAAAGAAGATCAGAGGTGGAACTGCAGGACTCAGAAGTGCTGGAAACAGGCTCGTGGAAAATGACATTGATAAAGCGAAATTACTAAACAAATACTTCTGCTCTGTTTTTACTAAAGAAAATCCTGGAGAAGGACCACCTGTGACTCCCAAATATAAAAATGGAAATGAGGTAGATACCACACCATTCAGAGAGGATGAGGTTTTAGAACAACTTGCAAAACTGAAAGTGGATAAGGCCATGGGACCGGATGGGATACATCCCAGGATACTGAAAGAGCTCAGAGAAGTTCTTGCAGGGACATTAAAGGATGTTTTCAACAGATCCTTGGAAACAGGGGAGGTTCCTCAGGACTGGAGAATGGCTGACGTCGTACCTCTACACAAAAGTGGTGACAGGGAAGAAGTGTCAAACTACAGGCCCGTGAGCCTTACCTCGGTGGCGGGAAAAGTAATGGAGACACTCCTGAAAGAGCGAATAGTGAACTTTCTCATAACCAGCGGGTTACAGGATCTGAGGCAACATGGTTTTACCGAGGGACAATCTTGCCAGACAAATCTCATTGAGTTCTTTGACTGGGTGACCACAGAACTGGATCAAGGACACGCGATGGATGTCATCTACCTGGATTTCAGCAAAGCCTTTGATACTGTCCCTCATAGGAGGCTTATCAATAAACTCTGTAGTTTGCGGATCTGGTCCCAAGGTGGTAAAACTGGATCAGAAATTGGTTGACTGACAGATGACAGAAGGTGATGATAAATGGAGGTCACTCGGATGAATGGAAGGTGATTAGCGGGGTGCCTCAGGGTTCGGTCCTAGGCCCGGCACTGTTCAATGTATTTGTGAGTGATATTGCTGAAGGACTGAATGGAAAAGTCTGTCTTTTTGCAGATGACATGAAAATTTGCAACAGAGTGGACTCCCCCGAGGGAGTGCTTAACATGAGGAGGGATCTGCAAAAACTGGAGGAATGGTCTGATGCTTGGCAATTAAGATTTAATGCGAAGAAGTGCAGTGTCATGCACTTGGGTAGCAGAAACCCAAGGGAAAGGTACGCGATAGGGGGCGAGAGGTTGGTGTGCATGGAGCAGGAGAAAAACCTCTGTGTGATTATTTCTGTAGATCTCAAGGTGGCAAAACAGTGCAACAAGGCGGTGGCAAAAGCCAGGAGGATGCTGGGCTGCATTCGAAGAGGAATTACCAGCAGAAAGGAAAGGGTACTAGTGCCACTGTATAAGTCTCTGGTGAGGCCTCACTTGGAATACTGTGTTCAGTTTTGGAGACCGTATCTTGCAAAGGATGTAAAAAGAATGGAAGCTGTTCAGAGGAATGCGACCAAAATGATTTGGAACCTGCGTCAGAAGCCTTATGAGGAGAGACTTGAAGACACTTTGGAGGAGAGGAGGGATAGGGGAGATATGATTCAGACCTTTAAATACTTAAAGAGAAATAATGAACAAACAAACCTCTTCCAGAGACGGGGAAACTGTAAAACTAGAGGGCATGACATGAAGCTGCAAGGTGGTAAATTGAAAGGCAATGTCAGGAAATACTTTACTGAAAGGGTGGTGGATGCTTGGAATGCCCTCCCGATGGAGGTGGTGGGGGCAAACACAGTGACGGAATTCAAAGTGGCCTGGGACAGACACAGTGGATCACTTTACAGCAACAAGATTAAATCAAAATAAACTGAACCATCTAATTTCTCAACAAATAGGGGTGTCCTACATGGAGCGATGGGGGGAGGAGCGGTGGGTTCACCCCTAAACAAACAAAGAAACAAAGATATGGGGAGGGGTGAAGACATGGGAAAGGGTGCACCTACTCCTGGTGGGTGCACCACTAAGCAAAGATATGCGTAGGGGTGCACCTACTCCCTAAAAAAGACATGGGAAGGGATGCACCTACTCCTGCCATATAGTTGGGCAGACTAGATAGATCATACTGATCTTTATCTGTCATCATTTACTATGTTACTAAGTAAAAAACAGTTTAAATAAATACCTACCAACCAGGAAGACAGCCTTCAAGGTCAAATCCTTAACAGAGACCACCTGAAAAGGCTCAAAGGCTGATAGAGGGACAGAAAAGGCAGGCACAGGCACCTCCACCTTGTCCTCCTCCCAAAGTTTGGGGGGGGTAGGGGAAGAGAGGAAGCGCTTCAGAGGGGGATCCTGGGGGAGGGACCAGGATCCTCTGGGTTCTGCACCCTGGCCAAACCAAGGCCGAGCACAAGACTCCGCAGTCCACAGGCTATGCTCACCATCTGCTGGAGACTGAGAAAATACTGCCTCGGTTCAGGGGCATAGGCTATTTATACTGAACAGAAAGAGAGTGTTTTCTCAGTCTCTACCTGCTGGTTGGTGAGCATAACCCACTTGTCTGGACAGGATAGGAGGGACGCCCTGGAAATCAGATATGCACATGGTGCAATTGTCAAATCATAAGCGGACTGTGAGAAACTGCAGGGGACGTTCAAAATGGCAAGTGAAATTTAATATGGACAAGCGTAAAGCGGATGTACAGAAGAAAAAATAATTCATACTATAGATACTTGAAACTAGGTTCCATATTTGGAGTCGCTGCCTAGAAACATAGAAACATGACGACAGAAAAAGACCACATGGCCTATCTAGTCTGTCCTTCCATATCAACCACTACAACATTCCCCTTTTTTCCTTAGAGATCCTCTGTGTTTGTCCGATGCTTCTTTGAATTCAGATACTGTCCTCATCTCTATCACTACAGCTCAACAAGCCTCAACACTCACTACATTTAAGAAACAAAGCTTAATTTAGCAAAGAATCAATGTAAATAGACAAAGCATTACTAGCTAATGTTAAAATGTATATAGTTCTGTAACAATAATCCATGTTAAACTGTATTTAGTTCTGTAACAATGTTCCATGTTATCGTTTATCATGTTAACTGTACATAGTTATGAAAAAAAACGATGTTCTATGTAAAACCATGTTCACTAAATGTTACCTGTAAACCGCCTTTGATCTTTGGAAAAAGCGGTATAGAAATAAGCATAAATAAATAAATAAATAAATAAATCACCTATTCCATGGATCCACCACTCTTCCCGTAAAGAAATATTTCCGCATATAACTCCTGAATCTATCCCCTTTCACCCTCATTCCATGTCCCCTCGTAGCAGAGCTTGCTTTCAATCGAAAGAAACTCTCCTCCTGTGCATTTATGCCACAGAGGTATTTAAACATCTCAATCATATCACCTCTATCCTGCCTTTCCTCTAAGGTGTACATATTAAGATCCTTAGGTCTGTCCTCATATGCTTTATAATGAAGGCCACTAACCATTTTAGTAGCCACCCTCTGTACGGACTCCAGCCTGTTTATATCCTTTTGAAGGTGCAGCCTCCAGAATTGCACACAATACTCCAAATGAGGTCGCACTAAAGACTGATGCAGAGGCACTATCATCTCCTTTCTTCTGCTGGCCATTCCTCTCCCTATGCACACAAGCATCCTTCTAGCTTTTGCCGTCACCTTTTTTACCTGCTTAGCTACTTTAAGATCATCAGACACAATCACGCCTAGGTCCTACTCTTCTTTAGTGGACAAAAGTACTTCACCCCCTATACTATATTCCTCCCTTGGATTGCTGCAGCCCAAATGCATGACCTTGCATTTTTTAACATTGCCTAGGAAAAAGATAATCCAGGCATGATCACTGACAAAACATTGAAATCCTTGGCTCAGTGTATGGCAGCATCCAAAAAAGCAAGCACAAAAGTAGGAATTATTAGGAAAGGAAGGGAGAATAAAGCATAGTTACTCACCTGTAACAGGTGATCTCTGGGAACAGCAGGAATGAGTCTTCACATATGGGTATCGTTGGTACCGACGGAGCCTGCGCGGGAACGCTCCCCAGCGTCCAATCAGAACGCTTTTGGGAGCATCCCACCACGCCTGCGTGCTGCCTTCCCGCCTTTCCCAACTGCCTCTCCTCAGTTGAGTTTAAAGCTGAGACAAAGGGAGAGAGAGAGAGAAGGGAAAGATAGATAGAGAGAACAACTCCTAGGGGAGATGGGTGGGTTGTGAAGACTTATTCCTGCTGTTCCCAGAGATCACCTGTTACAGGTAAGCAACTGTGCTATCTCCAGGAACAAGCAGGAATGAGTCTTCATACATGGGGACTCCCAAGCTAAGAAGCCTGAAGGAGGCCCCAGCATGTTGCAATCTAAAGATGGGCCATGCTTATCCCTAAAACCCTCAGGCATCCGGGGGATGGAGGGTAGGAGTTGAACTAGAAAAGAAAAAGAGATACTGTGAACAGCTTAAGTAAACAAGGTATCCAAGGGGGGCCCTTGTGTAAATGATAATATTAGAAAAAAAATGTTGAGTCCTAATTATCTAATGTGGATCTCACTCAGAAATATTGCAAAATATTTGTTGAGGGTAATAAGGGTCTGTGGTTGAGAGCCAGATCATTATCCTCAGAGAAATTCCCCCAATGTGAAGTAGAGGGAAAAAAATAATTTTGCAATACAGGAAGAGATGAGAAGTCCTCATGGCTAGAACTAACCCTAGAAGAAGTACTGGGGGAGTTCAATGAGGTTGGACTTTTGAGAATAGGTAAAGTTTCTGTAAAGTCCAAGAAATTGAACTTCTTGTCCTTGGAGCAGAATAAGGTACTAGGAAGAGTGGAGATAATCTGACTGGTTTGGATGAAAAGGTAAAAATACCCTTTGCAGAAAAAAGGGGATAGGTCTTTAAGAACCCCTTTATTCCAATGAAAGAGAAGATATTTATACTAGGCGTTGAGCCTCCAATTTTTTGAAGATCATTAAAAGTCCTTGTAAGTGATGTCACTTATGATGAAGACTTTACATGTAGAGCTTCAGGTGTGACGTAACCTAAAAGGTGACGGTAAAGAAGATATTTGGTAAAAAACCATAGAAATTGATTGTCAACTGAGTTTATGGTATGCTGGGGCAGCATTAATATGGACAGTAGACAAATCTTTCAAGTCAGATGATGCATAGAGATTGACGCTACAACAAGAAGGATTAAGATCTACTTGAGAATGTTGATGGAGAAACTCTGGTTAAATATGGAAGAACTATAGGAAAGTTTCATGGAAACTGGTAATATGTTCTTCACTTACAGGGATAGGATTAGACTCCTTGAAAAGATCTATCCCCTAAATAACCAGGTCTCAAGTGAATGAGTGGAGGGGAGCTCCTTAGTCTTAAGACAGCAAGTCTGGATCCTTCTACAATTTCAATTAGTAGCTGGAGAAAAAGACGCAATATAAGGGGATACCATGTTTGACCCTTTATGAGGGCAATATGAGTATCATGCGTTCTCCTGTGTAACATAAGCTACCATGAAGTATAGGAAATTAGAAGGAGAGTAGTGAATAAGGACCAACTGCAGTGAAAAAAATGCATCCCTGTTGAGGAAGTTCCAGTGAGATGTGGAACAACCAGGGAATTGTGCAATTTTTTACACTTTCACGTAGTCTAAACCCTGGTTACCTTTCCTTAAAAGGAAATTTTAAGGAATATGGTAAAAGTAGGAAAAAAACAGTCATGTAGGAACCATGACTGGTAGAGACTACCAGCTGAAGGCCTTATTGAGTATCTGGCCAGCTACCTATAGGAGTAGCTCTGAGGCTCTCTGGCAAAGGCCCACAGTTGCAGAGCTTTGTTGTAGAATTGCAGAGAGCATGTTGTAGGTTGCTTAGATCTGGCTATTGAACTGCCAGTGTGCAACCGAATCTATTTTGTTAAGAACATAAGAACATAAGATATGCCATACTGGGTCAGACCAAGGTCCATCAAGCCCAGTATTCTGTTTCCAACAGTGGCCAATCTAGGTCATATGTACCTAGCAGTTTCCCCAAGAGACACAAGTTCCACAATGCTTGTACTGGGTCAAGCACTGATATCTTCGGTCACCAAAAGAATTGAATGTGGCTAAGAATAGTCAACAGGCCTGATGCCTGCAACAATAAATAGTCCAAATGAGTTCTGGATCTCCTTTGGACTAATCTGTTATTAAGGCAGCATAAAAGTTAGGTCCCATGAGTTGGAGAGGACCGACCGACATAATTTGTAGTAGTAATACCCAATTTCTGTGCGAACAGCTGCCTTAAAAAGATATGTGAGAAGGAGATGAACTGCAAAAAAGGGAGAAAACTATGTATGAAAACTAGTTACTGTTGTAGGTTCTGAAGAAAATCCTATGGCTTAGAGGATAAGCCCTCCAGTTGATTAGTAGTACTCTTAGAGACTAAATGTCTGGACTAAGAGGGATAGAAATTAATACAGAGTTGAAAACACTTACAATTTAGTAAGTCTTTGGAAGGATAGGGTGCCCTTGCAGTTAAAAGTATGAGATATCCTCGTACAGGAAAACTGACAAGATGAAAGTTATAGTTCACCCTATTGTTAGTTCTCTTTTTTGTTTTAAAAAGAGAAACCTGTTATCTCTGGGGTATGATAGCCCCTAATAGCTTTTAGCTAGAAGGATAGATTCTCTTGTAGCAAGAGATCTATACCCAGAGCCCAGGATTGAGTCAGTGTATGACGGATATCTCAGCATGAATGACCTTTAGATGCTTCTGTTGAAAAGGAGGTTCAAGTTCTAAACCTCACACAGAAAAAGTGAATAAAATATCAGAAACCCTGCGATTGCTGGGTTTGCTGAGCCTGTTGAGGTTTTGACTTTTTTAGTCTGGTGTGGTGTTGCCCATCTTTGGAAACATCTGTAGAATGGGTAGAAGATGGATAAAACTTTTTCCCCTCGGGGGAATAAAGCTTTTTATGAGATTTTTTATTAGCTGGGATAGAGGAGAGTTTGGACAATCCTCTGAAAGAAAGAGCAATCAGAGACCAAAAAAATGTGGCAGAAAGATACAGAAATATTTCCCACTGTACTAGGAGCCACAGAGCTGATAAAGAAGAATTTCCAAGCACATCTTGACAAACTACCCATACATGTTACATCTTATTAACTCCAGCAGGAGGCTCTCTTTGGCATGATGCAAGTATTACGCCGAGCATTAGCAGTAAATTTGAGAGATTAAGATCATATTCCACATACCCTGGCTTAGAAGTGAGGTTCATGACTGACATGGTATGCGCAAAACTAACCCATTAGGAGAAACTACCCCGAGGAAAGGTTAAATGGGTTAGAACTCTTCAACGTGGAGGGGACACAACTAGGGAAGGTTATGAAAGTTCAATTACAAGTTCAATTGCTCTATTTATACTGTTTTATGTACTAGTTGTTACATTGTAAACCACACTGATTTAAAATAGCACGGTATATAAAACCAAATAAATAAATAAAATAAATAAATGAAAGAGATTTATAAAATCATAGGTGGAGTGAAACAAGTAAATACAAATCGGTTATTTGCAAAAACTAGATGACACTCCAGAAGTTACAGTTCTATAGTAGAGCACTTAAAACAAATCAAAGAAAATTTTTCACAAGACAAAATTAAGTTCTGGAATTTGTTGCCACAGGATATAGTAAAGGCAATTACCGTAGCGGAGCTTAAAAAGTTCTGGACAAGTTCTTGGAGGAAAAGTCCATAAATGTACCGTGTTTCCCCGAAAATAAGACCGGGTCTTATATTAATTTTTGCTCCAAAAGATGCACTAGGGCTTATTTTCGGGGTAGGGCTTATTTTTTTTTTTACTGAAACTTTATTAGATGTTCCAATTATACGGTGAACAAACAGTGAATACCCAAACTTGACAAACAATTCCTGGTAATGTATCATCTCCCCTCTTATCTTCTGTTCCCGAAGGTAGGTGTAGCGTAACATTTGTAACTTTTATCAGCAAGGTGGATTTGTTTCTATCAATAAAAGAGATTTAAGACAACCCCACTCCCAAATGCTGATCATGAATTCCTAACCGAGAAATCCTCCCTCATAATGGACATGAACAGCACAGCATGAAGGGAGGGATTTCCTGGCCCAGGACCGTGCTCGCTGCAAACTTCAGGCTCCCTCTGCCCGGGACGGGCAGGGACAGCAGCACCGACGAGGTGAGTGTAGCAAAGCCGGTGGGCAATTTTGGGCCGAGCTCTGTGCGCTTCTTCCCTTCTGCGCGCCTTGACAGGGTGGCTGCATTGCAAAACCTCTTTCCCGGAGCAGAGCGGAGCTGAGCTCTCGATCCGACCTTTCAGCCCTGCCGTCTCTTCCATTGAGTTTTGGCTCCTTCCTTCCTGGCCTCAGCTTCTCTTTTGTGTCTCTAACTCTGAGGGCTGTTTTCCTGCCTACCGGTAGTGAAGGGATGTTTTGCATGCCAAGAGTTTCTCCGGGAGGATTTATGATTGAGTTCCCGTATCCCCAGTTTATTCACAGCTAGTGCAGAATCCAACAGTGTAATATTTTAGGAGGTGACCAACGTTTCTCTTCGACTCGGTGTTAAAAAATACCTTAATGTAAAGTGCAGTGAATTTAGGCTGAAACTGATCTACGGTACCAGAAATACGCTTCCTAGAACCTGGACAAAGGGTTGAAAAGAATGCATGGGGACCAAAAGGAACAATGCCTATTTATCTAAAAATGCATTCCCCTACCTCAAGAACACACACAGGCAGCCGTCCTCCATGATCTGCACTAGGGCTTATTTTCAGGGTAGGGCTTATATTTTTATTTATTTATTTATTTATTTGCAGTCTCTTTTATACCACGCTATTCGACATCAGTGCGGTTTACAATGAACATAAGAGTTGCACATCTCAATTTCGTGATTTGTGCTTACAGTGAAACAGGTATAATAACTTGGGTATACATTAAATATGAAAATGAATCTTGGGTATGCATTAAGCAGGTATAACAGGTAAAATAGGGTATAAATAACCAGTCCCTTAACAAGGAGACACGATGAATAAATACAGTCTACTTTATGCAACAATATAATGAGTTATGCGGCACTGCATAAGTTTCTCATGGTGGTTGGAGGGGAAGGTGTGATTGCGAATGATCAGTCTGGGAATGTGACGTGCATGAGTTTGAGGTGCTGCATTTAGATGTGAGAGTGGGTGAGTGTGGGGAGAAGACTGCATCATCGTAGTGATGAAGAAAGAGGTAAGCACAGGAAAACGTGCTAGGGCTTATTTTCAGGGTAGGTCTTACTTTCGGGGAAACACGGTATTAACTAGACAGACTTGTGGAAAGCTGCTGCTTACCCCTGGGTTGAGCAGCATGGAATCTGTCTTCCTTTTGAGATTCTGCCACATAGCTGTGGCCTGGATTGGCTACTGCAGGAAACAGGATACTGGGCACCACATTCCAATAATTCCATATTGCCTTAGAAATATCTATCTATCTCTTTACTCAAAACAAATTCTCATTGATAGTCCACACACACTAATATAGACTAATATACCTCTCTCCCACACATGCCCACACGAATCACTCTCCAATCAATACTAAACACACTTTAAAAGTAGCCCTCCTTAACACTAGATCAATCAGAAACAAAATACAGTAAGTGGCATATGCACAAATACAGTGGGAAATGCAAAGTGTTTCTCCAGGAACCTTTGTCGATCACAAACGGACATATGAATGGTTAACGAGAGGTGAACTGAAACCGAAGGATGAGAGATTAATAATTGCAGCCCAGGACAGCGTATTATGGACAAAATGGTTAACAGCAAGCATTGAAAAAACTGGCAACACAGAAATATGCTGATTCTGTCAGAAAGACCTGGAAACAGTGACTCACCTCATAGCTGGCTGTGAAGTTGTGATCGCGGAAAATTTCTATACAGAAAGGCACAACAAAGTAGCACGCCTCATCCATTGGAAACTCTGTAAACATTACAACATCACTGCGCCTGAAAAGCACTAGGATCATGCTCCTAAGAGAATTACAGAGAATGAAGAGGTTATGATCACCTGGGATATTCCCACTGGGACATTCCCATTCTGATGGATAAGAAACTGGATGCAAGGAAACCCGACATAATAGTAAAGGAGAAAAACACCAGAACGGCATTGATAATAGAGGTGTCAGTCTTGAGTGACTATTCTGTGAATCATTTTGAGAGGGAGAGGATCTACAAGTACCAAGAAGTGCAGTCAGACCAAGAAAATGTGGCAAAAAAGATACAGAACTATTTCCCATTTTCTGGGTGCCACAGGCTTGATAAAGAAAAATTTCCAAGAACATCTTGACAAACTACCCATACATATTGCATCTTATGAACTCTAGAAGGAAGCTCTCTTTGGCATGATGCAAGTACTACGCCGATCATTAGTAGTAAATTTGAGAGACACAGATCATACTCCACATACCCTAGGTTAGAAGTGAGGATCATGACTGTCATGGTATGTGCAAAACTAACCCATTTGGATAATCTGCCCCCTCAATTGTGGGCAATGAGTAATCAACAGTAGAGAACTATGCACAAGAAAACAGAAAGAGAAAGTTGTCAGTAGAAGATGAACTTGCAGATCCAAGTAAAAAATCATAACGGATCCAAGGGTACTGCAGCAGCAGAACAGAGCAAATGCAATTTCAGAGGCAGGCCCTTGACTGATCTAGCAGGACTCAAGGAAAGGACATGATAATTAGAATGTCACCTTCCATATCATCCTGCTAGACCAGTCCAAACAAGTGGGACATACCAAAGCTATAACCCCACTAGGAGGGAAGAAGACATAGCAGTTCGCAAAACCTTTAAGCCAAAGGCAGTGTTCGGCCATGTGTAGGCATCCAAGCGGTAATGCTTGACGACTAAAGTGGAAAGTGATGCCATGTTGCCACCTGACAAATGTCTGGAGGGGCTACAGAGCTCCGCTCTGCCCATGAGGCACTTGCACTTTTATTATTAGAGTCTCTTTTATACCGCGCTATTCAGCATCAGTGCGGTTTACAATGAACAATAAAATACACATTTCCGATGGTACTTTGTGTTTACAGTTGAACAGGTAATGCAACTTGGATAACAGGGTAACTATTTACAATTTAAGACATAATTGGGAACTCTTTTGGGTAGAAGGGGCATGAAAACCCTCTGGAATTGGCCAGTTCTGCAAAAGATAAGGCGGCCATTGCCTCAGTGTAATTCTGTGCCCCAAAGTAGATTTAGCCACCACATCATTCCTGCACGGGCCAGCAAACAGCACAAAAAGATGGTTAGACTTATGGAAAAGAATTCGTAACCTCAAGTACCAGAGAAGCACCCTCTGGACCTCCACAAGGCAAAGTTCCTTATCCTTCCCCTGACACTGCTCCTTCAAGAAGGAGGGCAGGCAGACTATCTGGTTCACATGAAAGGGAGAAATCATATTAGGCAAAAAGGAAAGCACAGGCTGAATGGAAACTGCCTCCTTTGAAAAAGACAGATAAGGATCTTGGCAAGACAAAGCCTGCAACTTGGAAATGCACCTTGAGGAACAAATTGCGACCAAGATCATCTTGAGCGTCAAATCCTTCAGAGCAGCATGTTTCAATGGCTCAAGGCGCTCTGACATCAGGGCCCCAAGCACTAGACACAGATCCCAGGAAGGGATCACCAACTGGACGGGAGGATGCATACACTGACTCCCACTAATGAAGGCATGAAACATCTGGGTGTAAGGCTAGAGACTTGCCAGCAACAGGCCTCTGAAACAGGCCAAAGCTGCCACCTGAACCATCAGGGAACTAAAATAAAAGGCCCTTCTCCAGACCATCCTGCAGAAAAGGCCAACAGAGAGAGCAGCTTGGCCGCCTCAGTAGCCAGCTACTATGTGCTGCAACAGCACTCAAGGCATTAGACCTGCACTTATGCTAGGTTGATAAACCTCCTCTGGGCTCTGAGCAGAGTGGAAAACCACTGCCGGAGAATAGTCCATATGTGCCATCTTCTTACAAGAGCCAAGCTGTAAGCGAAAAGGGAGCTGGGTCCTCAAGAACAAGTGGTCACCGACACCATAGGCCCTGAGATGGAGGCAAACGAAGAGGTGGTGCTTCCAGGAGCCACATCAGATCTCTGAATCATGCTTTCATCGGTCAATCCGGTGCCACCAGAATAATCCTTCTCAGGTAAATCACATGCTACACCAGGGGCCACAGAGGAAACACATACGGCAAGGGATGACTGGGTCAAAGGTTGAGCCAGGTCGTCAATGCCCTTAGATGCCATCTCCATGTCGTGACCTAAGAAGCAGTACACTTTGGCAATGGAGCGGGTCGCCATCAGATCCCTCTTCGGGAGACCCCAGCAGTGCAGAAACCATGGAAACACCTCTTGACTCAACTCCCACTCTCCTGGAACCAAAGAGTGCTACCTGAGAAAATCTGTTTCCACAGTAGCCACCCCAGCAATGTGCAGAACCAATAAGTAGGAGGTTCTTTGTTGCCCAGACAAACAGGAGAACCATCTCCAGGACAATCCTAGCATTATGGTGTTGTCCGAGAACACTCAAACTGCCTGGCCCTCAGTCGGGGGGCCGGAAACGCAGAAGAGCCAATCTAATGGCCCTTGCCTCAAGAAAGTTGGATGGACCACACCACTTCCTTGTGGTTCCAATGGCCCTGGGTCGTTCGGCCTTGGCAATGGTCTCTCCAGCCTGAGAGATTGACAACCATCGACAGAAGGGTCCATAAGCAATTGTCCAATGGTACACCCTTCCTCAGAAGACTCGGCTGCTGCCACCAGTGCAGGCTGGCCATCACCATCATTGGGAGCCTGAGCTTGAACTACTAAGAACTCAGGGACCACCGAGTCAGCAAGAACCATTGGAGCCACCGCAAAAGAGCATGCACCTACAGCACCATCTTGATTGAAGATAATCCCGGACTCTGGGAGCTTGCTGCGAATAGAACAGCACTAGGCAATCCAACAGCCTTTGACTTTTTTTTTGGCAGGAAGACACTGCACACTTGAGTATGGAAACGTGCTCCCAGGAACCCCAGGGACTGGAAATGCAATAACTTGTTCTTTCCCCAAGTGATCAACCAGCCAAGACTTATCAGAAAGGACACCATTCTGGGAGCTACCTGAGATGCTTCTGAAAGAGAATGGGCTCAGATGAGCCAGTACGCCAAATATGGGTACACACAATTCCCTTGGCGCCATAGTGCCACAGTCACCACACCATGACTTTGGAGAACATCCTTGGGGCAGTGGAGAGTCCGAATGGGAGGGTGGCAAACTGAAAGGGAGAGCCAAGCATGGCAAAACACAGATACTCTGCTGATCCCCTGGAATGGTTTATGAAAATACCCCTTGGCAAATCCAGAGATGCCAGGAACTCCCCTCAATGCACTGCTTGAATCATGGATTACAATGTTTCCATCCAGAAGCGCAAGCACTCAAGCACTCCGTGACACACTGGACGTCCAGAATGGGCCGTAATGTTCCTTCTGTGTCAGCACCATGAAACAGAGGGAATACCTGCCCTTGCCCAGATTGTCTGGGGGAACACCATTGCCTTCAGGAGAGGTAACTTGTCGAAGAGGAGCCACACAGCGGCCCTGCTGTTTGCAGCCATACAAGGGGAGAAGATGAAAGTGACCAGAATCAGCTTTTGAATTCCAGGCTATAGCCATACTGAATGGGAACTAGTACCCAGTGATCCTTGATGACCCGGACCCATTCCTGAAGGAAGAGGCAAAGCCTGCCCACCATCGGAGGAACCAGGGAATAGGCCCCCAAACTGTCACTGAGCAGCCTGGGAGGGTTCTCCTCTGAATAGGACCAGGTCCTTGGACCTAAGCACTCCAAAAAAGGACTGAGAATGAGCCCAAAGTCCATAAGCAGAGGGAAAAAAGGCTTTCCAGGCCAACAGCGACAGGAGTCCAGAGATCGCCGGGAGTCCGACCAGTGTCCATAAGGAGCGGGCAGAGGCTGATGAAAAAGGGGCTCCTGCCCGCTTCACAGGCCCCTTGGATCTGTCCTCTGGAAGGCAGTAAGATGTTGTCTCATCCAGGTCCTTCACCAGCTTCTCCAAATTGGACCTAACAGAAGCGTCCCCCTAAGGCCAGATGGGCAACTGAGCTTTGGATGATGAGTCCGCTGCCCCATGTCAGAGCCAAGCCAACGCCATGTCACCACCAACAGGGCATAATCTCTGGCTGCTAGATGTACCAGGCTGTACATGGTATCAGAAAGGAAGGCCATAGCAGACTCCAAAAGAGGAGTGGAATCATCCAGCAGAAGAGACTGAATCCATTGGAGCAGTGCTCAAGACATCAGGCCTACTTATACTGAAACTGAAGAATAGCTGCTGCAGCGAACTGGTTCTTCAATACGAATCCATCTTTAGGTCCAGAGTATCCTTTAAGGCCAATCTATCTTCCATGTAGTCAAACTGCTAACTGTCATGACATGCGCATCCACCCAAGTGGAAATATCAAACCACACAACATATTCCTTCTCCGGAAGAGCATGCAACTTTTAATACACCCTTAGACCCTTAGGTGGGGAGTTAGGGCATCCTACTCTGACCAGAACAGGACCTCTAGGAATGGGACGACAGTAGTGGATTTCCCTAACCCTTACAGGAGTGGATGCATCTTTGGTTTCTGCTCCATGCCTGGAGCATCCGCCAAGCTCAAGGTGGTTAAGACCCTGGGAATCAATGCCTCAATTTCCTCCTTCCAGAACAGGGGGATAATATTGTCCTCCTCACAATCCTCTGTAATTCTTCATCCACATCAGACATCTGAATCCAAGCCAAATCTCAGAAAGATCCCAGCTAATCACCCTTTGCCAGGGACTCAGCCATAGAAAATCAAACAGGGCTTCCAATCTCAGCCTGCCCCTTACAAGACTGCGCTTGGGGGGGATGCAGAGGCTGCAGGGTCTGAACTTCCACACCAAAACCACTAAGCCTGTTGTAAAAAGGAAAAGAATTCCAGGGAGGACAATCCGGACACTGGATGCTCACCCCACAGAAATGAGCCACCCTACACCAGGTGCCATAGTTGCCGTCGATCCCCTAGATGTCAGAGAGCAGCAGCGCACAGCACAGTAGCAAGAACCTCCAGCCTGCTGTTTATCCTTACCCACAGAGCAATCTGTCACCCCCTACCCTTAGGCAGACAAAGCTAGAATAACCGCATACCCTGGCGTAGAGAAGGGGCAATCCCTCCAATGACAACTCAGGAGCTGTCATGCTAGAAGAGCAGAGCCCAGAAGCCAGACATGAGGCACCACACTTGTCACAGGCCAAAACAAGAGACAAGAGCTGACCAAAATCACGGATAACAACTAAGCGAAGACCAGTGACGACATCAATCCACCGCTGGAGCTCCCCTAGGGTTGAGCTCGCGCACCATCATCCTCCTACTATACCCGCAAACGCAGCAAGTATATCCTACTTTGAATGCACCTACACTGATATACCTTCCTAATAGTCTATTATTTTAACGTTAATTACAAGAGACTACTACCACAGCACCTCAACTACTGTATCATTGTTATACCCAGTATGCTAATTCACTAGAATTATTAATTATCGCATGTTATTAGTACACTGGGGCAAGTGTAAACAAACAGTATACCAATGTTATGGTCAGATGTTTACAACTGAAAGTATCTCAATTATAACCTCTAACTGATTTATACTACTGCCATCAAATCACTCTATAACTACTGACTGATTTACACTGTTCCCAGTAAGTCATTTATAACTACTGTCTGCTTTATACTGCTGCCAGTAAGTCAGTAAGTCATTTTATAACCACTGTCTGATATATACTGTT
The DNA here is from genome assembly GCA_033557465.1 of Ichthyophis bannanicus. NCBI lineage: Eukaryota > Metazoa > Chordata > Amphibia > Gymnophiona > Ichthyophiidae > Ichthyophis > Ichthyophis bannanicus. Next base: position 34,254,200 of record CM066047.1, on the reverse strand, counting down.
GCCAGTAAATCAATTAACTACTGTTCATCACTGTTACAAGTTAGCCTTTACTCTGTATAAGATACAACTGTTGATTGTAATAGATACCTGTCTTTGCTACTCTGACATTGCTACTATACATTGCTACTCTGACCTGTAATTGATACTCTTAGACACATACCAACTGCTAACGATATCATCTACAACAAACCCTTCCTACACATTAAATATGTCGCGCTCAAACACCTTGATACTAAAAATAACTTATAGCTGTATATTACTGACTATCTTAATTGACCTAACACTAAGCCTAACATCCAAAAATCACATGGCAATACCTATAATACAAACTACAATTAGAAACTACAACCACTCTAGACACACAAACCCAAACCATCATGCAAAAATAAATTACCACCGCCTTATACAAATAAAACAAACTAATTCACTACAAATAACAAATGTAACCAGCTTCAACAACACCACTTCTCTAACTTGCATCCTTATCAATGCCCGCTCAATGAAAAACAAACTCCCTATTTTCAATGACCTAATAATAGACGCAAAACCTGATATTTTATGTGTAACGGAAACCTGGCTAACCGAAACGGATTCAGTCTATTTAAATCAACTTAATAACGAAGACTATGATTTAAACTATACACACAGAACCAACAAAAAAGGAGGAGGAGTACTTATAATGACAAAAAAGAGATTAAATGCAAGAACAATTCCATCAACCATAGCCACCAATATTGACACTTTAATTATAAAAAACAACATATTCAGAATTTGCCTAATATATAGACCCCCTGATCAAAAAGCAGATAGCCTAGACTCACTAATTGAATACCTAGGCTCATCTACAGAACAAAGTCCCATAATTATGCTTGGCGATTTCAACCTCCCCTCACTTCCAGAATCAGAATCCAACTTGTTCCTAGAAACCATATCAGACTTGGACTTTCACCAAATAATCAACACAACAACACATATAAAAGGAGGCACTCTGGACCTTATTCTCCTCCCAAACACACTCTTCAAACTATTTAACCCAGATTCCATAGAATGCTTACAAACACCGTGGTCAGATCATTACATTATCAAAACAAACTTCACATTCCACACTAACAACACTAATAAAAGCACACGAAGTGATCCCACTACAAAATTCAGAAAATTTAATGAAATTGAATTCTTGGATACAACAATACCCTACCTTTCATCATCCCCAACGAATCTAGATGAAGCCGTCAAAAACTGGCATGACACAATTAATAATGCAGCCATATGTGATCAACGAATCAAAAAGCCCACTAATTCTAAAATAAACAAAACACCTTGGTTCAACAACACGCTAAAACAAATGAAAAAAGAACTACGAAAAATAGAGCACAAATGGCGCAAAACCAAATCATGCATTAACAAGGAAATATATAACAACTATCTTAATAAATACAAGGATACTTTAGATAGCACAAAAAATCTTATTATGCGGCAATCCTATCAAAATCTTATAACAGACCACGAGAACTATTTACCATTGTTAGAAATCTAACTAATAATCCCCAAACATCCAACAATGAAATCACCGATATTTCGGTACAAACCCTAGCCAAACACTATCAAAACAAATCTACACAACCTAGAATGAACCTAGACTATATCAATACGTTTCATCATTGTTCAGACGAATGGTCAAACTTCCATCCAGTATCAAAAGATTCACTAAAGAATATCATTTCCAACCTCAACACCACAACCTCCTTTCTTGATCCATGCCCTGTAACATGGATAAAAAGCACACTTCCAATACTTCTATCATACATTCTCCCCATAATCAACCTCTCATTACAGCAAGGACACCTCCCATCCATGCTTAAACATGCTCAAATCCGCCCAATTCTCAAAAACAACACGCTTGACAAAACATCTCCAAAATCATACAGACCCATCTCAAGTATCCCTTTTTTGGCTAAAATAATAGAAAAAGTGGTACAAATCCAAACACAGGAATACCTAGACTCATCCTACCCACTTGATGAACACCAATATGGATTTAGACCTCAACATGGAGTTGAAACACTCTTAACAGTCTTAAAAGAGGGATTGACAATCACAAACAAGCATTTATACTCCTATTTATTGATATTTCGGCAGCATTTGATAGTGTTCACCACACTATAATGCTTAATAACCTGAAACAAATAGGAATAAATGCCACTGTACACAAATGGTTCACCTCTTATCTAAACAACAGAACACAAAATGTAAGAATAGGCAACCAAACATCAACCATTTATAAACAAGAAATTGGACTCCCACAAGGCTCTGCGCTTTCAGCCCTCCTGTTCAATATTTACATTAAACCAGTCTGCAATATTTTTAAAAAATTTGGAGTATACTATCATCTATATGCAGATGATATAATGATGTACATCCCTTTCACAATTCCTAACTTACCAATAAAACAACTATCAGATTGTTTCAATGAAATAACAACCTGGCTAAAAGCTCAAAACCTCCACATTAATCATTCAAAAACAGAAGTCCTAATTGTAACAAAAAGCCAGTCATATATCCCTCCAACCCACATAACAATACAAAATCATGACATTAAAATAAAAAACGAAATAAGATACCTAGGTGTTATACTAGACACACATCTGACGATGACTACTCATATCAGAAACACTATAAAGAAAATATACTTTAAACTCAAAATCCTTAAACAACTTCGCCCATTAGTACACCTACAAGACTTCATTAATATAATCCAGGCTACAATAACCCCGCACTTTGATTTCGCTAACCTAATTCTTCTAGGAATAACAAAACAAAATATCAAAAGAATCCAACTAGCACAAAATGCAGCAGCTAGAATTATAATGAAAGCACACTCATTCCAGCACATAACACCAATACTAGCTTCCCTTCATTGGTTGCCAATTCAAAGCAGAATAATATATAAAACTACAATAACTACTTTTAAAGCATTAAATCACATGGCCCCAATCCCTCTAAATAACCTAATCAGTATGGAACCTAAAAAAACTACACACAGAAAAGGACACTCAAATAAACTAAACTCCCCTCATGATATCATAAAAGCAAATAAATTAACTAACAACAGAGCTTTCTCTCATGCAGCCCCATCCACCTGGAATTCCCTTCCAGAGGACCTAAGATCTATAAAGGAAATTATGGAACTCCGTAAAAAACTAAAAACTTATCTATTCTCCATGCACTGCCGCAACATAGATAACCCCTTGATTTACTCAGATAATGGCTAAAATCACCTGACTGAGTAATACTAAATCTTACAATTTAACAGAAAAACCACTGAACTAAAAACGCTATGATTAAACCCTAAAGTACCACTACTTGTATCTGTATATAGTTTATCTGTATATAGTTTATTGTACATAGTTTAAAAGCAAGTTTCATGCTGTTATGTATTAGCCTATGCTGTTAACCAATTTATTGTTTATTGTTACATAATGTTCGATGTAAAACAAAGCTCTTGCTTTGTGGATTTTGTTTTATTGTAAACCGCAACTGAACTCTGGAAGATGCGGGATATAAATGTTTGTTAAATAAATAAATAAATAAATAAAACAACGATTCCTAGAAGAAGACATAAAAGTTAAGACAAGCATCACAATAGCATGCATTAAGGCCGCGGCATTCTAAAGGCATGTTAAAAGGGCTTTTACTGCAATGAGCATTAGAGGCGCTAGAGTAGGAACATGCATTGGAGCCGCTTGGGCAGAATGCATGTACAGACCACACGACCTCCAGGTGCACGCAGAAAATGGCAGAAAAAGCACAGTTACTTACCTGTAACAGGTGATCTCTGGGAACAGCAGGAATAAGTCTTCACATATGGGCACGTCGGTACCGACGGAGCCTGCGCGGGAACGCTCCCCAGCTTCCCAAAAAGGAAAGCTTTTGGGAGCATCCCACAGCGCCTGCGCACTGCCTTCCCGTCTTTCCTAACCGCCTCTCCCCAGTTTGAGTATTAAAGCTCAGACAAAGACAGAGAGGAAAGGAAGATAGATAGAGAGATACAACTCCTAGGGGAGGTGGGTGGGTTGTGAAGACTTATTCCTGCTGTTCCCAGAGATCACCTGCTACAGGTAAGTAACTGTGCTATCTCCAGGAACAAGCAGGAATGAGTCTTCACATATGGGGACTCCCTAGCTAGAGATGCCTGGGAGATCCCCAAGGTTATGAGACCCTGAGAAGGGTTCTACCTCCTCCTATGGATCTCAGGCATCCATCCAGGGAAGGAGGGCAGGAGTTGATTAAGAATGGAACAGGTGTTTGAGAACAGCCTGACCAAACAAGGCATCCCGGCGGGAGTCCTTGTCCAAACAGTAATGGGCTGTGAAGGTATGAACCGAGGCCCAGGTGGCCGCTCAACAGATCTGGTCGATGGACACAGAATTTAGATGAGCCATAGAGGTGGCCATGGCCCTCACATTATGAGCTGTGACATGGCCCTCCAGAGAAAGGTTCTTACTCTGGTAGGCGAAATAAATACACTGAGCAATCCAACTGGACAGTGTCCTCTTAGAGACTGGAAGTCCCAAATGAGAGGGATCAAAAGCAACAAAGAGTTTAGAAGACTTTCTATGTTGCTGTGTCCTTTGTAAGTAAAAGGCAAGAGCTCTCTTACAATCCAGGGTATGAAGATTCCTCTCTGCACTTGATGCATGAGGACCTGGAAAAAAGACAGGTAAATACACCTCTTGATTAAGATGAAAAGGTGAGACCACTTTAGGCATAAAGTGTGGATTGGTCCTAAGGACTACCTTATCATGATGGAACCTTGTATAAGGTGGATTAGCCACTAAGGCCTGCAGTTCACTGATGCGGTGAGCTGAGGTGACTGCAATGAGGAAAATAACCTTCCAGGAAAGAAATTTCAAGGAGGTGGTGGCTAAGGGTTCAAAAGGTGGCTTCATAAGCTGACCAAGAACCAGATTTAAGTCCCATGCCACCGGAGGAGGCCTAATGGGAGGTTTAGTTAAAGTTAGGCCTTCTCATGAATCTTGCAATAAGAGGATGAGAGGAAATAGGCTGTCCATTGAGAGGCTTAAGGGATGCTGCAATAGCACTCAAATGGACCCTTACTGAATTTGTCTTAAGGCCTGCATTGGAGAGATGCAGGAGATATTCCAATAGACAATTCAAAGGTAGTGCTAGAGGGTCAAGACCCTTCTCAGTACACCAAATGGAAAACCTTTTCCATTTAAAAGCATAGGAACGTCTAATAGAAGGTTTTCTGGAAGCATAGAGGATATCCTTCACCTGCTGAGAAAGATTCCAACCTTGAAGGTCTAACCCTTCAGCAACCAAGCCCTGAGGTGAAGGGACTTGGGGTTTGGGTGCCACAAAGTCCCCTCCTCCTGGGACAGAAGGTCTGGAGCAGCTCCCAAGTGCAGGGAGGGAGCATGAAAGAGATGCAGAAGTAGAGGGTACCACACGTGGCGTGGCCAGCGTGGAGCTATGAGGATCATAGATCCTTGATCCCTCTGGAGCTTGAACAGAGTCTTGGGAATTAAGGGAATGGGTGGAAAGGCATACAGGAAGTCTTGACCCCAGTGAAGGAGGAAGGCATCCTTGGCCTGAACTCCCTGACACGGAATTCTGGAACAGAACCGGGGAAGTTTGGCATTCCACGGACTTGCAAAGAGGTCTATGTCCGGGGTTCCCCACTCTTGAAAGATTCTGAGTACCTGGTCCATGTGCAGGGACCATTCGTGTGGAAGCAGAACTCGACTGAGTCTGTCTGCCCAAGAGTTTTGGATTCCTGGAAGGTATACGGCCAGGAGATGGATTTGATGCTCTCTGGCGAAGGCCCACAATCTTAAAGCTTCGTTGCAAAGCGACAGAGAGACAGTTCCTCCTTGCTTGTTTATGTAAAACATGGCTACCTGATTGTCCGTATGAATGAGGACTGTCTTGTAGCTGAGCAGGGTATGGAAGACCTTGAGAGCTAGAAAAACTGCTCGGAGCTCCAAGTGGTTGATATGTAGAGAGGTCTCCTGTGGAAACCAAGTGCCCTGAGTGGAGAGGTCTTGTAGATGAGCTCCCCAACCTGTTTGGGAGGCATCTGTTGTGAGGGTTGCCTGGGGCAACAACTGTTGGAAGGGGGACCCCAGCAACAGATTTTGGGTGGACTTCCACCACTGGAGAGACCAAAAGAGGCGCCTGGAGGTTGCTATTTTGTCTGACAGAGCCCCTGATGCTTGAGTCCACTGGGTGGACAAAGTCCATTGAGATGCTCTCATGTGAAGGCGAGCTTAGGGGACCACATGCACTGTGGATGCCATGTGGCCTAGCAGTTGTAGCATCTCCCGGGCAGTTAAATGGCTCTTTGACTGAATCTGGGAGGCTAACTGCACTAGGCGTAGGCAACGGGCCTGAGGAAGATAGGCCCTTGCAGTGGTAGTATCTAGCCAGGCCCCTATGAACTCCAGGGACTGAGTAGGGGTGAGCTGGGACTTTGGGAGGTTTACCACAAGTCCCAGATACCGCAGAATGCGCCTTGTGCAGTCCAGGGAAGTCTGGGCCTCTGACTGAGATGGAGCTCGGATGAGCCAGTCGTCCAGGTATGGGAATACAAATATTCCCAGAGTGCGTAGAAATGCAGCTACTACTGCCATGCATTTGGTGAACACTCTTGGAGCAGAGGCCAGACCGAAAGGAAGCACCCTGTATTGGTAATGCCTTCCTTGGAAAAGAAAACGGAGGAACCTTCTGTGAGATGGATGGATGAGGACATGTGTGTACGCATCCTTGAGATCTAGAGAACAAAGCCAATCCTGACTCTGAAGGTATGGAAGGAGAGTGCCCAGAGAAAGCATCTTGAATTTTTCCTTGCATAGAAATTTGTTCAATTCTCTGAGATCTAATATGGGTCTGTAGCCCCCTGTTTTCTTTGGGATCAGAAAGTAGGGGGAGTAATACCCTGACCCTTGTTGAAGAAGAGGTACTTCTTCTATTGCCCCTTGGGCAAGAAGGGCAGCCACCTCCTGACCTAGAAGGTCGAGGAAGGATGTTGGAGAATTGAAATGTCTCACCATGGTGTGAGGAGGAAGGTTTGAGAAATGAAGTTTGTAGCCCTCCCTTATGATGGAGAGGGTCCACTGCTCTGCTGTAATTTGCTCCCATCTGGGAGCAAAATGAGCTAACCTTCCTGGAATGGTGAGAGGCTCTGGCTGTTTCAGAGCCAGAAAGGCTAAATTCTCTAGCATCAAGTCAAAAGCCCTGAGGAGGCTGGGACTGCTGAGTTACAGCAGCCCCTGTAGGCTTAGGCCTGGCCTGTTTAGGTTGCTGACGCTTAGCAGCAAAACGACCTGTAGATGATTGTTGGCCAGAAGCAGGATGGAATCTGCCTTTCTTGAAAAAAGACTTCTTGAAAGGTTTTTTCTTGGCAGGAATGGAGGTTGACTTTGAAAGTCTATCCAAAGCAGAATTTTCTGCATCCATTTGAGTGGCTTTTATTTGCCAATCTTTGCCAAACAGGTTTTCTCCTGTACAGGGAAGATTTCCCAAGCCATCCTGGACCCAAGATTCTAGATCAGAAGCTTGGAGCCAAGCAATTCTGCGTGCAGCTATGGCAATGGCCGAAGCTCTGCTGGCACCCTCAAAGGAGTCAAAAGCTGCACGGTTGGAAAACTTTGAAATATCTTGAGTATGCTTAAGCCAAATAAGAAATTCTTCCCTTTTATTCTCTGGAAGAAAAGGGAGGAAAGTGTGCAGCTTATCTGCAACTTCTTTCAGAAACATTCCCATATAAAGACTATAAGAGTTGATTCTGGCAATGAGCATACTGGCTTGGAAGATTTTCCTACCAAAAGCATCCAAGGTCCTGCATTCTCTTCCTGGAGGAGCAGAGGAGTGTCTTTTTGCACTCTATCTTTTTCATAGCTGACTCCACCCACAATAGAATAGTGAGGAAGCTGTGTTTTATGAAAACCAGGACAAGGAAGGACACGGTACATAGTGTCCAACCTACGAGAATGAGGAGAGATAGTGAGAGGAGTCTCCCATAAGTCAATCATGTGATCATAAAGAATCTCATGAATTGGCAAGGTGACTGCCTCCTTAGGAGCCTTAGAATAACCTAAAATATCCAATTTTTTAGCTCTAGGCTCTGATTCAGAGGTTACTGAAATAGAGAGCCCTTTAGCCACTTCTCTTATGATGTCTTGAAAGGACAAGTCTTCTAGAGGAGACATTCTTCTTTTTGGAGAAGGCGGCTCTTCAGGAAGGGCTATGGATACTTCAGCAGGTGCCTCCGATGCATCAGAATCTTCGGAGGAATCAAAGTATCGACTATCAGGGTGCTCTTTCAAAGCTCAATACGCGTACCGAGCCGTATCGACATCGGGCGTTATCGGTACCGGTTCAGTACCGATGGGCATCCCTAGGCAGGGAACCGCTGCAGACACCATGGCCGATGTCGATGCAGTTGGTACCGGTACCGGCATTGGTGCCGGTACCTGGGCCAATACCGACAACGGAGCTTGTTGTGGTATCAGCGGCGTCGCAGCTTGAATGAAGGCCGTGATAGCCTGCTGCATGGATAGAACATTCTGATCCATCGACGCCATGAATGCCTGGAATTCGGTACCGGAAGGTTGTGCCGGTACCCCAGAGCATTCTAACAGGTGATCGGTCGAGGCCGTGCCATCGATGTCAACCTGTAACCCCATAGGAGGAGCTTTGGAAGCCGGAGCTTCCCGCCGGGGTAGTTTTGCCGGTGCAGGATCCTCGAGGGCAAGCCCGGAGGCATCTCGATGCTTGGAAGGAGATCTACCCTTCGAGGACCGGCTGGATTTATGTTTGGTTACCTGAGATCCATGGGAGGAAGAAGCCCTGGAAGACGTCGATGCCACTGAAGCTGCATCAGAGGGAAACAGAACATGGAGCTTGGCTGCTCGGTTCTGTAAACCTCGTTTGGACATCAAGGAGCAGGACGGACAATCCAAAATGGAGTGGTCAGGACCCAAACATTTGAGACACCATTCATGGGTGTCGGTAACAGAAAAAGGACCGCTGCACTTAGTGCATTTTTTAAACCCGGAGGCTGGTTTTTCCATGAAGAAAATTTTTCGTGAGGCCTAAGGCCCAAAAGAGGAAAAACACACTAAGTGAGGGAAAAATATGTTGTTGTTTTTTTTTTTTTTGAAGAAAAGAATGAAAGACCAGCGGTACCGGTCCGACGTCGGAGAAGGCAGACGCGCGACCAAAGAAATAAAATAAAACAAAGAACTTCTTCAGCGGTGACAGGAACACGACCTGCTGGCTCCGCGGAAAAGAACTGGGGAGAGGCGGTTAGGAAAGGCGGGAAGGCAGCGCGCAGGCGCTGTGGGATGCTCCCAAAAGCTTTCCTTTTTGGGAAGTTGGGGAGCGTTCCCGCGCAGGCTCCGTCGGTACCGACGTACCCATATGTGAAGACTCATTCCTGCTTGTTCCTGGAGAACCCCCACACCATGCTAAAAGTTGCCAGCGGTCTACCACGAATTGCAGCCCATACAGAGGAATTGGGAGTCCCCAACAAGGACAATGACAAGGTCAAACCTTGGTACTCACCTCCTGAGAGCCCCAGGCAGAGAATCTGTGCTGGGCTCAGCTCTACTCCCCTGATACCGTTACACTGGCTTTGCAGCACTGCGTTTAAGGTGGCTGAAAGGCAGAGCCCTCTGAAAGCCTTCTGCAATCTTCGGGAGAGAGCAGGAGGGAACAGAGGAAAAGGGAGGGAATGTTAAGGTTGTGTGAGGATGCTGCACTCTTCCAGATTCTTCCAAATCCTTCCAATTTCTGGCTGCTCAACAGGCTCTTATGATAAGCGCATGGAGCTGAACCAATTTTCCCTCCTCATACGGCTACCAAAAAGAGCGCAGTCTAATAGAGCCTCCCACATCACACTCAAGTGAGTGTGTCATCCTCAATGTGGTTGTTCACAAGCATTTCATTAATCTTTTCCTCTAAATCTCCAGAACTTTCTTTAGAAAGGAGAAAATGTACCTGCTGGTGACAAAGAAATACTGAAGAGACCTCTTGTAGCTGAGGAAGATAGAGGCATAGGAGCGATGTTATTGATACCTGGGCTTTTCATTGGCTCTCTGTCTCTACCAATCTGCTAGCAGGGAAACACAACCCACTTGTCTGGATAGGTCTAGCAGGACGATATGGAAATAGGTGATCCATTAATCCCTCTTCTCACAAGGAGAATGTCTTTCTAACAGGAATTTTGAACTAAGCAAATGCTAATTGTAGACTTTGAAATTATGGCTTGAAAAGTAGGATATTCAGCAAAAAGTGTTTATTCTTTATATTCTGACCATGATGGAGGTACACTAGCACATGATATAACCACAGTGGGATGGGAACAGCTTGGGGATGTAGAAAAACAGTGGGCAAAACTAAAAGGGGATATTTTAAGGGCAACCAACCTTTTTGTTAAAATGGTAAATAAAGGTAAAAGGAAAAGGAGACCGCTATGGCTTTCAAAAGTAGCAGCTGAAAAAGTGAAGAAAAAGAGGGAGGCCTTCATGAAATACAAGAGATCACAGAGAGAGGAAGACAGGCATCTGTATTTGGAAAAACAGAGAAGCTAGCAAAGTAGTCAGGAAGGCAAAGATTCAAAAGCAGGAGGAAATAGCCAATGCAATAAAATGGGGGGATAAGACATTTTTCAGATATGTTAGTGAGAAGAGGAAGGGTAAAAGTGGTACTGTCAGACTCAAGGGTGCAGGGGAGGAATATGTAGAAGCTGATAAGGATAAAGCCCATACAAAAATAGAGTGTGATATGTAACAGCAATTAAGCTAGCACCATAAATAATGTCGGAAGAATCGCCTTGAGGTTTAAATCACCTCTTGAAGCTTAACTTCCATTTTGCTCAAACTGTTTAAATTGAGCTCACAATGGAGCAAAATAGGTAAAAACACCATAAAAAGTGCCCCCTATATAAAACCAAAATGTGTGAATAAAGCCAACGTAGTTAAATATGGCTCTCAACTTATCATGAAAACATACTCATGAAAAGAGCTGGAAGGAATTTCAAAACAAAGGATGAAAAACGCGGGTAAGACTTATCTTAAATTGTTGAAAGAATGTCCTCCATATCCGCTACATGTTTTTTCAATTCCTCGACAAAATCTCTCCCAAATGTCAGGAAGCATTTGCAGTTATAAGCAAGACACAGCACTGCGTTTCGGGCAACAAAATTATTTAGCCCTGTTTCAACGCTTAATGCAACTGCAAGAAAAAGAACTCGATCTGACAACTGCTCCAAAACGCTAGCGCATGCTCAATGGCAATCTTGACATTTGGGAGAGATTTTGTCGAGGAATTGAAAAAACATGTAGCGGATATGGAGGACATTCTTTCAACAATTTAAGATAAGTCTTACCCGCGTTTTTCATCCTTTGTTTTGAAATTCCTTCCAGCTCTTTTCATGAGTATGTTTTCATGATAAGTTGAGAGCCATATTTAACTACGTTGGCTTTATTCACACATTTTGGTTTTATATAGGGGGCACTTTTTATGGTGTTTTTACCTATTTTGCTCCATTGTGAGCTCAATTTAAACAGTTTGAGCAAAATGGAAGTTAAGCTTCAAGAGGTGATTTAAACCTCAAGGCGATTCTTCCGACATTATTTATGGTGCTAGCTTAATTGCTGTTACATATCACACTCTATTTTTGTATGGACATTTTTGTATAGGGTTTATGTTAGTTTGTTTTGGTATGATAAGGATAAAGCGGAATTGCTTAACAAATATTTCTGTTCTGTGTTCACAGATGAAGAACCAGGAGCAGGACCTCAGAAAACACCCACAAACAGGAACAGAAGCGAGGGACATCTTGAACAATTTTCAGAAGACTATGTTGGTGAGAAACTAGCTCAACTTAAAGTAGACAAAGCGATGGGACCAGATGGGATACACCCTAGAATACTGAGGGAGCTTGGGGACGTTCTAGCAGCTCCACTGACTGACCTTTTCAATGCCTTGTTGGAGTCGGGAGTGGTGCCAAAGGACTGGAGAGAGGCTCATGTGGTGCCTTTATACAAAAGCGGAAGTAAGGATGTGGTTGAAAAGTACAGGCCGGTTAGTTTAACTTCGGTAGTGAGTAAATTATTGGAAACGCTGCTGAAAGAGAAAATAGTGAGGTTTCTAGAGTCCAGTGGATTACAGGATCCAAGGCAGCATGGATTCACCAGAGGCAGGTCTTGTCAGATAAATCTGATTGATTTCTTTGACTGGGTGACCAGGGAGCTGGACCAAGGGAGAGCCCTAGATGTGGTGTATTTACATTTCAGTAAAGCCTTTGACACTGTTCCTTACAGGCGACTTATAAAAAACTGAGCACCCTAGGGATGGACCCTAAAGTTACTGCTTGGGTTAGAAATTGGTTGGGTGGGAGGCAACAAAGAGTACAGATAAATGGAGCTCACTCTGAGGAGAAGGATGTTACCAGTGGTGTGCCCCAGGGATCTGTCCTTGGTCCGATTCTTTTTAACATCTTTGTCAGTGATATAGTGGAAGGGCTGTCAGGTAAGGTTTGCCTCTTTGCGGATGATACCAAAATCTGCAATAGAGTAGACACCCAGGAAGGTGTAGATAACATGAGGAGGGATCTAGCTAAGATTGAAGAATGGTCTAGAATTTGGCAGCTGGGATTTAATGTTAAAAAATGTAAGGTCATGCATTTGGGCTGCAGCAATCCAAGGGAGCAATATAGTATAGGGGGTGAAGTACTTTTGTCCACTAAAGAAGAGCGGGACCTAGGCATGGTTGTGTCTGATGACCTTAAAGTAGCTAAACAGATAGAAAAAGCGATGGCAAAAGCTAGAAGGATGCTTGGGTGCATACGGAGAGGAATGGCTAGCAGAAAAGAGGAGGTGATAATGCCTCTGTATAAGTCTTTGGTGCGACCTCATTTGGAGTATAGTGTGCAATTTTGGAGACCGCACCTTCAAAAGGATGTGAACAGGATGGAGTCCGTGCAGAGGGTGGCTACTAAAATGATTAATGGTCTTCATTATAAAGCATATGAGGACAGATTTAAGGATCTTAAGGTGAAATTAGACTTACCTGCTAATTGTTGTTCCTTAAGGAACTCGAGTCCAGTCCCGGAATCTCTGGGGATCTAGGTTCCTCCAGCAGCTTGGAGACTGAACAATGACATTCTTTGATGTCACCAGTACAAGTACCCGAGGGACCGCCTCCTTGCTCCAGGTTACCTACTGACAAAGCAGACTCACCAGAGCAACAATTAAGTAGCTTAAAAAGACATTAAACTTTAATAAACTATAATAACATTAACAGATTTTAACTATAGATTAAGACACATAATGTGCCCTTAAAGAAACATTATAACATTCCTATTATAGTCTGCCCCCCGTCTCAACAGAAATATAATAGTTTACAAAGATCCTCCAAAAATATCTCCCCCCCAAAATGGGCCATTAAACATACCATGATCATACTATACCTCTTAGCTTCAGGAATGTAATCCAGGGAGGGATGCGGGACTGGACTGGAGTTCCTTAAGGAACAACAATTAGCAGGTAAGTCTAATTTCACCTTCCTTATCGTCTCTCCAGTCCAGTCCCAGAATCTCTGGGATGTAACAGAGCAGTAAAAATCTCTAATGGGTGGGACCTGCTAAACCAACCTGAAGCACTGCTGATCCAAAACAAGTATCTCTTTTTGCCTCTATATCCAATCGATAATGTTTCACAAAGGAATTCAATGAAGACCAAGTCGCCACTTTACATATCTCCACAGGCGGCACTAAACTATAATCAGCCCAAGACGCAGCTTGCACTCTTGTTGAATGCGCTTTAAGCCCATTAGGTATTGTCTTACCCTTCAACAAATACGCTGAAGCTATAGTTTCCTTGATCCACCTGGCAATAGAAGCTTTGGAAGCTGCATATCCCTTTCTTGCACCTCCAAAAAGAACAAACAGTCTGTCTTACGGAATCCCTGTGTCCGCTTTAAATACATTTTTAAAGCTCTACAAACATCTAAAAGATGCAACCTTTTGAACTGAATCTCCTTATCAGTATTTTGAAATACTGGCAAAGAAACTTCCTGATTGACATGAAAAGCTGATACCACTTTGGGTAGAAACGAAGGTACTGGTCTCAAAACCACTTTCTTCTCATAAAACAAGAGAAAGGGTTTCCTAGACAATGCCCGCAACTCAGAAATTCTTCGCGGTGATGAAATAGCTACAAGAAAAAGTACTTTGAGCGAAAGAACTTTTAATGACGCTCATGAAAAGGCTCAAACGGTTCCCGTACTAAAGCCTCCAATACCAAATGAAGATCCTAAGACGGAACGCATGGTCTACATGGCGGCCTCAATAGAGAAACCGCTCTCAAAAAACGCTTCACATCCGGATGCGCACCTAGCACCTCACCATTTATTCTTCCTCTATAACAAGAGAGACCTGCCAGCTGCACCTTTAATGAAGCAGCTGCTAAGCCTTTCTCAAACCCATCTTGCATGAAAGATAGAATTTGAGAAATAGAAGCTTTTAATGCCTCCAAACCTTTATCTTCACACCATGCTTCGAATATTCTCCAAATACAAATATATGCCAAAGAGGTAGACCTCTTCCTTGCTTTCAACAAAGTGGAAATCACCGCCGAAGAGTAACCTCTGGCCATTAACCTCGCCCTTTCAACAGCCAAGCCGTAAGCGAGAATCGAGCCACCTGTGGCATGTGAAGAGGACCCTGATGCAACAGATCTTCTCTCATTGGTAAGAGCCATGGCCGGTCTACCAGGCCCTCCGACATTCTCTCCCGTCTCCGACTGAAAAACCGATTAACTTTTGCCGACTCGAAGGTTGCCATGAGATCCACTATTGGAATTCCCCACCAATTTATTATCAGTTGGAATACCTGCGGATGCAGAACCCACTCTCCTGGATCCACTCTTACCCGACTTAAAAAAAATCGGCTTTCACGTTGTCCACTCCTGCTACATGAGCTGCAGACAAAGCTTTCAAATTCCTCTCGGCCCAAAAGAACAGCTGCTCGGCTTTGGCCTCCAGAGAGACACTGCTTGTGCCGCCTTGACGGTTGACGTAAGCAACTGCGGTCGCATTGTCTGATAGAACACGAACTGCCTTCCCCTGAAGATAACCCTGAAAAACTTGTAGAGCAAAGGTTACTGCCCTCAATTCCAATCTGTTGATTGACCAAACCTTTTCCTGAATGGTCCATTGACCTTGAACAAACTTTCCATCAAAGTGAGCTCCCCAGCCCACAAGACTGGCATCCGTTGTAACAGGGATCCAAACAGGCGATTCTAGCTGCATTCCTCCCTCTAGAATCCCTGGTTGTATCCACCATTGTAGACCTCAACAGGGTCTCCGGAAGGCAGGGTAACCTCCTTGAGAGAGGATCTTTCTGATGAGACCACCTCCTTAGTAACGCTCTCTGTAACGGCCTCAATATGAGTTCTTGCCCATGGGACTAAGTCTAACGTTGCTGCCATGGTTCCCAGCAACTGCAAATAATGCCATGCAGTGGGATTTTCTCTGTTCAAGAAACTCCGCACCAGATTTCTCAACACTAGCACTCGAGACTGAGGAAGAAACACCCTTCCTATTCTCGTATCGAAACGAGCTCCCAGATGTTCTAGATTCTGTGAGGGAATCAACTTGCTCTTTGCCATATTGACAACCCAACCCAGACTCTGTAAAAATCCCACTACTCTGGTTGTTGCCAACTCGCTTTCTTTTTCGGACTTTGCCCAAATCAACCAATCGTCCAAATATGGGTGAACTAGAATTCCTTCTTTTCTCAATGCTGCCGCAACAACCACCATTACCTTGGTAAACGTTCGCGGAGCCGCTGATAAACCGAACGGCAACGCCTGAAATTGGAAATGACCCATTGGAACCGCAAATCTCAAAAATTTCTGATGCTCCAGACGAATGGGAATGTGTAGATACGCCTCTGTCAAATCCAGAGAAGTAAGAAACTCCCCTTTTCTTACTGCCATTATTACAGACCTCAGTGTTTCCATGAGAAAATGAGTTATCCGAAGGCAGCGATTGACCTTTTGAAGATCCAAAATTGGTCGAAAAGACCCTTCTTTCTTTGGAACCACAAAATAAATGGAGTATCGACCAGAACCGCGTTCGCCTGGCGGCACCGGAACAACAGCTTTTAGATTCAAAAGTTTTTGCAAGGTTTCGCACACTGCCGCAGCCTTGCAAGGAGATTGAATGAACCAATCGACCACCGGGCAATGAAGTTCCAGAGCATATCCTTCCCGAATGATCTCCAACACCCAGCAATCGGATGTGATCTGAACCCAGGCTGAATAAAACTCCCGTAGCCGACCTCCCACGGGTATCAATTCCACCTGGGCCCTCCTTACATCATTGTGATTTTCTAGGGTTTGAAGAAGAGGAAGTTGCAAATCCCCTATTTGCTCCTCGAAAACCCCAAAAACCCTGACTTCTAAAATATTGTCGTCCTCTCTGAAATTGTCCAAAACGTGTGGAACAAAAACGACAAAAATCTCTGAACTGACCCCTAGTTGCCTGAATTGGACATCCTAGCTTCTGCCTGTCCTCTGGCAGCTTACCACCTTTAGACTCTCCTAAGTCTTTTACCAATTTATCTAAGTCCTCACTAAAAAGTAGTTTATCCCTAAAAGGGAAGTTTAGTGAGCCTTGCTTTAGAAGAAGCATCTGCCACCCAGTTACGCAACCATAAATATCTTCTCGCCGCCACTACCGAGACCATACTCTTAGACAAACCCCTAATAAGGTCATAATGAATATCTGCTAAATAAGCTGCCCCAGTCTCTAAGCGGGACGCTTCTGTTGCAGTCTTCCACACTATCTCCATGTACATGCTGAGACCAACGAAGACAAGCTCTGGCTACCCAAGCTCCACAAATTGAAGCCTGAATGGATAAAGCATTGACATCAAACACCTGCTTTAACAATGTATCCAACCTTCTATCGTGGCTATCCTTGAGGGCGGCACCACCTTCCACAGGAATTGTAGTCTTTTTACTAACAGCCAAAACCGCTGCATCTACTTTGGGAGACTTAAACAATTCCCGATCCTGATCCAGTAAAGGATATAAACGAGCCATGACTCTGGACCCCTTTAGACCAGCCTCGGGCATGTCCCATTCCTGCTGAATCATCTCCTTTACGACTCTGTGTAACAGAAAAGCCCTTTGTGTTTTTCTAAAAGCTTGTAACAAAGGATCCTCCAAAAGTAGAGCCTTCATCTGGCCCAGATTTCCTACTGCTGCATTAGCGCTGAACCCATTAACGCTGAACTCATCTTCTGCTGCCTCCCCAGGTTCGTTGCTCCACCCCGGAAGTGACGCTGGCTCCCGTGCTCCATAACACTCTGCTTGGCGCGGCGCCCCGCGCCGCGTGCGCGCGCCGAAGGAGCGCGCACAAGGAGCAAGACTTGCTCCTTGTGCGAGCTCCTTGGGGCGAGGTCCGGGGCGGTAGCATCGGGACTCTCATTTCCTGGCTCTTAAGTTTTCGGTCTATGTGTACTGCCTCTCTTCACTTGTCTGGGTACACTTCTCGTCCTAGTGTTTTTACCCTTGTGCCCTTCGCTTTTCTCCTCCTACTCCTCTTTCAGGCTATGGCCGCCATCCCGGTTCACTGGGGCTGGCGTCCGGCCCCTATGACTGCTGCTCCCTCTGCTCCTCTTTTTCGCCAGCTTTCACATCTAGCTTCCTGTCCCGAAACTTTGTCTTTCCCCTCCCCCTCCTCTTCCCTCTCCCTTCCCCCTCCCCCTCCTCTTCCCTCTCCCTTCCCCCGGTGTATCTGCAACTTGCACTGGTTAACTGTCGTTCTGTCCGCTCCAAATCTCTCTTGATCTACGATCTGATTGTAGCGCATAACCTAGATATTTTGTTTTTAACCGAAACTTGGTTGAAAGAAGGGGATGAGCCCCTCCTAAACCGTTGTCTCCCCCCAGGTTATTCCTTTTTCTCTGTGTCTCGCCGGGGCAGGTGCGGTGGAGGTGTGGCTATCCTCTATCGCTCCTCTCTCTGTCTGTCTGAACTTATCTCCTCTCCTTCTTTGCATTACCCTGAGTCCTTGCTCGTAAAATTGAGTTCCTCTACCACTTCCTATTACTTTCTTCTTATTTATGCTCCTCCCTCCCTTTCTACTACTTCTTGGGATTCTTTATTGGCCACCATAGCTGAGGCTACTCTGCTTTATCCCCATCTTCTCATACTAGGGGACTTTAATGTGCATGCTGACTCTCCTTCCTCGGCAAAGGATTCTTCTTTTCTCACTTTTCTTTCTGACCTCTCTCTTCGTCAAGCTGTTTCCTTCCCCACCCACACTGCTGGTCATTCTCTTGATCTTCTTATTACCTCTGTTTCTTTTCCCCTTCTTTCTTCATCTTTATCCTCCTTTCCCCTCCCCTGGTCAGATCATCATTGCCTATTATTTTCTGTACCTGTTCCCCCTTTGATCTCCCCTACTCCCCCAGACCCTCATTCTGTCCAATTACCTATTCGGAAAATTACTGCAGACACTCTCCTACAATTCCCTTCCCCTGCCACTTTGTTTCCCTCGGACTTCGACTCCCTCTCTGTGGATGACAAGGCCCAATGCTGGAATTCCACCCTCCAATCTGCTTTAAACCTGGTTGCCCCAGTCCGTTCCCGTCCCCGTTCCTCTCATCACCCACACCATCCTTGGTTCCATCCTGGTCTCTTTCTGCACTGTCGATACCTTCGTCGGGCAGAAAGGCGTTGGCGAAAGCATCCCTCTTCCAACACGCTATCAGCTTTTCGTCTTTGTCATCAGCACTAACGGTCCCTTCTTCACACTGCCAAACGCGACTATTTTTCTAATCTTATCTCTTCTTCTTCTAATTCTTCTCGCCGTTTATATTCTATACTGCACTCCCTTACTGCTTCTCACTCCCCTTCCTCCTCCTTCTCTCCTTCCGCCTCTTCCCCTCCTGACCCTTCCTCCCTTGCTACTTTCTTTGCCAACAAGGTTAACTCCCTTCGTCAATCTTTCCCGTTGTGTCCCCCTCCCCTTTCTCCTCCTGCCCTATCCTTTTCCCCACCTCTTCCCCTCCCTTCTCCATCTGCTCCTGTGCTATCTCATCTCTGGTCCTCTTTTACTTTGATCTCTCCCTCTGTTCTTCAGGAAACCTTCCTTTCTCTTCGCAAGACCACTTGCTCTGCTGATCCTGTCCCATCCTCATGGCTTCTTGAACCCTCCTTAGCTCTTTCACCTTATATCCTTTCCCTGTTTAACTCTAGTTTATCCTCTGGTATTTTCCCTAACAGCTGGAAGCACGCTACTGTCCGCCCTATTCTGAAATCCCATTCTTCCGATCTCTCTGTGCTTGCTAACTGGCGCCCCGTTTCCAACCTTTCTTTCCTTTCTAAACTCCTTGAAAAACTGGTCTTTACACAACTTTCCTCCCACCTTGAAGCTTCCCTCACTCTTCATCCCCGCCAATCCGGTTTTCGCCCTGCCCACAGCACTGAAACGGTTCTTCTCTCTCTTCTTAACGAACTTCACGCTGCCCACGATCGGGGTCTCTACACACTGGCTGTCTCTCTTGATCTCTCTGCTGCTTTCGACTTGGTGGACCACCGCACCCTTCTCACCCGTCTGCACGAAGCTGGTCTTTCTGGGACGGTTCTCCAATGGTTTCATTCTTTTCTTTCTTGTCGTTCTTTTTCTGTAGTTTCCGGGTCCTCCTCCTCTGCTTCTACCCCTCTCCCTTGTGGGGTTCCCCAAGGGTCTGTTCTCGCACCGCTTCTCTTTAATATTTTCCTGGCACCCCTCACTCTTCTAGTCCAACAGTTCGGTATCTCCGCATACTATTATGCGGATGATATCTTCCTCTTGCACCGTACTAACTCTGCTTCCCCAGACATCACTCCCCTCAATCTTTGTCTTGCTGCTATTGCCACCTGGTTCTCTTCTAACTTTCTGCAAGTGAATCCTTCTAAGTCGCATGCCATCTGGTTCACGTTTGGGGGTCCCTCTCCCTCTTGTGCCCCTTCCTTCCCTTCACAACCTATTTCTCTTGTTTCTTCACTCCGCTATCTCGGTGTTATACTTGATCCCTCTCTCTCTTTTAAGGATCACATCTCCTCCATCATCCAACGCTCTTTCTTTACACTTAGACAACTTCGCTCTATTCGTCCTTTTCTGTCCCCCTCCGCCTTAGCTACCCTTCTCCTTTCCCTTGTGATGTCCCGTCTTGACTATTGTAATGTTGTCCTTGTCGGTTTACCCAAATCCCAATTGTCTCGTCTTCAACGTATTCAAAACTCAGCTGTCCGTCTTCTTGCCCATGCCTCACGTTTTGACCATGTCACCCCGCTTCTTTTCCGCTATCACTGGTTGCCTATCTCTTTCCGTGCTCAATACAAAATTCTCATCCTTACACATAGGGCGGTTCACACTGGCACTCCCCTTTACCTCTCTGACCAGATACATTTTCGCCCTCCCCCCGTCTACTTCGTGCTATACACTCCAACCGCCTTGCCCTCCCCTCACCTTCCCAGGCTCACCTTGTCTCTACCCGTACTTCTGCCTTCTACTTCCTAGCCCCCAGCCTCTGGAACTCACTCCCTTCCTCACTCCGCGCAGAGGAGTCCTATCACACATTCAAATCGCAACTCAAAACCTACCTCTTCAGTCTCGCATTCGACCTGCCATCCCCAGTCCCCCCCCCTGTTACCTCCTCCCCTTTATCCTCCTGACACCAACTTCTGCAATCATGGTTCGTTCTTTTCTTGTCTATCCTTTTTCTCTTCTTTCCTGTCTGTTTTATTGGCGTTCCTTTCCTCTTTCCAGCCATTTTAAACTGTTTTTAAGAAACTGTTTTAAGTTGTTTTAACTTGCATTGTAAACCGCCCAGGTACTATTAGTGTTGGGCGGTATATAAAGTCCAAATAAACGTAAACGTAAACGTATATTAAGTGTTTTAAGAGTTTCCATAATCAAAGCAGGCAACTCCTCTCTGCAGAAAACACAAACTACTCTCGCCTGGTCCTCCTGATCCGTGAGTTCTCCTTCTTCTAATTCCTCATCAACTTCCAAATCTTGATCCATAAGATCCGAGCAAATCTCTTCAGAGGCTACGGAAGGCTCCTGTGAGTCCTTCCCTGCCTTAACCTTCTTAACAGGGACAGCTCCCTCAGCAACCTCCAGAGGAGTACCAGGTCACTTTTTCCCGAGATCCCCTCCTCCAGAGGGTAGAGGACCTTTTCCAAAAGTCTGCTGCAGCAGAGATACAAAATCTTTTGAAAATAACGCCGTCAAACCTGAAGAAAATATTGATGGTACTTGCGGCACATCAGGAAGAGAAGAAGGTCCTGCCATAGGCTCTGGTAAGAGCTGCGGGGGCGAATTAATAGCCAATAAAGATAAGGAAGCAAGTTTAGAACCTTCTGCAGTGGTTTCCAAAGCATGTTCCATATCAGGGGACTCCTGAACGCAGGATTTACAAACCCCCGAATCAGATAAAGGCCCTCTCCTGGAACCACAAACCAAACATTGCGGCTTAGAAGGCATTGTATCACCAAAGCTCTAAAAAGAGACTCCTAATTTAAAATTTGAATAATGAAAACAAAAATATTTTTTTTTTTACATGAACAACCTCAAAGAGAATAAATGGAATAAATTAAAATAAATCTAAGTAAATTAAATTAAAATAAAGCTATTAACTTTAGAAAGAAGCATCAAAAAATGAAGCTTTTGCCTTCAAAATAAATTCACTGTTTGCCGTTATCGTGCACGCGCCGAAAAGCGCGGCCTGCACCAAATCCAACTGCCATCTCCAAACAGCTGCGCAATAAAGAATTACCATCTTAGTGCTGCAGTGAGGAGAAAAAGCCCCAAATTACATCAAAACAGCCGGTTCACACCACGCTAAACAGTTTCAGCGTCGGAGGAGAAACCGGAAGCAGCGGACAGCACAAAATATAAAAAACAAATTACATCTGCTCCAGCAGCCAAATCAGCTGTACGGCTCTCCAAAACAGCACTCGGCTGCGACGATCCTGCCTTTCCTTTCGCTCCTCACCCAAAGTAAGTAGGTTTAGAGACAAAAATCTTTGTTAGATGAACTGAGCCGTCCAAATAAACAAACAAATAAACGCGGCTTTTGGCAGGCAGAATAAATGCGGCTTTTGGCAGACAAAAAAGGAGAGAGAGGGAGGGCACACCTCTGAACCTCTAAGCCCTTAATATTCCATTGAAAAATAAATCTAAGTAACTTAAATTGAAGGAAGACTGCTTAATTGTCCCTCCAGTGAGTCCAGAATCTCTAGGCTCATCAACCTCCAGCTGCTTGGAGACAGAACAAACTGGAGCAAGGAGGCGGTCCCTCGGGTACTTGTACTGGTGACATCAAAGAATGTCATTGTTCAGAATCCAAGCTGCTGGAGGAACCGAGATCCCCAGAGATTCCAGGACTGGACTGGAGAGACAATAAGGAATATGTACACCTTAGAGGAAAGGCGGAATAGAGGTGATATGATTGAGATGTTCAAATACCTCCGTGGCATAAATGTTCAGGGAGAGAGCCTCTTTCAATTGAAAGCAATTCTGCTATGAGGGGACATGGGATGAGGGTGAAGGGAGATAGATTCAGGAGTGATATACGGAAATATTTCTTTACGGATCCGTGGAATAGTCTCCCAGTGGAGGTGGTAGAGATGAGGACAGTAACTGAATTTAAAAAAAGCATGGGACAAACACAGAGGATCTCTAAAGGTAAAAAGGGGACTGTTGTAGTTGTTGATATGGAAGGACAGACTAGATAGGCCATGTGGTCTTTTTCTGTCGTCATATTTCTATGTTTCTATGTTCCACAGTGCTGAAATTCTCAGACTCAGCAATAGTTGAGACAGTTACACTGATTACCAATTAAATAGAGATGTAAATTTAAACTGTTGGTGTTAACATTTCAGGTTATAAGGAATGGGAAATATTTATATTTAAAAAAGAGACTACAATCTTATGTACCTAAGAGATAGTTATCTCTGGGTCCTCTAAGAGGTTACTCGGAGAAAACCATACATATTATTCGTAAATAACTTGGAGATCAAAAGCTTTTAGTGTGACAGGAACTCAATTATGGAATGCTTTACCTACCAGTTTAAGAATGGAAACAAATTTGTTAGGTTTTAGCAAAGGAGTAAAAATCATTTTATGCCCTGTGGAAGAGTAATTGTGGCAGGCGGCTGATGGGGAATTGAGATATCTTGATTGTTTCTTATGTCTGACTGTTTTCCTTTTTTAATTGTATTTTTATTGATTGTCAAAGATGGTATATAAAAATGTTTAGTCAGTACAGACAATGGAGACCTCTGGTGGTAGGTACCATTAACTACACACAGAAACCATAGACCAGACACAGAATGGATAACATAGTAACATAGTAAATGACGGCAGATAAAGACCAGCATGGTCCATCCAGTCTGCCCAGTAATACGGCAAGAGTAGGTGCACCTGTTGCTCTGTGCAGGCCACCCCTCCCCATGTCTCTGTCTAGGGGTGGACCCACCACTTCATGTAGAACACCCCTATTTGTTGAAAAGTTAGATGGTTCCGTTTATTTTGTTGTATCCTGTTTCTGTAAAGGGATCTGCTGTGCTTGTCCCATGCTGTTTTGAATTCCGTCACCATGTCTGCCCCCACCACTTCCATCGGGAGAGCATTCCAAGCATCCACCACCCTTTCAGTAAAAAAATATTTCCTGACATTGCCTTTCAATTTTCCACCTTGCAGCTTCATGTTATGCCCTCTAGTTTTGCAGCTTCCCCGTCTTTGGAAGAGGTTTGTTTGTTCATCGTTCCTCTTTAAGTATTTAAAGGTCTGAATCATATCTCCCCTGTCCCTCCTCTCCTCCAAAGTGTACATATTTAGGTCTTCAAGTCTCTTCTCATAAGGTTTCTTACGCAGGCTCCAAATCATTTTGGTCGCCTTTCTCTGAACAGTTTCCAGTCTTTTTACATCCTTTGCAAGATATGGTCTCCAAAACTGAACACAGTATTCTAAGTGAGGCCTCACCAGTGACTTGTACAGTGGCATTAGTACCTCTTCCTTTCTGTTGGTAATCCCTCTTTGTATGCAGCCCAATATCCTCCTGGCTTTTGCCACCGCCTTGTCGCACTGTTTTGCCACCTTGAGATCATCAGAGATAATCACACCAAGGTCTTTCTCCTGAACTATGCACACCAACCTCTCGCCCCCCTATCGCGTACATTTCCCTTGGATTTCTGCTACCTAAATGCATGAGACAAGCTTCTTGGTTTATTTATTTATTTATTTATTTAAGGTTTTTCTATACCGCACTATTCGGCATCAGCACGGTTTACAATAAACAAGTTTGTACAATGAGGAACAGCCATACATTGAACTTACATAGAACAGGGAGTTTAAACATGGATAACAGGTGAACTTTATACATAGCAAACAAAGGGAGATTTAAACAAGGGTAACAGGTGAACTTTATACATTATATACACAGGGATTGCATCACATCTAAGTTTATGATACAGGCCCTAAGGGGGATAGATGGGGGAGGTGACGAGTTTTCATCGGAAATTGGTTAGACAGCGTTGGCTTGTTAGACTATAAGATCATGTGGTACTGTCTAGGTGATGCTGTCGGAGTTACCAAAGTGTTGTATAAATAATTGCAGTTTGAGGGCTTTTCTGAACTGGGGGAGGTTATTTATGCTGCGGATTTATGTTGGGAGGGAGTTCCAGCAAGAAGGGGCGAATAAGGCAAAGGCACGCTTTCTAGTGGATTTGTTGCATTTTGTGATGGCTTTTGGAAGGAGGATGGTATTGCAGGATGTGGGTTCTTCTTAATCTGTTGTTTGGAGTAAGTTGGATCATATCTGACAATATATTTGCGGTGATACAGTTGACTGCTTTGAAGGTCAAAGTGAGGATCTTAAATGTGATCCTGTACTGGACGGGGAGCCAGTGCAAGCTCTTCAGGATAGGGGTGATATGTTCTCTGCGAGATGCGCCATAGAGGGTTCTTGCTGCGGTATTCATCGCAAGCTGTAAGGGGTTTATCGAGCTCTTTGGGAGTCCAAGTAGGATGGGGTTGGCGTAATCGAAGTGGGGCATGATTATGGCCTGGAAGACTGTTCTGAAGTCGTTTGGTTCAAGGGTGTTCTTTATGAGGCGTAGTGTCCGTAATTTGTGGTATATTGTTCTGATTGTGTTGTCTATATGAGCATGCATGTCCAGGTGCTGGTCCAGTGCTGGTCCAGTGGTTTGAAAGGAAAAGTCAAAGAAGCAGTTAACTATCTTTCAGGGTAACTAGTTG
The DNA here is from genome assembly GCA_033557465.1 of Ichthyophis bannanicus. Lineage (NCBI taxonomy): Eukaryota > Metazoa > Chordata > Amphibia > Gymnophiona > Ichthyophiidae > Ichthyophis > Ichthyophis bannanicus. The sequence goes on along the minus strand of CM066047.1, from coordinate 34,228,847 downwards.
AGCATTTACTTTGCAGACCCTTGAAGGGTTCTGGTGGGATGATTACACTTGGTATTACACAGTGCATGGCCAAACTGGGAAAATTACCAGCTATTATAAAGCACTGCTTGAAACTCGGATCCTCAGCATATGGAGGCTACATTCTGATGCTCACATCAAGGTTGATTTGTTCAAAGACTTTCTTCCGTGTCTCTGTGGTTAAATTCAAAGAGCACCCAAAAAGTCTAACTGAAAGCTAAATGCTAACCTGTGACAGTCAGAGGAGGGCAATAGTTCAGAATGAGGAACCCTTGCTGAAGATCAATTTTCATAAACAAGTGCACCTGGCAAGTATTCCACCAGAGCACAAAATGCTCTGCGCTCGCTCATTTCATTGGGAATTTCTAATTTTCCATTTCTTCTCTCTTGTTTAAAAACCTCGTCCATAAAAACGATACCCAATTTAAAAGAAAATCCATGCAGTTCTTTCAGGCAGGTCCTAAACTCTTGTAGGTAAGCCAGTCAATTCCTTTACTCCCATGTTTCTCAGAATAGAAAACGACACTCTGGCATCAAGGATCTACTTTAAATGTGTCTGGTCATGTGCTTTTCAGATGTTTCCAGTTTGTAGCTATGCCCCTCCTTTTGCATTAAGAAGTCTGAAAAGCTAGGAGGAGGAAGGGCGTTCAGCGATAATATAGAGACCACTGGCAGAAATAGAGAAATGTAGTTGCTTCAGAACTCACTAGGCCTGGACAAGAAAAGTTTATTTACGAGTCCAAAAATGTTGAATAAATACAGAAAACTGGGTAACAAGTAAGGCATTTTAGCAACTTTTTTGTCTATATATCTCTGTAGCTTTAAAGATGAAATGTAGTTTTTCCCATTAAACTTCCTTTTCTTGAATCCTGTCAGATCAGTCCAGTAACATCACAGAGATAAAGGGGTGGTGCAGAGGAGGAACTTGCCAGTATCCAAATGTCAAAGCAGTGGAATTAAAATCTGAAACTGAACAATAGAACAATTCTCCTCCTCTAGGAACTCCACCAGGGAAGGGTCAGAAAGAAAGTAGAAATAGAATAAAAGAGATGATAATTCCTGGGCTCTCACAACAAACAGCTACTGGATAGGTTTCATCAAATTTAGAGACCTTAAAGAGAAGGAACAACCCACTGCAACCATCATCTTCCCAGTAGGACTTTTGACTGGTCTAGGAGGATCCATGGAAAGGAAATTAACAGCAAAGACTAAATGTCACTTTCCTTATCCTGCTAGACCAGTTCAGAAGCATAAGAAATATCCAAGCCCTTTCCACCATGGGTGGGGGGGATAAGAAGCCTGCTCTGAAAAAAACATCTGCCCGAAAAGCAATCTTTCTTGACTAGCACATCTAATCTGTAAAGGTTAAGGAGGACCAGGTGGCCAAGTGCCCTCTGGAGTGAAGACTCTGAGCTCTGTCCAGAGAGAGGCTTGAGCTCTCATCAAAATGTGCGCCAAGGGCCTCTGGAATTGTAGAGCAGTAAAAATATAGAAGATGTCCCCTTCTCTGATACACCTGAACAAAGAAGATCCTAGTAGCTCCGTAACCCTTGTGAGGCTACCTGAACAAAATGAGCAGCCTATTGCTTTCAAATACCAGGGAAGAATCTGATGAACATTTAAGAAATGAAGAGAGATTTGTTAAGATGGAATAGAGAGACACTACGCTAGATAAGGACAGCACTGGTTCTCCACAAAAGGGTTGCAGCTCAGGAATACACTTTGCTAAACAGATAACCATCAGAAAAATTCTCTTAAGAGAGAGACAGATCCTTTAAGGGTATCTTCTTAACGGGAATAACAGGATGTAGCACAACGGAACTGTGGGACCAGGATAAGATTATGTATTTGCACTATTTTTATACTGCTATAGGTATTCAAACATCGCAGTTTACAATGGAGAAGGGAACCAGATTAACACACACATAGCAAATAAAGAGAGACAGGACAGATAAAACAGGGTAGGTGAGGTAATTCAACAATCGTTACCGAAACTAATAATACACATAGCCAGATGAAAACAAGAGGGAGGGAGGCAGGGAAGGGTAAGAAGAGGAAATTCAGGGGACCAAGTCTGGTGGGGAGCATTACTTGAAGGCACATAAAAAAAAGCCAATTTTCAATCCTGACTTGAAAAACTTGTAGGAGAACTTGAGACATAGGTGTGGGGGAGGACATTTGAGAGAGCACGGGCTGAACAGTAAAAGGCCATGGACGTATATGTATCCAGATGTAAGTTGGAGATGGAAGGAATGACCATAATATTTGGATCGCTGACCGCAAGGCCCGGGTAGAGCTGTATGAAATGAGTTGGGAATGGAGGCAGCAGAGAAGGCCAGTGTAGAATGCGCGATGGGCTAGAAGGAGAATTTTGAAATGGATTCAGAAGAGAACTGGAAGTCAATGTTGCTCTTACAGTAATGGTGTAACGTGGACAGTGATCCCATTAGCGAATTAAAGCTCTATAGGGAGAATCAAATTTAACTCCCAAAAGAAAGAAAGGCATATCTGGGTGCAAGACCATGGCGAAACCCTGAATCTGACTCTATAACCTTAAATAGCTTCCACCTGAACCGTCCAAAAACAAAGAGCCAAACTCTTATCAAATTTCTTTCAATGACAGGAAAGTGTTGGAATGACTACCCACAAGAATGAAACTATTAATTCTTTGCAACAGTTTTCAAAAACAGCCGTATAAAACAAACATAAGATAGTGAAGCGGAGTTCTTGCAAGCCTTCAGCAAGGTAGAAATTACAGCTAAAGAATATCTTTTTTTACACAGACACTCTGCATCATAACTAGGCCCCAATGTAAATTCTCCTGAACAAGAAGGCGGCAGAGAGGAATCCCAGGTCTTGGGTTTCATCATATCCGTATATCAACCAATCTAGAGCTACAAGGATTTTATTTATTTATTTATTAACATTTTTTATATACCGCACTATTCATTACCAGCGCGGTTTACATGGAACAAGAAAACTTCAGACAAGTTACATTTATCTGGGTTATTACATATAACAGGACCATTAACTTGGATAACCGGGTCAATTATTTACAACAAAACAACAAGAGCAACTATTTACATACTATTTACATCCCTGTTAACAGTTTGTCCGAGCACAGCCACTATCAGAGCGCTACCTGGGTGGATAAGGGGTAAGAGCGGGTGCCGTTGTGGCAAACATCTCCGCAGCAGAGCTCTCTGCAACAGCCACATGTGGGCTCACGCCCAGGGACCCAACTCATCCGACACCACTATCGACCTCAACAACTGAAGATAGTGCCAGGCCATTGGAGCCACCATGCTGAGAAATTACCGGATCTGACTCTGCAGAGTCTTCATCCATTCTTCAGGCAAGGACACCAGTTCCCTGTATGTCCAGAAGCGGGCCCACCAAGTACACCAAAATCCTGGGACAGCTGTAGGTTGCTTTTGGTAAAATTGACTGCTCAGTGAGTCGTTGCAGACAGTCGATGACTCGGTCTGTGATCTTCCTGCTTTGCTCCCGGGACTTCACTCGTACCAGCCAATTGTCCAGGTAAGGATGTACCAAAATCCCTTTCCAAGTAGCATGACAGCGACTACCACCATCACCATAACCATGACCTTGGTGAAGGTACATGGCAGGATAGCCAGCCCAAAAGGCAATGCCCAGAACTGGAAGTGACCCATCGGCACCACAAACCACAGAAACTGCTGATGCTCAGGCTGAATTGGTATGTGTAGGTATGCTTCCATCAGATCGAAAGCTGTAAGGAACTTGCCTTCTTGCACGGCCACTATGACGGACCAAATTATCCTCATGTGAAACCGAGACATCTTCAGTCAGAGATTCATGCACTTGAAATCCAAGATGGGTCGAAACATTCCTTCTTTTTTGGTAACTACGAAACATTTAGAGTAACGACACCAGCCACACTGGTAGGAGGGGACCTCTTCCACTGCATCCAACTGTTGAATCCGCAGCAGTGTCTCACGCCATCGCAACCTTTTGGGTTGCTTTGCAGGGTGACCTTACGAATGCATTCACGAGAGGTCAGGCAAATTCGAGCGTATATCCCTCCCAGATGATTTCCAGCACCCACTGATCAGATGTGATCTTGACCCAAGTGAAGTAAAATTCCTGCAGTCCTGGGGCCCCTAGTTTCACTGCAGCTTTTTAGCTGTCATGGAGAAAGCAGCGTAAAATCCTCTACCGGTTCCTCTGGGACCTTGAAAGGACTGTCCTCAGGAACAGAAGCAACCTCTCTGATAGGGAGCAAAATGAACTGCTCTGAAGCACCGAAAATCCTGGGATTGACCCCTAACCAGGGCTGACAACCTGACCGGCTTCTCTTTATCCTTGGGAAGCCAGCCTCCTTTAGACTCCCCCAAATCTTTTACCAACTTATCCAACGCTTCTCCAAACAAGAGCTTACCCTTGAAGGAGAGCTTATTCAAAACAGGTCTTGGATGATACATCAACCGACCAATTTCACAACCCAGAAATCTCTGTGCTGCCTCCACAGAGGCCATGCTTTTGGACAGTGCTTGAATCAGATTGTAAAAGGCATCTGCCAGGTAAGCTGAACCGGACTCCAGCTTAGCTGCCTCCAGAGACCTCCGCTGCGACTCCTCGTTGCCTTCCAGGACACCTTGCGCCCATCTTAAACAATGACCTGTCCTTACAGGTGTCCGTCTGTAAAGCCTATGTGGCCATGGCCTAATATCAAACGCTTGTTTGAGCAAGGTTTCCAGCTTTTGGTCCTGCAAATCCTTGAGGGCTGCACTGCCTTCCACCAGGATCGAGATCTTTTTTGTAACCGCTGACACCAATGCATCCACCTAGGGAGACCAGAGCAGATCTTTTTCCAGCAATAGGTATAACCATGCCATAGTGTGCATACCCTTCAGGCCCACTTCTGGGACCTCCCATTCATCCTGGATCATCTGCTTAATCACCCTATAAATTGGAAACACCGTCTGCATCTTTCTGACCACTTGGAACAGGGGATCCTCCAGGGATTCCTCCTCTGGTGCCGCTCCCTGAGGCACATTAAGCACCTCCATTGAATGGGAGATCAACGCTGCCAATTCCTCCCGGCAGAACACTTGTACTATATGGGAGTCTTCCCCTTGCGGGATCTCTCCCTCCTCCAACTCTGCCCCTGCTCCCAGGTCCTTGGAATCCTCGAGTGTATAGAGCCGGTCTCTTCCCAAGGCTCACTATCTAGACATCTCCGGGTAGTCCCGGGTTCATCCTCTGCTCGCTTCCCCAGTAAGGCGTTAGGTAATCCCCTCTTCTTGGCTCTCTCGTCTAATCCTGAGGTGCCCTCCCACAAGCCTCTGGCGAGAAAGCCCCAGGAACAGACTGTGAGGGCAGCTCTTTGGAAGTAGAAGAACTAGGAGTCAGGCGACTCTCTCATGGGCCTCTGCCATGTGCGGGGAAGAGCCACCTGACCTTTCTTGGATGACTGCTGCTCCCACCAAAACTGCGGGAGATCTGAGCACTGAAGATGGTGGAGCAGGGGCCTCTGACTTTCCAGAGGATGTCCCCACACCTGCCATATCAGTTTTTGTTCCCAGCTAGGCCTTCCTCCACTGACTGAGACTCCGATTCACAACCGTGGCAACAGCCTGCAGTGGAAAGAGAACCGCAATGGGAGCCACGGGCCAAGCACATAGCTTTTGCCAACTTTCGTGCGATCGCCTCCCAGAAAAAAGAAACACAGGAAGTACTTCAAAAAAACAAAATGTGGATAAAGATCCCCCCCCCCCAAGTCCAGCCCAAACTCCCCAGAGATTCCCACCCGTGGTAATGAAAAGGAAGGCAGTCTATAAAATGGCATTAGCTCCATATGCTCCCCAGTGTGGCAGCAGATAGATGCTGAGCTGCACACCACCCGATTGCCGCTGCGATCTCAACAAACTCAGCCTGCTGCTGCTCCCTCACTGAGAACTGCCGACTGGCGCTGCAATGGAGAGAAAAGGAAGTGGGAGGACACTCCCCCCCCATGTCCCACTGACACAGCCAATGTACAGCTCACTTCACCAGCCCAGCCGGCACGGTCCCAGCTGTGACAGCAGACCCTCTCAGGGTACTGGGGACTGCAATTCATGCCTCGGTTTTTCGACTCTTCACCCACTCAAGGGATCGGGAACTGCTGAAGCTCAATCTGAACTCACCGTTTAACTGTGATTACTCTAAGCCTCTTCTGTTTATGTGCCTTTTCTTTTTTTTTTCTTTTCAGTGAACAAATTGAATGGGCCACTGTCCCCCCCCAGTTATCCAATCCCCATTAAACTCCTTCCATTCCTCTCTGCTATATTTTTTTTCTTTAATTGTGGCTTTTCAGTGGAGTCCAGACACACAGAAATCACACCTCTCAAGTTGCTTGGAGACTGAGAATACTGAGGCTGGTAGGTGGTGCCAGTTGCCTATGTAGGGTGATGTCATCAAGACTTGGCATGCTCAGTCTCTAAGCTATTGGTGAGACGAGATAACCCCACATATCTGGACTGGACAATAAGGTAATTGATTTTTTTAAATTAATTTTTCCATAATATAAAACAGCATTTAAGCAAGCAAATACTGAGACAAGCCAACAGAGAACATCAACAGTCCAATCAATCTAGCAGAACTCTACTCTGCTCTCAGGAACAGGCGTACTGAATATTTGAAGTCCCATCTTTTGGCCACTACAGTAACAAACCAAAAGGTATCCATATGAAAATAGGGCACTCCTGATCTATCCTCAAAGAAGGAACTGTCCTCCTATGGGACCACCAAATTAGTGACTATTGACTGTGACCTTGATCTCCGACCAGAAATGGGGCCATCACGCCAAAAAACAGAAAAATACTTTATTGCCCTTCTCTTGGGAATCAAAACACAGCGGAATACCATAAGGCATTGGGAATGGGAACAGTGAAGTCCAGAGAATACCCATTCTGAACAGTGGCCCCCATGGTAAAGGGGTTGTAGATAACCACTCACTGAAATCACTTCGGAAGGACCCATGCCCCTCCTTAGATCACATTTTTGTGAATCCGGAATTTCATTGCTCTGTGAAAGGTTTGAGACTGTTAGACATCTTTTCTTGGACAGCTTTCCTAAAGACTGATTTTTCAGCCTGCAATATCTGGAATTCTTAAGTGGTAAGTTTTCTATGCACTCTGGAGGATGAACAACCTCTAGACTCTGTAAGTTCCTGACTGCAAACTCCCTTAGTTTCTAACCCACTTTTCCTGATCTTCAACTAATCCATCCCTTTGACAGAAAGCTTGTTGAGATGGGCCCCCAGAAGCTGCATCCACTGCCCAAAATGGACAGTCCCAGATTCTAAATGTACAGTCTCTGGACTCCCTAGAAATTGCTGCAACCAACAAAAAGAATTTGCGCTACATAACCCATGCAAAAGGAGGACTGACTAGCCAAGCCGGACAAAGAGACTCTTAAGAGATGTTTCCCTTACCACTAGATGCAGTTGATAAGCGAATCATAGCAAACTCCAGGGTGCAAACTCATGCTTGCTCATGGTTCTGCTGCTTGTGATCTGTCTTAAAGGCTCCTACTCCAGAAAAGTGTAGAGGGAAAGCCTTAGAGGATTTCCTGATCCCTTCTGGCATAGGGTTTCCCTAAGGGCTTTCTGAACACAAGTCCAACATCTGTGGGGAGACTACTTGGCTAATACAGGAAATGAGTCCTTCTATTCTGAGGAGTAAAAATAACCAACAGGAGGATGGCAGCTTTTTTCACACTTGCAAAGAACTATCAGCCTTTGACTTCTGCTCCTCCTCTTCCCCCATGAATCCCACTGAAAGATTTTGAGAAGGAGAACTGTCCGACTAGAACAAATCTTCTCATCAGTCTAGGTCACTTAATGCCAAGTAAATACTAGAAATGACATATAGGGAGAGCGCAAGGCTAAGGATTAAACAGCTCCCCCTCACCACCTCAGAGGCTCATGCAAGAATATGGAGAAATTAGACCTTACCTGCTAATTGTCTTTCCTTGAGTTCTCTCCGGGCCAGTCCAGGAAAGTAGGGTAGTCAACCTCCTCTAGCAGCTGAGGGCTGAAAAGAACTGAAACTCTTTGCTGACAGGCGCACTAGCTCCCTCTGGTGTCCAAGAGAGTCCATCAGTTTTGTGGTATCAAAGCAGCTGTCTGAAACTCATAGTACGCTTGAACAAAATAACAAAACACTAAACACCAAACTCCGAACTTCTCTGAGAAAAAGATGCACTCAAACAGGTACTTTCCGTTTTACACTGTAAGTAACGCAAAATTTGTGGCCTTTTCGTTTTGTGGGATTTTTTGGTTTTTTTTTACATCGATAGCTGTCGGATCCCCGTGAAACTAACCTCTCTCCAAAACCAGCTACATCCTCAGCTCCGGCTACCAGCTAGGCAACCCGTAGAGAGTGGAACATCTTTGCGCCGAGGACCATAAGTACTAGCATACTCGCAGAGAACCAAGGGCAGGTCCTGGACTGGCCCAGAGAGAACTCAAGGAAAGACAATTAGCAGGTAAGGTCTAATTTCTCCTTCCTATTCATCTCTCCGGGCCAGTCCAGGAAAGTAGGGCAGTACCAAAGCAGTACTTACAACCGGGAGGGACCTGCGAGCCCCGCTATGACAGCTGAGGCCCCCACTGCCGCATCCGCTCTCGCCTGAACATCCAAACGATAGTGTCTAGTAAACGTATGTAAAGAGGACCACGTAGCCGCTCTACAGATATCAACCGGTGGAATCAAGGCAGACTCTGCCCACGAAGTCGCCTGACCTCTAGTAGAATGTGCCCTGAGCCCCACTGGGGCCTCCAAGCCTCTAGATTGGTAAGCCGCTCTAATAGCATGCTTCACCCAACGAGCGATAGAAGCCTTGGTTGCCGCACGCCCTTTTGCCTGACCCCCAAACACCACGAATAACCTGTCCGACCTGCGAAACGACTGCGTCTCCTTCAGATATCTGCGCAACACACGCCCCAAATCCAGACTTCTCAGCGACCAATCCCATTTTTCCCCTTCCCACGGATGAAAAATAGGAAGAAACACCGGTTGGTTTAGATGGAAAACAGAAACCACCTTAGGCAGAAAAGACGGCACTGGTCTCAACACTATTCGTTCTTCCGAAAACTGAAGGTAAGGTTCCCTGCACGAGAGGGCCTGCAAATCCGAAACCCTACGAGCGGAACACAAGGCAACCAAAAAAGGCAGTCTTCCAAGAAAGCTCCCGAAGGGAACCCGGCTTCCGGGTATCAAACGGCGGCCGCGTCAGAGCTTCCAACACCAAATTCAAGTCCCACGGAGGAACCACCTGGCGAACCGGAGGACGAATGAGCTTGGCCGCCCTAAGAAACCTGCGTACATCCGAATGCGAAGAAAGAGAACAACCACACACCTTCCCGCGATAACAGGCCAGCGCCGCCAGCTGCACTTTAAGGGTGTTGAGGGCTAGACCCTTGTCCAGCCCTTCCTGAAGGAAGGCTAAAATTTCCGGAAGTTGTACCGCCGAAGGCAGAAGCCGTCGATCCTCGCACCATGCTTCAAAAACGCGCCAAACCCTAATGTACGCTAAGGAAGTAGAGGTTTTTCTGGAGCGAAGCAAAGTGGCTATCACCGATCGCGAATATCCCTTACTAAGCAATCGCGTCCGCTCAAGAGCCAGGCCGTAAGCAAGAATCGATCCACCTGTGGCATTAACACGGGACCCTGAAACAACAGATTCACTTGAGCGGGTAACCGCCACGGCGGTGCCACCAGCAGCCGCATCAGATCGGCATACCACAGGCGTCGAGGCCAATCCGGAGCAATGAGGATCACCGTCCCCTCGTAAGCAGCTATTTTCTGTATCGTTCGAGCTATCAGCGGCCATGGAGGGAAGACAAAGTAGCTGCCCCGACGGCCAGGACTGAACCAGACCGTCGAGACCTTCCGACATGTGTTCCCAGCGTCTGGTGTAAAACCGAGACGCCTTGGCATTGGCTTGGGTGGCCATGAGATCGAGAACGGGCTGACCCCACTTTAGTGTGATGGCGTGAAAAACTGCCCAATTGAGTTCCCACTCCCCGGGATCGATGGCAATCCGACTGAGATAATCCGCCTGAACATTGTCCTTTCCTGCCACATGAGCCGCTGAAATCGCTGCCAGGTGCGTCTCCACCCAGAGAAAGAGCTGCTGACTCTCCTCTAGAAGTACTGCACTGCCCGTGCCGCCCTGCTTGTTGATGTACGAAACGGTCACCAAGTTGTTGGAAAACACGCGAACTGCCAGCCCCTCGAGCAGATCCACAAACTCCACGAGCGCTAAGCGAACCGCCCTCATCTCCAACCGATTGATTGACCAACAGCTCCTCCTCCTCCGACCAGACACCCTGCGCTAACCGTGTCAAGCAATGCGCTCCCCAGCCGGAAAGACTGGCATCTGTGGTGAGCAACACCCAATCGGGAATGACCAGCGGCACACCCGCTAGCAGGTGAGCAGGGACCAACCACCACTGCAGACTGAGCTGCACCTCTCCTCTGGGCACGGCAGACGCCGAGAAAGAGGATGATCCTGCGGAGACCATCGCGTCAGTAAGGCTTGTTGAAGAGGCCGCATATGTGCTCTGGCCCACGGAACGAGGTCTAAGGCCGCCGCCATCGACCCTAACACCTGTAAATATCTCCAAGCTGTGGGAGCTCGAAGGCGCAGAAAGGCCGCAACCTGCGAGAAAATCTTTCAAACTCTCTCCGGAGGAAGAAAAACCGAGCCCCTGTCAGTATCGAAGAACGCTCCCAGATAGGTCAATTGCTGACCAGGGTGTAACTGACTCTTTCCACGATTGATGACCCAACCGAGCTGCTCGAGAAAGTCCACAACTCGAGCTGTGGCCACGAGAGATTCCGCCCGCGACGCAGCTCTTATCAACCAATCGTCGAGATACGGATGAGCCTGAATCCCCTCCTTCCGAAGCGCCGCAGCTGCCACCACCATCACCTTGGTGAAGGTACGAGGAGCGGTAGCAAGACCGAACGGCAGGGCTCGGAACTGAAAATGACCCATGGGAACCGCAAAACGGAGAAACTTCTGGTGTTCTTGCCGGATCGGAATATGCAAATACGCCTCCGTTAAATCTATGGAAGTAAGAAATTCCCCCGGCTTTACCGACCGGATTACCGACCGTAAGGTCTCCATTCTGAAATGAGGCACTCGCAAACAACGATTCACCATCTTGAGATCCAGAATAGGACGAAAAGAACCTTCCTTTTTGGGAACCACGAAATAAATCGAGTATTGACCGAACCCGCACTGGTCTGCGGGAACCGGCACTACAGCTTGAAGGCGTAATAAACGCTCTAAAGTGTCGTTGACGGCCTTCTGCTTTGCCAGAGGACCGCACGGAGAGGCTACAAAAGCCTCTCCCAGTGGATGCGCGAATTCCAGAGCATAGCCGTCCCGGATAATCTCGAGTACCCACTGGTCCGTAGTGATGGCGGCCCAGGCAGAGAGAAACTCCTGCAATCGACCTCCCACAGGAATCTCCGCCAGGACCAGCGTCCCTTCATTGAGGCTTTCTAACGGACGCGTGTTGGGCTGTGAAATAACCCCTATTGAACCCTCTGGCTCCACGAAAGGACTGGCTCCTAGCTATAAAGCGTCCCCGTGGATAAGGCGCAACCCGGGACCCCCGGAATCTGCGAAAATCGCGCCCTTGACCCCTCTGCAAGGAAGGCATCTTAGCCGCTCTAGGCCTGTCCTCTGGAAGCCGACCCCCTTTGGAGTCGCTTAAATCTTTCACAATCTTCTCCAACGCTTCTCCAAAAAGCAGCCTGCCCTTGTAGGGAAGCTTACTGAGACGGGCCTTAGAAGATGCATCTGCCGCCCAGTTACGTAAGCAGAGAAACCGCCTAGCCGCTATGACGGACACCATGGATTTCGCTGATATCCTCACCAAATCATAAAAGGCATCCGCTATATAAGTCGCAGCCGACTCCAGCTTAGCGTCCTCCGGCGAAGAGCCCTCGTCCTGATCCGGAGCACAGTCCCCCTGAAGCCAGCGTATCGACGCCCTGGAAACATACGCCCCACAGACAGAAGCCTGTAAGGCCAAGGCACTGGAATCAAAGGCCTGCTTCAAGAGTGCTTCTAAGCGACGGTCCTGAAAATCTTTCAGAGCCGTACCGCCTTCTACCAGAATGGTAGTCTTCTTAGTAACCGCCGAAACTAGGGCATCCACCTTAGGCATACGTAACAACTCCTTCTCCTCTAGGGGAAGGGGATACAGACGCGCCATAGCGCGACCGCCTCTCAAGGAGGCCTCCGGGCACTCCCATTCCGAGTCAATCATTTGCCTAATCACTCTATGAAGAGGAAAACGCTGTTCAGATTTAAAACCTTGTAGCAGGGGATCCTTCAACGGCTCCTGCTGCACCGAAGGAAGAGCCAGATTCAAAGCCGCAAGCGACTGTGTAATTAAGGCGCCTAACTCTTCCTTTCTGAAGACTCTGAAGGTATTAGGATCCTCCCCAGGTCCTAACTCACCCTCCTCCAACTTCCCGGGCCAAAAATCAAGTCCAGTCTCAGACAGAATGTCACTATCCTCAGGAAGTTGGGACCCGGAACTGCGAGGATCCAAGCCTCCTGAGGCTGGCTCCCCCCCGGGGCACCTGGAAGAGACCCCTTCCCCCGGGTCTACCTCAGAGGCGGACAGAGTCGTTCCCTCTGACTTACAGGGGGCAGCAGGAGACAAAAAAAGACTGTGATTTCTTTACCAAATAAGCATGATGGAGTGCTAAAATAAATTCCGTGGAGAAAAAAAAGACTACCGAACCGGTCTCCTTAGTCCCAGATAACTGCCCTGCTCCCTCAGCCGAAGGAGCTTTATGCGATTTTGCTCTCTTTTTCCCAGCCTTGACTGGCAGCGCGGGAGAAACCGGCGGCTGAGCTAAAATGGCTGCCGTTCCCGCTCTGTCAGACCCGCTCGGGGCCTTAAGCAAATCCTCCTCCTTAGACTCCTTGCGCTTCGGAGGCTCCATGACCCCCCGCAACTGAAAATATAAGTAGGAGAGAAGGAATAAAGTAGTCCAACTGCACCGACGCGACGCCGCAGAGCCGGCCTCCAAAACACGGCGCCGCCACGTGGCCTGGGAAAAACGACCGGAGAAGCTGCAAAACTAACCCCGACGGTGGAAGACGCAAGCGGTAAGCCCGAGCGGCCCGTTAAATAGACTGTCCTACCTCAAGAGAAAACAGGGTGCAAATCGGTCAGCAACGCTGTCCCGCTGTTAGCGGGCATCCGGAACTGCCGTCAAGCAAAAACAGAGAAGTGTTCCCTGGGGCTCCCAGCGAAATTCTCTGATGTAATTTCATTTGTCCTTTTTCGTAGGTAAATAGAATATCTCCCCCAAGCAGACTCTGCTTGTAACAACTCACCGACTTGGTGCTTCCGGAGAAAGGAATGAAGGTAGCTTACCCTCAGTAGCATAGGCCCAAAACGGAAAGCAGCTGCATTGAATCACCCTGCCAGAGCTTTTCAATCAGCTGTCAAACTATCCGAAGCTCAGAACTAGATGAGAAAGAAAGCAATTTCCTAGAAGAAAACTGTAAATCTAGCAGTCTCTCTGGAGCCTGTCAGCTATACAACCAGCTCAGCTGCTGAGGACTGAAAGACTGATGGACTCTCTTGGACACCAGAGGGAGCTAGTGCGCCTGTCAGCAAAGAGTTTCAGTTCTTTTCAGCCCTCAGCTGCTAGAGGAGGTTGAGTACCCTACTTTCCTGGACTGGCCCGGAGAGACGAATAGGAATGGGCGCCTTAAGCAAACTTTCAGCCCCAAGATTTTAATAATGAAACAATCATCATCCTACCGCCACCCATCCCAAAACTATCCTGTAAAAAATGCATGCTCTTGAATATTAAAAACATTCCTTTGTATGTAGGTGTGTGTGTCCACTCTCCCTGAGAATAAAGAACATGCTGGTGGCTCTCTGAGCGTGTGGGGCTGATTTGCTTGGACTGCTGCTGCTCTTTGCTGCTCTTCAGAAGCGGGCACCCTAGGTGACCACCTAATCTTGCCTGATGGTTGGGGATCGGCCCTGCCTGTATCTTATAGAAGGCCTGCTCCCGGGGCCCTTCCTGCTCAGGTGTCAGAGGATCCCAAGGACAGAAGAGAGGAAGGTTAGCAGAAGTGGGCAGGACTACATGGCAGATTCAAGATGGTGGCTGACCTGCAGGCACATGGTTCATTGCAGTTAGAGGGCCCGGATGGAAACCCTAGTATGCAGCCTTCCAGCCGATCTGCCAACTAACTTTAAATCCAGCATCCAACCACAGCAAAATAGAAAGGACAGGCACTTACATCCTCCACATGTTGGATTTGGCATGCCAAATCCACTGCTTATCAAAAACTCAAAAACAAACACTCCCCAAAATCAAATCCAAAACCAAAAAAAAAGAGTGAAATCAATGTGAGCACACAAAAAATGTCTTATATTGTATGTTTCTGTTTTTTTGTCGGAAGGTGGCCGTGGGGTTTAAAAACCTCTCGAAGACATTTCTTCCATTTTAATCAACACATAATTTCTAAAACTTCGAAATTATAGACCCACTCAGGAGCCAACAAGGTGAAAAACGTAAACCACTATTTAGGCACCACCTTGAATAATTTAAAACTGCTTAATAGCATTCAACCATAGCCAATTATCAAAACTGACTTATCTGACTTATCGGAACCAACGAAGATCAGGAACACTGCAACATTTAGAGTCCTTATCGTCTTGATGATCTGTGGTCCGAAAAATATGCTGGTCAATACAAAGTCAGTACAAAGAGCATGCGTCGGCGTCTTAAGAAGGTGGAGATGCTGAATGGAGGTTGTGGCAGTTCAACTACGCGTTGAGACAGGGCATGTAATTTGATAGTGCCCGAAATGCAGTACTGTGTCAGCGATGTATTGACCAGCATATTTTTCGGACCACAGATCATCAAGACGATAAGGACTCTAAATGTTGCAGTGTTCCTGATCTTCGTTGGTTCCGATAAGTCAGATAAGTCAGTTTTGATAATTGGCTATGGTTGAATGCTATTAAGCAGTTTTAAATTATTCAAGGTGGTGCCTAAATAGTGGTTTACGTTTTTCACCTTGTTGGCTCCTGAGTGGGTCTATAATTTCGAAGTTTTAGAAATTATGTGTTGATTAAAATGGAAGAAATGGCTTCGAGAGGTTTTTAAACCCCACGGCCACCTTCCGACAAAAAAACAGAAACATACAATATAAGACATTTTTTGTGTGCTCACATTGATTTCACTCTTTTTTTGGTTTTGAAATCCACTGCTTATGGCAGATCACCCCATTCTGGTGGTTGCTGCAACAGCTTTGGCTACTTATTGCTGCATTTAGCTCAGTCCTCCAGCTGTTTAAAACAAACTAACAAGGACAGCTTCCCAGAGGCTCTCTTGGAAGTCAGAGAGGGAGGGAGGGAGAGAGGGAGGGAGGAAAGGCCCTTAGTGAAAGAGGATCCAACTTAGACCAAGACCCCTTGCTTAGGATGCCCTCTCCTACTCTGGGGTCCTGCACGTCCCTGCTCAACCAGAAGGCCAGAGGTAGGGATCTAGGAGCATACTTCTCAGCACCTGCTCTACCAGGGCAGCCAAGGAAAAATCTTGAGAGCCTGACTGGAGAAGCTGCTCTAACGAGGGAAAAACCCAAAGATTATTGCCCCAGGAACCAAAGATCCTGCTGTACCAGGGAAGGCAGCCCAAAGACCAGAGTTGCCAAGTTAACCAGTTACAGAGATGAGATTTTAATCCAGTTCTGGATTTCTGTTAATCTCATTCTGATCCATTACGGGACTTGCAGCACCGATTCCAATGGGTAAAATCAGGGACTACAAATACCATACTGCATTGCAAGGCAAACTGAAAACCAAAACTGGCAAAAAAATCTCTCTCCTGGAACTTCGCAACTCTGGACCACTACCCTTGTAACCTAACTGGGATCCTATTGAGAATTCAGAAGTATGTGCATAGATTCAAATCCCACCCCAGGAACATTTCCTCTGACAGGGCATTAAAGTATGCACAGAATGGCATTGCACATGTATCTTTATCTGTATTTAGAGAGGGCGATATAAAAGCCAAGTACATGGAAATGGCAATGATAATTGCTCCTCCCACTCCGTAATTAACCATAAATTACTTAGACTTATGCTTCACTAACAAGTCCCCCTGCTGCTTGCTCCAGGGGATGCCAGCTCAGGACTGGCTGGGCCGGATACCAGAGGCTCCCGAGGCTGAGGTGGCACCAATAGGCCAAGCAAGGAGAGGTACTAATGGTTGCTTTGTGGTTAAACACAAGAAAAGAGGGGTGCAGGAGGGAATTAACACTGAATCTTGTATGCTTATCTATTCAAGATGGTGAAGTAGCACAGACGATAAGAAGAGAGATCTTGCAAGAGGTCACAGTCTGCGGCTGATGGCTGCAATGTATCATTAGCAATATGGACAGGAATAACTGGGCAAACACGATCTTTTTCTGTTATCATCTACTATGTTCCAGGGAAACATGCTAATGTCAGAATCAATTCAGGTGGTGAACAAACGGGATTCCTGAGCCTGGCAATCCTCCAGCTGGCATGCCAAGGAATAGAAGTATCTGACTGGAGTAGTAAACGCTGTGTGCGGCAACATAGGAGATAATGGAGTTAAGGTCTCCAGTTTGACATCAAGGATGGTTGGGGTTCTGGCAGTATCTGTCATGCACCCATAGCTAGTCATAATGGAGAATTAATGAGTTCAGTCTCTGTGGCTTCTTATCCAGCTCTCTACATCTGGGGAAACCATATGCCTCGCGGAGAAACATACACATAAAAAGACTCCAAATGGCTGATGATTTATAAGGCCCTTTACAGAAATGCCCAATTAATTAGTAAAAGATTTTAGTGCAAGCGTTTCACACGATAGAAGCCAAATACTGTAAATTCCATCTTTTACCAATCTTCCAACATATCCTCCAAACACACAATCCCTCCTCGCCCCCCCTCCCACGTGAACACAAATGAACTGATATTTAAACCAAGCCCAGAAGCAGCAGCAGCAGCAGCAGGCAGGACTGCCAGCGCCCCTTACCTGCCTCTGCATCTCCTCGATTTGTTTCTGAGGGATGTCCTGCAGTATGTTGTACATTTCCAGCATTTTTTCCTCAGGTATTACCACAGAGGCTCTAAAGAAGAAGTAAGAAAATGCAAAGCTTAACTACAACTCTCGGAAAACACATACGAATCCTCTTTAACCCACAAAGTCGGGTAGAAAAAAAAAGATGTGCTTGACCACATTAACTGTTTAAGGTTACATTGCTGAAAGAAGTTTATTTTATTTGGTGCACAGATGTAATTACGAGTCTTCTTTTAACTAGTCTAATGGAGCTTATTTTCAGTAAGCCAAATTATTCCATCTAGTTTTGAATTGCTTTCCTCTTAAAAAGAACCCAAAGTGGCTTATAACTCATACAATAAGGGGGGTAGCTATATAAAGCTTTTTAGCATGTAAAGTATGTTGCGTAATGACTTTTCCCTAGCGCCCCCCCCCATGAAAAAGATATAAAATAAAACATTTGATAAGAGGATTCCCTAGTACCTGCTTAAGGCTGGATTCATCTGTCTTTATTCCACAGAGAATGGGAGAAAAGCCTTAATGAATCGGACATTTAGGATGCTCTATACCCCTTTCTGTACTGTAACCTCAAACAATGCTGACAGATGAAGAAGAAAGCCTGGAATTTAAGCTCTCATCAGCACCTAACAAACCCCGCTCCTAGTATGCTCCCCTCCACCATATCCCCCCATTTCTCCCACCTTCACATGATGTGTTTTTGATTTCTGCCTCACCGGCTGCCATTCCACCCCACAGATGGCTGCACTTATGTTGCTACAGAGCAGGCTATGCAATCTCAGATGTTTCTAGTAATCACATCTAAGTACATCAAACACATAAACCGCTATAGCTACTAATAGAACATTAATAAATACTATAAATTACTGGACTCAAGGAGCTTGTTCTCTTGAACATTTTTACACAAAAACAAAAAAACAGAAGAAAAGGCTTTTGACAAATCAAACCCATAGTTTGTCCCACAGAGCAAGGCAATCTGACCTCCTGTTTATAACGGAGCCCCAGGTTACACACCTCTTCCAGTCCAGGACCTCAGAGAATGGTAAAACGTAGGAGTCTGCAACAATAACAGGAACACATCCAGCCTGCAACACGTCGCTGAGCGTGGCCTGTCCCATGCGAGCACCACGGAGCACCATGCAGAACGTAGCTTCCTGTTTAGGTCAATCACAAAGGCAAAACATTATACTGTAGCATGAGTGTGAAAACTCAGTTATGCTCTTGCAATTTGTAGCACATGTACTATAAATGGAAATTCCTCAGGTCAGGCAAGGAAGCAGAGTAAAAGGGAAATGTAAATATTGCAGTCATCTGAGGAAAAAACTACAGGTTACAAGAGGCCCATGCCCAAACAAATGACCAAGAATAAAAGTAGCAATTCCAGCAGCACAATGTTGAGACAAAAAAAACTATGGGTAAGGTTAATCAGTAAGTGGCAGAGAGGAGATTAAAAACCAGTCTCTAGAATGTGCACTCACCCACGTCAACTGCTCAGCACTTATACGCAAACTACTCTCACTGTCAATACATGCCTTGCCCTAAACATTCTGAGCACATTATAATTTATCATTTATAACGTGCTACAAGGCTTACGCAACGTTGTACAAATATGCAAAAATACAGTCCTTGTTTGAAGAGCTTACAATACAAGAGAACTAAGGGTTCAATAGAGAGAGGAGTCACAAGGGAAACAAGAGATTGGGATCCAAACAAGGCCTCAAAGAGATAAGTCCTTAGCATAGATTTGAAGAGGGTGAGAGATGAGATTTGACATAAGGATAGAGGAAGCTTGTTCTAGGAATAAGGAACAGCAAGGTGCAAGGAACGAAGTCTGGAGTTGGCATTAGAAGAAAAGGGCATAGACAGAAGGAATCCAGAGGAGGAGTGAAGTTCATAAGGAGGGTGCAGGGAGAGAGGAAAGGTATCGAGGGGCAGCAGAGTGACTGCATTATAGGTTAGAAGTTTGACATGGATAAGGAAATGGAAGGGGAGCCAGTAAAGTGAATTTAGAAGAGGGCTTATATGAGTGTATCACGGCTGGCAGAAGATTAGCTGTGCAGCTGATTTCTGAATAGATTGAAGACGAGAGAGATGACGCTGAGGGAGACCAGCAAGGAGGGAGATAACTAAAGAGTGGACAAGAGTTTTAGTGTTATAGAGAAAGAAATGACAGGTTTTAGCAATCTGTTGAATATGTGCAAAGGAGGAGAGAGAGGAGTCAAAGATGACCCCAAAGTTACGGGCTGAGGAACAGGAAGAAGAAAAGTATTATCAACAGTGATGGAGAAAGGAGGAAGGTGGGAGGAGGGTTTAAGGGGAAAAGATAAGAAATTTGGTTTTAGCCATGTTCAGTTTCAGACAGCGGTGAGACATCCAGGCAGCGATATCAGATAAACAAGCAGAGGTACGAGCTTGGAGTGCAGGAAAAATGTCAGGTGGAGATAGGTTGATTTAGAGTCAGCATAAAAATGCTACTGAAAAACCACAGAAGAGATGAGGACACCAAGGGACGGGGCGTAGAGAGAGAAAAGAAGAGGGCCTAGAACAGACTCTTGGGGTACACCATCTGAAAGAGGGATGGCAGTAGAGGAGGAACCACCAGAACAAACACTGAAGGAGCGATTGGAGAGGAAAGAAGAGAACCAAGACAGCACAGTGTCTCTAAAACCAACAGAGGATAATGTGTCGAGAAGGAGAAAGTGAACAGCAGCATCAAAAACAGCAGAAAGGTCAAGAAGAATAAGAACTGAGTAAAGGCCTTTGGACTTGGTCAGGAGCAAGTCACTGGAGTCTTTGGCAAGAGCTGTTTCAGTAGAATGAAAAGGATGAAAAACAGACTGGAGGGGATCAAGGAGGGCATGAGAGGAGAGAAATTTGAGGCAGCAACGGAGAACTACACGTTCTTAGCCTGTGCCCGCTGCTCTCAGCGTTAATCTACTCCTTTCAGCAAACGCTCCTAGATTCCATGCCACTCCATGCACCAAATACTCAAGTTCCACACCATGCCCTCCACAGGACAACCGTTATCCGAGCCAATATATTCCCTCTGCAAATAGCTCTGTAGATAATGCACTCCCTATGCCAATCACAAGGCTCCATCAATGGTCCTAGAAATAGTTATACTAACAGGCAAGGCAGTTTTGTTTAATTTTCATGTTTGAAGTTTGCTTCCCAAAAGAGTTTACACTCAGCAAAGTGTTCATGCTTTCTATGGAGTATTTTTAGTAACAGTTTGATAAAGCCAAGAATGTTTCCTGGGTATGTTAATTACTGCTGCTGCCATGTGTATTATAGTGAAATTAGGTCTAACCTGCTAATTGGCTTTCCTTGAGTCCCTCCAGTCCGGTCCAGTCCAGACCTGTGGGTTATCATGCCTCACCAGCAGCTTGGAGACTGCTCTACTCTACATTGGCTGTTGGCACCTCCTACCAGACTCAGTATTCTATTTACAAAGCAGACGCCAAAATATCAACAATTAAGAGTCAATAGGCACACCCCAAAAACTAGAATTGTAACCCCACCACCAGAATCACCACATTTGATTGTCTTGGGGGGGGGGGGTTTCGTTCAATGTACAGCAGGTCATGGCACCCCCGCAGGAGTCCCGTCCAACCATATGGCTCTGCATCTCTGCCTGGAATAACTCTCAGTTCAATGTACTCTTCAGAACCAGGATTGACATCCTATGCCGCTGCTGAACAGAGAATATGGGGAGGGTCCTGGACTGTACTAGAGGGACTCAAGAAAAGCCAATTAGCATCTAAGGCCTAATTCCACCTTCCTTATCATCCCCTCCAGTCCAGTCTAGACCTGTAGGATGTACCATAGCCGCATCAACCTCAGGGGGGACCACGATCAGAATTGTGCATTACTCGTCACTTGCAGGTTTAGGTGGTAATGCCTCACAAAGGTATGTAAAGATGACCAAATCGCCACCCACACTCTGCACCCACAGTCCTTTGGGCAACTCCCTATGCTTCATAAAGGTGGGCCAAGCAATTGCCCCCCACGCCCACCTGGCAATTGAGGTTTTGGAAGCGGCCTTGCCCTTTTGGAGCCCACCAAAAAGGACAAACAATCTGACTTCCAAAAAGGTTCTGTCTTCCTGAGGTATCTCCAAAGTATTCTGCAAATGTCCAGCAAATGCAACTGGTGCTTCTCTAAGCTAGCACCTCCGCCTGAAAACACCAGAAGAGTTACCGGCTGATTGAGATGAAAAGCTGATACCACCTTGAGCAGAAAGAAGAGAACTGGACGCAATACCACTTTCTCCTTCGATATGGAGAGGAACGGCTCATGGCAAGGTAACTCCTGTGGCTCTAAAATCCATCAAGCCGAACAAATAGCCACCAAAAACACAGTCTTCAAAGTCAAATCCTTCAAGGTGGAACCCCCACAGGCTCAAAAGGCACCTCCGTTAAAGCCGTCAACACTAAATTCAGGTCCCAGGGCAGAACCAAGGATCGAATAGGTGGACAAAGATGCTTCACTGGCCTAAGGAAACACACCACATCTGGATGGGTCGCCAAGGACAGGCCCTGGACATGCCTCCGATAACAAGTGAGCACTTGGATCAAATTACACATCAAACCTGTTTCCACACCTTCTGCAGAAAGTATAGAATGTCCAGCAGGGAAGCTGATAAAGGCTGGCATCCTCATGCCAAACACCAATCCATAAACACCCCTCACACTCTACATAGTAGCATAGTAAATGACGGCAGATAAAGACCAGTATGGTCCATCTAGTCTACCCAGTAAGATGGCAAAAGTAGGTGCACCTGCCGCTCTGTGCAGGCCACCCCTCCCCATGTCTGTTTTAGGGGTGAACCCACCGCTCCGTGTAGGATACCCTGTATGTTGAGAAATTAGTTAGCTAAGTTTATTTTGATTTTATCCTGTTGCTGTAAAGGGATCCACTGTGTCTGTCCCATGCCATTTTGAATTCTGTCACTGTATTTGCCCCCAACACTTCCATCGGGAGGGCATTCCAAGCATCCACCACCCTTTCAGTGAAAAAGTATTTTCTGACATTGCCTTTCAATTTACCCCCTTGCAGCTTCACGTTATGCCCCCTCTAGTTTTACAGCTTCCCCGTCTTTGGAAGAGGCTTGTTTGTTCATTATTTCTCTTTAAGTATTTAAAGGTCTGAATCATATCTCCCCTGTCCCCCCTCTCCTCCAGAATGTACATATTTAGGTCTTCAAGTCTCTTCTCATAAGGCTTCTGACGCAGGCTCCAAATCATTTTGGTTGCCTTCCTCTGAACAGTTTCCAGTCTTTTTATATCCTTTGCAAGATATGGTCTCCAAAACTGAACACGGTATTCCAAGTGAGGCCTCACCAGTGACTTATACAGTGGCATTAGTACCTCTTCCTATACAACCCAACATCCTCCTGGCTTTTGCCACCGTCTTGTCGTACTGTTTTGCCACTTTGAAATCCGCAGAAATAATCACACCAAGGCCCTTCTCCTTGTCCGTGCACACCAACCTCTCGCCCCCTATCATGTACATTTCCCCTTAGGGGGCGAGAGGTTGGTGTGCACGGACCAGGAGTAGGACCTTGGTGTGATTATTTACTCTCATGTACAATAGAGACATGGACCGTTTGCGTGCCTTCAACAACAACATAATCACTGGGGCTGAATACCCTCTCTTCCTCAGCCAAGCCCTTTCATTAGCCAGGCCGTAAGCAAGAAATTGATCCACCTGACGCATGAGGATGAGACCCAGAGAGAGAAGACTAGTCCATGCCAGTAGGCACCACAGACAATCCATGGTCAATCGGATGAGATCTGCATATCACGGTCTCCAAGGCCAATCCGGGGCGACTAACACCATCAGTCCTGGATGAGCATTGATTCTTTGGACCAGGCACCCTATAATGGCCCACGGGGGAAAAGACATACAGGAGCCCATCCGTTTGCCATCTCTGCACCAATGCATCCAGGCTTTAAAACGTCCGCTCTTGCCTTCTGCTGTAAAATCAAGCCACTTTTGCATTCTCGAAAGTTGACATCAGATCCATGATTAGCTGTCCAACGGCTGACCAGCTGAGCATAAAATTGCCGCATTGAGGGACCACTCGTCCAGGTGGTAGCGACTGAGATAGTCAGCTTGTATATTCTCCTTGCCAGCTATATGAGCTGTGGCAAAGATTTGCAGGTTCGCTTCTGCCCAAACCAACAGAGGAGCCACCTCATTCTGGAGCAGCACACTTCTGGTAACTCCCTGATGGTTGATGTATGCCACTGTGGTGGCACTGTCTGAGAATACCCTGACCGTCTTCCCATGAAGGAACAGTTGAAACACTTTCAAGGCCAGGAAAGCAGCTCATATCGCCAACCAACTGTTGGACCATGTGCTCTCTTTCTGCATCCAGCGGCCCTGCGCAACCTGGGTCTCGCAATGTACCCCCAGCACGTGAGGCTGGCATCCGTGATTAACAGAATCCACACTTGCACCTCCAAAGGCATTCCCACCAGTAGACTGTCCAAGCACAGCCACCAACGGAGCGCTACTCCAGCTTAGTCGATGGGCATGCCAACTTCTTTGAAAACAGGTGCCACTGCAGCAACCAACTCTGGAGCACCCCCCCTGCAACAGGCATGTGTGGGCATGCACCCAAGGGACAAGCTCTATTGACGCTGCCATCAACCCCACACTGCCATCGACCCCAAGAACTAAAGATAATGCCAGGCCATGGGCACCGCCATGCGGAGAAAAGGTCGGACGAAGTTGAAGCTTCTGCATCCTCTCTTTAGGTAACGACAAGAGTCCCCTGACCTTCAGAACTGCACACCCAAGTACACCAGATCCTTGCTTTGCTGTAGGCTGCTCTTGGCAAAACTGGCCACCCAGCCAAGCCACTGCAGAGTCGATTACGCGATCCATGGCTCTCCTGCTCCCTTCTAGAGACTTTGCCTGTACCAACCAATCATCCAGATATGGGGTGCACCAAGATGCCATCCTGGTGTAGCACCACCACAACCACTACCTTGACCTTGGTAAAGGTCCAGGGCACAGTAACCAGTCCAAAAGGTAATGCACAGAACTGGAAGTGGTCCATAGGCACTGTGAACCACAGAAACCACTGATAGATTGTCACCGCCATCGACCCCAGCACCTGGATGTATGGATCAGGATGACTGAGCCATTTGACGCAAGAACTGTCAAATCTGCTCTTGTATCTTCAGAGCCTGCTCCGGTGTGAGATAAACCTGATCGAGGGCTGTATCGAAATGTGCCCCTGAGTCGGGGTTAATCTGCTCTTGTCTAGATTGATTACCCAGCACAGCCCCTGGAGCACCTCCAGCACCCGACGAGTCTGTGTGAGACTCCACCAACGACTTTGCCAAACAGGGGTGCACCAACAATCCCTCATGATGCAAAGCTACAGCCACAACCACCATGATCTTGGTAAAGATGTGAAGTTCTGTGGCCAGAACGAAAGGAAGGGCCTGAAACTGAACATGGCACACTGGTAGAGCGAACTGAAGAAAACATTGGTGCATGGGTCCAACAGGCCATTAAGGTACTCCTCCATCAGGTCCAGCATGGTGAGGAACTCTCCTTGATGTACCACAACTATTACCAAGTATATTGTTTCCATTTGAAGTGCAGCATGCGCAGAGCTCTGCTGACATACTTGAGGTCAAGAATATTTATTAACCAGTTTTCTATCCTGCCTTATCCTTCAATCAAAGCGGTTTACATTATGTAATCACTACAAACAGGTACCTGGTACATTCCCTTGTCCCCAAAGGGCTCACAATCTATGTGCACCTGAAGCAATGGAGGGTTAAGTGGCTTGCCCAAGGCCACAAGGAGTGCCTATAGGACTAGAAACCCCAGTCCCTCTGGCCTGAGATTGCTGTCCCAAGGTGGGACTTTAACCCCTGGCCCTCCGGCCTGAGGTACAGTGTCCTAACCACTAGGCCACGCCTCCCTAGGCAATAGGCCAAAAAGGGACTTCCTTCTTGGAAACAACAAAGTAGATGGAGAAACGACCGGTACCTAACTGTTTTTTGAGGACCGGAATTACAGCCTCAAGTCGCAAGAGGCGCTGCAGGGTGTCTTACGACCTGCAGTTTGCCTGGGACCTTGCATGGTGATCAGAGGAAGGCATTGGACAGGGGCCGTGCAAACTCCAGTGCATAGCCCTTGAGAATGATCCTGAGGACCAATGGTCGGATGTGAGTTAGATCTAGGTGCCACCCACTGGTACAATCCCTGCCTGAGTCCCCTGCATATCACTGAGATTTCTTGTTACCTGTGGCCATGTTGGAGAAGAATCCCTGTCCTCCTCCATGGCCACCTTGAAATGGGGTATCTGTCCAGTTGGTAAGAAGCAATCGATTTGCCCTAAACCAACAGAAGTCCCTAGACTGGCCCTTCAAAGAGGAGGCAAACTTACCAGCCTTCGGTTTATCCTCCGGAAGCCAGGCCGGTTTGGCCTACCTGAGCTCCTTGACAAGTTTCTCCAAGGCCTCGCAAAAGAGAAGTTTAGCCTTAAATGATAACTGACTAAGGCGGGCCTTCAATGAGACTTCCACAGATCAACTGCTGAGCCAGAGAAAACAGCATGTGGCCACCACTGAAACCATGACCTTGGAAGAGGCTCTAAGGAGTTTGTAAAAGATGTCAGACAGATATGCACAGCCTGACTCCAATTTAGAAACATAGAAAAATGATGACACAAAAAGACCACATGGCCTTATCTAGCCTGTCCTTCCATATCAACAACTACAATCCCTTTTTTCCTTTAGAGATCCTCTGTGTTTGTCCCATGCTTTTTTGAATTCAGATACTGTCCTCATCTCTACCACCTCCACTGGGAGACTATTCCACGGATCCACCACTGGATCTGGCTGCTTCTGGTGAAGCCTGTGTTCCCGGCAGCCCCTGTGACCACCACATGCAGGATCTCGCCACATATGCTCCGCACACTGAAGCTTAAAGCGCTAAAGCATTCACTGTGAAGGCTTGCTTCAATAAAGTCTCCAATTTCTTGTCCTGTGCATTCCCGGAGGGCTGCCCTGCCTTCAATAGGGATGATAGTCTTCTTAGTAACCTTGAGGTTTTTCTCGGCTGCTGGTACAGGATACAGATGAGCCATCGCTCGCCCCCCCTCCCCTCCCAGGCACTTTCCATTTGCACTCCATCATCTGCTTGAGATCCCAATGAATTGGAAAGGCTGTCTCAGACACCCGAATCCCCCAGAGCAAGGGGTCCTCCAACGGAACCTCCAGCTCTTGAGTGGCCTGGGGAATGTTCACAGCTGCCAAGGACTGCATAATGAGCTGCAGCAGCTCCTCATGTTGGAACACCCGGACAATGGAGGGGTCCTCCCCTTGCAGGATTTAAGAACATAAGAACATAAGATATGCCATACTGGGTCAGACCAAGGTCCATCAAGCCCAGTATCCTGTTTCCAACAGTGGCCAATCTAGGTCACATGTACCTAGCAGTTTCCCCAAGAGACACAAGTTCCACAATGCTTGTACTGGGTCAAGCATTGATATCTTCGGTCACTTCTTAATAATGGTTTATGGACCTTTCCTCCAGGAACTTGTCCAAACCTTTTTTAAACCCAGCTACACTAACAGCCTTTACTACATCCTCCAGTAACAAATTCCAGAGTTTGATTACACGTTGAGTGAAAAAATATTTTCTTTTATTAGTCTTAAATAGTTTACCCTGCAGCTTCATTGCATGTCCCCTAGTCTTTCTATATTCTGATAAGGTAAACAATCGATCTACGTTTACCCGTTCCACTCCGTTCATTAATTTATAGACTTCTATCATATCTCCCCTCAAACGTCTCTTTTCCAGGTTAAAGAGCCCTAACCTTTTTAGCCTTTCTTCATAGGAGTATCCTTCCATCCCCTTTACCATTTTGGTGGCTCTTCTCTGTACCTTTTCTAAAATCGCTATATCCTTTTTAAGATACGGCGACCAGAATTGCACACAATATTCAAGGTGCGGTCTCACCATGGAACGATATAGAGGCATTATAATATCTTTTGTTTTATTTTCCATTCCTTTCCTTATCATACCTAGCATTCTATTTGCTCTCTTGGCCACCGCTGCACACTGGGCCGAGGGTTTTAACATGGTATCCACAATGACGCCTAAATCTTTTTCCTGGGTGGTGGTTCCTAATGTGGAACCTTGCATCGTGTAACCATAGTTTGGGTTGTTCTTCCCTAGGTGCATAACCTTGCACTTGTCCACATTAAATTTCATTTGCCATTTTGATGCCCAGTCTTCCAATTTATCAAGATCCTCTTGCAATTATTCACCATCCCCTTGGGTTTTAACAACTTTAAATAGTTTTGTGTCATCTGCAAATTTGATAACCTCACTCGTTATTCCACTTTCCAGGTCATTTATGAATATGTCAAAAAGCAGCGGACCCAGCACAGATCCCTGGGGTACACCACTATTCACCTTTCTCCATTGGGAAAATTAGCCATTTAGCCCTACCCTCTGCTTTTTATCTTTTAACCAGTTCCTGATCCACAATAGTACACTGCCTCCTACCCCATGACTCTTCAGTTTTGCCAAAAGTCTCTCATGAAGGACCTTGTCAAAGGCTTTCCCCTTCCTCCAAGTCCACAGTGACCCCTGAAGCCCCAAATCCGGAGGGACCTTCCAAGGGGTTCTCTGACACCCTCAGAGATTTGATCCAAAGGCAGATCTACCTGCTCCAGGTCCACGGGCTGCACCTACAGCACCCCATGAAGGCTCCCTGGCCAGATGAGGAGCAGCAAAAGTGACCTTTCCGGAGTTATCATGGCCCTGCTTTAAGCAGTAAGCCTTATGCATCAGCAAAATAAACTCTGGAGGGAAGGGATTCCCCACTGCCTCCTGCTATGAAGCTTCATCCTGCTGTCGCACTAGAATTTGCCTGGCTGTTCTCTGGGAGAGTGCAGGAACTAAATCCTGCCTCTCAACCCCATTACAGGCTGCCAGAGCAGAGGGATCCAAAATGGCCACAGTTCCCACCAAAACCACAGCAGAGGAAGGCAAAGAACCATCACTTCGTGGAGGAGAAGGACTATGCCCAGAGGTGGGAGGTTTTTTGTTATCAGCCTCCTAGAGCCCTTCCCCAGCGGTACAGTCCTCTGACTCGCAGCCACGGCAGAAGCCAGCATCTGAGATAAGGCCCCAACATGGTCCACATGCCACACAAATCGCTTTAGTCATTCTGGCTGAAAAACCCACATGCTGTTAAACGTGGACAACTGCCCAAAGGCACCGAAAACACGGGCCATGAAGAGATCAAGCAAGTCCTCCCTGCAATGAAAAACACTGTCAGCTCTCCCCAACTAATCCCGCAGCGCTGAGCTCATCATTATTGCTGTCAGCCAGCCACCGGGGAATGAGCCCTTCAGGCCAGCTTAAAGAAACAGTGTGCTACAGCTGGAGCCCCAGAGCTGCCGAAAAGCAACAGGGGAAACGGAAAGCCCAACTGAACAGGACATCAAAGTCCCCCCTTCCCGTGTGATCAGCAGACTTAACAGCTGAAGATCCCCAGGAGGTGGTTAGCTGCAACTAACCCGCCTTCTTTAAAGCCTCTTTCTGAGTGGTTGTTGTTGTTTTTTTTTTTAATAACTACGCTGCCAAACCTGTTGCTCTAAATTCTTCTAGCAAATTTTCCTTACCCTTTTTGTCCTGTTTTCCCACCCCCACCCCAAAACCCCATTGTCCCTTCAGCCCAAACTGCACTGAGCTTGTTCCATCTACTGGAGACTCAGCATACTAACTTAGGAGGGGGTGGTCCTGCTCCCTTATGTGTGACAACACAGAAGTCTCATAGCCTCATTCTCCATCTGCTGGAACTGGAACACAACCTAGGAGTCAAAAGCAGTGTACACATTTAGGTACTGTAAATAAAATTTTTCCCTTGTCCCCAAAGGGCTCACAATCTACATTTTTGTACCTGAGGCAACAGAGGGTTAAGTGGCTTGCCCAAAGCCACAAGGAGCACCTGTGGGACTAGAAACCCTAGTCCTTCTGGCCCAAGGTTGCTATCCTTTAGCAGGATTTGAACCCCTGGCCCTCTGGCCCGAGGTTACTTATCCCATCATTTCTTGCCTTGGTATTGCCCCGACTAGATCTTAATGGTCTGATAGGAGTCTACCACTAATCTCCGATGTAAATATTCTGGACCCTTTTCCTCACAGAATTTGAAAAGGTCCTAGCCACCTCTGGAGAAAAACTAGGAAAATCATTTGAAGATCAGATGCAACAAACCTCCATATGCTTTCATTTTTTTTTAATGATTGGTTGATCTTTATATTTTTATAGACCTACTAATTTGAAATATGGAGCACTGAACACAAAGGTTATTGGTATATAATGGAAATCTGATTAAGTTGGTTACTGCATATGGCCAATGGCTGAAGTGTATGGCCATGAATGATTTTGATGGTCCTATATAATTTAATTGGGAATTTTTTTAATATATGTTGTTGTTTTTTAACCATCCAATACTACTCTTTACTTCTCCGGTGCTGCTAGATGCACCCAGCCCTGTACAATTTGTAGACTGGCAACAACTATTTGGTGGTCTGCAAGTCCTAGCTGGTATAACAATCCATCGGTGACTATGTGCACTGTAAAGGTAGCATGCTTGGTATCCATAAAACAGTGATGAATACTTATGTTCAGATTCCCCCCCCCCCCCCGCCGATGGCAGCGAGAACACAGTAGAAATACATCACACAAAGGTGTGGCTTGATTTTCAGAATCCAAATTATGCAGCTTCCCTTGGTTCATCTGCATCACTTCAGCATTCACAATGCAAGGTAAAAGCCCACTTGGAATTCTGTACTAATTGGCCCCAGCAAAACAGCAAGCCTTCACCCAATTCCTATGGGGTCCAACTAGCCCATGCAATGTGATGCCCTTTGGGATATTATTACTACCACTACCAATTATCTGAACTTTTAAAATACAGTGATATAGTTGGTTAGCTCCTAAAGGAAGCAAAATGCCATCAAGTGCAACCCTTCTGAGAACTGCCTAACATTTCCCTATTTAGTAATGCAGGGAAGGTGGAAAAAAAATCCAACATATGGCATCTGTAGCCAATACTAAAAATTAGTTACTTCCCAACAATCTTAAAACCTCCAGATCGCAGCACCTGAAAAGGAGTCCATTTTACTTCTGCACTGATTTAGAGTTGAAGCACAGTAAGCAGACTCCTTTAAGACAGCAAACTGTGACCCTAAGAGGGCTAGAATGTACTCACCAATGCAAAGCTTTCAAGAAATAAGAGGATGATCTTAAACTATATGCAAAAGATCCTAATTGCTTTGTAGAAAGCTAACAGGTGCCAAGTAAGATGTCTTGCTAGATTTGATCTCATCATCCTCCAGCCAAAACTAGAAGACATGATACTTAAAACTGTAAGACTAAATTGTACAACAATTATGAATTTACAGAGCACTAATGGCCCCGAGTTACCTCCTCCCTCACGCTCCTTGGCAAAGCTGTGAAACTGGCTGCCATATGAACAGCATGAAAATCTCAGCCAAACGGAACACTATGAACAGGAAATACTTTTAACAATTAGGCTAACTGTGGGACACTACTGCAGCTGCAGGGGAGAAATGACCAGGAGGAGAAAGAACATCCCTGCAAGGGGAAAACAGGGAAGAAGCAGGGAGGGAAAAAGACTGGCCTACATGAACACAAATCCAGTTGATTACTGGCTAGCAGGTGGGGTCCCGTTACATTCCAAAAAAGGGAGAGAGGCCCAGATGTGGACACTCGGGCTCATCTGTACAGATCTCCATTTTTCCTGTCTAGACAAAGATTACTATAAATACATCTCACCACATCATGGCCGTTATCAGCCAGACATTCCAGAGGGAGATGCAGAACTCTGGGAGGGAAACTATTTTAAAAATCTTTGAATGTGCCAGCTCAGAAACACATGGAAACACTGCTGTCCTGAAATGATTCCGCCTGTGGTCAGTGTTGAAGAACAATGTGTTTATGGGACACTCAGGCTAAATGGAAGTGTGTGTATGTATGAAAAAGGGCGCATGCATGAAATAGTGAGAGAGAAGCAAAGATGGTATATAAATGCTGAAAAGTGATTTTTTAATTTTTATTTCCAGTTTTAATTCAACTTCGACTCCCTACTTAGGCTTGGATCTATCTTAAGATGCTGACATGTTTACCTTCTACCATTCAGTTTGATAACTATATACAAAGGTTCACATAACCAAAAAATAATATTGGGAACCTCTGTGGTTTGCTCCCAGTTTCTGGAATGATCACCCAAGTGATCTTAGAAATGCTGTTTCTTTTTTCTGGAGTTTAAAAATCTTGCAGTTTCATCTTTTTAGAAATCATTAATGGATTATTTTTATTTCTGATTTTTTATTGTAATTCAATGTGCGTTTATGAATTGTGTTTCTTTTTATTCTAATCTGTATGGCAATCTCTTAGGTTAGGCAACCATAAATGTTAAATTAAACCTTTCCTCATTATATAAGGGCGGAACAATCCCAAGAACCAGGTTGCCTTGTAACCTAGAATTTGCATATTGGTGCCCAGGATTTTATGCCCCCAAAGGTTATGAGCTATTTTGCTGGTGCAGCAGCAAAAAAAGGCACACTGAAAACTTCACTTCTGCCATCAGCTCTTCTCAAACAGCTTGATTCATGTGGTACAGGAAGTTCAGGTCGATATTGTGGTTTCGAGCCTTAATGAGCCGTTGCACAGTGCTAACAGAATCCCTTTGCCTTCTGTCCCTCCCACCAACCCCAGTGAGCATCGTCAGCAGCTTATTGGTGACACATAATGATTAAGGGCCTGATTAGTTAAGTTGTTTCTTTTTCTATAGAAAATGGGAAAACAGTATATCAGGCCCTAAAAAAAGGGCTGCAATACACCTGGGGGGGGGGCACTGTGACCTAAGTCTATGTGGCCAGCTCCTACATTTTTAAGCTAGTTCCTAGATTCCGAGAAAGTCTGTCAAGGCCTGCAGGTGTGTAGATATATATCGCATGTTAACTTAGGCGTATGTTTACTAAACCGAGCCACGTGATTTAACATGTCTAAGCTCAAACCAGTATCTTTGGGGTATAAACACTGAACTCTCCAACACACAGAGGAACAGACATAGCATGACGCCATCATACCCAGAATCCTATCTGACGGTAGCCAAGCCAGGTCACTTGTAAGTACCTGGCAGAGCCCAAACAGCAGACCCATGTCTCGTTGCTCACTTCCAGGGACTTTCCCCCAATTTACCCAGCTAATAATTGTATATGTACCTTTATATTGCTTTCTCTACTTACAGAAAGATATAGATAGACATATATAAAATCTGGGTGTTTTTCTTTGGTCCACCACATCTACTTTCCTCATCTGTGAAATACTGGCGATGGAAGTTGTGCCACAAGGGTAGGAGAAATGAAATAGACCAGCACTACACTGGCACAGTGCTTCCTCTCTGCCCCTCAGGATGGCAGGATTGGGACGTTCTACTTGTGATCACTACTTAAGGATCTTCTCTGCAGTGAACCAAGGTTAGTAAACTTCTTACAGCTTCAGAAAATCACTCTGTCATGCCCTTCAGTACAGCGAGCGGGGGGGGGGGGGGGGGGGGCAATCATTTATAAAGTCCCATGTATCCCTAAGAGAGCTAATCTTGCACTGATGGCAATTTTCCAGCAGGCAGCAACTTCAAATAGAACTACCACTGCTGTGCACCAGGCATCCCAAGAAAAAGCAAAAACCAAGAGCACGATCACTGAAAGAAAAAAACAAAACAAAAAACTTATATATCCACAATGAAATAGAATAGTAAGAGCCCAGAGCCACAAACTTTGAGATCGTGATCCCATTCCACCGCCCCGTCTTCACTATGGGCGCATTTACTAAAGTGCATTGACTGTTGGCATGGGATTTAGCAAGTGATAAGTGCTCCAGACTAGAAGCATGGGGCGCCCGGCTAAAAAAAGCCCACACTAACCAGTTAACAAGCGATTAGGCGAGTGGGTTAGGGATAGAATGTGGGCAATGACAGCGCATCACAGTTTGAAAGTGCCCAAGATGCCCATGCTAACTGCAGCGGTTGCTGTTAGCGCGAGTGCAATTAATGTCACTTCAATGAGAGGCATTAAGTGCACCCACATGCTGATTACTGCGGTGCAGTGCAGTTGCAACACGTCAATGGAAGAGGGATGGATGCACACCTCCCCCCCTCCCTGAGGTTAACACAGGTATCCACGCTACATTCATGACACAATCACATGCCAACTTAGGGATATGTTTACTGAAGTGCGCTATGCAAATTACCATCCCTGGGGTAGGGATGCTAAATTATCCAGTTTAACTTATTCAGCACTGTGGCTCTACATACATATCATTGATAATAGTCGCTGAAAAATCAAGAATCTACTCAACTGTAGGGCCAATAGTCAAAAGAACGTAACCAAACCTAGCTATCAATTGTGTCTCACTGCAGTGATAAGGGTTTCCAGGGCAAATATCTCAGTCCTTCAGCAGTCATTGAAAATTTCTGTACTCACCCAGTAAACAGAAAAGCGCCCTGCAGTGATACAGTCCCTGCTGATGTGCCCTGTTTATCCATGCAGAGCTTAACCAGTCGCTTTCACTGGCATTAGAGGATGCCCACACTTCACAGTAACGGGGCAGGACAGAGGCAACACACATTTCTAAAAGCATTGAGAAAGACACATTCTACCACGTATTGCTAAAGATAAAGAGAAGGCCCTTTACAATTAATCTCCTCAAAGTCATTAGGAAGATCAGCTTACCTGGAGCAATTGAGGATAGTCGAAAACCTGATTCTTCCGACAGCGCTTGCGTATGGGAGAGATGCCTTCAGAAAGATTTGTGCATTTGTCCAAGATCAGCACAGACTCCCCATTCTCTACTACAAGTATCTCCAGATCAGAGCGGTACTCCGGGTGCAGTGCCGTCTGAGATGACACCAGAAAGTACCTGCGCAGACTGAAAACCAGCAGTAATGTAACTCACCGTAAAGGCAAGTAGACTTCAATTCCAAATATAATGACTGGATTGGCAGATGGTAACTATTACAAGTAATAATAGAGCAGACATCAGTGTATATATCATTTAGTTTACATACATAAGAACATAAGATATGCCATACTGGGTTAGACCAAGGTCCATCAAGCCCAGTATCCTGTTTCCAACAGTGGCCAATCTAGGTCACAAGTACCTAGCAGTTTCCCCAAAAGACACAGGTTCCATAATGCTTGTACTGGGTCAAGCATTGATATCATGGGTCCCTTACTAATAATGGTTTATGGACCTTTCCCCTCCAGGAACTTGTCCAAACCTTTTTTAAACACAGCTACACTAATAGCCTTTACTACATCCTCCGGTAACAAATTCCAGAGTTTGATTACACATTGAGTGAAAAAATATTTTCTTTTATTAGTCTTAAATAGTTTACCCTGTAGCTTCATTGCATGTCCCCTAGTCTTTCTATATTCTGATAATGTAAACAATCGATCTACATTTACCCGTTCCACTCCGTTCATTAATTTATAGACTTCTATCATATCTCCCCTCAGCCGTCTCTTTTCCAGGTTAAAGAGCCCTAACCTTTTTAGCCTTTCTTCATAGGAGTATCCTTCCATCCCTTTTACCATTTTGGTGGCTCTTCTCTGAACCTTTTCTAATAACGCTATATCCTTTTTAAGATACGGCGACCAGAATTGCACACAATATTCAAGGTGCGGTCTCATCATGGAACAATATAGAGCAGCGGTTCTCAACCTGTGGGTCGCGACCCCCACGGGGGTCGCCACAGGATTTAGCGGGGATCGCCTCGCCTCACCTCACTCCGCCGTTAAAAAAACCAAAAAAAAACCAAGTTGCTGCCGCTGCCAAGTCCGCTTCTCGGCAGCGGCAAACTCACCGCCTCCCAGTCCCTTCTAATGCAGCCGCAGCTCCCTGCCTCTTAGGGAACCGTGGCTATGCCAGTAAAACCATTGCGAAGCCTTCCTGTCTCTTGACGGGCTCCGTGCAGAATTGTCCCGCTTCCAAAGGAAGTTGTTTACCACTTCCTTTGGAGGCGGGACAATGCTGCACGGAGCCCATCGAGACGGGAAGGCTCTGCAACGGTTTTACAGGTATAGCAGCGGTTCCCTAAGAGACAGGGAGCCGTGGCTGTAGAAGAACAGCAGGGCAGTAGCAGGCAGAGAGGGAGAGGGGAGGAGGGGGCAGAGAACCTGCAACGGGGCTGACATGGAGGGATGGATGGATGGAGGGAGGGCGGTCTGACATGGAGAGAGGGGGAGGGATGACATGGAGGGAGCGGGGGCTGACATTGATGGATGGATGGAGGAAGGGAGGGGGCTGGCATTGATGGATGGATGGAGGGAGGGAGGGGGCTGACATTGATGGATGGATGGAGGGAGGGAGGGGGCTGACATTGATGGATGGATGGAGGGGGCTGACATGGGCAGAGGGGGGCTGACATGGACAAAGGGAAGAGACAGGGGACATACTGTACAGACGGGCAATAAATGCTGGACAGAGGGGAGAGACAGTGTGGGTTAGGATTATAATGGGCAGATGGGGGGGGCTAGGACTGGTAATGGGTTGATTAGGGAAGGCTAGGACTGGGAATGGACTGATCAAGGGGAGGTTGGGACTGGTAATGTGCTGATAAGGGGGTAGGACTGGTAATGGACTGATGGGGGGGCTAGCACTGAAAATGAGCTGATCGGGGAGGTTAGGACTGGAAATGGGCTGATTAGGGGAGCCTAGCACTGGTAATGGGCTTGAGGAGGGACTAGCACTGGAAATGAGCTGATTAGGGGAGGCTAGCACTGGTAATTGGGTTGAGGAGGGACTAGCAATGAAAGCAAGCCGATTGGGGGGCTTCGACTGGGAATGGGCTGATTGTGGGGAGGGAAGGATAGAGCTGCTGGCCCTGGAAGAAAACTGGGGGCTAAGGCTACAAATGGGCTGATACGAGGGGATGGGAGAATGGAACTGGAAGAAAGTGGATCTGAGAGGGGCTGCCATGATATTTGTACTAGAAGGGACTGCTCAGTGGGGAAGGAGGGGGACTGGAAGGGAATGGACACCAGTGGCAGTCATGGGAATGCCAGTTGACAATGGAAGGTACTGAGAATGAGGACTGGAAAGGGGCTGATACTGGGGAAGGTTACTGGGACTGGAAATAGGCTTATAGAAAGAAGTGAAGAAAACGAAAGAAGAGATAAGAAATGGCAGATGGACCATAGACCACAGAAAGAGAGCTAAGAGAAGACAGAAAGCAGAAGCCTCAGATCAGGACCAGCATGATCAGAGAATAAATGGGTCAGACAACAAAAGGTAGAAAAACATTTTTTATTTCATATTAGTGATTTGACTACAAAATCATCATAATTTTGAAATCAAATATTGTTACTTGTTATTGTGATTAATTATTGTGGTTTAAATAAATAAATTTTATAAATAAAAACATATTGCAAAGGTCTCTAATACAGTCAAACCTCGGTTTTCATGATTAATCCGTTCGAAAAAGTCTGACTAAAACCGAAACGTATGAAAACTGAAGCAATATTTCCCATAAGAAATAATGTAAATCCAATTAATCCGTTCCAGACACCCAAAAATATTCACAAAAAATACATTTTATAGAGAATAACTATATTTTTACATACAGAAAACAATGAGAAATAAATATAAATGACTAATGAAATGGATAAATGAACATTTAACATCACTGAAAGCAAGCTAAGTACAGTACTGTACAGTACAGTATGTTAACATCTGGCCTTAGCCACCCCTGACAAGCTGCTGTGCCCAGCTCTCTTCGGAATCACATTGAATTCAGTCCATTAAAATACCTTTACATTATCTGCTCAATGCTTCAGAATGGCAGAAAATCTTAATGATATAGCTTCAGACGTACCCTGCAAGAGAAAGAACTGCCTCCCACATTCATGCAACATCTCCTGCTTACGTTGACAGCTTTTCTTCCCTGCTACCGGGACAAAATCTCAGTCAAAAGACGTTGAAAACCGAAGCAATGCATGAAAACCGGGACAAAATCTCAGTCAGAAAAGACGTTGAAAACCGAAGCGTATGAAAACCGGGGCAAATGAAAACCGAGGTTTGACTGTATATTAATAATTCAACAAATGATTACAGCGACAGTGCGTTAATGGTAAAGGAAGAGAGACGCATTTGATTTTATCATTGGGGGTCACCACAAGTTGACCAATGGTAAAAGGGGTCACGGTACAAAAAAGGTTGAGAACCACTGATATAGAGGCATTATAATATCCTTTGTTTTAATTTTCCATTCCTTTCCTTATGATACCTAGCATTCTATTTGCTCTCTTGGCCGCTGCTGCACACTGAGCCGAAGGTTTTAACATGGTATCCACAATGACGCCTAAATCTTTTTCCTGGGTGGTGGTTCCTAATGTGGAACCTTGCATCGTGTAACCATAGTTTGGGTTGTTCTTCCCTAGGTGCATAACTTTGCACTTGTCCACATGAAATTTCATCTGCCATTTTGATGCCCAGTCTTCCAATTTATCAAGATCCTCTTGCAATTTTTCACAATCCTCTTGGGTTTTTAACAACTTTAAATAGTTTTGTGTCATCTGCAAATTTGATAACCTCACTCATTATTCCCTTTTCCAGGTCATTTATGAATATGTCAAAAAGCAGCGGACCCAGCACAGATCCCTGGGTACACCACTATTCACCTTTCTCCATTGGGAAAATTGTCCATTTGGCCCTACCCTCTGCTTTCTATCTTTTAACCAGTTCCTGATCCACAACAGTACACTGCCTCCTATCCCATGACTCTTTAGTTTTGCCAAAAGTCTCTGATGAGGGACCTTGTCAAAGGCTTTCTGAAAGTCCAGATACACTATATCAACCGACTCACCTTTGTCCAAGTGTTTATACACACCTTCAAAAAAACATAACAGATTAGTAAGACAAGATCTTCCTTGTCTAAAGCCATGTTGGCTATCTCCCATTAGGCCATGACTATCTACATGCTGAGTAATTTTGTTCTTTATGATGGTTTCTACCATTTTTCCCCCGATACTGACGTAAGGCTCACCGGTCTGTAGTTTCCTGGATCACCCCTGGAACCCTTTTTAAATATTGGCGTTACATTGGCGATCCTCCAATCTTCAGGTATTACAGATGGTTTTAATGAAAATTCACAGATTACTAATAGCAGGTCTGCAATCTCATCTTTCAGTTCTTTCAACACCCTTGGATGTATACCATCCGGCCCAGGTGATTTGCTACTCTTCAGTTTATCTAATAGTTGTAATACATCTTCCTGATGTATCGATATTTCCTTCAATTTTTCCGCACCTTTAAATACCACTTCAGTCATGGGTAACATCCCTACATCTTCCTCAGTAAAGACTGAAGCAAAGAATTCATTCAGTCTCTCCGCTATCGCCTTGTCGCCTCTTAGTGCCCCTTTAACCCCTCTATCATCTAATGGACCAACTGACACTCTCTCACAGGTTTTTTGCTACGAATGTACTTGAAAAAGTCTTTATTTTGCGTTTTTGCTTCCACAGCAAGCTTCTTCTCAAATTCTCCCTTTGCCTGCCTTATCAATGCCTTGCATTTAACTTGTCAGTGCTTGTGCTGTTTCCAGGTTTCGTCGTTTGGCTCTTTTTTCCATTTCCTGAAAGATGCCTTTTTGGCAACAGCCTCTCTGATCTCACCTTTAAACCATGCTGGCAGTTTTTTGGACTTCCTTCCACTTTTCTTAAAGCACGGAATACAGCTGGTCTGGGCTTCCAAGATAGTAGTTTTCAGCAACACCCAAGCTTGATGTAAGTCTTTAACCTTTGCAACTGCTCCTTTTAGTTTTTTCTTAACTATTTTCCTCATTTTATCATAGTCTCCCTTTCGAAAGTTAAAAGGTAGTACTGTGGATTTCCTTACTATCCCTCCTCCACTAATTAAATCAAACGCGATCATGCTATGATCACTATTGCCAAGTGGCCCCAACACCCTTATCTCTTGCACAAGATCTGGTGTTCCACTAAGGACTAGGTCTAATATGGCTTCCCCTCTGGTCGGTTCATGAACCAGCTGTTCCAAGAAGCAGTCATTTATTTCATCTAGGAACTTTATCTCCCTAGCATGTCCTGCCGTGACACAGACCCAGTCAATACCGGGGTAATTGAAATCACCCATTATTATTACTGCGCTGTAACTTTTGTTAGCTTCCTTGATTTCTTTGAGCATTTCATCATCCATTTGTTCATTCTGGCCAGGCGATAAATAGTACACCCCCACTGCCATCGCCTTCCCCTTTTTACATGGAATTTCAATCCATAGCGATTCTACAGCAAATTTTGTTTCCTGCAAAACTTTAATCCTTTCTGACTCAATGCCCTCTCTAACATAGAGCACAACCCCTCCACCAATTTGATCAGCTCTATCATTACAATATAGTTTGTACCCAGGTATCACAGTGTCACACTGGTTATCCTCCTTCCACCATGTCTCAGATTCCAATCATAACTAACTTCTCATTTAGTGCTATATATTCTAACTCTCCCATCTTATTTTTTAGACTTCTAGCATTTGCATACAAGCATTTTAGAGACTGTATTTTATTCATATTAATCTGGCTATTGGTAGACATGGGTAATTTGGGATCTTTAAGCTCTGTCTGCTCCATACTCGAGGGCATTTGGGCTACTTTACTCTTTTTTGGAACCTCTCTTCTTTTGGTAGTATCCTTCAAGGATACATTCTTCCGAACCATGCGCTCTTGGGCGACTGTCAGCTTTCCCCTATTATATAAAAGGAGACAAAAGACCTGCATGGGTAGTGGTAGGGCTGAGGTGAATAGTGGAGTACCCCAGGGATCTGTGCTGGGTCTGCTGCTTGTTAACATATTCATAAATGACCTTATGCCGCACAGTCCTAAGGAATCAGCCACAGTGTGATTCATGCTCTGCTCAAGAGCAGGAGGCTTTCCCGCAACCCTTTGCTGAGGCATTTTGGAACACATGCGATGACGAGAAATTTGAGGAGGACTGACATGCGCTCAGATTAACTACTTAGAAGGATACAGCAAAACAAAGACATTTATTTTAGTCCAAAATGAAGGTCTCTCTCTGGAGTTTTGCTGCTTTAACTTCAGTGCGCGACTGTTTTCTCCATCCAGTGAAAGTCACTAAGGCCCCCTGGTATCTGCAGGACCTTCTCTGTGCTCTTCCTCTTATTAGCCCTGATTAATGTATAACTTACTACATTCCTATACAATGCCAGTCTGCCACGCGGACTCTCTTTTCACGAACACGATTAGGAGTGAAGCTATGAAGAGGCAATACCCTGGACATCTCATTCAGCAGTTCTACATGCTGAACACCATACTCTTTTTAGGAAAATAACTCTGGGTGTGGAGCCATAAGAGACATTTTTGAAGGCCACTTGGCTCCTGATAGAGTGAGAGTTGGGCATGTATTCACTGTATATGGAGTACAACAGCAATCAGCCATGAAAAGGAGGTTGAGACGGAGAAAGCCATTGTGTGTGCACGGAAACTGCTATCCTCGATCCACCACACACAGTAAAGGCACTACAAGAGAGCAGAAGGTGTTGTACTCCAGCTCAGCAAGAAAAGAGAGGCTACAGAACAAATTAAGAGGAAGAAAGAGGCAAGAAAAAAAGAAAAAAAACCAGGAGGCAGAGCAAGAATTTGGATTAGTGGCAAGAGAGATGGTTGGGAAGGAAGAGAGAAAAGTGGAAAGGGAGAAAGGAAAAAAAAAAGAAAATACAAAAAGCCAATAAAATAAAGA
Source organism: Ichthyophis bannanicus (assembly GCA_033557465.1). NCBI lineage: Eukaryota > Metazoa > Chordata > Amphibia > Gymnophiona > Ichthyophiidae > Ichthyophis > Ichthyophis bannanicus. The sequence continues at coordinate 34,187,854 of CM066047.1, read as the reverse complement.
TAAGTGCTAGAGACAATAAGACAGAACTATAATGGAATGAAGCAAGAAAAAAAAGAAGCAGAAGGAAAGAGAGCAGAAGTTAGACAAAAGAGGTGGAAATCTTGGGGACAACATTCACGAGGCCAGTCACCACTTACTGACATAGCACAAGATTTTTCTTCTTCTCTTTATAATGGAAATTCAGCGAGACTATCCACTATGTGGGCCTAAACTTAAATGGATAATTTACCCACTTACAAAGACAGGACTACTATTTATATGGGTCACTTAAATTGATTAATGTATCCATATAGCTGCTGAATGTTGCCTCTATACAGATAAATTCATTAATGCTTATGCAACTGCATCCACTGAAGTAAAATGATTGTGAGTACTTAACGCAGATTAATTTAATTAGCATGTTAAAACCTTTAGTAAACATACCCAAAGGTCCCATACCCAACGTTTATTTTATTTAACCGCATTTATGCCCACCTATCACAAACATGCTAAACTGTTTACAAAAACCACATACACAAAATAAAAAGGTCAGAACACACAAAAAGTCATAACTAAGCAATTCAGCAGAATAGCAAGGCAAAAACCGCAAGGAAAAGCTAATGGAAAATAATGGGTTTCTGGAAATCCAAATAGTCACAGACCTCCCCAGAGAGCTAAGGGCAAGGCGTTCTACAGCTTAGGGCATGGCAGAGAAAACTCTTGTGTGAGGGTCCTCGTTATGAGCAACCGCGCTAGGAGGAATCATCTGCCAATTCTGCAATGCTGACCACAAAACGGAGTAGCGGCGTGTAGGGACAGCAATGAAGAAAGATCGGGCGACACAGACCAATAAAGAGATTGTATCCCTTTAGTAAAAGGAGGGGTTGGGACATTTTGGATAGGCGTTGATTTAAACATCCAAAATGTATCTGGCAGTTTGGTATTTAAAAAAAAAAAATAAGCAAGCACTTGTGTGCGCCATATTGGCTGCTGAACACACAAGTGCTACTGGAAGTCAAACACCTTATTTTTAAGGATGAGCCTTCCGATTTCACCATCTTTCACTTACTGACAAAATAAAAGGAAGAATGACGGAGCAACCCTTAGATCATCAGAGCCACAAGGCAAGCTGATCCTTAATCCAAACCCGAGCTATACACACAGGCACAGCACAACTTACTGTTATGTAAAATAAAAACATTTTGCACAAGCTGTATATACACATGCGCTGGTTTATTTTCAGCAGAAAGCGTTTCTCTGCATTATGCCTTACCCTGGGGCTCTTTCAGGCATATCCACCTCTGCAGAAAGTGGGCTGTAAACTGGAATGCTCACATCATATCCCTGACGATATGTCCAGGTGGAGAATCCTCCCCCTGCTAACAGAGCTCTGCAAAAAGAGAGAAGAGAGGTTTAACACCACTGATAATGCATCCTGCAATCAGACCTTCTGCCTTCAAATCTACAGCCCAGGTCAATAAACTGCACCGGCATTGCTCCTTCAATGTACAACTTTCAACAAATCAATTCTCGCCTCTCCAGCAGCACAACACAGACATGATGTCATGCACACTGTTCCAAAACACCTTCAGATCAGAGAAAGTCTACAGGAGGACCTGCCTGGATGAAACAGGAAAGTATGTCTAGGTTTCTCTTTGCAATCAAACTCCATTTATACTGAAGATGAAAATATTGCATGTTCACAGACAACACTCCGTGACCCCACAATAAGGCGCTCTTTTCCTCGTATGCTCTTCGCTTATTCCACTCACTGATGGCGCGTCCCATGCCCCAGCTCAAAAGACAGAAAGGATAGCACAATGGAATCTGCAGGATTTTAAAAGGCCTGAGGTACAATCTGTCTAATGCTGCACTCATTATTAGAGCATGTCTCTTTGCAAGATTTAACTACCAGGGCTGCAGGTCTGCTGTCACAAAATAAAAAGATGATGAGAATTGGTAATGAGTATTATGTTTATGTTTATTACATTTGATATACCGCTCAGGCCAAAGCATCAAAGCGGTTTACAATATTACATAAAAAAATACTGAAAATATAAAAAGAACGCCATTGATAAAATAGGACAGAGTAAGCGATACAGTGATAGTCAAAGAAATAGAAGAGACAAGAGGAAAGGCTCATTATAACATCCAGAGAGACAGAATATCATACCATCACAGCTCAGTCCTTCCAAACAGACTTGACCATAATCTTATCTCATCACAAATTCAAGCCAGGCAGGAATATATTTGGCACAGCTCTCACTCACAGCCTGCGACGCCGACATCATCATCCCTCCACTGACCCAATCGCCACGGCAATCAAACCACATATAGCAGATTACCCGGTCCCACACGGTCCAACGCCTAAGGGCCCTCTGGCGAGGCCCTCAGGCGCGGGCCCGCTGGTGGAATGGCGGTTTAAAAGCCGATGGAGTGGGCAGGCTCTGTGGAGGGAGGTGGAGCTCCCGCTCTCACCTCCGATGCTGGCTGCTGCTCTCCCCTCACAGAACGCGCCGGTGGAATGGCGGTTTAAAAGCTGATGGAGTGGGCAGGCTCTGTGGAGGGAGGTGGAGCTCCTGCTCTCACCTCCAATGCTGGCTGCTTCTCTCCCCTCACAGAACGCGCTGGTGGAATTACCCAACTTAGCAATAACACACACACTTCCCTCCATAACAAAGTTCAAAATTACATCGAATACAGTAGTTGTATGGCATGAACCCTTCCCTCACCTCTGTTTCTACTTTATTGTATATACTCTCCATGCAAAAGATCTTCACTGATCTGAGCTGTAAATATTTTCCATGTATATAATTTTATGGAAGTTAAATGTTTAAATGGTTCACTGTTATCTTGAGTTCTATTTATTTTGGTTTGTTATATTGTAAACTGTCCTTGATCACAGGAAGGGGCGGTATAGAAAAAAACTCACAAATAAATAAGTAAATAAACAAAGGGCAGATCCAACTAAATGCGGAAGGATGGCAAGACAAACACATTTTCCTCAGCTTGTTGCATAAAAAAAGGTGATGTTCAGTCTCTAGACAGTTAACTTGGCTATCTTCCTTAACTGTTCAGATCCGTTTTCATCACACCGAGGCAGCAATCCAAGAATCACACTTAATGACAGGAGTCTTTCCTGCAAGTCACCATGTTTTCATCAGCACTGACAAGACAAACTCTGAGTCATGGGACTTGCCAGGATCGGAGCAGAGTTGAGAGCGGAGGACAGGAAGACATGATCAGATGCTGCATTACAAATGACCTGGTCTCTCGCACGCCCCTCTCCCATTCCTGTTTTGGAACACAGTGGCATTTTCATACAATAAACCAGAAGCACTGAACTAGGAAATAAAGGTGGGCAGAGAACTAGCGAGGAAGAAGGAAGAAAAGGAGTAGAAAAGGACAGACAGGGAAGACAGATTTGCCTTTATGCCCAGTGGCACACGTGCCGCACAGACTCTAAATAAGACATAGTAGACAGGTAGTCATTATCAGTCCATGCTTTTCTCTCTCTCTTTATTAAACAAGAGATTAATACACCTGCTCATAATGCTCCAGAATACCCCTATTGAATACAGATTAAATTGATTTGCATATTATTGAGGCAGTGTTTATGCAAATCTCTTATGCATTTTTCAGTAGGGGACAGCCCAAAAACTTGAAAGGTATGAGGCCTATCGGAACAGGAACTGCCCACCACTGTACGAAAAGGCTCTCGTACTTGGTCTATAAAAGAAAACACATTTAGTGTCTTGGATCCATAAACTGACAGTGTCAAAATCTCAGAGTCGATGCATAAGGAACTTTTAAAGCTTAAAGTGAGCTCATGGTCTTCAGTGTCACCCACTAACAGCTGCTCACCCTCAGCTGCCTATCTGCGCGTTCCACCCACTTGCGCACCTGGTGAGGGCACGTTTCTGTTAATATGCACATTTCCGATATCCCAATTTGTTTCTGAAATGAACACCACATTAATTCTCCTGCATGGACGTTCAGTGGCGTGCAGCCCTGGTTTGCAACATTCAGTTTAATACCTAACAGTTGTTACATAGTGAAACAATCAATCAAAGAAAATAATTGTACTCCCCTCACTGCTCGCAAACACAAGCCATGCCAAGCTTGCTGGTGTGCTGACGGTTTGCAAAATAATTCTGAAAAACACAATTATCTCATAATTAAAGGAAAATAGAGTTCCTTTTTTCCAAGAACAGTGTGTGAAATCCCTGTATTGGCATTGAACAATGGCGTACTAACTTGAAATACAACTCGTTTAGACTCTCCAAAGAATAGTTTCTTAGAAAATCTGCCATCCAAACACTTCATAAATCCTCTAGTCACTTAGGAAGAAGACAGGAGGTTGACTGAAACATTAGCTCGCATCTTAAGAACAAAGTCAGAAAATATTTGTTTCATACAAAGAGTGGTCGATGCCTGGAATACCCTCCCAGAGGACATGGCAGACAAAAATAGTAAGCGGAATAAAGAGAAAAAACCTGGGATAAATAAATAGAAGGGATAGAAATGAAGCCCAGAGCTAACCTGCATGGTGCAGCCGTTGCAAGCCGAAATGGCAAGGACACCATTTTAACAGGACAGGTGGGAACGGAGGCGGGGGTGGGGGGGGGAAAGAGTGCTGGGCTTCATGTGGGAATTCATAAGCGCATCTACCTAATGTGGACAAATCGCTGCTTGGAAGACTGGATAGACTATTTTTGTTTTTATGTGCTATTATTTATGTTACTAGGATTATTTTCACTTGCCTTTCATTTGGCAAGCTAAAACCAAGTGTCACAGACTACATAGTCGTGCAATGGTTCTGATTTCACAGTGTTCTCAGAAATAATTTTTTTAATTGAAGTATATATTTTACATAGGTGCATAGGAAGGCTAGATTAACTGATAGAACTGAAACATTCTATACAATCTCCTTCCATCAAATCTACCTAATGTAATCTAAGTAGAGTGAGAAAAGTGCACTAAATGTTTAATAAAGAGCGAACAAATCACCCAAGGCACAGTTCAAGATGGGTAAATTCAGTCAGGTCCTACAACATTACATATCTACATAATACAAATCCCCAAAATCCTAATGGTTAAAGCAGTGGGAATCCAGGATTCAAATCCTCATGATGCTCCTTGTGATCTTGGGTCTCAGGTACAAACTCTGATTGTAACCTACTTTACCTGATCGTAATTTGCCTGGAACCTCTGAGAAAGGTGTAAGCTTAATCCAATTCCCCTTTCCCCTAAATAATCTTCATGTAACTTGTATTCTACAACCCTATTTCCTACAAGAATTTGAGCACTTGAATGTACAAGATGACCTCCTTACTGGGTAGTGTACATGTTATTGCATATCCAAAGTGCCCTATTTTAGTTTCAGCAGTGCTCGCCTTCCTGTGTCACATGTGGAACAGGATTATTTAGAATTTAAAGGCTTAGCAAAAATGCAGGTTGTCTATCTGAAAGGCTCAGATGATAAAATTAAAACTGGCAGCTGGATCTATTTGGAAGGCTCTGAGTATAATAACTAGATTCCCTGGCAGAGATGCAGACGCTCCCTTAGTCAAGTCTATGCACTCCTTGTGTAACCAGCTCAGTGCAATGGGTTGGTGGTGGCAATGTACAGCTCATAAAGGCTACAAAAGCTGGATGTTAGGATATATAAGGGTAAGCATCACCCTGGTGTGATAGCAGTGTGGAATACCGAGGCACCCGATTGTTCATTTGAGGATGGAGGTGCTGGCATTCAGTTAAAAAGGGGATCTTAAATGCAGGAGGATGGAAGACAGGGGAAGAAAACAAAAACTGACCTGATGATCATGGCCTATGGCTGGCAGCTGGGATATACTCTTGGCAATGTGAAAAGGAAGAGGAGAGTAGAATGGATGGTTGGCGTCAGCAATTCTATACTGGTCACTGTGCATCAATTGCACCCTGACTTCTACGGTCACTGAGAAAACTATGGAAAGCAAGTCCTCCAGTTCTACGTTTTCCTGCATATTGAGACAGAGGCAGCCCAGACTGAAGACAAGAGACTTAAGGCATGGAATGAGTCCTCTAAGTGCATAGTACCAGAATCTTCACTGGATGACATGGGAATTAGTGTGTAGTAGCTGGTAGTGTAGTCATGCACTAATTCGCACAGTAACTGCACATCGCATGACTGAGTAGAGCACACTGCATTACATATCATGCCATCAATGTTGCAATTAGCCCGAGTGCAGTTAAGGTTACTTCAATGGGAGGTGTTAAGTGCACTCGTATTAATTACAAATTTCACTACCACGCACCGGGATACGTTTCAGCGCCCCAACAGCACACGACCGCTGCAGTTACCGTGCGTTAATATTTACTCAAAACGTGCATAAAAGTGCAAAAACATACCACACTTTCATAAAAGGACTCCCTAGTTTTTGTGATCTATTCAGCTCACAGATGAAGTAAACCTGTTTTCCCCTTGTGACCCGCCAAGCCGTACATATCCGCAACCTGTCAGGTGGTTTTGCTTGCTAAGGTAAACAAACATAAATGAGCCCTGGAGGCTATCTGCTGCTTTTGACACTGTTGATTAGTCCCTTCTCCTCAATAACCTGCATTGACTTGGACTTAGGGCTTTCGTTCTGTCCCGTATGCTTCTTCTCTCTTCCATTGTACTTTTAGTATGTGTTCTGGCAAAGTTTCCTCCACCGTTATCCCATTTTCAGTCATGTACCTCAGGGCTCTGTCTTGAGACCCTCTCTTCTCTTTCTATACTCATTGTCTTGATACACAGATCATCTTTATCTGATGACTCTCAGATTTAAGTCTCTACACCGTAAATCTCTCCTAGAATCCACGCCCAAATCTCAGCCTATTTGATGTTGCTATTTGGATTTCCCACCGCCGTCAGAAACTGAATATGGCCAAGACGGAGCTTGTGTTTCCCCCCTAAACCGACCTCCCTTCTCTATTTCGGTGGATTAACACTCATCTCACAACCTTGGTGTCATCTTTGATTCTTCTCTTTCTTTGCCCATAACCAACAGATGGAACTGGCAGATTTTAGCTTTCTTTATAACATCAACAAAATTCATCCCATCCTCTCTGAATACACTATTCAAGACTGTTGCTATCTACTCTCTCGTCTAGACTATTGCAACCTGCTCCTCACTGGTCTACTACTACTACCACCATGAATCATTTACATAGTGTTACAAGGCATGCACAGCACTGTACAAACACTTATGGAAGGCAGTCCCTGCTCATAGAGCTTACAATCTAGTTTAGATAAACAGTACAATACAAGAGAAATAAGGGTTCAATAGGGAAAGGAGACACAAGGGATTAGGACCCAAAAGCGGCTCAAAGAGGTAAGCCTTTAACATGTCTCCCACTGAATCTCTTCCTTCCAAACCATTGAAAACTCAGTGGTGTGGCTAAATACCCACTAGTGTCACTGTTATCCCATAGCCCCTCTTCTCAAAATCTCTTCACTGGCTCTTTATCCATTTCTACATGCACTTCATACTTCTCCTACTGACCTACGAGTGCGTTCATTCCACAGCTCATTACCTCTCCTCTCTTATCCCTCTCGGGAAGTCCACTCATCAGGCAAACAGCTCTTATCTGTGCCTCTCTTTTCTGCTCCCAACCCCAGATTCCGTTCATTCCACCTTTCTGCACTCTATGACTGGAATAGACTACCTGAATTGCTACATCAGTCTCCATTCTCTGGTCCTATTCAAATTCCAGCTAAAAATTCACCTCTTTGAAACTTCTTTTGGATTCTGACCCCTTATTATTCTGTTTAATACCTTTATGTTCTTTAATCTTTTCCCCTTTGAATTACCCCAGTCCTGTTTGTCCATCTTGATTAGAGTGGAAACTCTGTATCAGGGACCGTTTCTTACATATTTGCATACAGCACTCTATACACCTGCAGGGGCGGCCCAAGGGGGGGTGCGGGGCCTCATTTGCATAAATATTTGCATAATGTTACCATACATTAACTTTTAGTAAACATGCCTCTTAATGAGCGTATGGATAAAGACAGACTAAAAGATTACTATAATCCAGTGCCAACCGCCAGGCACATTAGGAACTACTACAAACACTGCCCATTTAAAGCCCATAGCAAACCCACCGTATCCTAACAGCACTACCAGGACTCACAAAGCACCAGGCCCTACCTATCAAAAGGCAATACTGCAAATATTAAACCAATACATTTCAGAGAACAACAATACATGACCTACTGGGGAAAGAGAACAAGTGGCAATGTCAAATAGGAATTACATAAATAGAATACCTCAGCTCAGTTACACATGCAGAACACAGACCATCACCAAACAAGGAATCACAATTTAGAAACAGGAAGACAATAATTAAACTGGGAACCCCAAAAGCCAAACCTGGAATGTACAACAACACTGTAGAAATAAAACTATAAATTAATTTCCCCTTGTACTAAACAAAGCGCAGACGTCAATGATGCACATTTCCCAGAGCTGACATATTCCAGTTAATAAATTCAAAATAAAAAGATATTTTTCTACCTTTTGTGCATTTTTTTTCAGTTGCAATTGCTCCAGCCACTTTCTTCTGGTTTCTTCGTGTCTTCTGCTAACTCTCCATCGTCTGCTGTCCATTTGTCCTTTCTTCTAGTTTTTTTTCCATTCTCTCTCTACATCTGCTTTAACATACTAATCTTTCTCCTTTTGCTCTTTCCTCATTCCTATTTCATCCACTCAAATTTTACCCCTCCATCCTCAATCCCCACTTACTCTCCCAATACCCGGTCAATTGTAGATTTGTCTTTCCTCCCACACAAAATATTTTTCCCCTCTCCATTTCACTCTCCCAGCTCCATCCCATTCTAATCCTCCCCCAACATCAGCTCCCTTCTAGTTCCAGCCCCACCCAGCATCCACTCCCTTCTAGTCCCCGCATCAGCCCATTTCCAGTCCTAGCCCCGCCATCAGCCCATTTCCAATCCTATCCTAGCCACACCATCAGCCCATTTCCAAGCCAAGCCCCTTATGAGCCTACTTCCAGTTCTAGCCCCTCCATGAGTCCATTTCAGTCCAAGCTCCCACCACAGCCCATTTCCAATCTTAGCATCCCCCGCCCATTTCCAGTCCTATCCTAGCCCCTCCATCAGCCCATTTCCTGTCCTAGCTCCCCCCCATTCAGCCCATTTCCAGTCCTAGCTTCCTCCCCTCACAGCCCATTTCCATTCCAAGCCCCCCTCCCCATCAGCTATTTGCAGTTCAAGCCCCCCCTTCCACTCAGCCCATTTCGTCATAGCAACCCCCCCAGCCCATTACCAGTCCTAACCCCCCCATCAGCCCACTTCCAGTCCTAACCCCCCATCACCCCATTTTCAGTCTTAGCCCCCCATAGCCCATTACCAGTCCTAACCCCCCCATCAGCCCACTTCTAGTCCTAACCCCCCCATCAGTCCACCTCCAGTCCTAACCCCACATCAGCCCATTTCAAGTATTAGCCCCCCCCATAGCACATTAGGGGAAGGGGGTTAGGACTGGCAAAGAAAAAACTGGCTGCTGCTGCTGCCGCCGCCACCGTGGCAGTGGCAGAATCAAGCGTCCCGCAGGCCCCCCGCCCGGCAGAGCCCTCCCGGCATCAGCTCTCAAAGCGCGGGCTTTTCAGAGCTGCGAAGGGAGAGTTTTCTTTTCTCGTGGCTCTGTTAAGCCCACCGGGGCTGATGGGAAACAGGAAACTCTCTCTTCACGGCTCTGAAAGCCGCCGCTGATAGAGCCGGGGAGGGGGCCCCCGCGGGACGCTTGATTCTGCTGCTGCCACGGCGGCAGCAGCCAGGGTTTTTTTTTTTGTTTTTTTAATCTATGGGCTGATGCAGAATGTTGTTTGTGCGGGGCCCACTGAAACGCGGGGCCCTGTACAAACAACATTCTTGCTCAATGGACAGGCCGGCCCTGTACACCTATACAAATAATTAGAAGTAGCAATATAGGCTTAATATACCATATTTCAATTAATTTGCAAAGTGGTTTACAATACTAAAATACTGAATCACAAGAAACGGAAAGGACTGGAAGGGAATAAGAGGAACCAGGCCCACAGGAGTCCATCAAACCCCATTACACAAGTTGTCATATCAAGTAAAAAGGTGCGCCTTTAGGCCAGCCTTAAATTGTTTAAGACAGGGTCCTGTACAAAGGTGTGCAGGCAACGAGTTCCATAATAACGATTTGAGTTCTCCGCATTCTGACTGTAAGGTACAGAGAAGGGCAAGAGGAATAAACATGGAATAGAGGTAAGATGGTCTATCCGATTTCAGTGCCTTGCTGGTTATTAGGAGCGTACTGGCAATCAGTGTGTTAAAAAGCAGAGGAGTGATGTGATCAATCTCTGTGCACTGTTTAAGTACCGGCTGACAGTTATATCTACTGCTCTAGTCCAAAGTAAACCAAGTTACAGCAATCCAATCACATAACAAGGGCATGAATTAGCATATGTTAATCAGAACGTGTCTAAGTAGGGATGCACCAAATTGTCTAAGAGCAAAGAAAGTGGCCTTCAAAATAGCTGAAATTTGCACCTCAGAAGTTAGTTCATAATTGATAATACTCAAGTATTTAAAAAACTTGGCCAAGGGAGGAACTATGATAGCTCCTATCCACGGAGGGTAGAAGGATAAATATGTCTTCCTGTAATTTAGATCGCAAATGATTTTATCAGTATTTAATTTAAGATGACTGGTTAAGAACCAATGCCCTGGCTAATTGGGTGATGAATAAATCAGCAGACTGGACTAACAGGATGTCATCAGCATAGTAAAATCCGCAGATACTAAAAGGTCTGAACCAGGGTCACAAGAGAACTAAGGAAAATAGTGAACAAAAGGGGGCACGGACAGATCCTCGTGGGACTCAAGAGAAAGAGACGACAACACAAAACAAATGAAGCGAATCACTGCAAAAATGGGTCAGCTAATCCTCTCTCACTCAGGTGAGCTAAAAATTGTTTTATGGTCTACCAGATCAAATTCAAAAGCCAAATTTAGTGACACTGCTAGGACAGCCTTTCTGGTGTCCAAGAAACTATGAATTTCACTCAGAAAAACAGCTAAGATCATTTTGGTGCTATGGCCAGGCCCGAAGTCAGCCTGATGAGAGTGAAGCACATTGAAGTTGTCAACATGATTCTAAAGTTGAAGAAATACTATTTTTTCTGTTAGCATAGATAGGTAGTACAAATTGGACACAGACATTGATATTTAGTCATATAATGACATGTCAAAAAGAGTCCTATTTTAAGTGACTAATCAGTTATTTTAAAAAAAAAGGCCTTTCTACTTAGTTTACAGTCATCTTAGTCAAATATTTTGTGCTGGATTTATTCAAGGTGCATGCCTGCTCCATTAAATGTCTTGCTTTCTTCTCATCACGTTTTTTTATTAATGAATACTTATGCTCTATGACTGCCCCCTACAGGAGAATATTAGTTTGGGCCAATGAGAATGTGTTTTAGACGTTCCAGGCATGAAATGCTGCAACTTGCTCTAGTCTATGAGTATCATGTTAAAAAAAACCACATTTCTTTTGCATTAAAAGCAAATGATTTAAAGTTGATGGGATAAGTTTCTGACATAATAATACAGACACTGTCTTACTCAGTAGATAGTCTGTTCTGGGGAGAAAGCAGAAACTGGAGTTTGAGAGGGATGACAGGTTTGAAACAACTCAGCAGAACTTATCCTCGCAGGGCGAGTGCTGGCATGTCAGCATGGTCTACAGGGGTTTAGAGGAAGCAGAAGTGGACTTCCAGGTATATAAAAAGAGTAAGAACAAAAAAAATATATATATATAGCTAATACATAATTTTAAACCTAACCAAGAATAGTGATAGAGAAGAAGTAATGTAATAGGGAAGTAGGCAAAACAACATGCTGTCACCTGAACCTCACGGAGATACAACTATCTAGAAAGGCTTGAGAGAAATAATGTGCTTTGAGAGATGCTTTAAATTTAGGGAGTATAGTCTCAAGATGGATCCGACAAAGCAAGGCATTTAGAGGTGTGAAGCTAAAACATAAAAACACAGAAAGGCGAGCTGTCTCAAATTTGTCTCATCTAAGTATGGGAAGAACAAAAAGACTGCCTGCCTCAGATCTGAGAGAGCGTGCTGGGGTATGTGGAACAAGTAAATCAAAGTAGTAAAGAGGCAAGCCTGACTGAAGAGTCTTAAAGACCAAATCTTAAACTTGATTCTGTAGGCAAGAAATAGACAATGTTTGCTAATAAGTAGAGGCGTTATGTGATTGTAGTACCGGGCATACAAGATGAGTTTTACCATTGTATTCTGGATGAATTAAAGACGTTTCATTCTGACATGAGAAAGAACATTATATAATGAATTACAATACTTGAGTTTACTGATGATAAGAATATGACCAAGATCAAAAACTCTTCTTTTTTTTTTAAAGCTGGTCAGAGATCTAATCTTCCTAAGTATATAGAAGCAGGCTCAATAGAGGAAATTTGGTAGTTAAAAGTGCGATGAGATTATTAAAAAAAAAAAAAAAAAAAAAAAAGACACTCCCTAATAACTAGAGGACTGGTTGAAGAGATAGTGGTTGGTCAAGTATAGTAGAGACAAGGCTAAGAACCATTGGATGAATCATATAAACTTAACTTTTCAAAATCTAGCTAAGAAAATTATTGTTGAGCCAGGTGGCAATAGCTGTCAAGCAGCTGTTTAGTGGAGTTAAGTCATAAGAACATAAGATATGCCATACTGGGTCAGACCCAAGGTCCATCAAGCCCAGTATCCTGTTTCCAACAGTGGCCAATCTAGGTCATACGTACCTAGAAGTTTCCCCAAAAGACACAGGCTCCACAATGCTTGTATTGGGTCAAGCATTGATATCCTGGGTCCCTTTTTAATAATGGTTTATGGACCTTTCCTCAAGAACTTGTCCAAACCTTTTTTAAACTCAGCTACATTAACAGCCTTTACTACATTCTCCGGTAACAAATTCCAGAGTTTGATTACACGTTGATTGAAAAAAAAAAACAGAAGCATTATTCACCATGAGAGACAACACATTCACCCCCATACCAATGAACAACATCCAAATAAACGTACGCCAAGAACTTAAATACCTAGGCATCATTGAACAAAACCTCTTTCAAAACACAAATAGTAGCTACAACTAAAGCAATATTCTACAAATCCAAGACTCTGCAACGCCTCCAGCACAACATCGATTCATCGGATTTCCGTTCAGTCCTCCAAGCCCTAATCCTCTCTCATGCCGATTACCGTAACCCTATACTCCACGGTCTCCTGCAGTCCACCCTTCTCCCACTACAAACTACCCTCCACACTGCTGCATGCATCATACAAGAAGCATCCAAATACAAAAGAATCACCTCTATACTCAAACTCCTCCATTGGCTACAGCTCCCCAGCAGAATCACATACAAAACCCTAACACACAAGGCTCTCCTCTGCAACTCTGAAGCTTGACTAATACCACCCGACGTCCCTGCTTTCCACTTAGAGAAAGGGCTCTTTGATGAGTTGAACCCACGACCTCTCACACCCCTAAACATACTCCTAGACGATCCAGCCTCTGCTCTCATTGCTTGCTGCTACCACTGCTGCTGCTGCAAGTCAAGTCTTGAGCGGATTGATGTAAGCTATTAATTGTATGTCATTAGGAAAATAATATCTACTGATGCCATACAATTGTGTGATTCTAGCTAAAGGACTAAGACATAGATTAAAAAAAGAACAGGCGTTAGGATGGACCTCTGCGACAACTACAATTTAAGGAATGGAGTAATGAACTGGAAAGAATTATTGGCGATGATCACAGGACCGTTCCAAAGCTCTTTGATCAATGAGAGCGCAACTCAAGTCCTAATCTGTCCTCCAAGATTTTGGTTTAAAGGGAAGGACCTTATGGACTTTCCATATCCTATTAAAGTACAAGCGCTAAGAGAGAAGCTGCTTACCTGTCCCTGGGAACATCAAGAGCTGTGTTAAAGTCAGGAGGCCCACCAGGGAGCATGTTAAACAATAGGTGATTTGTGCCCCGATCCCACCTACAAAGATTAAAAAGAAAACAATTGTATCTACTATTGGTACAGCTCCAGAACACTCTCAAATAATATGGTACATGCCAGTCCATTATTTAACATTACGCATATATAATTATTTACATCAACAATGTCAATAGCTAAATTCTATAATGAAAAAGCTACACAGATTAGGACATCTTCTCTGAAGTGCGTTGGCTGCACACTAATTTATGTATCAAAAGAGTTTTTATAAATGTTTCTTTTTTTTTTTTACCTCTTCCTTCAGGACTAACACCCTGGTTTTTTTTGTCGTTGCTCTATATCTATGGGAACCAGAAATGGTTGTACACACAGCTCTAAGCATGCACACACAAAGGTCAGTTCCCACGCATTCGCAAATGCATCTAGTTTTGGCCTCCTCCTCAATGTCGATGGCCAGCCATCTAAATGTGCTTGTCTGTATGAGACAGACTACTAACCCCATTCCACCTATGACCTGACTTCTAAAGACAAGTGAATGAAATATAAAACTGAAAAGTGTGAAAACAGATTTCCTGTAAGTCCAGTACCTGGATAAATGCGCCAAGGCCTGAGCCGTCTCCTTTATCCTCAGTGTATTCTGGTTCAGCACATCAATAGAAGGTACAAAGAGGCAGGCACGGTTGATGTCATCGGTGTAGAAGTCACTGTCCGAGATGGCAGTCAGCAGCTCGTTGTATTCTTTGGAGATCGTGTTGCTCACCGGTGTCCCATACTCATCCACGTACTTCTTCAGTGAGTAGATATATACCTTGATCTTATTTTTGGGGTTGAAGCCACACCGGTACACGTCAAAGCAGGTGTGCATGCGGCAACTGAGGTCACCCCGTTCAGGAATAGGGCTATCCCCTGGCAGTTTCACTGTGGGCACATCATGCACGCTGCGCTTTTCCACGGTCCATTCACTGGAAGACTCAATGGCATGTGGCCAGAACTGAAACACCCCGGTGGCAATGAGCCCCAGCAAGACAATGGAGAAGAGAGTAATGTAATAGATACGGTGCTTAGTCTTCATTCTGGGGATAAGGGCAGGACCCCGAGTGTTGTATTTGACAGACGCACACATAATGGAACAAGCCTTCTTTTCCCTGTGTGTCTGTTATCAAGGGGAGGAAAAGTAGTTAAATAAAAAATGAAAAAGCTTAAGCTCTATGGACAGAAATATCACATGACAGAGGAGATAACACAAAACTGATGCCATCTTTATGACTGCTACAAAGAGATAATGTGATGTACACTATTAACAGATGTAAACTGACAGCTAATGTTTTACTGACTGAGACAAAACATGATACGGAGACCAAGCTGTATAAGTTAAACAAGCAAGACCTCAACTAAGCAACCCAAAAACATGCATGCCAAATGGTAAACTGCTAGTTATGATTTCAGGGAAATTTAGCCTTTGCTACTTGAATCCAGTTTTCTTCACTGGTTTTGGAGTGACCTATTTATGTTGAAGGATGCTATATCAATAAGAACATAATTTCATTAGCAGCCCCTATGTACTGTCCATCTAGAAAATAAGAAAGGATATGCATCTATCAGACGACACTGCATACACAGAGATTAGAAAAGTGTTTTTTTGCAGCCTTTCATTTAATTTTCCACAATAAAATGCTTATTTTTGAAGTCTTTTGATTTGAAGAAAATAAAACTTGCAAATATTCCCAAGTACATGAATTGCTGACTCCTTTACAGAATGTTCCTATTAAAGGCATGTTTCAATGAGAAATGAGTACAAGAAGCCCTCATCTCAAAGAAGCTTTACCACAGACACAGAATGCAAGAAACTCTTTAGGAAAGAGGCCCTGGGAATTCTCATTGTCTGCAGTACACATGATCTGGTATGTTTTGAAGTCTTTGAGGAGCATTATCACAGAGTAGGTAAGAATTGTGCCTAATTTTCTTTGTTATCAAGTTGACATCATAGCTGCACAATACCAGAAAAAAAAGATGTTGGGCAGAAACTTCAAAAGCAAAGCACAATTTATCTGGCACAAAGGCTAGCCACCATCATTCTCTAATAGAGAATATTGCACATAATATTTTAAGGATGGAGGAACATCTTTATTTAAAGTCAGAAAAGCAAAATTACTAATGAAAACAACACAGAAAGAAGTTGAACAAACCTAAAAATGTTCAAGCCATGCTATAAAATATGTTTTTAAATTTCCCAATTTTAGCAACAAAATATTATCCTGTATTTTCCATCCTTTTCATATTGCTCTAGTTCCCAATATTGTAATCCTACTTATAACTGCATATTTATATCACCAAGAATGCACTCTTCTGTCCCAGTTCAATGGAAAAGTGGCAATGCTGTACCAGAGACCTGGTTTTGATCTGTAAATCCCATCTGTGTTCATCAGGTCTGCTGGGGCTTTAGATACTGCAGAAGCAATGTCCACAGCTCCTTCAGGGGTGTGGGGGGGGGGGGGGAGAGGATGGCAATAATCTGTCACTGTGAGTTACCTAATGGTTAGAATAGCAGCCTGGTGACCATAGTGATCAGGGTTTAAATCCCACTGGCACTTCTTGTGCCTTGGACAAATCACTTAACCCTCCAGTGTCTCAAGTAAAAACTTAGATTGTAAGCTCAACAGGGGAATACTTACTGTATCTGATTGTAACTTGCTATGAGATAGTACTGGAAAGGCATGAAATTAATAATAATAATAATAATAATATATCTATGAATAGTATTTACATGCAAAATATCACAGGCTGTGGACCCCTACCTAGAGCAGTTGCTGAGGGTGAAGAAATAAAAATTAGGGCAAATTCTTAGTCCGTTAGAGGTGAAGGGTCATGGTGCCATAGCCCCAGTTGGAACACATTCTGATTGACCTGGACGTCAGTGGCGCAGGACAAAACTCCCGGGTCCCTTTTTCTACTCATTGCAATGATTTATTGCTTCTCATGAAGAGCTTGAACCAGCCCCATAGTCTCAGGTCATGGCACAGTATTAAAAATGAAACCGGTATCAGCACAGGAGCAGCAACAAGCAACTTGCAGGAGACCAACAATAAGGGACTCCTGCACACCGAATCCAGGACTGACGCTGCCTGTGGCGCCGAGCGAGTCACTTCACCCCACATCTACTCACCTCGCCCACTCCCGCGCCCTCCAACTCTTCACATCTCACAGCCCCATCTCCGCTCGGCCCTCCGAGTGCCACAAGCACGCCGGAAGTGACGTCGGCCCTCGGGGAAGAGAGCGACGGTGAGCCCAGAGCGCCTCTGTGCGGGTGAGAGACATCTAGCGGCTGGGAGGATTCGCTGCAAGGAGTCTAATCAAGTGGGGTGGGCGAGTTGCTCGCCTTCATTCTCAGGTCTTCCACTCAGTTTTCTCCGTCTGGTCTCGTCTTGTTGCTTCCAGTGCTCTTGCTCCACTTTGTAGCAGAAGATCAGATTTGTTTAACGTTAACCAGTTTACTCTTCCTCCTGTACTGGCAGTTGCATTAGTTTGGTCCATTGGGGTCGAGTAGCAAGGTAACACTTGGTAATTTCTTTGAATGTCATTGAGTTGAAGCACTAAGGATCGTAGGTTGTTGGAAAGAATCCTACCACAGCTGTATGGGACCTCCATCCTAATCCAGACAGACAATCAGGTGGCGATGGTTCTACAGAAACAAACAAGGAGGGACAGGGTCACACTCCCTCTGCAGGGAAGCGCTGGCGATCTGGTCCCTAGCGCTCAAGAACAACTGCAAGCTGCGAGCATCCTACCTCCCAGGGGACCAGAACACCCTGGCAGATCGGTTGAGCAGGCAACTGCAGCCCCACAAATGGGCCCTACTTCCTGAAGTCACCAACAACATCTTCAGGCGATGGGGCACGCCTCAAGTCAACCTGTTTGCCACAGAACAGAATGCCAAATGCCCCCTCTTCTGCTCCAAGCGCCCATCCGTTCGAAGGATAGCAGCGGATGCATTTGACGTGTGCTGGGGGGAGTGGTCTCTTCTGTATGCCTCTCCGCCCTTTCCCCTGATCTCAACGATCCTTCAGAAGGTCATTCAGGACAAAGCAAACATCATCATCATAGTAATGCAGTAATGGGACATGCAATGAAGCTACAGGGTAAACTATTTAAGACTAATAAAATAAAATATTTTTTCACTCAACGTGTAATCAAACTCTGGAATTTGTTACCGGAGGATGTAGTAAAGGCTGTTAGTGTAGCTGGGTTTAAAAAAGGTTTGGACAAGTTCCTGGAGGAAAGGTCCATAAACCATTATTAAGAAGGGACCCAGGATATCAATGCTTGAACCAATACAAGCATTGTGGAACCTGTGTCCCTTGGGGAAACTGCTAGGTACATATGACCTAGATTGGCCACTGTTGGAAACAGAATACTGGGCTTGATAGTCCTTGGTCTGACCCAGTATGGCAGATCTTATGTTCTTATAGTACCCCGCTGGCCCCACCAGATGTGGTTCACCCTCCTTCTGCGCTTAGCCAGCGAGCCTCCAATATAGCTCCCGCAACATCCGGATCTGATCACCCAGAACGAGGGCACGACGCAGAACCCCAACCTCGGAGCCCTCGCTCTTACAGCCTGGAGGCTGAGAGGCTGAACCTCTCAACATTGCCGCCTGAAGTGCAGGACATGGTCCTAGTGGCCAGGAAACCATCAACAAGAAAGTCATATGGTCTAAAATGGAAGAGGTTCACCATCTGGTGCGCACCTCGCCGCCTGGACCCGACCACTTGCCTGGTGCCCAGCGTCCTACTGTACCTCACGTCTCTCTCCGAGCTCGGACTCAAAACCCAGTCAGTCAAGGTACACCTCGCTGCCATCACCGCGCACCATGACCCAGCAAACAAGTCCTCTAACAAATCTATATCAACGCTTCCTCTGGTCTCCAGGTTCATGAAAGGCCTCTCCAACCTAAAGCCATCAGTTAAGCCTCCTGTACCATCATTCTTGTTCTCCAGCGGCTCGCAGGAGCCCCCTTCAAGCCTCTCCAGACAGCAGACCTCAAGTTTATGTCCTGGAAAGCCCTCTTCCTCGTAGCCATAACGTCTGCACGAAGGGTCAGTGAACTACAAGCGCTCGTGGCCCACCCGCCATATACTCACCTCTACCACGACCGCGCTTCGCTGCGCACTCACCCCAGGTTCGTACCCAAGGTGTCATCTGCTTTTCACATCAACCAGACCATTGAACTCCCTTCCTTCTTCCCCGAGCCGCACTCCTCAGTGGAAGAGGAATGGCTACACACCCTGGACTGTGTACGAGCTCTTCGCATCTACCTCCGCAGAACAGAACCAATCCGCAAGGGTGAGCAACTGTTTGTGTCCTTTGGCCTGAACAAGCCGGGCAGGCCTGTCACAAAAAGGATGCTCTCCCACTGGGTCTCTGCCTGCATTGCCTTTTGCCTCGACCCAACCGGCACCCAAGAAACACCCACAGTGGGCCCACACCAGCTCAGAGCGATGGCCACCTCCTTGGCTAACCTACGCACGTGTCGGTGCTGTTCATTTTCCTCTTTCAGTAGGTGCGTTTTTTAAAACCCGGTTTGGGCATATTGATTGAAGTATCTGTTGTTTAGAAGTATCTTGTTGTTTAGAAGTTAAGTTTAGCTGGAGAGCAGATCCGTCTTGCTGGCAAGGCGGAAGAAAAAAGGCTGGCCAGGCAGGGAGCGGGCCGGTGAGGTGGGGTCTACCTGTACATGCTCAGAAAGGTCTTTCTCAGCTCTGGGGAACACTTCCGTACCTGTGGCGCCGCCCGGAGGACGTCACCAGGTGTGGCTGACTTATCCTGTTGTCCATGGAGAACTCCTGTTACAGGTAAGTAACCTCGTCTTATGTGATGGGAAAAAGGAAGGACAGTATCAACAAATGCCTTAGACTAGCCAGGTTCATCCATTCTTTTCACTAACAGGCTATGGGGGCATGACATTTTAATTTTAATATCAATAGTTCACCATCGCCACCACAAGGCCGGAGCTCCGGAGCTATTAAATAGCAATATATAGAACAAGCACAGAGAAATCAAACCCCAAAAAGTCTCCCAAGAGATTGTAAGGCAGGATACAATTATTTTCTAAAGATCAAATTTTATTATACTATAGAGATATAGAAAGGCATATAGAAGCCGCTTAGTTTCATGGATATCTGGTCTTCTTTCAGTAACTAGGTATGCATTTTTTAAATTTTATTTCTATTACAAAAAACAGATCAAAAACCCTGGAGCCTCAAGATAAACTATAAAGCAAGAGATGGAATGGATGCAAACACATATAACTTCATAAACAGAGAGGGGTAACAGAAACATGACAACAGAAAAAGACCATATGGCCTATTTAGTCTGCCCTTCCATATCAACTGACTATAGTCCCTTTTTGTTTTCATTTAGAAGTCTTCTGTGTTTGTCCCATGCTTTCTTGAATTCAGATACTGTCCTCATCTCTACCACCTCCACTGGAAGACTATTCCATGCATCTACCACTCTTTCTGTAAAGAAATATTTCTGTATATTACTCCTGAGTCTGTCCCCTTTCACCCTCATCTTATGTCCTGTCATTGCAAAGCTTACTTTAAATTGAAAGAGGCTCTCCTCCTGTGCATTTATGCCACTGAGATATTTAAACGTCTCTATCATATCTCCTCTATCCTGCCTTTCCTCTAAAGTATACATATTGAGATCATGAAGTCCGTCCCCATATGGTTTATAACAAAGACCACTGACCATTTTGGTAGCCATCCTCTTTATATCCTTTTGAAGGTGCGGTCTTCAGAATTGCACACAATACTCCAAATGAAGTCTCGCCAAAGACTTATACAGAGGCCATTCCTCTGCTAGTCATTCCTCTCCCTATGCACCCAAGCATCCTTCTGGTTTTAACCATCACCATGTCTACCTTTTTAGCCACTTTAAGATCATCAGAAACCATCGCGCCTGGAGCAGCAGGTACAAAAACCTTAAGCAAAGGCATAGGGGAGAGTAACCTGCAGGTCAGCTCTACAACTCTAGCTATCTTACAGGGCAGACTAGATGGGCCATACTGGTCTTCATCTGCCATCATTTTCTATGTTACTTTGTTACGATGTATGGAGACTGCAAGGAGCATCTTACAGAAAAGTAAATCTAGGTGTGTATGTCACATGTAGTCTAATAAGCAGATGCAGAATTATGAAATTGCATTCTTTAATTCTGTACATTCTGATTTGGAAATTTCGGCAGCATTTTCCCTCCCAAGGGAAATCAGGATCTAATTTATAAGTACTGTGCTAATTATGTTTATTCAATGCTTGATACGCTGGATGCGTCATTAACTATAAGCAGGGCCCTCTTGAGTCAGCCCAATAACTCTCAGGTGTTAAGTGTTGCGCTCTGCCATGCTGAAAGGGTTCTGGTTCATTCCCACATTAAGCTTTCTGCTTCCTGGATTGGCGATAGTGTGATGAAGTGTTCGAAGCTTCTGGGAAGAGGGAGCCATTGACATCCTTTAAGAATGAACCCCTAGTGGGTGGATTCAGAGCCAGTGATTGCCATGGCTGAGAAGCGTCACTGCAATATACCTTTTTGGGAGGGTGGAGAGGGATATAAAATATGAGAAACTATCCTCAGATAGTTGCACAGGAAAGTTCCTAACACCAGATCCCAGCTCTGTTTCTATTTGAGTAGGAAGTATAAAGTAGCAGGAGGAACCATCAGCTAGTGTCCCCCCTTCAAAAACAGGAGACAGTTGTGAGGGTCAAGCAGTCAGTAATACCTTGAAGTTGACATGTCTCTCTTCTCTCCTGCCTTCAAGCCTTATGGAGAGTCAGAAGTGGGACTGTCTATCCTTCCAGTGGAAAAAAGGAAAATCTATGTATTAATAGTATTTAGCTTAAGAGGAGTTAAGATGAGGATTTAAGTCTCTGAGCATTACCCTATTATCTAAGCAGGGTCTCAACCAGCAGGAAGATTAGTTTCAGATGGTATAAATCACAGTTGTGCCGTTTTGCCTCCACCTTGTATGTCCTTCAGGTCTGCACCCTCTTTAGAAGTACAGCAACCTCCTTCCTGCATGGTATCTTTGCACGACCTTTGGCAAGTCATTTTAGTTCGCTGTGCTTCTAAAACCTGGCTGAAAACAAGAGCTTTGGGTTTCAAAACTGGAAATAAGACAAACTGACTTATCCTGCAACCCTTCTCCGCCATCTCCCTTATTGTACACACTGCAGCAGCACCATTGCTGAGACCCTGGTAGTTTTCTAAGGGCATTTGCTTCCCTTTTCCTCTCTAGCACCCACATTCTGTTCATAAAGAATCCGACAAAATATAAGTCCCCTGCAGGGGGAAACAAGATAAGACCTGTTTTGCGCTTCTTTGCATTGTACAGGATGATGTGTCACGTTTCCTCTTTTTCCATTTTCAGGTATGTGAAAGCTTTTTTTCAGCGAAGCTCTGATGTTGCTATATCGCTGCGGGAAACAGAACTGTAAGCTGCAAACTCACTTTTTTGTAATTTTTTTTTAAACTGCTCTCCCCATCTCTTCCCACTGTAATAACCCCCAGAAGAATTCTGTAACTGGAGCTCAGAAATGTGAAAGCTGATGAGTTTTTCTCAGTGCGTTTGCTTTGCTAGCACATTGTTGCAATGGATTTCTTACGATGATCTGGGTATCGACATGCTGCCAGTGACTTATCAAGGGCCTTTCAGCGCTACTTCACTCGCCGCAACACTCTTCATTTTATAAAAAAAAAAATTAACAAAGAAACTTCTGGATTACCTGAACGGCAGCATCTTAAATTCAAGGATGCCCAGGGAATGTCTAAACAGGGCAAATGGTTTCAGAGTTTGTAAGTGCATTTGGGGGCTGGCTGGAAGCCTCGTGCTGTTGGTTTCGGCTGTCACCTCTGACTGGCATGAAAAGCGGGGACTGTGGGATGATGCCACCATTTCTGAGATCACCCAGGAGGAATACAACCAGACGGCTCGGATAGACTCTAGCCGAGGTAAGTTTTAAACATCATTTTTATTTATTGGAATATAAAGGCCTTTGAATCTGGATAGATGAAAGAGTAGATAGAGGAACATCGGGCTAGGTAATCTTATTAATCACTGCTTAATTTTCACAAGTTTCCATTTAGATTTGAACCAAAACACACCTCGGCTTCAGAAAATCATCAGTTTTCTTTTGTTGGAAATTTTGACTGAATAAAATTTTATGGCACCTAAAAAAATGACTTTCATATTAATAAACTATGTTCTGAGATCTGTAGAGGGACAGTCATGTATTTTATTCTGACTGTATTGCTGTCTGCTTGTCACTTTGTTCCCAAACCCAACTGGAGCATCATATGACAGTAATCCCTCAGACCTCCTTCTCCCCCCCACCCACAAAACGGTGTAACTGTAAAAGCCATAAAAGTATCTTCTTTAAAGTACATAGATATAAACCAGTTGCCACAGTATTTGTAATTACAGCTGCTGATTATTCACAGCCCTAGTTACTATTTAGCGACTTCTGATCTCCTTGAATAAAGTTATGTGGTTGCTGTGTGGTAGCAAGGGAACAGTTTTTGGTTCGCTTCCAGTTCATTAGGAACTTTTTTGGTTTGTTTCACACATTAATGAACTAAATATACATTAATGGCTGCACATTTCTAGGTGTTAATCCACTCAGCTAGGTACAAATAAACACCATTTGCAACAGGAAAATGTGCTAAAGGATATGCACATCAGTTATATGGGCCAGAGGTTGGAAGAGTTTCCAGTTGGTGATGACGGAGGAGTTTTCAGCAACTCCTCTTTACTAAGCATTTTTTCCCATAGACACAAAATGGGAGAAGACCTTTAGTAAACAGGGCCCTACGTTTATAGGTATATGAGTCTGTAGTGCGACAATATATAAGACCAATCCTTGACCATAATTGAGGCCATAGGTGAAACTTTGCAGTTCATGAACTTGCAGAGTCTTTCTGGTGGCAGGCCTGGAGTTAGGCATAAGCAACATAGGCAACTGCCAAGGATGCCAAATAACCAGATCAAAGAGGAGCCTGGGCCCACTTACGTTAGAACAGGGTTTCTCAACCCAGTCCTCAGGACACACCTCACCAGTCAGGTTTTCAGGATTACCACTAAGGATATGCGTGAGAGAGATTTGCATACAACAATGCATGAAAATTTCTCTCATGCGTATATTCTTTGTGGTTGTCCTGAAAACCTGACTGGTGAGATGTGTCCTGAGGACTGCGTTGAAAAGCCCTACTATAGAGCCATGTGCACGTGCTACTGCGAGGGGGCGACACTGTTGTCTCTCTCTGCTCCTCCTCTCTCTCCAGTCTTTGGGATCTCTGACACCCCCTCTCCCTCTTGCTCTCTAGGATCTTCTTTCTGCTGTTACCTATGGGAGCGGAAATCTTACATTTGGCTCTGCCCTCTTGTGC
Source organism: Ichthyophis bannanicus (assembly GCA_033557465.1). NCBI lineage: Eukaryota > Metazoa > Chordata > Amphibia > Gymnophiona > Ichthyophiidae > Ichthyophis > Ichthyophis bannanicus. The sequence continues at coordinate 34,163,399 of CM066047.1, read as the reverse complement.
TTGAGGTCATTTGGTTTCCAGGCTTTGGACAGCCAAGGGTCGAGGGCAGAGATTAACGATAAAAATAAACTTTCAGAGACGCAGGGTAATCTTTCGCCGAGAAGAGCAAGGTGACACTCTTGTGGCAGAAACCTTTTTCCAAGACAGACCACTACATCAGCGTTTAAATAAAATCCAGATATTCAGCACCAGTATCTGCATAATGACCAGCATTGACCATCTGGATTCAGAATGGGCTGCCTGGCACTATCTGACTAGCGTCAATTTGCAGCCCGCTATCTAGGCAACTATCCACATAGCACTTAGGGCAGCTTTTTTGGCGTCCTGAGTTATGCGGATAGTTATCCGGATAGCAGCGCTGAAAATTGCCACTTTCTTAACTAGACCCTTAACCAGGTTTTTACAGCCTTAGAAACACAAAGGTCGATATGCAAAGCGATGTAACCAGATAGAAGATCTGCAAAACGCCTAAATAGTAAGTGGCATTAATGTGGTTAGTGCCGCTGCGTAGTCCCTGAGGCAGCCTCTGACTCTAGCCCACTAGTGTCAGGGCATTCTAGGGGCATCACCGTGGGGTAACTGGGCAGTGGCAATATTCAGCCAGTGCCCAGTTACCCTGATTCAAGTTAGCACAGCTGAATGGTTGTCCTAATTTTAGCCCCTTTTAGCTGAATATTGCCAATAACTGGATTGTAAAACTGCAGTCTGGCCAACCCAGATATTCAGTGCCAATCAGGGCCATACCAAGCCAGAATCACACTCTGTGCAAGTACATCAGGCACATGCCCCCCCCCCTCCCATACCCCTGTCCAGCGGCTGCCTGTTTTCTTCACGGAGGCGACGGCAGCAGGGCAAGATCAGGCAGCGCTGGATGGAGGTATAGGGGAGGCGGCACACATCCGATGTGTCAGAGCAGGGAGGGATCAGACCTGCAAAAAGGCTTAGGGGGCATTTCAGCTGCCTGCTGTTGCCCTGCCAACACGGAGAGAACAAAAAGGGGCAGCAGCAGAGCAACAGCAAACAGCCAAAATGCCCCCTCTAAGCCTTTGCACCCTGTGAGGCTGCACCGCTCGCACAGGGCTAGGTACAGTACCATTGCCAATGGCCAGCTATGACCCCAGCATGTAATATCTGGATTCAGCTTTCAGCGGCAACAGCTAGCCACTGTAACAGCATTCACTGCCACCACTGCTGCTAATATCTATCGCACTGATTTTATCATGTGCTCTTAACAAGAATGTCCATAAGCTGAAAAAGTGTAGCTACTCACCTGTAGCAGGTGTTCGAGAACAGCAGGAATCAGTCCTCACATATGGGTGACATCGGCACTGATGAGCCCATGTGGTACTCTCTCCCCAGCTTTCAAAGAAAGCCTTTGGGAGATCAACCATGCATGTATGGTCACCTTCCTGTCCAAGAGAGACATTTTCCCTCAGTATAATTACATAGCTTAAAGCCCAAAAAGAAAAACAACTCCACAGGGAGGAGGGAGGATTGTGACAACTGATTCCTGGTGTTCTCAACACCTGCTACAGGTGAGTAACTACGCTTTCTCTGGGAACAAGCAGGAAGTCAGTCCTCACATATGGGACTCCCCAGCTACAAGCTACTGAAGAAACCTGTAAAAGCCATGGGCAACCCAAAAATTAAACCATGAATGGCAGCTGAAAGACACTGATGAGCCCCAAGCCTCAGGGTGCAACCCCAACATTTGCAAAGGAATCGACTCTCTGATAGCCTGGACATACAGAAGGGCCAGAGGGAAGGAATGCATTAGTCCCCAAAGAGGTGCCAAAGTACGGCCTGGTTGAAGGTGCTGTCACGCCAGGAGGCCTTCTCAAGACAGTAGTAAGCTGCAAAGGTATGGACCAGGTGGCCACTCGACAAATCTTCGGCAGGAAGAAAGAGCATAGATTAGCCACAGAGGCCGCCATAACCCGAATGTTATGAGATGTCACATGACGCTCCAAAAAAAAGCCAGTCTGCCCATAGGCGAAAGAAATGCAGTCAGCCACCCAGGTGGAAAGGGTGCGCTTAGAGACCACCACGCCCATTCAATTGCGGTCATGAGAAGCAAACAGTTGAGAGGAGTGGCGATGAGCCTTCATCCAATCAAGGTAGAAAGTCAAGGCCTGTTTGCAATCCAAGGTATGAAGAGAGGCTTCTACCCTGCTTGAGTGTGACTTTGAAAAGAAGGTGGGAAGGATGACCTCCTGGTTGAGATGGAAGGGAGAGACCACCTCAGGAAGAAACTTACAGTGCGTGTGGAGAACCACCCTGTTCCTATGAAATCTAGTGTAAGGGGCGTGAGCCACCAGTGCTTGCAGTTTACTAACCCTGTGCACTGACATAAGCACCACCAGGAAGATGACCTTCCATGAAAGGTACTTGAGATGGCAGGAAGCTAGTAGTTCAAAGGGAGGATTGATGAACTTATACAGAACTACATTAAGGTCCCAGGCTACTGCCAGCGGGTGCATGGGAGGCCACGAGAGTAAGAGGTCATGCATGAAGTGGCCAATGAGAAGATGGACTGACAGGGAACATATGTCCATCACATGATGGTAGGCGGCTAAGATGCTCAGATGCACCCTGATAGAATTGGACTTTAACCAAGCCCAGGAGAAATGCAGAAGGTACTGCAGGGTCACCTAAACAGGACAGGAGAACAAATTGAAACCTCTAATCGCACATCAGACCAAAAATCTGCGCCATTTGAAGTCGTATGCTTGCCTGATGGAATCCTTGCGGGATGCGAAGAGAATGTCCTCAATGTCCATAAGCAAGTGGTACTGAGCAAGGGCTATCCTTTCAGCACCCATGCTGTCAGAGTCAATGACTTGAGATTGGCGTGCAGGAGGGTCCTGTCATTCTGTGAGATCAGAGGAATGGGCGGTACCTGAAAAAGATGGAGCAGCAGCAAATACCATTGCTGCTGGGGGTGATAAGGATCATTGCATCCCTGTTTGCCTGGAACCTGAAGAGGGTCTTGGCCACCAGGGGTGTGGGCAGGTAAGTATACAGCAGTCCCTGGCCCTAGTGGAGGAGAAATGCATTGGCCGCAAGGCGGTTCTGCCAAGGAATCCAGGAGCAGAACAGCAGCAGCTGAGCATTGTGAGGACTGGCAAAAAGCTCCACCACTAGGGTACCCCACTTTTGGAAAAGATCTTGTGCCAATGGAAGCCTGAGGGTCCACTCATGAAGCTGCTGAGATGGTCCTCCAGGACATTTTCCTGCCCCGGAAAGTAGATGGCCTGGAAGAGCATCCCCTGCCAGTTTGCAAAATTCCAGAGTCTGATTGCCTCCCAGCAGAGGAGGAAGGATCCCCTGCCGCCCTGTTTGTTGATGTAGAACACTGCCACCTGATTGTCAGTTTGAACCAGGACAACCTTATTCGCCAGGTAGTGCTGGAAGCTCGCAGGGCATTCACAACTGCTTGAAGCTTGAGGAAGTTGATCTGGAGCTGGCTGTCCTCCTGCAACGGGAAACCTTGGGACTGAAAACTATTCCAATGGGCTCCCCAGCCAAGTTTGGAGGTATCCATGGTGAGGACCTGCTGTTGTGGGGGATCCTGAAAGGGGAGCCATGCCAGAAGCCAGGCAAGGGAGTGGGAGAGAAGCGAGGTGCCCCGTCACCTGCTTCTAGAGAGTCCACTGGGTCTGACACATGTGGAGATGGGCCGAGGGTGTGACATGGACCATCGAGGCCATGTGCCCCAGGAGGCAGAGCATCTGCCAAACCGAAATAGTCAGAGAGGATTGGATCTCCTCCGCCCGATGGGTGGAAGAAAGGTCCAGGCTGGTTATTTACTGTGGCTGTAAATGTTTTTGCTTAATGTGTCATTAAATTCTAACCTTTCCTCTTTGTCGTGAAAGCCTTAGAAGCCGAGCGGGTCTTCAGCGCAGTTGCAGCCATAATGGCCATCAGCAGTTTCTGCATTTGCCTCCTTGTCTTGTTTTGCTGGCCCTCCTCTAAGAATGTGTATTCAAAGCTGAGTCCCGGACAGCTGCTCAACCCTGGATCCCTGCTGCTGGCTGTTCTTGTTCCAACAGGTAGGTGCAGAACATCCCAGGCATAGGCAGAAAGAGGCAGAAATAACCCAAAGCACTGGGTAAAACATATAGACGCACTGTATATTTATATTTGCAATGATCATATAGAGGACAAAGCAAATTGCTGGAACTAAATAGCAAGGACCCAATATTCATAGGGATTAACACGGTTAGCAGACCTGCTAAGTATGTTAATCCCCATCCGAGATATTCATGGTTAGTGCCACTGAATATCTGTGGGAGCTGTTGCTGGGGGTGGCACCCATTGATAACCAGGTAACGGCGATATTGAGCTGCTGCCCGGTTAATCACAATACAGCAAACGTCAGGCATAGTAAATGCTGGCCTAACTTTCACCACTGACCCTGGAATTAGATATCTGGGTTTAAAGTTCGGTGGTGGTGGCTAGCCGCTGCCGCTACTGTGTATCTGGTCCTAAATATTCATCGTGAAACTGGAAGAGACATACGTAATTAGTTCTGAGATTAGAAGATGTGGGCAATATTAACATGCACAGCCATCGGTGGCCCAGGCGTTAATGGCTAAAGATAATATGTAGAGTTCTTGAATGGGAATTTATAGATGTATCAGAAAAGTTCATGAGAATGGATTCACTTTTGAACTTTTTAAAGTATTATATACAGTTTAGTCAAAAGAAAGTACAATAGTTTGAAGACTAGACAAAATTTAAGATTTTTATAAGAGGTCATTTATGTATGGAAATGGTTAAAATACCCCTTTTAGGCACCTTCTTGTAAAATAACCCCCTTATGGGTCATTTTTCACTTGCCTATGTTAATGCAAGGCCCACCAGTATGTTTGTGCCATGAATCCTATAGTTAATTTTCAAAGCAAAACTCCCTGGATAGCGTCTTTTTGAAAACTGTGTCACTATGCAGGTACACAAGGCCCATGCCCACTACTTTACCCCTATTTCTGTGAGCAGCAGAATCGGAGGAAGAGAACAAAACATCACATGTAGATGTGAACGTCAACTCTGTTATCCCTCTCCTGACTTATCCCTGCCCTGATGTAGCATGTGGGCTTACTTACCTCACTGCGCACAGTTTCTACCCAGAGGAAACTAGCTGGGTAACTTAGTTTTCCAGCAAGACCCCTATTGATACCATCCTCTTAGGTTAGCTGTGTTGGTCCTGGGGAGAACTGGACTCTTTGCAGACCACGAACGCTAAAACATTTTGAATGCTCAGGAACATAAGGGGTGGTGGTGTAGTGGAAAAGGAAGGTTGCGATGTTTTACATGCCACAAACCTTTCTGTTTCTTTCTCTCACATGTCTATACTAGAGATCATCTTCCTTTTTGAATTCACAGATGTTGAGGGGCATTCATGTATTACATGATGTTGAAGGAGCTCTTAAGGGCAGTAATCATCAAGATCTAATCATGCACATATTCAGTCTATAAACTGAAAGGCATTGTGATGTCATAAAGCTTTTTTGATCACTCTCAACAAATGGCCAAATGAAGTCTACGTATAAATGTGTGGGGGTTTTTCCAAAATCATACATTGCATGGGGAATAGTATTGACCAGTGGTTTTCTAAACCAGTTTTTAGAATGTTTGATTGTATCACCATAATAATAATAATAATTGTGTACATCCTATGTCTGCATTGTCCTGTTGCTTAATGAACATTTTCTTCGGATAATGCAGACAGATAACTCTTGTTTCCTGATGTTGTTGGTATTTACCAGGTGTGTTCTTCCTTCTGGGTTGGTCAATATTCACCTGGCATCACTGGGCCCGGATTCAGCAAGACATGTCCAAACTTGGCTTTTCGTACTGGCTGGGGGCTTCAGCTTGGGTTACCCTCCTCTTCTTCTTACCAGTCACAGACTTGGTGGATGACTGCACCACCGTACAAGAAACTGTGGTCTAATGGCAATTATGGGAGATATCGGGAGGCCCCGACTCATCTGAAGCCTTCTGACCCCATGGATAAGGGGCTTCTCTTAAAAAGAAATACCTGCAAGTCTTATTTTTCAGCAAAGAAAATTACTCTACAGCCCGTAAGTCAAATATAAAGAAAACAACATTAAGTGAGAATGGATTAACCCTGTATGGAAACCAGTCCAAAGGCGTGGTATAGTGGAAAAACCAGAACTTTATTAAACAATGCCAACCCTGGTTTTTCCACTATACCACGCCTTTGGACTGGTTTCTTCATTTGGCACAGTATCTGCTTTCGTAGTGTTGTTAACCCTGTATGGGACATCTGTTTCTGTTACCAGCCTTATATGTGGTGCAAGTTAATGTTCAGGTTTGCATGAAAAACTGAAAAAAAACTATAAACTTCATATGAGACATACCCTGAGGATGGAAAGCTTAGTTTGCATTCAGTTGTACAGCAGAGTGATAAAACTGAGGGAAGACTACCTACCAGAGTAATAAACCTACCAAACGCTCCAGCTGACCAGAAGGCTGATAAACCCACCAACATCTTCAGCTGTAAATTAGAGAACTTCTAGGATCACAGATTGCAGCATCTCATCTCATCTTCTCTTCCTGTTGCACAGAGCCCAATTCCAGAACATGTACGCTTGGCCTGCGGGCACGGCCAAATCAAAGATGGGGGCTGATCGAAACCCGATTCCACAACCGCAAGCATGGATGCACCTGCGATTCCAGAATCAGGGAGTAGACGCTTCAGGCATGGCACGCACAAACTAGTATATACAGCCAACGTCCCTGACATTCCCACGCTCAGTGTATTCTGCAACAATGTAAGTTTCGGATCCTGGCCATGCATCTCCTCAGCTCCTCCCCTCACCGACAGTGATGCGCTGATGCCAACTGCACATGAACACAGCTGATACAGACAAGCTGATGTAAAGCAAACTATCTACAGGTCTGTTGAATGGCCAGCACACTGCCGAGTAATCTCAGTGACTGAAAGATATTCCAAAGGCAAGCCAAAAGTTATATCTTTATCCTGACCTACCTAGCAGTGGGACGGACATGGTAGTGGGGGAATGCCTTATACATTCTGGTACTGAGCATCTCAGATATCAGTCTGTACAATGTGACGTATAGACAGGAACAATCAGAAGAGGCTCCCTACAGCTAAGTGTGTATACATATCCCTGCCAATAAGAAGGGCCCTTCGGAATGAGAGCATGCACCACTGCAAGCAGCACTAATACATGTCCTAAACTGCCCTCATCGGAATATACATATGTGCACATTTGCAGAGACAGACGATGCTGCTCCACGGCATGTACAGTATGATTGCTGCCTGCACCGTTGCATGCTCTTATTCCGACGATCCCTTCATTGTGACAGTGATATGTTCCGACATTGTGCTGTAAAGACCACATGTGAATAAGAAGCATAAGCTACGTGTATACACAAGAGACATATTTACAAGGCTGATAAGTTCCTGGTAATTTCACATATTCAGGTAGTTGCACGATCAATCTGTATTATGGCAGTATTTCAGCTGATGTACTTAACAAGAACATAAGATATGCCATACTGGATCAGACCAAGGTCCATCAAGCCCAGTATCCTGTTTCCAACAGTGGCCAATCTAGGTCATACGTACCTAGCAGTATCCCCAAGAGACACAGCTTCCACGATGCTTGTACTGGGTCAAGCAGTGATATCCTGGGTCCCTTTTTAATAGTGGTTTATGGACCTTTCCTCCAGGAACTTGTCCAAACCTTTTTTAAACCCGGCTACACTAACAGCCTTTACTACATCCCCCGGTAACAAATTCCAGAGTTTGATTACACGTTGAGTGAAAAAAATATTTTCTCTTATTTGTCTTAAATAGTTTACTCTGTAGCTTCATTACATGTCCCCTAGTCTTTCTATATTCTGATAGCGTAAACAATTGATCTACGTTTACCCGTTCCACTCCGTTCATTAATTTATAGACTTCTATCATATCTCCCCTCAGCCGCCTCTTTTCCAGGTTGAAGAGCCCTAAGCTTTGTGGCCTCTCTTCAGAGGAGTATCCTTCCATCCCCTTTACCATTTTGGTGGCTCTTCTCTGCACCTTTTCTATTTGTCACTTCAAGTGGACAATGCAAATTATTTAGACGTAATAAGGAAGGCCAGAATATCAATTACTGTGAATCTTCAAGTACAGCACACACTAGACTCCAGTGGATGTGATGCGCAGAGCAGACCGAGCTCTAATGTGCACATCCCGAGGAAGCATTGAGTACGTAAACGGGCCATCCTTGAATACGTTTTATGTGTCTCGCTGACTGACCATGCCCCCGTTCCACCCCCTCCTGCCCACATTCTGAGATCCCCATGCTAGCGGCATGTACGTGCAGGATCACAGGGGTTTCAGAATATGGTATTGGACATTTTCATTTGCAGAACATCTACTGTGCACATTTATCTGTTGTGTTCTGGAATGACGTCCACAGTATGGCGAACTTGAACTCTCACTTTACCTTCACTTCCCTACAGTTAGAGATCCTTTGCCTATTCCAGGCATTCTTAAATTCTGTAACTGTTTTCCACCACCCTTTCTGTGATGAAATATGTTAGTCCCTGAAAAACGTGCATTCCCTGCATTATTTATCTCTTCAGAAGATGTGAAATACTACGACTGTGGTTAGAACAATGGGCCAGGATTCACTGACACATGTTGTAATGTTGGGCAAGTCATTATCTCCCATTGTCTCATATATACACTTAGACTGTAAGCTCTTTGGGACAGGAACATATTCTACATGAATACTTATCACCACTGTTCAATACTCAATACATCCAGTGGCACTCTAAAATGATAATAGTAGTTACAACATATCATAGTATTTATCAGTGTTGCTTCTCAGATTGTGGGGCATGTTTACTAAAGGTTTTAACACACGTTAATGAAATTAACATGCATTAATTACCCATATCCCTTTTATTTCAATGAGTACGGTGGTATTTAACGCGTTAAATTCATTAACACATGTTAACCTTTTGGTAAACATGCCCCTGTGTGTATTAAACACCCCCTTTGTCATTCACTCAGGAAAATGAAAAATAAGGGCATGAGCCAGGTAAATTGCGCCTACTTTTGGGTGCTCAGCTCATAAGTGTTTCCCACGCAGAGCTGCAATGTGCATATGTATTTTATTAAATGTGCCTCTACATGCAGAGAGCACACGCTCACATTTACGCCTTCTTCGGACCTGTACATGCAGAGGGCACACGCTCACATTTACGCCTTCTTTGGTGTAGGTGTAAATTTGGGTGCTACTGGCATCCATTGTATCACCCTATTTTCTAACATTACAGAGGCGTCTGTCTTTGGACTTCTGACCTAAGCAGCTAGTTATCGAATTTCCTGCAATATGTGCAGTAAAAAAAGATGGGAAAACATTGCATTTTGGTTTGATGGAGTTCTGGAAAGAACAATTCCCTAAGCTGCTTATCTGGGTAAATTAACTATTTGAAAACGGCCTTCACTCGATTTGGCTAAAAGAACATAGGGCCCGATATTCAAAAGGAGTAACACGGTTAGTAGAACAGCTAACTGTGTTACTCCCTTTATCTGGGATATTCAGCAGCGCTAGCATATTCACAGTTAGTATCAGGGCAGTCCACTGCGGCACTTGGCAATAACTGGGCGGCAGCGATATTGACCAACTGTTCGATTATGGCACAACCAAGGCTGGTCTAACTTTCATCACGGAAGCTAACTGGGCAGTGGCTGAATATCGCCGCTGGCAAGTTAGCTTTCTGCAAATCTGGACAAGCAGGTTATTCAGTGCTGAGGCCAGATAAGACCACAGCATTGGATATCCAGATCTGAAGTTCAGAGACGGGGGCAGCTAGCTGTGTGAGATCGGCTATCCGCTGCCACTGAATATTGGACCCGTACAGTCCTCCAGAGCTTGCACACCTTATGCTGGACAGAAGGAAGATACTCCCAAGGGCAAGTTCTGGGTAATGGTCAGAAAATTGTAATTTCAAACATGTACATCGTTTTCTACAGAAATGTTACCTCATCTAAAAGTAAATTCAAAAGGTTTGAAACAAAGATGCAAGTACAAGTTCGATCTTTAAGTGGCATTTCTTCTTGGTGAACCTTGAAGGCAGAAGTACCTCAGGGATTGACGCTTTCAGCCATATATGTTATTCAATATTTACATTTCTCCGCTATGTAAAATCTTTGATGTATTCACATCCAATAGTTCACATGCAGGTGATGTCCAATTCATTGTCACAGTATTGCTATCAATAGGCGATTCACACAACCCATAGAGAAAACAAGAAGGGAGGAGGAGCATTAATACTCACCAAGTCTGAACTCCTTTTTAACATGACCAGCTCTCTTAGCACAAGCAACCTAGATATAATCACCATAGTAAACAAACAATGCTCCATCAACCTAGTCTACAGAGCCCCCTCGAGCGCACCGGACGATCTTCCCACCATATTAGACCTAGCTGCCAATACCAGCAACCCCCACACTCCTAACTGGATAATGGGAGACCTCAATCTCCCATCATTACAGCAAAACCAGTCATCCTCACTCCTCAACGCCATTGAAGACCTTGGATATCAACAGCTTATCACGGAGCCCACACACACTAAAGGAAATGTTCTTGATATGGTTTTCGCTCCCCAAGCTGTCTCTGAGCAGAACTGCAACATTGTAAAGTCGATCACCAATGTACCATGGTCAGATCATAAGCTTATAAACCTACAAATTCCTCTGAGCAACAATCATCTTCATAACAATAGAAAACTGGGCAGCACATCTAGAACAACGAGAGGCTTCCGACCTTTCAATAGAGAACTCATACTATCAAGCACCCAACCACTCCTAAACAACACAGTACCCAACCTTGATGAGTCTGTTTCCGCCTGGTTCAACAACCTCAGTACCATTGCCCAACTACCACCCAAAAAGAACATAACACCAAGAAAAAGAACTTCTGCTCCATGGTTCTCCCCTGAATTACAGTCCTCCCTTTCCCATCTACGAAGACTTGAGAAACGCTGGCGCCGATCACTCTCCAGCGATGATCACACAGCCTACAATCAGCACCTTACATCTCACCGCAATGCAATCACAACCATAAGGAAACAATACCACACCGATATGCTCAAAAGATCTTTGAACAAACCGCGTGACCTTTTCAACCTGGTCAAATCACTATCAAAGGAACCATCCTCTGAACAAAAAGAAGATATCCACCCACAGGAATTTGCTGATTACTTACAATCGAAACTTCTACAAACAGATGAGCTCTCCAAAACCACTGTACACGAAACAACATGCATAACACCCCTAACTGCACTCACCACTCCCTCAGATAAACACATTGAAGACACAATCGCCTCACTCAACACCTCAACTGCACAAACCGACCCATGCCCAGCCTTTTGGATAAAGGATCTCCGAAGCTCATTTAGCCCTTTCATTGCTAGACTAATTAACCTCTCCTTTACATCTGGCTCCTTCCCATCTGCTTTAAAGCTCACATCCATTAGACCTCTACTAAAAAACGCGAAACTAGACCCTAAACGGCCCGATTCATACAGACCAATAGCCAGCATCCCCCTGCTAGCTAAAATCTTTGAGAAAGAAGCACAAAGGCAAATTCAAGACCATATAGATTCTGCAGCCCCCCTGGACCATGCTCAACACGGTTTCAGAGAATTCCATGGTGTTGAGACACTGCTTACTACTCTTTTCAACGATGTTCTCACCACCATAGACAACTTACAGCAAGGCGTTGTACTAATCTTCCTGGATATAGCAGCAGCGTTCGATTCAGTAAACCATGAGATCCTCCTCGGTCGACTGATGGAAAAGGGCATCTGCAACTCAGCACTTGAATGGTGCAAATCATACCTCGACACCAGAATGCAATTTGTGAAATCCGCAACAGGAGAATCCAAACTCTTCCATCAAAAACAAGGCGTCCCACAAGGGTCCTCTCTCTCTTCCCTCATGTTCAATATCTATATGCAGCCGATCTGCAATATCATCAGATCCTTCAATGTGAAATGTATGATATATGCAGACGATATCCTTCTCTACATGCCATTTTTCACAAAGCAAATGGATTTAATGCCTATAACGAATTGCTTCAATGCAGTCTCTGACTGGCTCCTGTCACAAAACCTCCGCATTCAGCACAAAAAAACTGAGGTTCTCTTTATCTCCAGAGACCCCAACTTCACCCCACCACCACATATAAACGTCAAGGGTGCTGAACTATACACCAAGGAAACAATAAAATACCTCGGAGTAACAATTGACCATCGGCTCAACATGATACCACACATAAACAATATCGTAAAAGCTGTGTACTTCAAGATACGCACGCTCAAGCACCTTCGTTCCCTACTTGACCCAGAAGACTTCAGAACCATTTACCAAGCATTAATCTTACCACATTTTGACTTCGCCAACTCAATTCTTCAAGGGCTCCCACAATCCACCTTGAGCCCATTACAGCTCGCGATGAATACTGCTGCAAGGATTCTTCAAGGAGTTTCCAAAAGTGAACATATCACTCCTATTCTCAAACAGCTCCATTGGCTCCCCATACATGGAAGGCTAATATTCAAAACCCTGATTCTTACATTCAAGGCCATCAAGGGTATATCCTCAAACTCACTTTCTGAGCTCATCCAATTAGTTCCATCAAACAGAATTAGAAGACAGGCAGCACTAAACTCCTTAGCAGTACCAAAGGCCATAATAACATGCAATCTATCTACAGCGAACAGAGCTTTCTTGTTTTGCGCACCAAAATGCTGGAACTCTCTCCCTTCCGACATCCGTGCCATAGCCGACTTAACCCAATTCAGAAAGGCCATTAAATTCATCCTATTCACCAAATACTACCCCACATAAAACATAGCTTAACAGTCCCACCACTTATCCTTCCAATTTTTTTCTTGTTCTCTTACTCTCTTCCTTATGTCCTCCAAATCTGCTTCATTCTCGCCCAACAACCATGCTAAATCATGTACATAGTTCGATTATGTTATCTAGTTAACAGACTACATATTCCATGTATATAGTTCTCCCAGTTTGAACCAAGTTGTCACCCCTGTTATATGTAATACCGAACAGCCTGTTGTTCTGGTTTTGTTATTGTTCCCTGTGAACCGCGCTGATCTCAAAAAGTGCGGTATATAAGAAACTAAAATAAATAAATAAATAAATAAATTCTTTCAAATATGTTTCTTTCTATATTAACACAGAGTATGGATGTATAGGAATAAATTAGCTTTGAATGTAAATAAAAATGAGGCTTTATATCTTTCAGGAATTTACCAGAGCCAGTTTCCATCTTATATAATCAACATCATGATTCCTTAATTTTTAAATCTGTTGTTTGAGATCTTGGTACACTTTCTGACACTCGGTCGAATTTGCATGTCCACATTCAGAAATGGGCAAAGCCAGAAGGCTGCTGGGTTACATATACAAAAGGAATAACCAGCAGAAAGGAGGAGGTATTAATGCCTCGTACAAGTCGTTGGTGAGGCCTCACTTGGCGTATTGTGTTCAATTTTGGAGACCATATGTCACAAAGGATATAAAAAGACTTGAAACTGTTCAGAGGAAGGTGACTAAAATGATTTGGAGCCTGTGCCAGAAGACGTATGAGAAGAGACTTGAAGACCTAAATATGTATACCCTAGAGAACAGGAGGGACAGGGGAGATTTGATACAGACATTTAAATACTTAAAGGGTATTAATGAACAAACAAACCTTTTTCAAAGAAGGGGAAGCTGTAATAGTAGGGAGGGTATAAAATGAAGCTACAAAGAGGTAAACTTAAAAGCAACGTCAGACAGTACTTTTTCACCGAAAGGATGGTGGATGCTTGGAATGCCCTCCCGATGGAGATCGTGGGGGCAAATACAGTGATGGAATTCAAAATGGCATCGGACAGACACAGTGGATCCCTTTATAGCAAGAGGGTATAATCAAAATAAACAACTATTCTTTTATACTTCACCAAACAGAGGAGTGACTTGCACGGAGTGATGGGTAAAACCCTAAACGAAGGCATAGAGGGGGTGACCTGCACGGAGCGGCAGGTACACCTCCTCTAGTCACCTTACTGGGCAGATTAGATAGACCATGTTAGTCTTTATGTGCTTTAATAGTAGCATAGTAAATGGCCAGTTTCTGCCAATCCTCACAAGCAGTTGCATCTGTAAGACCTTCAGAGCTCAGGTGCTCTTTCCTGGAGTGGAGGAATAGCCTAGCTGGCAACCAAGAGACCAGGGTTTGATTCCCACTAGCACTCATTGTGGCCTTGAGCAAGTCACTTAACCCTCCATTGCTTCAGAAGAATCCAAGTTATCAAAGTACATTACCAAGTTTAACTTACAATGTAAACTGCTTTGACTAAAATGATTAAACAGTATAAAAAAAGCCTGTTAAATACATGTGAAATGTGCAGCTGTTATTATAAAAAATAGTTTCAGAATCTGAACACCTTTAATAGGCTCAGTCTGCTGGAGTTCCTGTGCTGTCTTCATTGACAAGAACCTAAAATAAAAACAAACAGGCTGCAGCTTCAGGAAGTGAAACTTCAGCTTTTAGCCCAACCACATTTTCAGAGCAGTTAGTTTCTCATCTGATTTTGAACTTGTCATAGTAACAGAGTAAATGACGGCAGATAAAGACCAGCATGGTCCATCTAGTCTGCCCAGCAAGGTGCAAGAGTAGGTGTACCTGCCGCTCCGTGCAAGTCACCCTTCCCCATGACTTTGTTTAGGGGTGAAGCTCACTACTTCCTTTGGCAAGTTGTTACAGGTACAGTTCCATCTGCTGGACCTGCCCTGGGATCATTATGCAGATTTAGGAGTTCCCGGGATGTAAAAACTGGGTCAAGGAATCATGATGCCCAGTTTTAACCTCCTGTTCTACCTTATCTAGAAAGAGATGGATTAAAGGTAGCAGTGGCACACCACAGTACTCTATGCACTGAACACTGGGAACTCTTTTTAACAATAATAGCTTTCTGTTTGGACCCATTAATGGCATTGCTTGAACTGATCCAATCACCTTTTTTTATCCTTTGGTACCAGAACCTAATCTGCACCCACTTTCAAAGCTTCATGCACCTCTAGCCCTTCCCTAGCCCTCTAGAACTACAGGACCCCCCTGCTGTAAAGAGGCAGCCTCTGCTATTAGAACAAGCTTCAGTGAGTCATCATTCACGCTGGACATATCCTACTGGCTAAGGTGTTGCAGCCAACATCCCATGTAGGCTGGCGCCTGACCAACTCATTAGATTCATCGTTACTGTATCAAATGCCAAAATGCGATGATGCCTTCTGCTCACTCTGGGTATAACTATATAAATTTCTAAACCCTTCACTCTATTCTATATCAACACCCTATTTCTTGAGTGAATACACAGTAACTGATATATTACTATATTGGTACACACCCCTATTTTTTGTCGGAAGTTGTTGCCTGGAGAGATTGCTCCCTCTTGAAGCGTGACTTCCCTTTTAATCAATTTTGTGGTAACCTAACCACTTCATAAAATATTGTGAAATAATTGCATTCAAACTCAATGCTATCTCACGATAATCTCTTGTTGTGACGTTGTGATCTGCAGAATTGGTTACAAGCAGGGGAAAGCTCTCGGCTGTTTAGAAGAGGCCCCCTGGGATGGTTTTCGGGTGAAGAGATTATCGTGAGATAGCATTGAGTTTGAATGCAATTATTTCACAATATTTTATGAAGTGGTTAGGTTACCACAAAATTGATTAAAAGGGAAGTCACGCTTCAAGAGGGAGCAATCTCTCAAGGCAACAACGTCCGACAAAAAATAGGGGTGTGTACCAATATATTAATATATCAGTTACTGTGTATTCACTCTGGGTACAACAACTGTACCTATCTTGTGCCTATTATTCGATCTTCAGTTTGGTATATCTCTTATCGCTGCAAAGAATATGAAGTAGTTCACAATGCATAAAATCCCCCAAAGGTAATCCCCATTTCACCCCTCCAATGTCTCTCTTCCATAACCCAACTTTCACCCATTTATCTCACTCTCAAAAACCACCCCCACTACACTGTTTAAAAAGTTATATTCCTCCACAATAAGCTATTATTTGTCTTAATTATTTCTTATAATCTAATCAGGGCATAGAATATAACCTAAATGTTAGGGGCATGTTTACTAAGCCGGGCTAACGGTTAACACATGCTATTTCTAACTAGATCCCATTGAATAGCATGGGTTAACCATTAGCTCAGCTTCGTAAACATATCCCTTAGTTGTTGACGGTGCTTTTTCCTTCTCCTGTCTCATGTTTTCAATAATGCACTGCAGAGGTGACTATTATATGTTTATTTAATTTAAAATGTGAATGGGGGCGATAGGGAATCATCGGGAACCTGTTTAAACGCAAAGCCAAAGCTAAGATTCTCACAAGAAACATGTTCAGTTCCCAAAGGATGACTGACATTGCTCCATGTCCAACCTTTGGAATGATTGCATAGGGCACTGCAGACTGAGTCCTTTTGCAAACAATGTGTCCTAAAGCTCCATACTCAGAAGTGATAAGCGCTTGTGAATAGTTAATGCTGAGGTTCACCTGCTAGGGAGATGCTTGGGTCGAGGATCTGACCTTTGTCTCTATCCTTCTAAAGGCAATGCAGTTGCCTGACCCTCTTCATCCAGCTAAAGATGTACCCAATCAGCCCCCATGCGGGAGTAGGGGAGAAAGATACCCCTCTGAGGATGCAGACTTTCTACTGTCTCTCTCTGTTATGATCAAAAGGTGCTTATTCTCTCCAGGTAACTCTCTCTAATGCAGTGCTCAGCTAGGCAGTCATCAAAAACGGTAGCATCTCCTCAGACAGAAGGCAAACCAGATGGAGCAGAATCTCTTTGAGCATAATCACCCCCAAGGTACCTGCTCATAGGGCTGACCCTGTATATACAGGACACACATACTGAATAATAGAGAGCCAGCACAGTAGAATTAAGTGCTGGGTGCATTTACTCTCTGCTTAGTATTCAATAGTTTCCAAATGCTGTTACATCAAAATTTCACCTTCAGATATGAAACTTGCTTTTGTTACTTTATAATTTGAGCATAGTAATTTAATGTACTGTACTCGGTTGATATGAGTTCTCTTGATGTTCACACATATAATCATGATTACGTATTCTTATCCTTTTAATTTATTTACCCCATTGTTAATTAGATTCTCCATCATGGTCCATGCCCTCCTCGGTTCATTCACTAGTTTGTCTCCTGTTTTTAAAGTTTTTATTTTAATTTAAGCATATCCATCCATCTGGTTGGCATCACTATTTGTTTATTTGGTTGGTTATTTATTTTGTGGGCTTGTCTTTGTCTTGTTGAGTTTTTAGTATGTGTGTTTTATTGTTTTGAGTTTGTTTATATATTTTACAGGATTAGATGGGACCCTTGATCCCCCGGTATATCCTCTAGCTGTTGAATTTTTAACTTGATTTGAGTATCCATGTCTTATGTTAGTTTTATCTTCTGAAAGAGGATTTATATTATGTTTTTTGATTTGTGATGGATACAAGTTTTAATACAAGGTGTATGTGATCTCTTATTAATTTTAATATGTACTCCTTTCTTGTTGGCACATACTATTTTAGTGATTAACATGATTGTCTATAAATTATCCTGTCACAGCGAGAGCCGTCTCCTGTATTGCCGCTCCTGAACCACTTTCCCTGTAATATTAGTGTCATAGGATTATTCCTCCATTAGTGTGATTTTGCTGGCACTTATACAATATCGCTTAATCATCCACAGTATGAGCGGTGTTGGAATGGATACGTTTAAGTTTCAAGCCACTATGTTCTGCAAATATGATGCACACGTGCAATTCCTTTTTGGCTTGTTGCTTGACGATGGTATTTCAGATCGCTCTAGTGTAACACATGCGCTCTCTGGGTAGGGATTATAGTGATAGCCCCATTTTTTGCTTGTGGTTTCACAGGTCCAAATATCATGATTATATGGAAGATCTTATTATATAATGATATTGGTATAATATCAATATCATCTCTTCGGCACCTAACTTCACCCAACAACTATACTCGGTCTTAAGGTCCTTGACTACTATTCAGTCCCCCTCCCCCTCCAATACTGCTATCATTACACCTGCTCCTGCTCAGCTGGCCTCCTTTTTCATCTTCAATGTTCACAACCTAAATTCTTCACTCGCAGCATGTCCTCTACCTCTACTCTCCCCTTTACCTTCTTCTCCACCCTCCTCCTCTTCTCTCTCCCACATTTGGTCTACCTTTTGCCCTCTCACATCTGCTGAGCTCTCAAAATCAGTCTCCGTGTCCCACAAGAATCACTGCATGCTTGATCTTATTCCTCCAACTTGGTTGTTAGAACCCTCTCTAGCCCTTCTCCCTTCTATTCTCATTATGCTTAATTTTAGCCTCTCTTCAGGCACGTTTCCCACCTCCTGGAAACATGCCTTGGTCCGCCCCCTCCTAAAGAAACCTTCCCTGGACCCACTCAATCTCACCAGTTATCGTCCAATATCTAGCCTGCCATTCCTCTCAAAGATCCTCAATACTGTTTTTTCACAATTGTCTCATCATATACGTTCTACCTATTTCCTCCATCCCCGTCAGTCTGGTTTTCGCCCGGTCATAGTGTCAAAACTATGATGGTTTTCTTCCTCGATGACCTTCATATTGCACATGATCGTGGTGATATTTCCATGGCGGTTTCTCTTGATCTCTCGGCTGCCTTCAATTTAGTTGATCACTCTATCCTTTCTCGCCTATGTGATGCTAGCCTTCGGGGTACGGTATATCAGTGGTTTCATTCTTTTCTATTTTCACATTCTTTCTCTGTATTTTCAGGCGATGTATCCTCAGCCCCCTCCGATCCTGTCTCTCTTTCCTGTAGGGTACCCCAGGGGTCCGTCCTTGCTCCTCTTATTCAATATTTTCCTAGTCCCGCTCACTCTGCTCATACAATAGTCTTGTCTGTCAGCATACTATTACGCTGACGACGTAATCATAACTCATCACATCAATCCCCAAAATCCAGATCTCTCACTTCTCAACCATTGTCTAGCATGGGTTTCTGACTGGCTCACCATGAACTGTCTACACCTTAACTTATCTAAAACATCTGCAATTTGGTTCACATTTAGCAGTGCATGTACATCAGTAGCCTTAGTTCTTTCTAATGTTGCAATCCCATTGGTGTCCTCACTTTGATATTTTGGTGTGACTTTGGATTCTCCTCTCAATTTTCATGATCACATCTCACTTTTCACCTGCCGGTCTTTCTTCAGTCTCCGTCAGATACAAGCCATTCGTCCCTTTTTATCCCCTCAGGCACCGACCACTCTTCTTCTGTCTCTAGTTATGTCCCGCCTTGATTTTTGCAATCTTGCCCTCACTGGCATCACCTAGTCCCAGCTCCACCATATTCAATTGTTGCAGAACACTGCAGCTCGGATTATTACCCACACCACTCGTCACAATCATATAACTCCACTTCTCATTCAGTTCAGTTGGCTTCCTCTGGTTTACCGCATTCGCTATAAAGTTCTTATCCTGACCCACCACGCCATAAACACAAATACATTGTAATATCTAGCAGATCTGCTTCAGTTCCATAACCCCACCCGCAGACTTCGTTCAATGCACATCAATCGTCTGGCGCTCCCTTCTCCGTCTTGTGCTCATCTACAGTACAGCCCACCCATCACTCTGCCTTTTTCTTCTTGGGTCCCGCTCTTTGGAACTCCCTTCCCTTTGCCCTTCACCAGGAACCCTTCTTTCCCAAATTCAAGAACCTCCTAAAGACCCATCTCTTCTGCTCTGCATTTGATCTTCCTCCCACTATCCCCTAATTTCCCTGCTCCTCCCTCTACCTCTCCTTACTCCGTGTATGATTGCTTTGTTCTCTGTCCTGTCGCATATTGTACTTCTTTTCCTTTTCTGGCTCCCACCAAAGCTGTGTATTTTACATAATTGTAAACCACCCTGGTGTTATGAAGGAGCAATATATCAAGCAACCAAATAAACATAAACATAAACATTAACTGACAGAAAAGAGTGCCACACATGATGAAACACATATTAGTATAATTTCCTGTGACATGCATGGGGCGTCTAACGTCTGTCCTGTTTTTGTTAGAATTGATATACTTAATATATATTTTAGCATATTATTAGCCATGTCTGTACAAGTGCTTTCATTGTTTTTATTATTTTTTAACTATGATTTATCTGTCTCTTTCATATTTAGCCGTATTGCATTTTAGAGTTTTGAATTTATTTAATTCATACAGAGCTGGTTATTTTTAGTTTGCTTGATAGAGCCATGACTTGTCAATATTGTTTTATTATTGATGATGTCCATTTATATGTGCTATTTTTATTTCAATGCTATGAGGTTATACCCCCTGAGGGAGGCACATGCCAAAAAGCATTAGGGTGGTGTTACAATAAAGTTTTGACCCTACTACCTACAGACTCTCACTTCTTTGGTTGTTGGACTCTCTGTGTGAGTGACTGCTCTCTTCTTTGGAATTAAGTGTTGGGTACATTTACTCTCTACTTAGCGTTCAATAGTTTTCAGATGTTGTTAATCAAAAGTTCACCTTCAGATATGAAACTTGCTTTCGTTACTTAGCTCTCACCCTCCTACCCCACACATACCCAGCCCAGTGCCTGTTTTTATTGTATATCTTTATTTTTAGAGGCAGAGGCTTGATTTCTGTAAACTTACTCAATGAATATAAATTTGTCTAGTGTGTGTGTTTGGATTAGACTGTAAGCTCCACTGGCTATCTCTTAGGTGTATCTGTACATGTTAGCACCATAGAAATGATTAGTAGTGATTTCTAGAAGTTTGTTTGCTTATGTAAAATCAGTCTTTTAGGATTCGTTTTTTCTTCAAAAAGATTTGAGTCCGTTCAATAATCAAATAATGCTACTCAGGCCACTGCCTCTCCTGCTTTGATGAAAGCTATGAACAATATTCACAGACTAAATGTACACGGCCAGGATCATTTTATAGCAGGTGGCCTAGGTTGGGAGGCCAAGTAGGCATCTATTGGAAGCCTATTTCATAAAAAGACGTAAGTGCCTAGGTGCCCTTATAAAATACAGCACCAGCATAAAAGCAGCTGAAATGCATCCGTGTACACTCACACCAGTTTAGCTGTGTATTTTATAATGCAACCTGCATTGCACGGCACACAAACATACCTACACCAGGTCACATATACGTATGCCTCTATTTGCTATAGCGTGTCCTTCTATGTGGGGGTTAGTATTAGACGATGCATTTTACATGCATTTATTGGCCTGCATGCACAAAAAATCCTTCATGCAATTAACTGTGTGTGCATTACAGCAGAAGTGTCACACGCTCATTCCAATCTAGGCAAGCAGTGCTCTGGACATGCCTTCATCTCCCACCAAACGAGGAACACTCCTGCTCCTCCATCCTTACATCTGCAGTTCCTCTGAAGAAAGCCTAGGATGGCAATGTGACTTTTTACCAAAAAACTCTCGATTTCCCACACCTATCTCACTATAGGAACTGACCTAATATCCAAAACCTACCCTTTTGCGGGCGTAAATTCGAAACATACTATTATTTTTTTGTTTTTTGTTGGATCGCTCACCATGAGAAGAAACTTTTCCTCCCTCGAAGTAAGCCCTCCTTTTTAATCAATTTTAAATTGACCATAAACTGGCCTTAACCGGACAAAACAACACCTGTTGCTGTCCCTACCATTGTCCACTATAAGTATTTGAACTTCAATTCCTAGCAATAAACAAATATGCAAGGAAAATGTACTTAGCTTGTCCAGTGCCTAAGAGGAGTTATATCGATACTTCCAATCTCCTGCTCGTGGCCGGGCTATCTTCTTACTTCACGCTCTCCAATCCCTCGGGAGTAGCTTATCAACCTGGCCCGCTTCAGACTTTAAAACAGGATCAAGAACCTCTCTTCAGCCATTAGCCACAAGGTTCAAGCGCATGAAACTTGTGGCTAATGGCTGAAGAGGGGTTCTTGATCCTGTTTTAAAGTCTGAAGCGGGCCAGGTTGATAAGCTACTCCCGAGGGATTGGAGAGCGTGAAGTAAGAAGATAGCCCGGCCACGAGCAGGAGATTGGAAGTATCGATATAACTCCTCTTAGGCACTGGACAAGCTAAGTACATTTTCCTTGCATATTTGTTTATTGCTAGGAATTGAAATTCAAGTACTTATAGTGGACAATGGTAGGGGCAGCAACAGGTGTTGTTTTGTCCGGTTAAGGCCAGTTTATGGTCAATTTAAAATTGATTAAAAAGGAGGGCTCACTTCGAGGGAGGAAAAGTTTCTTCTCATGGTGGGCGATCCAACAAAAAAAGCAACAAAAAAAAAAATAGTATGTTTCGAATTTATGCCAGCAACAGGGTAGGTTTTGGATATCAGGTCAGTTCCTATAGTGAGATAGGTGTGGGAAATCGAGAGTTTTTTGGTTCATAAGGGTTGATTTCCATGGGTGTAGTTTTGTAGTATTAGAATGTGACTTTTTAAGCAAACGGAATGATTTCCTAGTAATTAAGCCTCATCTGTGTCCCATAAGGGTCTCCCTATGAACTCTTGCCAGCATCGTGAAGCCTTTCACAGTTTAAATGTAAATTGTTAAAGATCCAGCATTCATAACACCACCAGAGGCAGATGATTTATGACTCATAAACACCGGCAGACATCTTTTATTCCATGCAGCAAGTATCTGGGGTGTTTTTCTCACATTTGCTGACACATCAGTGAGAAAGCTGCTCTCCACCTTCAAACGGCGAAGCGTTTTTCTGTTCCGGACAGCTAGAGCATCCTCAAAAGTTATAAACGGCGCCAGTCACTTAAACACTTGCCTCATTCCCAGATACATTTTATAGGTAAATTTCTATACCCAGCCAGGGTTCTAGAGCTCTCTTACCCCGGGCATGCATGGGACTAGTTCAACCCTTTGCTTCTTTGAATCTACTCGGGCATCATCAGAGAAGGTTAAAATAGGACAGTCCAGCAGTAGCCAGACTCCTTCATTGAAAAAACTAAATTGAAAGGGGAAAATAAGAGCTGGTTGAACTGTGTATGCCTGTAATAAGCTCAATACTGCATAATGATTTCTTTTTGAGCGAGGGGGCGGTGCAAAATTTTGATAGTCTACATAAAATAGCTGCAAAACTCTCATTATTACTGCTCATAGCAAGCTGTAATAGTCCTGTCCGGGTTGGCATACATTTGTTTGTCGTTTCCACAGAATGTGCAAGAAAGAGTTAACGCCACCCCACAGAACCCACGGGTCAGAATGTCCTGTGATATCTCAGAGCTTAAACTATCCTGTATGGAACAGTCCTTGTAAAAGACAGGGGCTCCTGCAGAGGACTGCCTGTACAGGGACTGGAGACCCTGGCTTTTTATTGCTTGCCCAGGAACTTGTTAAAAACCTGAAACACCTCTGGGTTCTCTTGGGAGAACTGCTCTACTGTGTTTTTCTGCAGCCAATCAGAGGAGCGCATCTGTTGCTGCAGGAGTCCAATAAGGTCGCCCAGATTGGTGCTGGAGGGCTCCTGATGGCTGGAGATATAAATCACTTCATCTGTGCTGTCCGCCCTGCTGTCTTGTTCCAGCTGCTGCTCCCCCTCCGCTTGCAATTCCTTTTCTCGCTCTTCTAGCACTTTACGGATCCTCTGCATCCCTGGATGGGGAAAAAAGCGAAGCACATTTACCACACAGCAGTAAAGACTGGTCATGCTGGCACACTTTTGATGCACAGTGGGTGGAGAGACATGAGGCAGAATGCAGTGTGAGTTAAACACCTGAAAAAGCTCTGTCAGATAAAGCAGGACTGGAATGTGTTATGTGACTAAATGCAAAATAAAAGACTACAAAGAGGGGTCACAGTCCGGTAAGGACAAAAAACAAAGTGAAGCCCCCAACTGCTACCTAAAATTCTTATCTAGGAAAACAAAGAAATGGCATTATCAGACATAGGTAGGAAGTCCTCAAGGTGTACTTCAGTGCTGTCTCTCGTGCCCGATTAATAGCATCACAAACTCTGCCTTCTTTTTTTTTACTTCAGCAATCTGGAATTCTCTGACAGAAATTTTCCTTGCTGAATCGTTCCATAAAAAGTTCAAAACTTTATTAAAAACGTATTTTTTTAGCAAAGTGTTCTGAGGCCATAGTATATGATGGCAGATAAAGACCACCATGGGAGTAGGGTGTTGGCTTGAATCTAGTAGCCTGAACTTAATTTATATTTATTCTGTGTGATTATATTTCTTTTAAAAAACTATTCTTTCCTGCATTTTAACTGGAGTTCCTTATCTTACTGTTTAATTTAATTATTTTTAGTCTTGTAAAATGCCTCAATATGTTTGTGAGAGGCCGTATAGAACATCTCAAATAAACATAAACATAATAATCTACTCTTAATCGCAACTACATTGTCATTGAAATGATGAAAGTTTAATTTTCAAGTCCGAGTGAAGACAACTCATATAGTGTGTGCAAGCATCTAAAAACATCAGCATCGGGCCGCCCCCGCCCCCCTCCTCGCGGATTGTGCCTCTCTGCCTGGTAGAAGAGCTGCTAAGGGCAAGTCTGGAGGTTTAAAATCTTTTTTTGCCTAAGTGGAAAGGACTCTGGGTAGACCACGTGAAAACCACATGCAGGCCCAAGAGTAGGAAGCATACTCCGTGTCAGAAGGCTTTAGTGAAAGCAAATTGGGTCCTGGCTGGGAGCCTGTAACTGTAGCAATTATGTGATCATTTCTGAAAAAGTTAAAAGGCGAAATCAGTCAAATTTGCCTGTAGAGATGGAGGAGATGTTGGCAGATGTGGTTGAGCAGGGGAGCTGCATCGTGGAGGCGGAGCAGCACATTGAGGCCCAGGACGAGGCCTTGGCTTCTGTAGCCCAGTGGACAAATAAACTGGAGACTGCATGGTGGGAGGCACAAAATAAGTTGGAAGACAGTGAGAACAGAGTCCACTGCCATAATCTGTGAATGCATGGAGTCCCAGAAAACGAGCAGTACTCTGATGTGGAGGTGGGGGTGTGGCGCATTTTCCAATTGGTTCTACAGAGTGGTTCAGATGAAAGCTCTGAACCACAGGACATCCTCATTGACCAAGCACATCAAGCTCTGGAGCCAGCAAGGGTGAACGAGCCCTGAGACCTTCTGGGTTGCCTCCACAGGTTCTCTGTCAAATAGCGCATTTTGCACACTGCCTGCAAAATTTGAAGGGCATAAAGTAGCTATTTGTGGAGATTGGTTGGGCCTTACTTTACAGAAGCGCCGGGAGTTCTATGAGGTCACGGTGGTGGCTCAGGCACAAGGAACTGTGATACTGTTAGCTGTAGCTGGGAGGATTAGCGTTTACAAAAAATGGAGTGACTTATCAACGTGTCACATTTCAGGATACTTTGAAGGCACTCAAGGAGGTGTAGGTTGATCACTTGGTGCTGCAGAGGCCCCTAGATTTGCCTGCATCACAGCAGCCACAGCCAAAGTGGCAACAGGTGTCTGCTGGTGGCAAGTGCTTAAAGTAGCAGCCTGATGGGCAATGACAATCAGTGTCATAAATTTCTTATGTGTGAATTTATAGGATTTTTTTTCGTATTAGAGCTCTTTTGCTGCCAGGCAAGCAAATCTTGGAGCCGCGTATACATTCCACTGGCTGAGCATTTATTGTGTTTGAGCTCATGTATTTATATTTGTTAAAACTATACGTGCTATAATTCTGAGTTTCTTACCCAGTGTCAGATTGACTCTGACTACAGCCAGAAAGGCCAGTCTCACTGGCACTCCTTGTGGCCTTGGGCAAGCCACTTAACCCTCTGTTGCCTCTGGTACAAACTTATTGTGATCCCTTTGGGGGCAGGGAAATATCTCTGGTACCTGATTGTAACTTGCCTTGATCTTCTCCTGGAAAGGCATGAGCTAAATACTAATAGTAACACTAATTTATGGTGGTTATCTATTTATGCCATCAGTAGAAGGTTGATGCTTATGGGGTTGGATAAAGTACTTTATTTATTAGAGTCTCTTTTATACCGCGCTATTCAGCATCAGTGCGGTTTACAATGAACAATAAAATACTTGTGCTAGGTAGCAGTAATTGGCTGGAAAGGGGGCGAGGGGAGAGTGGATTTGGATATCAGTGATATTTAAGTATTAAGGGCTTTGGGTACTTAGTTGGATTTCTCAGTTATTCAATGTGATTATGCTGGATGGGATGGTGTGTGACTGGGATTATGTGTTATTATTCCTATGTTGATCGGGGCTCACCCCTGGCCTGCTGGGTGGGCAAGTCATTCTTATGGGGTTGATATTAATATTTAGTGTTAATTATGTGGTTTTGTATACTGAAGGATGGATTTTTATGGGATTTTGTAGGGTATGGATGAGGATGGGAAACGTAGAAGGGAAGTCTTGAGATAGTGGGTATGCAAGAGGGGGAGAGTGGTGTGTCATGCTTTGAGTGAGGGTGGGGGCTGAGGGGAGTGATTATGAGTGGTGTGTTTGGGTGAGAGATTGTGCTTGGTTGTCTTTTGGGTAATGCTTTCCTCCAGTCAGGGCTTAATTTGTGCTGGAAAAGGGTGGACCAAATAATGTCATTATATGAAGTTAAGCATTATTTGGTCATTTAAAGAAAGCAATTGTTTTGGAAAGAAAGATAGCTGATTTTGTCCGTTTAGGATATTGTTCAAGATATTTAAAAGAAATGGAGAGGCATTAAGCGACGCTAAAAGATCATTGATGCAATCGGGTACGTTGAGATCAGACATGCTAAAGTCTGAATTATAGCCCCAAATCAGTCTGAGACCTTGTCGCTTAATATAAAATTGTATGTTTATTCTTAATTGTTCATGCAGTACACTCTAAAGGAACTATTATAGCGTCATAATCTCTAAGTTAGTAGCTAGAGTGTACAAATTAATCTATTGTCAATACGTTAATCGCTCTGACAAGTGACCGTATCAGTAGGTTGTCTAGTACATTCCTTAAAGCTTGAAAGACAGGGGTAGCTGTTCTCATCCACAAGGATGATTATTGATCCTGGGGGGGCGGTATGTAGAGGTTTGGGGGTAATATTTTGGATGTTTTCTGTTTATTTGCCCACAGGCGCCAATGATTTGTTTTTTGCAAGGATGGGAGAGCTTGTGACATAATTGGAGAAGGCCCCCTTGCTAGTGGCTGGTGATTTTGATGTGGTGGCTGAGGGTAGAAGGCATGAGACACAAAGTATGGGCTTCATGGCATTTCACAAGCTTATCCATGTCAGAGCCGCCAGACTCCATTCTGATTTCTGAGTTTCTGTTGTCAAAGGTTCCGAGTGGACCCTGGGCAGCTTTCTGTGTCAGATCACGTTTTAGTGATTATGAATTCCCGTTTTGCATGAGCAGAAATGCGGCAGAAGCTGTGGTGAATGTCTGTTGGCTTCCAGGATGATCCAGACTTTACTGAATATTTGCTACAAAGCTAATTACTGCTAGTCATAATCAAGGACGTAGGGCCCTCGACTGTTTTGAGAAGTAGCTAAGGCAGTCATAAGGGGGGCGATAACTGCTTATGTTGCGCAAGAAAGAAAGCAGATTAATGTTATCTTTGGCTGAGAAGATAAGGGCATTGCAGAAGCACTCAACGTGGCACTATTTGCCGGATGTTCGAGAACAGCTGTTTCAACTCCAGACAGAATTTCACATAGTTATGCACAGAAGAACTATGAATACTAGGCTGGCTCAGAAGCATTGGTTATTTCGATATGGAGACAAGGCAGTGGAGTATGTGGTTTGTCCTGGTTTTGAGAGATGGGAAGGATGAGCAACATATGTCTAACTTGAAAATTAAAGAGCTCTTTTTTGAGTACGATACTCACCTCTAAAGAGGCAGGACAATAGCGGTTAGTTGGTTAGAAGAGCACTTCACAGGGCTAGATTTGCCCTAGCTCACGGAAGAGGAGAGGGCATCTCTGGGGGTGCCTCTTTGGTGTGATGAGATCCAGGGTGGGATTCGTCAGTTGCAGAATTTTAAGTCTCCTGGACCAGACGGTTTATGAGTGGAATTCTATAAGATTCTGGTAGAGCAGGTAGATGCTCCCTTGCAGGACCTGTATGAGGCTGAACTTCAAGAAGACAGACCCTTTTGGACCGGTAATCCATCTAGCCTCAATTTCAGCTTTGCCCAACGTGGGGAGGGATGTGGATTTGCTGAGTTCCTATCAACCAATATCTTTGCTTAATATGGATTTAAGTATGTTTGCCAAGGTGTTGGCAAATAGCCTTAGTATGGTGCTCCTGGGTTTACCACGCTAATCCCTTTCGTTATCAGGCCTTTGTTTTTTCGGAATGCTTAATTTTTTTTTAAGGATTAAGGGGTAGATGATTAAAACTATATGTAAGAGCACTGAGATACACCATGAATGAATTGTACTTATATCTGATGGCCTGTTCCTATTTTTTCATTCACTCAGATGCTTTTGGGGTTTTTTTTGATAACATAGTAATGACAGAAAAACCATTCAGCCCAGTTATTCTGTCCTCACTATGATCCATCCCCCCTCTCAGCCACAGTGTGTGGCCACCTGCAAGATGTCCCCTCCGCCTAGGACAGGCTTTTATTTTGTATCTTTCCTTTGTATTCCATGACTTAGTTCTCCAGCACCCACCTTTCCCATATGTAATCACAAGAATCTATAATAACTACGACCTTGTACACCAGGAAAGCAGCCTAGAAATTTTTAAATAAATAAATAAATAATCTACATGACCTGCAAAGTCATTCAGCCTCCTTCATTGCCTGAGTGACCTATCAGACAAGCCCAAAGGCAAGTTTTGCTCTCTCATGACAGTATGATCTAAATAGCTACCATTACCAGCGAGTGTCCCAGATCCCTTGTGTAGCCTGCCTTGCACACCCAGTTATAAGACCATCTGTGTTTCCACTAGGACTGTGTAGCCCCAAAACCCAGCGTTAAACAGGGTGCCTCAATTCTATCTATGTCATTCTGGAAGTAGTCTCCAGCACTGGACACCATAGTCTAGTATTCTGACATCGATTGTTTTTGTGAGAGGGTTCACACTGGTTTTCATTATATAATTGAAAAGGTTTATGATCTCACAGTACTGCATTTCAATAGCCAATGCCATGTGGGGATGACATCATAAAGTACCCAATCATATTGCAGCTGAACAATCACCATTCTAGGCCACACTGAAGGATCAAAGCCACATTTGTCTACTAGGGACGCTTCATCCTGCTGAAGTCAGAATATCCAATGGAAGTAGCCCAAGTTACACTGTAACTTCAAGATTGAGCAAAGCAAAGGAACGTTTAGATGGTTTTAAAGTTCTGCGGTGCAGCCACTGCCAGCACAAAGCAAAAACTCACCCAGCTGCAGTCGATGGGTTTTCTCAGCAAAAATGATTCTGAACCATCCAGGCTCACAGCACTCAAACGCTTTCCCACAGGATAGCAGCACCTTGTTATCTAGCAAATGTCGCCACAGTAATACCTCCTCCTCAAACGTCTTATTCTTCAAATACTGTGAAGAGGACAAAAACACAGGCTGCACCAATTCAAAACACCAAAAGATTATGAAGCCAATCTAGTCTGCTCAGTTTTACTCCTAGCCGCAATACCGCAGATGTGAGCTCTGGCTTTGACCTCACTCCACTGAAAAATCAAGAGGCAAAGAACATATTATATTAACTAGTCATATTCACTGCACATATTTGAGAACAGCTCTCCGGACTTCCAATACAATTGAGCAAACAGAAAAGGGGAAAAAAGGCAAGGCTCATCACAGGCACTCTCGTCTCATAGGGCCTAATATTAACTGATAATGAATCATACCATTCTAATAATCATCTGGGCCAAAAAAGCACTGCAGAATCCACTCGGAAATCATATTGCAGCAAAAGGTGTACAAAAGGTGTGTTAAGTAGGTTAGAAACTGGTGAAAGTTTGGAAAGAAAGGATGGTTAGTCAACATCAGCGCGGTGTGGCATTTTCCGCCCCACTTCTCCTGCTCCCGTTTGCCCAAAAAGAGAAGTTTATGCAAAACAATAAAAAGGGTAATAAAAGTTTTCAAAAAACATTTTGGTGTTTACAGAAGGACTAGCCTGGATCAGAACCCAGATTTCAATAAAAGAGACAAAAGTTACACTATCCCACTCTATACCACCTCCAGATTATTGTGCAAATGATTATATTAATCATGTATGATAATAATGTATTCATAACAGTAAGAATATACTATTAAATAATTATTTTGTACAAGATAAATTACATAGCTAGTTGATCCTTTCTCCAAGGAGCTGATGAATTTCACTTTGAGTGCAGAGTATCTGAAGGTCATATAGTAGAGGGATAGGAGTAGATCTGGAACCTGGATCTCAGATTTCACAGCTTCAACCCTCTCACCTTCCTGAAGTCTATCCACACAAAGAAGCCAGCATTGCGGTTCAGGTAAGGCACACCATACGACCTCAGTTCCTCCGTCACATATGCATGCGCCACACTCAGACGAGCATGGTTCGTCTTCAAATACACCTGATTAATCCAGTCTAGACACAGAAGGAAAGTTTGAGGGTAAAAAAAAAAAAGCTATGCAAACATCAAGCACTTCCTTCTGGGCAAGGCTGGGCACTTGCTCCCATCTATTCGTTTCTTTCCTTCCCTCTCACCAGCTCTGGGAGCCCAACCAGACCAGAGATGACTGGAATATTCTAGAAGCACAAAGAGAAGTAAAGAGGCACGGGTGAAGTCTCTGGGGCTGAAGTGGAGTAGGAAGGTAGACGTATTTACTGCCATCATGGTCTTGCTTTTACTACCCCTCCTGCTTCCATAGTGGTGGACACCAAACCCTTGGGAGATAGAGAGAGGAAATGGTGCAGGCCAGCCTTACCTCTGTCACGAAGCAGCTGTGCTACTTTGTGCTGGATGGGTCCGCAGACCCCGTGAAAGTAGCAGAGAGAAGCGACTGCTTCACTGACATCTCGATTCTCAGTGTAGAGAATGCCAAGGCGAATTCCAGACACAGCAAAATCCTGCAGGTTCCGAGGAAACAAACGAGACACACATTTCAGAGGCACTTTTCCCAAACGAGACACACATTTCAGAGGCACTTTTAGAGTGGTTTCATTTAATACGGGCTTTGCTACTGCCCCCACTTTCCACTGAGTACCGTAATACTTTCTCTGGCTGATCAAATGTCAACCGCAGCTGCGTGCACAATCTTGCTGAAGAGTGAATAACCTGCAGTGCCATGTCCAGGGTTGGTTGGGATGACAGAAGGCCAGTGGTCTCTGTCTCCCAGGTCCATCTCTCTTCCAATTTCTTAGCAGCTCTTTCTACATCCCAGTCCAGAGACAGCCGTCGCCCCCCCCCCCCTTAGCTGCCACCAATTCCGTCCCAGGAGAGGGAGGTGGGCAGCGGCAGCACTGGCAATGTTTCCAAAAGTGGCAGCAATAGGCCCGTGGCAGCTGTGAGCAAGAAAGCAGCGGCAAAAAGCAGCTGCTGCTGCCCACTGCCTGATCCTGAGACGGAATCAGCAGCATTTGGGGGGGGGGGGGGGCAGTGTGGCCAGTCATGTGTGCTGCTGCCGCCCAGTGGACGGGCTGGCCCTGACTGATGCAAATTCCCCAGTCTAAATGCACTTGGGCTTCCTCAGCACAGCAGCATCAGTTCTCAGACTAATTCCTCTTAAGTAGCTGTTAAATCTTGTGGTGGATGTGTAAATAAAATGGGAGAAACCCTCTTAAATTGATGCCATGTGATTGTTTTGGCATCCGGAGACACCACAACACACCAACATTTGGAACGCTTACACCGTCTAACTTAACTGCGTAAGTGCAGAAGCTAAATCCACTGGTTCAGGTGGCCTGGTATAAGTTGTAGGAGAAGGAATTCCTCAAGATGACCAATAGCACCCCACCCCCCACCAATTGATGGCAGGACGCTTTTTCTCTGCCGCATGTACAGGAGGATGGTGTTTTGTACTCAGGCTTCACTCACCTTGCCGATGCCCCACATTACATGTGTCCTCTGGGGGTCTGGCAATCTAGAGAAGACAAGAGAGTTGTAAAGATGTAGGGTACCAGATATTAATGAAAAGAAGTCCCAGTGATTTTAGATGCAGAAACTCCCAAACGCTAAACCGATACTAAGCATTTTTTTCCATCAATACAAAATGGGAGAAAGGCCTTGCTGCACATCACCCACTATCAGCAACCTCCACAAGTACAGTGCAAACCAGTTAAATCCTTCTGGGAACCTGGCCTTCAGAACTGTACACAATATTCCACGTGATACCTCATGATAGTGTTTCATCTAATTCCAGAGATCACGTTTCAAGAGAGAGAGGTGGGGGGGATCCTCAGGGAAATGTATAAGCAAATATGAGGTGCTCTCTTCGGGTAATGTATAAATGGAAGTAAATAAATAAGGCACAAGAGCCTCCTCCCACCAATCAGGAGGGTGTATGTTCTCATGTGGACGCTAGTCCATGTGGGGGTGCGTTGTGCTGCTCAGAAAAGAGGCATCACTCACTTATCTATGCTCAGGACACTGTGGAAGGTGACAGACTCATCAAACACGGACAGCATGTAAATTTCATCCACTAACACGTGCAATTCATACCTAAAATCAAGACAGAAAAAGATATCAAATCCACATTCTCGGTCTCCAGCAGATGGTATCGAAGCAGACCTGTACAGCTGGAAACTGACGGGCACGTCCAAGGACAGAGTAGAAGGACACCATCCAAGACAATGGTCTATTAAGACAATGGTCCATTGAATTGATGGAGCAGGAGTTTGTCTAATTTGATTTAAGGGTTCTCCCAGGACAAGCAGGATGAGTCAGGCACAAGTGGTGATTTGATTTAAGGGTTCTCCTTTTTCTGAGGTGAGAGGCAGTTTTGCTGCTTCTGTCCCACCCACATCCACTACCTTCCCTCCCCTTGTCTAGGCTGTATGAGCAGACATTCTCAGTGAGCAAAGTCTTGCCTGTGTCTGCGTGGAGCTGCAATAAATCTTAAATACTGTATATATAAAAAAAGAAGGAAGTAAAGACAGATAATAATGTAGGTGGGTGAATTTTGGTAAACCTGTCTGGGACTTAAATGTGGAAAAGTTATTTGTAAAGGGAGCACACAGGGATGTCTTTGAATGACGACGGTTTTAATGTTAATTTAGCGTTTTATTGTATTATGAATGTTTTTATGTAAACTGTATAGACATTAATGGTACATTAAGGTATATACATATAATAAATGAAATGAAAATCGGCATCCCCCTGAATCTTTCAGTAAGCATGCCCCAATAACAGTGCACAAACGCCTTCTGCATAGTAAAAGGCGCTTAGAAGCTGGATCTAGAAGCAAGATGGTTCAGGGCTAGTCAAATGGGAATCTGTTGCTTGCTGATCAGTCTGGTGCAGCAGCCTAAATATGCAAATTTACAGAACAGAATTGGTCACTGCCGCTAAGACAGTTCCTGCTGCATCTTTTGCTTCCATTTTGCAGATCTCTGGCTGTACGTCGCTCGGAACTAGATGTCATGCAATGTGACCCTGAAAGGGACACTGTTGTGAACAAACAAAGATATTAAACTGTGGAGGTGACGTTCACGCCCTCTGGAAAGGAGGGAGTCCCAGCGGTCACACACCAGCAACACTTGTAAGTGGAATTCACAATGCCACAAGAACAGCTGCAGCACAAAGCGGGACTGAGAAAAGAAAAAGGGGGGAAAGTCCCCCGGTAGCTGGAAAGGAAAACGTGTGGTATCAGAGTCCCAGGAGGGGCAGGTTCTGATGAAGCTGGACTAAGCTGCCTGTCCCAAAATAGGATTTAAAAACAAACAAGAAGTAAGCAAGACATAAGACTGGGACAACGGGATTTCTAAGTGCCTAACAATGAAAATGCATGCCGTATTTAATTAATAGCAAACACTACAGGGCTCATTCTGTTCCAGATGTAGATCCCCTCTGTACGTCTGGTCTGAACCAAACGTACAGAGGGGATCGCGATGCTGATCCCGCGGGGCACATCTGGCCTGCCGGATCAGAATTGCGATCAGTCAAGTAGGTGCATGACCTGCCCAACTAAGTCAGGGCTTTAAAATGGAGCTGCCGCGCCATGGCGTCTGGTTGCCATGGCACCACGGCTCCATTTAAAAGCCGCGATGCCAGCCGCCGGATAAAAGTGTTTATTCCCCACAGCCCAACCCCCCGATCTGGCCTCCTAAGGCCAGGGTCAGGCTGCAGGGAATGTCCTCCGGCCCCCCTGCCCCATCCACGCCCCGGCTGTATAAAAAAAGCGTTCAGGGAAGTTATTCCACCTCGGAGGTGGAATAATTTCCCCCACACATGTCGCCGACCCTGGATGTACAGGGCCGACATTAAAATCCAGGATCGGCAACTGCCCAGACTCTGCCCAGACTCCACCCCCAAGCCATCCTTTCCCCGCCCAACTTCCCCG
This sequence comes from Ichthyophis bannanicus, assembly GCA_033557465.1. Classification (NCBI taxonomy): domain Eukaryota; kingdom Metazoa; phylum Chordata; class Amphibia; order Gymnophiona; family Ichthyophiidae; genus Ichthyophis; species Ichthyophis bannanicus. The sequence continues at coordinate 34,128,850 of CM066047.1, read as the reverse complement.
CACAACCGGCAGGGAAGATAAGAAGCGGTCGGAGAAGGCATGAATAGCGGGAATAGACGTACAGTTGGGACATCCATCAACGCTATTCGTGGCATAGAATCAGGCCCTATATGAACAAAGACAGGGAAGCTATAAAACTAGAGGACATAACATGAAGCTGCAAAGGGGGTAAACTGAAAGGAAATGTCAGGAAATACCTTTTCACTGAAAGGGTGGTGGATGCTTGGAATACCCTGTTGATGGATGTGGTGGGGGCAAATACAGTGACAGAATTCAAATTGGCATGGGACAAAAAAAGTGGATCCCTTTATAGGAACATGATAAAATCAAAATAAACTTAACTGTCTCTGATATCCCAACAAGTAGAGGTGACCTGCACGGAGCGGTGGGAACACCTCTAAACAAAGGTATGCGGAGGGGTGACCTGCAAAGAGCGATGGGCGCACCTACTCTTGCCACCTTGCTGGGCAGACTAGATGGACTATGCTGGTCTTTATCTGCCGTCATATACTATGTTTCATGTAAACAAATTGAGAATAAAATGCAAATAAAACAAAATATAAAATAAACCACGTTACAAGCACTTAAGAACATAAAATATGCAATATTAGGTCAGACCAAGGTCCATCAAGCCCAGTATCCTGTTTCCAACAGTGGCCAATTTAGATCACAAGTACTTAGCAGTTTCCCCAAAGGACACAGATTCCACAATGCTTTTATTGGGTCAAGCACTGATATCCTGGGTCCCTTCTTAATAATGGTTTATGGACCTTTCCTCCAGGAACTTGTCCAAACCTTTTTTAAACCCAGCTACACTAACAGCCTTTACTACATCCCCTGGTAACAAATTCCAGAGTTTGATTACACGTTAAGTGAAAAAATATTTTCTCTTATTAGTCTTAAATAGTTTACCCTGTAGCTTCATTGCATGTCCCCTAGTCTTTCTATATTCTGATGACGTAAACAATCGATCTATGTTTACCCGTTCCATTCCATTCGTAAGAATAAAACGTAACTAACACTTCCATAAACCTATTCAAAAACCAATGCCTAGACCTTCATCCTACACCTTAACAAGTCATTCTCACAATGCACCTCAAGTGGTAGAATGTCCCACAGAGAAAGGGCGGCACAAGAGAACATGTTTCGGCCTTTCAAAGTACTTTACCATAGGACCTTGCAACAGGTTTTGATTCACAGATTGCAAGGGTCAAACTGGAATAAACAATTGTAAAGTGGTCTGACAGTACACTGTTGAAAGGCCACATAAAGCCTTAAAAGCAATCAGAGGCCAATATTGAGCGGCGGCAGCGAGATGTTGCCACTAAACTAACACCCGGACAGACCAGGCCAGGACCATATCCGCCCACCAGCATTGAATATTTGGGTGAACCGGATAGCTGGGCACTCGTTAGCTTCTGCAGCAAATGTTAGGCCACCCTTTAAAGTGCCTAACCTTTGCCACTTAAGGATAACCGGGCAGCAGCTGAATATCATCAATGCCCAGTTATCGCCCAAGTGCTGCTCCCGAAATGCCCCAAGCACTAGTCGGCTGGCATCAGAGCAAGCAGCAGTGGTATCGGGGGAGATTCAGTGGCACTACTAGTCACAGGTCTGCTAACCATGTTAATTGCTTTCAATATCAGGCCCATTCAATATTTTAAATTTCACCCACCATTCAATTGATAATTTTCAAAATCCCATTTGATCAACCTGGACAGTGTCCTTAGAAGTGTAACTGTCATTGCTTCCTATGGGTTATACAAAGAAAAGGAGATGGGAGGGTCTCAGAGAAGCATGAGTAGTTCCTGAATATCAGGGTGGCTACCAGGGAGGGCCCCAAAGAGCCATGTGTGGGCCACCGAGTCTGTCTCAACGTGAACAAAACTGATGCTTCTGAAGAGCGAAGCCCCAAGGTCCCCAGTTTTGAACTGGAAAACAGTAATGGCAAAATTCACTCAGGGCCCGTGATGGGAAGGGAAGAAGGAACCTTAGTTGGAGTCTCATTTAGAATCTTTAAATTTGCGTTTTTAGATTCATTGTTTAAAGTAAAAATTTATCCCAGCTGTGGCAGATCATTTTATAGAGTGCTGTCAAATGGCAAAAGTAATTCCTTCTGAGAATAAATGTCATTACGTCTTCGCACTGTGGCAGTGTGTGTTAGTGAATAGTTCTTTGGGGAAGCTGCAATGTAATAGTGAGCCGTTGCGTTCATTGCTGTCTAACCCCCATACCCATCACCTACCTTTTAGCAAACTCCAGGAACTCCTTCATCTCTGAGAGGGGATAAATATCCCCTAAAGGATTATGGGGATTAATCAGAAACAACGCCTTCACGTTTGTTCCCTAAAAATAGGAAAGCAGTGGAACACATGAGAAGCGCAATGGGCGATTCGTTATTTCAGTTTCATTCTAGGGCAGCGGCACAACAATGGAAGACATCAGTGAACCAAGCCGTGGCGCAACCAGCAGAAGCGCGAGAGAGGAGGATTATCCATGTTCCTTCTCCAAACGGCTTACAGCCTAGCCTGAATGACTATGGGATGGGCCTACCAAAAACTGCATGTGGCCCGACAGGGTGCAAATAAAGAACGGGCACCGATGTCATCACTGGGCTTTCGGGAAGCCTGACCTAAGCGAGTTCCTGCACTCAGCTGAATGGGCGAAGTGGGATGCCAGGTTCACCAGTGGCACAGGGCGCACTGCTAGCTTATTACTGACCTAGGCACTGCCAGGAGGAGACCGTTAAAGGACAGCTGCATCCATGGGGCAGAGCGCAGGGCAGTCCATCTCCATGCAATGGTATCGCTATGTGCTTTTAAGCTCAAGGAGTAAACAGGGGAGGATTTTTCTCAGCAAGTACGCAATCATTGGCAAAATACAGACTAATTCTCACATCTTTCGGGCACCAAATGATCTGAACTCAGTGAAGTAAAGAATTACATTAAGAAGGAAGCCCTCTCAACATGTGTCCCTAACACTGTAAACCACCAAAGTCTCCTTTTCTTGCGACACTCTTCATGTAAATAGTTTCCCCTGTTATCCAGGTTCTACTTCCTGTTAATTGAAAGACCAGACATATGTAATTTTGTCGGATGTTTCTGTTCCATGTAAACCGCGCTGATGTCAAATAGTGCGGTATATAAGAAATGTTAATAAATAAATAAATAAATAAATAAATAAATAAATAAGTGGCAGCAATGGAATCCAGGCAGGAGAGGAGCCAAGCATGTTGGAATGGGTCTTACTTTGCTATTTGGGATAAAACTGTCATTTTGGGTCAGCCTGGTCTGATTAGGAGGAGGGTGACTGCCTTCACTGCTTCTGAAGTGACTGTGATCTGCCATCAATCTACCGGCTGTTCTTACCCGGGTCTTTGCATTCTGAAGGGCCTGCTCCATCTTCCCCACAGTGAGCTGGAAGGGACGTGTGCAGCTGCCGGTGACCTAACAATGAGAAAAGAACAAGCCGCCAACTCAGAGAGCAGCAGAGGCCCGCAGGGTGCAGTCGACACAACACCGTTATTCTGGGAGACTCTACCCTGGTGTTCACATAACACAAGTTCCCCTTTCCACTTGGTTCTCAGAAGCAGATTGGAGCCTCCCAACCCAGGCAGAAAGCAGAGGCAGGACGTCAGGGGTGAATCTGTGAGTTCCAGGGTTATGGAGATAATACGGGTTAATGCTGTACACAACAGAGTTATCTCACAGAGTCACAGGCGTCCCACTCTTTCAGCATCTGTAATACTAACCAGTCTGGAAAAAGAAGATCATGGGACTATGTAAAATGTGTTCTCTTTACAACTCATGCCAGATTTTCACAGCTTATTTGGCAAGGTATATTTTGGTTCTCTTCAACTACTGCAAAGCCAACTTGCTAATAGCAATTGTTCATTGCCACAACACTCAATAGCATAAGTCCTATGGCCATGAGCTCACCGTCCTAAAGGGCTTCCAACTATGTTTTGACCAAACCGAGTTTAAGTGATTTACTTAAGGTCACACTTTTCCGAATATCTGGTCTTGCAAGCCTGTAAAAGCTGCTGTATTTCCTCTGATGAGAGTGTCTTGAGAGACCAGATGTCAAACCTTTACACACTCACCTTGCTGTCTAGGTGTATGTACTCTAGTTTGACGTTACTATAGAGGAAGACGCTTTGGGTGATGCCACCATAGAATGGGGTGGCTATCAAGATAGCATCTGAAACACAGAAAGAGGAAAGGCAACATGCTCAGAGGAAGAAATCTACAAACAAGGGTGCAAGGTACATTACGCCCTATGCAAGGAACAATTTTCAAAGCGACTCCATGGTTAAAAAGTATTTCATTCACAGAAATCAGCGTCAATGTGGCCGAAAATCCATGCATATAGATGGATTGAGAGGAGGCATCTCCAAGGACGTGTTTAGGCTGTAGATTTTCAAATCTACATGCGTAATACTCAAGCAAAAAAAGCAGGTCTGATCAACCATGTGAACTTTGTACACATAGCAATTTTCATTTTGAGGCTTGCTGCAAGGTTGGCTGGTAAAGAGTATATGTCGTCTTACATTCGTGATACCGGTCATTTTTTGAAACGGCTATCAGCTCATAATGATTTTATATCTTATCTATTTAGTCACATTAGATGTGCAAGCATTGTACACTAATATAGACTAAAGGGAAGCTATACAGGTCCTGGGTGACTTTCCTCTGGATCTCCCTACACGGGTCCCTCGGGCTTTTTTGATGGAACTTTTAGAAATTGTCCTTAATAAGAATTATTTTCTGTTCCAGGAACATTATTATCAGCAGTCATTTGGTATCGCTATGGGGGGCCTCTGTAGCCCCATCTATGTATTGCTACCATCTACATGGCGCAATTTGAAGAATCCTATATTTATACTTCACCTTTTTTCAGTCACATACCCTTTTGGTGTTGTTTTTTGGACGACATTTTCTTTTTATGGACTGGAACTCATCAGTCATTAGAATAATTTTTGTTATCATTGAATTCCTTCAAACCAAACATTCAATTCACGTCTAAATTTGATTCACGTGCCATTCAATTTTTGGATATTACTATTTCCCTAAGTCCTGAGGGTCTTGTCACATCTCTCTTTCGAAAACCGGTTCAACGTAATACTCTTCTTCAATATAGACGTTTCCATCCTCCCTCCCTGAAGCGTGGATTACCTTACGGCCAATTTCTAAGATTACGCCGAAATTGCTCTACTTTACACAAATTTAGCAGTCATGTGTTAGACTTAGAATGTCTTTTGTCTCGAGGCTATCCACTAATAACTGTGGAGCTAGCTTTTAAGCGTGCACGCTTTACACATTGCGATTGGCTATTATCCACAACTTCTGCTACTACTGAATCTCTGATGGATGAAACGATAGTAGGAGTGCTTCCTTACATGGTAGGAAGCCAAAGGGTGACGTCAATTTTGCATAAATATTGGAATGTTCTAAAAATACATGCATGTTTTGCAAAGAAAAATTTATCTCTGGCATACTCTCGGGGTGCTAATTTACATGATCGTGTAGTTCATTCAACATCACAAGTAGATCGCCCTATTTTATCACATGTGAATCCGGGACATTTCCCTTGTGGGAATTGCCGATTCTGTGATCAATCATTCAGCGGGGTGTCTTGGTGTGATTCCCAGACATCTCACGTATTCTCGCTGCATTGGCATACAACATGTGAATCAGCATTTGTAGTCTACATTATCATTTGCCCTTGTTCTCTATATTATATTGGACGTACTACATGACCGGTGAAGGTTCGCCTGGCAGAACATGCTTCACGTTTGCGTACAAAAACTTTAGCTGCACCCATGGTAGAACACTGTCTCTTTAAAGACCATTCCTTTGAACAGCTGCGTTGGAGAGTTTTAGAATTTGTGCCGGCCGATCCCCGTGGAGGTGATCAAGTTTCCAAGCTCCAATACAGAGAACAACGCTGGATATTTCAACTGGTCACTGTTATTCCTGGGGGTTTAAATGCAGCATTGGAATGGCATACCTTATTTTGATGGACCTTTGTTTTGTTTTGATGTCATCGTTCTGTTAAATCAATGAGGATGGTGGTTCCCTTCTTTTCAGTGGGGATAACCTCATCCCATTGGCTTAAAGTGTTTGTTGTCTTTTTCTGATTGGTTGCTCAGCCTTCAGTTGCTACGTCAGACGCCATTAAAAGTGTTACATTGGCGGCTCTGCTCTATAGCTGAGATAATGCTGGAACGCATGGATGCACTTAGCTACAGATGGTAAAAAGTTATGAAAATTCCACCTGAAGCAGGGTTTTGAATCGCTCAGTCCGAAACGTGCCACGTTGTGATGTCTTGAGATAAGTAATTTGATTTTTAACACTTTATGAATTTGAGTAAAAAGGAGCGTTCACAGCGAGGTGGTGCTAATATTTTCACCCCCTTTTGTGAGTTTCTTGCTCCGACAAAAAAAAAGAGTAATTTTGCTGTTAACTTAACCGGGACTTTTTTCATTGGATTTTGTCCTAATGTGGACAATTTGAAAACTGGCTCTTTAAATGTTAACTTTTGATTAAAATTGAACTATAAGTCTATTTATGAAAATGCAAAACAACATCTGCATCAGCCTGTCGTCAGCTGATAGCAGCCATTAGCTATACCTCAGCAAGTAAGAAGCCGGTCTATCCCAAGAAGCAATACAATTTCCATGGTACAATGCCCAACAGAGCATGTGTACAAACTCACCCAGTGGGTGGCATCAACCAAAGGGCTTCAACATTTATCCACCACCACCTACCTGTATCTACTGCTGAAAATCTTCTGCTCACCTAAATACCAGAATTATACATTCATATACTAATAGGGGAAACTTTGCCTGCAACCACCAGTGGAAAGCTCCTGTTTCTCCATTAACAGGACCTCTTGTTCCTCTGTCTCCAATTGACAAGCCCTACATCTATCCACTAGCACAATCTCTGCACTCTCTGCAAATAACCAACTCCTGTTCATTGTAAACACAGAGTACCTAAGGAAATGTGTAGTTCTATGTTCATTGTAAACCGCACTGATGTTGAATAGCGCAGTATAGAAGAGACTGGAAATAAATAAATAAATAAAATAAAATAAAACCCCATATTCACTCATCTGTGTCCAACACCAACCAGAGACACCTGGCATCCACCCATGAAGTGGGTGCAACAATGTCAATAAATTAACACTGAAACGAATAAGGAAGTCTTGTAATGTCCACCTACCATTTGGATCACAGATAACAGCAGCTAATGCTGAAAACCCAGACCCACAGCCATTCAGGATGACCACCTGCAGGAGTGCACAGAAATGGGAGAGAAGAGAAACAGTTTCTCATTGGACTTTTAATAAAACACTTGGCTTTGGTCTTTATTTATGTATCCATTTATTCTCTGCAGTAACCCTTCCTTGAGTTCTGATCCCATGACGGAGCTCCAGGGTACACGGCACTGATGACTCAGCACAGTCACTCTTCAGGCTGAGTCAGCACTGAAGCCCCACCCCATCATAGTACAACGGAGCACTACACAACTGAGAATACTAAAACATTAAATGAAGGCGCTGTCTTCCCTGTGAACATGTGGTGGGTATTTTATATGGGGGCACCAGTTAAAGTGTGTTTTAAGGTGCTCATGTTAAGCCTCATTTATAAAGACAAGTAGGTACCTACTTTTTTTTTTTACAACATACCAGGGTAAGTGACCCTAATGCTCAGCACAGACATTTACACCAGGCTTACAGCATTTTATAATCTGCGTCCATTCTTGTGTGCCCCATCTATGCTCTGCGCAAACTCCGTCCATGTGCACACCCACCAGCAAATTACACACCTTGATGCCAAAGCGTGTACTTTTACGCCAGTCGGTGTTTTATAAGAGGTCATTTATGCACATATGTGGCCACCTACACATCAGAAGGATGCTATAAAATTACTTCCTAAATATCACACTTTTCTACAGAACAGGGGTATTAATCCCGGTGTCAAGATTAAATTTCAACACAAGCTACAGAACCTATTACATGTAACAATTCTCCTCCCCACAGTTGGAACCAAATTAGACTTAGAACGAAAGGCTCCGACTGTATCCCCTGCTAAGCCATGCATGCAGCACTTGGAACAAAAGCCACATTCACCCAAATTCAATATTCTTGGTGCTCAAATCCCACTTTTACTTGTTATAAACAGTTTAGAATATGAGAGGTAGCCTCGGCCGGAGAAGCAGTCTCCCACCCCACCACACTTAAACACAAGGATAGAAACCCAAAATGCCCTGGACACCTGTGCCCTACACCACTATAGTTCCCATGCAGGGACTTGTAGTCTTCCTTTCCTTATGGAATACAATGGCAAAAATCAGAACTACATGTCCCTGCATGCAATGGGGTAAACTCAAGGCTGTCGGGTGCATCTGGAGCCAGTTGGATGTTGGGGGCTACTTACATTTTCTGCCTTTAGCGGGGCAGGAGCCTTGCAGTAGTATGTCAGGAACCGAGCCACTTCTTCCCGCAGGCTGCATGGAAAAAAAGCATGAGTATAGCGAGTGCAAAGGCGGATGCAGAGCGACGCATTCTGTCTTTCTCATGTACTTGGCTGCATCAAACTTAACTCTGATTGTGGCACACTTAGTTGCTTTCGTGAAGTCAGTAACCTCAATCCGGTTTCTATGGGGTGACTGTCCATATAACTAGTACAGACATACTGGTTAGCTGTCAAGGATTAGTTGGGCCAGAAACATTGGGTCCTCTCGCTCTAGAGTAGGCCAGCGCTCAGTCTGCATAAGTAAAGCACTTTAGAGCCCTATGCTGTCAATCTCTCACCAGCAGCTGCATAACATTAAACAGGGCAATCAAAGAATGTGAATTTGGCAGGTGCTGTATAACAGGGTAACTGGCTCTGTAAAAGGAAGTCCTACTGCCCAGGCCAGGGTAGCATACCGTCCTGCTGTTCTCTTCCCCAAACTGCATAAGGACCACTCTATACCCAGAGGAGCATCACTTGCAGCCTAGTTTCTAGATCAGCACATTTTCGGGGGATATCTTTAGGAGGAGGGTGACTTACAACAGGTGTCCTTTCCAGTTGGGATACTGCAGCAGGGGAGGTTCAATGTGATTCATATCACTCTGAGTCAACTGTCAAGAAAGAAACAGAGAGACGGTGGCCATTAAACTCCAGTAACAGCCCAGGCAGCATTCCCTAGATCGAATGAAGATGCTGCGCCTTTAACAAACCCCTGGGAAGTGAGGGTGCTGGGAAGAGCTGTGTAGCAAAGACAGTGTGCAGATGATGCTGTGGAATGGGGAACGGGTAATGCAATGTTCCCACCAAGTTGCATAAGAGTCTTCTTGCAATATCGCAACACCTCCCCCACCAGCAGCAGTGCAGCTAGGGGACTCCCATGCAGCTTGGCGGGTACGTTGGGGCAGTGCTCTTACAGGACGCCCTGTCTTTGTTCTTCTGGTTTAAGCACATTCTGTAACCTTCAAAACTGGTCCCTTCAGCAACAGGAGTATGTCGGGTCAGAAAATAAAGCAGAAGTCAACCTCTCCCAACTGAAGTGCGCGTACCCTTTTGGACATCAGATCGAAACAGAGCTTGTTCTCGCTGGTGCCAAAGTTAATGATTCCCTGCAGAAAAAGAAAAGGGGAAGGAGGAGGAGGCAAGGGGAAAAATTAACAAGGCTGAATTGTGATTTTCCCTGTGCTCTTCCTGATCTCCCAGCACTGGGGGCAAGGGAACGAAGGGTTTACGCAGCATGTTGGGACTGTCTTCCCTAGAAACCTGAACTATGATGCAGTGCTTAGAGCTAATCACTTAGCCCACCTTCTATCATCAGCGCCCTCAACTACACTGTAGCGTATAAACAGTCACTGCCCATCCAGCTGCGCCACTATCCCATTAAATAGGGTACATTGTTTGCCTGAACTATGCCACTGCTCCCTGAGGGTTCACTTTACTTGGCCACCGTGCTCATAAAATTCTCTGAGGTGAAATGCGAAGTTACTGCCTGATGATGCCGGTTCAGGAAAAAACACATCCTGTTCATCCTAATCCATGGAACCTCTGCAGTAATAATGTGTGAACTAGGTACATTTGCACATGGCCCAGAATACATTCACAGTCTGCAAAGCTACGAGTGCCACAAGCGGAGTACAGACAGATGCAAGAATGAAACTCACATTTGGGTTCTTATCCTCATCGTACTTGTCTTCATGGTACGCCCGATACCCCTCCTCAGCTGATCCTCGAAAGCTGGAGAGGACCCTCCCCCTGGAAGAGAGGTAGGGGCTGCTCTGGAATTGGCTGCAGGTGTAAAGGCTGGACATATCCTGCTTTTGGCTGGGCACTGGTACCCCCCTGACCTCCTGTGACCCCAAACTAGCTGTGTCTGGGAAGGGGTGGACAGGATCCAGGCTATGAAGCGGAGCAGACTGGGCGCCGCCTCCCTGACGGAGGATGCCAAGCATTTGGGAAAAGACACTGAACATGCGGAACTCATGCTCGCGCTCCAGTTCAAAGCGGCGCTGTTCAAGTTGCAGCCGCCGCTCCTCCATTTCTGTATCCCGTCGCAGCCGCTGCTCCTCCAACTGCAGGAAGCGCTCTTCCATTGCCTGCTGTGAGTTCAACATCTTCCACAGCACCTCGTCCAGGGGATCCCGGGCCCTCTGCAGTTTTCGCTTCTTCCGCAGTCGGTGGAAAGTAGGAAACCCAGACCGCGAGCCCATTGCTTGTAGCCTCGAGGAGGAGGCCAAGGTGGGCTCACTAAAACCTGCAGGAATTGAAAAGTTGTACAATAAACATCCTTCTCAGAAAGGTTCACCAGACAATTAACCATATTCCAATTTTTTTGTTGTTGCAATATATGGAGCCAGAATTCCCCACAGTACAAAAGACTACTCAGCTGTCACCTCCAGAAGAACATTGGATGCCAGATTGCACACAGACTGGGGCACGATACACAGACCTTGAGTTCACATGACAGAGACTTGTTGGAATGGAAAAAAAATTCAAGTGAGGCCTTCAACCCTCCTGTAGATTGCTAACACTTAGAGGAGCAAGGTTCATATGTATCCCACCTCTGTTACATAATGTGAGATTAGCTTCCAATTCACCACTTACCTCACGGCAGCTGAAATACAGGTAGTCTGGACCCAGAACCACATTGAACTCTAAGACACTGTGCCTGCAGTCACTGCTGTGCGACAAAAGCAGAACTATAAAGACGCGGGATGCTGTCAGGTGATTGGCTCACTCTGGGCTTTAAACTTCTGTCCTCACGTTCTAGGAGCCAGCAAATGGTATTCACTCCCAGTCTGGAGGGCCATTCAGGATATCCTTAAGGAATATGCATGAGAGATAGCAGGCATCACATTTCTCTCATGCACAGTCCTTAGGGATATCCTTAACACCTGATCCATTGGCAGCCCTCCAGGAGTGGGAGTGAACACCAAGGCACTATAGCATTATCCAGAGATTCTCAGGATGCAGTCTTCCGGTTCAGGTTGTTCCACTATTAAGTAAAAGCCTCGGGGCCGATATCCAGTGATGGCAGTTGGGCGCTTGGTGTCCACTTTAACTAAACCGGACATCCAGCGCTGAATATCTGGTTTCGCTGGTCAGCGGTGATATTCAACACCTAACCCGACAGTGATAACCATGGGCAGAGGAAGATGGTTGGCCACCCAATAATTTGCTCAACGCAGCATCAGCACTAGAAAGCATGGGGGTGAGGTAGGATATTGGCTTGATTGGTCCCTCAAACCCAAAAGACATTCTGCTGCCATTGGGACAGCCACTGGCCTGTCCTAATTTTAACAGGTTTAATTATCTGGTTAGCTGTTGAATATCATCACCAACTGGACAGCAACTGGGATCACCCCCAATCCACCCACAGGTCACCCCTGTTTTAACCAGACGTCCTTTGTGCAGTCTGTGGTGATACTCAACAGCACTGAATATTGGGATCACCGCATTTTAGCCTCTTAGCAAGTCTGCAGCCGGCTAAAATGCTTCGAATATGTCCCATTGCATGACTTTGATTAAATGAACCTTTTCTAGTCAATGCTGCTAACTCTCTGGGGACTGTTCTGATCGAAATGAAAGCCCAAAAGAAACAGAGGGAAACTGTGTCAGACAGAAAAAAAAAAAAAAGAGTCGGCAAGTGACCTGGAAAGGTGAAGGCAGCCTTTCCGCTCATAGCGTGCTTCTTTTTATATAGTCTGGAGGACTTTGGTACCCAGCGCTCTGATGTGCAGTAGAGAACAGCAGGAGTGTTTGCTCACCTGTTTCTAGCTGTCTTCTCATATTACTGACTTTACAACCTTTTTGCAGTCTTAAGATAAGGAGTGCCTTTCAGAATTCAGTACTTCAGCCTTACCTAACCTGAAAACTGCCTGAAGTGCTGAGCTGGAATTCGCATTACAGGACAAAAGCACTTTGTGACAGCTCACAGTTTCATGCGCTACAGGAATTCTTTCCTCTCTATGAGGTTCAAGAGGGGGAGGGGAGCGGCGCTAATCTGACTCCTTCACCATATCCATTGCTCATCTCAGTTCCATGGACACCACAATTGCCAACACAGCACCTCCTGAGAGAAGCATGAAAATTATGGAGAAAAGCTGTTCTCATCCAAATGTTAATGCTCTTCCTCTTACTATACTCTAGGGATATGCTTTATTAGCACACATTCGGTTTGTCAAGGCGCCTTAAAAAAAAGAGTAGGCAAGATCAAGGTAACGTACCTCATCCTGAATTAATATGCATGCAGTTGATTCCCAAACAAACAGTTCTGAGGATTGGAAACATTTTATTAGCACCAATGGTGGAAAAATCCCAAAATAAACCGAAAAACTAAAGTTTTTGCTGTGTACAGCCCTAGTCCATTCCCAAATGTCCTTCAATTTCTTGCCTAGACTATCATTCCCCCTTTGATTTCAATACAATAAAGCCCACTTACAGGTGAATGTAATAACATAGTAACATAACATAGTATATGACGGCAGATAAAGACCAGTATGGTCCATCTAGTCTGCCCAGCAAGGTGGCAAGAGCAGGTACACCTGTCGCTCCGTGCAGGTCACCCCTATTTGGTGAGATATAAGAGATAGTTAGGCGTGAGTCCGTGGCGATATATCAATCTCATACAACAAACGTTGTAAGTGTATTGGTATATTGTGGTTGTAATCTTCTGTTTCCTTCCCTTTTACTTTGACTATCACTGTGTCTCTTATTCTGTCCCATCTTATAAATGGTGTTCTTTTCTTATTTTCCGTAATTTTTAATATTGTACTGTAAACCGCTCTGATGTTTCGGCCTCAGCGGTATATCAAATGTAATAATAAACATAAACATAGTTAAGTTTATTTTGATTTTATCCTGTTGCTATAAAGGGATCCACTGTGTCTGTCCCATGCCAGTTTGAATTCTGTCATTGTATTTGCCCTCACCACCTCCATCGGCATTCCAAGCACCCACCATTCTCTCAGTGAAAAAGGTATGTCCTGACGTTGCCTTTCAGTTCACCCCTTTGCAGTTTCATGTTATGCCCTCTAGTTTTACAGCTTACCTGTCTTTGGAAAAAGGTTTGTTTGTTCATTAATATTCTTTAAGTATTTAAAGGTCTGAATCATATTTCCCCTGTCCCTCCTCTTGTCTAGCAAATACGTATTTAGGTCTTCAAGCCTCTTCTCATAGATCTTCTGGCGCAGGCTCCAAATCATTTTGGTCGCCTTCCTCTGAACCGTTTCCAGTTTTTCTATATCCTTTGTGAGATATGGTCTCCAAAACTGAACACAATATTCCAAGTGAGGCCTCACCAGTGACTTGTACAGTGGCATTAGTACCTCTTCTTTTCTGCTGGTAAGTCCTCTCTTTATGCAACCCAGCATCTTTCTGGCTTTGGCCACCGCCTTGTCACACTGTTTCATCACCTTGAGATCCACAGAAACAATCACTCCAAGGTCCTTCTCCTGGACCATGCACACCATCCTCTCACCCCCTATTGCATACAATTCCCTCGGATTTCTGCATCCCAAGTGCATGACACTGCACTTCACATTAAATCTTAACTGCCAAGCATTAGATCATTTTTTCTGCTTTTGTAGATCTTTCTTCATGTTATCCACTCCTTCAGGGGAGTCTACTCTGTTGCAAATTTTCATGTCATCTGCAAAAAGACAGACTTTTCCATTCGGTCCTTCAGTAATATCACTCACAAATACATTGAACAGTTCTGGTCCTAGGACCGATCCCTAGGGCACATCCCATTGAGTTCCGTTTACCATCACCTTCTGTCGTCTATCAGTCAACCAGTTTCTGATCCAGTTCATACCTTTGGGACCCACATCCAGGCTGTTCAGTTTATTGATAAACCTCCTATGAGGAACAGTATCAAAGGCTTTGCTGAAATCTAGGTAGATCACATCAGTCACATGCCTTTGATCTAGTTCTCTGGTCACGCAGTCAACAAACTCAGATTTCTTTGGCATGATCGTCTTTTGGTAAAACCATGTTGCCTCAGATCATGCACCTATTGGTTTCAAGAAAGCCCACTATTCTCTCTTTCAGGAGCACCTCCATTACTTCTCCAGTCCTGTTTAACTTCTCCTGTCTCCAAGGATCTATTAAAGACATCTTTTAAGGACCCTGCAAGAATTTCTCTGAGCTCTTTCAGTATCCTGGGATGTATCCCATCCGGTCCCATGGCCTTTTCCACTTTCAGTTCTGCAAGCTGTTCAAACACATCATCTTCTATGAATGGTGTAGTATCTACTCCATTCCCATTTGTACATTAGTCAATCACAGGTAGTCCTTCTCCGGGATTTTCTTTAGTAAAAATTGAACAGAAGTATTTATTTAGCATTTCGCTTTTTCTGTGTCACTTTTCATGAATTCATTCTCGGCACTTTTGAGTCTTGCAATTCACCTCTGATCTTCCTCTTCGCCTGAATATACTTGAAAAACATTTTGTCGCCACCCTTCAGATCTTTAGCCATCTTTTCTTCTGCCTTTGATATTGCTAATCTTATTTCTCTTTTTGTCTCTTTTAGCTTTATCCTGTATTCTGTTTCTCTGTTTGCAAACGTCTGAATTTTGTAAAAGCTGTGTTTTTTGCCTTTATTTGTGCAGTCACTTCTTTGGAGAACCTAATAGGTTTCCTTTTGCTCTTGTTTTTATTTACTTTCCTTACATATGTATCTGTTGCCCCTTTTATTGCCTCCTTTAGTTTAGCCCACTACAATTCCACTTCTCTTATCCCCTCCCACCCTGTCAACTCCTCCTTCAGGCACTAGGCCATTTTTCTGAAGTCACTATTTCTGAAGTCTAGGACTTTGAGACTGCTGTGATTGGACTCTGCCTTGGTTTTTTATCTCAAACTACATTGTGTGATGATCACTGCTGCTTACATGGGCACCCACCCAGACATTCGATATGCCATCTTCGTTGAACTTTCTCTGGTCGGTTCGATCACCATTTGTCTAAGCAGTGCATCTTGGATGGCATCCACAATGGTTGTACTTTTTTCAAGCTTTGCAGAAAGAATACTCCAATCCACATCGGGTAGATTAAAGTCACACAATATGATCACTTCCCCCTTCATGGCTATCTTTGCAATATCAATAATCAAGTTTCTATCCATTTCTTCTTTGGAGGCCTGTAGACTACACCAGTATGGATGATAGTGCTGTCTCCTCTTTCCAACATAATCTACAGCGCTTATTTTTTTCCCCAAGTCCCCTGCATTTCAGCAGATTTAATATTGCTTTTGACATATAGGGCTACTCCTCCTCCTTTTCTGCCTTCTCTATCTCTTCTGCTATATTCCATTCATGCAACTCGTCAAACCAAGTTTCAGTCCAAGTCCATTTCCACCATTAGGGCTTCCAGGTCAGGAACTTTGTTAGCTAGGCTTAAATCATTTGTGCACATTGCTTTCCAGTATTTGTTGACTGGCTTGCCTGTATTTTGCATGGATTTTGTTCTGCACACCTCTTCCCGCTTGCCACTGATGTGTGGGTTAATACTGTGGCTGTTTCCAATATTATTATGTTTTTGCTGGGAGTGACGTCCTGAATTTGTTCTTCTCCATCCGTCACCCCCTTTCCCTAGTTTAAAAGCCTGACCACATAATGCCTGAATTTTTCACTTAGGATCCTTTTCCCTGTGACGGAGAGATGTAATCCATCAGCACAGTATAGTCTCTACTTGATCTGTCTCTTTCCCTAGTCGCTAATATATCCAAATCCTTCTCATTTGCACCAGGTTTGGAGCCATGTGTTAAAGCTGTTTGTGCAATGCAGCCTTACCAAGAACAGGTAGAACTTCTGAGAATGCTATAGTGTTATCAGTGGGCTTGAGTTTTACTCCCAGAGTCTGGAAGTCCCTTTGAACTGCAGAGGCACTGTTTCTAGCCAGGTCATTTGTACCCAAGTAGATGATAACATCATTTTTGGAGTGCTCACTTTCTGCACTAACTATATCAACAATTTGCTTGGTATTCCTGCTGGCTGAAGAGCCTGGGAGGCATTTGACCATTTTCTCTCCTTTGAACTGTGTTCCGAAGTTGGTGCCTCAGATGATGGAATCTCCATGTAGTAGTACTTTTTTGTTTTCTGATTTTTTTTCTTCATTTTTGGTGCATTATCAATAGATTGGGCATTAACCTTCTCATTTAAGGGCACTTCAGTTTCCACTAATTAGGCACTCTCATTTTCCAAGGCAGAGAAGGCATTATGTAGAGATATCTCTTGATGGAAAGGGTGTCTCCATGATACAAGAGCCTACCAGAGCCCACTGTAATCCATTTGTTCCTGGGCTGTTTGATTCTTTGTAGGAGCAGTGGTGAATTTGTTCCAATTTTACCCTAGAGTAGGTGTGTTTAATTGCATCTAATTTTTCCCTTATAATAATGATTTTTTTTATGCATAGCAGATAACTTGAGACATATAGGGCAAGTTCTTAGGTTCCAAATGATTCTTCTTAGAATGAAGGCACCACAGCTATTGCATTGAATACACAACATGCTGATTAAGACTGTTATAAAACAGTGCTATGACAAGGAGAAAAGGTGGGTGTTACACCTAATTGAAGGACAGATGTCAATCTATATGATGACTATAAAGGCAATGCAACACCCCTTGTAGCAGAGTTTGCTTTCAATCGAAAGAGGCTCTCCTCCTTTGCAATTATGCCATGGAAGTATTTAAACATCTCAATCATATCACCTCTATCCCACCTTTCCTCTAAAGTATACATATTAAGATCCTTATATCCGTCCTCATATGCTTTATAATGAAGACCACTAACCATTTTAGTAGCCACCCTCTGCACTGACTCCATCCTGTTCACATCCTTTTGAAGGTGCGGTCTCCAGAACTGCACACTATACTCCAAATGAGGTCGCACCAAAGACTTATACAGAGGCACTATCACTTCCCTTCTTCTGCTGGCCATTCCTCTCCCTATGCACCCAAGCATCCTTCTAGCTTTTGCCGTCACTTTTTCTACTTGTTTAGCTACTTTAAGATCTTCAGAAACAATCACGCCCAGGTCCCGCTCTTCTTTTGTGGACAGAAGTACTTCGTCCCCTACACTGTACCGCTCACTTGGATTTTTGCAGCCCAAGTGCACGATTCTGCATTTTTTAGCATTAAATCTCAGCTGCCAAATTCTTGACCATTCTTCAAGCTTAGCTAGATCCCAACTCATGTTATCTACTCCTTCTTAGGCATCTACTCTATTGCAGATTTTAGTTTCATCCGCAAGGAGGCAAACCTTACTTCTGCAATATCACCAACAAAGATGTTAAAAAGAATCGGACCAAGGACAGATCCCTGCAGTACACCACTCATAAACATCCTTCTCCTCAGAGTGAGCTCCATTTACCTGTACCCTTTGTTGCCTCTCACTCAACCAATTTCTAACCCATTCAGTAACTTTAGGGTCCATCCCTAGGGTGCTCAGTTTGTTTATAAGTCGCCTTGTGAGGAACGGTGTCAAAGGCATTACTGAAATCTACATATACCAGATCTAGGGCTTTCTCTCGGTCCAACTCCCTGATCATCCAATCAAAGAAATCAATCAGATTTGTATGACATGACCTGCCTCTGGTGAATGCTGTCTCGGATCCTGTAATCCGCTGGACTCCAGAAACCTCACTATTTTCTCTTTCAGCAGTGCTTCCAATAATTTACTCACCACTGAGGTTAAACTAACCCGTCTGTAGCTTTCAACCACATCCTTACTTCCACTTTTGTGTAAAGGGACCACATGTACCTCCCTCCAGTCCTCTGGCAACACTCCCAACTCCAAATAGGTGTTGAAAAGGTCAGTCAGTGCTAGAACATCCCTAAGTTCCCTTAGTATTCTAGGGTGTATCCCATCCAGTCCCATCGCTTTGTCTACTTTGTTTAGCTAGTTTCTCACGAACACAGTCTTCTGAAAATCTTTCGAGATGTCTCTCTCTTTTGTTCCTGTTTGTAGGTGTTTTCTGAGGTCCTGCTCCTGGTCCTTATTCTGTGAGCACAGAACAGAAATATTGTTAAGCAATTCCGTTTTATTCTCATCAGCTTCTACATATTCCTCCCCTTCATTCTTGAGTCTGACAATACCACTTTTGCCCTTCCTCTTCTCACTAACATATCTGAAAAATGTCTTACCCACCCCCCCTACCCCCATTTTATTGCATTGGCTATTTCCTCCTCATTTTGAATCTTTGCTTCCTTGACTACTTTGCCAACCTCTCTAAGATTTCCAAATATAGAGACAAAAAGAGAAATAAGGATAGCAAAATCAAAGGCAGAAGAAAAGATGACTAAAGATGTGAAGTGTGGTGACAAATCTTTCTTCAGGTATATTCGGGAGAGGAGGAAAATTAAATCAGAGGTGGAATTGCAGGATTCAGAAGTGCTGGGAATGGACTCGTGAACAGTGACATTGAAAAAGTGAAAATGCTAAACAAACAC
Organism: Ichthyophis bannanicus; assembly: GCA_033557465.1. Lineage (NCBI taxonomy): Eukaryota > Metazoa > Chordata > Amphibia > Gymnophiona > Ichthyophiidae > Ichthyophis > Ichthyophis bannanicus. The sequence continues at coordinate 34,109,886 of CM066047.1, read as the reverse complement.
TTCTGCTCTGTTTTTACTAAAGAAAATCCTGGAGAAGGACCACCTGTGATTCCCAAATATAAAAATGGGAATGGAGTAGATACTACACCATTCACAGAAGATGATGTATTAGAACAACTTGCAAAACTGAAAGTGGACAAGGCCATGGGACCAGATGGGATACATCCCAAGATACTGAAAGAGCTTAGAGAGGTTCTTGCAGGGCCGTTAAAGGATGTTTTTAACAGATCCTTGGAGACAGGAGAAATTCCTCAGGACTGGAGAAGGGCTGATGTGGTACCACTTCACAAAAGTGGTAACAGGGAAGAAGTCACAAACTACAGGCCGGTAAGCCTTACCTCGGTGGTGGGAAAAGTGATGGAGGCACTCCTGAAAGAGCAAATAGTGGACTTTATCGAAACAAATAGGTTGCATGGTCCGAGGCAACATGGTTTTACCAAAGGGTGATCTTGTCAAACATATCTGATTGAATTCTTTGACTGGGTGACCAGAAAAAGAGATCAGGGGCATGCGATGGATGTCATCTACCTGGATTTCAGCAAAGCCTTTGATACTGTTCCTCATAGGAGGCTTATCAATAAAATCATTTGCTTGGGGATGGGTCCCAAGGTGGTGAGCTGGATCAGAAATTGGTTGGTTGACTGACAGACGATAGAAGGTAACGGTAAATGGAACTCACTCAGATGAAAGGAAAGGGATTAGCGGTGTGCCCCAGGGTTCAGTCCTGGAACTGGTACTATTCAGTGTATTTGTGAGTGATATTGCTGAAGGACTGAATGGAAAAGTCTTTTTGCAGATGACATGAAAATTTGCAACAGAGTGGACTCCCCCGAGGGAGTGGTTAACATGAGGAATGATCTACAAAAGCTGGAAGAATGGTCTAATGCTTGGCAGTTAAGATTTAATGTGAAGAAGTGCAGAGTCATGCACTTAGGAAGCAGAAATCCAAGGGAAATGTACGCGATAGGGGGCAAGAGGTTGGTGTGCACGGACCAGGAGAAGGACCTTTGAGTGACTATTTCTGAGGATCTCAAGGTGACGAAACAGTGCAACAAGGCGGTGGCCATAGCCAGAAGGATGCTGGGTTGCATACAAAGAGGAATTACCAGCAGAAAGGAAGAGGTACTAATGCCACTGTACAAGTCACTGGTGAGGCCTCACTTGGAATACTGTGTTCAGTTTTGGAGACCATATCTTGCAAAGGATATAAGAAGACTGGAAACGGTTCAGAGGAAGGTGACCAAAATGATTTGGAGCCTGCGTTAGAAGATTTATAAGAAGAGACTTGAAGACCTAAATATGTACACTCTGGAGGAGAAGAGGGACAGGGGATATATGATTCAGACCTTTAAATACTTAAAGAGTATTAATGAACAAACAAACCTCTTCCAGAGACAGGGAAGCTGTAAATCTATCTAGAGGGCATAACATGAAGCTGCAAGGTGGTAAATTGAAAGGCAATGTCAGGAAATACTTTTTCACTGAAAGAATGGTGGATGCTTGGAATGCCCTCCCGATTAAAGTGGTGGGGGCAAATCCAGTGATAGAATTCAAAATGGCATGGGACAGACAGAATGGATCCCTTTATAGCAACAGGATAAAATCAAAATAAACTTAACTATCTCTTATATCTCAACAAACAGGGGTGCCCTACACGGAGCAGTGGGTACACCCTAAACAAAGGCATGGAGAGGGGTGACCTGCATGGAGCGGCATGTGCACCTACTCTTGCCACCTTGCTCGGCAGACTAGATGGAGCATACTGGTCTTTATTTGCCATCATATACTATGTTACTATGTAAGATGCCTGTCTTCCTTTCTCTGTGATCTCTTGTATTCCATGAAGACCTCCATCTTTTTCTTCATCTTTTCAGCTACTTCTTTTGAGAACCTTAGAGGCCTCCTTTTCCTTTTACCTTTATTTAAGATTCTAACAAAAAGATTGGTTGCCCTTAAAATATCCCCTTTCAGTTTTGCCCACTGTTTTTCTACATCCCCCAGCTGTTCCCATCCCGCTAAGACTCCTTGTGATGTTGGCCCATCTTGGCAAAGTTAGTTTTCCTAAAACCTAAGACCCTCCCTTTTGAATGGATTTTATCAGCCCTAGTCCTAATACTGAACCGCACCATCTAGTGATCACTAGATGCGAGATGATCTCCCACTATAACATCAGAAACACTTCCCCATTGGTAAGCACCAAGTCCAGTATGGCCCCTTCACGTGTGGATTCTCTTACCAATTGCCTGAATAGTTCTCCCTGTAGAGAATCCAGGATCTCCTTACTTCTAGATGATATTGCAGCAGGAATGCACCAATCCACATCCAGCATATTGATAATCCCCTATCAATAGCACTTCCCTTTCCTGGCAATGCTGCATATATCTTCTATTAACAAACAAACAAACAAAATCTGAGACAATGGTGCAGAGATGAGGGTTTTGGATTTGTTAGGAACTGGGGAACATTCTGGGGAAAGGAGGGGCTCTTCCGAAGGGATGGGCTTCACCTTAACCGGGATGGAACCAGGCTGCTGGCATTAACCTTTAAAAAGGAGATAGAGCAGCTTTTAAACTAGATATTAGGGGAAAGCCGACAGTCGTCCAAGAGCGGATGGTTCGGAAGAATGTATCTTTGAAGGATACTACCAAAAGCAGAGAGGTTCCACAAAACAGTAAAGTAGCCCAAATGCCCTCAAGTATGGAGCAGACAGAGCTTAAAGATCCTAAATTACCCATGTCTAACAATAGCCAAATTAATATGAATAAAATACATTCTCTAAAATGCTTGTATGCAAATGTTAGAAGTCTAAAAAATAAGATGGGAGAGTTAGAATATATAGCACTAAATGAAAGGTTAGATATGATTGGAATATCAGAGACATAGTGGAAGGAGGACAACCAGTGGGACACTGTGATACCTGGGTACAAACTATATCGTAATGATAGAGCTGATCAAATTGGTGGAGGGGTTGCTCTCTATGTTAGAGAGGGCATTGAGTCAGAAAGGATTAAAGTTTTGCAGGAAACAAAATCTGCTGTAGAATCTATATGGATTGAAATTCCATGTAAAAGGGGGAAGGCAATGGCAGTGGGGGTGTACTATCGAGCGCCTGGCCAGAATGACCAAATGGATGATGAAATGCTCAAAGAAATCAAGGAAGCTAACAAAAGTTACAGCACAATAATAATAATGGGTGATTTCAACTACCCCGGTATCGACTGGGTCAGTGTCACGTCAGGACATGCTATGGAGATAAAGTTCCTAGATGAAATAAATGACTGCTTCTTGGAGCAGCTGGTTCATGAACCGACCAGAGGGGAAGCCATATTAGACCTAATCCTTAGTGGAACACCAGATCTAGTGCAAGAGATAAGGTTGTTGGGGCCACTTGGCAATAGTGATCATAGCATGATCGCCTTTGATTTAATTAGTGGAGGAGGGATAGTAAGGAAATCCACAGTACTACCTTTTAACTTTCAAAAGGGAGACTATGATAAAATGAGGAAAACAGTTAAGAAAAAACTAAAAGGAGCAGTTGCAAAGGTTAAAGACGTACATCAGGCTTGGCTGTTGTTGAAAAATACTATCTTGGAAGCCCAGACCAGCTATATTCCACGCTTTAAGAAAAGTGGAAGGAAGTCCAAAAAACTGCCAGCATGGTTTAAAGGTGAGGTCAGAGAGGCTGTTGTTGCCAAAAAAGCATCTTTCAGGAAATGGAAAAAAGAGCCAAACGACGAAACCTGGAAACAGCACAAGCACTGGCAAGTCAAATGCAAGGCATTTATAAGGCAGGCAAAGGGAGAATTTGAGAAGAAGCTTGCTGCGGAAGCAAAAACGCGAAGTAAAGACCTTTTCAAGTACATTCGTAGCAAAAAACCTGTGAGAGAGTCAGTTGGTCCATTAGATGATAAAGGGGTTAAAGGAGCAGTAAGAGGCGACAATGCGATAGCGGAGAGACTGAATGAATTCTTTGCTTCAGTCTTTACTGAGGAAGATGTAGGGATGTTACCCATGACTGAAGTGGTATTTAAAGGTGCGGAAGAATTGAAGGAAATATCGATACTTCGGGAAGATGTATTACAACTATTAGATAAACTGAAGAGTAGCAAATCACCTGGGCTGGATGGTATACATCCAAGGGTGTTGAAAGAACTGAAATACGAGATTGCAGACCTGCTATTAGTAATCTGTGAACTATCATTAAAATCATCTCTAATACCTGAAGATTGGAGGATCGCCAATGTAACACCAATTTTTAAAAAGGGTTCCAGGGGTGATCCGGGAAACTACAGACTGGTGAGCCTGACATCAGTACCGGGAAAAATGGTAGAAACCATCATAAAGAATAAAATTACTCAGCATGTAGATAGTCATGACCTAATGGGAGACAGCCAACATGGCTTTAGACAAGGAAGATCTTGTCTTACTAATATGTTATGTTTTTTTGAAGGAATGAATAATCAGGTGGACAAAGGTGAGTCGGTTGATATTGTGTATCTGGACTTTCAGAAAGCCTTTGACAAGGTCCCTCATCAGAGACTTTTGGCAAAACTAAAGAGTCATGGGATAGGAGGCAGTGTACTATTGTGGATCAGGAACTGGTTAAAAGATAGAAAGCAGAGGGTAGGGCTAAATGGCCAATTTTCCCAATGGAGAAAGGTGAATAGTGGTGTACCCAGGGATCTGTGCTGTGTCCGCTGCTTTTTGACATATTCATAAATGAACTGGAAAGTGGAATAACGAGTGAGGTTATCAAATTTGCAGATGACACAAAACTATTTAAAGTTGTTAAAACCCAAGAGGATTGTGGAAAATTGCAAGAGGATCTTGATAAATTGGAAGACTGGGCATCAAAATGTCAGATGAAATTTCATGTGGACAAGTGCAAGGTTATGCACCTAGGGAAGAACAACCCAAACTATGGTTACACGATGCAAGGTTCCACATTAGGAACCACCACCCAGGAAAAAGATTTAGGCGTCATTGTGGATACCATGTTAAAACCCTTGGCCCAGTGTGTAGCAGCGGCCAAGAGAGCAAATAGAATGCTAGGTATGATAAGGAAAGGAATGGAAAATAAAACAAAAGATATTATAATGCCTCTATATCGTTCCATGGTGAGACCGCACCTTGAATATTGTGTGCAATTCTGGTCGCCGTATCTTAAAAAGGATATAGCGATTTTAGAAAAGGTTCAGAGAAGAGCCACCAAAATGGTAAAGGGGATGGAAGGATACTCCTATGAAGAAAGGCTAAAACGTTTAGGGCTCTTTAACCTGGAAAAGAGACGGCTGAGGGGAGATATGATAGAAGTCTATAAATCAATGAACGGAGTGGAACGGGTAAACGTAGATCGATTGTTTACCTTATCAGAATATAGAAAGACTAGGGGACATGCAATGAAGCTACAGGGTAAACTATTTAAGACTAATAAAAGAAAATATTTATTCACCCAACGTGTAATCAAACTCTGGAATTTGTTACCAGAGGATGTAGTAAAGGCTGTTAGTGTAGCTGGGTTTAAAAAAGGTTTGGACAAGTTCCTGGAGGAAAGGTCCATAAACCATTATTAAGAAGGGACCCAGGATATCAATGCTTGACCCAGTACAAGCATTGTGGAAGTGTGTCTCTTGGGGAAACTGCTAGGTACATATGACCTAGATTGGCCACTGTTGGAAACAAAATACTGGGCTTGATGGACCTTGGTCTGACCCAGTATGGCATATCTTATGTTCTTATGTTCTTAAATCTCCATCCACTTCTTCTCCTTGTGAGGGGGGTCTGTATATCACGCCCATGCAAATAGATTTCTCTTTCCCTCTTTCTGGTTTAACCCGCAGTGACTCCTCTCTCCCTTTTAAGCTATATATTTCCATAACTTTAATATTATTTTTTACATATAGTGCCACTCCTCCTCCCCTTCTTCCTACCCTGTCCTTTCTGAATAAAGTATAACCTGGTATAGTTACATCCCAGTCATGGTTGTCTGTGAACCATGTCTCTATAACCGCCACTAAATCCAAGTCATCCTCTCCCATTAAAGCCGCAATATCTGGGAACTATTTCCCATGCTATGGTCATTTATACACACCGCTTTCCATATGTTGCCCCTTTTACCCATTTCCATAAAGGTATTTAATGTTTCACTTACCTGGGAGCTTTCTTCACTCATCCCCAATGATTCTAGTTTAAAGCCCTCTTCAGTAGGCTAGCCAGTCTGCTACTGAAGACACATTGACCCTTCTTGAACAGATGGATGCCATCTCTGCTCTGCAGCCCTTGGAACAACATCCCATGGTCCAGGAAACCAAAATGCTCTTGATGACACCATCCACGCAGCCATGCATTTATCTCCAAGATGTGAGCTTCTCTGCCTGGGCCTTTACCCTCAACAGGGAGGATTGAAGAGAACACTACCTGCGCACCTATCTGCTTCACCCGCCTTAAAGAAACCTTTGATACACTCAGAGGGATACCCGGCAGTATCATTTGTGCCGACATGGATTAGCAATATTGGGTAATAGTCAGTGGGCTTGATGATTCTCGGCAAACTCTCCACAACATCTCGGATTTTGGCACCTGGCAGACAGCATACCTCTCTGGACATCAAGTCTTGTCGGCAGATGGATGCCTCAGTACCCTTCAGAAGAGAGTCACCAACCACCACTACCCTACGCTTCCTTGTTGTCACTGACTCTGCGACTTTGGGGTGCTCGAGCTCTGGTTCTTCCTTTTTCCGGGATGCTTTCACCTCCTCCACTTCCAAGGCTGCATAATGGTTCTTCAATTCAAGGGCTGGAGGAGTTGGATTGGTGATTCTGCAGGCCCCAGTGACTCGTGTCCAACCTTCATCATTCTGTAGGCTCCCATCTTCACCTCTGCAGGAGAGCTTGGATGTTTCAAGAAGCATCTCATCAATGTACTTCTCTCTGTCTTGAATGCTCCTGAGCTACTCCACTTGTTTCCTGAGAGCTTCAGCATGCAGGCATCCTGCACATGGAATTGGGACCGCTGTCTGGACAGAGGCAGAAGCTGTAATGGGGCAACGGCCTTGGCAATACGATTTTTCTCAGCCACTGTTCAGTTAGTGGAGCTTGGTATCTGTTGAGCAAAAGAGAGAGAGACCTACCAAAGTACCAGCCTGTTTCCCAGTTGTCCTTTCAGAGAAAAAGCAGTTAACCTCTTCTAAGTGTGTTCTAAAAGTGCAGATCTAAGTCCCTGTGTGTAGCTAATTGGGGAGTGGCCCTATAAAGAAAGGATGCTCACATGGGATAGGTGGAAGCTGGGAGGGTAGTGAGGGAACTAACACCTGATGAAGTGACAGCAATCTCAAAGTGCTGGGAAAGAGACAAAAAGCAGAGTTTAAAACCTACACCACTAAGGAAAATATGTCCCTTTTGAAATAAAGCACTAAACAGAATGTAACCTTGCTTTAAAAACGTACCAACACCCTTTTAAGAGTTCTCAGACAGACAGCTAGTAATTAAAAGCCACACACCCTTACCTTTGCTTGCAATGCAGAGCCCCTGTTAGGAATGCCTACATTTGCAAGGCTCTGAAGACTTTTATGCAGTCTTTAATTCTTTTACAAGCTAATCAAGCTCATTAACCCCTGATGAGATGTCAGTGGCTTCATAAAGCTGGGAAAGAGACTAAAAGCAGAGTTTAAAACCTATATCACTAAGGAAAATATATCCCCTTTTGAAATAAAGCACTAAACAGAATGTAGCCTTGCTTTAAAAATGTACCGACACCCTTTTAAGAGCTCTCAGGAAGAGAGCTAATATTTAAAAGCAACATACCCTTACCTTTGCTTGCAATGCAGAGCCCCTTTTAGGAATGCTTAGCTTTATAGAGTCTTGCTGTTAGCTTGCTCAGGCTGCAAAGGTGATTGAATTAACTTGCTCAGGCTGCAGAGGCTGAATGAATTAACCACACCCTGTAAGGCAGGTTTGTAACAATGGGAACTTTAAAGGTCCAAATTAAATTAAATCTTTATTGTATGTATCAGCCCACTATGCAATAGAGCCTGAAACTTTCAAATTCATACCTTTACTGCAAAATTAAGTAGGAAACCAGGTCTCTGCAAATCTAAAAGCAAATGTTTACGTCAATTCCAAGTAGATCAATATCCAGAACTTAAGTGCCCCTGGCCAGTAGACCTTATATGACTGAGGGCACACTCATATGTTTGATTTTAAAAGGCTATGCAAGGAATGTAGGTAAGCTAAATATACCTAAACTTATAAGAAAAAGTTAGGTTGTTTGCCACTAGACTGTAGATCAAGGTGGCTGTGGACAGATAGAAATGGACTAGAGACAGAAAGATAGGAAGAGCAATGTTTGTTTGTTTTTTCTTTTCTGTGTTTGTTCCCCTAACACACTACAGTGCCTAGTAGTCTTATAAGAGAATACTAAAGGGAATAAATAGGCAAGGAAAAGTTATAACAGAAACCAAACAACTAAAGCTTAGCTTTGTAGAGTCTTGCTGTTAGCTTGCTCAAGACTCAGATTAAGGGTGGGAGTATAAGACAGTGAAAGCCTTGGGTTAATTATTCACTTTTCCAAATTGGAGCTCAAGGAGAGAGTGACATTAGGCCATTCCAGCCCTACAAGTTTATAATGTAAAGGGCTCTATCTACTAATATGCGTTAATACAATTAATATGAGCTATTGGTAAATAGGCTCCATTGACAATAATAAGATTTGCATTAAGCAATGTATGTTAATGTACAAAAACATACATTAAAAAAATTAGCGCACATTAGGAAATAGAGCCAAGGCAATGAAGGATGAAGGGACTAGTGTCACTGAAACTCGTTAATCGGTTTGAGAATCAGGCTCAAAATTACTGGACACTTGGACAGACACTGTTTAATAGGACAAAGTCAACTGGCTTTAGCCAAGGGAAATCTTCCCTCACCAATCTGCTCCATTTATTTGAAGGCGTAAATAAACAGGTGAGCCAACTGATATAGTGCATTTAGACTTTCAGAAAGCATTTGACAAAGTCGGACATCAGAGACTCCTGAGGAAATTAAAAAATAATGCAAAGAAGGTAATGTGCTATGGTGGATTAGAAAGTGGTTGAGAGACAGAAAGCAGACCATAGGATAAATGGTCATTTTATCAATGAAGGAAGGTGAGCAGTGGAGTACCCCGGGCCCTGTATTGAGACCGGTACTTTTTAACATATTTATAAATGATCTGGAATTGGGAAGAAGTGAACTGATTATATTTGCAGATGATACTAAATTATTCAGAGTTGTTAAATTAAACTGCAGGAGGACCGTGGGAGACTGGGAGACTGGGCATCTAAATTGCAAATGAAATTTAATGCAACAAGTACAAAGTGATCCATGTAGGGAAGATGAACCCAAACTATGGATACACAATGCTAGGTTCCACATTAGGAAATGTCATCCAAGAAGAGGATCTTAGTGTAATCGTAGACAATATATTGAAATCTTCTGTTCAGAGTGCAGTGGCGCCAACAAAACAAACAGGAAGTTAGGAATCAATAGGAAAGGAATATAAAATAAACAAAGAATATCATACTGCCTATTATTTATTTATTTAAAGTTTTTTTATATACCGTCTTTCTACAATTCAAGATGGTTTACAGAAAACTCAACAAAACATTGCAGATGCAACTGTTTTACATAGAACATTTGAACAAAAACTTAACAGACGACTGCACCTTGAATATTATGTGCAATTCTGATCTCCGCATCTCAAAAAGAAGATTTAGCAGCTTTAGAAAAGGCACAGAGAAGGGCAACCAAAATGATAAAGGGGATAGAAGGGCTCTGCTATGATGGAAGGCTAAAGAGGTCAGGGCTCTTCAGCCTGGAGAAGAGACGGCTGAGGAGAGATATGATAGAGATCTATAAAATTCTGAGTGGAGTGGAACAGGCAGACACAAATCAATTGTTTACTCTCTGAAAAAATGCAAGGCCTAGGAGATATGCTATGAAGCCCCAGAGTAGTTTATTTAAAACAGATAGGAGAAAAAGTCATTTCTTTGCCTACCTGCAGCTAAGGCATTATGTTTGCTCTCTGCCGCGGGCCTCATTGTCTTTGGATCAATTAGAGCTGGTTGAACAGTTTGAGTTTGAAGATAGTAAAGCGAGTAGACATGGTCATTCTATCGGAAACTGGGAGAGTGGTTCCTCAATAGTGATTATGTGGGCTGGGAGGACTGGTGGTTGGCGGAATTGAAGACTTCAGTTGAGCAGGGATATATATTGAGGGCTATTTTGCACATACGCTATTTCGTATATAAGTTGCTATTTCTCACATTCTTGTACCAGCCCTTACTCCTCTTTGTTTTTTGTAAACTGAAGGATAAAGCAGTATAGAAAACCTGTTAAATAAATAAATAAATTCCTGACTCGGTCAAGAACATTCGGCTAAGAGAACTCTAGTATAAGGTGGTATGTCGGGCTCACTTTTCCCCGGTGAGGGCCTTCAGAGTGGCGGAAATTGGCTGTTGCCTCCATTGCTCCCATCCTCTTGTGAGCTTGGGCCATATGTGGTGGAAGTGTGATAAGATCCAGATCTACTAGAAGCACCTGTAATCTTATTTAGCTACATTAATTGAATGGGAGGTGGTGTTGACAGCTGAGCTCATTCTGTTTGATGACCTATAGGGGCAGGTGGCTAGAGAATGGAAGGCACAGATTCTGGTCCGGAAAGCTTGTTTGATTGGGAAGCAGCCGATTCTAAGGCAGTGGAGAAATATGGATGCTCCCTCCTTCTGGGAGCAGCATATTTGCTTTTATGGCATTGTGGGGAGACTACATATGGACTTTGACCCCATGGATGAGAAATGAGTTGTTAACATTGTAGGATCTGTGGTGCTTGATTGGTGAGGTTTGTTTGAGTGCATGACTGAATTGGAGGTGGAAGGATGGCGAGGTAGAAGATACATCATCGATGTAGTATGCGGGGGATGAGAGGGGGGAGGAGGGACTAGAGGGTGGAGGAGATATTCTAGGAGGGTTGCCCACTGAATAGATCTTTAGGCTCTTTGCATTGTTGGAGGTGGGGGAAATGGGTTCTACGAGATGGTGAGTTGCTATGTTTATGTTAGTAGGGGGTTTGGTATAATTGTTGTCTGCAGATCAAAGGGGGTTGGGAATTTGGGGGGGGATGCATATATATATAAAAACTGTTAAACTATTATGGTTGTTTCCCATATGTTAGAGGGCTCCTTGTGATGTGTAAGTGTATCCGCATGCTGGGAGTCTTCTTTCTTGAAGGACTAGAAAAAGGGACTGCTACTAACGAGTGAGGTTATCAAATTTGCAGATGACACAAAACTATTTAAAGTTGTTAAAACCCAAGAGGATTGTGGAAAATTGCAAGAGGATCTTGATAAATTGGAAGACTGGGCATCAAAATGGCAGATGAAATTTAATGTGGACAAGTGCAAAGTTATGCACTTGGGTAAGAACAACCCAAACTATGGTTACACGATGCAAGGTTCCACATTAGGAACCACCACCCAGGAAAATGATTTAGGCGTCATTGTGGATAGCATGTTAAAACCCTCGGCCCAGTGTGCAGCGGCAGCCAAGAGAGCAAATAGAATGCTAGGTATCATAAGGAAAGGAATGGAAAATAAAACAAAAGATATTATAATGCCTCTATATCGTTCCATGGTGAGACCGCACCTTGAATATTGTGTGCAATTCTGGTCGCCGTATCTTAAAAAGGATATAGCGTTATTAGAAAAGGTTCAGAGAAGAGCCACCAAAATGGTAAGGGGGATGGAAGGATACCCCTATGAAGAAAGGCTAAAAAGGTTAGGGCTCTTTAACCTGGAAAAGAGACGGCTGAGGGGAGATATGATAGAAGTCTATAAATTAATGAACGGAGTGGAACGGGTAAACGTAGATCGATTGTTTACGTTATCAGAATATAGAAAGACTAGGGGACATGCAATGAAGCTACAGGGTAAACTATTTAAAACTAATAAAAGAAAATATTTCTTCACTCAACGTGTAATCAAACTCTGGAATTTGTTACCGGAGGATGTAGTAAAGGCTGTTAGTGTAGCTGGGTTTAAAAAAGGTTTGGACAAGTTCCTGGAGGAAAGGTCCATAAACCATTATTAAGAAGGGACCCAGGATATCAATGCTTGACCCAATACAAGCATTGTGGAACCTGTGTCTTTTGGGGAAACTGCTAGGTACGTATGACCTAGATTGGCCACTGTTGGAACCAGGATACTGGGCTTGATGGACCTCGGTCTGACCCAGTATGGCATATCTTATGTTATTTTTCCAATAAAATAAATGTTAAAACATAAAACAGGAGAAAATATTTTTTCTCTCAATAATTAGTCTTTGGAACTCACTGCTGCCAGATGTGGTAAAGGCAGGTGATGTGGCTGCATTTAAAAAAGGTTTGGATAAATTCCTGGAAGAAAAGTCCATAGACCCAGGGGCTGTTCAAGGCAATCTGTTGCCTGAGACAAGGGATGATATGGCGCCCTTCCCCCGAACCAGGGGGGTGGGGGGGAGACACTTTCTCAAAACTGCAGTCAGGGACTGAACCAAATCAAAAGGTTAATTAGATAATGTTGAGGAAATAAAAGATGTTCGCACACCTCGTAACTAAAAGAGAGTGTGAGAACCACTGCACAATTTATAACACCAAATTAAATAACTCATTTTTATTTTGATGTTATAAACTGTGTTATGGTTGTTACTTTTTCTTTTTGAACATATATTTTGCATTCACAGAACCCTCCCCCCCCCCCTCAACAATTGGTGCAGAGCAGAACTAGGCCATCCACCCACAAAACTAAATATCTCATTTTAAAAAAATCTGATTCTGGCCATCTCACTAACAAACATTCTCCAGTACCAGGCATATTGTGAACTAATACAAAACCCTACAAACATCATCGATGATCTACAAGGCCAAATCAACCATATCATGCCAGCATAAACTTCCAAAACTCATACAACAAGTGGCCTACCAAGATAAAAGCAGCACTATAAATACTGTAGCGGGCCCTAGAACATCCATACACCTATTGAAAAACTAAACAAGTCAAATTACTACAGTACAGGTCCCTTCATACAAACTCCATGTTAACAGAACTTCTGGCCTCAGTCACATACTCAGAACACAGAACACACTCACCAAGTACAGAATAAGTGAGGATAATCTAAAGTGAAAATAAAAATATGTAGACAAAAATTAAACTGAAAGCCCAAGAAAACATCCTCTGCCTGCAGTGCCATACCAGAGAAATAAGAGACACATTTTCCTGTACTGTGTAAAATATAAAAATAGTGCAAAGTCCAATCACTCATTTGAAAATAAAATTATTTTTCTACCTTTGTTGTCTGACCATTTCATACTCCGATCATGTTGGTCTCAATCTGAGGCTTCTGCCTTCTTTTGTCTTCTCTTAGCTCTCTTTCTAATAGTCTCAACTTTATCTGCCATTTCTTGTCTCTTCTTTTGTTTTCTTTCCCTTCCTTCCATCTTGGATATTGATTTTTTACTTTCCACCTCTCTTCCATTTATTTCTATCTCTCTCTGGCCACCCAGATTTCACTACTCAATCTCCCTCTTTTTTACGCCATCTACCTACCGTTTTTCAACCTTCACCCCCAGTCCTTCCATTCCCCAGCTCTTCTTCCCCCCGTGTTGTCCAGCATTTGTCCTCCTGTCTCCCCCCATTGTCCAGCATGTCTCCCTTCTTCCCCCATCCAACATTTGTCTCCCTGCTTCCCCCCTCCAGCATGTCTTCCTGCCCCCTCCCCTGTTGTACAGCATTAATCCCCCTGTCGTCCCCCCCAGTGTTATCCAGCATTTGTCCCCTCTCTCCTCCTTTGTCCAGTAGGTCCCCGTCTCCCCTTTTGTCCAGTATTTTTCCCCCCGTCTCCCCCCTTCATCCAGCACTTGCCTCTCTGTCTCTCCCCTTTGTCTAGCACTTGCCCCCTGTCTCCCCCTTTGTCTAGCACTTGCCCCGTCTCTCCCCTTTGTCCCGTATGTCCCTCTGTCTCCTCCTTTGTCCAGCATTTGCCCCCGTCTCTCCCCTTTGGCTAGCATTTGCCCCCCTGTCTCTCCCCTTTGGCTAGCATTTGCCCCCCTGTCTCTCCCCTTTGTCCAGCATTTGCCCCCCTGTCTCTTCCCCTTGTCTCTCACTTGTCCTACTCCTGTCCCCACTCCCTCCACCTGCACCTCTCATCTGGCAGCGGCGACAGCACTCCGGTTGTTTTTATTTTCAATTTCGCCGCCTCTACTCTGCCTCTGCCTTCCCGCCACTTTTGTTTTCTTCAAGAATGCCTGCAGCGAGAAAAGAAAAGCAGTGGGAAGGCAGAGGCAGCAAAATTTAAAATGAAAACAGCCAGAGTGTTGTCGTCATCACCGCACAAATCAGCCTGATTTGTCCGGCGACGGCACTCCGCCTCTTTTTTAATTTTAGATTTTGCAGCCTCTGGCCTGCCTCTGCCTTCCCACGTGGGAAATCAGAGGCTGCAAAATCTAAAATTAAAACTGAGTCGGAGTGCCACCCCCATCAGAGTGCCGCTTGAGGCCGTTGCCTCAGGTGGCCTAATGGAAGAACTGTCCCTGCATAAACCGTTATTAAGATAGCCCAAAAGAAATCCCCGAAGATAAGTAGCATGGAATGGCTATTTTGAGATATGTCCAGTACTTGTAACCTGGACTGGTCACTGTTGGGAACAGGTTCAGTAGGTATTTCCCTGTCCCCAGAGGGTTTACAATCTAAGTTTGTACATGAGACAATGGATGCTTAAGTGACTTGCCCAAAGCCACAAAGAGTGTCAGTGGGATTTAAGTGCTGGTCTTTCTAACTCCTAGGCTCTTGCCCTCACCACTAGGCTACTCCGCCACTTCACTGATCTAGAAGGATGACAATTGTTTCCAAGAATTAGGACGTGTTTCTTCTACACTCATTTTTGCCCATTTTCTTTTAAAAAAGGAATCCTCTGACAATGCGACCGTATGTTAAGAATCTGTAGTTGGGATAAGTCCCACTTAAGCTGCGGCCACCAACGCAACAATGTTTTATGACTGTTTCTGCACCAGGACCAAGCACGGAACCAAGGTACCAGATCCAGCTGTGCCAAGGCGTAATATAAGATGTGAAACATGTGGGAGAGCCCTTCCAGGACCTGAACTGCACTGGGTCAGCTGTAAGAACCCAGAGTCGTCTTCTTCCCCTTAGCATTCAGCGGGTAGCACGAGGCACGAAGCTCCAGCAACCTTCAGGGGAGAGTCTGGCCTTTCGTTCCACTCTGCATCCAGCAGGAGGAGTAATCAGCACACCAGAGCGCTGCTGTCCGCTTTAAATACCACAACAACTTATCATAAACTACTTTTTTGTGTATACAGTGCTCAATGTGCAATTGACAGACTGGAAACAGTTTATGCACAGAACAAGTGCATCAAGAGCAATGAAAAGTCCAAAGCTTCCCACATCGTCCTGCCAATGTGCCTCACCGAGCTGCCAAGAGACCCACTTCCAGGAGAGAAACCTTTTGATTGGTACTGGTTCTGAACTTAAAGCCCAATACATTGTGGTATCCACAATCCCTTATTCTACCCTTTGACATCAGTGCTGAAGCTCCTATAATGCACCAGGATTGGGTTTTCAGAAATGACCTCAAATCTCCCTTCTGGAAGTGAGTAACCTGACAGCTCTGCCTTCATCCTGTTTCTGAAGCTCAGAGGGTAATTCAGACTCCAAGCCTCTGCAATCGGTGGTGTCTCCCTGCTACCCACAATGGTGTCAGTTAGTGCCAAATAGAAAAAGACCGACTGACACCAGTCTGCCCGGTTATTCCTGTCCACTCCAGAAAGGATGTATCCCAACTGCCAGCCTGTAGGATATCACACCTTATCCAGGGCAGGGTTTTTCTGTATCTCCACCCTCTAGAAGAAATCAGCATGCAAAATCTTGTACTTAATTGCCCACCGCATACCACTCTTCCTAGATCTAACCACAAAACGTGTGCTAAAGTGTATTTGTGCTTTTATTAAAGTTGATATTTATCTACCTGTTACTGAGAGCACCAACTCTGTTCACATAGACCAGCAAACAGCTATCAGATGGAAATACATTTTGGTCATTGCCAACCCAGCAAGGCACATATTGATGATCCTGAAATATTTTTCCAGTTCTATGAACCGTCCTTGCCCAACCTCTTGTTCTAGATCCCATAAGAACCCAGAACACCCTCCCCCACAGATCTGTTTGCTACTCACCCCTTCGTGCCTGGGTTATGGAGACCTGTCATGTCATACCTGAAGGGGAGATGCTGGTGTCAATGCCAATGTCCACCCTGGAGCTGGGAGATTCGTTCCCACCTTCATCCTGGAAGGCTCTCTCCACCTCCTCCTCTTCATCGGCAGATCCTTGCTGGTAAGTCATGGTTGGCAGCAATTCAGGGGTCAAGCGCTGCCCATCTGACTCCACCTCCTCGCACTTAATCTCCATGAGCTCAGGATGCTGGGAGTGTCCAAAAGGAAGAGCCGAGGGGGTAAAATGGTGGTGGTGGAAGACAGTGTCCACCATACTTCCTGGAACCAGAGCTGGTTGTGGGACTACACCTCCACCCAGGGCACTATATGACATGGAAGGCCGGTTGGTCAACACCCTGTCCATCACATCAAAGAACTTCCAGGTGCGACCCCCTCTTAGGGTCTTGTGGTTGTCTTTGATCCTCCGATATTCCAGTTTCATCTTTTTGATCTTTTCCCGGCACTGGTCGCCCGTGCGGTGAATACCCTTCTCTCGCAGCACCTCGGCGATGCGGTTGAAGACATGTTGGTTCCTCAAGCAGCTCTCTAGCTCCATCTGCACCGAATCATCTGCCCACAGCTGGAGGAGCTCCACCACCTCTGGATCTGACCAGTTACTGCCCCTCTCATACTTCTTACCCCGGAAATCCATAACCAGGGAGAGGGTGAGGGGCTGCTTCTGGCAATGTGCTAGCAAGGCACAAATTATGACCTCCCCATTACTAGAAGTTGACCAATAGGTTTTCACTGTAAAAACTTTGCTGAGATCGGAGTGGAAAGTAAATTACTCAGGATAGACTGGAGCAATGCAAATCTGGGGCACAGGAGCTAATTGACTGTACTGTCTCCGAGGCACTCTGCCCTGGGAAACTCGAAAGACAATTTCTTTCCTATGCAATTTTGTTTTATGTTGAACTGTCAAAAACCCTACACGACATGTTTCCAGTAACAGTACCAGGAGAACTGCTGTTTTCTCGGAGTTTACTGATCAAGAAGGCTTCGTGCTCCCTACTGGCCCCCCCTCCGCCACGCTCCTTTCCCAGCCCGGCTCGGCTCGGCACGGCCCGGCTCGCCTCGGTTCAGCTCTGCTTCGGAAACACCCGATCCAAGCCAGCGCCGCGGCATGTCTTCCCTTTCACATCCGGGTTGACGGCACATGCGTGCTATCCCTATTCCGGGATAACTTTAGTCCGTGTCAGTCATCGCTCGCGGCCGGGCTGGGCCAGTCCTCCTTTCGCTCCCCCCTCCCCCTCCCGTAGGCTCCGCAGTGCCCTCTGCCGGCCGAAGCCGCGGACGCAGCAACAATCTGACTGCGCCGAGTGGCCTGGAGGAGGGGGCACGTGACCGAGCCCCGGGGGAGTCGGAGGATCCCGGGACTGTAGGCAGAGGCTGCAAGTGCAGCTCGGCTCGGCTCTCTTGCACGTCTGTTCCGAGACTCCCTCCTGGGGGCAGAGATTTAGTCTTAATCCCAGAGACCCTGGTGCTGCACAAATAGCGAGTGCACCATATGCTCGGAGAGGAGGAGGAGGGACCCGCTTCCCTTCTGATTACCTGGTTACTTATTAGTGGCCACACGGGGGTCAGGGGCACCTCCTGGGCACTCACCTACCTTGGCCACGTCTCCTATGTGTAGGTCACTTCAAGGTATACAGCTCTTCCGATATCTTTTTAGCACAAGTACTCAAGTATGGAAGAGCTTTTCAGCCAAGAATATTGATCGTTCTTAGCGCACTACTGGATATACAGTATGTAGCCAGCGCTGCTTCAACCACTTAGGGGGCTCTGGGCAAACTTTTGAGAATGGGTCCTCTGGGCACCATCTGCCCACCTTTAGAATTTCTCCTCCCTCCCTCCCAGCAGCACTTCTCTTCCTTGACCCCCTAGGGCAGCATTTCTCCCTTCTCCGAGTCTGGCCACTGTGAAGCATTTGTCCTCGCTGTCCTTCCTCTGGCCGCCACATCACATACAGCAGAGGTCTTTCATTCCCTGCGCGCGCCTAAAGCCATTCACTCCCACCCAGGGTCGGCCCAGCGACTAGGCGGGCTAGGTGGCCACCTAGGGCGGCAGACCTGTGGGCAGCACAGTGCCAATGGCAGGTCATGTACTTTGGCACACATGGCCTGCTGCCCCCCCCCCCAAATGCCAAGCCACATCGCTCTCCCCTCCCGTGCTGAGCTGCACCATCGCCCCCACTGCTGCTGATTCAGGTCGGGGGGAGGGTGACTTGGCTCAACAGCAGGCCATATGTGCCAAAGCACATGACCTACCACTGAGCCCAGCTGCCCACTCCCCCCCCCCCCGGACCCCATCAGCGGCAGCGAGGGATGGCGGCACAGCTCAGCACAGGGGGGGGGGAGGTGGCATGGCTTGGCAAGTGGTGGGGGGCATCATGGCCGGGGCTTCTGCCTGGGGTGGCAGAAACCCTTGGGTCAGCCCTGCTCCCACCCTTTCCAACAGGGAGCTCTTTCGCAGAGGGTGGGACTGCCAGACTCTGAGCAGTAGCATGGATTGGACGCCCCACGCTGCCTGTTCCTCTGCTTCCCATTGCTGCGCCTTCTTCAGCATTTGGTGATCCTCTGGAGTAAGACGCTTAGCTGCCTGTCACAGTGCCACCCAGAAGAAGAATGATGGAGCACAGGGACGTTTTGGGGGACAATTGCCTGATTGTAGAGCCGCTTCTGGGCAGCTGGGCCCCTGTTCTGCAGGAGTCTGGGGCAGCTTCCCCTTTAGCCCATAGGTAAAAACAGCCCTGTATGGAGCACTGGCCAGTGGTGATAAGTAGTCAGGTAAACATGTCCCTGTCCCATAGAGCTTTCAATTGAAGTGGGTACCTGACGCAATGGGAGATGAAGTGATTTGACCAAGGTCATAAAGAGCATCAGTAGCACAAATAGGAATTGAACCATGGCTTCTGAAGGTCATAGTCTATTGCTTTAATCAGTAGGACCACTTTCTGTCCTTAGATCAGGGCTGGTGTAAGGGTATTCGGTGCCTAGGTGAAACTTCACCTTTTCACGTGCCTCCCCCTCCCCCACACCCCAGGATCATAAAACCACCACTCCCACAATACACCCGCAAAAATGCATAATTGGGCATCATTCTATGAAACATTAAACATTGCTTTTATTTATTTGGCTGTCCTCTCTTCCTGCAGGTAAAAGAATGTGCTGATGGCTCGGAGTTTGTCTGGCTGTCAGTTTTGCTTTAACTGCTGATGCTCTGTGCCACACTTCGGAAGCCGTTGCCCTAGGTGACTGCCTAGTCTTTGCCAATGGTGGAGCCGATCCTGTCCAAGATCACATCTAGATGACATTAATGGTGGGCAAATGTGCTAAGATAGCCTTTCTTAAAGGAAAGCTAAGCAAGCCTGAAAAATCTGTTTAAAGACTAACATGAACGAACTTGAGCAAAAATGGGTCTGATAGTCACTGACGGCAGCTAGACGTCACCGCTGACACCAAAACCCAGTTATTCAGTGCCAGAATCGTATCCGACCCCTGGCATTCAATATCCGGGTCAGCCGGATAGCAGAGAAGCCAACCGGACAGCCGCGATATTCAGCCTTTAATGTGCCTAACTCTCAGTGCCCAGGGATAATTGGGCAGCAGCTGAATATCGCCACTGCCCAGCTGTCCCTGGGTGCCACCCCAGGATGCCCCTATGTTAGCCACAGCACCTGCGGACATTCAGCAGCACTAACCATATCCCAATGATGACGATGAATATGATTAGCAAATCTGCTAACCGCATTAATCACTTTGAATATCCCCTACCCCCCATATCATTATCTAGGAGAAGAGAGTAGTGCAAGAGGCAAACCAGGGAGTGGACACAGGCAATGGAAGACCACTCAAACCAATTTATTTCAAAGCACCCAACGCAGCCATGTTTCAGCAACTGCCTTCGTCAGGGGTCCTAAACACAGAAAGTGATGTACGTGAGTAAATAATAACTACATAGAAATGTCAAAATAGAATAAAAAACACACATTGCCATGAAACATTTGCACTTCGTACAGAATATGCAAACTCAAAAGCAAACTTGACTTTGTCACCATGTGTTTTTCAAAGGAACTTAGATGCGTAATGAAGCATAACTTTGTCTTATTTGCTCTGTTCTAAGTTTGTGTCAGTTTTTGAAGACATTCCACAGTTGGCTTGTGAGTTTTTAAGTCTAGGAATGGTCCCACTGTAGCAAGATGCATTTTTTATTATTACATTTCCTTATTATTATATTATTTTACTATCATTGAGACTGTTTTTAAGTCAATATGATTGCTGTCCATTGTTTTGTGCCTTATCGACTAGAAAAGATGCTGGGCGTAGGGTGGGGGAGATATTCAAAAGCATTTAGGCAGTTTGCACATCTGAATATCCTGTTGAATATCCACAATTTTGGACTCTAAATATCGGGGCAGAGGCAACACCCTAGGATTAGTGGCTAGCGGCAATATTCAGCCACTAGCCAGTAATCCCAAAGAGGCTAAAGTTCAGCATTTTAATGTGCAGCCTTGTTAGCTAAGTGGCCAGTGGCTGAATTTCGCCAGCGATTGGCTAGCTAACTCACTATTCAGTGCTAGTGGCCGGATATGACCCGGCGTTGTATCCGGGTTTAAGTTTCAGCTGCAATGACCAGCCTCTGCTACTGCATATTCCCCCCTCCCCCTGTTATTTTTAGGCTTTTTTCATTCAATTGTTATGTTATGATAAAAACCACGGTTTGATTGAAGATAAGTTCTTTATGCTTACTCCTCATAATAAAGTCAATGCGTTTTTAAACTCTTCGTTTATGACAACTGATTTTCATGTTCATTATTTTCTGTTATAATTAGGGATCCTTTTGTTAAAGTGCATTAGGCTTTTGCACCTAACAGGCATTTTGCCCATAAACTAACGTGCTAAGCGTAAAAGCTCTGCTGTAATTGGCAGGGGTGTGACAGTTAACGCAAGGATGAGCACCCTAGCACCCTAATTCATGACATTATTACCACGGAGGAGCTTAACTCCACTTGTTGAGGAGGCGTTAGGTGCACCTGTGCTAATGGCAACATTAACAGAGCCTAATATGTCCCCTATGATATTTGTAATGTGTTCACCTTGCCCACTCTCCACCCCCACCTCACCCATTCAGCAGCCCAACGTATGAGTGGCAGCGAGCATGCCCCTGCAGTAATAGTTACCGTGGGTATGAGCAGGTAGTTACCAAGTGCAAAAACACATGTTAACCGCTTACTGAACTTTAGCATAAGGGCCCCTTAATTTGTATTTTATAATGATTCCTATTCTATGGTTTGTTTTATCCCTCACCATTGATTATATTGTTTATAGATTTTTTTTATTTTTTTATTTTTTGCATTTCAGCATTATATGTGCTTTTATGTTTTTAATATTTCTTAGGGCTGTTCATATCACCAATTGGTCATAAGATTTGTTTTTTGTTTTGATCTTTTTGTTTTTATTCATATTTCTTATTGTATTTTTTTTACATTTCTTTATTATTTTTGAGTATAATGAGGAACTTGTGAAATATATGTTTGAAATAACCATGCAGATGAGACTGTGACTAACTGTGATTTTTTTGATGAAGGTAAATGTATCTTTTAAATGTTGTTGACTGGCATTTATATCTCTGTTTATTGTTTATGTTTGTGTGGCAATTTATATGTTACTTGGATTTTGTCAAATGAGGATAATTTGTTATTATTTGGATATGGTGTCATTAAGTTTTTATGTTTTTGAATTTGAATCCTTAAAAAGGTTTTTTGACAATACGTGTTTGTTATTTATTCACACGCGTTCTTCTGTGACCTTTAAAAAAGCATTTCAGTTCTATGGTGGCATAGTTAGGTGAAGTTCTATGGTGAAACAAAGGGGTATGTTTACTAAACCGTCTTAACGTCGCAGCGGTGGTCATCGCGCGATAAGTAACGTTATCGCGCGATAATGCAGTGGCGGCGTTAAGGCACACTAATGCTGTGAAATCCGGGTCTGAAGGGTGGAGTAAGGCTTCCCAGAGGGCGGAGAGAAGGGGGTCAATAGGCGGAGAGTGGGAGGGGAGAGGCTCCAGGCACAATAACGCTGTGAAATCCGGGTCTGAAGGGTGGAGTAAGGCTTCCCAGAGGGCGGAGAGAAGGGGGTCAATGGGCGGAGAGTGAGAGGGGAGAGGCTCCAGGCACAATAACGCTGTGAAATCCGGGTCTGAACACTAACGCCCGTGAAACCCTCGCGTTAAGGCACATTTACAGGAAAGAGAAACCATTTCAGTCAGCAATGTGCAGCAAAGACAGGGAAACCCAGAAAAGTGATAGTTGTGATATATGTGCAGGGACCAAAAAGACAAATAAACATATAAAAGGACCAGAACCACATCTAAAATCCCAATAACCAAGCTGCCAATAGTGATATTAATGATAAACATAAAGCAACACTACTGACAAAGCGTATAAATTAAGATATCATGTTTGGAAGGGTCTATTCTCTGTCCCCCTACAAAGTGAATGATCCCACATTGAAATAGTGCTGATCAGGGTTTTTTCACGTCTATATTGGGCAGATTTGTTATGGCGTGCACATGTGCAGCAACAGCAGAGTGGGCACATAGGAAAGGGCAACTGTACTGATGCTGTAAATGGGAAACCAGGGGGCTGCAGGCGGCACATGCTGTGGTCCAGCTGGGGCACAGTGCAGGCTAGGCAGATGCCTAGGTGGCACATAGGAATGCCAAAACTGTAAAGCAGCAAGACAGCAACTGACGAGGGTCCAACATGGGCACGAGTGTGTGTCCCACAGTGTCACAGGGGAGATTACCCAGCAGATACCCCCAAGGGCACATAACATTGGCAGGCAGTGCGGGAGGGGGAGAGGGGGAAAGCGCACATATCCATGTAGGCACCCCTACCCGAGAACCCACACCATAGGCTGCTGCCTACTGGCATACTGGATGGCCTGGGACTGCGCACCACCAGCACCACCGGCATAATGGCATGGCAGCATGGTGGCAGAGGGGGGCTGGAGGCGGAGGGGGCAGTGGCATCTGCCCACAGCAGACCATGGCCTAGCCCCGTTTAGGTGGGTGCCGTGCAATGCAACAGACAAGGTCTGTCTGACGAACAATCATGGTATCCCCAGGGAATGAACTGTCCCTGTGGCAACAGAGTGGTGCAGTACACACAGCCAGTGTGTTCATGAGCAGAAGGTCACAAGTTCAAGTCCCAGCTGTGGCTCCTGCCAACCCTTTCCCCATATTTTTACCCAGTACTAAACCATGGTAATAAAGACGGAACCTTTATTGCAGATAAAATAAACATGCTTGAAACGCCTATATTTTACCCTACAGAGCACAGACACCATAAAGATGTGCAATCCCTAGAGCAGACTTTCCCAACTGCAGTCCTGGAGGGTCAAACACCATTCTGGTTTCATGCTGTCCCTAATAAATATGCCTGTGCTGCATTAGTATGCGCCACCCCATTGTATGCAAATGTATCTCATGCATATTCATTAGGGACAGCATGAAAACCTGAACAGTGTTTGACCCACCAGGACCAGAGTTGGGAATCTCTGCCCTAGAGCAGCGGCCAACAGGGGCATAAACACCCACACCCACAGGCTCCACTATCCAAAGCCTCATGGAGAGGCAGGCTGTTGGGCCCTGCGTGGAGCAGCATCTCCCAATACTAGCACTTGCATACCTTAGCAATACCGCCCTAAACTTGGGAATACGTTACGCATATATCTAAAGGTTGCTATGATTAATGGCAGATAACAATTCCTAAGTTAAGCATAATTTGCTGATAGAGCTGCATCATAGCAAACTTTCTGATATCTGTGGAGTGTGTTTCAGTTTTGTTTTCTGACAGTTTTTACCACCCCGGGGAGTGACCCCAACAGTATTGCGTACCATAGCCATGCCTGCACTGTGCCCAGGACTGGTGTGGTGGCCAGGGCTGCCAAAAGCCTCTATATTTGCACATAATCCGCCTATGGGTCCAAACACCCCCCTTCACTTAAATCATGTGACCATGGCACCCACACAGGATATGCACTATTCTGGGTGCATCATAGCCCTCTGGAGTGCTTTATAGGGCGCCTTATGCGGCACCTTAGGTTACGGCACTGTGAGGGTGTGTTTGCTGGCAGCACTAATTTAAATTAAAAAAGAAAATGCCTCAGACAGCACTGATTTAAAGTAAAGGGTAATGCCTCAGACAGCCTTACTCATTAAGCCCACTGGGGGATCAAACTCATGACACCTGTTTCATCAGTCATTGTATTAACCATTGTGCTATACCTCTAATGCTGTGTTTGCAGGTCAGCATGCCTAATTAAGGCTAATGCGCATTAATGTGCCACTGCTCCCTCTATCGCGCGATAACAGACTTTATCTCGCAATAACCCAAAATGCTACCTTAAGACCAGAACACCTACTACCTTATATGGCATTCGTCACAGTAAGACTGCAACTAACGCCGGTAACATTAAGACTGTTTAGTAAACATACCCCAAAGTATCGCTTGAAACAGAGCTCCCATTGTTGATGGGGCTCCAAACACAGTGCTGTGTCGCTGGGCTGGACTGTGCTGTTGATTGGTGGATTGCAGCTAGCCTGCTGGATTTAATTTAACGGCATTTCCAATACTAACACTCATGGAGATTAGCGAAGAATATTCAGCTTAAGCTAAGATTTCGGATTTACTTCCTCTTTAGTTCTTAATTTGTGTTTGCACTTAATGGGCTTGGAGTGGAGGAGTGGCCTAGTGGTTGGGGCAAGGTACTGCAGGCCAGAAGGTCAGGGGTTCAAATCCCACTAGAGGACAGCAACCTTGGGCCGGAAGGACTGGGGTTTCTAGTCCCACAGGTGCTCCTTGTGGTCTTGGGCAAGCCACTTAACCCTCCATAGCCCATGTTCCCTGCAAAATAGTTATCTCCAAGTTATAATGCCCTGTTCAATGTAATTTCAGTTTGTTCAATGTAAACCGCACTGATGCAGAATAGCATGGTATATAAGAGAATGTAAATAAAAGAAAAGAAAGAAAGGTTAAACAACGGAGGGCTTTTCTGGTTGGAGAAGAGATAGCCGAGAGGGGATATGACTGAGGGCTATAAAATCATGAGTGGGTGGAACAAGTAAACAGGGAATGGTTTGTTCATTTATTTCTATACCGCCTTATCTTGAAATCAAAGTGCTTCACATTTAACAAATCATTTTCTGATTGAACGGAGAGGGGTATAAAGGAGATACAGCTACAGATAACAATTAACTTTCTAACTTATAATATAGCTTATGCTAGTGGAATTTAGTACATTGCAATTATGTGGTATTGACATTTGTAGGAGGTTCTGCAAGGCTAATGCATAGAGGACTGAGATTGTGGATCGTGGTGTAATGTAAATGCCTTCTTGCTTGTTCCCCTGAATTCCATTGGGATGGCTAGTGTGTTTTGTGAGCAAGTTCTCCGCTGTCTTTAAAGAATCAGCATCTGGACATGAAATCTCACATAAGCAACATAGTCAAAGCTGTTTATTTCAAAATCCGTTCACTCAGACATCTGCGTGCCCTACTGGACCCAGATGATTTCCGGACAATATTCCAAGCACTGATCCTGCCTCATTTTGATTTTGCCAATTCCATTTTACAAGGTCTACCTCAATCTACACTGAACCCGTTACAACTGGCCATGAATGCTGCAGCAAGGGTCCTCCACGGAGCCTCCAGAAGTGACCATGTGACCCCCATTCTAAAGCAGCTGCATTGGCTACCTATACACGGAAGGATCATATTCAAGACCTTACTTCTCTCATTCAAGGCCATCAATTCCCTCTCCTCTATGGCGCTTACTGAGCTTATCCACACAGTGCCCCCCAACAGATCCAGAAGGTCAACAACCCTAAATCTACTGATTACCCCGAAGTCCTTAACTAAATGCAACAACACAACGGCAAATAGGGCTTTCAGTCTTTACGCCCCCAAATGCTGGAATGCACTACCACCAGACATCCGAGCTATTGTAGACCTATCTCAATTCAGGAAGGCAATCAAATTTCACCTCTTCCTCCAGTACTACCCAGCCAGCAACCGAGTCTAAGTAACCCACCTTAAACCACCCCTCCCTAGTGTTCCTATATTCCCAGCCTCCTTCCTGCAGATCAGGCGCATACCGTCTTAAAGTGATTACTGGACTTCATTAGATTCTTGTAATTATCATTTCATATATTCACCTCAACCCTGTTGTTGCAATTTATTATCTCATGTATATAGTTCAACCCTGTTGTTGTAATTATTGTAATTATTGTCTCTGTATATAGTTCAACCCTGTTAGCCAAGTTGTTACTCCTGTTCCTTGTAAAACCAAACAGAATGTTGTCTTGGTCGTTTTGTTATATTGTAAACCGCGCTGATGCCGAATAGTGCGGTATATAAGCAAATGTAATAAATAAATAAATAATAAATCAGACCTCCAAGTGAAGAAAAAGAAATGGTAAAGCACACGTTTTTCAGAAAATACAGATGGTTAATTCAGGTGCCAGAAGGAGATCAAAACTGACACAGGGATGGTTAAGGAAAATCTATCCATTCCTTTCCAGCCTAAGGTATGTCTTGATCACACTTAAAGTTCCACTTTTAGGGGCTGTTTACTAAAGGTTAATACGCATTAAGTAAATGGGCATTAAGTGCTGCCACTGCCCGTTCATTTCTATGGGCCAATGCAGCACTTAACGCAAATTAACATTATTATGTGTTAACCTTTAGTAAACACGCCCTTTAGTATACTTGCCCCAACACCGTGGAATGGTTTACCATGTTCTATTTGTTTAGAAACCTCTGTTAAGAAATTCAGAGCTGCTTTAAAGACTTACTACTTTAAACAGGCTTATCCTCAGGGTGGGTCCCTTCTTCTGTGCCATTCTCTACCTTCCCTCTAGTCAGCTGCAAACTCTGTAATCCATTGCCTCTCCTCTATATGCTCCTTATTCTTGACAGTGATTATAGCTTCTAATCTCCTTCTGTTTCCATTAATCGTTGTTGTTCACTAATCTTGGCTGGGTTTTTGTCTTTATATTTGTTATTTGCTCCCCCTTATCTTTTTATTGTAAACTGCTTAGAATTTTGTGAAGATACACAGTGTATCAAAGCTGGTTATAATAATAATTAAAGAGAGAAAAACTTAAACCTAAACATGAGAGACTTGTAGCACAGGACAGTGGACTATAGACAAAATGGTTTACTGCCCACAAATACTGGTAAAGAGGTCAAATGTAGATTCTGTAGCACAGAACTGGAGTGGCTTGTGATGCAGCAGACCAGCAGGGTAGAAAAAGAAATGTTTTAAAGGTAAAAAAAAAGGCGCACAAACTGCAATATTCACAGGAGCCTGATAGGGGGAGCAGGAGAGAGCTCTGGAGGACTAAGGAGCCGCACCCTAGAGGGTGTAACCTGGAACCAGCCAGCCTCCAATCAAGAAGAACAGGAACTCCTCTTAAAGGAAGTCAGGAGGACAGAGAGAGGGAGGAGTATGGGAAAAGCAGCTGGGGCAGCCAGAATCCAGAGAGGAAGGAGTATGGGAGAAGCTGCTGGGGCAGCCAGAATCCAAGGTGCCAAAAGAACCAAGAAGGCAGAGAATACAGGAGGAGCAGTTGGAGTGGTGAGAGCTTTGAAGGACCTGACTGGAAAGGCAGCAGAAAACCGGTTACTCTTCCAGAAGCTGCAGAGACTGGAGAATCTACAGGTGCTACAAACATTGCTCAATGCAACAAAAGAGGTACAGAGAAATTACATTGTGATTGCTGTGGGCATAACCCAGATCATAGGGTGAATGCAAGGCAGAATCTACATAGCAGTAGGCCTCAAACCTCAGCTCCATTGAATAGGCCAGAGTTACAAAGTAACAGACAGCCTGCAGTAGACAGCCTTTGGATAAAGCAGGAATCAGAAGCTCCCTATAAAAGCTCCTCTGTTCAGAAAAGAAGGCTTGGAAAGTTTTTAGAGAATGGGAAACTTTTAAATAAGCCTACTTGTCAAGAGGTATATGAAAACTCCCAGAGAAGAGAGAGTCAGTCACACTATATGCATACTCCTGGCCGACGGCCCATGCTAGACTCCCAGCATTGGAAACTCATTCAGCAGTTGACTGAGAAACCTAGCGGTACCTCACCGATAGCTGTTAACCATAACACAGACAGTTCAGCTGAGGAAGCAATGCAAGTGGAAGAAGGAGAAGTCTTCCCCATTGAAGAAATGGATTGTAGTTTTTGCACCAGAGGCAGCTTAGAATGCTTGAGTGACTAGTAAGCATTGAAAGCCGGTGAAAATTTGAATGCTTATTTTTGTTATAACTTTGCTGTGAAATGAACAGTTTTTCTGTTGAACCCGAATAGAGTTTCTAACCTGAAGTAAAGGACATTTCTGTTTATGTTTGAACCTGATCCGTTGGAACCTTTTGTGCATATCAGGGAAATAAAGCCTTTAAATTCCCTCCACTCGATGACCTATTTGTTCTTGGGGTACCTTTGGTATTGTAAGGACGCTACCGAGCCTCGCCAACCTCGGGCCCTAAAAAGAAAGACTTACCAAGGCCCACCTTTATTATATTCATGTCCAACCTGCCCTACCTATTACTAACCACTAGGCGGCGTTGTGACAGTCTACATTTCTATATTTTGTTGTTGGGTGGCCTGCACAATAAAGTAGCTCACCTGATCCACTGGAAACCATGAAAACACTATAAATCATTGGATCATCTCTCCAATTGAACTGTAGAGAATGAATACGTTATGATCAAATGGGACAATTCTATTCCCACTGATAAAAATGCTCAATGCAAGAAAAGCAGACATTATGTTAATGGAGAATAAAACAAGAATGGTATTACTAATAGAAGTGTTGGTACCGAGAAATTATTTTGTCAAATGTTTGGAAAGAGAAAAAATCTTCAAGTACCTAAAGATGCAATTAGAGACCAAGAAAATGTGTCAGAAAGATACGGAAATAGTCCCAACTGTACTGAGCACTACCAGCTTGATTAAAAAAAAATCCAAACATCTCTTCCACAGGTTTGTTTGCAACTAGGGCTGCACCAAGGGCTATGTGAGCGGTGCCCAGGACGCAAGTACAGAAGGGGCACTGATATCATCACTGGGCTTCCAGGAAGCTCAAAAAGAGTGAGTTACTGCATGTGACTGAGGCGAAGGGGGGCGCCAGATTTGTCCGTTGCACAGGGCACATTTCTAGCTTGGTACGGTTCTGTGTGCAACCCTTTCACACCTGGGTCATAGAAACATGATGGCAGAAAAAAAACAAATGGCCTATCTAGTCTGCCCTTCTCCCACGGTATACCTGAAGGTGCGTCACTGTTGTCAATGCTCATGTCGACCCTAAAGATGGGAAAGTCATTCCTACCTCCATCCTGGAAAATCCTGGCCATCTCTTTCTCACCAGCAGACCTTGCTGGTAGGTCATGGCCAGTAACAAATCATGGGTCAAGTGTCACTTGTCTGACTCCACCTCCTCGCACTTAATCTCCATGAGCTGAGGATGCTGGGAGTGCCCGAAAGGAAGAGCTAAGGGGGTAAAGTGGTGATAGTCGAAGACGGTGTCTAAAAGACCAAAAATACTGCTGTGGAAACTAAAATCACCACAAATAATTCTATTTTGATTATGTGAAAAAGTAGAATTAATATTTGGTGAAAAGACCTCAGATTGAGCTGAGCCTAAATTATTTCATTTAAGACTTTAGCGCTGCACATCAAGGGTCTGTAAAACTCCATTTTTTAAAATCACTGTGCAGAATATAACAGCATCTATTCAAACCTTAGGAAGTAGTGTCTAAAAACTTTAGAATTGTACCAACATTTTACTTCTTCCTCTTCTGCAGCTGTTTTGGGATATATACCTGAATAGTAGTTCTGTTGATGGGCAATCCTCATAGACAAATAGAAATTAAGGGGTATGTTTACTAAACTGCGTTAGTGCAATTCGCGTTAGGAGCCGCGTTAGTGGAAGGAAAGCCAAAAAAGGACATGGGCGGTACATCGTAACCAATAACGCGCAGTTGCGTGCGGTATTGCGCGCCGCGCAGCAACGATCGCTACAGCGCGCGTGCTACTGCGCGCAAGCTTAAGACAGCGCGCAGACACCCAAATACAGAAACAGAGCTGTAGCACAATGGTTACTACACAGACTGATGGTACAAGGGTCATGGGTTTGATTCCCCAGTGTGCCTAATGAAGAAGGCTGGCTGAGGTGTCATGTGCAACCCTTTGAAGGCCTACTATAATATTTTATCCACATTCTGCAGCTGGGTTAATGTTTTCACTTGTCAGGAAAATTGTACCCGTCGTATCCAATATGTTCCAATAGTGACGTTCCCTCTGGCATGGTCATGTATGCTATACCATTTGATAGGAATATATAGGCAGAGGTTTGGATCCCAAAAGTACTGGGATTGGCCTGGAAAGGGTTAAGTAGTGGGCTGTGAGGAAAGTTACTTGTACCTGAATAGTGCTGCCAGCAAACACACCCTCACAGTGGCGTAACCTAAGGTGCCACATAAGGCACCCTAGAGGGCACTCCATAGGGTACATTATAAAGTGCGCTGTCTGCCAAGGCACCCTATAATGTCCCCTATAGGACACCATATAAGGCACCTTATAAGGTGCTTTATAGGGCACCGAATAAGGCGCCCTATAGGGCGCCTTATGAGCCACCCTAAGGGGACTACCCTGAGGGTGGTCCTGCTGGCAGAACTAATATACAATAAAAACAGACAATGCCTAAGACAGCCCTATTGATGAACCCCACTGTGGGTTTAGGACCCATGACCTCTGGCTCCACAGGCAGTGTAGTAACCAGTGGGCTAGAGCTGCTAACAAACAACTGGCTGGCTACAGGAGGACTGCACGGCACCACACCCACATTCTGCTG
This sequence comes from Ichthyophis bannanicus, assembly GCA_033557465.1. Taxonomy (NCBI): domain Eukaryota; kingdom Metazoa; phylum Chordata; class Amphibia; order Gymnophiona; family Ichthyophiidae; genus Ichthyophis; species Ichthyophis bannanicus. Next base: position 34,078,674 of record CM066047.1, on the reverse strand, counting down.
TGGTTACCAGGATAGGGTTAATCCACCCGTACCCATGATGCACTGCACATGCAAATCAGCAGTCGAGAGATGGGCACAAGAGCAGGTATGCACCCCCACAGCACCTCGGCCCTGTAGGGGGACAGACCGTGTGTGGCACTGCCACAGAGTAGCCACAGACACACACATTGTGCGGGTACAGTGCCCACCCTGAGGTTGAAGTGGGGCCCCCAGCACCAGGTCCACAGCACCTTTCATGGCTGAGATACGCCATGCTGCAGGTCCCCATCAGTGTGTGATAGGTAGCTCCGTTAGACACACCTAGGATACCGCTCTGTCTGTTCCCCAGCAGGACTGCTGTTGCTGGTCCCCTCTACCGCTGCCATTGCAGGGGGGTAGACTGTGGATCTATTGGTGGGTGACCCTGTTTCCCACCCTAAGCCCCAGAGGGTGGGTTGTGTGGTGGTAGATGATCTGCCCATGGGTCCATACACCCCCCCCCCTTCACCTACAGCAGGTAACCTTGGCACCAACACAGGATATGCACTATTCTGAGTGCATCATCGCCCATAAGGACTAGACATGACTGAGACATACAGCAGGGATACATCTGTGCCCTGCTGTATGTCTCAGTCATGTCTAGTCCTTATGGGCGATGATGCACTCAGAATAGTGCATATCCTGTGTTGGTGCCAAGGTTACCTGCTGTAGGTGAAGGGGGGGGGTGTATGGACCCATGGGCAGATCATCTACCACCACACAACCCACCCTCTGGGGCTTAGGGTGGGAAACAGGGTCACCCACCAATAGATTCACAATCTACCCCCCTGCAATGGCAGCGGTAGAGGGGACCAGCAACAGCAGTCCTGCTGGGGAACAGACAGAGCGGTACACATCCATAACGCAATAGCGGACAGACGGCAGTCCTGGATATGCTCAGCTGCCCCCCACCATTACCTGACATTCCCCAGCAGCAGGCCTCCAGCCGCTGCACCCTGCAAGGTGTTCCAGCAAGACACATACTAGCTGCAGACAGTCCGCCAGCTAGTCCATAGTGCATGGTCCTGGAGGAGATGCATGTACCCAGAACACAGGGGATGTCAGCATACACACCAAGCAGATAAGTCAGTGATTGGACCCCAAAAGGAAACCCATATATATTACATGAGCAAAATGCTATATAGCACTATGGGGGAACCTAGCCATGCCGTGGTCACTACTCAGTCAGGGCGAGAGTGACCTCCCAGCAGGACATGCTGTGGCCACTGTCTGTGCAGGTGGTACCGGGCACTACAATGTCCGAGCCATTGCCCTATGCCCAGCGCAGATGCGGCCAGGCCAGGCCACCCTATCCAGGCTATTCCCATGGTACCTTGCTCCTCATTATGCACATTGGCAGGCCAATACTGGGAACAGTGCTAGCAGTGTGGGCTGTGGAGGATGTTGGAAGCCACCACACACTGGATAGACAGACACACACTCCCCACACCTATGCCAGCATTGTGCAACTATAGAGGTGTTGGGCAGCCTAGGCCACCACACAAGTCCTGAGCACAGTGCAGGCATGGCTATGGTACGCAATACTGTAGGAGTCACTCCCCAGGTTGGTAAACACTGTCAGACACATGACCTGTAGCACACTCCACATACATCAGAAAGGTTGCTATGATGCAGCTCACTCAGACACTTGTACCTAACCTAGGAATTGCTATCTGCCAGTAATCCTAGCAACCTTTTGATAGATGTGTACCATATTCCCCGGTTTAGGGTGGCATTACTAAGGTATGCAAGTGCTAGTATTGGGAGATGCACGAAGAGCCCACAGTCCTGCCTCTCCAGAAGGCTGTGGATAATAGGGCCTGTGGGTGCGGGTGTGTCTGCCCCTGTTGGCTGTTGCTTTACGGCAGAGGTTCCCAACTCCAGTCCTGCGGTGCCAAACACTGTTCGGGTTTTCATGCTGTCCCTCATGAATAGGAAGAGGAAATGAATGCTGTCCCTCATGAATAGAAGAGGAAACGTTAATTCTTTAAGTACATTCCCTTAATATGTTACATCGAACGTGTTTTTGTAGTTAATATCGAGAGGTAGGACGTTCGTAAGAAGACCAAAAATTTTTCACGTGGTCCCTCATGAATATGCATGAGATACATCTGCATACCATGGGGGTGGCGCATAGAAATGCAGCACAGGCATCTTTATCAGAGGCAGCATGGAACTGGAATGGTGTTTGGCCCTCCAGGACTGCATTTGGGAAGCTCTGCTCTAGGTAATGTGCATGTTTATGGTGTCTGTGCTCTGTAGGGTAAAATGTTGTTGTTTTGGGCATGTTTACGTCATCTGCAAGAATGGTTCTGCCTGTATTAGCACGTTATAGTAGTGGGTAAAATATGAAGACTGGGTTGGCGGAAACCACAGCTGGGACCTGAACCTGTGACCTTCTGCTTCTGAATACAGTGGTTCTGTGCACTGCACCACCATGTTCTCACAGAGATGGTGCATTCCCTGGTGATATCATGACTGTTGGTCAGAGAGGGCCTGTCTGTTGCAGTGCATGCCACCCACCTACACAGGGCTAGGCCACGGTCTGCTCCGGGCAGCTGCCACTGCCCCCTCCACCACCAGTATCCCTCAGCCACCATGCTGACATGCCCTTCTGCTGGTGGTGACCGGTCTCAGGCCATCCAGTGTGCAGGTAGGCGGCCGCCTATGGTGCGTGTTCTAGGGTAGGGGTGCCTGCATAGACGTCCACTCTCCCCCCCAGCCCCACCTGCCAGTGTTCCGTGCCCTTGGGGGTTGCTGTTGGGTACTCTCCCCTGTGACGCTTTGGGAAACACACTCGTGCCCATGTTGGGCCCTCATCAGTTGCTGTCTGGCTCTACTGTTTACGCATTCCTATGGGCCAACTGAGCATCACCCTAGTCAGGGCCGGATTTACCTTGAGTGAGGCCCTACGCCAACAAAAATTGTGGGCCCCCAGCAGGGGAGGCCCAAGGGGGGTGCGGGGCCTCATTTGCATAAGAGGCCTCATTTGCATAAATATTTGCATAATGTTACCATATACTAACATTTAGTAAACGTGCCTCTTAATGAGTGTATGGATAAAGAAAGACTAAAACATTTCTACATTACTATAATCCAGTGCCAACTGCCAGACACATTAGGAACTACTACAAACACTGCCCATTTAGAACCCATAGCAAACCCGCCGTATCCTAACAGCACTACCAGGACTCACAAAGCACCATCCTCTACCAATCAAAAGGCAACACTGCAAATATTAAACCAATACATTTCAGAGAACAACAATACATGACCTACTGGGGAAAGAGAACAAGTGGCAATGTCAAATAGGAATTATATAAACAGAACACCTCAGCTCAGTTACACATGCAGAACATAGACCATCACCAAACAAGTAATCACAATTTAGAAACAGGAAGACAATAATTAAACTGGGAATCCCAAAAGCCAAACTTGGAATGTACAACACTGTAGAAATAAAACTATACATTAATTTGCTCTTGTACTAAACAAAGCGCAGACGTTAATGATGCACATTTACCAGAGCTGACATATTCCAATTAATAAATTCAAAATAAAGAGATATTTTTCTACCTTTTGTGCATTTTTTTCAGTTGCAATTGCTCCAGCCACTTTCTTCTGGTTTCTTCGTGTCTTCTGCTAACTCTCCATCGTCTGCTGTCCATTTGTCCTTTCTTCTCTCTTCTAGTTTTTTTCCATTCTCTCTCTCTACATCTGCTTTAACATACTAATCTTTCTCCTTTTGCTCTTTCCTCATTCCTATTTCATCCACTCAAATTTTACCCCTCCATCCTCGATCCCCACTTACTCTCCCAATACCCGGCCAATTGTAGATTTTTTTTATCCCTCCCACACAAAATATTTTTCCCTTCTCCATTTTACTCTTCCTGCCCCATCCCATTCTAATCCTCCCCCAACATCAGCTCCCTTCTAGTTCCAGCCTCACCCAGCATCCATTCCCTTCTAGTCCCTGCATCAGCCCATTTCCAGTCCTAGCCACCCATCAGCCCATTTCCAGTCCTAGCAACCCCCCAACCCAATACCAGTCCTAGCCCCCCCATCAACCCACTTACAGTCCTAACCCCCCATCACCCCATTTTCAGTTTAAGCCCCCCCTATAACCCATTACCAGTCCTAACCCCCCCCCCATCAGCCCACTTCCAGTCCTAACCCCATCAACCAATTTCCAGTCAGCCCCCCATAGCCCATTGCCAGTCCTACCCCCCCCATCAGCCCACAGCCCATTACCCATCCTAACCCCATAAGCCCACCTCAAGTCCTATCCCCTCCCCATCAGTCCATTTCCTGTCCTAGCCCCCCCATAGCCCATTATCAGTCCTAACCCCCCCGCATAGCCCATTACCAGTCCTAACCCCCATCAGCCCACAGCCCATTACCAGTCCTAACCCCATCAGCCCACCGCCAGTGTTAGCCCGCCCCATCAGCCCATTTATAGTCCTAGCCCACCCATAGCCCATTACCAGTCCTAATCCCCTCCCAACAGCCCACAGTCCATTACCAGTCCTAACCCCATCAGCCCACCTCCAGTCTTAACCCCCCCAGCCCATTTCCAGTCCTAGCCCCCCCATAGCCCATTACCAGACAGCCCCCATCAGCCCACAGCCCATTACCAGTCTTAACCCCCCCTCCCTAGCCCATTACCAGTTCTAAAAAACCCCCAACAGCCCACAGCCCATTACCAGTCCTAACCCCATCAGCCCACCTCCAGCCTTAACCCCCCCAGCCCATTTCCAGTCCCAGCCCCCCCCCCCAATAGCCCATTACCAGTCCTACCCCCCCCCCCCCATCGGCCTATAGTAACATTTAATAAAAAGAAAAACGCTGGCTGCCGCCGCGGCAGTATGGACTGTTCCTGCGGGGCCCCCTCTGCTGCTGCAGCAGCATGGACTGACCCGCGGCGCCCCCCTCTGCCTGGCTGAATCGTCCATCCGGGCCCCGCAGGAACAGTCCATGCTGCCGCGGCGGCAGCCAGCGTTTTTTTTTATTTATTTAATTTTAAGGCGGCTATTTTTGTGGGCCCTTGTCAGCTGTGGGCCCTATGCCACAGCGTAGGTGGCGTATAGGTAAATCCGGCCCTGACCCTAGTCCCCACTGTGGCCCAGCTGCGCCACTGCATGTGCCGCCTGCAGCCCTCTGTATCCCCTTTTCCAGCATCTGCCCGGTTGCCTGTTCCGACATGCCCGCCCTGATTTTGCGGGACATGTGCACGCCATAGGAACCCTGTCCGATGGTGGGGAAATCCCTGAGCAGCGCTATTTCACTGTGGGCCCATGTACCTTGTATGGGGACGGAGTATGGACCCTTCCACGAATTATATCTGTTCTATGGAGCTTACTCGGGGAGGGGGGGGTTGATGTTTCTCATTGCTACCACTATTGGCCAGCTTGGTTGTTTTTTTCCAATTTGTTGGGGTCATTTTCGGTGTTTCTGTGCCCTTTTGTTCTGTGCACATGTATCACACTTATCACCTTTTTTTGGTTTCCCTGCCTAGGCTGTACATTGCTGACACGTAAATGGTTTCTCTCCCCTTTAAAGTGCTTTTACCAGTAGGTTTTCATTCGCGTTGGAATTCAGCTCTGAAAATCAGCGCGTTAGCCTCTCCCTGCCCACTCTCCGCCCATTAACCCCTTCTCTCCGCCCTCTCTCCACCTTCTGCGGTGTTTTACCGCGCCACGGAGCATTACGCTTGTTAGCGCGTGATAGCGCGCCCTATAGCGCGTTTACGATCGTTAATGCGCTATAGCGTGCTAACGATCGTTAGCATTGTACAACGCGCGTTAATCACGTTTACCGCAGTTTAGTAAACATACCCCTAAGTGTTCATTGATTGCATTGTACTCTATTTCATTACAGTTCAGGACATGACATTTATTTTACACTTTATTTCCATCTATCACTCTGAAATGAAAAACATGTCCAAAAGCATCTATTAGCATAGCCTGAAGTGTCGAGGCCCCCTTTGTTACCATATACTGTAGCCATGTAGGTCCCACGAGTTAAAATACTGTAGAGGCTTCTCCGTTCTTACCATATAGTGAGAATATGAGGACCCTTCTGGTAACAGTACACTGTAGCTCTGGGACCCCTCTCACACACTGGAAGCAACACTTTGATTACAATAGGTAATAGCTATGGACAGGGGAAACCAACATAAAACCATTACATCGCCCTTTTATCAAAAGAGTGAGATTGGAAACCTTCTTTGAAGGTGCTATGCAGTTACTTCTCCATAATGCGTGGCTGTGTGCATTACTACATGCTAGGAAAGAGTCACACATTCCTTAATAGTGCTTGAAAGCATGGTTAAGCTCTATCAAGAATTTTTCTTCCGAAACTTACCTTTTTCAGCCCCTGTGCAGGTGATAGAAGGCAGCTGAGAGTGTGACACCCAACAGAAGCCTTCTCTCATCAAGATGTAGATAAACAAATGCCTGTTAAAAATTTGGTTTTTCTGGGGTGGATGGGGAGCACTTGGCACTAATGAAGCACCTTCCTAGAATAGTGTTGAGTCAATGCTCCCATTAAAGGGTTATGCAAATCCTGACGGCTAGTGATTAACTTATCTGTTCTAAGGCAATGCAGTAGAAGAAAATAGTTGCTGCAGCTTGAAATCTCGAGAGAGAGGTCTTCAAGAGATGGAGATTAGACCTTTGGCTTGCCACAGGATCCAGGTGAGGTAAGATGCGAGCTATCATGCTAGCAATTTGCCAGCAGAGGGCGCTCTGCCACTTACTTATCATCTCCATCACATACGCCACCAGGAGGCCCTGACGGGATATTTTTCTGGAACGTACAGAAATTGTTAATATGCTAAAATCTAGCACATATTAATGACGAACGGAGGAAATAGGGTGTTGCAAAAAATTAGAAGGAAGAATGGTGAAGACTAGAGGAAAGAGGAGGAATACAAGAAATCACATTCAGAATTAAGGGAGCTTCCTTTCCAGAATGTGCACATATTCATGCATTAGTCGATCTGAAAAATTCACGCTTGTCAGAGTTCTTGTGTCCTGAAATCCTCAAATGGGAATCCACGAAGACCGTAGTCTCGTAAGCCTTCTTTTCCTTCAGAAAGTAGACTAAAAAAAATATAAAATGGACAGTGAAAAGTAATGACAGAAGGACAGAAAATTAGATTGGAAGGGTGTAGTGTACACAATTTCCAGAGGCCTTCTTTAGATTCCACTTTTGGTTGGAGAGAGGGGAGGATGTAGCCAGTGGCAGGTTTGCTGACTGGACCTATTTGGATATTGTCAGTAGCACTGTCTGCTTTGTGTCAGGACAGTCCTGGAACTTATCTGGATAGCAGTGATCCATATAACCTAGAACAGGGAAAAGACTGTCCCAAGTTATCTGGATAAGTTATGTTATCCATATAATGGGCTGCACACCGTTGCTATCCAGATAAGATTTGCTCTAACTGTATTATCCGAATATTCAGCACCAGCTGAATAATCTGGATAGTGGTGTGGAATATCCAGAAAGTTTTAAACTGTGGCAGTTGGCGTTTAAAATAAAACACCGACTGCCATGGCTTAATATTGATCCTTTAGTACTGTATATGTGTAAATACTCAAGGATCCCTCTTTAAGCCTTAAAGAAAGCCAGACCCAGGTTGGTTGTCCACGGTGCTCAGTGTAAAGAAAGGAACAGACATTAGCCATGAGGGCACCAGCTTCAGGCCTTGGCATCAGGCACAAGGGCAGGAGACAAGCTGGGGGCTGGGGGCGTCAGGCTACACAGGAGGGTGTCCCAGGGAGGATGTTATATTATCTGCTGGGAGAAGAGGTGGTTGGAAGGGCAGTATAGCTGGATGATTTGAGAGCCGCTAGCATGGAGGTCAGCACCATGAGTGCAGTGATTTCAACATGGGAGCGGGTGGCGTCAGGAGAAGGGAAGATGTGTTTTCTTCTTTTCCACAGGGGAGGAGGAGGAGGGGAGCCCAGGGAGCCCTGCAACTCCAGTCCCGGGCTCTTCCACCATCTCTATGACCGGGAGGGACCTAGAGAACCCTGCTGCTTTGTACCCAGGGTTTTCATCATAAATGCCTCATTTTCATGTTAAAACCAAACCCAAAAGCAATATAATCTCCCCCTATTTAAAATATTTTTGTCAGAAGAGGCTGGAGGCGACTGAAAGGGAAACCCAGCTGCACCAGACAGCCCGTTCCTTTTTAATTATTTAAATAGAAATACTTTACTTAACTCGTGAAAGTGTTCCAGTGAAGTTTCATGCATCCCAAGATAGCGTCATAGCAAAAGCGGTCAGGTAGCATATCCACGACGCGCACGTTTCGGGCCCTAAGCCCTGTATCAAGTGTTCAAGCTCCTTAGATGTACCGCTCTGAAAAACATCCATATCCGCAAAGCTCCACTGGTTATAAGAGGGAAGACACACCCATTGGCTATCAGCTAATGTCAATCAATAGGAAGCTCCAGTCAACTAAATGGGAGACCCCACTGAAATCGGGGAATCCCTTAGCGTCATGGATGACGTTACAGCAAGCTAAACCATTCCACTTCCTTGTTCAATCCCAATGGATGGACAGCTTTCAACTCAAAAATCAACTGTTGTTCACGACTTTGTAAAGCAAAAAGCCGGTTCCCTCCCCGAGGATTCGGTGGAATAAAATCTAACACAGTCCAGGAAAAATCAGATTCAAACTGATGATGGCAGGTCTCACAATGCTCAACAAGGGGATCTGACAAAACCTTCAGCCGAATCCTAGAAGCATGTTCACTAAGGCGGACTTTAATTTTTCGAGAAGTCCTGCCAATATATATCAAGGGACATGTACACTGCAGGGCATACACAACATAAGTTGAGTCACAAGACGTCGGCCAACGACGCTGGTAAATTTGGCGTGTATTTGGATGAACCCAGTCAGCTCCAGTCATTGCCATACTGCAGAAAGCACAAGTTGAACACGTAGAATGTCCCCTAATACTAGGATCAGGAGGCAATGGGCGATCAGGGGGGGTTGCAGAACAAACCAATCGATCTTTTAAATTTAAGCCCCTAGAAAAAGCTATTTGAAGGGGCTTCCGAAAACATTGATGTAAACCCAAAACTCCCCAATGTTTACGAAGTATAGCCACAATCGAGGTACTCAAGGTACTTGATACAGGGCTTAGGGCCCGAAACGTGCGCGTCGTGGATATGCTACCTGACCTCTTTTGCTATGACGCTATCTTGGGATGCATGAAACTTCACTGGAACACTTTCACGAGTTAAGTAAAGTATTTCTATTTAAATAATTAAAAAGGAATGGGCTGTCTGGTGCGTCTGGGTTTCCCTTTCAGTCGCCTCCAGCCTCTTCTGACAAAAATGATATTTTAAATAGGGGGAGATTATATTGCTTTTGGGTTTGGTTTTGTCTTTATTGGATTTCAATTTTACCGAACCAAGGATTAGGTTCCTTTTCATTTTCATGTTAGACATGTAACCACTGTTCCCTCTAAGCTGTGCGTGTGTGCGCGCACACACACCTTGCCAAGCGAGCGCACATACTTTGCAACAGAGCGCACAAAAATTACGGTTCTGATTCTGATAGAAAACAACACAGACGTCTTAAAATTTAAAAGTTGTTGTGTATTTACGGTTTTCACAAGTTCTACAATATTTTCTAGTGCAATCAGTGTGGTGTAAATGCTGTATTCTGATGTGTAGTCAAATTTTAAAGTATATAACTCCAAGTGTCGTTATGTGGCACACAAAAATTTAACCTTCCTTCAAAAGCTGCACAGCTGATATTTTATGCGCACACAGCCTACAGAAAATTAGAGGGAACATTGCATGTAACATTGCATTAGAGGGAACATTGCATGTAACATTGCATTAGAGGGAACATTGCAGAGAAAATCCGGCACATAGGATGAAAAAGATGATGAATGGTGTAGAATGTCTAAAACCCAATGCAGAAACAGAGGTAGTGGAGCCATAGACCCCGGGTTGAGAACCCTTGATGTACATGCCATGGAGAGGAGCTGCTTTGCTTTGGGTTGCCATAAGTGAAATCAAAGACTTAACATAATATGTTAAGCCTCAACTACCTCACCTGCCGTCTTACCTTAATTTGAAAAGATTTCGTCCTATTTATTTGCAAACTGGTTTAATGGTTACAGCTACGACAAGTGCCCCCCCCCCCCCTCCTTGCATACATGAAACGTCTGCTACTTCTGGAGTCAGGATACTTCAAAAGAACAAACTTGCGTGAGTACTCCTAGCTGAGAAAGGGTCTGCCCAGTACTCTGTTCTAGAGCATCATAGGCATCAAGGCCTTTGTCAGACTTCACTGGATCCAGAACTCCTGGGAAGGTAAAACTTGGACTGATAATTGCACAGAAGGAAATCTGCCCCAGCTCCAGACTACAGGATGACAAACTACAGACAAGTGCAGAGGAGAAGATCTTTTACCTGTCTAGAACAAATGAGGGCAGAATAAACCCTCAGTCCAAAACTTCAAGGAAAGTTCAGCTTACATTTAGAAATCGGGAAAGGAAGGTTCCACACTTAACCAGAATTTAGGAGACAGTAAACTCCAGATCCAGACCTGGGTGAAAAAGGTTGTCTTTATCTGCTGTCATTTACTATGTTACTATGTTACATTTAGAACTTCAGACAATTCTCACTATGGATCTAAAATAAGAAAAGAAAAGTAGACCTTGGACATCTAGAGCTGTGAGGAAGGTAATCGCAGATCTAGAAATGCAGAGAAGGTAATCCCAGATCTAGAACTGCCGAGAAGGCAAACCTTGATCCTTGGACATTTAGAACTGTGAAGAAGGTAATCCCAGATCTAGAACTGCAGAGAAGGTAAATCTTGATTGAGAATTCAAGACTGGAAGTTTTTTCCTCAATTCAGACACAATTCCAGAGGATCAGAAGAAAACTGGGCTGGTGCAAAATGGGTGCAGAGTTATGGAGCCATTTGGTTCCTTTCACTCCAGTACTCAATAAATATCTGATTTAGGTCTATGGGTAGCTGAGGCTGATTTGCAAGGGAAAGGAAGACAGTACCAATCCAGCAATTAGATGTACAAAGCCCATCACTTGGCGTTGTCCTGCTCAGAAAGCCTTCTCCCAAGGCCCAGGAACAACAACAAAAAGTAAGCATCATATGACTCAGTACATAAGCTCTACTCCAGCTACCCTCAATTCTGCAGAATCTAAGAGGGTAAGTTTTTGCTTTTATTCTCTCTTCCCCATTTTTCTCCCAAAATCTCATCTTTTCCACCTCTTTTGCGGAGATGTCACAGGAGTCTAGTTATTACCCTGGTGTTCCTATGGTCCTGCTCTAAACATGACACATTATGGTTTATTAGACTTGAATTTGTGCTATAGTTCTAAATGTGACAAATTACACAGGTACACTACCAAAAAACTGCCTCCAGTTTTGCAACTGATTCCTATAGATTTTGGGGTGCTGAATCCAGGAAAAATAGCCAAAATGTTCCATCACGTCACGTTTTCTTGCAAAATTAGATTTCTTACCCATATAAGGAATGTTCACATAATTTCTTTTTAGCCGACTGCAGTTTATTTTCTTGGCCCAAAATAGAGGTTGTAATGGTTAACTAACTAGAAACACTCCCTCATGATATTTTAGAGTGTTTTGTATTCATTTTATACATTAACAGGACAATTGGGAGGCGGGGGGCTAAATCCAGTACTCGCGCTGGCGCATGTTCTTTCCTGTTCGCCTCGCCTCGTTCGCGCGCGCGCTCGCTCAAACACGGTGGTTGCGACATGAACGTTCCTGTCAAATTTCAGTTTCTTGCAAGTTCATTATTACCTTTTGTTTGCTCAGTCGTAATCCAGCTTTATTCCGAAGTTGTTCACTACAGTTGTAGTTTGCAGTGCTGTGTATTTGTGATGGCTCACAGAGCCAGAGGTTGCGTCAACTCTCCGGACAGTTTTTGTTTTATTTGTGGGGAATATACCGTGAAAAAGCGGCAGAGGAACATTTCTGCATTTATTAAAAAAGTATATTTCGCCTATTTCGGTTTGAAGTTAGGCGATCAAGACAAACCGTGGGCTCCTCACAAAGTGTGCAAGACATGTGAGGAAGATCTACGCTTATGGATGAAAGGTAAAAAACAAGCATTTTGTTTCGGAATACCTATGATGTGGCGTGAACAAAGAGACCACACCTTCCCTCAGCAATTAGGCCTATGCCTCATAGCAATGAAGTACCTGTGCCTGAACCACCAAAATCTTTGGATCATATTTGTGTGGACGGTTCTGATCATAATGAGACTCATCAGATGGCTTTTCCCGATGAGTCCAGTACTTCCGAGTTTGAAACTGAACCAGATCCGAAACCTGAACTTTTCTCTCAAGCTGAATTGAATGATTTAGTCCGGGATTTAGGACTCCCAAAAGATGCTGCCCAACTGCTAGGTTCTCGGCTTAAACAGAAAAATGTATTGTCACCAGGAACAACTTTTTATTGGTACCGCAACCGCGAGACACAATTTTTGAAGTATTTCAGCAAAGAGGAAGATTTGGTATTTTGCAACGATATATACGGAGTGATGGAAAAATTTAAACTCAAGTATGATCCTGCTGAATGGCGGCTGTTCATTGATTCGTCAAAAGACAGCATAAAAGGTGTTCTTCTTCATAATGGCAACACATTCGCTTCAGTTCCTATTGCTCACTCTGTTATTCTCCAAGAAAAATACGAGAATTTGGCCCTGATTCTTCAGAAGATTCGTTATGATTAGCATAAGTGGATGATTTGTGGAGACTTTAAAATTCTATCCATGCTATTAGGGCAGCAATCCGGTTTCACCAAATATCCCTGCTTCCTTTGCTTGTGGGATAGCCGGGCCCGCGACCTACACTAGGGGGAAAAAAGACTGGCCAATTCGGGAGTATTTGAGACCCGGTCAGAAAAATGTTCTTCATGAGAGCTTGGTACCTCGTGATAAAATTCTATTACCACCTCTCCACATTAAGTTGGGTCTCATTAAGCAATTCATCAAGTCCCTTCCAAAAGATGGTGAGTGCTTTCGGTACCTTTGCTCAAAGTTCCCCCGACTTTCTGAAGCAAAGCTAAAGGAAGGAGTGTTTGTTGGCCCTGATATAAGGAAACTCATTTCAGATGGAGCATTCGCTGAAACGATGTCTGAGAAGGAAAAAGAAGCCTGGGATTCCTTCAAGGATGTTGTTCTCAAATTCTTGGGGAACAGGCGGGATGAGAACTATAAGGATATTGTTGCCAGGATGCTCAATGCCTTCAAAGAACAAGGCTGTAACATGAGCCTGAAAGTCCATTTCTTGCGCTCCCATGTGAACTACTTTCCCGAAAACTTGGGGGCGTACAGTGAAGAACAAGGTGAAAGGTTTCACCAGGACATCAAGGACGCAGAGAGAAGGTACCAAGGAAGATGGAACACCACTATGATGGCTGATTTCTGCTGGTTGCTGCTGCGGGAAACCCCAGATGAAAAATACGCCAAGCAGAGCACCAAGAGAAGCATTCGGGGGAAGAAGAAACGGGCCCACCAGGAGATTGATTGACCCAAGAATGACTTTAAAATCTAAACTGTGTTGACAAATATCGTGTTTTTACTAAACTTTGAAATAAAAATTTGCTAGTTATTACCACAGTGTCGGATCTCATTTATTAGAATTTTATTTTCACACCATCGGGTGTTTGTCTTCATGTATTGCAATGGTGCAGTTTGCGTTTTCTATTCTTACATACATACCTGTACAACATTTTTTGCACATTTCTTTGCTTTGCTTTGTGTCTAACCTCGCTCTTATATGCTCAATGTTTGTGCACATGTATGTGGCTGTTTTAAGTGCAGACAATTTTGCTACCATCACAGTGTGTTTTGTTGACATTACTCTATTCTTATGTGCTGCCTTGTTACAATTTTCTTTATTCTTATTTGAATAACTACTAAACAATTAGTATAAAGAATTCATCCAAGAAACTTTTATCTCGATCGCACTCAATCTGAAACATTCACCTCAAACTGCTAACCCAATGTAGCAAAAACTCTGTACGTGATGGAGCAAATTGGTTACCAGATTTGGATTCAGCGCACCAAAAAACGTAAAAATCAAGCGAAACATTAGAGGCAGTTTAAAAAAAAATTTTTTTAGTGTACCTGTGTTATAAACAGATTAGCTTGTATTTATTTATTGATTCATTCATTCAATGGACGTTTCTAATGCAGGTATTTCTTTTGACATGATCTAAATGATAAACAGTGCAGGCAGAAATTATGAAATTACTGAGGTATTCGAATGCTGATGTTCTGGTCATCCTGCATGAATGTGCCTCTACGTCTCCAGTGATGCTCTAGAAGTGACAAACTGCAGGTTGGTATTACTCTGGTATTCCTATGGTAATGCTGTGACTATGAGCCATTACAGGATGGTTTTACTCTTGTTCCCGTGGCAAAAATATGTCACGTTGGTGACAAGGCAAAGCATTTTGATACGGTGCCTTACTCCTCTCACGGCTCTGTCAGAAGGAGAAAATTGCGAGGTGAGAGGATTAGTGATCTTAAACATTTACTCTGGCTCTGAAATCCCAAAGCTGCTTCTGCCCAAGTCCTGCATTGGAGTCCAAGATGCTGTCAGATGTGCGAGAATAAAGGCTTCAGGGCAGAGGAAGGACCTGCTCTTAGCACTCTGCTAAACCCGCTTACTAACAGGTCTCTGACCCATCACACCCTGCGATGGTGCTGTCACTGCTGAGCCAGCCTATCTAGGGCAGCTGTTAGTATGTTTTATGGTTTACAGAGTTGCCAAGTTACCCAGTTCCAGGAGTGAGATTTTAAGCCAGTCCTGTATTTTTGACAATCTCAACCTGATGCATTATGGGACCTGCAGTGTTAATGCCAATAGGTAAAATCAGGGGCTACAAATTCCATACTGCACTGTAAAGCGTAGTTACTTACCTGTAACTGGAGTTCTCCGTGGACAGCAGGATGAGTCAGCCACACCAGGTGTCGTCCACCGACGGCGCCTATACGGAAGTGCTCTCTAGAGCTCAGAGTCCTTCTGAGCATGAGCCAGAAGCCCCACCCCACTAGCCCGCCCCTAGCTAGCCAGTGAGTCTCTAGCTGTGCCCGGCGTGTCCGTGGCTAGGGGCGTGCTGAGGCCGACTTCGGCCTGGGGAGGAGGGTGGGAATGTGTGGCTGACTCATCCTGCTGTTCACGGAGAACTCCAGTTACAGGTAAGTAACTACGCTTTCTCCTAGGACAAGCAGGATTCGTCAGCCACACCAGGTGCCTCCCAAGCTGCGCGATAGCGCGGTTTAGCAGTGGAGATGGAGGCCGAGGCAAGGATAAGTGAAACATTTAAATAATTTTTATTCTCACACAGTGCAGTTTAACTTGGTAGGTTAACAACAGTGCAGTATAACTTGGTTGGTTAACAACACGGCCGACATGGCCGGCAATGGGGCCAACATGGCCGACTAACGATGCCCGCATGGGCAACAATAGGGCCAACATGGCCAACGAGGGAGAGGGCCAATATGGCCAACGGCCAAGATCACAAGGCCTAGAGGCGTACATCAAAGTTATCACATGGATGCACAGTCTGAGTCATTAGAGAGGCAGTGCTGTTGCATTAGCAGTGGAAAGGACAGCTTGTCCAAACGCGCAGCGAGCCTGCGTGTCCAAGTCTAGGCAGTAATGCTTTTGAAAGGTATGGGCAGAGGACCAAGTAGCCGCTCTGCAGATTTCCACCAGGGGAATGGAGCGCAGGTTCGCAATAGTGGCTGCCAGTGCCCTGAGCTGGTGTGGACCCACGTTAGGGGCCGTTAGCGCGCCTGCCAATTCGTGGCAGAGGCCTATGCAGGCCGAGATCCATTGTGCCATGGTGCGCTTAGTGACCGGGCGCGGCCGGGTCTGTTTGGGTCGTAGGAGACGAAGAGTTGAGAGCCCTTCCGCAGCGGGCCCGTCCTGAGGATGTAGATCCGGAGGGCTCTGGTGCAGTCGAGTGTGTGCAGTCTCTCCTCCTCTTGGGAGGAGTGGGGCTCAGGGTAGAAAGTGGGCAACTCGATGGTTTGGTTGATGTGGAATTCCGAAGACACTTTGGGGATGAACTTGGGGTGAGTGCGTAGGGTGGCTCTGTCTTGCAGCAGTTGTGTGTATGGTGCGTGAGCCACCAAAGCCTGGAGTTCGCTGATCCTGCGAGCAGAAGTGATAGCCACTAAGAATAAAGTCTTCCATGTTAGATGCTTCATGGTGGCCGTGAGGAGTGGTTCGAATGGCGCTTTTGTCAGCTGTTGGAGGACAATGTTTAGATCCCAAACCGGCGCAGGGGCCCGTATGGGAGGCTTTAGATTGTTCAGCCCCTTCATGAAGCTTGCAACCAAGGGTAGTGAGGCAATGGTTCCGTTGTTTGTGCGCTCATGGAATGCAGCGATGGCTGATAGATGTCCCCTGACGGAGTTGGTTTTGAGCCCCTGTTCCGAGAGTGAAGTGAGGTATTGTAGGACGCATGGAACAGGACAGCTGGAGGGGTTGATCCCTCTGGGGCCACACCAAAGGCTGAAGCGCTTCCACTTGAGGGCGTAGGATTTTCTGGTGGACGGTCTTCTGGCCGCCAGGATGATGTGCTGTACTTCCTCTGGCACGCTCATTGCGGAGAGGTTCCTCCGTTCAATCTCCACGCTGTCAGTGCCAGGGCACCCAAGTTGGGGTGTAGCGTGTGTCCCTCGTCCTGGGTTAGCAGGGTCTGGTGGAGAGGGAGGCGGAGGGGTGTCTCCTGCGATAGGCGTAGTAGCGTTGGGAACCACATCTGCCGGGGCCAGTAGGGGACAACAAGGATGGCCTGGGCTCGGTCCTGGATAATCTTCTGCAGTGTTTTGGAGATCAGGGGCGTGGGGGGGAAGGCGTATACAAGAGACCACTCCCCCCAGCACACGGCAAAGGCATCCGAAGCTACGCTGCTGGCTGTCGGTCGCTTGGAGCAGAATAGGGGGCATTTCTTGTTCTGGTCCGTCGCGAAGAGGTCGATGTCCGGTTGGCCCCAGCGGTTGAAGACGTAAGCGGTGACTTGGAGACTGAGGGTCCACTCATGTGGGTTTAGCTGTCGGCTCAGTCTGTCCGCCAGGGAGTTCTGTACACCCGGGAGATAGGATGCTCTTATCCAACAGTGTTCCTTTAGGATCAGCGACCAAATCTTGAGTGCTTCTCTGCATAGCGGTCGGGAGCCTGTTCCCCCCTGTTTGTTGACATAGAACATGGCCACCTGGTTGTCTGTCAGCATTAGAAGAGACTTGTTGTTGATGTATTGTTGGAAAGCCTGTAGTGCGTATCTTATGGCTCTGAGTTCCAGAAGGTTGATGTGGAGGCTGGTCTCTGCCAATGTCCAGGCTCCTTGTGTACGCAGATGGCCCATGTGGGCTCCCCATCCCGTCTGGGATGCATCTGTGGTGATAGTGACTTGGTGACTGGACTGCTGAAAATGCTTCCCCACCATGAGGTTCCGTTTGATTGTCCACCAGCGAAGGCTCTTCTTGGTGTGGACGTCGAGGGTGATGCGTAAGGAGAGCGGTTGTGTGCGCTGATTCCAACACGAGCGTAGGTGCCACTGGAGGGTTCGCATGTGCAGTCGTGCTAGAGGCAGAACGTGGGTGGTAGCGGCCATATGTCCCAGGAGGCAGAGGAGGGATCGGGCCGTTGAAGTAGTTTGATGGGAGGCTGCTGTGGCGAGGGAGGCCAATTTCTTCGCCCTCAGTGCTGGGAGAAATGCCTTCCCTTCCACGGTGTCTATGCAAGCCCCTATGAATTCCAGGCGCTGAGTGGGGACCAGATGCGACTTCTGGTGGTTTACCAGGAAGCCGAGGGCATTGAGAAGGCCGATGGTTCGTTTGATGGCCCACCGTGTCTCTTCCGGTGATGGTGATGACAGAAGCCAGTCGTCCAGGTAGGGGAAGACGTGTATGCCCTGCTTCCGCAGATGTGCGGCTGCCACCGCTACGCACTTCGTGAACACCCGGGGTGCTGGCGAGAGGCCGAATGGGAGGGACTTGTATTGATAGTGGCCCCCAAGGGCTTGGAAACGTAGATACTGTCTGTCCTGGGAGTGTATCGGGACGTGTGTATATGCGTCCTGCAGATCCAAGGAAGCGATCCAGTCCCCGCGTTGTAGAAGGGGGAGGATCGTGTCCAGGGAGTACATGCGGAACTTTTCTTTGAGGATGAACTTGTTGAGGTTCCTCAGGTCTAGGATAGGGCGTACACCTTCCGATTTCTTCGGTACTAGGAAGAATCTGGAGTAGAAGCCCTGGTTGGTTTGTTCCAGAGGCACAGGTTCGATGGCTTGGGTTGTCAATAGATGCATCACTTCCATGTGCATTGGCTGGGACGTTTCGTTGTCGTGAGGTAGAGGTTTCGTGGGGCGGCCATGAGGGCGAAGCATGAAGCGCAGGCGATATCCCTCCTGAATAATCCGCAGGACCCAAGTGTCCGAAGAAATAGCTTGCCAGGAGTCCCAGAAAGCTGTCAACCGTCCTCCCACTGGAAGGGTTGCCCGTCCCTGCGCGGACTGGTTGTCAAAAAGATGGATTGTTTTTGCCCGAGAGAGGTGGCTGTTTCTTTTGTTTCCTGTCCCGTTGTTGCTTATGCTGGTGTTGGGTTCCATAAGAGGATCTGTAGGCCGGCTGTTTGTAGCGTGGCTGTTGCCATTTGCGGTATGAGGGATACCCTTTGTAAGGGGCGTACGATTTTCTGTTGTAAGATCCCTTAGTGCCGGGGTTGCGCTCCAGGCCGTCCTCGGCAAGGGTTTGCAGGGTGGAGCAGTGCTCCTTCATATCGTTAACAGTGTCTGCCACCTTGTCCCCGAAGAGGGATTCCCCATTGCAGGGAGCATCGGCAATGCGTTCATGAGTGTCTTCGCGTAATCCGGAGGCTCTCAGCCATGCTAGCCTCCTCGCGGAGATGGCGGTGCCTGCCGTGCGTGTAGCAACCTCAAAGGAGTCATGAATTGTGCTGATGAGGTGCTTTCCGCATTCTTTTAGGTCGGCAACAATGGCTGAAACCTTTGCTTTTTCTTCGGATGGCAGCATTGTTGAGGCGTCCTTGAGAGTTGCCAACAGGGCGTCCTGGAAGAGGACGTGTTGAAACTGGTGTGCAGAAATGCGCGCATTCAGCATGGCGCCTGTGAAAACTTTCTTGCCGACGTCGTCCAGGAGTTTGTGGTCCTTTCCTGGAGGTGAGTTGGCATGATTGCGTGAGGACTTAACACGCTTTAAAGCAGAGGACACAACAATGGAGTGATGAGGCAACTGGTTTTTTCCCGAATCCAGGAGTTTGTTGGATTAGGTATTTTGCGTCCAGTTTCTTGGGGCACGCCGGAGAGGAGGCAGGGCTTTGCCATAGTTTAGTGTGCGTGTCTTTGAGACGCTGATGTATTGGCAAGGAGATGGGAGTCCTAGGGGCGTCGAGATATTTGAAAACCTCTGGGTCATCCTGTAAAGGATCTGGCGGAGTGAGGTTAAGGGTGGCTGCCACTTTACGCAAGAACTTAGGGTATGTAAGGTCTTCTGGGGCCATAACAGATGGTGCTGGATCAGCTCCTGCAGATGGTCTGGTGGATTGGGACTCCTCGCTCTGTACAGAGGTCGCTTTGCCCCTGGGGGAGTTGCATCCGAGCGGTGTGGCTACTTCCTCCTCCTCTAGACTAAGGAAGGATGATGATTCTGGATCTGCAGAGGAGAAGCTGCTGAAAGATTGGTTAGCAGGCTCTGCTGTCTGGTCAAGAGGGTCTCCCGAAGCAACGATCTGGGTGGTAGCCTCTGTGGACCCATCTCGTGTGGCTGCTGACCCCTTACGGAGAAGCTCGGTGAGGCTGGAGAGCAGCTGCAGTATGGTCTCTTGATTGGGGAGAGCACTGCAGGTGAACAGGCAGTTTGCAGGTTTGTCCCTGGATTGTGGAGAGTCCCTGCAGGAGGGCTTACAGCTGGACGCTGTGCAGACCGAGGGGAAAGTCTTTTGGACGGTCTGGAATCGGGGCTGAGGGAGGGAGCCCTTTGCTTCCGTTTGTGTGGAGCTTCGTTCCTGTGCTGGCTTTTGTCCCTGCTCCGATGTCGGTGCTGGTGCTGAGGGTTGCTTTCTCCGCTCCGGTGGCCGCTGTGTCCGCGATGGTGCCGGTGCTTGCTGCTCCCCTTACTGTCTCTGCTCTTACTTCTATGAGTTGACATGGAGCCGGCGCGGGGGGGGGGGCAGTCCTTGTCTGCCCCGAGGTTAGGGGAGGCCCTGTGACGCTCTGGGGAGATCCTGAGCTGATGACCAATGGGAGCGGGGGGGGCGGAGTCCGGTAACCCCTGACGCTGTCCAATAGGAGTTGAGTGGGCGGGGCTCGAGGCCACGATGTCGTCAAGATGGCCGCCTCCAGGGACAACGTGGTGAGAGCAGCATGGGACCTCCCGGGGGCTCAAATTGGCGTCGGGAGGGTTGCAGAGGCCCGAGGGGGATACGGAAGGGAGCCGCTTTTCACCCCGAGTACTTTTAATTTTGCGGGAGTCTGACCTTTTCGACGTTGGCTGCTCTCCGGTTTTCTTTTTTGTTGCTGGCTGCTTCCCGGTAGTCTTTGACGCTGCAGGAGCTTCGGGTAGAATCGCGGGGTCTCCTGTGCAAATTGCAGGGCCTTGAACTGCACGGCCGAGGATGACAGACCCTGAGGACGCATCCCGTGCCGGCGAGAGAATTTCTGGAGCCTCCTCGTTAAGGGAAGCGATGTACTCCTTCAAGGCATGGCTTCTCGATTTTAAAGCTCCGGGGGACATCTGGGAGCAGTGCTGGCAGTCCTGAACCTGATGGCCTGAGCCCAGGCATCGAACGCAGCGGTCATGAACATCGGAGCTGCTCATTTTCCTCGAGCAGGAACTGCATTTCTTGCATCCAGGTTTTGATGAAGGCATCTTCTTGTGAGTATGTTGATTATATTTATTTTCTGGCTGAGAGAGATTAGATCCGCGTGTAGTAGGCACGGCGGAAGAAAAAGGACTGGCTAGCTAGGGGCGGGCTAGTGGGGTGGGGCTTCTGGCTCATGCTCAGAAGGACTCTGAGCTCTAGAGAGCACTTCCGTATAGGCGCCGTCGGTGGACGACACCTGGTGTGGCTGACGAATCCTGCTTGTCCTAGGAGAATGCAAATGTAAAACAAGAACTGGCGAAAAAGCTCACTCCTGGAATTGGGAAACTTGGCAACTCTGGGTTTGGTTGGTGAACCATCTAGTTCATAAAGGGGCTGGATAGGAAAAACTGAACATTCAAACCTAAAAAAAAAAATCAGCCTACACTGTCTTATCATCTCTTCATCAATAAGAAATCCTGGGATAAGCACAGAGAATCCTTAGCAGTGAGGTTCATGACTGTCATGCTATGCACAAAACTAACCCATTTGGAGAAACTACCCCAAAAGATCCTTTAGTTGCAGAAGCAGGGCCAGTGCAAGGTATTAGTCCTAGAATATCACTTCCACCCCTCAAGGGCTGCAAATGGTTTGTGTTTCAGGATTTCTCTAATGCATATGCATGAGATAGATTTGCATATAATGTAGGAGGCATGCATGCATGCAGTGCTCTCTCATGCATATTCATTAGGGATATCCTGAAAACCTGACTCATTGGGGCCCTCAACGACTGGGAGAGAAGAGCAAAGCTTTAGAGGCCTTGGGGAGAGGGACCCTAGAAGCAGGGTTTTCTCTCCAACCCAGGGCCAGCAGGAGTTAAGGTTGCCACTGCCTCCAGATTTGCCAGGCAGGTTGATCCGTCCAGTCCTGGGTTTACCCCACTCCATGAACTTGTCTTGTTTTTCTTAGGGAAATGGGAATTGCAAGTTCTTGTATCCACTTGGGTAAACCCAGGACTGTATTCACCTATGGACAAATTCCAGCTGCTAGTCATGGACTGGAGGGAAATCCCTGCCAGCAGGAGTCTCTCTTCCCTCTCCCCTCTCCCCAATGATTAGCATAACAGAGGAGACCCATGGGGAAGGAGAGGCTGAGGAAAAGCTTTAAGCAAGAAGGAGACATGAAACCATATCAAACACCACTTATGTAAGGCAACAGCAGATCCCCCCCTCCCCCCCATCTACATCTCTGACTCCAGTTCTGAAAACGATTTTGTTGTGATACAGCTTTTAAACTTCATCCTGGTATTACACCTCTCCCAGGGCAGAGGTTCTTGGCAACTCATAAACAGCTGTCTGGCCCTCCTCACAAATATTTACTTCTGAACATTTGCGCTGGGTCCAGATTAAACAAAAGAGCCGTTTCTGGCCACATGACTCTGGCAAAAGCACCTTAACACTCAAAGGAAAGGAAGAAGACTTTCTGTATGTTTCAGCGGAAATGTTTGGTTTCTGCATTGGACTTCAAGTATACGCCTAACACACAGCATGAGATACAGAGATGCACTGAAAATAACACACAAAGACTGTCATAAAGAGAAACACAAAATAATCCTACACACCAGTATTCAGCTGGTTCAGTCACTGGATTAAGTTAAACACTGACGCTAGTTTTTAACTTTATTCATATATTCAGCAGTTTCTATAGTCCTACTGGCTATACACAGCTTTTTAAATCGACATATGAGTGTCGGTCCCTGCTCTTTAGAGCTTACAATCTGGTCTAGGCAGACAAAAAAGAGGTTTGTGTTAGAACACTGAGGTCATAACTGGGAAAAAATAAACTAGGTAAAATCTGGATGGGATTAAATGGAGGAATAGCCACTTTAATAAATAGTGCAGAGCTGCAAGGAATGAGGCCTTTTAGGAAAGTATATAGGAAACAGGCAGTGGGGTGGGCGGAATTCTAAATCCTTCTTTAAAAACACATGGACAGCTCAGTACTCTGACACACGACTGATCAGCATTTTAAAACCAGTTTCATACAGTTCTCTCCAGTACTAACAGGAACAATATTAAGGGAAAATACTTTTAAAATCAGAACATAAAATGCATAGACAGCTAAACATGGTACCCAGCAATGACAACAGAAACACAATTGTCTTATCTGAAAACCCAAGATGATCAGTCCATAAGCAAAATAGTTTGTAGACACACCAGCCATAGCAAGTCTCCAGGTGAGTGATAGGTTTGAGGACAGGGACCAATTTCTGTTTCGCTAGTTGGGTAAAGTTGCAAGAAATCGCACAAAGGGGCAGGTCATAAGTGTTTTTATTTTATTTATTTATTTTATTTTATTTTTATTTTTATTTTCCAAGCTCACAAACAGTGGCAGTGGGAACCAACACTTGAGCTTCTGGAAACGCAGGTTTCATACCGGAGATGGAGGCTGACTTGCGCCCCTCCGCACCTCATTCCTGCCCCATCTTCACTCCCTGGCCATGTCCAAAGGCTGAAGGTGCCTCGGCGCCGCACCAGGTTGCGGCCAAATTGGCGATGCCGAGTAGAGAGGCTTGCAGAAGGCCCGTTTGGCGCAGAGGCAGGACAGCGCTGAGCTCTTAGCACCGGCTCCTGGGCAAAATTGCCATGATCCCGGACTAATGGTTTACCCGGGCAGTAAGGGAGGGCTCTCCTCATCTGCTCCGCATCAGGCGCGACCGAGAATGGCCTTGCGCCGGGGTTTTGGCCTAGAAAACTGGAGTGGGATAGGGCTCTGATGCTCATCCGCTCCGAGGCTTCGGCGAGGACTACAGTTCTCGTCTTGTGGTCCTAGAACCGGGTCCTGGAGTCCGTGCCGACGCCTCTGCGCTGAACGGGATCGTCAGCGATGGAGGTGTCATCAGCGCCGGCGCCTCCCCCATCATGACGTTTTAGTCGGCGCCGACCAATGGCGCCGTCGGGGGAGGAGCTTGGTCCTGACGTCAGAGGCAAGATGGCCGCCGCCATGGGGGCCTCGTGGACGGCCGGATCGGGTGCAAGAAGAAGAAGGCACCGTTCTGACCTGGCGGCAGGGGGCATGGAGGAGCAAGGTGGCAGCCCCGTATCCTCCCCACGTGTGCAGGCGGAATACGGGCAACTGGTGAGCGGGGACAGAGGCCTCCTGGGCCCGTCCCGGGCTGCCGTGGGGGCTTAGATATCCTGGGCTGCAGCGTTGCATCTTTCCGCGACCATCCTTAAGCCTGCGGCTGGGGGAGGAGGCCCTTAGGCGCACCCTGAGCCGAGTCGGAAACTGGCAGCGGAGTCCCCCGGAGACACATGCGGCCAAGAGCCCCGACAGGGATTTTCTGCCGCTGGTAGGTCCAGGAGCCGTCGCATCTTGCCGCGACCATCCTTAAGCCTGCGGCTGGGGGTGGAGGCCCTTAGGCACACCCTGAGCCGAGTCGGAAACTGGCGGCGGAGTCCCCCGGAGGCACATGCGGCCAAGAGCCCCAACAGGGATCTTCTGCCGCTGGTAGGTCCAAGCTCAACTTCTTTCGGAGAATGACTTGTCCAGGACCAGGGATGACTGCTGGAGGTAGGGTTTGAGTCCTAGCTTTGTTGCATAGCAAATTGTCTCAGCCATTAGGCCATGTCCTCTCTTGAGGATGAACCCCTGGTCCTCTGGCAGTTGGTGCAAGTGGATCTGAAATGAGAAACTTTGACAAGAATTAATGGCAAGTTTTGCAATAGATAGACATAAATATGCAGTAGAAGATAATTATTCAGAACGTTTTTAAGGAGAGTAGAAAATATCCGTCTTGCTGGCAAGGCGGAAGAAGTGAAAACTGGTTAGCTAGGGGCGGGCAGGGGGGTGGGGCCAGTTGGCCCATGCTCAGAAGGGCGAAAGCCCTTCTGAGCTATGGAGAGTACTTCCGTCTCGGCGCCGTCGGATGACGTCACCAATTGTGGCTGACTCATCCTGCTTGTCCTAGGAGAACTATTGAGAGCTGAACCATTAGGATACACCCAGGGCCAGAATTAGACTTGCTGGAGCCCCCAGGCAGAACTTTGGGAAGGGCCCCAAAGCTCACCAACAAGCTGGATCTTCTTTAGCCTCCAGCTTGTTTGGAGACCCCTGTGGTAAAGAAGTCCAGGGCAATTGCCCTGGTTTCAGCCCCCTAACACCAGCTCTGGGTGCATACGATCACTGGCACTTGTTTGGGATGCCAGGAATCCTCTTTCCTAGCTCAGGAAATGAACTTTATTATGAACCCTGCTGAACAATTATTCACACCTGTCCTGTTTTTTTCTTGTAATGTGCACACTTCCCAAAGGGGGCAGGTAATAGGAAAGGTGATAGGTCATCACCCCTAATCTGGACAGTCATTGGTGGATGACATCCAATATCTCTCAATCATTGTTTGCAATGATGTAAACTCAGAATACGAGGGTCTGACTGAGAAACTCACATTGGGACAAACCCTTTATTATTGACTGGGTTCTGGAGGTACAGGCAGATAGAGCGACATGCCCAGCGAGGACTTTCTGGAGGCACAGGGAGATGAAGCAACTTTCCGAGAGCCAAGCACATGTCTCAGGATTCTCCTACCCCCATAGGAGCACTGCAGCACCCACTTTCCCGTTTGTTTTGCATGATGTCCGTACTTTGTCTTGTCTAATTTCCCTCTGATGTGTGCTCTCCTCTTTAATATTAAATAAGAGCTCTCAGTCTCTCCCGTCCATAATACAGGAGCCTTAGTCTGTCCTGTGCATTATTAATGCCATTTTAAAAAAATCCTGGCAGCCCATCCGTAGCCAAGCAGCCTAATGCCTCTGTCCATATACAGTAAAACCATCAGAACCTGTGACTAGGACCAGCATTACCAGAAGGAAGTCTGCCCATCTAGCCTCCAGATATCTCTTTTTAGTCTCTCATTTGGCTCCTGTTGATAGATTGTCCAAGAAAATTGTTTATGGAATTTCTGAAGTTCAGGACTTGAAAACAGGCCAGGAATGAAAGCATTAAACCTTCACTACGAAATGCTAAGAGTAAGCACCGTCTTTCTGCTTTCCAGCTGCCTCTTGCCTCCTTGGCTCCCACCTCACTCAACCAAACTCTAAACACATCATTTTTGTTCCAGCTGCATTCAACTGCCACTTATATGAGTTTCTGCTTTTTTAAGTTTTATCACTGCCCGGTTTTGGTGTACGAATAACTAAAATAGATTGAGATCTGCTGTTATAGAGATGACTATTGAGTGTCAATGATCTTACAAACAATGGTGTCTGATTTCTGTCTTTATCTGGGTATCATCAGTTGGATGTCTGTACCAGGATGAATGCGGCCTGCGCAGGCTTGAAGGGGTTACGGACACATAGCCTGCAGTAAAGATCTTGGCTTCTGGGGCTACTGTCAGGTGATGACCCTTCTGACCCTCATGCCCTAAAGCTCCTTTCCCAAAGCTCCTCATTCAGCCTCCAGTTCTGCTCTACCATTCCTACTCACAAGCATGGCCACTGCCTTGATCTTCTCCTAGAACTGCTCACCCTCAAACTTCTCCACCTCATTTCTGCCCTTATCTGACCATCACCTGCTAACCTTCACCACTTCCCATTTTGGTCTCACCCGATCTCCACCAACATGTTCAGGAATCTTCACACTGTCGACCCTTCAGCTCTCTCCACTGCTGTCTTATCACTTCTCTCCTCCACTATGTCATCTGAATCCATTTATTTTATATACTATCTTATCAAAGGTGTCAAGGTGGTTTACGAGGAACACTTAGAACCCAATTTTACATAGAACGGTATGAAATTAACGTGATTTAACTGAAATAATTTAGGATAATTAACTTAATTGATGGGGCAGAATCCCTGTTAATGGGGGACATGCTTTATCTCTCTGTGCCTATATGACTTCCTCACTGGGCATGTCGCTCTATCTCCCTGCGCCTCCATGAGCCAGTCAATACTGCTCTGTTGATGGGGCAGTATCCTCCTATAACACAATACTCTCCTCTGCTCTGGATGCATTTGTTCCTCCCATTCCATGCCCTATAAGGTGTACCGTACCTCAACCCCGGCTGTCCTCAACAACCCTCTATCTATGTTTCTGTGTCTGCTCAGCTGAGTGCTTTTGGCTAAAATCATGTATCCTTGTTGACTACCTACATTTCAAATTCATGCTAACCTCTTTGCAGTCAGCCAGAGCTCTCGCCAAGCAAGAGTACTATGTCCATCTGACTAATTCTCTTGCCTCTGACCCTCACCGTCTCTTTGCTATTCTCTCCTCAAGGTCCCTCCTCCCCCTATCCCTCCTTCACTGTCTGCCCAGACCTAGGCTGACTACTTCAATGACAAAATCCAGACAATTAGCCTTGAATTTTCTTAGGATCACCTCCACCTTATCTTCCCCCTCTTCAATCTGAAATCCTTCCCTTGCCTTCGGTCACCCTTTCTTCCTTTTCTAAGATCACTGAGGAGCAAATTGCAAATCTTCTCTCCTCTAAACTGGCTACCAGCTCCTCTAATCTCATCCCCACCCGTCTACGTGACCTGGTGAAAAGCGGTATAAAAGTTCAGCCAAATAAATAAATGAATCTCTTCCGTCGTCATCCCTTCCATCTGATATATCCTTAATCTATCGCTTTCCACTGCAACTGCTCCTATGGCCTTCATGCGTGTTGTGTTTGCACCTCTCCTCAAACACCCTCACTAGATCCAACCTGTCCTTTTGGTTATCGACCTATCTCTCTCCTTCCCTTTGCTTCAAAGCTACTTGAATGAGCAGTTCACCACTGCTGTCTTGACTTTCTTTCCTCTCAAGACCTTCTGGACTCACTGCAATCTGGCTTTCATTCTCTACATTCCACAGAGACAGCCCTTGCCAAAGTCTTCAGCAACTTGTTCATCGCCAAATCCAAAGGCCTCTACTCAGTTCTCATCCTTCTTGACCTTTCTGCTGCCTTTGACACTGTTGATCCCCAACATCTCCTTGATACCCTGTCCTGACTTGGATTCAGGGGCTCTGTTCTGTCCTGGTTTTCTTCTTAGCTCTCCCATTGCACTTTTAGTGTATGTTCTGGTGGTTCTTCTTCAACTACCATCCCGCTTTCAGTTGGTGTACCTCAGGGCTCTGTCTTGGGACCTCTCCTTTTTTCTCTCTATACTCATTCCCTTGGCACATTTATCTCTTCCCATGGTTTTCAGTACCATCTCTATGCTGACGACTTTCAGATCTACCTTTCTGTGCCTGAAATTTCTCCAGGAATCCAGGCCCAGATCTCTGCCTGCTTATCCAATATTGCTGCCTAGATGTCTTACTGCTGTCTGAAACTGAACATAGCCAAAACTGAGCTCCTTATCTTTCCCCCTAAACCCACTTCCCCCTTCCTCTAGTCTCTATTTCTGTGGATAATACTACACTCCTCCCTGTTTCCTCAGCTCGCAACCTTGAAGTCATCTTTGACTCTACTTTCTCTCTACATACATCCAAAAGATAGCTAAAACCTGTCGCTTCTTTCTCTATAACATTGACAAAATTCATCCCTTCCTTTCTACGCACACTACTAAGACACTTATCCATTCCTTACTCGTAGTCACCTCCTGTCTAGACTATTGCAACCTCCTCCTTGCTGGTCTCCCTCTGAATCATCTCTCTTCCCTTCAATCTGTTAAAAATTTAGCTGCGCGGCTAATCTCCCGCCAGGCTCGATATGCTCACATAATCCCTCTTCTCAAGTCGCTTCACTGGTTTCCTATTCATTTCCATATCCATTTCAAACTTCTCTTACTGGCCTATAAGTGCACTCATTCTGCAGTTTCTCGGTACCTTTCCTCTTTTATCTCTCCCTACACCCCTCCTTGGGAATTCCACTCTTCTGGAAGTTCCCTTCTATCTGTGCCCTTCTCTTCTATTGCTAACTCCAAACTTCACTCCTTTCACCTAGCTGCTCCTTATGCCTGGAACGAGATACTTGAGTGTGCATCAGTTTTCATCTCTGGCCCTTTCTCAAATCCAGGCTGAAAACTCACCTCTTCAAGGCCACTTTTGGATCCTGATCTGCTTAGTCTGTGTTTCCTTACCATTCCCCTAGATATATCCTTGTCCTCAGCTGTTGTGTTGTCTGTCTTGACTAGAATGTAAGCTCTAATGAGCAGGAACTATCTTTTATACGAGTGTCCGTGTAGCGATATACAAATGATATGTAGTAGTAGTAGAGTAGATGAATCAAGGAGCTCCATACTGCAGATGTGGTACCCCTAGAAAGATTTTATTAAAAAGGAGAGTTTTCTCTCAATCTGTCAGGCCAGGTCATGGTGCAGTAGATAATCATGGGGGAGAGAAGTTGGGTTACCAAAAGAAAGAATTGGTATGGTAGCTAATTAAGTTTTAGGATATCCACAATGAATATGCATTAGAAACACAATACATACAAATTTATGTCACGCATATTCCAGTAGCATAGCCAGAATGCAGTTTTTGATGGGCCCAGAGTTAACATGGGTGGGGAAGGGAGCAATAGATATACAAGCTCTCCCAGCAGGGCATTATCCGAATCCGCAGCAGAGGCCCTCCATGCCAAGCTCTCCCAGCAGGGCATTATCCCAATCCACAGCAGAGGCCCGCCATGCCAAGCTCTCCCAGCAGGGCATTATCCCAATCCACAGCAGAGGCCCGCCATGCCAAGCTCTCCCAGCAGGGCATTATCCGAATCCGCAGCAGAGGCCCGCCATGCCAAGCTCTCCCAGCAGGGCACTTTCCCAATCCACAGCAGAGGCCCGCCATGCCAAGCTCTCCCAGCAGGGCATTATCCGAATCCGCAGCAGAGGCCCGCCATGCCAAGCTCTCCCAGCAGGGCACTTTCCCAATCCAAGGCAGAGGCCCGCCATGCCAAGCTCTCCCAGCAGGGCATTATCCCAATCCGCAGCAGAGGCCCGCCATGCCAAGCTCTCCCAGCAGGGCATTATCCCAATCCACAGCAGAGGCCCGCCATGCCAAGCTCTCCCAGCAGGGCATTATCCGAATCCGCAGCAGAGGCCCGCCATGCCATCCTCACCGCTCTTTCTTCCTTCTTCTTCCTGGATGCCGTCTGTGCTGTTTTTTTACTTTGGCGTTATCTGCTTTCCCCTTTCAATAGAGGATATCCATGGTGACATAGTACTGCCGACATAGTGGCCCCTTCATCATTTTAAGCATCACAATTGCTGCATCATGCTTACCCCAGAAAGACCCGTCTCCAGCACTGCTCAAAGACACTTACTCATCGTCAATTTGAATTTTTGTCACTGTCCAGGCAGCATAGCACCGAGAAGCTGATGCAGGGTACAAGAGCTTTCAATTGCATTGAACCCCATTGCTGCAGGGGTCCCCCAAAGTGGTCAGGCTGGCACAGGCCTAAAGATGAACTGACGAGGGGAGAAGCTAAAGAGTCAGCCTGGCTCCTGAATAAATCAGAAGGTGACTTTTAAAGCAGCTTGTTGAGAATTACCTGGTGGGAATGGGGGGAGGAGAATGGAATAAGAGTTGCTGTGATTTCCTGTCTGGCAGGCCAACTGTGCAGCTATTCTTGCCTGATACAGCAACTGGCCGTTTAGCCCACAGGAAGAGCCAGGGATCAAAATCAGGCAATAACCTTAGAACTGGAGCCTTCATTCAGTCCCTTTCAATATAGTAACGTTCTGGGGATTGTAGCCTGTTATGTAGAGAGGACCTGAGTGGCTTGGGATATGTGTACATTAGGTCTGCAATTGGTTAATCAGACTTCAGGGAATTTTCTCCTGGCAGTAGCAGCCAGGCAGTGATAAAATGGGTTAGGGATGCTCTGTCACCAGGGACAAACTAGGCCAGTCCAGGTTTTACTCACATTGATTGTCTCTTCCTGACAACCTGGAGCCATCTGGCAACCTTCTGCCTAAAGTTTCCACTTCTTGTCTTCCCTAACAAAGAGTCTTGCATTACAAAATAGTTTAAAATTGCTTTGTTTATTCCCACACTAGTCCTTCCAATTAAGGAAACAGCATAAATCATGGAGTTTGAGGCACTTCTCAGCATTTAGCTGCCTACTAAGTTCATGTTCAAATCGCTTTTCTTCACATCATAATTCACGATAGAGAAGGTGCCTCTCGTAATGGATCTAATTCCGTTTTAATCCAAAACTGGAACTTCAAAGGAACTATTCAAGGGTACCAGGGGCATCCAGTCTCTTCTTAACAAATAGGGCCCTATCTGTACTCATGGTTGCAAAAGATGTCACTTTAAGGCAGGGGTTCTCAATCCAGTCCTCAGGACACACCTAGCCAGACAGGTTTTCAGGATAACCAAAATTAGTAGGCATGATAGAGAGTGGAATACAATGGAGGCAACGCATGCAAATCTCTCACGCATATTCATTGTGCTTATCCTGAAAATTTGACTGGCTAGATGTGTCCTGAGCACTGGGTCGAGAACCCTTGCTTTAGGCGACTTTAATGTGAAAGAGTCCATAATCCTTCCATGTAGCAGTCAGGCCAGGTTGCTATTATTTATTTATTTATTTAACAGGGTTTTTTAAAATAAAATTACTTACATTTTCTCAGGTCTTTCAGTTTAATCCTAGACAGAACTAATAAGGGTCTCAGATACAAGGGGCTACATCAGAATCTCCAAGTGCCTCCTCTTTGGGGCTGATGCGGAAAGTTGTGCCTTAGAGCTCATTGCAAGGTTTACTAATGAATACATACACCCAACGCAGTAAGCAAATAATATGCAGATAGGCTCTGAGCAGAAATGCGTGCTAACATGGGAGACCATGCCAGACGCAAGTGCACCAAGACCTGCACTAGCAGCAGCTATATTCTGTGCACAAAAAAATTGTATTGGCACCCGAAATTGCAGGCAAATACATCAGCACATGCCTTGGAATGCTTTGCGTTACTGTTATTTGGCATCCTAGCACATACATGGATGTATGCGCCTGCAACTCCAAGTGCCAATACAAACTTCTTGCAATACCAGCTATTTGTCAACAATACATTTCTTTTTTCCAGCACACCTCTTTATAAGAACGAGCTAACCCTTCACTCCTTCTCAGACCTTGCATTAAAGTCCCAGTGTTAGAAAACCCTGTGCTCGGCCTTTAGGTTTTCTGTGCACTTTTCTGCATCTGCGTTGCAGAGCTAATATCTTCATTACCTTGGGGTTCAAATGAGCTGTGTGCTGATGTCTGCCCAAGGCTTTGTACACAGTTAGCTCCTGTGCAGGACTCATGCAGGCCTAGCGCACTTGATTGCATCAGCCCCTCTAATGACGTGATGGAGTAATTGTTTCCCGCTTCATGTACTCCGTTCTTCTTCCCAGTTGCTTCTTGCTATGCCCTTCTCCTCTATTGCCCACTCCAGATTCCGCTCTTTTCACCTTGCTGCTCCTTACGCTTGGAATAAACTTCCTTTGTCTATACGTCAGGCATCTTCTTTGCGCCTCTTCAAACTCAAGTTAAAAGCTCATCTTTTCGCCTCTGCCTTTGGCTCTTGATTTTGCTGTTCTCCTTCCTTTCCCTCTTTTATTTCACCTTTCTTTCTTCCTCTTACACTTGTTCTCACCTCTTTCCTTTGTTCTGTCTCTCCTGCTCTTGCCTCTTTGCCCTTGTTCTTATCTTTTTTCTACTCCTTTTCTTGCTTTGTCATTTTAGATTGTAAGCTCTTTTGAGCAGGGACTGTCTTTTTGTGTTTTCATTGTACAGCGCTGCGTGCACCTGGTAGCGCTTTATAAATACTTAGTAGTAGTAGTAGTTGTAGTCCCACAAAAACTGGCGCTCAGGCCTTTCATCCTGGCAAAATTGCATATCTGTTTCTAACCTACACTGACGTAAGACACACGGTGCTTCACTTTGCATGAAAGTCATTATATAACATCTCAGATCCACATTATTTTCCATGCACATGACTTATTTTCAGAGATGTCAAATGTGAAGTGAACCATCCCAAAGAGTGGAATTTACTGAGCCAAGAGTGAGATTGAAGTCCAAAGAGTGAGATTTTTATCAGATGATACATCCAGGGTATAATACTAGAAGGCTTTAAATGTAGTATTCCTTTGTAAATAAAAAAGAAAAGAGCTTAAAATGATATTTGCTTTTCTTTGGAGCCTCCAAGAGGATACAACCATAGTGAAGGCAAAATAGGTAAATTCTCTGGGCTGAAAATTGCTCTCCACTCAGCTGAACGTATGTGCATAGGCTTCACTGCACCTGTTCTTGTAGGTACAGGGAAAATGGATAGTGCAAGAGGAGGGAATACAGAGGAAGGTGAGCCCAGATTTCTTCCTACTGGCTGGGCCGTTTTACTTCTCTTAGGCAAGCAGTGATCAGCATCAGTGAACCGGCATTGAGGTTCCCGTGAGCGAGAGAAGAGGCTCAATGAGTGTGCGAGTGAGAGGGGCTTTCAAGGAGTGGGACACACTCCTAATGAGTGAGCTTTGGCATCTCTGTGTCTTCATCTTCCTGTTTTTGATGTTTTAATAAGGCTAGGAGAGCGATTTTATTCCATGCTCAGTGAATCCTGCTGAGAGTACATCCCTGCCAAAAATATGTTTATATTTCCCCCTCCCTCCAATTGTACCAGCCGGGTGTCCATGCAGCCCTGCTCATAGCCAAACGACTGGCAATCCAAGTCTCCTCTAAGACATCACAAATAAAGGGTAATTCCTCCTGGGAGAAGGAGGATTTAATGAGACTGCCTCTGCCCGCTCCCCCAAGCCTTTGTCCTCTCAAAGCCTATGTATATAGTTAGTGGAAACCTGCAGTCTTTGTGTAGCTGGTGAGAAAAAGAGAGACTCCCACAGCCCAGCGGATGTACATTGAGCAATAGGTTTAATGCTCCAGCCACCTCTTCTTTATTAAAAACATTGGGCCTGATATTGAGCCGCTGCCTGGTTAGTGATACTCCGTGAAAATTAGGCCAGGATTTCCTGTGCTTGCTTTTCACCACTTATTACTAGCTGGGTAACAGCTCAATATCACTGCTGCCCAGTTAGCGAGCAGCACTACCTCCGCTCCACCCCAGAACGCCCCCAGTCAGGGCCGGCCCATCCATTGAGCAAGAATGTTGTTGGCACAGGACTCCGCGCTTCAGGGGACCCTGCGCCAACAACATTCTGCACGCTGTCGGCTGACCTCCTTTAGCGGCTCGTAGCAGGCTCAACAACAGCTCGTTACAGCCGCCGAAGTGAAGAGCATTATTTCCTGCACTTCGGCAGCTGTATTGTAATGAAGATCACAGGTGCGCTGAGAACTGGGACACAGGAAATGTCCTTTGACCTCCAGCGTGCCTGCGATCTTCATTACAATACAGCTGCCGAAGTGAATGAAACAATGCTTTTCACTTCGGCGGCTGTAAGGAGCTGTTGCTGAGCTTCCCGCGAGCTGCGAGCCGGGGCCTCTAAAGCCTGCCCCAGGGCTCTTCAGGGAGGGGGTCTTGGGCTTGAAATGGGCTGTTGGGGCAGGGGGCTAAGATTCCAAATGGGCTGGGGGGCTAGGATTGGAAATGGACTGGGGGGGCTAAGATTGGAAATGGGCTGAGTGGGGGTAGAAGATATGAATGGGCTGAGTGGGGGGAGGCTAGGAATGGGAATGGGCTGAGTGGGGGGGTAGGACTGCAAATGAGCTGATGGGGAGGACTAGGACTGGAAAGGGGCTTTTGGGGGGGTAGGATTGGAAATGGACTGATGTGGTTCTGGAATAGGATTGGAAATGTCAGATGGGGGTGGCTAGTTTTATAAATGGCTGATGGGGGCTAGGATTGTAAATGGGCTGATAAGGGTAGCTTGGACTGGAAATGAGCTGATGGGGGGCTCAGACTGGAAATGGACTGAGTATGGGGGAGCTTGGACTGGAAATGGGCTGAAGCTCCCCCACTCTCAGCCCAATTTCCAGTCCTAGCCCCCCCCCCCCCCATCAGCTCACTGGAATAGGATTGGAATTGGTTTATGGGGGGAACTAATATTGGAAATGGCTGATGGGGGGGGCTAGGATTGTAAATGGGCTGATGGGGGGAGCTTGGACTGGAAATGGACTGATGGGGATGGAATAGGACTGGAAATGGGCTGATGCGGGGGGAGGGAGAATGCAATTAGAAGGGGGCGGATGCAGAGTGGGGCTGGAACTAGAAGGGAGCTGATTTTGGGGAAGGACTAGATGGGAATGGGGCTGGGGGAATGAGGATGGAGGGGGAAAGCTATTTTGTGTGAGGGAAGGAAAATCTATGAGTTGCTGGGTATTGGCAGAGTATGTGGGGATTGAGGATGGAAGGGTGAAATATGAGTGGATGATAAAGGAATAAAAAAGAAATTGGGGAAAAGCAAAAGGGGAAAGATCAGTATGTTAAAGCAGATGTAGAAGATAGAATGGAAAAAATCTAGAAGAGAGAAGAAAGGACAAATGGACAGCAGACAATGGAGAATTAGCAGAAGACAGAAGAAACCAGAAGAAAGTGACTGGAGCAATTGCAATTGAAAAATAAAATGCCCAAACAACAAAAGGTAGAAAAATACTTTTTTTATTTTGAATTTATTAACTGGAATATGTCAGCTCTGGGAAATGTGTATCACTAACGTCTTTGCATTTTTGTTTAGTACAAAAGGAAATTAATT
This sequence comes from Ichthyophis bannanicus, assembly GCA_033557465.1. NCBI lineage: Eukaryota > Metazoa > Chordata > Amphibia > Gymnophiona > Ichthyophiidae > Ichthyophis > Ichthyophis bannanicus. The sequence continues at coordinate 34,043,193 of CM066047.1, read as the reverse complement.
TATAGTGTTGTTGTACATTCCAAGTTTGGCTTTAGGGGTTCCCAATTTAATTATTGTCTTCCGATTTCTAAATTGTGATTCCTTGTTCTTTGTTTGGTGATGGTCTATATTCTGCATGTGTAACTGAGCTGAGGTATTCTATTCTTGTAGTTTCTATTTGACATTGCCACTTGTTCTCTTTCCCCAGTAGGTCATGTATTGGTATTCTCTGAGATGTATTGATTTAATATTTCCAGTGTTGCCTTTTTAATAGGTAGGATTTGGTGCTTTGTGAGTCCTGGTAGTGCTGTTATGATATGGCGGGTTTGCTATGGGTTCTAAATGGGCAGTGTTTGTAGTACTTCCTAATGGGCCTGGCGGTTGGCACTGGAGTATAGTAATGTAGAAATCAAGTAGTCTTTCTTTATCCAGACACTCATTTAGAGGCATGTTAACATTATGCTGATATTTATGCAAATGAAGCTTCTTATGCAAAGGAGGCCTCGCAATCAAAATCAAAATGTGATCAAAATGTATCGAGACTTGTTGTGTAGCTATATAACAATACGTTACACCATGATGCTATTAATGCATGCAGTGGCCTTGTTATATACTCTGCATGTGTAGGGCGTAGCATGGCTGCAGCACACCTGTATTTTTTTTAATCACGTGATGTTTGGTACCGTGTAAAAGCAGTTCGTCAGATTTATGATGAGTGAAAAAATTGAACAGTGAATTTGCATTCAATTCTGCCAGAAACTTGGAGATTTGTGCAAAGAGACTTATGACAAGTTACAGCAAGTGTATGCCGATGAATGCATGAGTCATGCTCGAGTTTATGACCAGTACAAATGTTTCCAAGAGGCCGCCAAAGTGTTGACAGTGACAAACATTCTGGAAGGCCATCCACGAGCAGGAATGAAGACAAAAGTTGAAGCAGTGTATGCCACAATACACTCAAATCGTCGATTGACTATCAGGGAGCTTGCTGAGGACATGGACATTAGTTTCGGGTCAGTATAGTCCATTCTTACTGTCGATATGGGGATCAGATGTGTGTCTGCAAAATTCATGCCGAAACTCTTGTCCCCTGACCAAAAAGAAGAAGAATGACTGTCTGCAGCCAGGGAGTGGTGGAAAGCGTTGAAAATGACTCAGATTTCATCAAAAAGATTATTACTGGTGATGAATCATGGGTTTATGGTTATGACCCAGAAACTAAGGCTCAATCCTCACCATGGAAGACTCCAAACTCTCCCAGTCCCAAGAAAGTCCATCAGGTGAGGAGCAATGTCAAGGTCATGCTCATATTTTCTTTAATTACCAGAGTATGGTTCATCATGAGTATGATCCAAAAGGTCAAACCATCAATAAGGAGTACTATGTCCAAGTTCTGACTCGTTTGAGAAATGTAGTTCATTGTAAGAGGCCAGAGTTGCAAAGGAACGGTGAATGGTTGCTTCATCACAATAACACCCAGACAACATCTTGTCCAGCAGTTTTTGGCAAAACACCAAATCGAGCGAGTCAGTCAGCCTCCATGCTCACCTGACCTCGCATCATCTAACTTTTTCTTGTTTCCAAAACTGAAATTACCACTGAAAGGAAGGAGATTCGATGACTTGGAGACCATTAAGCAAAATTCGACATGGCAGCTTCACAGCATAACGAAAGAGGCATTTCAAAATTGTTTCCAGCAGTGGCAGGAATGTTGGAGGAAGTGTGTTTTATCGCAACGGGACTACTTTGAAGGAGACTAAGTGCACTAACTGTCAGTGCTATACTTTTTGTGTTATTGCACAAGTCTTGATACTTTTTGATCACACCTTGTTGTTGGAGCCATTTATCTGTGGGGGGGAGGGATTACTTCATTTATTTATATATTCATGTTCATTTGATATTCTGCTTTATGATAGGGTAGGGCTGGGTCACCAAGAGTAAGCATTGACTCGATGGCACACATCACACACAAAGGCATAAGGAGGAATATAGGAAAGATCTGACCAGTGCCGATGTAACACAGTAAGCGAAGTAAGCATGGCGGGAGGGGGTGTGTGTAAAATACTGAAAAATAAAACAAAAGGAAAAGAAAACTATAAAAATGAGAAAAATAAAATAGCAGAAAGTGAAAGAAACATTATAAACTAAGTTATTATCATAAAAAGCTTTGGGGGTGTAACCATGTGTCATAGGCTAATGAGGAAGGAAGGCACCATCTTATAGGCTGCAGGGGGCACCAGCTCTGGTTCTGATGTACAGAATAATGCGTCCATCCTGAGTCAGACCAAGGACCATTGAGTCTAGCATCCTGTCTCCAACAGTTGCTAGTCTGAGTTCACAAGTACCCCAAAAATGCAACGTGTGCTGCTGAGTCACTGCTGACTCCTGGCAACCCAGCCCCTGGGTGTTCTTGGCAAACTGCAACAAGTAGATGGCCAGGCCTTTCTTCTGCATAATGAGTTTACAGCTTCTGGTATTCCAGTGTGGTCGCCATCCAAGTACTAGCCAGGCCCAACCCTGCTTAGCTTCAGAGATGAACCAAGAGCAGATTCATTCAGAACAGCCAAAAAATTGCTGATCCTGCCTGACACATACACTTTGGGCTTCTCCTCTACTCTAATGGAGTCCAGGCTGTGTGGGCAGGTGGGCTGAGTCACACTTGGTCCCTGTTAACTGGCAGCTTTCTCAGTGTTAAATGTGACTTTATTCATTTCTTGCCCCTTTCTTCATTTTCTTTATTTATTCATGTTCCTGTTTGCTTTTCATCTACTGGAACTGAACTTTCCAGCCTTTTCCTGGAGGATTTTCTGTAATAGACTCATGAAAAATAAAAAAATGAATATGATTTATTCTCTTAGTTTTTTATCCCTCTGAATAAATGAAGCAATTTTCCAACGAACAGTAAATAGGAAGGTTTCCTCCAGACCACATTGTAGTGCCTCTCAACTGAAGGCAGATGCAGCAGTACACTGTTTTCTTTGTGTTGGTGGGGGGGGGGAGCGAAGCTTCACCCCTAGGCCAACCAAACTGCATGAGACTGTGATCACCAGCCTTCCCCTCTTGTCTGCCTGTGGGAGATCAGATCCCTGAGAGCAGACAGGAGGGAAAGGCCAGCGATCCCAGCAGCAAAGTTTTGGTGGGGCCAGAGCCTGTGTGGCCCACCCCTTTCTGACATCTCTGACTGAAGGCAATAAAGCTTGTAACTGTGGCAGACCAGATTGGATTTAAGACATTGGCACCCATAGGTAAGATCAGACATCAGATCTCTCTCACCGCATTCTTATCTCTCCCACCACACTTATGGGGTTATTCTGTGGCACGAATAGCTGGGATGGATGCTATTTGTTCCCCCTCCCGACCCCGTCTAACTTCCCCGTTCGTTGTACGGGGAAGTTAGATGGGGGTGGGGAAGAGGCAGATCGGGGGCAGCTTTAGGGTGGGCGGTAGGCAGTCATCAACCCTGGACGTACAGGGCCAATTCTAATGTTGGCCCTGTACGTCCAGGGCCAACGGCTTGGACAGGGAACCTATCCCACCTCTGACGTGGAATAAGTTCCCCGATGCGGGAGGAACGGCAGGCCCGGGACTGAGAAGGGGCATCAAGTGGCAGAGAGCATTCCCCGCAGCCCGATCCTGGCCCTGGGAGGCCAGATTGGGGATCAGGCTGCAGGGAAAGCATTTTGGGAGCCGGTGGCCAGGGATCATGGCTTTTCAATGGAGCCACGGTGCCAAGGTAACCGGATGCCATGGCATCGTGGCTCCATTGAAAGCCCTGACTGAGTTAGTCGGGCAAGACCTGTATGTGCAGGCCGGATGGAATCGGGGTCCCGACCTGCATGTACAGGCCTGTTCACAATTCTGATCCTGCAGGGCTAGGCGTGCCCCGCAGGAACAGAATCATGACTCCCTCTGTGTGTCCGGTTCCGACTGAGCGCTGTCACCAGGTGCCCCTAGTGGTTGGTTGGAGTAAGGGCATCTGGCGCATTTAATTAATTTTTTTAAGGAGTGATTGACCTAAAGGGCCTAGAGGCTTCTGGTCCTTGTAGTACAGAACTCCTTATGAAGAACGATTCAAGCCAAAGTGTAGAGTAACAAGGCTTTATTTCCCCGGTCAATGCTAAGGTCCAGTAAGACACAAAAAGTAAATACAGTCCTTCTCTTTAACAAAAAGGTTCCACCAACATTTCAAACAATCAACTGTTGTAGGTTTCACAGTTAAGTGTAAGTCTGGGCTAAGGCTTCTTTTAAATCAAAACAAATCAATATATCAGCAGAGAAATGGTTACAAACTTCACCATCAACATAATTCTTCTCTCTCTAGAAATCCTGCAGGGAATTCATGCTAGCTGCTGAACAAAGATTACATTCCATCGGCTCCTCCTGAGGAATGGGAATACTGTTTTCATATTCAAAGTCCATTGACTCAGGGTCACTGCCCTCCTCAGATGAATGACAATTTGCACTCCCTGTTAACTCCTCACAGGGATTCTTTTGCTTCCCATAAAACTCTCTTACTAAGCTTTGGGGAAATGCTTTTAAAAGGTCAGTTTTACTTCTTCTCCCCTTATAAAGTTTAACTCTTTGAACAGGGTTTTCATTAGTAAAACTTTCTCTTAGAATTAAGGATTTTGCATACCTTGGCTTCTCTAAGCTGCCACACCCAGAGCTCTCCTTGTAACGTGCTTTCTCAGGCAGACAAGCTGTTCTATGCAGTGCTCTGCTTTCAGGGCTATCAGGCAAACCCGGTATGGATTTCCACCCTTTGTGGTTCTTAGCAAAGGTATCTCTGTAGTAGGAACTTCCCCTCCTTGTTCCTTGCTGGTTTGATACAATGAACTTACTTGGGCTAGGAGAGTTGCTTTTATCCGGCAGACTGCTTCTTCTGTTTGCTTTGCTATGGACTCTGTCCCAATATGTTTGGCCTCTCTGGACTCTATCCTTTTGAGTGAAACTCCTTTGGATTCTGTCTCTTTCAGTTGGCTGCACGTGGAAGCTGTCCTGTTCCAGGTTCCTTTTCCCACAGCTTTCCAAACTGCTGCTCCAGACTGTGCTCCGTCCTGAGCCTCTTGCTGAGCCTCTTGCAGTGATACTTGCTGTGCTTCTGGCTATGTTCCTGGTTAGGCTACTTTCGCCGCTCCTGTTGTTTCCATGGCTCTCCTTGCTGCTTTGCCGGCTCTTACTACTGCTCTCCTTGCTGCTCCTCCCTTCTACCATCTGGTTTCCTTTATAAAGGGATTTTTGGTTTGAACATTTTGGGCTTGATCTCAGGTGAAACTGCTTGCTACTAATGCAATCAGTGTCAGAGTACGTTGCTTCTGGCTCTGTGGAACTGCTCATACGCCCTCTGGCTGTGCTGCGCTGGAACTGCGCTCTCTGCATCTTCTCAGTTCCATGTAAAACAGGGGTTTTTTCTAAAACTATTTCTTTCATAGGTTCCGCGTTATGACAGCACACAGAGGGCCTGGTCATCGGGGATGGAATTGGGCTCTTGATGTTTGTTCTGGTAGCTCCTCCTCTCCTGCTATCCCGCTGTTAGTTGGTGTACCCCAAGGGTCTGTCTTGGGACCATTCCTTTTCTCTCTCAATACCATCCCTTGGTGCACTCATCACCTCCCATGGTTTCCAGTACCATCTTTTATGCTGACGACTTTCAGATCTACCTCTCTATACCTGAAATCTCGCCAGGAATCCAGACCCGTATCTCTGCCTACATATCTGACAATGCTGCCTGGATATCTCATCACCATTTGAAATTGAACATGGCCAAAACTGAGCTTCTTAACTTTCCCCCTAAATCCACCTCCCCCCTTCATCCCTTCTCGATTTCTGTGGATAACACTCTACTACTCCCTGTTTCCTCAGCTTGCAACCTTGGGTTCATCTTTGACGCCTCCCTCTCCTTCTTCACACACATCCAACTGATAGCTAAAACCTGTCGCTTCTTTCTCTGTAACACCAGCAAAATTTGCTCCTTCCTTTTTGAACACACTACTAAGACACGTACCCATTCTTTAGTTACCTCTCGTCTAGGCTATTGCAACCTCCTCCTTGCTGGTCTCCATCTGAATTATCTTTCTCCCCTTCAATCTGTTCAAAATTCAGCTGCACAGCTAATCTTCCACCAGTCTCGCTATGCTCATATAACCTCTCTTCTCAAATTGCTTCATTGGCTCGCTATCCATTTCTGTATCCAGTTCAAACTTCTGACCTATAAGTGCACTCATTCTGTTGATCCTCACTATTTATTTATTTATTTATATTTAACAATTTTTCTATACCGCCTTTGTCCAAGGCGGTTTACAGGGAACAGCATAACAATTATAAAGGAATTACTTTTACATTGAATGTGGGAATTCAACTTGGAGATAAATATGGGGTTGTTTGATGGATAGATATACTATACAATAGCAACAAATATGCTATATATGGAGGGAAAGGGAGGGGGTGGTATGAGTAGTCATGAGTAGAAAGCTCTAATAGAGGTTATGTAATGTCTTTGGGTTCATAGTATTCAGTGAAAAGGTAAGTTTTGAGTGACTTTTTTAGGTCAGTAATGGATTTTGCTGTTCTTATGTTTTCTGGTAACGAGTTCCATAATGATGGGGTGTAGAGAGAGAATGCTGTTACTGGTTTGCTGTGTTGTTTTGATCCTGAGTGGGTGAAGATTGTTAGATCTTCTTGGTCTTGTTGTGTGTGTTGAGGTGATTAGTTCTGAGAGGCAGGGTGCTGAGGAATTGTGTATGATCTTAAAGGTGGTGGTTATGGATTTGTATTTTGTCTGCTGTGTTATTGGAAGCCAATGTAGACTTTTTAGGATCGGTGTTATATGCTGCCATGTTGCACTGGAGGTAAGGACTCTGGCGGCAGTATTTTGGACTAGTTGAAGTGGGTATAGAGCGTTCTTTGGCAGACCATGGTAAATGATGTTTCCATAGCCAAGGTGTGGTGTGATGATTGCTTGTAGAATGGTTCTGAAGTCAGTCTCCTGTAGCAGGTGCCGAAGGGGTTTGATGAGTTTTAGTTTCCAGTATGCTAGTTTGGCAGCATTTTGTATGTGTGCAGACAAGTTGAGGTTGGTGTTATAGTTATGCCTAGATATTTAATCTCCTTTTTTATTGTTATTTCCACATCTCTTGTTATTATCTTCTCAGGAGGTTTGAATTCCGTGTCTCTGAATATGAGTAGTGCTTCTGTTTTGCTTTTATTTACTGTGAGGTTTATTTCAGCAAGGGATTTTTTCACTGCGTTGAATATGTCAGTAATATTTGAGAATTCTGGGTTGGTATTGTTGAATGGCATGTAGAACATGATGTCATCTGCGTAAAGATGATGTTTTTTTAGGAGGTCGCAGATTGGTTGTATGTATAGATTGAATAGTAATCCAGAGAGGGTTGAACCTTGAGGGATGCCTTGTGTTAACTTAAAGGGTTTTGAGTTGGTGGTGCCAACCTTTACTTGTATGGTTCTGTCTACCTTTCCTCTTATCTCTCCTACACCCCTTCTCGGGAACTCTGCTCTTCTGACAGATCCCTTCTATCTGTTTGCCCTTCTCTTCTACTGCTAACTCCAGACTTCGATTTTTCCATCTTGTTGCTCCTTATGCCTGGAACAAACTACCTGAGTAGGTACATCAGGCTTCCTCTGCCCTTTTCAAATTCAGGCCAAAATTTCACCTCTTTAAGGCTGCTTTTGGATCCTGATCTGCATAGTCTCCTGCTGTCCAACTATTTGTTTCCTTAACATTCCCCTAGACATATCCAAGTCCCCACTTTTCTGTTGTCTGTCTTGACTAGACTGTAAGCTCTGATGAGCAGGGACCATCTTTTACATGTCTCTGTACAGGGCTGTGTATGTCTTGTTGCGCTATACAAATGATAACTAATAGTGGAGCTGAGAAGACCACATGCCTAGTGGCCCCCTTTTGAAGCAGCACATGCACCTGACCCTAAAGAAAGCAGGAGCAGCCTCCTTTTTGGCCTGCTTATTTAGTGCCTTCAAAATGTGGTTCCCTAGGCCATTGTCTGTGACTGTGCTTAAACCCATGCCTGCTGCAGACTGTTGCAGGATGTGAGGGATGACAGTATGATTTATCATTTCTCCAGATTCAGGAAGTTTAGATACATCTGAGAAGAGAGAAGTAACTCTCTCTAGGACATAAAGGGGCTTGTTTACAAAGCCGCAGTAGCGGTTTCCAATCGTTATCGGAGCCGCAGCCCCATTGATTTCAAACAAGCTCCAAAGAGTCTGTGACCCCTAGGTAAATGATTTTAGGGTTTTTACCCAAACAGGCATCCTGGGGACACATGATTCGGGATGGCAAATGGATTTAGCTCACACTTTTCTCAGACATTCAAGCTAAAACATAGAAATATGATGGCAAAAAACGATCATATGGCCTATCTAGTCTGCCCTTCCATATCAACTGTTATAGTCCCTTTTTCCCTTTAGAGACCTTCTGTGTTTGTCCCATGCTTTCTTGAATTCAGATATTGTCCTCGTCTCTACTGCCTCCACTGGGAGACTATTCCACACATCTACCACTCTTTCCATAAATAAATATTTCCACTTATTACTCCTGAGTCTACCCCTTTCACCCTCATCCTATGTCTGCTCATAGCAGAACTTGCTTTCAATCGAAAGAGGCTCTCCTCTTGTGCATGGAATTATTTAAACGACTCTATCATATCTTCTCTATCCCGCCTTTCTTCTAACATATACATATTAAGATATTTAAATCTGTCCTTATATGCTTTATAATGAAGACCACTAACCATTTTAGTAGCCACTCTCTGCACTGACTCCATCCTGTTTATATGCTTTTGAAGGTGTGATCTCCAGAATTGCACACAATACTCCAAGTGAGGTTGCACCAGAGACTTATACAGAGGCACTATCATCGCCTTTCTTCTACTGGCCATTCCTCTCCCTATGCACCCAAGCATCCTTCTGGCTTTCGCTGTTGCCTTTTCTACCTGTTTAGGCACTTTAAGATCATCAGAAACAATCACACCCAAGTCTCACTCTTCTTTTGTGGACAAAAGTACTTCACCCCCTATACTGACCACTGCCTTTTAGCAAATTATTCACAAAGCCTAGTGGAATAGGTATACTAAAATCAATGGGAAACACCCTTGAACACCTGGGGAACATTCAACACCCCATCCATGGAGCAACTCTCCCACATCATCACAGCAATCAAGACAAGCACAGCCCCCACGGATCCCTGCCCAGTGCCCTGGATCAAGGCCACCAAATCAAACTTCATCCAAACCATCCACAAGATAGTGCACTCCTCCCTAACCCAAGGGCGCATGCCAAATCAACTGAAGCTCGCGACAATAAGACCTATCCCGAAGAAATCCACACTCGACAAGAACAATCCAGCAGCATACAGACCCATCTCCAGCATACCACTTTTAGCAAAAATAATCGAAAAAACTGCACAGCACCAACTACAAGAACACATAGACAACCACGCTCCCCTGGACAACAATCAACACGGGTTCCGCCCCAACCACGGGGTAGAAACACTTCTGATATACCTCTTCGACAGCGTTCTCCGCCTCATAGACAACACCAAGAAAGGCATCCTAATGATATTCATTGACATCTCATCTGCATTTGACACAGTTGACCACAAGACTCTATTGGATAGACTGCAGAACATCGGTCTACACCAGGGGTCTCAAACTCAAATTGCTTTGAGGGCCAAATGAGGACTTGTAAAGTAACCCGGGGGCCGCATAAGACGCGGGGCCTCATTTGCATAAGGGACCTCATTTGCATAAATATTTGCATAATGTTACCATACACTAACTTTTAGTAAACATGCCTCTTTAATGAGTATGGATAAAGAAAGACTAAAAGATTTAGAAACAAGAAGACAATAATTAAACTGGGAACCCCAAAAGCCAAACTTGGAATGTACAACACTGTAGAAATAAAACTATAAATTAATTTCCTCTTGTACTAAACAAAGCGCAAACATTAATGATGCACATTTCCCAGAGCTGACATATTCCAGTTAATAAATTCAAAATAAAGAGATATTTTTCTACCTTTTGTGCATTTTTTTCAGTTGCAATTGTTCCAGCCACTTTCTTCTGGTTTCTTCATGTCTTCTGCTAACTCTCCATCGTCTGCTTCCATTTGCCCTTTCTTCTCTCCTAGTTTTTTTTCCATTCTCTCTCTACATCTGCTTTAACATACTAATCTTTCTCCTTTTTCTCTTTCCTCATTCCTATTTCATCCACTCAAATTTTACCCCTCCATCCTCAATCCCCACTTACTCTCACAATACCTGGCCAATTGTAGATTTGTCTTCTCTCCCAGACAAAATATTTTTCCCCTCTCCATTTCATTTTCCCAGCTCCATCCCATTCTAATCCTCCCCCAACATCAGCTCCCTTCTAGTTCCAGCCCCACCCAGCATCCGCTCCCTTCTAGTCCCTGCATCAGTCCATTTCCAGTCCTATCCTAGCCTCACCATCAGCCCATTTCCAATACTAGCCCCCCATCAGCCCATTTCCAATCCTAGCTCCCTCCCCTCACAGCCCATTTCTATTCCAAGCCCCCCTCCCCATCAGCCATTTGCAGTTCAAGCCCCCTTCCACTCAGCCCATTTCCAGTCCTAGCAACCCCCCAGCACATTACCAGTCCTAGACCCCCCATAGCCCATTACCAGTCATAACCCCCCCTGCCAATAGCCCACTTCCAGCCCTAACCCCCATTACCCCATTTCAGTCAGCCCCTCCATAGCTCATTACCAGTCCTAACTCCCCCCATCAGCCCACCTCCAGTCCTTCCTAACCCCCACCTGCCCATTTCCAGTCCTAGCCTCCACCATAGCCCATTTCCAGTCATAACCCCCCCCCCTGCCAATAGCCCATTTCCAGTCCTACACCCCCCTGCCAATAGCCCATTTCCAGTCATAACCCCCCCCTGCCAATAGCCCATTTCCAGTCATAACCCCCCCTGCCAATAGCCCATTTCCAGTCATACCCCCCCCCTGCCAATAGCCCATTTCCAGTCATACCCCCCCCCTGCCAATAGCCCATTTCCAGTCATACCCCCCCCCCTGCCAATAGCCCATTTCCAGTCATACCCCCCCCCCCGCCAATAGCCCATTTCCAGTCATACCCCCCCCCCCCCCAGGTAAATAAAAAAACAACCTGGCTTCTGCTGCTGGCTTGGTTCCACTCATACCTAACCGACAGACAAATACAGGTCAAGGTAGGACACAACACATCCCGACCCATAAAAGTCAAACAAGGAGTGCCACAGGGATCGGCCCTTTCAGCTCTCCTATTCAACCTATACATCCAGCCAATATGTGTCATCATGAAAGAGCACCACGTACATTATACAATCTACGCAGTGTGATAATGACAGCAATGCTGAGCAGATGGATTGGGAAAATAATGAGCATTATACCTTTAAGAGTAAGGACAAGTCAGGTTCCCATAGAAACCGAAAGCTTCTAACTAGAACTGAGCCCAGCTATAGCAGTGACGTAGGAGCTGAGTGGAACTCTAATGAGTTGCACCTGAGTAGCCAGAGGGGTGTGGCTGCTGAAGGAAGCCGGTTTAAAACCTGCTTCAGAGCTAGAGTTCAGGAAGAGAGATGGAGAGAGAGAGAGCACACAGAAGCCACGAGGCGAGCAACGACAGCAGACAGAGCAACGCAGGCAAGGAAGGCAAAGAGGAGAGCAGCAAAGAGGGAAACTTTGGAACCCAGAACTAGCAAAGGAGGATTCTGGAAGGTCCATTTCCTTTACCTCAGGAGCACTAAAAGCAAAGCCAAAACCTCTGTGGAAACTACCCGAAGAAAAGGTGGAAGAGTTTACCTATACGAGGGAGGAAAGCTCTGATTACAGAAAAGGCATTGCGAGTGAGAAAGGTACGTCTGCCATAATTCCTAGCCAGAGACTTGCTGAGGAGATTGTACAGCAGTTAAAGAACAGTGCTAATAAGAGCAGAGAGAGCACCGCTGCAAAAACAGTTCCAGTCAGAAACATTCTTAGTAAGTGTTTTGAAACAGACGTAAAGGCTGTTGCTAAGAGCTTACGTAAGAATCAGTTTCCTGCAGTAGAGAAAGTTATTGCCAATCAGAGGGACAACTTTATTGAACAGCTGCAAGAAGTTCTCAGGGACCTGCAGTCTAGAAGTTCCCCTAAGCAGAATTATAATGATTGCAGCGAGGAGATGATTGCTGACGTAGAAAGCACTCCTGATACAACGGATATCTGTGAGATGGATTGTTCTTTATGTGAGATTGATCACTTGGACCTACGTTAGACAACCTTTGCATGAAGGTAATGCAAAGTTGTTTTCTCCTGAATGTTTGCTGTGAAGAAACAGTTTGCCATATGCTTTATTTTCTAACTTTGAATTGCTCCTGTTTCCTATTGTTTTGGAAAGTAATCCGTGTCATGTTTTGAGCCAAGAATCTATGTGTGAAAGGGAAAACCCCAAATAAAAATTTATCTGTTCAAATGACCCTCGTGCCACAACACCTTTGTTTGATAGTAAACCTAGACTACAACTCCCAGCGTACCTTGCTGCTACCTTAGTCAAAAAGGACACTTGAAGACAAAGTAGAGGTCACCCTTGCTCTAGAGTCACCGCCCCTAGGCGGGGGCAGGACAGCAGATGACATCATGATCTACACACCCATCTCAGTCGACAACCCGGACTACTCCAATATAACAAACTGCCTCACACAAATGGCAAACTGGCTTCAGGAAAACAACCTATCAATTAACTACAGCAAGACGGAGGTACTGATCATCACGTGAAACCTGGACTTTATCCCCCCACCCGACATCAAGATAAAAGATGCACTCATACCCATAAAATCAGAAGTAAAGTACCTCGGAGTCATCTTGGACAAAAAAACTTAACCTCCAAGCACATATAGGCAGAACAGCCAAAAGCACATACCACAGAATGCAACTCATCAGAAGACTCAAGCCCCTCCTCGACCCAGAGCACTTTCACACCGTTTGCCAGGCACTAATAACCCCTCTACTAGACTTCTGCAATCCAATATACACCGGGCTACCAAAGCAGACCCTCAGACCACTACAACTGGCCCAAAACACAGCTGCCCGCATTATATCCGGTACTACAAGACACGATCACATCACACCCATACTGAAAGAACTGCACTGGCTCCCAATCATCTCACGCATCAAATACAAGACTATCATAAACATATTCAAGATCAAACAACACTCTTCTGCCATAAGCCTACACACACTCATACAACCTGACACAAGCACACGGCCAAGAAGAAGAGGCACCTCCAATCGGGTAAACACCCCAAAAGACTTCACCAAGACCCGCAAAGACACCGCACAACGAGCACTCTCCCTGGCTGCCCCATCCATCTGGAACTCCCTCCCAGATGAACTGAGACTAACCACAGAAATCAAGGACTTCCGAAAACAGCTGAAGACAACCCTGTTCATTGAATACTATGCTATACCCCCTGAGCCAACATACAAGTCAGATCATCAGTCCCCCCACCACCCCGAAACTGTATATAAGAATGCATAATAGCTCATAATGTATAATAGCGCACTATGTATATAAACCAACTCTAATCATTTCCCCGCCAACACATACACACCACACTGTACACTGCATGAAGACATTTGCCCCCCCCCCTTGATTGTTTGTCGTGGAAACCGCTTTGATTGAATGATGATAAGGCGGTATATAAATACCATTAAATAAAATAAAATAAATAAATAAATAGAGGCGACAAAACTATGTACATTATAAAAATGAAATAACATAGAAAAACAGAATATAAAGAAGGCTTCTTTTGTTAGGTGTTTATAATTGTAAATTTGTTGATTTTCCGGGTAACTAGGGGTTCTTTGAAGCTACAAAATATTGGTGTTCACTGGTGGTTTCACACCACAGACACTATTGCTGGGAACCTTTTCCAGTGGAATCAAATATGAATGTCTGGATTACTGAGGTGTAATTATTAGTGCAGAAAAACACAAACACTGAGTGGAGAAGACAAGACAAGCTAGGAGGGTTGTGTCTGCTAAACTGGGCTAACGGTTAACCCGGGCTATCTGCTCCTAGGTCCTATTCAATAACAGGGGCCTAGGTGCAGGTAGCCCAGATTAACCATTAGCTTAGCTTAGCAGACATACCCCAGGAGAGGGGTCAGAGAGGACTAGAGAAGTGATATTTATCCAGCTAACCACTATTATACATTTTTTTGCATTGGGAGTGTTTTATTGACTAAAACTGATAATCAGAAAACCTAAATATAAACAGTGCATCCTAAATAACACCACATTTTTGCACGCACACTTCTAAACTATTTTCCTTTTCAAATCAATGGGTTTGGACCACTTTAAAGCTGTGTAATCTATAGTCATGCCACCCTGAAAGCACCTGATCTTAGAAATTAAGCAGAATTGTGTCTGGCTGGTACTTGGATGGGAGACCACCTTGGCATACCAGGTGCTGTAGGCTTACTGTGTGGAAGAAAGGCCTGACAATCTACTTCTGCTTACACCTTGTCAGAAAAACCCAAGGATTAGCCACAACACAGATAACTATCCACAGAATTGCCAGTAGTTGACATTGGCTCAACAGCACTTTGCAAGGCAACTTGAAATATCAGCTAATTACACTGTTTTGCTTCAAGCACATTTAGCTTAGAATCTTGATTACCCCCAGGAGCCTTCATTCCCAGAATACTCGAGGATGGGAGTTAAAATTCAAGACTGGATCAGGTTGTTCCTGGAGCCCTGAGGGAGGCAGGACGCCTTGAAAGGCCCATGCGCACTGCCTCTTGCAGTAACTTTCCCATGGGAGTCACAGGTGTCAAAGGGGGCCGACTAATTGGCTCTTTGTGGCACATCGAGAGCAAGCAGACAGGAGCTGAAGGGGAAACACAAACCTTTGCCCTATGCCATACAGTACGCATAATTTATTTATTTATTTAACTGCATTTGTATCCTGCTTTTCACCACGTCAAAGCGGTTTAACATAAAAGGGGAGGGGGGCAATAATCAAGTTGACAGGAAGAGGGATGGGGCCATCATCAGGGGGATAACATTGTTGATCTTCACAGAAAGTAACAGTACTAGACAGTAGACGTTTTTCGGTAGTCTCTTAGATGGTTGCTGGGGGGGTAGGTCAGGGGGTTCTGGTGAGCAGTTATTGAGAGGTGTCTGTTTCACGTCCAAGATATTTATGAAACAGGATGGTTTTTAACAGTTTCCGGAATGCGGAGAGGTCTTTGGTGCTTCGGATCTGGTTCGGGAGGGAGTTCCAGAGGGAGGGTGTGTACAGTTTGAATGCTCTGTTGCAGGTTTGCTGATTGAACTTAGTTCGTTCATGGGGGATAGTGAGAGTGTTGCTGGTGGTCTGACGGGTTGGTCTGTTGAGAGTAGAGTGAGGTACTAGAGTCCAAAGTTGTGTGGTCTGGGTTTGATGGCGGGCTTTGTGGATAAGTAAGAGGGATTTGTATTTAATCTTTGCTTCGAGGGGCAGGATGTGAAGTTCTGTCAGGACTGGGGTGATGTGATCGTGTTTTCTTGCCTTCTGGATGATTCTTGTGGTGATGTTTAAGGCAATCCGTAGGGGGTTGGTGTGGGCGGTGGGTAGTCCGTGATAGATTGCATTGCAGTAGTCCAGGTGGGGAAGCGTCATGGCCTGCATGAGTGTTCTGAAGTCCTGTGGGTTGATGAGTGGTCTGAGCCATTGTACTGTCTTTGCTTTGTGGAATATTGTTCCGGCTGTCTTTTTGATCTGTTGTTTGAATGTAAGGGCTTGATCAATGATGATTCCCAAGTATTTTATGTGGGGTTGGACTTGTATTTGGGTGGTTCCCAAGGTGAGGTGTGGTGGTGGGGTGAAGTTTGGGTCCTTGGTCACAATGAGGGCTTCCGTTTTTTTAATGTTGATGGAGAGGTTGTTTTCTTGTAGCAAGCTGGAGACATCAATAAAGCAGTCTGATAGGTGATTGTTTGCTGGGTTTGTGGCTGTGATGGGTCCATAAAGCATTATGTCGTCTGCGTAGATAAGGATATGCATATGCACATGGTTTTTTAAAGCAGCTACAATGCATGTGACATGCATTTGCAATCTCTTAAGCCAGGGCATTCAAATGTTGTCTGTATGATTGCAGAAGACATCCCTACAAGTATCCCAATTTTGAAAGGATGAAGCAGGTATTGTTCAGTCTCTTGGTTGTCTAATCAAATATTTACATTCTGAACGCCATCCAAGAAAAATCACTCAGCTAGCTCAAGTCACAGGTGTTATATGCGGAGAATGATTTCTCCTACTTGTGGTAAGCAGGAAACCCCCAGTTCCAGAACAATATGTAACAAATAGAAATCAGGACAAATAAACCAAGACCCCCCTCTCTGCCCCTTCCAGCAGAGCGATCATGCAGCGTTTAGGCTGTTCCATCCTCACCCCTTTCCCCCAGGACCTCCCTTATATCACGGCTACTGCTTGAGATCTCGCCTCAGGCTCTACCCTCTTCTCTTTCCTAGCCTTCCCCTGCACAAAGGACCATGGATGGAGGAAGCAGGAAGCTGTGTATCTGGGCAGGGAAAAGGAGTCCCAGGAACTTGAGAATCTGACAATGCTCAGATGAAATCTTACTCAGAAATCAGAATAAACAAACAAACAAGGAAGAAAGGTACCAGGAAGCCTGGACACAAAGAGACCATTCAACAGAGAGGTTAGGCTGGAAATGCCTGAAGGCTGTTTCTGGCTCCTGAATCTGAACGTGAGAATAGGGAAATCAAAGCCACATACTTGTGGTTCCTTGGCAGAGACTTGGCCAACTGCTTGGTTGCATCTGGCTGGCTCAGACATACCTAAAGTGGCTCCAGACACTGTTCTTTCTCAACGTTATTACTAAGGGGTTTTCATATATTTATCTATTTTATGTATGTATTTGGTATACAGTTCATAAGCAGATAAGATTTGCCATACTGGGTGAGACCAAAGGTCCATCAAACCCAGTATCCTGTTTCCAGCAGTGGCCAATATAGGTCATAAGTCCCTGGCAGGTTTCCAAAAGGTAGATAGATTCCATGCTGTTTATCCCAGGGATAAGCAGTGAATTTCCCCTGTCTACTTTAATAATGGTTTATGGACTTTTCCTCCAGGAACTTGTCCAAACCTTTTTTTAAACCCAGTTACGCTAACATCCTTTATTATTTCCTCCAGGAATGAATAGCAGAGTTACCATTGTTACCATTGAGTGACATTTTTTTTTCTCTGATTAATCTTAAAACTACTTTGTAGCTATATTATGTGTCTCCTAGTCCTTATGTGTTCTGAAGGAGATAACAATTGATTCACGTTTACCCATTCCATTCCATTCATTATTTTATAGATCTCTATCATATCTCCCCTCAGTCATCTCTTCTCCAAGCTGAAGAATCCTAACCTTTTAAGCCTTTACTCATACGAGTATTCTTTCAACCGCTTTATCGTTTTGGTGGCTCTTCTCTGTACCTTTTCTAATGCCGCTATATCCTTTTTCAGATACAGTGACCAGAATTTCACACAATATTCAAGGTGTGGTCAAACCATGGAATGATACAGAGGTATTATGATGTCATCCTTTGTTTTATTCTCCATTCCTTTCCTTATGATTCCCAGCATTCTATTTGTCCTCTGGGCCACCGCTGCACACTGGGCAGAGGGTTTCAACACGATGACGCCTAAATCCTTTTCCTGAGTGGTGATTCTTAATGTGGAACCTTGCATCGTGTAATTGTAGTTTGGGTGTTCTTCCCTAAGTGCATAATTTTGCACTTATCCACATTAAGGGGCTAATCAATGGGGCTGCGGCTCCGATAACGATCGGAAACCGCTACCGCGGCTTTGTAAACAAGCCCCTAAGTGTCATCTGCCATTTGTATGCCAAGTCTCCCAATTTATCAAGGCCTTCTTGCGATTTTTCACAATCCAGGTATTTCCCTGTCCGTAGAGGGCTTATAATCTTAGATTTGATTTTTGTTATCTCACAAAAGGTTATGCTGAGAGATTGTCAAGGCCTCAGTGTTAAATACATTACCTGTGGCAGACGGTAACAGAAGGAGAAGAGAGGAGGACAGAGAGAGAGAGTGGAGAGAAAGGAAAGGAAGAAATAGTGTGAAATGGAAGGAGGGGTAAAGAAAGGAGGTGGAGAGAGCGAGAAAGATAAAGGCACAGAAAAAAGAAGATGGCAAGCAAGAGGTGGAGATGGATGGACAGAGTAAAGGAGATAGCAGGGCATTCAAAGCTAAGCAATAGATTTGGACAGCTGGGGGAGGAGGGGGGTAAAGCTTAAGATTGAAACAACTCTAGGGCTGGCCCTTGGATATAATGAAGAAAAGTGGGAGGTATCCACTACAGAGATAAGATTGGACAAAGAGAGGACAAACAACAGCATAGCCCCCTAATTAAGGTTAACCTGAGAGGCTGATTCAATTCTGATTTTCTTAAACCCTATTCAGGGATTTCTAGTCTTCGGTGGGAAAGGAGAATTGGCATGAAATGCGCCACAAAGGCGTGTAAGTACGCCAGAATTAGATCACCCAATCAAGGTTAACCTGACTGAGGTGGCAAAACACAAAACAAAAGGAGGGTGAGATGGCAGTGAAAGGGAGTGTGGGGCCCTGTATCCCACAACAAATGTTTTTCTTTTAGATATCACCAATTACCAATTAGCAACAGGGCCCCACAGGAGGCAAGTGCAGATGGCAAGTAAACGAAGGGAAGAACTTGCTATGAGATCTGAATGCGAACAGTCGGACTTTGGAACCGGACCAGCTTATGCTCAGTTTCCCCAGGGATCGGAGCCTGCAATGTCTCTCTGGCTTTATTCCACTGGAATGGCTGAGAACTGCCGGAGCCGCAGGGTAACTGAACTGAGAAGAAAGTTCTGGCAAATTCCTCCAGTATTAAAAACACATTGCAAGCCAAGAATGACAAGAAAAGGCTAAATACAAAATAGAAGCATACAAACTCAGCAGTTGCTATAGCAATAGAAATTAGAATTATGCCTTGTAAATCATAGTCTTTCGAAAAACCTGCGGGTTCATGCTTTTTAAAAGTCCAAACTTTAGTAAGGAAGTCTGTCTGTGATATTCTGAGTGAGTGCGCACAGCAAGGTGATATTTTATTGCCTACAAGATATTCTTTGATAAGGTCTCTGCAATCGCCATTTTCAGAATGCTTTTTAAAGAACGTCTGCACATCTTTTAGGCTTTCCCAATGAAGCAGATTTTTTTTTTCAAGTCAAAACATAGCTATTTCAAAAACCTGGACTGCTTTATTAATTAATCACTTGTAAGGTTGAGCCCTTACATCAATTCACATTAAGGCATATGGTTCCTTTTGTTAATGTTAGCCCCTCTTCTGGGTACATCTTTTAGACTATCCACTGAAACAAATCTCTCTCATGCCTATTCATTGTGGTCATCCTGAAAACCTGCCTAGCTAGGGGTGTCCCAAGGGCCTGGGTTGATAACTGCTGCTTTAGACTAAGGGTTCACTCAGTCCATGGCACTTGGACCTGGAACTTTCGGCAAAACTTAGCATGGATTCTCCGAAGAGGAGAAAAGATTCTCTACATCAGGGTCCAAGATATACTATTAAGGTCTCTTTTACTAAAATGTGCTAAAGGATAACGTATGCTTTACTGCACGGTAAACAGTTAGTGTGGGGCTGTGGTAAATGTTACCATGCTGGCACGATGGCTATTGTGCATAATTCTCTCATTAAATGCTGATTGCGCAAGAGAGCGGCGAATGGGCAGGCTATGAGTGGAAAGTGGGCACGGATTGCACATTGCCCTTAGGGGATGGTACTCACCATGTGCTATCAGTGTTGCAGTTAGTATAGGTGCACTTAATGCCACTTCAACAGGTAGAATTATGTGTACCTGCAGTAATTACGAATTACCTTAACGCACGGTATGGAACTTTTCAGTGTCGGCACACCCCCGATAGTTACTGTGCTTTAGTAAAAGGGCCCCTTAAAGTTTAAGGATACAACCAAGACAAGATGATGGTATTCCAAAATAAGGGGTCTACTTACTAATTCATGGTTTTTTATTTTTTTTTAGTGCCATCAAGTCAGCTACCTCTGGGTTTTCTTGTCAATGTATCACTGGAAGCAGATTGCCAGGCCTTTTCTTCTGAGGCAATGGAGGGTAAAGTGATTTGCCCAAGGTATGCCAGTGGGAATTGAACCCTGATCTTCTGGGTACTAGGCAGTTGCCCCAACCACTAGGCTACTCCTCCACTCAATTTGTTGTTAACGCATGTTATTTTGGCACAGGTCCCATGTTATTCAATGGGACCTCATTACTAATAACGCACGTTAGCATTAGTGCACCTTAGTAACTAGGCCCCTTAGTCTTGACTGAGAAATGTTTCTTCAGATCAAACGGTACAGTGGATCAGTTTAAAATAGAACTTCACAGCATACAAGTGTAAAAAGGAGAATAGGGGTTTATCATCTCTCCCGCATACTTCTGCAACACCCTCTTTCCCTTCATCTGGACTATCACTGTGCTTTCCTGACACCCTAAAGACCCTGCTTGAATATCTCCTTGGAACTTCTTTTCTCCTTTCTCCTTGACTCGTACACACTGCTGGATTAAGCATCATGACAGTATCCCTTCTTCAGGGTCCTCTGCATCCATCGCAGCACACTAGATACAGGAGGCAGGTTTCCTCTCTCTCAACTCCAAAACCCCTCAGGAACAAGTGATTAAGCTGCTCCTTTCCCCTCTCTCTTTCAGGCATAGGGAACAGAAGACTGCAATACTCCACTCCTCAACTCAAACTCTCTTTCAGAGATAGGAGACAGATCTTCCCCTTCTCTCACTCTAAGCCCATTCCCTCAGATTACTCCTAGAGTCTTCTTATAGATATTCTTACAGGTTTCATTTCAAGCTGAGATAAATTTTACAACAAGTGCTTTGCCTGAGATTCTTAAAATAATGGGAAAGTTTGTTATTTTTTTTATATTGCTTGTTAGGTTGGTTGGTTATTTTTGTAGCTTTATACGGAAGGGCTTTTTTCTTTTTCTTAGGAAGCCTTTTTTTGCTGTAGATATTTTGTTTGCTCTAGTATAATGGGGTATATCGAAGGTTACCCATCCCTCTCCAAAGGGATTATCAACTGTCCCCTTTAAGAGAGTCTGAAGCCCAGAGTTCAGGGCTGGGAGGGTGTGGCTCAGAGGGAGAGGTTAAGAACTCAGCAGGCTGTAGGAGGGGGAGAGCCCCATGGAGCCAGAAGTCCTTCCAAAGCAAACCATGCAGAAGAGTCCTGAGGTAGGAACTTAAACTGGAGCTGGAGGAAGTGTCAGGATAATCAGCTTGTGAAGGTTTAACAAGCTGGGACAGAAGTAAAGCTCCTTTTATTTTCCTTGAACTGCTGTTTGTTCTGGAATTTTTTTATGGAGGTTTAACAAGCTGGGATAGAACAAAACTGCTTGCGTTGTAAAAAAAACAAAAATAAACCCCCTTCCCACTGCACACCACACTACCACATCTAGTTTTAATCCTAGAAGTTCAAAGTGGAGGAAGGCAAATACTATTGTCATGCCACTGCTAAGAAGTGAGGAGTTAGGTTTTGAGAGCTGCATTAAAGCCTACAGAACCCAGAAAGCTCTGCCATCTGACCTTTCCATTACGTGTTTAAAATCAGGAATGGTCCACACAACTGGAGTCAGGAGAATGTAGTTCCTTTCCATACAAGTATAGTGAAGGAGCAGCCTAATGGTTAGAGCACTGGCTTGGGAACCAACTAGTCCAGGGTTAAATTCCCATTAGCACTCCTTGTGGCCTTGGGCAAGTCACACCCCTCCATTATCTCAGAAAAATCCAAGTTATCAATATCCCTGTTTAATGTACATTACAAAGTTTAAGTTACAATGTAAACTGTTTTGACTAAAATGATAAAGCAGTATAAAAAAAACACCTGTGACATAAAGTAAGGGTCTGGTAACTATAGACCACTTAGTTTGACCTTTGTAGTGAGTAAATTAATGGAAATGCTTCCAGGGTCAGCCTGTGAACTAGGAGACTGCCTGCCTAGGTCAGCTGACCCCAATGGGCGCAAGGTATGACATGGCAACTCCTTCATAATTTTTCAAAGCGGCAAGAAGTTAGCAGTGTTGTAGTATGCCTTTCAATTCAGTCATGTCCTTTGTGAGTAATGAAATTGTTTACTAAAAAGAGACATCTACTATACATTGTAACATATGAGGTTAGTCCCCACCCAACCCCCTTTACATTAGTCACAATTGCCTTTGGAATTTGTATTGTTGTTTTATTGTAATTAGTTTGTTATATATATATTTTTTATTTTTATTGATAATTTCTGTTGATTTTTAAAGAGTGATATTTCATGTCATTTATTTCCAACCTATCACATAATTACTGTGTGGATTACAACACTATAATTCACACATAATATAACAGTCAAGATAAATGAACAATAATGTAAATATACCTCACCATTAGAAACATACCCATATCCTTCCTATACCAATGCAAAAAGATGGGTTTTTAATAATTTTATAAAACATAAATGATCACATGTCTGTCGAATGGCTAGAGGCAAGGAGTCCCACAAAACATGGTCCATTACTGAGAATGCTCATGCCTATACTTTGGTTCACCAGATAAGAGCAGCAAGTGGAATTTGAAAATGTTCTGGCTGACTCAACTGAAGAATCTGACTCGGGGCATACAAGGTTAACAGAGCAGATAATTTTGTATCATAATCAGTATAAAGAACCTGATGCGATAAACACATTTATTTATTTATTTATTATTATTTTACTTTTTATGGGATTTACATAGATAAAGGAAAGCCTTTGAAACAGAAACATACGCTCAATCATATGTCACAGAAGCACATAAAATATTAAAAGGAAATATATCATGACATTACATTGAATATTAATAGTCGACATAGAGAATGATCCAAGAATACAAAAACGATGAGAAGATAGATAAGAAAAACAGAAAAAAAGAAAAAGAATAGGGAACCTCCCCCAAGACTTAAAAAAACCCTAGATATTACACTGGATCAGTCCTTCAGCCATTGAGCATCTAGAAAAAAAGCACAGCTGTGAGGGTCCAAAGAAATGATAGCTCTTATTCTGATTTAATAGGACACACTTACAGGAGAATCTTAACTGGAACTTCGCTCCCAAGGCCAAAACCTCGGAGCGAAGCTCCAGAAATTTCTTCCTCCTGATTTGTGTCCATCTGGAAACATCCGGGAAGATCTGTATTTTCCCACCCATAAACATGATACCACCAAACTTTTTAAAATAAAGATGCAACAAAGCCTCCTTATCTTGCAAAAACATAAAGGAAACTAACAAAGTAGCCCTAGTTTCCACCACCTTGACGGATTGTTCTAGAACATCGGTTAAATTAGCCAAGTCCAAAGAGTCTGAGGAAACGTCCACCAAGGGGGATTTCACCAGAGAAGAAACACCTTTAACCAACACAGGAGGAAGACAGTACATTTTCTGGATGGGAGGTATGCGAGCTTCAGGATAATTCAATGTCTCCTTCAGAAACCTTGAAAAAAGATCCCTGATAGAGGCCAATGGAGGCCAGAGAAAATTCAAAAGCCGAAGATTTAAGTTCCTAGACTGATTTTCCAAGTTTTCCACTTTTCACTGGACAACCAACCTAAGTTTTATTGCTTAAAAGAAGCCTGAGCTCCCAACAATTGTTCCTGCTGGTTCTCAAGTTTATTTTCCACATTTTCCAAATGAGGAATACATAGAGCCGAAGCCTGTATGTAGAGCCTCCACACATACCTTGTAAATGGATTCCAGTGCTGACCAGATGTATTCACTTTTGGTCGCAGCAAAAGTGGAATTGAAGCAACAGGTAATGAGGAAACAACTGCATCGCCAGAAGAGAACTGGCCACCCACACCAACTCCTGCGGGGAGGGGAATCTCCCCCTGCATGATGGATAGAGTCTGTGCGGCTCCGGAAGCACTGGATCTGCTGCAGACGCCACCTGACTTGCCACGCCGTCTCCAAGGTCTCCCAGTCCAGCAGCGAGAAGCACACTAGGAGGAGTGGAAGGGCCCAAAGGGCTAAGTGAAACATCTCTCCCCAAGCCAGGACTCTACCCAGTCCTGATAGCAGGTACGCCCATAGGAGAAAGAGCCATCGCAAAGTTGTCTAAATAAAAATTGGCAAGTTTTTGTTGCCAATTCTTTGTCTCGTTCCTCTCTGCTTAAGAAGGGTTACACAGGGCTCCTCTCTTTCATCACTATTACTTAATATCTATTTGATTCCGTTCTTCAGTTGCTGTGACAGATAGACGTCTTATTCTGTATCTATGTGGATGATATTTTACTGTAGACAATAATTTTATGCAGCTTTGTCTTCTTAAGAACTTTCAGACTCTACTACTCCTATTTATCATTTGAATAGTGTTAGAAGGCATACACGGTGCTGTATATATAGATGTAAGTGACAAAATTCAAATACACTGTGCCACTGAGTCAATGCTGACTCCTGGTGACCCAGCAACCCCTGGGGTTTCTTGGCAAGGTATGACCAGAAGTAGATTGCCAGGCCTTTTCTTCTGAGACAATGGAAGGTAAAGTGACTTGCCCAAGGCCAGAAGGGAATGAAACCCTGTTCATTGGGTCACCACTAGGCTATTCCACTCTACTCTCTTACTGTATCATACTTACTGCACAATGGTATGAAGATAAATTATGATAAAACTGAGGAGGTGGTTGAAACACCAAGTTCAGCATCAGAATTGGTGACCACCACCTATTTGGATGGTCATACCATTCCTCTCCATCAGGAGGTGCATTATCTTGGGGTGGTGTTGGATCCACATCTTTCACTGCACCTTTAGGCGTTACATGTCATTAGTTCTGCTTTTTATAAATTGCATCACATTAGGGGATTAAAAATCTATTTACCTTCTAAGGACTTTTGTGTCGTTGTCCAACTGACTACCTCCTTAATGATATCCATAGTGCCCTCTGCAAAAGAGTCCATCATCATAGTCATCACATTATAGCACAACAATGGGGCTTTTTTGTGGAGGCCTTATATGGCACTGGAGTCCTCTATCAATCCATCCCAATCGGAGAATGCAGCTGAGGTCACTAAACATTAAACATCACATTGGTAATGACTTTTTGCATATACCAGAACTTATCTGTTGCCCATACTTTCCTTACTGATTTTATTTCTATTTTTAAATACAGTCAACAAGTTGAGAATGCATTTGTGTGATATCACTATAATAACATAGCAAATCTATTTATGGTATTAGGTATCCTGAAAGGAATGATTATTACAGTGTAATATATGGTAAATAATTACATTCAAGTAATTCCCTGTCCCAAAAGGGGGATATTCAGGGATGGCTAGTGCTGCTTGCCATTGCCACTGAAAACTAACCCCAGATATTCAATGCCGAAGCCATATTCGGCCACCGGCATTGAATAGCCGGGTCACCGCAGAAGTCAGAAGCTAACTGGGCAGCAGAGATATTGAGCCGCTGTCCCGTTAGCTCCGATGGGCAAAGTTAGACCAGCATTTGGACCACTAACTAGGCAGCAGCTCAATATTGCCACTGCCCGGTTAGCGGTGAGTGTCACATCCATTCCACCCCAGAACGCCCGATGCTAGCCCCATAGCATGGGGGCATGTAGCGGTAGCACCCATGGATATCAAGCGGCATTAACCATGTTGGTGCCATTGAAAATCCTGCTCACCAGCATTTACACACTTTGCAGGTCTGCAAACATGTAAATGTCTTTGAATTTCCCCCCTGCCCCTAAGTTTCTAGCTGAAAGATTGAAGACTTGCTCAAGATCATAAGGGCTGCCGATAGGAGTTGAAGTCTGGCTTCCCTAGTTCACCACCCTCTGCTCCACTACTACTAATCATTTGTATAGTAGTAGATGTACACAGCACTATACAGAGACATGCTCTAACCAGTAGTCTATTCCTCTGCTCTCAGTTTTAATGGAGATGGGCAACAAGTACAGTAGCAGTTAAAGGCACTATGAATAGATACGCACACAGGTTTGATATTATTTAGAATCTCTCTTTAATTATATATGCTGTTCTCTAAATTTGCATCCAGGAGCAAGATGAGTCAATAGTTCAGGATCTGACTTTATCCATTGCATCGTCGCTGAGATCAGGATGTTGAAACAGAATCCCGTGCTCAAGTGCCTGGTTTGCTCACTCCAGGGGACCTTGGCATTGGACACCAGGTTCACTGTTTATCTCTGCAGCTATTAAGGAAATTTATTGTGATTAACATCGGCTTGAGATATGAAGCAAAACAAAGTTTTGGCACATCTGACGCACGTTCCCTGGCCAGCAAACTCGTCAGTTAGAGAATCCACTTTCCTCTGGTTGTGATGCTGCGTCTCACCCAGGGGTCAGTAGTTTGCTATGTACTCAGACAAAGATTTACTGTAAATGAGTCGATGGTTTCGAAATCAGCAGAGTCAAATGACCATCAAGATGCTGATTAATGCAGAGAAAAAGAAGAAAACAGAGAAAGTGAGAAAAACAAGAGATTCAGGACGAGACAAAGAGACAGATGGAGAGAAGGGAAACAGAAGTGCATCTTATAAGGAGGTGTAAAAATTGTGCTTGAATTTTCTCAAAAAATGTGAAATTTCTTTTGAAAATGAAAAAAGTAATTTCTTGGAAAACTTTAAATGTAGGTTTCCATAGTCTACCAGTTTTCATTTGACTGTAAGGTGATCTTCTATATTTGCCCTTCTCTGCAATACCTGGAAGGTGACATAAGAGTGAACAAGGCTCGCGAATCGTTGGTTAGGCACCAGCTCTGCAGAGCTGAAAATGGCACAGAAAGGACAGAGCGGGCCTGAAAAATGCCCCGTTATCCAAACTAAAGAGGGCATTTGGGACTTTTTGGCCAAAAGCTGCATCAGAAGACAAATGAGAACATCCGTTTTGCAAAGTGAAAAGAAGATGGGGATAATTTGGGCGTGCGTGCTGAATGTTAATGTACTCACGGCCCAGAGCTGGACTACAGACAGGAAACATCAAAGGGATTCAGTGCTCACTGAACAATCAGCTTTTCGCACCGTGAATCCTTTCCATTTTAATGCCCATTCCTGAAGCGAAACAGTTATCCTCAAGATCTAGATTCCCTTTTGCTCTCAGGGCCTGTTAGCACTCTGCGCATTCTTTATTTCAAGATGATCTTCACATTTGAGCTCTTTGGTTCCCATGTGCTGGGATGCCTCCATCTCTCTTGCAGCTTCCCAACCAATTCCTTTCTGCAGCTCTGTCCTATTTAGGTGAAAGGTGCTGGAGCCCCGACTCTTCCACTCCATAGGGCTGCAATCCATGACTCTCCTTTAGCCAGATCTTCTTGTTTCATGTCGTTTGTCGCTCCTCCGTGCTCATCAGCAGTTCTAGTCGCCTTCTTTGGTTTTGTTTACCAAGGGTTGCTTTGTGAGCAGGATTGCAACCCTCATATTGCCTCAAGGAGAGATGTGAAGAACAGAAAAAAGAGATGGTGTCTTTCAGCCTGTCATGGGTTACCATCATCATAGTTATCACATTATAGCACAACAATGGGGTTTTTTGTGGAAACCTTATATGACATTGGAGGCACAAAGAGAATGAACAAGTACGTAGCTAGCAATATCTACCCTTTTCAGCTTAAAGCCTGTCTTATACACAAAAGTGGGCTTTTACAAAACTGCGTGACCACATCCACGCAGAAAAAGTATATGCGGGGGAAGTGTGCTCTCCCTTTATGTGATCGGCATGTAGGTGTTTCTAGAGGGATAGGGTGGGTGCAGCAAAGGCAGACTTGCAATGTATGTGCGTATTTCACAAACTAGACACATGCACAAATTTACATCTTTGGAGCATTTGTGTACTATAGGGGCTGGTTCAAGGAGTTCACTTTATAAAGGTACAGAGGCTCCCGTGTTGCCTTTACAAATATTCTTTCATAAAGAACCTCACTCAGACAAATCCAAAAGAATTTCATACACTTTCAGTAAAGTTTATTTGCTGGACCCCTTATCATTCCTGTTCCACCAGTATATTCTAGGTGGAGTTGAGTATTAATGGTCTCATTTTACTATTTTCATTATTAAATTTAGGAAAAAGTAGTGGCTCAGTGGTTGGGACAGGTTGCTGAGGGCCAGGGGTTCAATTCCCATGTAGGGACAAGTAAGCTCAGGCCTAAGGGACTGGGGTCTCTAGCCACGTGGCCATACCTTGTGGCCTTGGGCCGCCCACTTAACCCTCCATTGCCTCAGGTATGCTTAGATTGTGAGCCCTTCGGGGACGAAGGAATAAAAAGTGCCTGTTAGAATATATCTGTAGACCACTCTGATACACAGAGTAAGGCAGTATATCAAGTGCCTAAACCATACTAAGAGGCATTAGCTGATTCCATGGGGCTAACACAGATTTATTGCCTGACAGTAGTTGCTAATGTGGGCAAAAAGCAGATATCACAGGCACTTTTCTGCGATATCTGCCTTTTGCGTGTTGAAGGGGTGATGTGGCAGGGAGTAGGCATTTTGATTGTTGGAAACCATTGTACAAAATGTTTGTACAAGATGGCTGCCAAAATCAGGCACCATAGCAGCTGCAAATAATTCACCTCAAGGGGTGGCATTATCTGCCGGCAGTCCTCTGGCTCAGGTATTGCGGCTGCTGCTGATTGGCAATGGCTATCTACCCTGGAGCCAAGCATCCCCCCCCTCCCCTCCCCATGCACCAATCGGGACCCTGATCTGAAAATATTGCGGTGCCACAGATGTAAAGATCTGCAGCACCAACAATATTTTAAAAACTGGCTTCCCCCCCTTCAGCACCAGTTCCCCCTGGACAGCTTCTAATCCCCAATGCCTGGCTAGCCAAGCAGGTATCCAAAAGCCCCCCGCCCCTCCCGATCCTTTAAAAAATACCTGGCTAGCCAGTCAGGGATTTGATCCCTCTTCCTTTCCCCCTTTTAAAACAATTACTCCTAGCTAGCCAGTTGGCCAAATGGGGGCTCACATGACACCCCCCTTTCCCCCATTCCTCCTTATCCCTGGTGGTCAGTGGGGTCAGGACCAGTCCTTCCCGCTCCTGCTCCCTTCCTCAGGCTTGCACAAAATGACCATGATCACATGGTCCTGCCCCCTAGCTTCATGCTAAGGGTCAACATCACAAGATCGCAGCCATTCTTGTTAGTACTTTTGAAGAGCCCAGAAGCATGCAAAAGGTTATCGTGGTTTAGTAGACATGCCCCATAGAAATGATTTAAAATCATCCTGATAAGAGAGAAAATGTTCCAATACTTTACACTTCTGTAGGGATGAACTTTTTGTGTTACATGATCCACCAGTCTTTTCAAAAGTAGATCCTCGTGTCAGTGGTCCTTTTTGATTTTTTAAATATATCAATATTTTAATATATCAAGTGTAAATAGCCATTTCCACTTGGCATATTAAAATAAAAAAAGAAACCATTGACACAAGGATTTACTTTTGAAAAGATCTGTGGATCATATAGAACAAAAAGATTTGACAAAAAGTTACTGTGCATAAACATATGGATAAATAATCAGAAGTTTTTTTGAATTTCAAATATTTTGAATTTGAGAGCATGAGGTTTTGTTTCGATGTGTGACTGATTTCTTGCCTTTTTTTTGGGGGGGGGGGCATTTTTGTATGCGCACATTTATAAAATAGACTTTAAATGGGCATCTTTTGAGTGATTTTATAACAAGACATCTATCTATACATCCGGAATGGAAAAAGACAGTCAAGAAATGAGAGGAAAAAACGACACAGGAAAACTTTGCTAAGTTGCTAGAAAGTGCCTCTGAGTCAGTTCTTCCATTACATCATTATCCAAAGAAAGGCCAGAAAACAGAGAGCGCTTCCAGCAAGACGGTCTTCAGAAGAGCAGTTCTTTTCCAGAATCTGGAATGTGATGTTGGCACAGAAGCTGCTGCTGGTCGGCATGTTACGCACAACGCACTTGGGTCAATTATGGGCTGCCCAGGGCAGATGAAAGGTGCTAAGAACTCTTTCCAAAATTATTTGCATGGGTAAACCGACCATCTCACTCAATATAACTAAACTCACACGTATTGTTCCCCATCCCTTTTTACTGTACTAGTAGTAGGAAAAGGAGGAGGAGGACGGAGGTGTTGCTAGGGGACATTTTTGGGGGGGATGAGAGGGAGGTTGAAAAACACACATTGATTGTATTTTCAAGTCTACACACATTATTTTCCAAAAAACTAAAAGCTACCCACACATAAAGCAGCTGCAAATTTCTACAGGTACTGTGTACCCAGGACAAGTTTCAAAGTTCGTCTTGACAACCGGTGGATGTAAAGTACACATTGACTTTGTCCCTGTCATAGCTGCTCTACAGTTTGAACCTACATAAACTCCTGAAAGCATGTTGCAGCCTCGTGCTTCCCTCACGACCACTATGGGGACTGGTCAAAGCTGGGACTGACTTAGGGTGTCCCTGATGGCCGTCCCCCCCCCCCCCAAAGCTGAGACACTCAGAGGCTCATTTATCAAAGGCCAGTGACAGTTCTAGAGGTTCAACCTTTTCACTCTTTACTTTTTTACCAAATGACCTGCATTAAGAACCACATAAGTACAAAATCTACTAAAAGTCACAAATTGCCTAAATTTTGTGATTGCTTCCCTGTGTCTGCATTATAGTAATCTACAAAACAAATGAAGTAGTTTATGGACATCAGTTAATATAAGACAAGCAGGAGCTGTATTAAGCATTGCAAAATGTTATTTATGAAATGTTGACTGGGGCTGCCTCTGTGCTCCAAGCTTACTGCCGCAGTGCTACAAAGCATAGGGTGAATTACAGTTGTTCCTGATGGAGTGGAGAACATAAGAGCATAAGATATACCATACTGCGTCAGACCAAGGTCCATCAAGCCCAGTATCCTGTTTCCAACAGTGGCCAATCTAGGTCATACGTACCTAGCAGTTTCCCCAAAAGATACAGGTTCCACAATGCTTGTACTGGGTCAAGCATTGATATCCTGGGTCCCTTCTTAATAATGGTTTATGGACCTTTCCTCAAGGAACTTGTCCAAACCTTTTTTAAACCCAGCTACACTAACAGCCTTTACTACATCCTCCGGTAACAAATTCCAGAGTTTGATTACATGTTGAGTGAAAAAATATTTTCTTTTATTAGTCTTAAATAGTTTACCCTGTAGCTTCATTGCATGTCCCCTAGTCTTTCTATATTCTGATAACGTAAACAATCGATCTACCCGTTCCACGCCGTTCATTAATTTATAGACCTCTATCCTATCTCCCCTCAACCGTCTCTTTTCCAGGTTAAAGAGCCCTAACCTTTTTAGCCTCTCTTCATAGGAGTAGCCTTCCATCCCCTTTACCATTTTGGTGGCTCTTCTCTGTACCTTTTCTAATAACGCTATATCCTTTTTAAGATAGGGCGACCAGAATTGCCATCAATATTCAAGGTGCGGTCTCACCATGGAACAATACAGAGGCATTATAACATCCTTTGTTTTATTTTCCATTCCTTTCCTTATGATACCTAGCATTCTATTTGTTCTCTTGGCCGCCGCTGCACACTGGGCAGAGGGTTTTAACATGTTATCTACGATGATGCCTAAATCTTTTTCCTGGGTGGTGGTTCCCAATCCCTTGCATCATGCAACCATAGTTTGGGTTGTTTTTTCCTAGGTGCATAACTTTGAACTTGTCCACATTAATTTTCATCTGCCATTTGGATGCCCAGTCTTCCAATTTATCAAGATCCTCTTGCAATTTTCCACAATCCTCTTGGGTTTTAACAACTTTAAATAGTTTTGTGTCATCTGCAAATTTGATAACCTCACTCGTTATTCCCTTTTCCAGGTCATAATGAATATGTCAAAAAGCAGCAGACCCAGCACAGAGAAGTAGCTTAGTGGTTAGAGCACTAGCTTAGTAACCAATTGAACAAGGTTTTATTCCCACTAGCACTCCTTGGGAAAGTCACTTTAACCTCCACTGCTTCCAAAGAAAGGCCCAGCAATCTATTTCTGGTACTGCTAAGAAATCCCAAGAGCTACTGGGTCAGCACTGACTCAAAGGTACACGTTGCATGTGCGTTTTAAAAGCTGGCTCAGGTTTGAGAATCAAAGTTTTGAACTTTAGAGGCTTGCCATACAAAACTACTGAGATGGGCACAGTGTTATTGATTGCCTGCCCATCCGCCATCTCTCTGTCGTCGTCCCTCAGGCTGAGTTCCATGCTGGTGCTATTTATAGAAGCAGCCTCAGAGCTGCTCATTTTAAACAGTGCTTGGATCACGTCTCTCTGCCTCATTGATTTAGCATCAGAGGATACATTCATTCAGTGTAATCTTGCTCAGACCTGCATAATGCAGGGCACAGTAGAGTCTGTGCCAGTGTGGGTAGTGCCCACACAATAAATAAGCCCATAAGGAATGGTTTCTTATTTTCTGGGTTGTTTTAATCCTTCAATGGAAATTTCTTAAAGAAAGATACCAAGCTGGGCCTCTTTATTTCCACTCCAGCTGCAGTGATAAAAAGAAACCAGCTTAGAGAGGTTCCAGACCAGTGACCTGGCAGAAACACCACTGTTCTCCTGTTACTTAGAACACCTTCATCTCTTGGATTCCTATGGAAAGCGCAAAGTGCAGCTGACCATCTCTGCCCCCCAAAACAACCAAGAAGCATAGTGTTCACCTTTCAACGCCTGTACATAGAAGCTGCGGAGCTGCCTTCAGTGAGGCCTTCATGGGAACAGACAGATCCATGTTCTCAAAACTAAGACGTTGTGGCCATAGTCTGGACTCAGCACCACAGAAGCCCCATTAATCGGTGATCTTCATCAGCACAGAGGTGCATGAAGGCCCCTTTTATAAACACACAAGCAGCTTAATAGCAGGCCTGTAGCCATCCCATGAAGCACAATGGCAGCTCCTTCTAGCTTTCATTACAGCTGTGGACACAAATACAGGCCAAGTAAGCAGGAAGTGTAGACCCGCTCCTCTGAAACCTGGAAAACAATACTTTCTGCAACAACTGGTCTATTCCTTTCTGTTTGGTTATCCCCTTTTGTTATATCCATAGACCCCATTTCTTTTATGCTATATTTATTACTTTCTTATGGGTTTTAAAATTTGTACAAGTTAGATAATGGCTAAGCCCCTGCTTTTACAAACCTCTTTCCTTCCCCAAGTCCACACTTCTGCTCTCCATGCTGTGCAGGGAGGGTTCTGATGAGGGTCTGCATAGCAGCGCCCTATACCACATTTACATCACTTTGTAGCCTCTCATGTAGAGCTTTCCTTGGCAATCGGCACTTTCCCCAGCTCCCTGCAGCTGTTTTCTCAGCTCAAGCCGTTTGTATAGGGCGAAGAAAGAAAGGGTGCTTTTGTGTCTCTCCAGCAGATCCAACATGGTGGAAGAAGCCTTAGCCAGCTGGCAAGGCTCCAGCAGCAGAGACCATGCCTGAAGAAGAGCAGGCTGTATCAGCCTCTGACATCAGGGACATACACCCTTTAACGGTCCCCTCGGAAGAGATCCTTGGTTTCTGTACATCTGTAGTGCTGTTGCGACAGGGCCGGCCCCAGAGTTGATTCAAGTGTTGGCACTCTGGGATAAATTTTAAGCCTTATTCCCCCTGGCTGTCAGACTCTAGTGTTTAACTTGGAATGGCTTGTTCTTTGCTCCCCCCCCCCCCCCAGACGCCGTTGACGCACTAGGTGACTGCCTGGTTTTCCTGATGGTTGAGCTGGCCCTTTGTTGAGATTGTTAACACCTTTCACAGTCACAACAATGGAAATAACATGGCATATATTATCCAGATGCCTCTTTTACCTATGAGTCCATTTTTTTGGGCAAATGGTAGGGGCAAAGCTTGGATGGAATGGAGCAGTGGTTGGAATACATATGTGTAGATGGGGTGAATGTTGTTAAGCTACCTTGAGGTGTACAATGACATAGTATTGTGATGTGCCTGGAAGGGATCTATCATTTTAAGGATATGTACAGCCTGTGGCTACCATCTGGAAGTAAGCACTGACTAGATGACCACATACCCTCACTGACCTGGAGTCGGCCCTGGCTCCAAGGTAATCTTTAGGATTCCTTTTGCATGTATGGGATTACCAGTGGGGCCAGTGACAATCTCTCTTTTTTTTTTTTTGTCCACTCCAGCTGCATTGAGGAAAGAAAGCAAGTTTCCTATGAGAAGGGTAAAGTACAGCCAACCCTCTCTGCCCCCAAAGCGCAATGTTCACCCTTCAACACTTGCATACAGTGGCTGCACAGCCATCTGCCGTGACGTCCTCATTAGGCTCCTTGGTTTTGCGATGTTTTGCAAGAACTGAAGCATGAGTTAAGACACTCTGAGCGCTTTTAATGTAAACTTTGCACTGTGAAGGTGTGTCTCTCGTTTGTTTCCACCTAGAAAAAATATACGAGTAAATTGGACTCTGTCAGAAGTAATTATTTTTGAATTAAACTTTCAGTGACATTTGTCAAACCAGCTATACTTATTTCTACTGTACAATTTCTGTTGCAGCATGAAAGAGGGTAAGATGATTTAGTGCTTTTGACTGTTAACTGTATGGGCTGGGGTTTTTTTTATGATACAATAACCGCATTAGTGTCTCCCCTAAATTCTGGTCCTGTATCTTCACTTTTGCCCAGCATTGTTCATCCACATTGGGATACCTTTGCTGATGGTTCTACAACTGATTATATCACATTGTCACATTGGCTCTTGGCCATGAGACCTACAAGGTGTCTGTGGATACCTTTTCAATTGTACAAGGGCACATAAAAATACTTTATTGGTGTTTTTATATGTCCTTGTACGGGTCTCTGGTAGAAGGGTTGATACCTACTGAGTTGAAACGGACTGCGGTTGCAAGGATCATAGAGCAATGAGTGCAAATTGACTTGGGTCACTTTAGATCCTGACAGCATGGGTTTTAGGGCCAAGCATAGCCTGGAAACCGTATTGGTCTCTGCTTTTATGCTGTCTGGAGGAGAGAGGGGCTGCCTATTTGCTGTTGTTCCTTGACCTCAAGACAGCTTTTGATATGAATGTTCCCTCGATTTTGTTACAGCGATTGGAGGATTTAGAGGTAGGGGGACACTCTTATCGTGATTTATGTATTATCTAACCGGATGTGTGCAGGGGGTAGTGTTTCACAGGTAGTTATCACAAGGGTACAGTTTTAGCGCAGGGAGTACCGCAGTGCTCCTCACTGTCCTTCACTTTATTTAATGTGTATCTGATGCCCTTTGTAAGTTACTGCAGAGCTTGGGTCAGGATTTTTTGTTTTATGCAGACGAGATCGACCATACTGGTCTTTAATCTGCCATCATGTAATATGGGCCCGATATTCTGTGGCATCTACACAGTTTACAGAGCTGTAAACCGTGTAAACACCCCTAAGTGGGATATTCAGCTGAATATCCCAGAGTAGTGTTGCTATACGCCCTGATGCTAACCGCTTAGCGTCAGGGGATGTCAGGGGTGTTCCGGGGGCAGTACCCAGGATAACTGTGCAGTGGCGAAATTCAGTCGCTGCCTGGTTATCCCTCAGTGGCGAAAGTTATGTGCAGCAAAAGCTGTCCTAACTTTCGCCGCCGGAGCTCACCGGGCAGCGGCTCAATATCGCCACTGCGCTCTTAGCGTCTGCGCCGTGTGCAGCTGCGTGGTGACCCTGGACATTCAGTGCCAGTGGCCAGATATGACCCAGGATTGAATATCCGGGGTTAAAGTTCGGCAGTGACCGCTATACGCCTTAGAGGGCCCTACGTTACTATAGATCTTAATTTTTAAAAGATTCTCTGTCATTATGGACTTGGCATCATTAAATATTGTTTGCCATTTTCCCACAATCTTGGAATGGCTGGAGCAAAATGGGTTGGTGATTAAGTCCGGTACGACTGAAGTTCCAGTTGTTTGTACTGACCCTGCCGCTCCTTCTGCCTCATGCATATCTTTGGGTGGAAATTTGATTCCCATCAGGGAGGAGATCCATTATTTGGGCGTTCTCCTTCATAAGGCTCTTTCTTTCCAATCCCATGTTAAAACAATGGCTCAGAGCATCTATTTCAAGCTCCGTATGGTCCGCTGTATGAAATATTATTTGGATGCATCTGAATTCCAGACAGTGGTGCAGATATTGCTTAGATCTTATCTTAATTATTGCAATATGTTATTTTTTAGGATTAACTGAGCGTGCGCTTAAACATCTGTAACTGGCTCAGAATTTGGCTGCGAGAGTTATTATGGGCCTGCATAAACATGTCCATATTACTCCAGCTCATGACACTTCACTGGTTGTGCTTGTCTCTCTGGGTGCAGTTTAAGTATTTGCGCTTAGTTTACGGAGCTTTACATGTTCGTCCATGCGCTGATTTGTCTTCCTTTGTCTTATCTTCCTGGGCATATTTTGCGCTCCACATTTCAAGTGTTGTTTGTTCTTTGGTCCTAGCACATAAAGAAACTACCCGGGGGCGTGCCTTTTTTGATGAGGGGGTCGATGCTTTGGAATACAGTGCCTTATACTGTTCGGAATTTGGGTTGCTATTTAACATTTCGTAAACGTCTTAAATCTCTCAGAAAGAGTTCCATCTGTGAATTAGTTAATGTTTTATTTGCTTTAGGTATTTCACTTCTATTTTGTTTGTCTTCTGTTGATTGTGTGTGTTTTATTGTAACTGCTTAGGAAAAGTTTTGATAGGTGGCATAAGTAGTATGGACCCGATTCAAAAATACTTGAGCACCTAAATTTAAGTTAGGATCCTAAATTTGTGCCTTATTTTCAGCCACACTTAGGAGCCAAAGTTTTCAGCTTAAAAATGTATGCTCCTGAATTTAGGCCTGCCATTCATTTTCCTAAATTTATAATCCTAAATTAAATGCCTAGTACTGATCAGTGCTATACTCCTAACTTCTTTTCCTCGACCTAACCCACTCTTTATGTTCCTAAATTTAGGAGTTTAGTTACATTTTAAGAAAATGTTTAGGCACTTAGCCCTAGTAAATTTTCAAAGAGGCCAATTTAGGAGCATAACTGTCAAAGTTAGGAGCATAAATCCTTCAAATATCGGGCCCTATAAATAAAATAAATAATAAAAAATAATATTAATCTGCATTAGCACACCACTGGCAATGCAAACTAGTGACTTGCTATGAAAACCATAATGTTAACAGTTCCCCTCTCCCCTGGACACATCATACACACAACAACTTATTCTCTCACAGCGGATGACAATGGAAAAGGACTGGAATTGTTACTAATCTCTCACCTTAGATGGTCCTGAGCTCTCTCTAACCATTTTGACTCCTTGGCCAGTCCTGGGTTTGAATTTACACCCCAAAGCAGCTTAGTATTTGTAGTCTATGGAGTATGTTTACTAAATAGCGGTAGTGGCTTCCGTGCGATATCAGAGCCGCGGCCCCATTGAATTTAATGGGGCCGCGGCGCCAATATCACACGGAAGCCGCTACCGCTGTTTAATAAACATACCTCTATGATTCTACCCACTGAATTCAGTGCTGCGGGTCCCATAATGCATCAGAGAGGAGTTTATGTTTATGTTTATTTCATTTGATATACCGCCCTTCTGGGGAGACAGAGCGGTTTACAGTGTACAGACATTTTAAAGAAGGCACAAGGCCGGAGAGAAGGAAAGAGAAGTTACAATCGTTGATAGGAAAGCAGGAGAGAAAAGGGATACAGGACAAGACGCAGAGGCTGGGATCACACAAAAGGGGAGGGAAGGTCAAAGGCCAGGGAAAAGAGGTGGGTCTTTAGGTCACGCTTAAAGGAAGGGTGATAGGGCTCAAGTCGAAGGGAGGCGGGAAGTGAATTCCAGAGGGCAGGGCCTGCGAAGAAGAAGGCTGAGGAGCAGGTGGACTGAAGGTGAGCAAGGGAGGGGGAGGGAAGATTGAGGCGGTTGAGATGAAATGAACGAGGAGTGAGTCTGGGAGTGTGAAAGGTGATGAGATCTGCCAAGTATTGTGGGGTATTGGTGTGAAGAGCTCTGTGAATAAGGGTGAGGAGCTTAAATCGGGAGCAAAGGGAACAGGTAGCCAGTGAAGATGAATAAGTAGAGGTGACACGTGATCTCGTAGGGAAGAGTGGGTGATGATGCGGGCAGCAGTATTTTGGATCCTCTGTAGTCTGTTAAGTTGGGATTTGGGGAGACCGATGAAAACAGAGGTAGAGAAGTCAATGCATGACATAATTAGTGACAATAGCAGGGTGGTAAGGGCAGATGGAGTGAGAAAGGGGCGAATCGCACAAATTTGGCGAAGAAAAAAGAAAGAGGTCTTGGTGATATGTGAAACATGAGCTTGAAAGGAAAGGTCGGAGTCAAAAAGCACACCCAAATAGCGAAAAGTGGAAACCAAGGGTATGGGAGAGTCCGAAAAGGATGGAGCAAGCAAAGGGTGCGGGCTGCCATGGGAGAACCAGATTGCGATGGTTTTGGTTAGGTTGAGGTGAAGGCAGTTCTGGGTTAGCCAGGATGCAACGGTGGAGAGACAGGAGTTGACAGCAGAGAGGTCTGGGTGAGAGGGGGAAGTGTGATGAAGGAGGACTATGCCATCTGCATAACAGAAAGCAGAAATTCCAGTTTCTTGTATCAGTAGGGCGAGTGGAGAAAGGAAGAGGTTAAAGAGGAGAGGAGCAAGTACAGAACCTTGAGGGACCCCACAGGGTAAGGGAAATGGATCGGAAGAAGGGACGGAAGGAGAGGAGGAGAGAGCCACACATGATCAAGAGGAGAGAAAGGAGTGGAACCAGTGAAAAACAGTGCTATGGAGACCTGCTTCCCATAGGCGAAGAAGAAGAAGGGAGTGATCCACGAGGTCAAAGGCAGCAGATAGATCCAAGGCTACCGCCACCGAGATATCACCATGATCGTGGGCCACATACAGTGCATTGGTGAAAGCAAGCAGAACAGTTTCAATGCTGTGGCCCTGACGGGATCCTGATTGACGGGGGTGGAGGAAATTAGTGGAGTCAAGATGGTGAGAAAGCTGTGCGAAAACGATTTTTTTGAGAAGTTTAGAAAGGAAGGGGAGATTGGAGACTGGGCAGTAGTGAGATAGAACAAGAGGATCAAGAGAAGGTTTTTTGAGAATGGGGCGGATTAAGGCATGCTTCCAGGAATGGGGAAAGATCCCCGTGGAGAGACTGGTGTTAAGCATAGTGAGAATAGGGGGAAGGAGCGCCAGGGAGGATATAAGTAGCCAGGAGGGGGAATAGGATTGAGAGAACAAGAGGTCTTATTGGATGAGGAAATAAGTTGATGGAGTTCAGCTGTAGTGGTTGGAGAGAAAGAAGTTCATGTGTGTGAGAGGCAAGAGGAAAGGGGGGGTGAAGCGACAGGAGGGGGGAGAGTGGATAGGAGCGGGACAGACAGGGAGAGAGGCTCTTAGGGAAGAGATCTTATTACTGAAAAACAAGGCCAGGAGTGGAGGAGAGGGGGAGGGCTGGGCGAACGCAATAGAATTGGTAGGATGAAGGGAAGTAAGGGAATTGAGAGTAGAGTAGAGGTGACGAATCTGGTTGGGGGCGTTAGCAATGGCATTAGAGAAGTAAATTTGTTTTGCAAGATGTACTTTGGAGCGATAGTATGAGTAGTGTGCTTTGAAGGATGACAGGGTGGCCGGGGAGGGGGCCTTCCGCCACAATCGTTCAGCCCTGCGAAGGTGAGCGCGAAGTAGGTGAAGGCCGCTGTGAAACTAGGGTTGTGAAGGGTGACGCCTCGGTGGACGGGGCCGC
Organism: Ichthyophis bannanicus; assembly: GCA_033557465.1. Taxonomy (NCBI): domain Eukaryota; kingdom Metazoa; phylum Chordata; class Amphibia; order Gymnophiona; family Ichthyophiidae; genus Ichthyophis; species Ichthyophis bannanicus. The sequence goes on along the minus strand of CM066047.1, from coordinate 34,003,360 downwards.
AGGGGAGCTAAGTGGTTGAGGGTGTCAGAGAGTGTGGAGGACCAGAGAGAGGCTTGAGAGTTGGGGAAGAGGAAGGGGAATTCGGCGGGAAAGAGTTCAGTCGCAGGGGGAAAACGTTGGATAGCGAGTGGGGTGATGAAACGAGAATATCGCAGATGGGGAGATGTTGAGGGGATGGAAGGTGGGCATGGTGCCTTCAGATGGGAACAGGAGACGGAGAGGCAGAAGTGGTCAGTCCAAGGAAGATGAAGAGAGGACAGATTATGAAGTAGTAGGGTGGAGGAGGAAGAGGTCAAAAGGAGGTCAAGAGTGTGGCCGGCCAAATGAGTAGGAAAAGGGACAGGTTGCAAGAGGGACATGTCATGTTAGAAGTCCAGGTCTGGCTTACAATCTCTTTCCTAGAGCTGGGTAACTTGGCAGCTCTGTTTAAGCCCCATTCAGAAGTGCTATGGAACTGTATGGCCATTTTACTTCTGGAATCTAACTTCAAGTAACAGAATGTGTTGCATTTTCTGATCTTCAGGGGCTCCATAAATCCCTATCCCCACATTTACATACCCTTAAGATTGTCAAACCTGTGGTGAAAACTACAGGATAGTTTCCATAGTGAAGTGAAATTGATCAGCAACTTTTAAACTACAAGACATGTCTGTTGGCAATCTTCCTGCTCTCGCCTGGTTCACAGGGCTCATGTCTGGTCTAGTACCACCTCAGACAGGTTCTCCCACTCCCTCCCTCTCGCTCAGACGTGTTGCCTCCATCGATAAGGGTTGTGCTGCCAAGGAAAAAAATAATCATGCTTATCCAACTCTTTTTCTGTCTGGTACAAAGAACGAGATTAAAATGGAAAAAATGAGTGGTCTGGGATTATTCAGGACTATAAATAAGGGAGAAGCAGAGTGATGGCTGCAGTTTAGACTGAAAGGAAACAGATTGCTCTTTTGTTCACAAGCTGAGGGAAAGGAAGAAACTTTCCAGCTGCAGCCTGCAGGAATTTGGCTCCAAGGGCCCGTCAGTAGTTACATAGGAGCTTGGTCTTCACTTTCAATCCCTGAGGGTTACCGATGTGCCAGGTTTTCAGGATACCCCTAATGAATATATATGAGAGAGGTTTGCCTACTGTGGAAGAACTGGGCATGCAAATCTCTCTCATGCATATTCATTAGGGATATCCTGAAAATCTGATCGGTTGATGGCCCTCGAGAACTGGGAGTGAAGACCAAAGATATGAAGCATTTGCAAGTCCACGTTGGGGCAGCTGGAGGCTTTATCTATAGGGATTCATACTTTCACAGATATGGTTTAGTTTAAGGATTTTTTCACTGGACAATGTCTCTAACAAAGAAGCAAAAAAACAGAAATGGTAAAATGAAATTCTGGACAAATATTACCCCCATTCCCCAAGCAGTAGAATGCTTGAAGTTAATATTGAGCATATAGACTGCTTCTATTATCATAATGAATGGGCAGATCGTTCTTACTAGATACAAGAGCATCAGCTCTCCAGATGTTCGCCTTCTTCAGCCCCTACAAATTACCTGGTTATAACAAAGTGAAGGTCAGTTTAGATTGATTTCATTTGAGTGTCCTGAGCATGCCAGTCTAGGGGTGGGGAGGAAATTGTGGATTTGGCGGGTATGGTTGACTGGGAGAAAGATTATTTTGCAAAACTGGATGGGGGACCAGCGACCCTTCATCTGGCATTGGAGGACCACTGCATCAGCTTTTACTGATGGACAGAGAATGGGGCTTGAGAGCAAGAATTGAGGTGGGAGGTTTTTCCAGATATATGGGGAGATTATTTGAAAATTCTCTATCCGATAGTATGTAGTGTTGTAATGAATACTCAATAGGGATGGTTGTTACCATAGAGGATCTGAGAGCTTGGGTTGCGTATTCCGGTTGTGGGGTTACAAGGGATAGTGAGGGATGGTAAGGGAGGGGAGAATAAAGGATTGGTTTTCGGGGATGGGAAAGTAGTAGCACTTAGATTTGGGGGGCAGAGGTGTGTGATTGAAGGGCGCGGTGGGAGTTTTATTTGTTATTTTTAGGTTTAGTTGGGAAGTTGTGATTCCGGGTTGGGAAGGGGAATAGGAGCTGGAGGATTTTGATTGCTGAGCTAATAGCTTGGCTCCGATGCTGATAAGGGGACTAGCAAGCAGTGCCTATGGATAGTGGGCTTGGAGACCCCCTCCCCCTTCCCCTTCTCATGGGGTTTTGCTGAGGGTATTGATCTTGATTGTGATTTTAGAGTTAGAAGGAGTAGCATGTTTGTGTATTCTCCCCCACCCCCCATTTTGGACCAATTAATTAAGGGGAGGGAGCATCATTATCTGCGTTAGACGCATCTCTGCTTTTATTTGATCACAATGTGTGTAAGAAACACCACATGTCAGAGCAAGTGTTTGGGAGTACTTGTTATGCAACACTTGTTTGTTGATGTATTTGTGTCCCCCCTGGGAGGATATTATACATATTATGGGAGTTATTTTAGAAGACCCATTCATCCTTTGAATGAAAACAGACATAGAGATGTCTCAAGCACAGAGATGTTCCCAGAGTCATTTTAGAAACCAGAACTATGGACATCCTCGGAGCAACGATGTCCAGGTCGGAACAGGGATGTGTTATAGGCATGTTCTGGGCATTCCTAAGAAGTTGGGCATCGTTGCCTGATTGCAGGAACACCCTATATGTCGCATGCCACATCCAGGTTTATACCTGCTCCAGGCATGAATATGGCGCTATACCGGGCTACACTTTATTCAGAAAGCATATGGTAGAAAGAAGGGGAGGGGGAGTGGCACTATGTATAAATAATATTAAAGCTATGGAAATACAGGGCTTAAAAGGGAGAGGGGAGGCACTGCGGGTTAAACTAGAAAGAGGGAAAGAGAAATCCATTTGCATTGGCGTGATGTACAGACCTCCCTCTCAGGAAGACGTGGACGGAGATTTAATAGAAGACATATGCAGCATTGCCAGGAAAGGGGAAGTGCTACTGATAGGGGATTTCAATATGCCAGATGTCTGGCGCATCCCTGCTGCAGTATCATCTAGAAGTAAGGAGATCCTGGATTCTCTACAGGGAGAACTATTCAGGCAACTGGTAACAGAACTCACAAGTGAAGGAGCCACACTGGACTTGATGCTTACCAATGGGGAAAGTGTTTTCACTGCTATAGTGGGAGATCATCTCACATCCAGTGATCACCAGATGGTGTGGTTCAGTATTAGGACTAGGGCTGATAAAATCCATTCAAAAGCAAGGGTCTTAGATTTTGGGAAAACTAACTTTGCCAAGATGGGACAATACCACAAGGAGTCGTTAGCGGGATGGGAACAGCTGGAGGATGTAGAAAAACAATGGGCAAAACTGTCTAACCTTTTCAATGCCTCTTTGGAGTCGGGAGTGGTATCAGAGGACTTGAGAGAGGCACATGTAGTTCCTTTACACAAAAGCGGAAGCAAGGATGTGGTTGAAAACTACAGGCCGGTTAGTTTAACCTCAGTGGTGAGTAAATTATTGGAAACACTGCTGAAAGAGAAAATAGTGAGGTTTCTGGAGTCCAACGGATTACCAGATCCGAGACACAGGGCCAGCCCATCCATTGAGCGAGAATGTTGTTCGCACAGGGCCCCACGCTTCAGGGGGCCCCGCACAAACTCCATTACCGCACAATGGACGGCTGCAGAGGGAGCTGGGGAAGCCCGCGCGAGGCCCCGGCTCCCCCTGCACAGCCGCCAGCGTGAAGAGCCTTTTCCTTCACGCTGGCAGCTGTTTCAGTGAAGCCGTGAATGCCGGGAGAGGTTAAAGGGCATTGCCTTTAACCTTTCCCAGCATTCGCGGCTTCACAGAAACAGCCGCCAGCGTGAAGGAAAAGGTTCTTCACGCTGGCGGCTGTGCAGAGGGAGCCGGGGCCTCGCACGAGCTTCTCCGGCTCCCTCTGCAGCCCCTTAGACAGCCGCGGGGCTCTTCGGAGGGGGGGCAGTAGGCTAGGACCGGATGGGCTGTGATCAGGGGGAACTTGAACTGGAAATGGACTGTGATGGGGGAGTAAACGGGCTGCAAATGGGCTGTGATGGGGGGAAATGGACTGCAAATGGGCTGTGATGGTGGGGGGGAAACGGATTGCAAATGGGCTGTGATGGTGGGGGGAATGGACTGCAAATGGGCTGTGATGGTGGTGAGGGATAGGACTGCAAATGGGCTGTGATGGTGGGGGGAATGGACTGGAAATGGGCTGTGATAGTGGGTGGAGTGCTAGGACTGCAAATGGGCTGTGATGGTGGGGGGAGTGATTGGACTGCAAATGGGTTGTGATGGTGGGGGGGAGGGGAAACCTGGACTGGAAATGGGCCGTGATGGTGGGGGGGGGGGCTAGGACTGGAAATGGGCCGTGATGGGAGGGCTAAAATTGGAAATGGGCTGATGAAGAGCTGGATTAGGACTGGAAATGGGCTGATGGGGGCTGGAATAGGGCTGGAAATGGGCTGACGAGGGGGGTAGGATTGGAAATTGGCTGATGGGGGAGCTTGGAGTGGAAATGGGCTGATGGGGGACTGGAATGGAACTGGAAAAGAGCATATGGGGCTAGGACTAGAAATGGGCTGATGAGGAACTGGAATAGGACTAGAAATGGGCTGATGGGGGGAACTTGGACTGCAAATGGATGATGGGCTGGAATAGGACTGGAAATGGGCTGATGGGAGCTGAAATAGGACTGGAAGCGGACTGATGGGAGTTGGAATAGGGCTAGAAATGGGCTGATGGGGGAGCTTGGATTGGAAATGGGCTGATGGGGGGCTGGAATGGAACTGGAAAAGAGCAAATGGGGGGCTAGGACTGGAAATGGGCTGATGTGGAGGCTTGTGAGAATGGGACTAGAAGGGAGCGGATGCTGGATGGGTCTAGAACTATAAGGGAGCTGATTTTGGGGGAGGACTAGAAAGGGATGGGGAATGAGAATGGAGAGGGAAAAAGATATTTTGTGTGGGAGGGAAGAAAAGTCTACAATGGGACGGGTATTGGGAGAGTAAGTGGGGATTGAGAATGGAAGGGTGAAATTTGAGTGGATGATAAAGGAATAAGGAAAGAAATGGGGGAAAGAGCAAAAGGGGAAAGATCAGTATGTTAAAGCAGATATAGAGAAAGAAAATGGAAAAAAATCTAAAAGAGAAGAAAGGACAAATGGATAGCTTGCAGAAGACACAAAGAAACCAGAAAAAAGTGACTGGAGCAATTGCAACTGAAAAAGAAAATGCACAAACAACAAAAGGTAGAAAAATACGTTTTTATTTTGAATTTATTAACTGGAATATATCAGCTCTGGGAAATGTGCATCGTTAACGTCTTTTGTGTTTTGTTTAGTTCAAGAGGAAATTAATGTATAGTTTTATTTCTCCAGTGTTGTTGTATAGCCCAAGTTTGGCTTTTGGGGTTCCCAGTTTAATTATTGTCTTCCTATTTCTTAATTGTGATCCCTTGTTCTTTGGTGACGGTCTATGTTTTACATGTGTAACCGAGCTGAGGTATTCTGTTCATGTAGTTTCTGTTTGACAGTCCCACTTGTTCTCCTTCCCCCAGTGAGATGTATTGGTATTCTCTGAGATGTATTGGTTTAATATCTGCAGTGTTGCCTTTTGATGGGTAGGGTTTGGTGCTTTGTGAGTCCTGGCAGTGGTGTTATGATATGGTGGGTTTGCTATGAGTTCTAAATGGTCAGTGTTTATAGTACTTCCTAATGGGTCTGGCGGTTGGCACTGGAATATAGTAACGTAGAAATCTGTTAGTCTTTCTTTATCCAGACACTCATTAAGAGGCATAATCTCCGCACATGGCCCCGCACCCCGCTTGGGCCTCCCCTGCCGAGTCAGCATGGATTCACTAGAGGCAGGTCTTATCAGACAAATCTGATTGATTTCTTTGACTGGGTGAAAAGGAAGTTGGACCGAGGGAGAGCCCTAGATGTGGTATATTTAGATTTCAGTAAAGCCTTTGACACCATTCCGCACTGGCGACTTACAAACAAACTGAGCACCCTAGGGATGGACAATAAAGTTACTGCTTGGGTTAGAAATTGGTTGCGTGGGAGGCGACAAAGGGTACAGGTAAATGAAGCTCATTCTAAGGAGTAGGAACTTACCAGTGGAGGCCAGAGGGATCTATCCTTAGTCCGATTCCTTTTAACATCTTTGTTAGTGATATTGCAGAAAGGTTGTCAGGTAAGGTTTGCCTCTTTGTGGTTGATACCAAAAACTGCAATAGGGTAGACACCCAGGAAGGTGTAGATAACATGAGGAGGGATCTAGCTAAACTTGAAGAACGGTCTAGAATTTAGCAGCTGAGATTTAATGTTAAAAAATACAGGGTCATGCATTTGGGCTGCAGCAATCTAAGGGAGCAATACAGTACTGGGGGTGAAGTACTTCTGTCCACAAAACAAGCGCAGGACCTTGATGTGATTGTGTCTGATGATCTTAAAGTAGTTAAACAAGTAGAAAAGGTGACGGCGCAAGCTAGAAGGATACTTGGGTGCATAGGGAGAGGAATGGCCAGCAGAAGAAAGGAATGATAGTGCCTCTGTATAGGTCTCTGGTGCGACCTCATTTGGAGTATTGTATGCAATTCTGAAGACCACACCTTCAAAAGGATATAAACAGGTTGGAGTCGGTGCAGAGGGTGGCTACTAGAATGATTAGTGGTCTTCTTTATAAAGCATATGAGGACAGACTTAAGGATCTTAATATGTCTACTTTAGAGGAAAGGCGGGATAGAGGTGATATGATTGAGACGTTTAAATACCTCCGAGGCATAAATGCACAGGAGGGAAGCCTCTTTTGATTGAAAGCAAGCTCTGCTATGAGGGGACATAAGATAGGCATAGACTCGGAAGTAATATGCAGAAATATTTCTTTATGTAAAGAGTGGTAGATGTGAGGAATAGTCTCCCAGTGGCGTGGTAGAGATGAGGATAGTATCAGGCTCATTCTGTCCCGGACGTCCAAGCCCTCTGTACGCTCGGTCTGAACCGGATGTACAGAGGGCGTCATGATTCTGACCCACAGGGTACATCTAGCCCCGTGGTACCAGAATCGTGAACAGTCCTGTACATGCAGGCCAGGACTGCGATTCAGCCCAGCCTGAATGTACAGGACATACCCGACTAACTCAGCCAGGGCTTTACAATGGAGCTGTGGCACCATGGCGTCTGGTTGCCATGGCACCGTGGCTCCATTGTAAAGCTGCGATCCATGGCCGCTGGCTGCAGAGCTGGTTTCCCCGCAGCCCAACCCCCGATCTGGCCTCCTAAGGCCAGGTTTGGGCTGCAGGGAATGTGCTTGGTCCTCCCCCCCCCCCCTGCCCCATCCATGCCCTGGGCCCGCCAATCCATGTTGTCCAGGGAAGTTATTCCACCTCCGAGGTGGAATAACTTCCCCATACAAGTCGTCGGCCCCAGACATACAGGGCCGACATTAGAATCGACCCTGTACGTCCAGGGCCGGGGACTGCCCACCGCCTGCCCTAACTTCGCCCCTGATCCATCCCTTCCCCGTCCCCGTCTAACTTCCCTGTACAACTGGCAGGGAAATTAGACGCTGGCAGGGAGGGCCACAAATAGCAGGGATGGACGTCCTGTTGGGATGTCCATCTCCGCTATACATGGGACAGAATAACCCCGTATCTGAATTCATGAAAACATGGGACAAAGACAGAGGATCTCTAAAGGAAAAAAGGGGATGGTTGATGTGGAAGGGCAGACTAGATAGGCCATGTGGTCTTTTTCTGCCATCAAGTTTCTATGTTTCTTTGTTTTACCAGCCAAACATCCAGAGGGTGTGTAGAAGGCGGTGCACTCATACTCCCTATATATTGCAAGATGTCAATGAATACTGACGGGAGATGAAGGCTCATGTTTTCATTGTGCCACATCACTGGACATTCTCATATGCAACCTTACATAAGATGGATGTCCCTACACTACTGTTTCTTAGCAGGGATGTCTATGTGGATGCCGGCACAGGCATATCCATGTCTGGGATGTCAATGTTTACAAAACGGGGCCAAAAAAAGACATCCCCGGTGTTTTCATACATGTTTTGCCCTGGACATCCCAGATTGCACTTGGATGTCCTTTCTAAAATGCCATTTCACACGTGTTAAAATTCTGTGTTTACTGTATGTAACTTCTTTAGCTTGATGTATGGTCTTTAATAAAAGGGATTTAAGCATAATGGGTCTGATATTCTTCTGGGCAGACTATGTACCGCGTCGGCGCATAGCACTGCCTGCGACCCTTAAACCCAGATATTCAATGCCGGGGTTGTATGTGACCCCAGCATTGAATATCTGGGTATCACCGCACACCCTGGATGCTGCCAAAGCTAACCGGACAACAGCAATATTGCACACTGCCTGGTTAGTGCCTGAGCCGTAAACATAGATGAGGGTTTTCCTCCCCTATCTTTTCAGCACAGGGCACCAACCGGGCAACATGCAATATCGCGGCTACCTGGTTATCTCGTGCACCTAGCCAGATAGAGAACATAGATGGGGATCTTCAACGGCACTATCCATGTATGCACCGTTGAATATCCCCATCTAAGGCGCTTACATGCTTTACTAGGCTGTAAACCGTGTAAATGCTCTTTGAATATCGAGCCCAATGAAACAACTTATAGAGTTAAGATTTAGTGGCAGCAGTCATTGTATTAATTTATGCTGGCCACGGGGCTTAAATTAATAGGTATATTCAGTGCTAACTGCTGCTACTGAAAAGCAGGCCTGAACTAAACCTATAAATTGTCCATATAGCAATAATATCGCTGCTATAGTTTCAGTGCCGGGTGATTAGGAATGTGGCTTTCATATATATTTTGCATATGGAATAACGTCTTAGAATTTATAGCATTAGGCATCCTGTTCTTTTTCGAAGCGAGTGCTGTTGTTTATTTTTGACATACAGGAAGTTTTCTTGTAGCAAGTGCTCATGGTGAGATATGTTGTGTACATGCACCACTGTGCGCTGGTTTTTCTTGAGTTTCATAGTAGGACTACTGCAAGGCAGAAGTGAGATGCGTTGACAGAGGTCTGTGTGGGCTGAACACAGGAGTAGCAGCCTTGAAGCAGTCTAGCAGAACTGTGCATGACCTTCGATAGGGTTACTGTAGGTATGTATTGGCAGAGAGCTCACCAATATTATTAGCAGGTTATATGAGTCTTTCACTTCCATGGAAAGAATCTGGCACCCTAAGAGGGCACCTCCTGTTTGAATCACCAGCATATAAGCTAAGCATTCGTTTTTCAACACAGAGAAATCACGATAAAAGGTTTAACTGGCCACCGGACCATTTCCAGATACCAGAGTCAGCTGTCATGTTGATATATTTGTATTTTTCAGAAAAACTGGGAACAGCAAAAGTACCAAACAATAAAACACAAATTTGCCGTTGGACATAAAAATAGGATAGAAATAAATTATATCTATACTTTTTAATAAGGAGAAAATGATCTCAGAAACTAAGCTAGGCACATAAGCTCTCAACTAGAGCCTTATTTTCAGGCTAGATACTTATTTATTTATTTATTTATTTACAGTCTCTTATATACCGCACTATTCATCATCAGCGTGGTTCACATGGAACAAAATGCTCAGTACATTTAACACGTATGAGTTTACAGGTAACAGGGCATAAATAACTTGGATAACCGGGGTAACTATATACAAAACATACTACATGGAATCATATGCACTTATAATCATTCATCAAACATTTAATCATGGGCACCAGGCTATTCAGTGGCAGTACTGCATACCAGTGAGTGCACCGCCGGCTAGCACTGGGGCTTTCTGGGAGTGGAGAGGAGCTTGCACCTGGCAGTAACAGTGCAGCAGTGATATTGAGCAGCTGCCCAGTTGTCGACAGTGGCAAAAGTTAGGCACCTGAAAGGGTGTCCTAACTTTCGCCGCAGAAGCCAATTGGGCAGTGGCTGAATATCATCAGAGCCGGCCCGTCCATTAGGTGAGCTAAGCAGGGTGAGCAGTAGCAGCAACACACATGACCGGCTGCACCGCCCTCCCCAGCTGCTGCCGATTCTAGGGGTTCGAATCCCACTAGAGGTCAGCAACCTTCGTCTGGAAGGACTGGTGTTTCTAGTCCCATGGAGTTGGCAGCAGCTGGGGGGGTGGCAGCTGGGAGGAGCAGCAGCTGGGGAGGGGGGGGCAGTGAGCCCAGGGTTTCTGCCTAGAGCATCAGAAACCCTTGGGCTGGCCCTGAATATCCGGCTGACCTGGATATTCAATACCGGTGGTCAAATATGGCCTGGCATTGAATATTCAAGTCTTTAGTTCAGCGGCGATGGCTAGCCACTTCAGCAGTGCTAGCCATCACCACTGAATATCGGGTCCCTTGTTTTTATATAGAAAATGTTAAACAGTTCTGTGCATTAAAAACCTCTTTCCAATTTATACATGCAAAATGATGTGCACTTATTTAGATAGCAGATAAAGCTTTTGAGTGTTGTTGCTGCACTTGGTGTTCTTTCACCTCAGTGGCGAGGCGGCTTTAAAAACTCTGCTGATTCACGTGGACCCGTCTTAACAGACAGAACTGCTTCATTCACAGCACATAGTTGCCCAATGGAGATCTTAATTTTGCTATGCCAGCTGCTTCAGGGGCTAAACTTGATCATAACAAGCAATACAAACAAGCAGCTAATGTTTCATTGTCCACAATGACACAAGGTCCTTCGTGTGGCTGATAACATCTAATGGTGATCCCAGCACTGGATACATAAATTTATTTATGGTTATTTTTCCCCAACTGCACCACTCTGCACTTGTCTACCTTAAATTTGATCTGACAATGAGATGCCCAGTTCTCCAGTATCCTAAGTCTGGTGGTGTCATCTACAAATTTTAGAGCATCACTCTTTGTTCCCTTTTCCGGGTCATTAAGGGCGCATTTTAGTAAGGCCATTCATGGGGTGGGAGGGACATGGAAGTGAAAGTATCTGCAAATCTATGTCAACTCTAGAAAAGAGAGTGCGCACATGTGAGATCAATGTAAAATCGAGATATCTCTGCTTCTCTACATGGACGCAATTTTCTTTTCTTTTATTTATTTAAAAGTATTTATATTCCGCCTTATCTTTGAATCAAAGCGGATTTCATTACAAACCAATCAAGTAGGGTAGTGCGGTGTGTCAGCATGCAGTGGTTGTGAAGGTAGTTTTCGTGAGTGTGTAGGTAGGTAAATCTTGATTTGGGGTGCAATATATACAGGCTGAGCTATCTACATTGGGCTATATACATTTTAATAAGAGTAATAGGATGTTTTTATGTTGTGGATGTCATGTCTTGTGTAACTCGTTTTGTGGGGTGGTTGGGGTGGATTGGTGGTCTTCATTGAATTGTTCATGAATAGGGTGGTTTTACGTATTGTTGTTGTTGTTGAAACAGGGCCATGGATAGAAGAACGTGCAGGAACAGCAGGGATTGATATGCACTTGTAGTGGGAGGAGCCATTCCACAAATACACATGTGAGAAAAACCAGTATTCTACATGTCAGGACTTGTGTGTGTATCTCAGCCATTTTGCAAACCTAGACATGCAGCCACTCTTAATCACCTACAAATGCAATGTGTGCCTTTGACTCAATGCTGACTCCTGGCAACTCAACTGCAAGTAGATTTGCCAGGCCTTTTTTCAAAGTGACTTACCCAAGGTTGCACGCAGTGCTAGTGAGAAATGAACCCTGATCTCTTGGTTACTAAGTCAGTGTGCTAACCATTAGGCTACTCCTCCACACCTAATTACCTACTGAGGACTCAATTTGTACCTCATTTCAGTTTGGTTGGGGCACTACATATTAGGGGAATAAGGGGGTAAAGGGTTGGTCGAAACCAGTTCTTTTTAAATTCCTGTTAAGTCAGGGAGCCAGGTATAAATCTGGATGTGGGCAATTTTGGGCTTAATCGTGCATTTCCCTATATGAAATGGGGTGAATACATGGATAGATTTTGGTTCCACACAGGCCACAACCACCACACGCTCCTTTGCACTTTCAGCAAGCTCTGCAACAAGGGGACATAGGATGAGAGTGAAAGGGGATAGACTCAGGAGTAATTGCAGACATATTTCTTTATAGAAAAAGAGGTAGATGCATGGTATAGTCTTACACTGGATGTACTACATAGTAACATAAAGACCAGTATGGTCCATCTAGTCTGCCCAGCAAGGCGGCAAGAGTAGGTGCACCTGCCGCTCCGTGCAGGTCACCCCTTCCCATGCCTTTGTTTAGGGGTGCACCCATTGCTCTGTATTGGTCACCCCTATTTGTTGAAATATAAGAGATAGTTATGTTTTTTTAGATTTTATCCTGTTGCTATACAGAGATCCATTGTGTCTGTTCCATGTCATTTTGAATTCTGTCACTGTATTTGCCCCCACCACTTCCATCAGGAGGGCATTCCAAGCATCCACCACCCTTTCAGTGAAAAAGTATTTCCTGACATTGCGTTTCAGTTTACCCCCTTGCAGTTTCATGTTTTGCCCTCTACTTTTACAGCTTCCTGTCTTTGGAAGAGGTTTGTTTGTTCATTAATACTCTAAGTATTTAAAGGTCTGAATCATATCTCCGCTATCACTCCTCTCCTCCAGAGTGTACATATTTAAGTCTTCAAGTCTCTTCTCATAAGTCTTCTGACACAAGCTCCAAATCATTTTGGTTGCCTTCCTCTGAACTGTTTCCAGTCGTTTTATATCCTTTGCGAGATATGGTCTCCAACACTGAACACAACATTCCAAGTGAGGCCTCACCAGTGACTTGTACAGTGACATTAGTACCTCTTCCTTTCTGCTGGTAATTCCTCTCTGTGTGCAACCCAGCATCCTTTTGGCTTTTGCCACTGCCTTGTCACACTGTTTTGCCACCTTGAGATACTCAGAAACAATCACTCCGAGGTCCTTCTCCTACTCCGTGCAGACCAACCTCTCGCCCCCTATCGCATATATTTGTCTTGGATTTCTGCTTCCCAAGTGCATGACACTGCACTTCTTCACATTAAATCTTAACTGCCAAGCATTAGACCATTCTTCCAGCTTTTGTAGCTCTTTCCTCATAATATCCACTCCCTCGGAGGAGTCCACTCTGTTGCAAATTTTGGTGTCATCTGCAAAAAGACAGACTTTTCTATTCAGTCATTCAGCAATATCACTGACAAATACATTGAACAGTACCTGTCCCAGGACTGAACCCTGGAGCACACCGATAATCCCTTTTCTTTCATCTGAGTGAATTCTGTTTACCGTCACCTTCTGTCATCTGTCAGTCAACCAATTTCTGATCAGGTTCACCACCTTGGGACCCATCCCTAAGCCGTTGAGTTTATTGATAAGCCTCCTATGAGGAACAGTATCAAAGGCTTTGCTGAAATCTAGGTAGATCACATCCATCGCATGCCCTTGATCTAGTTCTCTGGTCACCTAGTCAAAGAACTCAATCAGATTTGTTTGGCAAGCTTGTCCTTTGGTCATACAACCTGTTGGTTTTAAGGAAGTCCACTATTTGCTCTTTCAGGAGTGCCTCCATTACTTTTCCCACCACAGAGGTAAGGCTCACCGGCCTGTAGTTTGTCACTTCTTCCCTACTACTGCTTTTGTGAAGAGGAGCCACATCAGCCCTTCTCCAGTCCTATGGAAGTTCTCCTGTCTCAAAGGATCTATTAAAAGCATCCTTCAATGGCCCTGCAAGAACCTCTCTGAGCTCTTTCAGTATCCTGGGATATATCCCATCCAGTCCCATGGTCTTGGTCACTTCCAGTTTTGCAAGTTGTTCTAATACATCATGTTCTGTGAATTGTGTGGTATCTACTCCATCCCCATTTGTATATTTGTCAATCACAGGTGGTCCTTCTCCAGAATTTTCTCTAGTAAAAACAGAGCAGAAGTATTTGTTTAGCATTTTCGCTTTTTCAATATCACTTTCCACAAATCCGTTCCTAGCACTTTTGAGTCCTGCAATTCCACCTCTAATTTTCCTCCTCTCCAGAATATACCTGAAAATGGTTTTGTCACCACACTTCACATCTTTAGCCATCTTTTCTTCTGCCTTTGATTTTGCTAGCCTTATTTCTCTTTTTGTCTCTTTTAGTTTGATTCTGTATTCTTTTCTGTGTTCTGCTGTTTGTGAACTTTTGAATTTTGTGAAAGCTGTGGTTTTTGCCTTTAATTGAGCAGCCACTTCTTTGAAGAACCAAATAGATTTCCTTTTCCTCTTATTTTTATTTACTTTCCTTACATATGTATTTGTTGCCTCTTTTATTGCCTCCTTTAGTTAAGCCCATTGCAATTCCACTCCCCTTATCCCCTCCCACCCTGCCAACTCCTCCTTCAGGTACTTGGCCATTTTACTGAAGTCAGCATTTTTGAAGTCTAAGAATTTGAGCTTGCTGTGATTGGATTCTACCTTGGCTTTTATCTCTCAAACCACACCGTGTGATGATCGCTGCTGCTCACATGGGCACCCACCCAGATATTTGACACACTATCTCTGTTGGTGAGCACTAAATCCAGTATTGAGCGCGCCCTGGTCGGTTCCATCACCATTTGTCTAAGTAATGCATCTTGGAAGGCATCCACAATTTTTTTTACTTTTTTCCAGATTTGAGGAAGGAATACTCCAATCCACATTGGGTAGATTAAAGTCACCCAATATGATCACTTCCCCCTTCATGGCTATCTTTGCAATATCAGCTATCAATTCACTATCCATTTCTTCGGTTTGAGTTGAAGGCCTGTAGTGCCATCTCCTCTTTCCATCATAATCCACAGCGCTTCGTCTTTTCCCCACGTCCTCTGCATTTCAGCAGCTTTAATATTGCTTTTGACAAATAGGGCTCCTCTTCCTCCATTTCTACCCTCTCTATCTCTTCTAAATAGATTATAGCCAGCTATGGCTATATCCCATTAATGTGACTCGTTAAACCATGTTTCTGTAATGGCCACAATGTCCAAATCCATTTCCACCATTAGGACTTCCAGATCAGGAACTTTGTTGGCTAGGCTTTGAGCATTTGTGCTCATTGCTTTCCAGCATTTGTTGACTGACGTCTGTGTTTTGCATGGATTTTGTTCTACATGCCCCTTCTCACTTGCCATTGATGTGTGGTTTAAAAGTGTGGCTGTTTCCAATGTCATATTGCTTTTGCTGGGAGTGACGTCCTGAACTTGTCCTTTTCCATCTGTCACCCCCTTTCCCTAGTTTAAATGCCTGTCCACATACTGCTTGAATTTTTCATTATGAGTAGAGACAAGGACAGTATCTGAATTCAAGAAAGCATGGGACAAACACAGAAGATCTCCAAAGGAAAAAGGGGACTATAGTAGTTGGTATGGAAGGACAGACTAGATAGGCCATATGGTCTTTTTCTGCTGTCATGTTTCTATGGTCATCCGTGTGCAAACTGAATCCTTTCTAAAATGGCAATTTACAAGTGAATGCGATTTACACATGTATATAGCTGATTATACACATTTAAATCATTAATAGGCCTTCTAAAATACCCCCCTTAATGAACAAGTTGAACTACACTGGTTCCACTAAAGATCACTGAGGCACTTCACCATTTACCTCTTTTCACTGGGGAAATTGAGTATTTAGTCTTAATGTACAGTCAAACCTCGGTTTTCATTTGCCCCGGTTTTCATACGCTTCAGTTTTCAACGTCTTTTCTGACTGAGATTTTGTCCCGGTTTTCATGCATTGCTTCGGTTTTCAACGTCTTTTGACTGAGATTTTGTCCCGGTAGCAGGGAAGAAAAGCTGTCAACGTAAGCAGGAGATGTTGCATGAATGTGGGAGGCAGTTCTTTCTCTTGCAGGGTACGTCTGAAGCTATATCATTAAGATTTTCTGCCATTCTGAAGCATTGAGCAGATAATGTAAAGGTATTTTAATGGACTGAATTCAATGTGATTCCGAAGAGAGCTGGGCACAGCAGCTTGTCAGGGGTGGCTAAGGCCAGATGTTAACATACTGTACTGTACAGTACTGTACTTAGCTTGCTTTCAGTGATGTTAAATGTTCATTTATCCATTTCATTAGTCATTTATATTTATTTCTCATTGTTTTCTGTATGTAAAAATATAGTTATTCTCTATAAAATGTATTTTTTGTGAATATTTTTGGGTGTCTGGAACGGATTAATTGGATTTACATTATTTCTTATGGGAAATATTGCTTCAGTTTTCATACGTTTCGGTTTTAGTCAGACTTTTTCGAACGGATTAATCATGAAAACCGAGGTTTGACTGTATTTCTTTTTATTCTTTTTTCTTTATAACTTCATCTTTGTTGGATCACAAACAGACAATAACAAGCAGAAAATGCTGATCCAACATTATACGGATCACAAGAAAAAAAGACCCATTAGGTCAACCAAGAAAAAAACAGCGATTAAAAAGCACTCCTTCACCTCCCCTCCCCCCTCATGGAAGTGGCCAGTCCTCTTGTACATATAAACACGGTAACAGAACTTTCAAAGTTAACTCGTGTGGCTGGCTCGCTCTGCAACCATGCTATATATCAGGGGTCTCAAACACGCGGCCCGCGGGCCGCATGCGGCCCGCGAGAGCATCTTGTGCGGCCCGCAAAGTACCGGCGAGTAAAAAAAAAAAAATTCCAAACTTGCCGCCGCAGTATTAAGCGTCCCGCGGGCCCCTCTGCCTGGTCCTCTCCTCCCTGCAGTATCAGCTCCAAAAGCGGCGGTTTTCAGAGCCGCGAAGAGAGAGAGTTTCTCTCGCGCGGTTCTGAAGAGCAGCACGAGAGTCTTCAGAACCGCGCGAGAGAGAAACTCTCTCTCTCTTCGCGGCTCTGAAAGCCGCCGCTTTTGGAGCTGAATGCTGCAGGGAGGAGAGGACCAGGCAGAGGGGCCCGCGGGACGCTTAATACTGCAGCAGCAGCAAATATACATTTTTTTCATCCAATTTGGCTGATGGTGGGAGGGGGGTTAGGACTGGTAATGGGCTATGGGGGGGGGGCTAGGACTGGTAATGGCCTATGAGGGGGGTAACTGAAAATGGGGTGATGGGGGTAACACTGAAAATGGGGTGATGGGGGGTTAGTACTGGTAAGGGCCTATGAGGGGGTAACTGAAAATGGGGTGATGGGGGTAACACTGAAAATGAGGTGATGGGGGGGGGTTAGTACTGGTAATGGCCTATGAGCGGGTAACTGAAAATGGGGTGATGGGGTTAACACTGAAAATGGGGGTGATGGGGGGGTAGTACTGGTAATGGCCTATGAGGGGGTAACTGAAAATGGGGTGATGGGGGTAACACTGAAAATGAGGTGATGGGGGGGTTAGGACTGGTAATGGGCTATGAGGGGTAAGACTGGAAGTGGGCTATGGGGGGTTAGGACTGGTAATCGGCTATGGGGGGGCTAGGACTGATAATAGGCTGGGGGGTCTGCTAGGACTGGAAATGGGCTGAGTGGAAGGGGGGCTTGAACTGCAAATGGCTGATGGGGAGGGGGGCTTGGAATGGAAATGGGCTGTGAGGGGAGGGAGCTAGCACTGGAAATGGGCTGATGGGGGGGAGCTACGATTGGAAATGGGCTGATGGGGGGCTAGGACTGAAAATGGGCTGATGCAGTGACTAGAAGGGAGGGGGTGCTGTGTGGGACTGGAACTAGAAGGGAGCTGATGTTGGGGGAGGATTAGAATGGGATGGAGCTGGGAGAGTGAAATGGAGAGGGGAAAATATTTTGTGTGGGAGGGAAGACAAATCTACAATTGGCCAGGTAAGTGGGGATTGAGGATGGAGGGGTAAAATTTGAGTGAATGAAAATAGGAATGAGGAAAGAGCAAAAGGAGAAAGATTAATATGTTAAAGCAGATGTAGAGGGAGAATGGAAAAAGCTAGAAGAGAGAAGGACAAATGGACAGCAGACGATGGAGAGTTAGCAGAAGGCACGAAGAAACCAGAAGAAAGTGGCTGGAACTGAAAAAAAAATGCACAAAAGGTAGAAAAATATCTTTATTTTGAATTTATTAACTGGAATATGTCAGTTCTGGGAAATGTGCATCAATAACGTCTGCGCTTTGTTTAGTACAAGAGGAAATTAATTTATAGTTTTATTTCTACAGTGTTGTTGTACATTCCAAGTTTGGCTTTTGGGGGGGTCCCAGTTTAAATTGTCTTGTTTCTAAATTTTGATTCCTTGTTTGGTGATGGTGTATTCTGCATGTGTAACTGAACTGAGGTATTCTGTTTATGTAATTCCTATTTGACATTGCTACTTGTTCTCTATCCCCAGTAGGTCATGTATTGTTGTTCTCTGAAATGTATTGATTTAATATTTGCAGTGTTGCCTTTTGATAGGTAGAGTATGGTGCTTTGTGAGTCCTGGTAGTGCTGTTAGGATATGGCGGGTTTGCTATGGGTTCTAAATGGGCAGTGTTTGTTTGTAGTAGTTCCTAATGTGCCTGGCGGTTGCCACTGGATTATAGTAATGTAGAAATCTTTTAGTCTTTCTTTATTCATGCACTCATTAAGAGGCATGTTTACTAAAAGTTAGGGTATGGTAACATTATGCAAATATTTATGTAAATGAGGTCCCTTATGCAAATGAGGTCCCACGTCTCATGCGGCCCCCGGGTTATTTTACAAGTCCTCATTTGGCCCTCAAAGCAATTTGAGTTTGAGACCCCTGCTATATATGGTGCTCAATCTCAAATTTCCCCATTTGACCATGCCTAAGTGCTGTCCTATTGTAAAGGCCTCTCTCTCTCGTGAATTCACAGGTGCAGAAGCTGTTCCAGATCCCCCGGGCAGGGACACAACTTGCAGTTAGGAGACTGGGTTTATCTGAAGGTCAGTGGAAGACCTTGCTGGAACCCTGGTGGAAAGGGCCCTATCAAGTTCTGCTAACAGGATACTTGGCGGTCAAACTTGAGGAGTGCCCCCACCAGGGTCCATTTCTCTCACTGCAAGAAGACGATGGAGCCCAAGGATTCTTGGTCCTCACAACCTATGGTTGAGAATCTAGTGCAGATGAGATGGATTCCGAGAAATTGAGATATAGACTTTGCGGACAGCAACCGAAACAGAGCTGGCATTGGCCGGTTCTGGGCATTATTGTACTGTTGATGTGTGGGATAATTGCTTACCTGTTAATGTTTTATGATGAGATCCAGGGACCAAGCTCAGAAACTAAAGGGCAGGGGAAAAGAAGTAGTAAGTCTTGCCTTACCCCTAATCTTTTTGTGCAGACTTTACAGGAATTCAGCAACCCTGTTGGACTAATTGTCTTGTTTGTAGTAGGATTCCCCCTGCTGAAGTGATAGGATTACCCTTTGTAACCTATCTTCTCAATGTTACCCAACACACATCCTTTCTCTCTACCTTCGCAGGTTGCCACAACATCACCTGGAAGGAGGCGGGTTTATTACACCTGAAGATTAAACCCTTCAAAGTAATTGTACAGAGAATCCCCACCTTCTGTCTTTCGGGGGGAAGGGAAATCATTTTGTGGGGGAACGTATAGTTTGCCATTATACCGAAAGGCCCAGTGGCACTGAGGCTTTCCCCAATGGCACAGAGATGACCTTCTGCTATGTAATCCTCAATGAGAATTCCGGTTGGTTCTCACCAATGCCTCAAAGTGTGGTAATGAAGAGAGTAACTGGACATGGCAATGTAGTTACCGACCCCATCTGGGTTGTTATGACCTACCCTTTCCAAAAACTATGAAGGAATACCTTCCAGCTCACAATAGCTATACCTGGTGATGACCTGCTTTCCATAAGGGCCAAATAGCTCGATGGACATTATTTTGAGTGTGGGGACCTCGCCTACCAACGGCTCTCTGAAGGTTGGTCAGGTACCTGCTTCATTGCTATAGTCCTTCCCCCCATTCTATTTACCCCTTTGATTGGGATGTAAATCAGATTCAATCCCTAGGGCCCCAGCCCCATGAATTTTGACCCAGCCTGCAGATCCCCGACCTCCCACTTTCAAGTGTGAAGGTGATGTTTTTTCTGAACCTACTGAGGAAGAAAGAAATGTATCCCTTAAGGAAGCTGAAGCCTACATTGAGCCTACCCCCAAACTTACCAAATCCAAATTAGATGCCCTCTCAGGGCATGGGATGGCTGCCTTTTTTGGGGTCTGCCATCACCGCAGAACTGGATATTTCAATTTGATGCCTACAGGCAGTTGTACTCCTCACTGATAATAATACTTGAGCACTAAAGGAGTTACAGAACCAGGTATCCCAGCTGCGTACCTTTTCTGTACAAAAATTGCATGGCCCTTCACTATTTACTAGCAGCTGAAGGGGGAGTCTGCACTCTTATAGGTAAGCAATGTTGCACCTTTTGTAGATGACTGGTCCCAGCTGGTCATGGATTGCATACAATATATGAAGAAAGTCGTCCATGTGGGAGCAGAAAGTTATAAGGGAGGTACTGATTGGTCACCCCTCATCTCCTATTTTTCAGGGCTAGGATCCTGAGCAAAGAAACCTTTAGTATATTTAGCTGTTGCTTTGGCCATAGGAGTTGTATTTTGTTGCTTTCTCCAATGTGCAGGTACCTTGCTGCATGCCTTATCATGTTGCCTTGCCAAATCCTTATGCCTTCACATAGTTAATGTGCAGACAACTCCCTGATCCTTATTCCTGCTGCTCGGTAGAGTTAGAAAGGACCACATCTGCCCCAGATAAAGTAGAACCCATGTTAGCAGCTGAAATCACTTGTCTTCAAGCCATACAGCTCACTGATTCCTCATGGTGGTTGGTCAATACCCCTTGGGAGGGGTATGACGTAAAGGGGAGAACTGTGAACTAGAATAGTCTATTGTCAAACAACAGGAATTCATTTATCCATTGTGTTATTAAAACATGGCTTTAAATGAGGAACACATTCTGTAGTGTATAAGAGAAACCTAAAATATCACTGTTCCTTAGGTACATTAAAGCCAAGCAACTGCCTTCCTTAGTTAACTCATATTCAGATGGCCACATCCTGTTCATTCCTAGGGCTGGAACTAGGACAGAGCTCAGGTGCTTAACAGTTCAAAGAGGCAGCAGTTAGGAAAGAAGAACCACAAACCCCACACAGACATGACTATGCGATAAGGCTATATGTATGTGCTTTGATTAGGATCATGAAATGGCCGCCTTCCTGTGCCTACGTGCCACTAGCAGGGGCATGAGATAGCTACCTTCCTCTGTCTACGTGCCACTAGCAGGGGCATGAAATGGCCGCCTTCCTGTGTCTATGTGCCACCAGTAGATGCAGGAAATGGCCACCTTCCTGTGTCTAAATTCCACCAGCAGGGGCATGAAATGGCTGCCTTCCTGTGTCTACATGCCACTAGCAGGGGCATGAGATGGCCACCTTCCAATGTCTATGTGTCACCAGCAGGGCATGAAATAGCCGCCTTCCTGGGCCTACATACTACCAGCAGGTGTATGAAATGGCCACCTTCCTGGGCCTATCTGTCACTCGAAGGGCATGAAATGGCTGCCTTTCTGTGCCTGCATACTACTAGCAGGTACATGAAATGGCCGCCTTCCTGTGCCTGCATACTACTAGCAGGTGCATGGAATGGCCGCCTTCCTGTGTCTACATGCCACCAGCAGCTGCATGAAATGGCTGCTTTCCTGTGTCTATGTGCCACTAGCAGGGGCATGAGATGGCCACCTTCCTATGTTCTATGTGTCACCAGCAGGTGCATGAAATGGCTGCTTTCCTATGTCTATGTGTCACCAGCAGAGCATGAAATGGCCGCCTTCCTATGTCTATGTCACCAGCAGGGCATGAAATGGCCGCCTTCCTGTGTCTACATGCCATTAGCAGGGGCATGAGATTGCTGCCTTGCCTGGGTGTGTCATAGAATGGGAGACTAAGCTTAGCTAAGGATATGGCAGGGAGAAATGTGTAAGGTCCCATAGCTACAAGGATTGGTGGGCTTTTGCTGTTTGTGCTATATTATAAAAGCAGCAGCATTTCCTGTAAGATCCTGATACCAGAAAGTATAGTTTCAGTGTTGTGATCTCCTTGCAATTGCACATAACTTGCAGTAAAATAAAAACCCACAAAAAGGAACCTGTTGCCGATTCAGTCTCTTTGATACTCAGGGACAAAGGAAGAGAATCATCATCAGTAAACTTAATTCTTTGTAGACTGTTTTTAAGAGGATTGTAACAGTGCGAAATTCCCTAAGCCTTGCAGGGCCGGATTTACCTATACGCCATGTACGCCATGGCATAGGGCCCACAGCTGGCAGGGGCCCACAAAAAAAGAAAAAGTTAATTTTTTTAAAAAATAAAATTTTTAAAAAAAAACCTGCTGGCTGCCGCCGCGGGGCCCCCTCTGCTGCCGCGGCAGCACCGACTGACCCGCGGGGGCCCCCTCTACAAGCTGACTCCGTCGGTTCCTTCCTCCCTCCCTCCCTCCGTGCAGGGTGCAGGCTGTGAGAGACGCGAGGGAGACACTCTACCTTCGCGCCTCTCACAGCGTGCACGGAGGGAGAGAGGGATCGACGGACCGACGGAGTCAGCTTGCAGAGGGGGCCCCCGCGGGTCAGTCCGTGCTGCCGCGGCAGCAGAGGGGGCCCCGCGGCGGCAGCCAGCAGGTTTTTTTTTTAAATTAAATTTTACTTTAGGCCGACGGGGGTGGGGGGGTAGGACTGGTAATGGGCTATTGGGGGGGCTGGGGCTGGGACTGGAAATGGGCTGGGGGGGTTAAGGCTAGAGTTGGGTTGATGGGGTTAGGACTGGTAATGGACTGTGGGCTGTTGGGGGGGGGCTTAGAACTGGCAATGGGCTTTGGGGGGGGGTTAAGACTGGTAATGGGCTGTGGGCTGATGGGGGCTGTCTGGTAATGGGCTATGGGGGTCTAGGACTGGAAAGGGGCTGGGGGGGTTAAGACTGGAGGTGGGCTGATGGGGTTAGGACTGGTAAGGGGCTGTTGGGGTTTAGAACTGGTAAGGGGCTTTGGGGGGGGTTAAGACGGGTAATGGGCTTAGGGGGGGGTTAAGACTGTTAATGGGCTGTGGGCTGATGGGGGCTGTCTGGTAATGGGCTATGGGGGGCTAGGACTGGAAATGGGCTGGGGGGGTTAAAACTGGAGGTGGGCTGATGGGGTTAGGACTGGTAATGGGCTGTGGGCTGATGGGGGGGTTAGGACTGGCAATGGGCTATGGGGGGCTGACTGGAAATGGGTTGATGGGGTTAGGACTGGAAGTGGGCTGATGGGGGGTTAGGACTGGTAATGGGTTATAGGGGGGCTTAAACTGAAAATGGGGTGATGGGGGGTTAGGACTGTAAGTGGGTTGATGGGGGGCTAGGACTGGTATTGGGTTGGGGGGTTGCTAGGACTGGAAATGGGCTGATGGGTGGCTAGGACTGGAAATGGGCTGATGCAGGGACTAGAAGGGAATGGATGCTGGGTGAGGCTGGAACTAGAAGGGAGCTGATGTTGGGGGAGGATTAGAATGGGATGGGGCTGGAAGAGTAAAATGGAGAAGGGAAAAATATTTTGTGTGGGAGGGATAAAAAATCTACAATTGGCCGGGTATTGGGAGAGTAAGTGGGGATTGAGGATGGAGGGGTAAAATTTGAGTGGATGAAATAGGAATGAGGAAAGAGCAAAAGGAGAAAGATTAGTATGTTAAAGCAGATGTAGAGAGAGAATGGAAAAAAATCTAGCAGAGAGAAGAAAGGACAAATGGACAGCAGACGATGGAGAGTTAGCAGAAGACACGAAGAAACCAGAAGAAAGTGGCTGGAGCAATTGCAGCTGAAAAAAATGCACAAAAGGTAGAAAAAGATCTCTTTATTTTGAATTTATTAATTGGAATATGTCAGCTCTGGTAAATGTGCATCATTAACGTCTGCGCTTTGTTTAGTACAAGAGCAAATTAATGTATAGTTTTATTTCTACAGTGTTGTACTTTCCAAGTTTGGCTTTTGGGATTCCCAGTTTAATTATTGTCTTCCTGTTTCTAAATTGTGATTACTTGTTTGATGGTCTATGTTCTGCATGTGTAACTGAGCTGAGGTGTTTTGTTTATATAATTCCTATTTGACATTGCCACTTGTTCTCTTTCCCCAGTAGGTCATGTATTGTTGTTCTCTGAAATGTATTGGTTTAATATTTGCAGTGTTGCCTTTTGATTGGTAGGGTATGGTGCTTTGTGACTCCTGGTAGTGCTGTTAGGATACGGCGGGTTTACTATGGGTTCTAAATGGGCAGTGTTTGTAGTAGTTCCTAATGTGTCTGGCAGTTGGCACTGGATTATAGTAATGTAGAAATCTTTTAGTCTTTCTTTATCCATACACTCATTAAGAGGCACGTTTGCTAAAAGTTAGTATATGGTAACATTATGCAAATATTTATGCAAATGAGGCCCCTTATGCAAATGAGGCCCCGCACCCCCCTTGGGCCGCCCCTGCTGGGGGCCCACAATTTTTGTTGGTGTAGGGCCTCACTCAAGGTAAATCTGGCCCTGAAGCCTTGGCTTCCCCATTTTAACGGGTCCATCCCAAGAACCTGTTTTCCAGATGATGACCTTCCACCTAAGGCAGTGGTTCTTAACCCATTGCTCAGGACACACCTAGCCAGTCAGGTTTTCAGGACAACCACAGGTACTTGTGACCTGCGTCTGTCACTGTTGGAAACAGGACATTGGGCTTGATGGACCTTAGGTCTGATCCACTATGCCTCCATTGTATGCAAGTCTCTCTCATGCATATTCATTGTGGTTTTTCTGAACACCTGGTTGGCTAGGTGTGTCCCCAGGGTTGGGTTGAGAACTCCTGATTGAAGGGATAACGTGTTTCATGCTTCACGGTATGAGAAGGCATGTCATAGAACGATGGCACCCTCAGTGCACCACATTCCCATGCTGGGGATATTGCATCAGTCCTGAACTCAGAGACATGGGTCAACTCACCACGTCCATTCTACTCCAGCCTGTCCCACGTTAGCTTCAGAGATCCCAAGGCTACTGCCATTTGGTTTATTTCCCTTCATCTTCCGATTCTGCTCTCTGCCGCCATGGAAATAGCTGAACGTGTCTCTGAAGTGTTGGCACTAAAATGCATCAGCATCAGATTTCTACAATACGGGGTCTATGGATGCAAATTATTCTCACCAAGGCAATAACATGCCAAGGAAGTCTGGCTATGAGAAGAAGCTAGCCTTTTGTACAGAGAACTTCTTGGTTGCTTCTAGTCTGACATTAGAGGCTTTGTTTTACGTCAGTGTGAGAGAATGGAACAAAACAAGGCTGTGTGGATCCACGCAGTTCACCTGCCCATGAATTGTTGATAATACTGCCAACCACAGGAAGCACTCTGTTCAGCATGAGAAAAGATGTCTTGCGTAGTGTCTGGCCTCAACCAAAATGCAACAAAACAGGAATTTCCTTAAGAATTTACTGTAAGAGTTGGAGAGATGTTCCTGGGGAATCCACCTAATATAGTGAAATAGGGCTGAGTGGGAGATGAGAACTTTTATTTATTTATTTACTTATTAGGGAGGGCATATTCAAAGCATTTTAGCCAGTTAGCTTGATATTCAGAGGCACTAACTGTTATTTTCCTGTCCCCAGAGGGCTTGCAATCTAAGTGTTAGATTTACAAATGTGTGCTATGACGTGACCACACACTAGCATTGTTAACACACATTATTGGCAAAAAAGACCTGACGTAAATAATGTGCAATGGTAGTGCCTTTTACTTTGTGCCTCAGGTAATGGAGGGCTAAGTGACTTGCCAAGGTCATAAGGACAGTCCGTGGGATTTGAGCCCTGGCTTCCAGGATCACTGCTGAAATCATGAAGGTACAAGAGAATTAAGCTAAACAAGAATCTCTCCAAGATTTAGATTGAACTTCCAACTCCGTCGCCAACTTTGATTCGTTTGGGTTCAGCCCAGCTGAGGCCAAACATGGATGAGGCTAAATGTTCCCTGAGAATGTACAAAGTGAGTCACTGTCACAAGCTGAGTAGCTTTCAGTCATTTCCCCTGAGATATGGGGCTTGATGTAACCAAGAGAAGTCTGTTATCTCCGCAGCAGGCCTCCCATGTGCCGCAGAGCAGGTCAACGGGACACAGGCTCCCTCAGCAGCCTTTTGGAGCTAGAGGGCAGTTTGAATCAAGCCGTTTGCAGCAATACAAAGGTTATTTTCATCTCGGGAGGGGGCGGGGGTTGGGGATAGTGTTACATTTTTATGTTATACAACTATTAGAAAGGATTTCATGCCTTACAACTTTTTTTGACTTGGTCTTTTAAAGCAGTTTCCATTAGTTTTTCTCTTTCATAAAATATCCCCTAAACTTACTCTGCTTAGACGGTGGAAATAAGACCTGTTCATCTCCTGATCATCAGCATTGTAGGAATGTGAGAACTATCATTTGACCGAAGCAGCCCTGACAAAAATGAATCTATCTCCCTGGTCCCCGGTGCAAAGGTTCATGAAATAATCACTAGATCACTTAATGGGGCTGCTGTTGGATGAGCGCTGGGGGTCGATATTTCCATCCCAAACCATGGAGCTTGGGAAGTGCTTCCTTAACAGACAACAGCTTCTGAAGGGTGGCAAACAGCATCAGCAATAAAAGCAAAAAATAATAAATCCTGAGAGCAAGAGAAACTCAAAGAGCCATCTGCACATTCTCTTCACTGCGGAGAGAGCAGGCAGCCAACACATACAAACAAAGCAAAGTTGAATCTTTAAGAGTATGATGTCCTATTATGCAAAATCTCAGTGGAGGGGTGAGGGTAGGACTGAAGGTTCACCTAGGCACCAAATACCCTAGCACCAGCCCTGCAAAAGAATGTGTTGGGCGGGGGGGGGGGGGGGGGGGAAGGAAAAAGGAAGGTCCTTGACCCTGTTCTATATATCCCATAATTTGGATTATGATGAGAACAGGAAGCTCTTTCTGCCATCTTAAAAAGACCCTAAAATCAAGCAGAAATTTTAAATATAGGTGTGTACTGTAATGGAACAGTGATAATTACATGAACAATGTAAATTCTGATCACTGCTGTAAAACTTTCAAGGTTTATTTTAAATAAAGTTTATCGAGGTGGCGGAGGGGTTAAGGAGAGTATGAAGGAATCAAAAAGAAAAATGGGGTTTAAGGTTATATACCACCATCGTTGTTACCAGCATATCTTACCTTTAATTGGAAAGTTACTGTTGGTGCTTTATGGAAAGTATATGCTGTGGGGTTTTCTTGTTGAATAAGTGAATACCAAGCATTATCACCTCATGCAAAGACCTACCCTCGGTGCAGAAGGGGCTTATTTCAAGGCAGCAACGGTCACAGATGTTTAGTGATGGGACAGCCGTCTAGTCACTCCTCCTCTCTCTCAAGCCTGAACAGGAAAAATCAGTGTAGACTGATGAACAACAAAGCATGGGTGGAGAGCGAGGAGGAAGACCAGCTCATGTTCTCTGTAGAGTCCTCCTGCACTTTGCTTTGGTCTTGGAGATTAGTAAATATATTATGGGTTATAGTATCTTTTGCTGGACCAGGGTAAGAATTATCTAAAAAATCTGAAGGGATCTTTGGGGTCAAGAAGGCTCAAATACAACATCCTCTATGCTGAATTTTGGATGTCAAAGAATTTAGAGTGTTAATCTAGGAGTCACCCAGGAATATTTTCATCGAATAGGACAAGCGGAAGGAAATGTATAGTCACACAAGAGACACCTGATCCTGCTGTTGGGCATGCGGAGGGTAATTTTATAAAGTCATGCCTGGCTATTGTGCGTTCCTGCCGCCTAAAGCTAAGTGACTCCTTATACCATTAACTCCTAAGTCCACAAACTCTGTCCGTGAGTGCTGGGCTAGGACAGAAGCTCTCTTCAGCTCTGCTGATAGCTTCCAAATCCTGGTCTTGCTGCAGCACCTGCTATGGCCTCTTGCTCAATATGATCAGGGATGACTCTAGACAGTTGAAAGTCCTGGATCAATTCAACAAGAGCAGGGCTCCAGAATGCCAACAGGAAATGATTGTGCTGGGGGTAGAACTGCCATGGCAATACAGGCCCCAAAACATAAGGCTCAGGGCAGTCACCATAATTCTTTCCTACTTAAAGACAATCTTGTACATGACAACAAACCTGAAGACAAAATAGGAGCCTCCTAATGTTAATATGAAAGAAGGCCCCTTGTTTTAGGAAAATTGATCTTGGGTTTGAAATCCTGCATTGTATGTTAAAATTCTTTGACTTTGGCTGACCTTTGAGATCAACCTAACTTAGTTATCATTGGGCTGGAAGCTTTTCAGAAAGTTGGAGTGTAGGGTTCAAATTTTGCTCCCTCCCACCAACACTCCTTGTGATGTCACATTCTCTCCCACTGGCTCAGGTACCTAATTAAATTGTAAGCTCTTTGGGGTAAGGATTTGTACCTGTATAAAACTGCTTGAACAGGATCCTGATTTAAAATGCTATTTAAATGCCAGAACAAATCTATTTTAAGCTGTTAGTATCAGTGTTTTGCACTTTCTTTATTCCTTAATAACCAAATATCTAGAAAATTTCACAGTCCTCTAACATTGAAAAGGAAGGTCCACTTGTAGTTTTCAACCACATCTGCAAAGAATTATAATTTGTTGAAAGCCAACAGAACTGTCCCTCTCCTCCTTCCATGGAAGGAAATGAATTTTATTACTTCTGAAAGTCGGGATTTTATAAGGACGATCAAGACCGTAAATCAAATCCAAGCAAGGCCTGTATCAAATATCATTAATAAAGCTCAGGAAAAAGACAGCACAGCTGGAACATCTGCCGTCATTTCACTGCAAGGCCTCTGCTTAACTTCAAAAGAGAAGCCCAGAGCTTGTGCTAGAATTTGAGGGAGTTATAGCTTGCTCTTAACCCCGGGCCATAGGTCACAGTGCTTAATCTACATTTGGAAAAATACTGGACTCTCCCTGTGCATAACAAGAAGGAAAAGGGTAAGGTGAGCAACTGTGCAGTATGCCTCCCTGATAAGAGCCAGATAGGAAAGGGGAGGAGTGAAACTGCACAATGATTTGCTAGTGAAAGCAGGATGGGAACCAAAGTAGAGTTATACTAACAGGAAGAAAATAAATACAATTTTCAGTGGATTTTAAGTTTGCTTCCTGACATTCCCCTAAGCACCCGTTAACCTCCTATGGTGGGGTCTGTCAGTGGGGCTGGTTTTAGGGGAAGGGGACAAACAATGCACTGGGCTCTAACACTAGAAGGAGTCGTCTTAGCAAAGCTGTCAGGGCATTTGGCACTGTTTTGGTTCACCTATTGGTTTCTGCCCTTGGACCACTGCCAGGCCAGTCATTAAGCAAGACTAGGCTATGGCCTAGGAAAGCAGCTTCTGAGGGAGGGCAAAGAGCAAAAGCCGGTAAAGCAAAAGACTAGATCCCGACTGCCAGAGAAACTCTAAGAGCCATCAGCACATTCTTTTACCTGCAGGGAGAGCGGGCACTGGGCACACACATACATACAAAGCCAAGTTGCATATTTAAAGGTACAATGTCCCATTATGCTAAGGTTACTAAATGTCTGCAATTTTGGGGGATTGTCCCCAATTTTAGAGCTTTGTCCTCAACTCCCACCTATTTGGCAGCCTCTAATCCCAAGTCCTATCAATGGGGACAGAGGGGGTAGAAAAACACATTTTCAATTTAGTGATTTGAATATGTCAGTTTTTACAATTTACAGTTGGGTCAACATTATTGGCTCCCTTGCATTTTAGGTATGTTGTGTACAATATCTTGAGAAATAATTAGAAATATTCCAACTGCATGTCATCATAATAGTTCAAATATATAAAAACAAAAAAAGAGAGATGTCTGTGCAACTTAGACATAGTAATTTCTGAGAGAAAAAAAACAAAATATGACCTGGACAGGATTAATGGAACCCTTCACTACTATTTGGTTGCACAACCCTTGGCAGTGACGACAGCCTCCAAATGTTTCTTGTGGCCATCTATAGGTTTCATACATCTGTCTGTTGGTAGTTTCTCCCACTCTTCAACTGTGATTTGTTCCAGCTCATGAATGTTTCCAGGATTCCTTTTACCAATGGCAGATTTCAGCTCTTTCCAAAGGTTCTCATTTGGTTTGAGATCAGGACTCATTGCTGGCCAGTTTAAAACTGTCCATTTGTTCCTTTTTAACCATTCTTTTGTACTTTTGGATGTATGTTTTGGGTCATTGTCCTGCTGGAGGACCATCGACTCAGACCTAGTTTTCTGACACTAGGTAGCACATTTCACTCCAAAATACTCTGATAGTCCTCTGACTTCATGATTCTTTTAATATGTTCCAGACCTCCAGTTCCTGAGGCAGCAAAACAGCCCCACAACATTATGGAACCTCCACCATTTTTAACTGTAGGAAGGGTGTTTTTTTTTCCTTATAAGCTTCATTTCTTCGCCCGTTAAATGTATCGCTGGTCTTCATTGCCAAAGAGCTCAAGTTTGGTTTCATCTGTCCACAGAACATTTTCCCAGAAGGATTGTGCTTTCTTAAGGTGGGTTTGGGCAAAGATCAGGTGTGCCTTTTTATGTCTGTCTTTGGGCAGTGGGGTCCTCCTTGACCTTTCCTGACGAAATCCTTCTTTGTTTAATGTGGAGCATATCGTGAGGGTTGGACTCACCACTCCATATTGCTCCAGATCAGCCTTAAGCTCTTTGGATGTTGTACGTGGTGTTTTTCCAACAGTTCACACTAACCTTCAAAGACTTCTTGGATTCATTTTCCTGTTCCCACCAAGTCCTGGGAGGTTCTTAACAGTTCTGTGAGTGGAAAACGTCTTAACATTGCAAACTGTAGACACAGAAATCCCAAGGTCTTTGGAGATGGCCTTTGATGTTTGATATTTGGGATAATGGCTTTTCTGACAGTCTCAGGCAGCTCTCTTGTCTTCACCATTGTTTGTGAAAATGGAAAGGGGAGTGAATGGGGTCATTTTAAACATTAGAGCCATCATTCATTGATTGATTCAAGTCATATGAGTACTGGCAATTGATCACAGGTGCATCTAATTTTACTGCACTGGGAATGTGGTTCTTCTGTTCAAACTAATTTCAATTGTTTATAAGGGTGCCACTCATCATGTCCTGGCAATTTCCCAGTTTTTATACTATTTCCTTTTTTAATTGGTCTTATTTTGGTCTATGTGTCAAATATGTATGCCTATATAGTCCAAATCCTTTTCACTGGCCACTTTTGTTTAGAAGATATTGGACCTTAAGGGTTAGAACTGCAAGGGTGCCAATAATGTTGACCATGACTGTATAGCCATTATCTTTATATTTTGCACAGTATGGGGAAAATGCATCTCTGTTTTTATTTCTCTGATGATATGTCTGCTTGGAAGTGATCTTGTTGCTCTTATGGGATGGGGGGGGGGGGAGGCAGTGTAATGAGTCCTCTTCCCTTTTCCATGCCATTGCTCAAACCTAGAACTAAAGTGTCCCTTCCTCCCCTCTCTCCCCCTTTGTCTCAGATTTGCCTGCAAAAAAAATCTGGTAACCTTACATTATGCATTTTTAAAAGATTGCTGTGGGAAGGGTGCTGTTGGGACGATCATGACGAGTTAAATTATCAAAAGGTTTTGGCGGAGGTCCACATGGGGTCTTTTTCCTCCTGGAGATGTACATTTTTATCTGCTGGCCTTGGAAGTCATCTGCATTTAAACACTAGTTAATGTTGGTTTTCCCAAGATAAATATTCCCTCCTTTTTCCAATCTCTCCCTCACGGCTGCTTTCAGTTTACCCAGAAAATATCTTTCTGGGCAGTACAGGTCAAAACACAGATGGAGGATCCTGAACTGACTCAGCAGACACACTGAACTTAGCCTCATCCAGAAATCACTATCTCTGAATCAGAGGTTTGATTTGGTTTTTCTTTTCACCGCTCTGTGTTCTTCTGACCAAGGCTGTTTTATTTGAATAAACTTGCTGAAAGACGTCAGCGCCCAAGCATAACAGACTTGCATGCTTTAAATGGTATTAGCTGTCACTACGCTGCCGGCCTGGGGGAGGGATATGAGGATATAAAGCAGGGAAACAGAAGCAGGGGGCACTTCACAGAGAAGAGAGCAAACAGGAGCAATAGCTCGAGACTCAGCAATACACAATCTCCTTTTGCTTGGGCTTCTCAGAGGAAAGAGAGGAGCAGTTTGTAGAAAAGCCCTGGGAAGAGGCTGAGAATCTCTTTCTGGTTCCCAGAGTTTCCAGATCTCCAGGAGAAGGGACTCAGCAACAAGAACAAGAGAGCCCGGAACAGGGGACCAGAGCCTGCCACATTTGGAAGAGCTGAGCCGCGACTGCAAAAACTGTGCCCTGAGAGCAAGGGACCTTACTGCTGACTGACCTGAGCTGTTGTTTTTAAATTTATCACTCTCCTTTCCATCAGAAACTCAAGGCGACCTATAAAAGCGAATCAACAGTCCTCTGCCTAATTCATCTTCTCTGGGAAGCGCAATAGGAAAAAAATTAATCAATGGCTAGCAAATCGGCTGAAGTACTGGGACTGATGCCCAACTATCAAGCAGCAAGACCCCATTTTATTTGTGTAAATGAGGAATTCCCCCAGCCTATCCAAGCCAAGACACCCAAGGGCAAAAGCAAGCTAAGGAGACCAAGGCAATCCAGGTTCAAAACCCAACCAGTCACCTTCGATGAAATCCAGGAGGTGGAGGAGGAAGGGATTTCCCCTGCTGAGGAAGAGAAAGCCAAGAAATCCTTCCTGCAGTCTCTGGAGTGTCTCAGGAGAAGCACCCAGAACCTGCATCTGCAGAGAGAGAAACTCAGCAGCTGTCGAATGAGACACAGCCTGGACTCCAGTGACTCCGACTCTGCTATCTGAGTCCTAGTGACCCTCAGCCTGTCACATAGAGAAGAACCAGAGACCTTCAGGACCAAGTCTGTAATGCTTCAGAATGAGAGGATTAGACATAGGAGATTTTAGAAGAGGAATCTTCGCAGGTCCCTGGCTGCAAAGTTACTTACAGACTGACACTAGACTCTTTTTCTCTCTGAGTGGAACTTGTCAAGGAGCAACCAGTGACTACAGGGACCAAGAAGGCAGCTGCAAAAGAGAAAGATTCCCAATCAGGTCTGACATTGATATTTACTCTGCCCCAAGGGATTAAACAAGCCTGAAAGAAACAGATCCCGAGAGTCATTTCCAGCAGGGAGCAGAACTTTTTCCACGGAAAGACTCGGGGTGTTTTTCATCGTATGAAGTTTCTTTCTATTTCAAATTAAGTTTCTGTTGTCAGCAAGAAAATCAAGATGTTTATATGTAATGAGCACACTGAATTTGTATTTATTTTTCCATTTAGACTCTTGATTGCGTTAATTTAAATATATTTTCTATGAATTGATGTTCTATTTACCTACAGAGCTGTAAAATAAATATATTTACATATACACATTGGTAAATCTTGCTGTGTGATATTTTGAAAGAATTTTGACTCATTTTTAGGATTTCGGGAGTCTTGCTGAAGTTAACTTTAGGTTAACCTGGAGGAGCAAATATCTAAGCACTGACAATCTCTAGGACTGAGTGTGTCTGGGTAGAAATTCTGACCAAACTCGCAAAAACAAACTCAAAACTATTAAGCCAAAATAAAATGTTTGCAAGGTTCATATTAAAAGAGAATGCAATTCCAAGGGGCTAGATCTTTGCAGAGCTTTGAGTTAGTTGGAGTAGGCATTAAATTCAGGGCTGGTTGCGGGTACTGGAAACCAAGGGGTCTTAGAAATGAACGTCAGTGCCCAGGGTGCCTAGGTGCAATGGAGTCTCCCACAAGCTTGCACTGGGAGCTCAAGCTTAGTGATCATGCCCAGATAGCCCTTCTCTTCCATTACTGCGCTTTCCAATGCACAGCTTATCCTGCACCCAGCTCTCTGGTTTTCCTCGAGAGGCAGACTGGGTATGCCGCATGACATTCATTCATAAAGTAATATATCCTCCAACCAACATCACCAGCAGAGTGACAGGCAAACCTCATCCTGGTTCTGCCCCGTTGCATACACCAATCCATAAGGAAAGCAAGCCTAACCTATATGGTAAAAACCAGGAATGGAATTCCCTGTCCTGAAATAAGAGCCAGTGGACCATTCCATTGGTCATTGATTTTTAGTGAATGGTCTCAGAATGTTTTAGGTGAGAGTCGAGAGACTCATTTGTTTGTAGAAATGGATTATGGATTTCTCATATTTACTACCTCCTGTGAAGGTACATCACTTAATACTGAAATTCTCTTCTGACCTTTTAACATTATAGGACTGGCCTGGAGAGAAGAGGTCAAGGGGGGCAGGATCACCTATGCAGGCGATTTATTGTGAATATCCTAAGAAACCCTGTTTGTGCCCCCTCCTCCCCTCTACGTGTTGCCAAAACATTTCCAGGCAAATATTCAGCCAGACGTTTAGCACCAGCCACTAACAAGATATTGGTGCTAAACGTCCAAGCAACAGGATACTCGGTCCGCTATCTGGTTAGCATACTAACCCCTTCATTCTTAGGTGCATTTCAGCGGGAAGGAAATGCATTTGCTCAGCTATGCTTATCGGCAATATGCTCCCTCAGCAAATTCTAGGGTACACTGGTATAAATGCCGAAGCGGTCCCTGCAGTGCTGAGATGCACAAGGAAGAAGGGGGTCCCCATTTGCAGCCAATTCTGAATCAGCTGAGGTGATCCCCCTACTCTGGGGGCTCTTAATCTGAACATGTGAACTTGGCCACAACTTAGGTGGCAGGATTAGATAATAGGAACAAGCGTCACTCAGCAGAATTAAACCGCGGATCTTGTCACAGCAATGGGCAGCGGCTCAGCAGCCAAAAGGGCAGGTGCTCAGGTATCATTAGATAGGGCAAATCTAGGCCGGTGGTGGGTATAATTCAGTACAAAACTGCCTCCAAATCAGGTGGCTGGACATGTTCAAAAGAAGTTGGTAGGGAGAGCACAGCGAGGCTGTCCCATGCTTCAAACACCCTGCATTGTGCAGCTGAAAGACGGGTGAAAATGGATAATAAGAATGGCAAGAATAAAAGGGAATGAACAGATAGAGAGCTTTATGTGCTATGTTTTATGCTGTGGCCTCTTTATTCCACTGTAAGATTGCTTTCTGTGAGGATGATAATTACTGAAGCCCCAAAGTGCGTCAATTGACGCAAATGCATCTTTGAAGGTTTATACCAGCGCCACTGCTAGAACCATGTCAGTTATGTAATGATGCCACATACTGCACGTAGTAAACAAATAAGTAACTTCAAATTAAATCACATCTGCATTTCATGCTCAACGCAGTCGTTGTGATAATGCATCAATTGACGCACTTTGAGATTTCTAGGTAAAATGGCTTTTTGGGGCTTCTAGTATTAAAGAAGCCTGCCTACGTGGGGGGCAGGGGGAAGGAGTGGTGTATAGTGCCTCTGTTATGCCATTACATGAGTAACATTCATATTATTTCTCTGGAGCTGCAGAGATCATATGGTTGCAATGTCCCTCCCTCCAAAAGTTTATAACCAAGCACCATGGTTAAGTGACGTAGCGGAAGGCACAGAGACCGAGCATTGCACAGAAGGTTCACTGGGGTGTGAACCACTACTACTAGGGAGAGAGAAGCGAGGAAAGGTACTGAGGAGCTGTAGAGTGAATGCACTTGTAGGTAAATAGGAGAAGTTTGAACTGGATGAGAAACGGGTAGGGAGCCAGATATGGTACTTCGCTGAAAGTGCTTGGCATTATCACATAACAGCTCCCAGGGGTTCACTTCCTAGCCTGCGCCCCTGAACATTCTTTAGCAAGAGTTCATGGGTTATACCTCTCCTCCGCTTCACAGGCTCGTAAGTCAGCAGTCCTTCTCCTAGATCCTTCACTCTGGAACACTCTCCCTTCTGCCCTGTGCCTTGAACTCTCCTTCCACTGAAGACCCGCTTGTTCTCCCTTGCTTTTGACCTCCCACCACCCACTGTGTGATCCTTTTCCTTCTTTCCCCCTCAGGTACCTTTACCTCTTTCTCATGCTCCTCAGGTATGGTTGTATCTTTCCTGCCCTATCAGACTTTGGTGTTCCTTTCCTATTTTCTGGCAGCCTATTTGGTTATTGTAAACTGCTTTATTGCTCATATAACAAGCGGTATATAAAAAATGCCAGTAACGATAAAGACGTGGTTGGGATGTGTGCTGGTTACCTTCACAGACTCCTCATCCCGGAGACTGAGCCGAGTGTCCTCTGTTTTTAGATAAGGGGCAAATAAGGACCATCCTAATATATCACCTGGCATACTCCAACAGGACCATAAGACAGAGCTGATATTCTTTTTCTCAGCACCACTAGCCATCAGATTTCCTTAAAGGAGGGGTTTAACCTGACTGACTTCACATTTCGGTAAGGGGCTTGTAGAAAACGTAGTCTACTTCAAAGGTTAATGAATACAACTAAAAACAAAAAAAAAGAATACACGGTGATACGTTTTTATTGGACTAACGTCACACGTTTTTGTCTAGTTCTTAAAGCAGAGGTGGGCAAGCTTTATTTATGAGCTTTGATATAACGCCTTTTGGGACAAAACTTGCCCACAAAATGATCCTTTAGACTTCAGCTTTAAACTGCTAAAAAGACTAATCTCATTACACTATTAGCAGATGTAAGGGCACCTAATTTAGGAGATGCTTTTGCTAACTCGCCTAAGGTCAAACAACAGGCTGATCCAGTCCTGGGTTTACCCCCATTGGTGGCAGACACCTATGGTAACAAGTTCCCAATTGCATGCCATAAGTAAAGCAGGCCTGGATCATCCTATTGGACAAATATGGAACCAACTGGCAACCCTACAGTATAGGGAAACCAGTTGGCACCATGTCATAATGAATAGGCATACCCAGTTCTGACTTTACCACAACATGTAGGGGTTTGTGCTTCTGATTTTCTAAAGGAAAAAAAAGAGGAAAAATTAGAATTATCTTCCCAAACATGTAAAATGGTAAAACCAGGAGTGGATTAGCTTCATTCATTCTTAATGACACAGAGCCAGTTGGAAAATCTAGTTGGATGCACTCTGTATAGTTGCCATTTGAACTGAGAGCAGCTGTGTGCATGGTGGTTGAGGGGGGAGGAGAAGAGCAGATCCCTACGGTGTTGCTACCTCTTCCACATCAGGCAGAAGTAGGGTTGCCAATAGCTCTAGATGTGCCTGACGGGCTTGATCCAGTCCTGGATTTACCCCATTGCATGCAGGTATTACATATTGATGCTTGCAATGGGGTAAAGCCAGGACTGGATCAGAATTGATTGGCTTTGATTCTGCTTCTCACCATAGGCATCTTCTACCTAGGTTTGCCAACTGGCTCCAGATGCACCTCACAGGCTTTATCCAGGACTGGATTTAACTCATATTGTGGTAGGCGAAGGCCTATGATCCATGGTGTCTGAACTAAACAGACAGGCCTAATAGCTTGACCTGTAAATGAAGCCTGTGGAGAGGCCCATAGGAATTGCACATTCCCCAGAATGCTGCTACTAGCTACTATAGAACTGAAACTTAACAAAGCACAATCAGCTTAGCTGAGCAGAATCGAAACTCAGAAAAATATAGAAAAATAAGTTTAATTGCTGTTGATAAGAGAGCACAGCTTCTATGAAATTAATTAACTCTGCTGAAAGAAAGGTTACAGTGCCCTGCTTTCCCACATGTTCTAACTAGTTAAATGGCCTTGGAAGAGAAAAGTATCTAAGTTGGTGAACTGACCATTGTAATTGGGACTATAAGGGGGGTAAGCAGGTGCTAAGCCCAGTCAAAGGACATCATTGGATAGCCATATCGGTACCGGGACCAATAGAAGGTGTACGGGGGGTTACCGGGACCAATGAAATGTTTGCCTATGTCTAGAATGGAGAAGAAGTCTATAAAAGTTGTTGTTTTGCTAGAAACCATTGCTCAGCCATTTTGAATTTGATTCTGCTTGAGACTTGTGCACAAATAAATGATTTGGACCTTCTGAACAGACTCCTGGTATCATTGGTTTGTCTGCGCTCTGCTGCTACATATTCTTGGTGCGTTGGCCGGGAAGGTGTGGTAATAGAGGGTATATAGGGCAATATACCACGACTTTCCGCCTCTACAGGTTTGGTCCTGCCGGGATCTCGCCCTTCCGACATGGGCTCGCTCCCAGGCGCCACCGGTCCCTTGCATCGGAGGGAGCTGGCCGGACCTCGGCGGGTGCCGAGCCCGGACGGCACCAACACCTCGAACCCGAGTGAGGGGAGTCCGAGGTCCAACTCATGCGCTTGCTTGGGAACTTTGGGAACCGGATCCGGTGAGTATAGTTTTGTTTTTGATATGTCTAGACAGACGAGTCAGAGCAGAACTGCTGTTGGAACTTTGATTTTGACTTTGATTTTGACTTGGTAAGAGAGCTCTCAAGGCGGTTCGATTAACCTCGCATGAGTATGCGCGAGGCGAAACCACCGTCTTTTTGATTTTGACTTTGATTTTGATTTTGACTTCGATTTCGATTATAGCCTAGTCAGCAGAGACAGGATTGGGCTGGTTTTGGGATACATTGCTAGCATGATTGTGTGAATGAAGTGTGAATGAGAGGTCTGGCAGCACGGACCAAGCGAAGGCGGACTCCTGAGTAACGCAGTTCCTGGCCGGGTGACCGCGTCCAGGTCGTGAAAAGGAGGAAGCGCTTGTCGTCTTGTCTTGTTAATTGTTTCCCTTAAATGTTTCTAGGGCCGTGAGGACCCCTTACCCACGGTCCGCCCTCCTTTTTCCCTTCTGTCTGTTGTTGCGCACACACATCGATATGGGAGGGGCGGGATCTACTAGGAACATTCCGTTAGAATGTATGATCAAGCATTTTAGTAAAGGATATACAGGAGATTATGGAATAAAGATGACAGCCTCACGATTACAGCTTTTGTGTACTAGGGAGTGGCCCGTTATAGACCCCTTATGGCCCCAAGATGGAACAATCAGCATAGGAATTATTCGATCAGTTCACCAGAAGGTGCGAGTAGTGCACCCTGATCAATACCCCTATATAGATTCCTGGTTAAGTATTTGTGAAAGCCCACCCCCTTGGGCGAAGCGCTGTTATGAAGAACAGTGCAGAATCCTGTTAGCATTAACAGATCAGGCCCCGAAGGCAGGGACAGCAGAGAAATCTAGTCAGAAACCTATTCTGGTAGATCCTGAGTCCCCGGAAGTCATAACTAGGCAGCCTCAGGCCCAGCACCCAGTAAAAGTACCCCCGCGTCCTGCGGAAGTCCCGCAGTGACAGCGAGACCCAACTCCGGAACCCCGTCCGGATGAACCAGCAGAGGATCCCCCTCTTAGTGATGAACCAGACATGCCCGAGGATCCTGAAAAGGTTGAGTCAGAAGAAGAAGAGGACGAGTCCTCTCAAGGTGATACAGATAGTGTAATATCAGTGGCCAGTGTAAGCTCACCTGTAGCGAGCAAAGCGCCCCAAGTTAAACGTACTGTGCACAAGAAATCTATTGCCAAGAAAGTTTCTGTAAGGCTGAAGAAAACTTCTATTAAGAAAATGATGCCATTACGACAA
Source organism: Ichthyophis bannanicus (assembly GCA_033557465.1). Lineage (NCBI taxonomy): Eukaryota > Metazoa > Chordata > Amphibia > Gymnophiona > Ichthyophiidae > Ichthyophis > Ichthyophis bannanicus. The sequence goes on along the minus strand of CM066047.1, from coordinate 33,963,749 downwards.
GTCCCGGGAATGCCCATGCGAGATGAGCACGACCAGATAGTTGCGGGACCCCTGAGTTTAGTGTATGTGCCTTTCTCCACTGCTGATTTGATGAACTGGAAGGTACATTATGCATCCTATACTAGTAAGCCCCAAGAACTAACAGAACTGATGCATACTATTATGGAAACTCACCAGCCCACTTGGGCAGATTGCCGTCAGCTCCTGTCAACCTTATTCACTACTGAGGAGCAGACACGAATAAAGCGAGCAGCTGTAGATTGGCTGGCAGATAATCCCTTAGTAGAAAGGGATGGAGTAGGGATAGACAATCGTGAAGCAGCCCAGAGAGATTTCCCTAATGAAGATCCAAAGTGGGATCCGAATACCGAGAGAGGATCCAGAGCTTTATCCCGGTTCCGTCAAGGCCTTATGCAAGGTCTGAAAAGGGGTGGCCAGAAAGCTATGAATCTCTCAAAGGTGACCGAAGTTAATCAGGGTGCAGATGAGAGCCCAGCAGCCTTTTATGAAAGGTTAACTGAAGCATACAGAATGTATACTCCCTATGACCCAGATGCACCAGGAAGTCTGTGCATGGTAAATTCTGCTTTTGTAAACCAGTCACAACCAGATATTAGACGCAAGCTACAGAAGCTAGATGGGTTCGCGGGCATGAATGCAACACAATTACTGGAAGTCGCTCATAAAGTGTATGTGAACCGTGACAACGAAAGACAGAGAGAAAGTGATCGAAGGATGAAGAAGAAAGCGGATTTTTTGGCTGCGGCCATAGTGGAACAGAAAAGAGGAGGTGTCCCTAGTCGAAGGAGCAGAGGAAGAGGGAGGGGCCGAGGAAATGACCGGCCCCAGCTAGGCGCGAACCAATGTGCTTATTGCAAGGAGGAAGGACATTGGAGAAACGCATGCCCGCGACTCGAAGAAACCTTCCAAGAAGAAGAAGAATACGCCCCTTCGAGGGAGAGAGAAAGAGGCCGACCCCAGAATCGCAGAGGAACCAATCGAGAACAGTTTCAAAGAGAAAGGGGGGAGGCCATCCAAGGAGTGGCAGCCGCCACAGCCTATGAGCTGGATGAAGCAGATTAGGACAGACCGGGCTCCGAATTCGCTTTAGGTCTCCAGGAGCCTATGGTCAGTATACAGATAGGAGACCAATTTATGGACTTTATGGTTGATACTGGAGCAGAACATTCTGTAGTAGATAGACAAATAGCTCCTCTTTCTACACGAGCAGTCACCATTGTGGGAGCAACTGGCGCAAAAGCCACAAAGTCTTTTCTTCAAAATCGTATATGTAATTTAGGAGGGCAGCAAATAACGCATCAATTCCTTTACATGCCAGAGTGCCCAGTGCCATTACTGGGACGAGATATGCTAGCCAAACTTCAAGCCCAAATATCCTTTACTGAGAAAGGAGAAATGCAAATGACCGTCAATTCCCAGTCAAAACCTGCTGGATTGATGTTGCTTACCGTTCCACGAGAGGAAGAATGGAGATATTATAGTACTGAGCCAGGTACTGAGCCTCCAATCATTGAGACCTACTTTGAGCCTACTTTGAAAAGCATTAATGCCCCTCCTGGAGTATGGGCAGAGGGCAATCCACCAGGCCTGGCCAAACACATAGCTCCAATAATTGTGAACCTCAAGCCTAGTGCACAGCCAGTACATGTTAAGCAGTACCCACTTCCGAGAGCAGCAATTGAAGGCATTCATCGCCATTTGTTAAGACTATTGGAGTATGGCCTACTTAAAGTTTGTCAGTCACCATGGAACACTCCTCTCCTGCCAGTAAAGAAGCCTGGGACAGGTGACTACCGCCCAGTGCAAGATTTGAGGAGAGTGAACGAAGCAGTTGAGACTATACACCCAGTCGTGCCAAATCCTTACACACTCTTAGGATTAATTCCTGCTGAAGCTACTCATTTCACTGTTTTGGACTTGAAAGATGCATTTTTCTGCATACGACTAGCCCCAATTAGTCAATTACTGTTTGCCTTTGAATGGCAGGACCCTGTCTCGGGAAGACGGGGCCAACTCACCTGGACACGATTACCACAAGGATTCAAGAATTCACCCACCATCTTCAGTGCTGCACTAAACCAAGATCTTTCAAGCTACCCACAGACCTGCCACAGACCTGCCACAGCTGCCACATCAGAAAGTGAATGTATACAAGCCACCACCGACCTTTTGCAACTATTGGATGAAGCTGGATACAAAGTCTCCAGAGCAAAAGCACAGCTATGCCAAAAGGAAGTCAAATATCTGGGCTTCCATTTGACCCAAGGAAGCCGACAATTGGGACGAGAAAGAAAAGAAGCCGTGTGTAGTATCCCAACCCCAACCACCAGAAAGCAAGTCAGAGCCTTTCTGGGAGCAGCAGGATACTGCCGGATATGGATACCCAACTTTGCTCAGATTGCCAAACCACTTTATGAAGCCACCAAGGGAGAAGAGAAATCGCCACTTGAGTGGGGACCTGAACAAGATGCCGCTTTCAGAACCTTGAAAGAAGAATTGATGTCGTCGCCAGCACTTGGGTTGCCAGATGTCCATAAGCCATTCCATCTATTTGTACATGAGGTACAAGGAAATGCCTTAGGCATGTTGACTCAGAAGTTGGGACATTGGGAGAGACCCGTAGCATACTTATCGAAACAATTGGACATTGTGGCCAAAGGATGGCCACCATGTTTAAGAGCAGTTGCAGCCACAGCTTTACTAGTGAGTGAAGCAGATAAACTCACCTTAGGACAAAATCTACGTGTTACCGTACCACATGCGGTACTTGCCCTTATGGAACAAAAAGCAAACCATTGGCTCACCAATTCCCGAATGCTGAAGTACCAAAGCATGTTATGTGAAAATCCCCAAATACAATTGAAAGTGAGCCATGCCTTGAACCCAGCTACACTGATACCCGTCAGTGAAGAACCCCCAGAACATGACTGTATAGAAGTCATGGATACTGTATTCTCAAGTCGACCTGATCTGACAGATGTGCCCTTGGAGAATCCTGATCAGACTTATTTTGTAGACGGAAGCAGCCTCATCATAGATGGACGACGCTGTGCCGGGTATGCTGTAGTCACCCGGGAGAAAGTCATCGAATCATCAACTCTGGCATCAGGCACCTCAGCTCAGAAAGCAGAATTGATTGCACTCACCCGAGCATTAGTATTGGGTGCAAAACTTGTGTTAAATGTGTATACAGACTCAAAATATGCTTTCACCACTCTGCATGCACATGGAGCTCTATACAAAGAACGAGGGCTCATTACGTCAGGAGGCAAGTCAGTTAAATATGGCCCAGAAATACTGATGCTACTAGATGCAGTATGGGCCCCTACACGTGTGGCCGTCATACATTGTAGAGGACACCAAGCAGGAAAAGGAGAAGTGGCCCAAGGGAACAGATTCGCTGATGCTTCAGCACGAAAAGCAGCCATGACAGGCCAAATTTCACCACAGGCCACGCCAATACAAGCAGCATTGTTTCCAGTACCCCTTAATTTATGGACACCACGATATACCACCAACAAATTGGATTATTACTGTAACAAAGAGAAAGGAGTATTGAAAGATGGATGGATTGAACTGCCACCTCCAGAGGGCAGTCAACCTCCAGGACGAATAGTGATTCCTGAGTTTCTGGGACCAGCTTTTGTCAAAGCCTTTCACCAAGCTACGCATTATGGGAAAAATGCTATGGAAAAAGCACTTAGACCACATTTTTGTATCACTTTATTGGCAGCCCTGTCAGCCTCGGTAGCTCGCCAATGTCTGACTTGCGCCAAGAATAATGCAAAACAGGGTCCCACGCCACCACCCCGAGTTCATTCAGGAGGGGTTACTCCCATGCACCACCTACAGATAGATTTTACTGAAATGCCAAAATCTGGCGGATACCGTTACATGTTAGTATTAGTCTGTACCTTCTCCGGGTGGGTGGAGGCCTTTCCCACCAGGACTGAGAAAGCCCGAGAAGTTATTAAAGTCTTGTTGAGAGAAATTATCCCCAGATTTGGTATGCCAGCAGTTATAGGGTCAGACAATGGACCCTCATTTGTATCTCAGATTACCCAACAGTTAGCGAGTGCCTTGCAGATACAATGGAAATTACACACAGCATATAGACCTCAGAGTTCAGGGAAAGTTGAGCGAATGAATCGTACCTTGAAAGCCCAAATGTCTAAGCTTTGTCAGGAGACTCGCCTAAAGTGGCCCCAAGTGCTCCCAATAGCTTTACTTAGAATACGTTCAGCCCCTGTGAAGTCATCAGGATTTTCCCCTTTTGAAGTTCTGTATGGCAGACCTCCACCAATAGTGCAGGGAATAAAAGGTAGTTTGTCACAGATTGGTTCAGAAATAACCCGACAAGAACTTCTAGCTCTTAGTTCTGTTCTGCAGACTCTCCATACGTGGATACTGGACCAGTTGCCTATCAATCTGACGGAGCCGTTGCACCCCTACAAACCTGGAACCTCGGTGTGGGTCAAAGATTGGAAGAAGACACCGTTGGAACCACATTGGAAGGGGCCATATACCGTCATCCTGTCTACCCCGACTGCAGTAAGGGTAGCAGAAGTCGATTCCTGGATCCACCACAGTAGAGTCAAGCCAGCAGCTGTTCCAGATCAGGACAAGTGGACAGCGGAGCCGCACCCTGATGTCCCTTTGCGTCTCATACTACGGAGGCAGCCAGCAACCTAGAATCTTTTGAGGACACTTATGAATTATAGTGTCCCACTGCAGCCAAGTCTTTCGAAGAGGATTGCTGTTTCTAATACAGAAAAAAACAACAACATTTGTTTTCTTCATCGAATAACTGTGCTTCCATAAACTTTCGTCAGCCCAACTGTAATTGATAAGTTGGCGACATTTGAGGATCTTCAATCAACATCGACACCCGTTGAATTGCTTCATTAGCGAACAGGCCAGCATTGTGCAAGGAAGAGGAAGACGTCATGGTCAAGCTTTTCCAGCGGAGATCCAGAAGAACTACAATCAACATGCATCATTATTTCTACTGTGTTCTGGTTGCTTGCGTGGGGAACTTCGAACTTGTTCTTGCTTTACCCCCATGTACTGCCTGCATTACTTCCACATGGACTGGAATGAAAGTAACTCAGACCTTGCTTTATCATTCTTACTATACCTGTACTGGTACGGTAAGCCGGTGTATTTATAACACCACCGAACTGAATGTTTGTACTAAAGGAAACATCAAAGTTTGCTATAATCCGCATCAAAACTCATCTTACTACACTTTAGAAATACGATGGAATGATGCAGATGGAGACTTACTTAATGCTACCTCCCCACTCCCTGACCCTACTAAGCTTGCTGTATTGTACTTTGATGCTTGTGATGCTATCAATAGGGATAGTCGTTCAAAATGTGCTGATTGGGAAAAAACTTATGCTCTTAATGATAAGTATATGTGTCCAGAGGGAACCACTGGATGGGGAGAATGTACAGGTAGACGAGCTTTAGCCAATGAATATAGCACAGCCCCGGTTGCAGATTACTATTGCCCGAAGTGGGAATGTGTTTTCTATGCTACATGGAAAACCGGTATTGTAGAAAATACCAGAGACAATCAAATGGCGATTTTGCAAAAGCCATATGTGAAGGATATAGAAAAGCATTGCAAGAAAGGAGCTTGTAATCCGTTAGAGTTTATTGTAGTAAATCCCAGTGCTTGGAAGCAAGGGTATAAATTTGGACTCAGAATTGCAGGGTCCGGGTCAGATCCCGGAACCATTGTGTATATTAGATTGAACACCCAGGCCCATAGATCGTCACGATACCATATACATAACACTTTTTATGAGACTATGCATATAAATAAGTTTGATATCCCTCACCCTTCCCAGAATTTGTTTCTAGAATTAGCGGGAGCAGTAGTCTCCAGCTTACATATTTCAGATTGCTATTTTTGTGGTGGAACTAAGATGGGTGATCAGTGGCCATGGGAAGCCAAAGAATTGAATTATTCACTGACTTATAATCACACTGAACTGCATAAGACTACTAGTGAATGGGTCTTAGCACACTCGATAGTTGGACGTCTATGTTATGCCAGAACTGGACCTCAGTTCAATCTACAGGTGGGACAGCTGGTCTGTCTCAGTCAAAAGTTCTATGACGACACCACGAAACAGACGTCTTGGTGGTCAGGAGTTAATGAATCTGAACCCACCAATCCATTAGCAAAATTTCCTGAACTTGCTGATCTATGGACGAATCTTGCCCTACCCCATGCTTGGCAAGCCCCACCTGGCTTGTATTGGATCTGTGGAACCCGAGCATATGCCCGCCTCCTTCTCCACTGGGGAGGAGCATGTGTCTTAGGAACCATTCGACCTTCTTTCTTTTTGTTGCCCACAGAACACGGAGAGCAATTAGGATACCCGGTATACTCTAAGAGACAGAAAAGAGCAGCTCTCCAGATAGGTAAGTGGCAGAAGTGGGATGGAGAGGATTGGCCACCTGAGAGAATAATTGCCTATTATGGACCGGCCACATGGAATGACGATGGTATGTGGGGCTATCGGACCCCTGTATATATGATTAATCGTATTATCCGCTTACAAGCAGTAGTTGAACTCATAACTAATGAAACTAGTCAAGCACTCACACTCTTAGCTAGACAGAGCACACAAATGCGTACCGCAATATATCAAAATCGCCTGGCGCTAGATTACTTACTAGCAGCTGAAGGCGGGGTATGTGGAAAATTGAATTTAACCAATTGTTGTTTAAAAATAGATGATAAGGGTCAGGTAGTTGAAGACATTGCAGAAAATATGAGAAAACAAGCTTATGTGCCAGTACAAACCTGGCATGGACTTAGAATACCTAATTGGTTTGAATCTATCTTTTCTGGATTAGGGGGACTCACTACTTTCTTTATGATAATCCTAGTAGTTGTAGGTTTGTTTCTATTATTACCATGTATAATCCCTTGTTGTATGCGCTCCATTAACAGTGTCATTGAAAACACCGTGGAGCGGAAAGCCGCGACTAAGATTTTAGCCTTATGGCACCCTAATCCTACTATACATGGTCGGAACCCGACCCCAGTATAATTATTGAGTGATTTAACTCTCACACCTTATCAGTAATAGGGTGAGATTAATCAAAGGGGGGAATGTGGTAGGCAAAGGCCTATGATCCATGGTGTCTGAACTAAACAGACAGGCCTAATAGCTTGACCTGTAAATGAAGCCTGTGGAGAGGCCCATAGGAATTGCACATTCCCCAGAATGCTGCTACTAGCTACTATAGAACTGAAACTTAACAAAGCACAATCAGCTTAGCTGAGCAGAATCGAAACTCAGAAAAATATAGAAAAATAAGTTTAATTGCTGTTGATAAGAGAGCACAGCTTCTATGAAATTAATTAACTCTGCTGAAAGAAAGGTTACAGTGCCCTGCTTTCCCACATGTTCTAACTAGTTAAATGGCCTTGGAAGAGAAAAGTATCTAAGTTGGTGAACTGACCATTGTAATTGGGACTATAAGGGGGTAAGCAGGTGCTAAGCCCAGTCAAAGGACATCATTGGATAGCCATATCGGTACCGGGACTAATAGAAGGTGTACGGGGGGTTACCGGGACCAATGAAATGTTTGCCTATGTCTAGAATGGAGAAGAAGTCTATAAAAGTTGTTGTTTTGCTAGAAACCATTGCTCAGCCATTTTGAATTTGATTCTGCTTGAGACTTGTGCACAAATAAATGATTTGGACCTTCTGAACAGACTCCTGGTATCATTGGTTTGTCTGCGCTCTGCTGCTACAATATGGGAGGAGTGGTCTAGTGGTTAGGGCAAGGTACTTCAGGCCGGAGGGCCGGGGGTTCAAGTCCCACCTGGGGACAGCAATCTCAGGCCAGAGGGACTGGGATTTCTAGTCCTATAGGCACTCCTTGTGGTCTTGGGCAAGCCACTTAACCCTCCATTGCCCATGTTCCCTGTAAGTATTAGTGTATGTGTGTCGTATCCCCCAATTAACTGCTTTGACCCAGTGAAAAGCAGGATATAAATATAGCTAAATAAATTGCATGCAGGGACATGTAGTTCTGATTTCTCTATTGCACTCCATAAGAAAAGCATGTACTGTCTCCAGATCTGTCTCATGCATATTCACTGTGGATATCCTGAAAACCTGACCAGCCAAGCGGTCCCTAGGACTGGGTTCAGAACTGCTTCTAGGAAGCTCTGCTAAAAGTGTAACTCCCAAATCCAATCCAAGGAGACAGGAATGCAATCCAGATCATCTCTTGGTCAAAACAAAGATTTCTTTTGGCAGGCAGAGACATAGCCAACAACAAAGCTCTCAGTTCGCACAACAGAGAAGGAGCCGATTCAGTGCTGCCCTCTGCTGTTTCTGAGTGTTCTCAGAATGTCCACAGAGATCCAGGAACAGAGAAAGCCTGACCTCAACCTTAAGGTACTGAAACCTGGAAAAGGAGGCAAAACCTATCAAATAGTTAAATACATGTACCATGTTAGATGAACAACTTGCAGACAGGCAGGTCTGGGGAGTAGGATAAGGATGTAGCCCGATTCCCTTAACTGCATGAGAGATCCTCAGCCGCAGGCCTGAAACTAAATGAATCAGAAATAACATACCTGTTATATGCAGATGATCTAGTCACTTTATCACCTACCCAAGAAGGTGAGCAAGAGAATCTAAACATGCTAACCACTGGAAGCCATAGACCCAACAAACAAACCTGAAAAAAGGCAGAATTTATGATTTTTCTAGGGGAAAAATACACACTAAAAAAATAAACACAAATTCTAACTCTTCCTAAATCAACAAGTTGAGCCCATCCTAGAATATACATACAATGGCTTGAACTAACTGCCTATAGAGACACACCAAGAAAAGAATTCTAAGAGCCCTATGAAACAAAATAATCTCTAGACAAATACCTCCCAAGAAAAAGTACTCCTGGGGGAAATTCTGCACAACTGCGCAATGCAGAATTCTGTGCAGACACCAGCATCAAAAGACAGTGAGGCAGGCTTGGATGCACAAGCTTTAAAGGTGCTCGATCCTTCCTCATTGTTTGCTTTTTCACAGCCGCAGAAGCATTTCCATAGGCTCTCTCGACTGTGTTAGATTCCAACACCAGCATGCAGAGTTTTCAAAAGGTAAATAGAAGCGCTTCTGTTTACCTTTTGAAAGCATGGTGGCTGAATCTAGCACAGCCATGGGAGCAAAGGGGAATTCTCCCACGGCTGTATTAAAGAGCCACTGTGATCAGGCAAAAGAGAAGGGCTGTGGTGAGTCAGTAAGGTGACTGGGGGCAGGAGATGGGCTGCTGGTGAGTCGGGAAGGGGGAGGTTGGAGGTTGGAGATAAGTGTATGCCTGGGGAGTTGGTGGTGCATGGGGAGGGGAGAGAGGAGTTGAGGTGGGAGTATGTGCATGAGGGTAAACGTTAGGGACAGACAGCAGTAAGGATCTTGCTAGAAGTTAGAGGGAAAGAGAACAAGGGGGCATGGAAGGGTTGGGGATTGGGGAGAGAACTGTGATTGGAGCAAGACAGCTAAGGAACATAAAGGCAGAGGGAATTTCAGGTCTAGAATAGGAGTTAGGTCTTATGATGGGGGAATTGTGCACAAAAATTTACTAGTTAAACATGCAGAAGTTTGCAGAATTTTAAAGTATTGCACACAGAATTTTCTAAAATTTTGCGCAGAATTTTAAATTGTTTGTGCAGAATTCTCCCAGGTATAAAAAAGTGATAGCATAATTTAAACAATTCTTTTATATATTCCAGTGTATTTTTTTTATATATTCCAGTGTAGTCTTGTTCCATTTGACTTTAACTGTGGAAAAGCTGGTAATAAGAGTTATATAAATATAGGAGCAAAGTCTCCCCGGGGTCTGTCATTAATCCAAAACTCTACAGAACATGAGAGAATCCCAGCAAAAATCCTGCAACTCCAGCTCAGCAAACAGATACTCTCAGTCCACAGATATGTCCCTAATAATGGGTGTAAAGCAAAACTAGGATGCTTTCCCTAAGTATTCACCTAGAGGTGCCAAGTTACCCAGTTCCGGGAGGAAGATGCTGTAAATAGTCCTGATTTTGACTTACATCCAAAAAGCAGTGAGGCTTTTGTAATCCCTGAGTCTACAGAATGAAACAGTGCAGCAGGTCTCAAAATGTATCTGGATGGAGTTGTCAGCAATTCAGGGCTGATTTAAATTCTACTTCTGGAAATGGGTAACTTCGCAGCTCTGCTCACCCTACAAAAAAGAATATTCAAATTCTGCTGTCACATCCTTACAGCAAACAAACCTCTGGAATTACTAGGCACTCTACGACGTAAAACAAAACCCTGGAAAAAAACACATTTAACAAATACAGAATCTGCCAAACCAAATCAGCACTAACTGCAAGGACTCACAAAGCAAGAACCTGCCCACTGGAAATATTGCAATATGCCTTCAGACACAATAAACCTCGTACAGGGAGGGGCAGCTTGGAATACAAAACATGTTGGATTGCTATAGATTCCTGCAAAGAATTACATTAGCACAGTCCCTTAGCTTGATCACAGACAGACCGTTGCCAAATCCCAAATATGGAATAAATGATCATAGACTTGAAATAAAATTATGCAGACAAAAACAGAACTGGAAACCGAGCAGCAACATATGTTTTATCTTTTCACCAAGCAAAAAACCTAGGGGCCCTTTTACTAAATCCCAGTAAGGTTGTGCACTTACCGTGGGTTCGTAACACGCATTAAGTGCAAAGCCTCCACGTTAACTGTTGGGTCATGGCCAGCATGTTCCTCGGCAAGTAATGCATGACTATGTTAACATGCGACGCTAATTTCCACGTTAACAACGATCATGCACTAATGTGCTCTCTGCATCCACACTCCGCCCCAAGCTGCCCGCTCTCCGCATTAGCGCCTGAGTGCCGTTTAATGCGTGTTTTGGCAGTCAGTGGCTGGCATGCCCATGCCTTACTGTTCACTGCGCAGCCAGCTGCAGCATGCTATGTAGCAGGTTAACTGGTTAGCGGTGCTTACTAAAAGGGCCTAAAAATCCAACCAGAGACAACACAAACCGCTCTAAAACCTGGGAATTAGAATTCTTCTCATCCTGACTGTATAATTTATCATGCTGTTCCTATACCCATTTTTTATTTTTTTCTTCATATTATTTTGGCAACACAAGTGCATATTCTCAAGCCAATAAAAGTTTCCTGAATCTGACAGAAAGGGACAACGAGCAGAAGCCTGCCTACCCGTTCTGTGTTTGTCTTGACTAGATTGTAAGCTCTGATGAGCAGGGACTGTCTCTTATTTGTCTGTGCAGTGCTGCGTACGACTTATAGCGCTATCAAATACTCAGTAGTAGTAGTACATAACATAAGAACATAAGCTATGCCATACTGGGTCAGACCAAGGTCCATCAAGCCCAGTATCCTGTTTCCAACAGTGGCCAATCTAGGTCATACGTACCTAGCAGTTTCCCCAAAAGACACAGGTTCCACAATGCTTGTACTGGGTCAAGCATTGATATCCTGGGTCCCTTTTTAATAATGGTTTATGGACCTTTCCTCCAGGAACTTGTCCAAACCTTTTTTAAACCCAGCTACACTAACAGCCTTCACTACATCCTCCGGTAACAAATTCCAGAGTTTGATTACACGTTCAGTGAAAAAATATTTTCTTTTATTAGTCTTAAATAGTTTACCCTGTAGCTTCATTGCATGTCCCCTAGTCTTTCTATATTCTGATAAGGTAAACAATCGATCTACGTTTACCCGTTCTACTCCGCTCATTAATTTATAGACTTCTATCATATCTCCCCTCAGCCGTCTCTTTTCCAGGTTAAAGAGCCCTAACCTTTTTAGCCTTTCTTCATAGGAGTATCCTTCCATCCCCTTTACCATTTTGGTGGCTCTTCTCTGAACCTTTTCTAATAATGCTATATCCTTTTTAAGATACGGCAACCAGAATTGCACACAATATTCAAGGTGCGGTCTCACCATGGAACAGTATAGAGGCATTATAATATCTTTTGTTTTATTTTCCATTCCTTTCCTTATGATACCTAGCATTCTATTTGCTTTCTTGGCTGCCGCTGCACACTGGGTCGAGGGTTTTAACATGTTATCCACAATGACGCCTAAATCTTTTTCCTGGGTGGTGGTTCCTAATGTGGAACCTTGCATCATGTAACCATAGTTTGGGTTGTTCTTCCCTAGGTGCATAACTTTGCACTTGTCCACATTAAATTTCATCTGCCATTTTGATGCCCAGTCTTCCAATTTATCAAGATCCTCTTGCAATTGTCCACAATCCTCTTGGGTTTTAACAACTTTAAATAGTTTTGTGTCATCTGCAAATTTGATAACCTCACTCGTTATTCCACTTTCCAGGTCATTTATGAATATTTCAAAAAGCAGCGGACCCAGCACAGATCCCTGGGGTACACCACTATTCACCCTTCTCCATTGGGAAAATTGGCCATTTAGCCCAACCCTCTGCTTTCTATCTTTTAACCAGTTCCTGATCCACAATAGTACACTGCCTCCTATCCCATGACTCTTTAGTTTTGCCAAAAGTCTCTGATGAGGGACCTTGTCAAAGGCTTTCTGAAAGTCCAGATACACTATATCAACCGACTCACCTTTGTCCACCTGTTTAGTAGTAAAAGAGAGCCCGTTCACCCACTGGTTTATTTCTAGTGCACTCTGGAACAAATGCTAACTAATCAATGAACAGCAAGACTACAAATATCCTAAATCTTGCAGCCATTTATAGATTACAGTTTATAGGTTCAATTTATAGTAAAAGCCCCCAGGTAAGCAAAACATTAAACATACTATATAAAATGGAAAAAAGGGCAACATCTGGAGAGCTGCATATACTAATGCCTGTAGTATGCGAAATAAAATTCCAGATATAGAAGCAGTAAGGGAAGAAGCTGACTTGGATATAGTGGTACACAAAAAACAATGACCTGGACTTAGTTATTGCAAGCTTTAATCTAATCAGGAAAGACAAGTTAGGAAGAAAGGGAGGAGTGACACTATATGTAAAAAATAATATTAAAGCCACAGAACTGCAGAGCTTATGGGAGAAGGCAGATTTACTCTGGGTTAGTCTGGAAAGAGGGAATGCAAAATCTGTTTATATTGGTGTGATATAGAGGCCTCCCTTGCAAGCAGAGAAAATAGAGAGAGATTTAACTGAAGGCATTGATAATATTGCTATGAAAAGGGAAGTACTATGGTAGCTTTCAATTTGCCAGGTGTTGATTGGGAAATCCCTTCTATGGTGTCATCTGGAAGAAGGGAGATCTTGGATTCTTTATAGGGACAACTGTTCTGGCAACTGGTAACAGAACATATATGGGAGGGGACAATACTGGACCTCTGCTTACAAATGGGGAGAGTGTTTCTGATGTTGCAGTGGGTGATCATCTGGCGTGCAGTGAATGGTGAGTTTCAATATTAGGACATGGGTGGAGATGGTCCATTCAAAAGAGAGGATCCTATACTTCAAGAAAACTAACTTTGCAAAGTTGGGTGAGTACCTCAAGGAGTCATTAGCCCAATGGGAACAACTAGAGGAAGTAGAATAACAGTTGGCAAAACTGAAAGGAGATATTTTAAGTGTAATGAACCTTTTTGGTAGGAAAGTGTGTTTGTGAAGCACTAGCAAAACTAAAAGTAGACAAAGCAATGGGACCAGATGGTATTCATCTGAGGGTATTGAAAGAACTTAGGGACGTACTGGTGGCTCCACTGGCTGACCTTTTCAATGCTTCTTTAGGCTCGGGAATGGTCCAGGATGACTGGAGATGGGCAAATGTGCTTCCTATCTACAAAAGTGTAAGAAAGGAAGAGGTTGGTAACTACAGAGCTGTTAGTCTGATCTTTGTGGTGAGTAAATTAATGGAAAAGCTGCTAAAGCTGGGGAGAGTGTGGTTTCTGGAACCCAAGGGCTTATATGACATTTACTCTACTAGAGTTAGGTCCTGTCAGATGAATCTAATTTCTTTGACTGGGTGACCAGAGAATTAGATCGGAGGAGAGCACTAGATGTGGTATACTTAGATTTCAGCAGTACTTTCAACACTGTTCCCACATCGACAACTTATAAATAAACTGAGTGGCTTGGGATGGACCCTAAAGTGATTGACTGAGTAAGAAACTGGTTGAGTGGGAGGTGACAGAAGACAGTAGTAAATGGAGCTCACTGTGGAGATAGGGACCTTACCAGTGGGGTGATACAGGGATTGGTCTTTGGTCCTGTTCTTTTTTAGGCATGTTTTGAATATGTGATAGAGCTTATTGTTGAGAGTTCAGTCAGCTGGGCAGATATTGCATATGCTAGCCCCCCCCCCCCCAAAGTAGCCCATGGAAATCCTGGTCCCACCGGCACAAAGAACAGGGTTGGGTGGGAGTCCCCAGGTAGCACTGGGCAGAACAGCTGGGGCAGAAGTCTTCTAAGGCCAGTGTGAGACTCCAGGTCCTGCCAGCCAGAAGAGCAGGGCTACAGGGGCTACAGCCTGCAAAGGTCAGCAGAGTCCCCAAGTCCTGCTGGTGTCAGAGAAGGAGGCCATAAGAGAAGTGAGTGAGGGGGTGGAGACTAGGGGAAGGTGCAGGGTTAAGAGAAACAAAAAGGGTGGGGCATAAGGAAAGGAGCTGCGCTAGAAGAGGAAAGGAGAAGAGGGGCGGAGAATAAGGGAAGAGGCAAGTGTATCAAGGGGAGGGAAAGGCCTGAGAGGGTGCATGGACGGAAGAGGAGAAAAGAGAACAGTGACATGTAGAAAGGGGGAATAGTGCAAGAGGGCACGGAAAGGGGAAAGTGAACACACACACAGCCTATCCCCCAAGCACACACACTAACACATACAGTCCCCAACTCATATGCACATAGATAGCCCCAACACCCTCCATGACACAGACACACACACACATCCAGCCCTTGACACTCCCCCTCACACATACACTCATGCAGCCTGCAACACTTCCTATGATGCACACATGCACGCAGCCCCCGACATTCCCCATGACTCCCCCATACATACACAAAGTAGCCATACAGGTAGAAAAGGCAACCGCTAAAGCCAGAAGGATCCTTGGGTGCATAGGGAGAGGAATGGCCAGCAGAAGAAAGGAGGTGATAGTGCCTCTGTATAAGACCTCATTTGGAGTACTGTATGTAATTCTGGAGACTGCACCTTCAGAAGGATATATATATAGGATGAAGTTGGTCCAGAGGGCATCTATTAAAATGGTCAGTGGTCTTCATCATAAGGTATATGAGGACAGACTTAAAAATGTTTTTACTTAGTTCATTTTAATTTGTATATGTTATTGTTGTAAACCGCTCTGTATGCTAGGCCAAGGGCGATATGTTGTTGTTGTTAAGTGCCATTGAGTCAGGGTCGACTCATGGCGACCCTCTGGATAGTTGTCCTAAATTGTGTTCGGTCTTCAGTCAGGCGGCTCATTGTTAACCCAGTATGAACCGTGGATTGCAAAGGAAGAATTTATTTTATTGATCAAATCCAGCCATTGGCCCAACACAGGCCGTGTTTCGTTGTGCCTTCCTCAGGGGCTAGTATGGCTAAAGGATACAAACATACAATCATAAAAACATATATTGGGAAATAAATGAACATTCAAATGTAAAAAATAATTAAGAATAAAACATAAACACCATGAAGTGGGTCACCTGATGTGGTGAGACCGGGCGGTCGTGATCCGCTCGAGCTCTTGGTCCCCCCCCCCCCTCTACCGCCAGTAAAACGAGCCGTTTTTAAGCTTTAAGACTTCACCGACAGCGTGGGGGGAGAGGAGGAAAACCCATGGGGAGTTTTTTTAACAGAGAGCAGGGCATGGAGGCGGCGGTAAACTGAACCATCTAACTTCTCAACAAATAGGGGAGTCCTACATGGAGTGGTGGGTCTACCCCTAAACAAAGACATGGGGAGGGGTGGCCTGCACAGAGCGACAGGTGCACCTACTCTTGCCGTATTGCTGGGCAGACTGGATGGACCATGCTGGTCTTTATCTGCTGTCATTTACTATGTTACTATGGTAAAAGCCAGCAGGCGTGAAAAGGAGTGGACAGTCGGGCAAACTAAGATGGCGGATACACCCCCAGCACCCTCCTTGCCTGTATCGCCGGCTGCCATAGAAGAGATTTCGGCAGCGGTGTCCAAAGCTCTGGCGGTGCAGTTTAATCTCTACATGGGAAAATTGATGCCTTGCAAACTTCTGTGGAATCGCTGGGCAGTCGGATGCGGGAGGTGGAGGCCTGAATCGGGACGACCGAGAAGCAGGTAGAGGCACTACAACATGAGGTACAGAGACTTCAGGCAACATCGTGGTCTCAAGAAGCCAAGCTAGATGACTTGGAAAACTGCTCCCGACGAAACAACCTTTCGGCATACTGGACAAAGACCTAAAAGCCTATGTGGAGAGCCTAAGTATGCAAATGCTGGATAATGAAGAGGAGCATGGCAGGCTTATGTTGGAATGAGTGCATAGAGTGAGGCCTAGGCAGCCATCTGATAACAGGCCCCGACTGGTGCTGGCAAAGTTCCTGCATTTCCCGCAAAAAGAAGCAGTGCTGCGGATGGCCAAGAAAGCAGGGGTCATTGTAAAGGACAATGCAAAGGTGCGAATTGTGCAGGACTACTCTGTGGCTCTGAGCCAAAGAAGGAGGGCTTATGTCCCCCTTTGCCAGAAACTAGTGGAGGCTAACATCAAGTTTATGGTGCAGTATCTTTTGCGGCTCCTTATCATACATGGAGGAGTGCAAAGAAGCTTCGCTACAGCGGCAGAGGCGACCAAATATGTAGAGAGCCTAACATGGGAGCAGGCAGCCTCGACCCGGAAGCCAGAGGAGGAGGGTTGACAACAGATTGTGAGTGGACTGTAGCTTCGGGAGGGCCTGCATAGTGAGCAAGCATGAAAAGCAACACAACTCAGTGTGGAGGGTCCGGACTGCCGGCGTTTACATGTGATATTAATTGGTTACAAAGATAGTCGGGGCATTTGTACATATGTTTAAGTTTGAGAGGGATCTGAGGGCAAAAGTACTCCGGGATAGCCGGAAAGGGTGGTACGTGGGATATTTGAATTGAAATGCATGTTACTGGATGTAGGAGGTGGATTGTTGGGTACTGTGGGGTATGACTGTATCATTTAATGCTATGGGGAGGAACCCGCCTATGCTTAAGTTGGATTCGGGGTAATGCTTGCTGTTCAGTGATGGGTGGGGGTTGGGAGTATTGTGGGCTATGACTGTATGACATTAATTGCCCTGATGAGGAACTTGTTCAATAGCCATCTGACTACGGGGAGGGGTTGAGGTCAGGGGAAGAGGTGGTAGGTGCACATTGTATCAACGGGTGGGGGAGGGGGGCACAGTCACACACATCTTAGTGATCAAGAAGGGAGGAAGGTTAGGTGTACAGAGAGAGATGAGAGGGGGAGGGGGGTCTGGGGCATTGGGAAGGGAAGGTGGGGAGGGTGTTTTGGGGAGGGTGGGGGGAGGGGAGGGGAGGGAAGCACAGCCAAACATGGAATGAAAGGGTGAAAACAAGAACTAGGATAGAAACATGGGAGGAGCCCCAGGCTGGGGGGGGGGGGGTGTCTTCCTGGGAGTCATGAAAGAACCAGGAAACATGGACCTACTTGGTACGTGGTACTTTGAAGATCATCTCATGGAATGTATGTGGGATTGGGAACCCAATTAAGAGATACAAAATACTGCAAGCCTTGGCTAGACAGAAGCGTGACAGCTCTGTTGCAGGAAACCCACCAGACTGCTGATGAGCATTTGAAATTGCAAAGGGACTGGGTGGGCCAGGGGTGGGGGGGCCCCAGCGAAGGGGAAAAAAGGTGGGGTGGTCATTTTGATCCACAAACGGATAAGATTTGCATTGGAGCGGAAGATATGTGCTAATTCATGGCATGCTGGAGGGGAGGCCGATAGTGGTAGGAAACATTTATAGTTCCAACGTCCTAGATCAAGCGCTATATGCGCATTTGGCCTCTCGGATAGAACAGTTGCCTGATGTCCCCCTGATTTTAGGGGGAGACTTTAATGGGGTGCTGGACGTGGAGCTAGACTCATCACGGGGGAAGGAGATAGACCGCGGGTGACTTCGGCTAAGGCTTTGCAGAGTCTTTGGTGGCAACTGGGGGTGGTTGACCCATGGCGATTGCTGCACCCCATGGAGAGAGATTTTGCCCATCAGTTACGCGCACATGGTTCGAGCACTCGGAGTGATTACATTTTATTATCGTGATGACTCTTTGCGTGTGTAGTAGATGCACAGATCGGCCCATCGAAGATCTCCGACCACGCCCTGATATGGGTGGAGTTGGCATGGACTCAGGTTGATGAGCAGTCACGAATTTGTCGATTTCCGCTGGATTTTTATATAGAGATGCTGATTTTCAACTTTATCTTAAACAACGCTGGCAAGAATTTGAGGTACACAATGACAGACATAAGGCTGATCCAGAACTTTTTTGGGAAACAGCTAAGGTTGTTTTACGTGGGGACATTATTGGTTATTCAGTGTGAAAAAAGAGATTGTTAACGGAACAGATTCGGCTAGAAAAACAAATGATTAGGGACCGACGGAAATATGCGAGTTGCCCCAGTGCAGCGAATAAGAAATTGCTGTGGGAGACCCAAACCGCACTTAATGAGTTGCTTCACAGACGGGCAAAGAAATTGTTGATATATTATCGATACCAGCTGTATCGGTTTGGGGACAAACCGGGGAAACTCCTAGCACGTTGCCTTCAGAGTAGTAGGGGGACACGAACAGTGGCAGCACTAAGGGACGCCCAAGGCAAATTACAAAAAGGGAACCGGGAGATTGCTCTGGTTTTTCGCCTCTTTTACCAACAATTGTATCAGCAAGGGGGTGGGGGGGTATTGGAACCCACATGGAGGAATATATGAGAGGGCTGCAGCTGCCGAGGCTGGGGGAGGAGCAGAGGGCCCAGCTAGAGCTACCAATTATGCTTGAGGAAGTACATCAAGTTATACAGAAGGCTCGTTGCCACAGAGCGCCGGGCCCAGATGGGATGGCAGCTGAATTTTACAAGTTTCTGGGGGATTTGATACCCCCTCACTGGTGGCGGTATATCACAAAAGGATACCTGCATGCTCTCCTACCATACTATGGATTTGAGGACTCCTTTTGTAGTATGGTCAAGCTCCTCTATACTGGACCAACTGCAAGTGTGCTGTGTAATAGTATTTTGTCAGAGGGGTTTCCATTGGAGAGGGGCCTCAGTTATTCGTGCTGTCTCTAGACCCTCTCATACGGAAAACAGAGCAGACCCCGGAAATACGAGGGGTGCTCATGGGAAGGCATGGGTTCAAGATAGCGGCCTTTACGGACAACCTCCTTGTGCATCTGCTGTCGCCACAACAGTCGTTGCCTAGATTGTTGGAGGAATTTTCTGTGTTTGGAGGTTTTGCAGGGTTGCGCATTAATATGGATAAGTCTGAGGCCCTGGACGTGCTGGGTACATTGAGACAGAATTGGGGGGAGGGGGGGGTACGTTCCCACTCCGGTGGGCTGGGGACTCCTTTCTTTATTTGGGAATTCTTCCAACTGGAAATGCAGAGGAACTCTATAAGCGGAACTTTGAGAGGATTTTCCTCAAGCTTCAAACACAGTTGAGAGCCTGGTGTCCGCTTCCCTTGTCTTTAGGAAGGAGGGTAGTGGTAGTGGGTATGGTGGTCCTACCCCGGGTGTTATATTGGATGCAGATGCTCCCAGTATGGTTGGCGCAATGGGACCAGATGCGCCTGGAACGGGAGATACGGGGATTCTTATGGAATGGGGCGCGAGCACGCATCCCTTTGAATCGGCTGAAAGGAGGCTGGCAGAACGGAGGGATGGGTGTCCCGGATATGCGGCTATATGGGGGATTGGTTGGGAGACACGGAGATTTATACACCTCGTGCACTTGAGAAGACTCTGGTGGCTCCCCAGACGTTCTTGGCAGCTTTACACTTAGAGAGATCCCAACTCCCTGGGTGAGTGACTCGAAGTTTTAGTGAGCCTGTTAAGACGCACGTGGATACAATTATGTAGGTACTGGGGCAGGTCCCCAGCTGTCTCAAGTTGGCTGCCGCTGCAGGGCAATGCTACGTTTGCTCCTGGTTCTACGTCAGCAATTTTTCAGCAGTGGAGAGAGGTTGGTATCGGGCAGGTTGGGCATATGGTGGATCTCAATGAGAAGTGTAAGTCCTTTGAGACTCTGGGCAAGGAATATGGGCTGAATAGCCGTCACTACTTTGCTTACTTTCAGATTTCACACTATGTAGCGTCTCTACCAGTAAAGGAGTTAACCTCGGAAAGTTCAGCAAGGATACTAGAGTTCTTTGCGTTGGGTGGGGGGCTCCTGTCCACAATATCGTAATTGAAGAAAATATTGGCCTCCTACACCCAGTTGCCGGAATATCTGAGGGAAGAAACTCGATGGGCGGAAGAACTGGGCCGGGTGGTGCCGTGGGGTCTATTTTGGAGGCCTTGAGCCGAATTGTGGGGCTGGTGGAGGGGACTAAATGGAGAGAGGTGCAATTTAAAAGTATTATTTGGGCACATTTCTCTCCGAGACGGGCGTTGCTGAGTGGCCTGCCTTGTGATGGGAGATGCCCTAAATGTGTGTTCCCCTTGGCAGACCTGGGCCACATGTGGTGGAGATGTCAAACAATTCGATCATACTGGGAGAGGATCAGTAATTATATGGGTGGCTTCATCAGCAGATCAAGTGGACAGGGGCCCTGGTGGCATTGAATCAGTTGGGGCCACTCCACCAAAGGGAAGATGAGAACGAATGCTGGTGAGGAAGGCATGTCTGGTGGGGAAGGACCTGATGCTCCACAGGTGGAGAGAACCACTGCCCCCTACCTTTTTGGAATGGCGTAACCGCTTCCATCAACTTTGAGAGGAGGGGGCTAGGGACAGAGCTAAACAATGGGCTTCCTTTTTGTTGATTTGGGATCCATACATCCAAAAGCTTGGATCCCACGCCTGTAATGAAGTTTTATAAGTGGGATAGGGTATGTGCAGTAGGAAGGGGGTAGGGGGGGACATGGTGGGATCCCACAGGAGGACAGTGGAGATGAGTATCATAGGAGAAGTTCTTGGGTAGGATAGTAGGGGGGGAGCTGTGCAGGGGGGGGGGAGAGGGAGAGGGAGAGGGAGGGGGAAGGGGGAGGGGATAAGTAAAACGTTGTTCCACACTACATTGAAAAGTGGCCTCTGGATTGGTGGATGAGTCAGCCCCATCCAGTGGCGTTACGCTTGTATGTGTATACTCTGTTTGTATTTTTTTCTATCTTTGGTTCCATAAATAAAGTTAAAAAAAACATAAACACAATTATTGTTTATAAATTATAAATATAAATTAATACATTTATAAAAAATTATAAAAATATAAAAATTACAAAAATCACAAGAATACTTTCATGTACAGCACTATAATCGAATCGGAGCCAAGAAACATTAACCAATATGCAATTATACTGAAAATAAACAATTATAAATGAACATGTTTAATAGATAATTAAAACATATAAAAACAGTGAAAATCATAATAAATAAATGCATATAAAACTTTAATTATGTATATTATGAAAAAACTCACCGAGGGTGTGACAAATGATATGATAAATACATACCTGTACGTTCTAATATATGTCCAAATCGATCTATATCACTAAGGGAAGGCAGATAACATGGATAATAAAGGAGCACTGAAGTGGAGAGAACCAGTGGAATAAATGGACGTTGCAAAATACAAGAATTGTCTCAGTACACATTTTTGTGCATGATTTATAAGAATGATTCCTGAGGAGGAATTGCCAATGGAATAAAACTTTCCCTTGCATTTTGTAATATATGAAACAATGATAATAAACTTTAATGCATAAACTTGTAAAGCCAAGGCCTAAAAAGGTTATATTTTCCGTTCTCCAACAGGTGCATGATATTGCTAAGGACCACGTAAATTCTTAATAATGCTGTGGAGAAAAGTGGTCTAATACATTGATCCCTCTCAAAAAAACGACCAGAAAATATTCTCATAAATAGGTTTGTAAAGCATTATCTAAAATGTGCACGTTATGATAATAAAAATTAAACCAGTAACAAAACTATATTATTTAAATGTAATATGAAAGGCTTGCCCTTACTATTCGTTGTATATTAAACCCATACTGTATATTATGGAACAAAATGCAAAAAGGATATTTCATACCGATTGAGATCAGGGAACTCAGCCACACTTACTCTTTATCAAATATATAAAAAGTTATATAAAAATCATGACAGAAAGACGTGAATCAACGGCCATATGATATAATAATGAGAAGTAAACATGCCTGTGCAATGCGAAATCATCTACTGCCGCTGATATCTGAATCGATGCAATTCTAAAAATATAAAGAATCTAACATTAAAAAGCAAAATCTGACGTTGAAACACAAAACTGCTTCCATTCTTTCTATCAATAAAACTCAAAGGACATGAATTAGCTTGCTTACGTTCCTTCATTTTTAAGAATTTTAGAAACTGCGATTAAAGCAGAAAAGCATGAAACAACTGCCATGTAATTTACTATCTAAAAAGTGAACGTGCCTATGCGATGTGAATCCATCTACTACCATGAATATTAAATGGACCTGCTGCGATGGCTTACTGCAACCGAGTCTGAAAAAGCCGACAGCTATCTATGAAGACGCCGGCTTCTGCGCTGTAGATAAAGGAGTTTTGAATGGGAAAGAGATCACTGACGTCAGCGCTACTGTATGCAAATTATCTAAAAAGGGGTAGTTAAAAAACTACAATAAAACAGACAAGCCTTGATGTGAAAATATAAAAATGTGAGCAAAACTATTCATTTATACTTGGACAACTAATCCAAAGTCAGATCAATAATGAGAACCTTTAAATAACCAAATTATAAAGGTCACCAGACACAAAATGGGGGCAGTTATTACAAGCATATAAAATAAGCTTGGCAAAAGCCTTTTCTATCAATAAAACTCAAAGAACATGAATTAGCTTGCTTATGTTCTGTCATTTTTAAGAATTTTAGAAACTGTGATTAAAGCAGAAAAGCATGAAACAACTGCCACATAATTTAATATCTAAAAAGTGAACGTGCCTATGCGATGTGAATCCATCTACTATCATGAATATTAAATGAACCAATTCTGCAAATACAGAGGCCACTCAATACAACATTTAACACATAGAAAAACTGCTTATACTCATTCAAAAGATGAACCACCATATTTACCTAAATATTCAATTTTGAAACATTTACTGCCACGCTGGCTTACTGCAACTGAAGGCACAACGAAACACGGCCTGTGCTGGGCCAATGGCTGGATTCGATCAATAAAATAAATTTTTCCTTTGCAATCCACGGTTCATACTGGGTTAGTTTGTTGCACGTGGATTCGTGCTTTTGTGTTGGATGCAGGCGGCTCATTGTTAACAGACTGGTACCCATAGCTGCTGATATTGTATCGATCCATCTCATTGCTGGCCTTCTTCTTTTGTGTTGACCGTCTATCTTGCCAAGCGTGATGTCTTTCTCTAATGATCTCTCTCTTCGCATGATGTGTCCAAAGTATGAAAGTCAAAGTCTTGTCATCTGAGCTTCTAAAGAAAGTTTAGGTTTGATCTCTTCTAGTACTGACTGGTTTGTTCTTCGGGCAGTCCATGGTATACACAGTATATTTAAAATTGACTGATAAAGATATACCCCTTTCAGAGGTTTCTACCTTTAAGGACACAAATCCTGGCATGGATGCTTGTTACAAGCTTTGGAAATTATAAATCTGAGCATACAGACAGCTACCAACAAAGCCCAAAGTAGATTACAATGAGCAAAACCTTTGAACTGCCAGAAAGTGCTGGACTAACTTTTTAGTCAGCAACAGGAGGGTTAGCTCTTGCATCAGACTGCAGCCCACTGTGAAAAGTTGAAACCTCTTGATGTTTTTTTTTTATTAAGCAGTTTGTTGTTGGCCAGTTTCTGGCTAAGAAATATCAAGAAGCTGCGCCTGACTTTGGGATAGAAAAGCCTGGGAGTTGGCTTCAACTTTCCTCCAGATTTCCAAGCCTTGGACTCAGTCTTAAAAAAAAACAGCAATGATTTATTCTGTCCCAGATCTGGTCAGAGTCCAGAAGGAAAAGATTCTGCATTTCCTGTCAACCCTGCTACTTCAAGATTCCTTTGGGAACAGGTTGAGCCTTGCAATTGCCAGAGACCAAATTGAACTGCCATCAAATGGTGAGACCTAACCATAAATAAAGAGAGACAGATTTTTCATAGTAGGAAAAGACACCAAGGGTTTGGCTAAGACTGGGCTTGTATCAGCAGAGTTGCCAAGTTACCCAGTTTCATGAGTGAGATTTTTGGCCAGTTCTGGTTTTAAATTTGTCTTGCAATGCAGTATTTTATTTGTAGTCCCTGATTTTACCCATTGAAATCAGTGCTGCAGGTTCCATAATGCATCAGAATGAGATTGTCAGAAATTCAGGACTGGCTTAAAATCTCATTCCTGGAACCAGATAATTTGGCAACCCTGTATCAGGAACCAAACAGAATTCATAATACTTGTGCAACATTCCCAGAAATCATTGGGTTTCAGTCACCAAATTGACTACTTTAGCAGGGTTTAAAAAACCCCTCATGGGTTTCTGTTGTAGGCCAGCAGTGCAAACTTAATTTATATATTCTACTAGTTTACCTTAATTGCTGATTTATTTTGAAAGATAGTTATTTAAGGATTCTATTTCTGTCTTTGGTTTGCTTTGGTAAATATCGGTATTGTTTTTTCTTTGTGAGCTGTTTCTTGTTCATACGAGTGAAAAAAAAGGTTTCTTTCAATTATTTTGTGTCTACTTTTATTCTGAACACAGACCATTACACCACATGGCTCAGTACCCATTATTTAATTTAGAGTTAATCAATTTTACTATATCTGATACAAGCCCTTTGAACCCTGTAAATTTTCCAGGGGCTGTAGTGCATATCTAAGCACCAAAAATCTCCTGCCTAATGAAGAACTCTTGGAACTTGTCTCCTGTAGGTTTTAAGCCATTGCAGGGCAGAAAAGGCATCCCTGGGTTACATATACTTTGGAGAAAAGGCAGGAGAGTTTGACATGATAGAGAAAAGAATTGTATCTCGATTCAAGAAAGCATGGGACAAGCAGAGAGGATCTCTTAGAAAGAGGAAGGGATTGTAGAACTTTATAGCTCTCATGGATGGATAGGATAGGCTCTATGGTCTTTATATACTGTCATGTATCTATTTTTCTCTGTTTCTAGGTTACAAAATCAGCCCTTACCTAATACCAGGAAGTGGCGGGATGATTTAAGGACACTGAACGCAAGAAGAGCAGACAAGACATGGCCAGAGAATCCTATCATGAAAACTCCTTTTATTAAATAAAATCTGAATGATTAATTAAATTACATCACTTATAATGCGCTTTTACAGACAAAAACATACAGAGTACAGCTTACAATATTACAATACAGAAATCTCATCAAACTCTGAAAAATACCTCTGAAGCATCCAAGTTTTCAATGATTTTCGAAACTGCGGATGACCTGCCATATCCCTAATCTCTATTGGTAAACTATTCCACAATTTAGGAATTACTGCAGAAAAACATCTTTCTCTAAATCTTATCTGATGAAAGGAAGAGGCAGATGGTATCTTCCGTGTACAATGTGTAACATTTAAACCAAAACTGTTTAATTCCCTCCTGCCAACTTGTCTGCTACTGCAATAAGGAGCCGATTTGATTCTCCCAGTCCCCAGGACCCTTCCTGCATGATGTGTTAGGGTTTTCTTCAGCATCTTTTACAGATGGCTCAGATACGTCACTGCTAGCCAGGCCGGATGGCATGCTTTAAATGGTATTCATTATCATTGCAGTGCCGGTCTGTGGGAGGGAGGAAGATGTGGATATAAAGCAGGGGAGCAGAGAGAAACCGGGACAGAGCTGCAGCCTCATCACACACATTCTCCATCTTCTTGAACTGCTCAGAGGAAAGCAAGGAGCAGCTTCTAGCAGAGCCCTGAGGAAAGGCAGCACACCTGAGAGCTGGCAATCTCCTTCTGCTTACCAGAGCTTCCCAGGCTCTAGGAGGAAAGATTGAGCAGAGATTGTGAGTCAGTAATAAGAAGGAACCAGCCTCTGAGTCGGGAAGAGCTGAGCTACAAGTGACTGCAAAATCTCTCTCTGCATCCCTTGAGAGAAAAGGAACTTACTGCTCACAGATCGAATCTGTCAGAATATTGCAGAAAGGGAAAATGAAGGCAACCAAGCAGACGGAGGTTCTGGAGACCTGCTGCGAGAACCAGGAGCTTCCGACTCACTGCATCTATATCGCTGAGGAATTCCCCCAGCCCATCCGAGGCAAGGCACCCAGAGGAAAACTGAGGAGACCCAGTGTGTCCTGGCTTCACTCCCAGTCAGTCACCTTCGATGAGATCCAGGAGGTGGAGGAGGAAGGGGTTTCCCCCACAGAGGAGGAGAAAGCCAAGAAAGCCTTCCTGCAGTCTCTGGAGGGGCTGAGGAGAAGCACCCAGAACCTGCACCTGCAGAGAGAGAAATTCAGCAGCTGCTCCAAAATGAGTCCCAGCCTGGACTCTAGTGACTCTGACTCTGCCGAATCCTAGTGACTCTCAGCCTGTCGCACAGAAGGATGATCGCCCTTCAGGAACACGTCTGTAAGCCTTCACCTCGCAGCTCAGAGGGGAGAGGATCTCTCTAGAAATGAGCTCTCAGAAGATGAACCGTTGCAGATCTCAGACTACAGAGGTGCTCACAGACCAACACTAGACTCGTTTCCTCTCTGAGTGGAACTAGTCAGCAGCCAGTGACAACAGCGACAGGGAAAGACTGAGCCAGACGAGAACCAGAAGCCCGGCCAGCATCTGACTTTGGCTTTTACCCTGTCCCTGGGGGTTAAACCAGCTTGAAGAGGCCACATCCTGAGAGACATTTCCAGCAGGGAGCAGAATGGTTTCCAGAAAGAGAGACTTTCCAGAGAGAGAAAGAGAACTTTCATAACAGATTTTTTATTTTTGTGTAATGAAGTTTAGGAGCTTTGGATGTGAATGGACCTTATTTATTTTTTATGTCAACTGTTTTGCTTTTATTCGGTGCTAGTGTAAGAGAATGTGATTTATGTGTTTAGAACAATAAATAAGTACAGAGCTGAACAACTTTACTATGGGATTTCTGCTCTTTTTAACTGTGTTTTCAGGAGTTTATCTTGCTGTTTATCAGAGGTGGTTAGCAGAGATGCTCTGTATTTATAATTAAGTATTAATCCTCAGCAGATAGGCGCTTGCCCTCCCTGGGTGTAATAGGCCCGTAAATGTAATGTCCAGGGCTGGGGACAGGATAACTGATATAATAAAAAAAACTTTTGTTTGCTTTCCAAATAGTTTTAAAAATAAAGCAACAGGTG
The DNA here is from genome assembly GCA_033557465.1 of Ichthyophis bannanicus. Taxonomy (NCBI): domain Eukaryota; kingdom Metazoa; phylum Chordata; class Amphibia; order Gymnophiona; family Ichthyophiidae; genus Ichthyophis; species Ichthyophis bannanicus. The sequence continues at coordinate 33,936,197 of CM066047.1, read as the reverse complement.
ACATGAACATTTCGGTGAGACCAGGCGCTTCTATGGGATTGATGCCCTGTCTACCACCAGGCAAATGACTCCGATTTTGCTGCCCCTGCAATGCACATTGCTGATGGGAAGATTTCTGGTTAAACTGATGGAAATCTGACAGATTAGATCTCAAAGGACTCTCTTAACCTTTAGCTGAACTAGGCAGCTACCTAAGGAGTCAGCTTCTGGGGAATGCCAAGGAGCAGCTGCTTTCAAAGCAAAAAAAAAATAGGTCCTGACAGCGACATCAATACAAAGAACCACTAGCCTGTACCTTACCTGCAGGGAGGGTGGTCAGTTTTCAAATAACCCATTTGCCTGAATGCCTGGTATTTGCAAATAGCCTTCATTATGTAAATAAGCAGAACACACTGTTTTATGCACATTTTTTGCAGAATTGTCCTGGAAAAGGTAATATTAGGGGAGGCATGATGGCTGAGTTTAATTATCCAAATCTCAGGGGCGAGGGGTTAGGGTCTTGATAGCTAACTGGAGAGAGGAGGCAATGTTTAATGTTTGACTAGGAAACCTAATATCTTTGCACCAGTCCCGCAAGGCTCCAGTTCCCTTGGAATGTATGAAGACATAATCGCATGCTCAAAGTATTCATTGTCTCTGGTCCCAGTCTAATGAAAACCAGAAATAAAGAGCTGCACATTTTATCCCTCTAAAATCACAGGTCAGGAATCTTGGGATACTGGTGGATTCATCACTTATCTTGAGTCCACAAATTCAGGTCACCTTTAACAAGTTGAAACGTGCACACTTAAGAGTGCACTTATAATGGCACGTCTCTCCGCTTAGTCTCTGCCAGGACTCTGTTGAAACAGCTATAGGAAGGTGCCTTTCAGTAGGGCAGTCAGGGATATGTGAGTGGGTGTCTGAGTGGATGGGCGCAATGTGCATAGTGACTGATGGTGTGTGTGTGTGTGTGTGTGTATATGAGCTCAGGACCAGTGATACCATTAGGCAACCCATTTCCGTCAATGACAGCCTTCTCTGGGATTGCCATTGCAAGCTTCCTGTTTGCATGGGGCCAGAAGCAGCAACAGATGCAACAGCACACAGCATTGGAGGCATTTGATGTTTTAAAGTCAATGCCAGCGCTGCAGGTTCCAGAGAGGGGTGCCAGTGGCGGCAGTGGGTGGCAGGAATGATGTTTGCCTAGGGCGCCTCATATGAGCTCTGAATGTATCTGTGACGCAGAGATATGATGTGCACATGTGGGGGTGGGTCTTCGAGTACTCTTTAACAGTGTGGGTTGGGGTAGAGCAGAGGTACTCAAATCCAGTCCTGGAGGGCCGCAAACCAGTCAGGTTTTCGGGATATCCCTAATGAATATGCATGAGATATATTTGCATGCACTGCCTCCATTGTATTTGAATCTATCTCATGCATATTCATTAGGGATATCCCAAAAACCTGACTGGTTTGCGGCCCTCCAGGACTGGATTTGAGTACCTCTGGGGTAGAGTGTGCTGGGGCTTGGGTGTGTGCAGGTTAGACGTGTGTGTGTGAGGGCTGTATGTGCTGGGGAATCTATACATGTGTGCAAGGCTGGTCCCCGGGTCAGTGCAAGGTACTGGGTGCCCTATGCAAACCTTCAGCTTTACACCTCCTTCTGAGATTTTGATAATTAAGCTTGAGCTTCAGTTCATCTGAACACCACCCTTCCAACAACAAACCTGTACAAATGCATAACTGGACATCTTTCTTTTAAATATTAAACTTTGCTTTGCATGTGTGTGTTTGTGTGTGTTAGGGTTGCCAGCTGGCTCCAGATGCTCCAAACAGGCTTGATCCAGTCCTGGGTTTACCCCATTGCATGCAGGGACATGTAGTTTAGAGAAATCAGAACTACATCTCCCTGCATGCAATCAGAACTACATCTCCCTGCATGCAATGGGGTAAACCCAGGACTGGATCAAGGCTGTTGCAACCCTTGTGTGTGTGTGTGCCTGTTCTCCCTGCAGGTAAAAGAATGTGCTGGTGGCTCTTTGACTATGTGAGGCTCTCGGGATCTATGGTTTTGCTTTGCCGGCTGTTGCTCTTTGATGCTCCTCAGAAGCTGCTGCCTAGTCTTGTGTTTTGTCAGAGGTCAGGCCACCACCCTACATGTGTGTTTCAGGGGCTCTGAGTATTTCTGTGTGCATGTGTCATAGGCTCTATGTGTGCACACAAGGGCAATGCGGCCCTTTGGGCACTAGAGGGTGCTCTAGTGAGTGGCTCAGAGCCCTAGCACACAGTTGTTGTAAGGGAATGACTAAGGGTAGTTAGGTTCTCCTTAAGCCTTTTTTGTTAGGAGCCAAATAAAACAGATGGATGAGACAGCTCAGCCAGCAGGGGGCAGCCTGACTCAGCACAAAAGCTAGGTGGCTGCAAAGCTCAGAGAGGCCCTGGGAAGGAGAAAGTGGTACTTCTCTAAAATCTGTCCTGTTGGGCTAGAAGACCTATTGCTTAGCATAAGTGGGGGAAGTCTCCAGGGCCCTGCTTGCTCATTCAGAAGGAAGCCCCTATGGTATGTGCTAGGAGAAGATCCACAAAGATGAACAGAAGGGCCCAGAACCACTGGGAAAGAGGGCAGAAGGAATAAAAGCTGGTGGAAGGTAAGCCTGGGGTTTATGCCTTTTTTTGTGGTTTAGGAAAGCCCTATTACTCAGGCTAGGGGAAATTGCTTGATTTAGCAGGTTTTTATATACCACTTATAATGCAAAGCGGTTTACATAGAACAACAGTGTACAATCCCATGGGAGTTGTATTATATAGAACGTGGGGAAGTAAACTTGACATTAACTATGGGGGTTATACATGAATCAAAGGTGTGTAGAAGGTTTTGGAATTTGCAATGTCATTAGGACCAAAATGTTCAATGAAGAGATGCTTTTAATAGTTTCTTCATATCTTGTGGAGATTTGTGCAGATCTAATGGCTTCTGGTAGTGAATTCCAAATCGTTGGGGCAAATAGCAAGAAGGCTCTATTGCTTGTCTGCTGCGTACATTTGGTCTTGAAGGGAGGGATGGCAAGAAAATTCTGATTGTTAGTGAGATACAGAGTTGCTAAGTTACCCAGTTGCAGGAGTGAGAGTTTTTGCCAGTTCTGGTTTAAATTTGCATTGCAATGCAGTATGGGACTTGTAGTCTCTGAATTTACCCATTGGAATCAGTGCTGCAGGTCCCATAATGCATCAGAATGAGATGGTCAGAAATCCAGGACTGGCTTAAAACTCATGCCTGGAATTGGGTAACTTGACCACCCTGCTGGGGCTGTTGCTCAGAACTTCCATGAGGGAGCTGGGAAGCAGGGAGTCTCAGGAGTTGTGCAAAAACCATTGCAAAATGTATATGTGGGATTTGGCTGTCACTCGGGATTTCCGAGGACGGTAGTCTAATGAATGAGAAGAGGCTGGACATAAGCCAAAGAGAAGCTTTTGTTGGGTTCAAAGAAATTTTATACGAAGCAAGCTTTGTTTACCAGCAACTGTGCTTATTCCCTGTTAAAAAAGCCAGAAGTTAAACTGTGGAAATGTTCGTAGGTGTGAGAAGATAATGATAATCAAGGGACATTGTACTACAGAGAGTCCGAGACATGGGACTGGATAAAGCTTCAGCTCTTTTGACAGGGCCAGTCGGAAATCCTGGCCTGCAGCCGCAATGTTTTGGTAGCAAAACAAAACGTTTTGACTAACTGAGATACAATCAAGGGAAAAACCGTGGTTAAGAAAGAGAAACTGTGTTTGAGAGCGTGCAATATTGTCCTGTGCTCTGTTTTTAAAAGGAATTTAAAGCAGGAGCACAGCTGTGAGAATCAGAAGCCTGAAAGGTAGGGAAAACCTTCAAGAGTGCAGAGGGCTCTTGCTTCAGACTGACTGCAGTTGTCAGGACGTTATTTGGAGCTGGTTATCACCAAGCCAGTCAGCTGCCTAGAACCTTCCAGTGTAAAGATTTAGCCAACTCCCTGGCAATACTCAGATGCAGTCCCTGCAGGTATTTCCTCTCTCCCCCCTGAAGCCAGACAGTCTCTACAGAGTTGCCAAGTTACCCAGTTCCAGGAGTGAGATTTTAAGCCAGTTTTAAATTTTGAATTGCAATGCAGTATGGGATTTGTAGTCTCTGAATTTACCCATTGGAATTAGTGCTGCAGGTCCCATAATGCATCAGAATGAGATTGTCAGACATCCAGGACTGGCTTAAAACTCATGCCTGGAACTGGGTAACTTGGTGACTCCGTTTCCATGACTTGTATGCAGATCTATCTCATGCATATTCATTGTGGATACCCTGAAAACCTGACTGGCCTGGGGGGGTACCTGAGGATTAGGTTGGGAACCACTGTTCTAAGCCATCTTTGTCTTAGATATGTGTTTGCCTCTGAGAGGCAGAGAAATTTAAGGGTTTTTTTTTTTTGTTGGGGTTTTTTTTTTCGCATTGGCACATTGTCTGTCTGGAAGTGGACTGATAATGTATAGGGAGTAGCCACCACCTATGGAAATAAAGGGTTCCAAGACTTGAAAATGCAAATAACTGCTAGTGCCCCCTAGCTGTGACATTATGCACATGTTTGCATGTGTGTGTGTCTGTAGCATCATTGCTTCATTTCCCCTGTTGACACAGGGGAGCAGGACGCTGAGTCACTTCCGGGGCAAAGCAGCGTGCATTAAACTTACCCGTGCCATCCGGGGAGGCAACTCGGTGCCGAGGCGAACTCTCCAGGACAAGCAGGACTGGAGTAGTGCCTGATAGGGAGGCATTTTGAAGACTCCGATGCGCTGAAGCAGCAGACTCGAAGAGGTCCAAGGAGAGAGAGAGCTGATGTTACGGGGATGGAGGCCTCAGAGGCACATCCGGAGCTGCAGCTGACATAAGGAAGAGTAGTCCGCTGGACTAGGGGCGTTCCTGAACAATGTCCCTTGCAGCTCTTCGCCTGAGCTGGGTGGAGAGTACGTGGACCGAAGGAAAACGTACCTATGCTGTGAGCCAAGCCCTCTGATCACGACTTCTGCTGCAGGTACGTGAGGTGGGCTGCTTCAGAATCTCAGCGGCCGGGGATGGAGGCCCAGGGGGGCGCATCCCGTGCCGTGTCTTTTTCCTCTCCTCGTGGCCGGCCTGGCCTTGTTGGGAAATATCAAGTTTGCGACTGGGGATGGAGGCCTTAGAGGCACATCCCGAGCAGCAGCAGGGTAGCATAATCCGAGGGCAGCATGTTCCGCTGTAGGTTGGAGGATTTTAAAAGCGTAGGCTGTAGTCCCATCCTAGCCCTTGCTCAGAGGAGTCGATGCCTGGCACATGCGAAGGCCGAGGGCCGCTGAGCACATGTCCATCGGTAGATGTGCCCCCAGCCTAGCTCTCTGCTCAGAAGAGTTGCTCTTTGTTCAGGAATCTGGAAGAAAGAAAGGAGACATCCAAGACACAGGATTAGATACATTTTAAATTCATATAGGTAGATTCGTTTGGAGAGTAGAAAATTCCGACTTGGTGGCAAGGCGGAAGAACAGAAAACTGGCTAGCTAGGGGCGGGCTGGGGGGGGGGGCAGTTGGCTCATGCTCAGAAGGGTGAAAGCCCTTCTGAGCTATGGAGAGTACTTCCGTCTCGGCGCCGTCGGATGACATCACCTAGTGTGACTGACTTATTCTGCTGTCCACGGAGAACTCCTGTTACAGGTAAGTAACTTTTGCTTTCCTCCTCCTGTCCCTCCTGCCTTGTCTCTAGGGCCAGTGCTACCATTAGGTGAACTAGGTGGCTGCCTAGAGCACTGGCCTTCCAGAGGCATAGATTACTGCCACTGCCACCCCTCTCCGGGGCCTAGAGCAGTGCTTCCCTCAACTCGCCAGCACTGCCCTCAACTAGCTGTTTCTTCTGGCCCCCTCTGATGCAGACTTCTAAACTGGAAGTTGCATCGGGGGAGGGAGGGGGGTGTGGAAGAGATAGCTAGACGAGGGCAGAAACCATGGGGTAGTGCCAGCGAGTTGAGGTGAGCCAGGCCCTGGAGAGGGGCAGCAGCAGCAGCAATGGAGGGGCCTGCCTAGGGCGCCTCCAATCCTTGCTCCGGCCATGCTTTTGTGTAGTCTCCCTCTTTTGCTTCCACTCATCCATGCACTCTCCCCTCTCTTCTTTCACCTGCTTCCCAGCCTTGCACGTTCTTCATTCCCTAACAGCAGCCTTTCACGCCCACTGCTCTCTCGCTTCCCCTCTCTCTTCTTGCACGTCTACTTACCCTCTTTGTAGTTCCTCCTCTGTAACCCCACCTTTTCCCTTGTCTCCTCTAACCTGCCCCTTCATGCCCTTCCTTCCATGCCAGCTAGACCCCAGGACTCCCACCAGCTCTTTAAACCCACTGCTCTTCAGAGGCTGGAAGGATGCCTTATGCATATATATGCACATGCGCAAAAAAACAGATGCATACAGACAGCCCCAAAGACAGATCGTACCCTTGACAAGTGGTGCTATTGCATAAGCTACTTTGATTGAAGGATAAGGTGGTATACAAAACTGTCTAAATATTTAAATAAATAAATGCATCTAAAAACTGCAGCGTCTAAGAAATTTCTCTCCATATATCAAGAAAATGAGTCTGATCTCAGTGGTCCATAATGTGATAGCATCACTACTAGACTACTGTAATGCCCTGTATAATGGTCCGACCACAAAGAGTTTGTACCATCTCCAATTAATTCAAAATACTGCAGCCTACAGGGTCACATGTGTAACTCTTATCTCTGATTTTCAAGGCCCTTAGATGAAATGAGTGAGAATATCTAAAGAATAAGTGAACTGCTACATGCCCCAGCCCTCCAGGGGCACCCATTGCTGCCGCCCCTCTCAGGACCTGCAACAGCAGCAATGGCCACAAACAGCCCTGTGGTGCTTATCTTAAAAACTTTATTCCGAATATCCTCATTCTAACAATCAGAGATAACCTCTACCTCACATCAATAAGGGAGAAAAAGGAACTCGGCACCCGTGAGCTCAATGTCTCCGCTTAAAAAAAATTAGACATGGACTAGCTCTATGACATCATGGGTCCAAAAAATTCCCTTCAGATGTGGTGCACATTCGTTTAATACAGCAAATAAGCCCCTTTTACCCATCAGGTACAAAATTACATCTCCTATTGCATATATCCCCTTATTCCAAACTCATTTTATTCTCCTCTGTTTGATGGCTAGAAATTCGGGAACCTCTCTAAATAGCTTATGTTCCCCACATAGCTTGATTACTAAACATGAGGCACCCTCTATCAGCATAGCCACACTAGCCATCTGAAAAACGTTCATAAAGTATCACTTATCTCATCATATGTAATACCATCAACTATCTTAAAACTTTAGCACCGCAAGGCTGTTGGTGTCCATCTCCTCCAACGCCTGATGCCGACTTCCTGTTTGAAGATGGGGCCACTCTAACCCTGTCACTTTTTTTCCCTGTATGGGAAATACTTCAAAACGTTCTTTCTGTGCCTATGCATTTGCTAACCCTTTGAAAATTGTTTATATATATATTATGGACACGCACAGTATAATAGAATGATGGGCAACAGAGGTTGACAATAAAATTTACCACAAGGGTAACTAGTGGCATGCATCATAGATCAGTCCTCACATCAGAAGCGCTGAACATGTTCATGAAAGAGTATTAGGAAAAGTTTCCCACTAAGATGAATTTTAGAATGTTTGGGGGAGGGGTAATATATACACACAGATATTATATAGATTTTATTTTATGGTAATTCACTGAAAGTACAGGTGAAATAACTCTATAGACAAAATGAAAAGCAGTCAATTGGCACTTATTGTGATTAAAGCTTAGCTGACAGACAAGAAGGGCATTTGGGTTGGAGAAATCCAAGGGAATGGTACAGTACTGGAGACAGATGAGAAATAGAGATGCACTAAACAGGAGCAATGAATTCTGATGATCTCTGTAAGTAGCAAAACGTTCAGCAAAGTGATGGCCGCAGCGGGAGGGGTGCTAAGTCTAAACGGACAGTGCCAGCATGGTCACAACTTACATGGTTACCAAAGTCCCTGATTTTTCAGTTTATTCGTCTGCTTGGAAGTGATATTGTGGCTGTCATGGGATGGATGGGGTGGGGGAGGAAGGTGACTCCTCTTTCCTCCTCCATGCTTTATTGCTGAAGCCTGGAACCAAGCTGTCTCTTCCTCCCCCTCTCCCCCCACACACTTCAGATAAGTGTCCCAGGTTTGCCTGCACAAAATCTGGTAACCTTATGCTGAATATACTGTAGATATTAAGTTAAGCCTTGCGACTGGTTCTTAATTTTAACCGATGGCTTCCCTGGCTGAAGATTGGCCCCTCTGCTTCTGGGTTTCTTTGTTTAAACAAGGGTAATTTCCAGCTCTGTCAGAACCAGCAGTGGGATATGGTGCCATGAAATTTATTCACACCCACATGGACACTTTCCCCTCCTAACTTACTTTACTCCAGTCACTGGATGGGGGTCATGCACCAGGACTCCTTTCAAAACCCAGCAATCATGAGCCTGAAATCTGGCCTCTTTCTTTACGGCTCCCACTGTGTCATCATCTATCTTCCGTTCTATGGACTGAGTCTTCTTACAAGAAATTGTGTGCAGCTCGAAAGACTCATTTGGCATTTAGAAATTCATATGTGATGGGGGCTGCTACACCTGGGTGTCTAGAGCTTTTGGAACTTACAGAACATCGAAAAATTTCTAAAACCATTCACACCTCTCATACTTCTACTATTCTTCTAGTCTTTTGGCATTGTCTCCTTTTTACTTTTGGTTGTGGAAAGATGGTACAGCAAGCTAAACTATAGACATTGTAATGACAAAGACCCAACTTCCCATTTCCACTGTGCAGTTCACCCAGAGCTTCTACAGAGGAAGGAGCACCCTGGGTTTCGATAACCTGGACTCTTCTGCTCCTTTTAGAGGTTCAGCAACTCTACTGGGCAACAACAGAGAGCAAACAAACAGCAACGTCTCATGGACAGTATTTATTTGTTTAAAACATCAGAGCTATTCATAGATAAATATGTGAGAATAAATGCAATATCCATTTTGCTTACAAAAAATGTATAAATGTAAGGTGCTCATCAAAATATATATTAAACTTCATTTCATGGTTATAAAATTGTGTGATCAGATCTCACAGAATGATCTAAGAAACACCCAGAGTCTTTCTCTGGCAAATGCTCTGCTCCCTGCTGGAAACGGGATTTTGACCCCTTCGGACTGCTTTAATCCTTCAAGACAGAGTGAAAACAAAATCTGACACTGGCTGGGCTTCATTCTGATTTGGAACAGCCTTTTCTGTCCCTGTTGCCACTGGCTTGTGACAAGTTTTTCTCGGAGAGAAAGTGAGTCCAATGTCTGTCTTTAAGTACCACTTCATCCAGGGACTTGCAAAGATTCCTCTACTGAAATCTCTCATTTCCGGCGAGATCTTCTAACCCTGAGTGTGTAAGGTGAAAGATTATGACTTGATCCAGAAGAACTATTGTCCTTCTCTATGTGACAGGCTGAGGGTCACTAGAGCAGAGTCGGAGTCACTGAAGTCCAGGCTTTCACTTATTTTGGAGCAGCTGCTGAATTTCTCTGCAGGTGCAGATTCTGGGTGCTTCTCCTCAGACCCTCCAGAGACTGCAGGAAGGTTTTCTTGGCTTTCTCCTCCTCTGTGGGGGAAACCCCTTCCTCCTCCACTTCCTGGATCTCATCAAAGGTGACTGACTGGGAGTGAAGCCAGGACTCGCTGAGTCTCCTTGGTTTTCCTCTGGGTGCCTTGGCTCGGATGGGCTGGGGGAATTCCTCAGCGATATAGATGCAGTGAGGTGGAAGCTCCTGGGGGCTGCAGCAAGACCCCAGACCCTCCGCCTGCTTTGCTGCCATCAGTTTTCTTTCTCGTATTTTCTGCTTGATCTTCTGAGAGATTCAGGTCTATTGGCAATAAGGTCTTCTCAGTTCTTCCAAATGTGGCAGGCTGTGGTCCCTCTGTTCCAGGCTCTCTCTCTCTTCTTGTTACTGACTCTGAATCTCTGCTCACTCCCTTCTCCTGAGGATCCAGAAGGTCTGGTAAGCAGAAGGTGATCCCCAGCTCTCAGATGTGCTGCACCTTGCTTTCCTCTGAGTAGCCCAAGAAAAAGCAGAATGTGTGTGCACTGAGGCTGGAGCCCTGTCCCGGTTTCTCTCCGTCTCTCTGAGAGCCCTTCCTGCTTCTGCACCCCTCATGCCACTTCCCAGCTTTATATCCACATCTCCCTCCCACAGACTGGTAGTGCTATGACAACTAATTCCATTTAAAGCATGCCATCCGGCTGGGCGCAGACGTGTTTGAGCCATGCCCAGAATAGTGAGAGTTACAGTCTGGCACATCACTCAGGGAGTGTCCTGAGGAGACTCAACACTGCTCCTTCTCGGAGTAACAGTAAGAGATGGGGGGGGGGGGGGGGTGCAGGAACATTGGAACTAAGCAACATTTAATTGTCGGTCTTTTTTCTCTTTAGGACCATATGGCTATACAGTTAGTTACTGAGATCTTTTTATCCTTGTAAACTTATTGGTATATCTGATGACCAACAAACCTGTTTGTTTTTTGAACCATGCTGGCAATATTGGAGACATTAATTTGCACAGAGCACTGTGTGTTTAGCATGAAGAATTCACAGGCGATAGGTAGAGGGGGAGTAAGTGGTTTATTGACCAGAAAGCTTGCCAATATTTTGTTGGCATTGTTTTGGCTATGGTCATAAACTTTAATTTGCAGCTATATAGATTTTCTTTCACTCTGTATTTTTTTTTCTTCCTTCTCTAATAAAGCCAGACTATTGCTTCTTCCAGAAGCCAGTACATCTGAACCCTAGCTGGCCACTACATGCTGCATTTGTGCAGCCGCTGCAAAATTTTCACCCCTGCTGCTCTGAAGGCTGCCCCTGCTAGCACCCCCAGATTCAAGAACTGCAGGCAAGTCTTCCTATAGTGGCATGCAGTGCTGACACCGAGCAGCAGGTGGCGCCTAGAGCTTATTCTCTAAATGTGAAGGGGCCACAGAGGCATCACTGAAAGAGCAGCACATCTTTTTGTTAGGAAAGTAACTAACTTAAAAGAAACTGATGTGAACTTCAAAATAAGTCATTGCTAAAATAAAAGGCCAAAGGATTAGCATTGAAAACTTACAAGGGATCCGAGAAAGAGGAGCACGGGGGAAAATGTATCTGGTACAGTTTAGTAGAGGCATTTAAAGCAATTAGAAAGATGTGGCAATCTACGTCTACTTACACCTTGACAAGAAAACCCAGGGGATGGTCACAACATAGATAAATATTCACAGAGTTGACATGGACTTGATGTCAACCACTTCAGCTATGCAGGGGGCTTTAAAGTTTCATGTGCATGTACCCGAGCAGTCTGCAGCTCCTGCCCCTTCCAACATGATTTCCTGAAAGAGGGTTAGGAAGGCCAGGGGTCAGAAGTGGCAAGCCGTAAGGGTATATGCACAGGGCAGTTTAAAGCCCCCCCCCCCCCCCCGCATTGCTGAAATGGCTGATGATTTTAAAAAAAATTGGGGGGGTCAAGTGTCACCATACCTCTCGCTGGGACCTGACACCCATGGAAATGTGCATTTGCATGGGGGCATTTCTAAGGCCTGCTGTGGTGCTTATGCTCCCAGGGCTATAAACTGCACCGACAAAAGTCCACATTTTAGAGAGCAGCAAAGAGCAGGATCTGAAGCTAAGCAGGGTTACGCGTGGCTAGGACTTAGATGGAGACCACCTTGGAACAAATCGCTATAAATTCAGTGCACAGAAGAAAGTCCTGGTCACATCTTACCAAGAAACCCCAGGAGCTGGGTCGCCAGGGGTGAGCATTGATTTCACGGCAGACATTGCATTGCAACTTGAGGAGTGCTCCACTGTCATCAGGTTTTTAAAGGGACCTATTTAGGTACCTAATTCCCTAAATTAGGCAACTAACCCCTTTAAAAATTGACTTTGGTCTTAGGGTGATTAAACACAGAGAAACAGCTGGCTTAAGCCCAGAGTTGCATTGGGTGGGAATTATCCCTTGTCCTGTTCCTCTGAAGCAGAACGTACCTCAGATAGCTGTGCATATTGGTCCATGGTGCCAAATTCGAACCCTGGTTCTAAATAAGCTCCCAGTTACTGAATAAATAATTTAATTCTGTGAAAGACAGGGGGAAGTGCTATAAAATCTGTAAATGGAGAAAACAGAAGACAGCAGGCTGATAAAGTTTGATATTAGAAATGTTCAAGAGAAGAGTCACATGTCAAGAGAAACTGTCAAAGAAATGGTGAGAAAAAATTATCAGGAAGCCGAGACTGAAATCCCCATGTAAGGTCGCAGAGGAGACTCAAAGGTGAGCCGACTTTACACTAACCTCTGAAAGACAGGCCGATGCAGAAACCTAGTGCAGCCTTTAAGCACAGATCACACCACTTTAACGTACACTTACTGCTACTGTAAAATACAGAGAGGAGCTGATGTGTGAGTACACAGCGATGGAAAACTAGCGCACAATTAACACAGTATTTAAATGATAGGCAAATGAGCTGCATATAATAAACTGGTATGGAAATATTCAGGCTGATGCAGGTAGAATATGCCTTATATGGGAGTCTGTCCCTGCCCAGTGCTTCCCAGGATGCACCTGGAGAGCCAGGTGCTGCCATTTTTTCAAGATGGTGGGGCAAGAACAAGATTGTGTGGGCAGTGCTCCCTCTTTTTTTTTTTTCAAACGGTACCAGGAGGGGTGTGGGGGGTCCGGGGCCTCTGGGCCACCAGGGATTTGCTTTCTGTTGGGGGCACTGGCCCCTGACAGTATTTTTATGGCATTGTGGGCTTTCTCTGATGGCTAGATCATCAGAGGGGAGTTTGACATTTTCTCATCGGATGATCCAGGCATCGGAGAAAGCCCACATTGCCATCAAATATTTTTTGGGGCTCCTATGCAAATTAGCCATGCGATTGCTGTTTCTCTGGGATAGCATGCCAAACTTGCACCGACGTCTTGTGTGCATGTGTTTTGGCTTGCTCTCCCGGTTTAATGCTGCCATTTTGCGCTCAGTTTAAAGCATGGCTTATTCACATAGGAGCCCCTTTCGGCATGCCCGCGCACGACTTCAGCGCGATCAGTGCACCGCAAATGAGCGTAAAAGGTTTATAGAGCACGACTTCAGCACCAGCTTTCTGCATCGGCCTGAAAATAGGTAGTAGAAAGAGAGCACAGAATGGGAGTGTGCACAGACTTAGGTTTTTTGTTTTTGTTTAGTTTTTTTCTTGTTTCAATTCAAATGAAGAAAGTGACAATAAGTAATGAAGCCAAAACCTTTCCAGCCCCCCCCCCCTTCTTTTATAACATTCACTGGCCTGCAAATTCTCCATGGGGAGCAAGAGTGATTCCCTGCCCCTCCTTCACAGCTAATGTGGTAATGCAAATGGGACTAGCCAACCCGAGGCTTGTGCGTTTTTAGGGGGGGGGGTTCTTTTTTTTGAAGGGTAGAAGTTCAGAGGCTAGTGTGTTTGCTATTACCATGTTGGTAGGGTGACAATGACCTGGAGACAATTTAATGGGCCCATGATGGGGGGGAAGGAAGATTGGCCCTCTTACCCCTAACATCCTATCAATCCCCTTTTGAACCTGCCCTGGTACTCCATTTCCATTAACTTCTGCAGTCCTTTGGCTCCTCTATTTGCTTTCTCCCAACAAGCACACTGTGCATAGCTCACTCTGAACACGGATCTTTGTACATGGTTTATATTACAATAACCCCCCCCCCCTTTATAACTGCAATGTTCTAAGCTATATTACAATATCCCCCTGCATAACCCTTCTCCCTCATTCTATGTAATCCTTTTTTAGCTGGTATGTATACCGCTTTAATTTACAGAGAAAGCGGTATAAATAAATAAAGCGTGTGCATGCTAGGGAGGATGGGAAGAGGGCCCAAAAGAGCTTGCTTTTCATTTTTCTCCATGCGAGTCTGTCCTTTATATTTTTTTAACTGAGAGGCAATGAACACAAACATAACTTTAATTTTCTAGTCGTTTTAAAAAAAGAAACAAAAACAGGAAATTTTTGAAGTACGTTTTGTTCCATTTCCAACAAAAGCACACCTGCAAAGCACAAGCAAAGATTGGTGAAAAGAAACATTCAAGAGGGAAAAAAGAAATAACCTACCCGAGAGCTTAAAAAAAACAAGAGCCAACAGTCATATAGCAAGATTTGCTCATCAGACTGCAACTTTTATTGCGTTTTATGGATCGTACCTGCTATTCATACCAGGCTTTCAATTTGTCTTCTACAGGAAAATTGGCCTTTATAAAATAGTGAAGAACAACTTTTAAAGCAATTTGTCCATTTAAATTAGTATCATATACTTGCTCTTCTGCAACTTGGTTAAGTGTCCACTCTTCTATCGTGCACGGATGCCTAGTCCTATTAAGAGGAGGTGATGCCAGTGAGGTTGGCATAATAAGGCACATTTTGGTAGTATATTCAGAAAGGAAAGGATGGATTTTGGTGGTTATATAGAGAGAAACAATTTTTTGCAGTGTTCTGATATGTTTGGAGAAGAAAGAGGAGATGAGAATGACCCCGGTGTTTATGGGTTGAGGGCGGTGTTCACAGAGATGGGAAACCGAGAAAGAAGGACGTGGGTTTGGGAGGAAAGAATTTTGTCCTGTAACAATGGGACGTCTGGGCAGTAATGTCGGACAAGCATGCAGAGATGTGACACTGGATGCTGGGTGTAGACAATGATGCAAAGAAACGGATCTCAATGTCCTAGGCATAAAGATGGAGCTGGGTAACTTGACTGTTCTGTTTTCAGGACCAAGAGGGATGTTTTAGGCCAGTTCTGGATTTCAGGCAACCCCATCCTAAGGCATTATGAGATCTGTAGTACTGACTTTCAGAGAGCAAAATACAAGCCGCCTTGGTGGAAGCTCTGTGAAAGACATGGGAGGCCAAAACTGAACGGGAATGAGAGAAGAGAAAGCAAGATCCAGGATAGAGTTCAGCGGTACACTGACTGATGATAAGAGCAGAGGAGGAGTTGTTAAGTGCCGTTGAGTCAGTATCAACTCATGGTGACCCTCTGGATAGTTGTCCTAAACTGTATTCAGGCTTCAATCAGGGGGCTCATCGTTGATTAGAGTGGCATCCGTAGCTGCTGTTGTAGTCTCAATTCATCTCAGTGCTGGCCTTCCTCTAATGCATTGACCTTCAACCTTGCCAAGCATGATGTCTTTCTCTAATGAACTCTCTCGTTACATGATGTGTCCAAAGTATGAAAATCAGTCTTGTCTGAGCTTCTAAAAAAAAAAAAAGCTTTGGTTTGATCTCCTCTACTATTGTTTGTTCTTCGGGCAGTCCATGGTATAAACAGTATTCTTCGCCAGCACCATAATTCAAAGGTATCGATTTTTCTTCTTGTCTAATTTTTTTTTTTTTCACTGTCCAATTTTCACATCCCTAAGATGTTATTGAAAATACCATGGTTTGGACAAATCAAATCTTTCTATGCAGAAGAAGCATCCTTTGCACTTTAGAATCTTGTCTCTTCCTGCATAGCATTCTGTCAAGAGCAATGTGTCATTGAATTTCTTGACTGCTTGTCATTTTCATGATTATTGATCCAAGCAGGTTAAAGTTGTCCACTATTTCAGTTTCTTCTCCAACAACGATGAACTCTTAGATCCTGACAACAGGCAAAAATCAATGTCTTTTTTTTTAATGTTAGTATTTCTCATGAAAAGCCGATCTCTGTGGGATGGGAAGGGCAGAGTCTAATTTGCAGTGGATTAAGAATGCCTTGACATAGGAGAAAATCAAGGCCACTTAAATAAAAAGTGCACTGTAGTGGTCTGGATGTGAAAGGGAGGAAGGGTCTCTCTGTCCAACTACTGACCCTAGTAGTCTGCCACTTGTGCCCCCCCCCCCACCATAGATATGTTAGTGGAAATGATTATGACGCACATTATCTGCTAGCAGGGCCATACTGAGTGTAAATCGCGCCCTGTGCGACTTGCACATTGGGCATACGCCCCTCCCCCCCCCCCCCCCTGCAGCGGGAGAGAAGAGGCGTGCCCGATGTGCAGTCACTGGCATGCTAAACAGATCTGTCCCTCCCCTTAAGCCTTTTGTGCCCTGTGCAGCCACACCGCTCGCACAGGGCTAGGTACGGGCCTGTCTGCCAGTCATGTTTCGGATTAAATGCTGAGTGAAATTGATGCTTTTAAATCTTTACATCTAAGCCTTATTGCATTATCCACCCTAACGTCATCAGCCAAGATGCTCTTTGTTACTGCTACTACTACTGCTTATCATATTTCAACTTAGAGAGAGTTCCTGCTTATCGGAGCTAATCAAGATGAACGACGTTACAAAAATGAGGGACTAGAGTATGGTAAGATGCACATACTGTAAGTGATGAAGAAGAGTGAGGGGGGAACAGCCTTTTTGTGCCCCTCGGTTTTGCACTCGGTCTGTGTTTTTTTTTTTTGTTGTTTTTTTTTTGTATAGTGACTAACTTGGTTGCAGACTGACAGACATCGAAACACATTGTTATATTTTGGAGCATTTTTAGAGCTGCCCTGCTGGCCACTAATTTGACATGAATTATTTTGAAAGTTTATCCTGCCCAAGAAGGAAATTGAGCATCACAAAATGCTCATTCATCGTTTTCAGTACTTTTTCCTCCCATCACATTTTTCTCCTGCATCGTATAAGTTTTGATTTCAATTGGAACCTGAGCTAGGGTTTGGCACCATGAATCTTCTTCTGAAGTTTAAGGTGATTGATTTCCCTATATTATTTCTCTTCCCAAAATACCCAATCGTTGCACCAGTCCTCCAGGGGGACCATGTGTCAGGGCTTCTTTCAGACGCTGCAATTATGGATTTCGAAATCTGGCCACTAGGTGTCGACATTGTCCCATGACTAACTCCCTCCCTCGCAGGCGCTTTGAACACTGCCTCAGCAGCACCCACCGTTCCGGTCAGTCTTAGAAACTTAAGTACCAAACTAGGAATTGAACCCAGGTCTATCCACCACTGTACTAGTCCTTCCTGTTTTTCTATCCATTTTGCTCATTTTACTCTTGTATGTTCTACTTCTAACATTACATAAACTCTTTTCATACTTTGCTTTAGTGCTTTGACCTATGCTCTGCTTGCATACTCCCGTGTATTGTTGCCTTTCTATTGGTGGTGGTGGTTTTTTTTTCTGTAACTCATCCAACTTATTAAACATTCATTATCTATTAGCAAGTGCCCCCTGTTGGTAGCATTTTTTTTCTGCTAATTGATTTTGGTCTTGGGGGATATTAATTCTGTTTGTATTGGTAAAATCTAAGTAAGCTTCTATTTTACATGAATAAAAACGTGAACACAGTAGTCCAGTCTGATTCTGGGCTGCTAGAGCCACCAAGGAGATCTTCAGACATTGTACTGGGAACAGTGCTAGAAAACGAGATTTAAAGCAAAAACTGCTTAATATCGGCATCCCTGCAGCTTTGCTTTTTTCACCTCCACATTTTCCTGTGACAGAGCAGTTTTGATTCTCCTCCAGACCCCTACTGCATGATGTCTCGGGATCTCCTACAGTATATTGTACTACTCTGTACTCTACGCATGGCTCAGATACGTCAGTGCCCAGCCCGGCCGGATGGCATGCTTTAAATGGTATTAGTTTCCATTGCGCTGCCGGTCTGTGGGAGGGAGATGTGGATATAAAGCAGGGGCAGCTCCCAGAGAGACTGAGAGAAACCGAGACACAGCTCCGACCTCAGCTCGCAGACAATTTCTGTGTTCTCGTAAGCTGCTTGGAGGAAAGTGAGAGACAGCATCTAGCAAAGTCCTGGGAAGAGGCAGCAGATCCTAAAGCAGAGAATCCCCTCCTGGTTCCCAGGGAAAGGACTGAACAACAAAAAGGAAAGAGCCTGGGACAGAGGAACCAGAGCCTGCGACGTCTGAAAGAGCTGAGCCGCAAGTGACTGCAAAAATTCTCTCTGCATCCCTTGAGAAAAAGGGAACTTACTGCTCACAGATCCGAAGCTGTCACAATATTGGAGAAAGGGAAAATGAAGGCAACCCAGCAGGCTGAGCTTCTGGGGACCTGCTGTGACTACCAGGAGCTTCCGACTCGCTGCATCTATATCACTGAGGAATTCCCCCAGCCCATCCGAGCCAAGATGCCCAGAGGAAAACTGAGCAGACTCAGTGAGTCCTGGCTTCACTCCCAGTCGGTCACCTTCAATGAGATCCAGGAGGTGGAGGAGGAAGGGGTTTCCCCCACAGAGGAGGAGAAAGCCAAGAAAGCCTTCCTGCAGTCTCTGGAGGGTCTGAGGAGAAGCACCCAGAACCTGCACCTGCACAGAGAGAAATTCAGCAGCTGCTCCAAAATGAACCATAGTCTGGACTCCAGTGACTCTGACTCCGCCGAATCCTAGTGACCCTCAGCCTGTCGCACAGAAGGATGAACGCCCTTCAGGAACACGTCTGTAAGCCTTCACCTCACAGCTCAGTGGGGAGAAGTTCTCATTTCCAGAGAAATATCTCAGAAGAGAAATCGCTGCAGATCTCAGACAGCAAAGTTACTTGAGTCTAGTCAGCGTCGGTCTTTATTTTCTCTCTGAGTGAAACTTGTCAGCAGCCAGTAACAATGGTGACAGAGAGAGACTGCGCCAAATGAGAACCAGAAGCCCGGCCAGCATTTGACTTTGGCTTTTACTGTGTCCCTGGGAGTTAAACCAGCTTGAAGGGGCCAGATCCTGAGAGACATTTCCAGCAGGGAGCAGAATGATTTCCAGAGAGACTGAGTGTTTCTGAGAGATTCTATGATTACAGAATTTTATATTTAAATGCATTGAGCATATTATAGTTTTCTACTTAAGCCTTTTGTGGCGTTTTATTTTATGTCTATTGATTTATTTCTTCATTTTCAGAGGAATATTAAAAATAATATATTTGATTTATAATAACTGGAGACCTTCTGTGATATCATTATCTGGCTTCTGCTCATTTATTTATAACATAGGATTATGTGCAAAGTCTGGGTAACCAATACAGCATTTAAAGGATGTGTTTGACACACATTACATCCTTAGCTTAGACTTGTAGCATTACCTATGAATGCTGGGGTACAGTAAGACAGCGCTGGCATGTTACCAAGTTCCAGGAGGAAAACGTTTGGCCAGTTCAAGTGCTTGTAGTCTCTGACTCTATCTACTGCATCAGACCAGGGTTATCGGACATCCAGAGACTGGAAGTGGCTAACTGGCAGCTCTAGATAGGTGAAATTCTCACAAGCACATTATGATTGTGCTTTGGAGGGTGCTGTTAACGGAACTATTGTCGTTTTCATCAGTTTCTCTGTCTAAGGATATCCCCCTTGCAGCAAGGCTGCTGTAACCTGCTCACATGAGGTCCCATGGCACTAAAAAGCACCTGGGTGGTACTGTCACCTCCCACGAATCATAAACCCATGCATTGAACCCTCTTGAGCCTCAGGTGCAGAAGTGACTGGGCCAGAGTTGGTCTCTGAGTAGAGTGTTATTTGAAGGTAACTCGCCACTCAGAAGGAATCCCTTGGAGAGTTTGTTAGTAAGAACTTGCCATACAGGAGAAAAGGGAGACTCTGCTTCGTTTTTATAGATTTGTTTTTGAGGGCGATGGTTCTGGCCACCAAGAAGAAGGGTGGTCAAATTTAAAAAAAAAATGCTTACTGCTTAAATTGGATACCTACATTTTAATATAGGAGGGTTTTCCATATCATTCATTTACCTAGGTCTATGAGCCTAGTGGTGTGATACATAAAGCCTTTTTTCCATCCTTAAAGAATGAGGGGGAAATTATTCTTCATACAGGTCTTACTATGGCAATGCCACCTTGCATGAACTGATCTTGGGCGCTATACAGATTCAGGCCTGGTTAGTACATGGATGAGACCACCTTGGAATACCAGGGGCTTTGTGCTTACTGTGTGTAAGAAAGACGTGGCAATCTACGTCTACTCACACCTTGTCAGGAAAACCCAGGAGATTTTCACAACATAGATAAATATCCATAGAGTTGATATGGACTTGATGTCACTTAACAGCAACAAATCAGACCCTATGGTTGGTGCCAGTGAGAGACATGGTGACTCTATATTCCCCCGCTCCCAAATTTTTAAAATCGGCAGCTACTTCAGCAATGCAGGTGTCTTTAAAGTATCATGTGCACGTACTCTCACAGCCTGTGGGTCCTGCCCCTTCCGACATAACTTCCTGTCAGAAAGGGCAGGAATTTGCATTGGAAAGGGAGGGGTCAGAAGCAGCAGTCCCTAAGGATACATGCCTGTGACACTTTAAAGGCCCCCGCATTGCTGAAGAGGCCGCCGATTAAAAAGAAATTGTGTGGTCAGGGGTCACCATGCCTCCTGCTGGAACCTGCCACCACAGAATCGTGGACTCTCTGGGGTCCCTTTTAAGGCCTGCCGTGGTGCTAATGCTCCATTGAGGGATCACCAGACCACCCCATCTCCCAGGTTAGAAGATGGAGGGGCGATGGCGTGGCACAGCATGGGGCGGCAGAGTAGGCCTGTTGTAAATTTAACGCTATCGCTATTGCAGTCCACTTTTTAGACAGCAACCAAGAGCAGGATTTGAAGCTAAGCAGGGTTACGCCTGACTAGGACTTAGATGGAGACCACCTTGGAACAGCAAGAGCTATAAACTTACTGCACAGAAGAAAGTTCTGGCAAATTACTTCCAGTCAAACCTTACCTAGAAAACCCAGGGGCTGGGTCGCCAGGGGTGAGAATTGATTTCACAGCAGACTGCAATGCAACTTGAGGAGTGCTCAGCTGTCGTCAGGTTTTTAAAGGGACCATTTTAGGTACCTAATTCCCTAAATTAGGCAACTAACCCCTTTTAAAAATTTACTCTGGTATTGAACACAGAAGAACAGCTGGCTTAAGCGCAGAGCTACATTGTGTGGGAACCTTTATCCCTTGTCCTGTTCCTTGTAAGCAGAACTTACCTCAAATAGCTGTGAATATAGGATTATGGTGCCAGGTTCGAACCCTAGTTCTAAATGACCTCCCATTTACTAAATAATTCCATGAAAGAAAGGGGGAAGCGCTATAAAATCTGTTAACAGAGAAAACAGAAGACAGCAGGCTGAGAAAATTTGATATTAGAAATGTTTAAGAGAAGAGTCACATGACAAGAGAAATTGTCAAAGGAATAGTGAGGTAAAATTATCAAGAAGCCGAGATTGAAATCCCCATGAAAGGTAGCAGAGGAGACTCAAAGATGAGCCAACTTTACACTAACCTCTGAAAGACAGGCTAATGCAGAAACCTAGTGCAGCCTTTAAGCACAGATCACACCACTTTAACATACACTTACTGCTACCGTAAAATGCAGAGAGGAGCTGATGCGTGCGTACACAGCGATGGAAAACTAGCGCACAATTAACAGACTAATTTAAATGATAGGCAAATGAGCTGCACATTATAAACTGGTATGGAAATATTCAGGCTGATGCAGGTAGAATATGCCTTATATGGGATTCTGAACCCACCCGGTGCATCACGCTGTCATATTTTTCAAGATAGTGGGGCAAGAACGGGAACGCATGGGCAATGCTCCCTCTTTTATTTGCAGGGTACTGGGAGGGGTGCGGGGGGTTCAGGGCCGCTGGGCCTCTAGGGATTTGCTTTTGGGTGGGGGCATTGTCGTTTCCCCCCCCCCTACAGTATTTTTATGGCATTGGGGGCTTGGGGGCTTTCCCCAATGCCTAGATCATCGAAGAAGAGTGTGACATTTCCTCCTCAGATGATCCAGGCATCGTCGGATTACCTCATACCGTCAAATTTTGTCGGGGCTCCTAGGCAAATTAGCCACGCGGTGCCCGTCTTCTCTGGGAGAGCATGCCATACTTGCACCAACTTCTTGTGTACATGTGTTTGGCTTACTCTCCCCGTTAAACTGTCTGCAAAATGGCAGCGTTAAACGCATGACTTCAGTGTGGGCATGCAGAAACGGGCTCATACACGATCGGTGTGCTGCAAATATGCGAAAAAGGTAGATAGAGCGCGACTTAAGCACTGGCTTTCTGCATCAGCCTGAAAATAGGTAGTAAAAAAAGTAAAGAATTGCAGTGTGCGCAGACCTTTTCTTTGCTTCCTCTTTTTTCTCTATTTTTTGTTTCAATTCAGATGAAGAACGTGGCAAACAATGAATCCAAAAGAAGCCAAATCTTTCCCAGCCCTCTTTATTCCTTCTGGCCCTCCCTCCCTTCCCCCCCCCCCTTTTTATGACATCCATTGACCTGTAAATTCTCCATGGGTAAGAGTGATTCTCTGCCCCTCCTTCACTGCTGATGCGCTAATGCAAATGGGGATTGCTGACACAAGGCTGGTGCTTTTTTTTGGTGAAGGGCAGAAGGCTGGTGCTTTTGATATTACCTCGTTGATGGCGTGACAACGACCAGGAGACAATATAATAGGCCCTTGATAGGGGTAAGGAAGAAATTCTAGGAAGCGAGCGCTAGGAAGAATGGGAAGAGGGCCCAAAAGGCATTGCTGTTTGTTTCCTTCACATGCAAATGCATCCTCAATTTAAAAAAAATGGCAATGAACACTAATATAGCTTAATTTTCTGGTCATTTTGTTTTAAAAAAAAGAAATGAAAAACGGGAAATTTTGAAGTATGTTTTTGCTTCCATTTCCAACAAAAGCACACCTGCAAAGCAGAAGCAAAGACCGGTGAAAAGAAACATTCAAGAGGGAGAAAAGAAATAACCTACCCGAGAGCTTAAAAAACCAAGAGCCAACGGTCATTTATTTATTTACATTCTCTTATATACCGCGCTATTCCGCATCAGTGCGGTTTACATTGAACAAACTGAAATTACATTGAACAGGGCATTATAACTTGGAGATAACTATTTTACAGGGAACATGGGCTATGGAGGGTTAAGTGGCTTGCCCAAGACCACAAGGAGCACCTGTGGGACTAAACCCCAGTCCTTCCGGCCCAAGGTTGCTGTCCTCTAGTGCAGTGTTTCCCAACCCAGTCCTACGGGGCACACCGGCCAGTCAGGTTTTCGGGATATCCCTAATGACTATGCATGAGATATATATGCATTAGAGATATCCTGCCAACCTGACTGGTTTGTGGCCCTCCAGGGCTGGATTTGGAGACCCCTGCCTTACACCTCTGTCATTTAAGATTGTGAGTGGGCAAGGTGCAGATGTCCTAGACATCGAAAGGGTATATAGAATGTGACACATTCCTCCTCGATTCTCACCACCACCAAAAAGTTGTCTAATAGACAATATTTTGGTGGTGGTGAGAATCGAGGAGGAATGTGTCACATTCTATATACCCTTTCAATGTCTAGGACATCTGCACCTTGCCCACTCACAATCTTAAATGACAGAGGTGTAAGGCAGGGGTCTCCAAATCCAGCCCTGGAGGGCCACAAACCAGTCAGGTTGGCAGGATATCTCTAATGCATATATATCTCATGCATAGTCATTAGGGATATCCCGAAAACCTGACTGGCCGGTGTGCCCCGTAGGACTGGGTTGGGAAACACTGCTCTAGTGGGATTTGAACCCCCGACCTTCCGGTCTGAAGTACCTTGCCCCAACCACTAGGCCACTCCACTCATACAGCAAGTATGGGTAAAAGCCAGAATGCAAAGGTTTGCTCATCGGACTGCAGCTTTTATTGAGTTTTTGGGATCATACCTTCTATACATACCATCAGTTCATTAGTTCCGAGACCAGGCTTTCCATTTGTCTTCTACAGGAAAACTTGCCTTATAGAATAGTGAAGAACAACTTTTTTTAAGCAATTTGTCATTGTGCATCAGCATTATATACTTGCTCTGCTGCAATCTGTTTTTTTTTTTTCTTTTTTTTATATTTATGCAAGTTTTACAAATTACAAGCCAACAACCACTTGATCATGAAATGTGGGTCCCCATAGCAACAACACAAATCAGGAAAACTGCCAAAGCAGAACATAAGAAAATATACACAGCGGATACCCATCCCCTAGCCCACAAATAGGAGATCCAAGATGTATAATCAGAAATCAAACATATCAGCATTTTAAAAGGAAAACTGAAATGGGTACGACTAGCCTTGTTCTATAACCTGGGTAGGAAAGTCGGTGTTCCCATCATCAAGAGATTCGTGGGCATATAGAAAGGAAACCAACTAAGAAGGAAAATAAAAAATATATGATTGTCCCTGGAACTTCACAAGACATTTACAAGGATATTTTGGTAGTATATTCAGAAAGGAAAGGATGGATTTTGGTGGTGATACAGAGAAAGAAACAAGTTTTTGCAGTGTGTTGGATGCATGTGGAGAAGAAGAAAGAGGAGATGAAATTGACCCCAGTGTTTATGGGTTGAGGGTGGTGTTCACAGAGATGGGAAACCGATAAAGAAGGACGTGGGTTTGGGAGGAAAGAATTTCGTCCTGTAACAATGGGACATCTGGGCAGTAATGTCAGACAAGCATGCAGAGATGTGACACTGGATGCTGGGTGTAGACAATGATGCCAAGAAACGGATCTCAACGTCCTCGGCATAAAGATGGTACTGAAAGCAGAGCTGTCAAGTTTCCCAGTTCAAGAGGGAGGTTTTAGGCCAGTTCTGTATTTCAGGCAACCCTATGCTGAGGCATTATGAGATGTGTAGTACTGATTTCAATGAGCAAAATCAAGAAATACAAGCCGCCTTGGTGGAAGCTCTGTGAAAGACATTATGGGTGGCCAAAACTGAAAGAGAATGAGAGAAGAGAAAGCATGTTCCAGGATAGAGTTCAGGTATACTCTGACTGATGATAAGATAACAGCAAAGGAAGATTATTAGTTGTTAAGTGACGTCGAGATTGAAGACCAAATTCAGTTTAGGACAGCTATCAGGCAGTTCATTGTTGCTTTAGAATGGCATCCATAGCTGTTATTGTATCGATCAATCTCATTGTTGGCCTTCCTCTTTTGCGTTGACCTTCAACTTTGCCAAGCATGATGTCTTTCTCTAATGATCTCTCTCTTCGCATGATGTGTCCGAAGTATGAAAGTCAATTTTGTTGCCATCTGAGCATCTAAAAAAAACCTTTGATCTCCTCCTCTACTACTGGTTGGTTTGTTCTTTGTGCAGTACATGGTATAAATGGTATTCTTCTCCAGCACCATAATTCAAAGGCATTGATATTCTTCCTGTTTCTTTTTTTTTTTTTTTTCATTGTCCAACTTTTGCATCCATAAAATGTTGTTTGAAAATACCATGGCTTGGACAAGTCAAATCTTTGTATGGAGAGACATCCTTTGCTCTTGAAAATCTTGTCTTGTCCTGTATAGCTATTCTGCCAAGAGCAATATGTCATTGAATTTCTTGACTGCTTGTGATTTGTTTATTGCTTATTGATCCAAGCAGGTTAGTGGTCCACTATTTCAGTTTCTTCTCCAACAATGATGAACTCTTTGATTTTTGCCAGTTTATCAGGATCTATGTCTTTTTTTTTTATGCTAATATTCCTGATCATAAGGTACAGGTTGAAACAGATGTTGGTCCACTTCATCTTTATGGTATAATGACTCTGTATATTCTTTCCACCTTTTCTTGTTTTCTCAGTATCATTCAACATAGATCCTTGAGCATCTTGTAGCATTCCAATTTGAGGCTGTAATTTTCTCTTTAACTCTCGTAGGTTTAGTAAAGCTGATATTGTTGTTCCTCTAACAGTTTCTGATTCTATTTCTTTGCATGCATCTTGTAGTACTTCTCCTTGTCATGTCTTGCTACAAGTTGGAAATCTGAGTTCTGCAATTGCCTCTTTCTCCCCTGGTTTTAGCTTCTGTGTTTCTGGACAATTTTGAGACTTTCTTCAGTCATCCATTTTGGCCGTTTTTTGCTTTTTCACTTTTTGTTGAGACTTCTCGCTTTCTTTGAGCACAACTTTATTGATATCATCCCATAAATTCTTCTGGGCTTTGTCATTTTGTATCCAAAGCAGCAAATCAATTTTGCAGGCAGTATTTAAGTTCTGGTGGTATATTCTCAAGGTAATATAGTGCTACATTCAGGAGTGGCTTGCTTTTTTTTCAGCTTTATCTTTGAGATTATATAGTACTATTTGGTGATCTGTACTACAGTCGGCTCCAAGTTTTCTCTTTGTTGATGATATTGAGCTTTTCCAAAGTTGACTTCCACAGATGTAGTCAATTTGATTTTTGTACAATCCATTGGGTGAAGTCCATCTGTACAGTTGCCACTTATGCTGCTGGAAGAAGGTGCTTGAGATGAATAGATCATTGGTCTTTGAGAATTCTCAGTCTGTCTCCAGATTCATTTCTGTTGCCAAGTACATATTTTCCAACCAATTTGCCCCCCTTTTTGTTGCCGTTTGCTTTCCAGTCACCTTTGACTATCAGGATATCCTGTTTGCACATTCTGTCACTTTCAGCTTGTAGTCGTACATGGAACTCATCCACCTCTTCCTCTTCTTCAGCTGTATTTGGAGCATATACCTGAATAATAGTTGTGTTGCTGGGCATTCCTAGCAGATGACTACAAATAAAGTGTTCACTGATTTGCACTGTTTCATTACAGTTCTTGCAAGTATCTTCTTAATTATAATTGCAACGCCATGGGGGGCGGAGCCTGATGTCCAGCGGGTAAGACGCTTCGCGTTGAAGCTCCCGAGAGGCCTACTTAGAATCCTGACTTAATACCTATACAAACTTACTATTTCGCTCCGAGCTGACCGGGGTACATCGGGGGGGATGGCGGCCCATAAAGCAGCGCACTTGGACTTCGGGTCTCCTTCTTCTTCTCACGGAAAACGCTCCAAAACAGAGGTGTCCTCCCCACAGAAGATGGCTCCATTTCGTGAAAACCCCGAAATGCACCTGGAGATTTTAGAGGAAATACGCGGCGTGAAGGAATTGGTGCAGTCCAATGGAGAAGCGCTTCGAGCCATGCGAGAAGACTTTGGAGTGCTCCAGGACCGACTTGAAAGTCTCTCATTACGGCAGGACAATATGGCGGGGGTCCTCGACTCGCACGTGGTGCGCTTGGGCAAACTGGACCAGGCTGAGCGCCAGATACAGAATCTTCAAAAGGAGTTAGAAGATAGCAATAATCGAGCCCGTCGCAACAATGTGAGGCTCATTGGAATACCGGAGGGGGTGGAAGCCGGAGATATAAGAGAATTCCTGCTCAAAACTCTTCCCTCCTTGCTGAAGATCACTTTTCATAGAGAACTGGAAATCGATCGTGCGCACCGTGTTCCTACCCACATGGCGCTCAACCGAACGACCCCCCGGCCTATTATCTTTCGCTTGCTACGATATCAACAAGTGGAACAAATTTTAAATGCTGCCCGGGCGAATCATCATTTGGAATTTGACGGTCACAAAGTCTCCTTCTTCCCTGATTTTACAAAGCCCACCGTTGACCGTCGGAAGAAACTCCTTGCTTTTCGCCCTCGACTTCAACAGCTACAGGCTCGCTTTGGCCTGTTGTATCCAGCGAAGCTCCGCGTGACTCTTCACAACCAAACCAGGACATTCGAAGATCCTGATCTACTGTCAACATTTTTGGACTCCAAAGAAGCAGAGCAGATGCGCTAATCCAAAAACTTGGACTTTTATCTGCCGGCTCTGTCCGCCATTTTGAAGGGCCCGATGCGGCGGTCATAGCCAAGCACAGAGACTACCTGGACTTTCTTTCTTTCTCTATATGACCTTTTGTTTTTTGGTCTCCTATCCCTCCATGATGTGTGCCTCGGTCGGATTCGGAGCACGAACAGTCCTACAGGTCATGTGGTTTTTTTTTTTTTTTCAATTTTGGCCTTCTCTGGGGTTTCTCCCCGCAGACACATGGTCGCCAGTAATTTCTGGGGTTTTGCTTCTTCTCTACCGCACTGCGGTTTTCTTTTTAATGTGGGGCGCTCCATTGTATTATCTTAGCCTATTTTCTTTCATGTCATATGTACAGCCAGATACAGTCAATATGAGGGACATTGTGAAATTATGTGCGCTATCATGCTCAGAACTTTTAATTTTCTGAATGGCCTTATGTAAAATTCTATCACTCAACATAAAAGGCATTAATAGTTCAATCAAAAGGAAGAAACTCCTTAGCTATCTTAGCCATGAGCATGCTGATTTTGTGTTTCTTCAGGAAACGCATCTAAACTCTGCTGCAACACTGCAACTCAATGCTAAGTCTAACATGGTGGCTGCCTATTTTCCCGCCGTTTCCAAACGGTGCGGGGTAGCCATTCTGGTTAAGAAGTCTTTGCAAGCTACTGTAATAGATACTAGCGCTGACAAGGAGGGTAGATGGGCCCGTGCACACCTTAAGGTTGGAGATAGTGAATTCATGTGTATTTGCATTTATGCCCCGAATGTAGACGACCCTGCTTACTATGCAAGTATTGCGCAGTTGGCATAGGCCTCTGCCAATGCTCCATCAATACTTGGTGGTGATTTTAATCAAGTGTTCCATCACTCTTTTCTTCTCAAACAAGGCGCTCGTTGGCTGGAAGATCCAGTACCGAGTAGACCTGTGTGACTAGACATAGAAGAGGATCTTTGCAAACCGATTCCTCTTACTTTTCTCCCTGGTATGACTCTCCCATCAGACTCCCACTATCCCCCAATGCTTTTAGACACTTTAGGTGCCTTTAATACTCTAATGCACTCTTTAGACTCCTGACTCTGTCCGTTCGACAGGCTCCCGCTTTGGTACAATACTTGATTTCGAGTACAACATAAGTCGATAGCGTGGAGCCCCTGGTACACTAGGGGCATTTGGATTCCTAGCCAGTTGTTCCATGATGATTGCTGGAAAACTTTTAGTGAATTGCAAACTGAATGTGGTCTCCCAGCGGGGCACTGCTTTCAGTCGAAGCAACTTCGGCATCGCCTTCGGAGTGCTAGGGTACTTCCGCCATCGGCATCCCCTATACAAGGTTGATCGGAGACTATCCGATCTATCGGTAGTTCCCCGGGTGTAGCATCCAATTTTACAAAACCTTATGTAATGCTATAACTAGCGATACCCCTATTGCGCAGAAAGCATGGGAGAGAGAATTGCATGTGACTTGACCTTGGAGCAATGGAGCCTTGTCTGGAGTAGAGTGACACGGGTTTCCCGATCCGCCTCACTCACTCAGACACTCTTCTTTCTAGCCCACCGGTGTTTTTACACTCCTGACAGATTAGCCAAATGGAACACTACTCAGGGCAATAGTTGTTGGACATCCCATGCGGCCATTGGCTCACTACCTCATGTTATGTATGAATGTCCCGCACTACAGTATTACTGGCGTCGGGTCTGGGGTCGTATCCAGTCTATTTTGCACTTTCAGGAGCCCCTTTCTTGGAGGATGGTGAGACTTCGCCCAGTTGCGGGGATCTCCTCTCTTCCAAAAACGGCTTACTTCCTTTTGGACTTTATGCTTGGCATTGCTATTTCCCTAATTAAGAAATACTGGAAAATAGCTCCCATCTGAGCCCCAATGCATGGTGGAATCATGTTTGTCTCTACAGTACATATGAACAAATACCTCGTATGTTTGCTTCCCCCGTTCAGACTTCTCATTATTGGTCTAAATGTAAGATGCTCAATGACTATGTACATTCTGCTAAATACTCTCATCTGACTGTCTAAATTTGTTTATATTTTGGTCCCGTGATCATTCTGTATCGTAGATACTCTTTTGACCGTTTTGATGTATAATCACTGTTAATTGGAAGCGCTCACATGCTGACCTAATCGGCTAGAGAAGAAGCATGGGGGTGGGGGGTAATTGGGTTTACTTTTCCTTATTGTATACTTGTTTTGTCTCCTTTGGTGTGTTTCTTTTGTTTGTTGCAAAATGAAAATAAAAGTTTAAAAAAAAAAATAATTGCAACGCCATTTCTTCTGTCTGTCTTTCATTTCCAGCATAGTATACCATGTGATCATCGGCTGCAAAGTGCCAGATGTAAGTCCATTTCAATAGGCTGTCACCCGGATCAAGTTGTACATGTCCCATTTCATTCTTGACCGCCTCCAGCCTTCCTTGGTTCATGCTTCGTACGTTCCATGTTCCAATGCATAAGACATCTTTGCAGCTTCTGACTCTCATTTCATGTGCAGCCACATCAGCAGTCAGATGTCACAAGGGTTTTGATCCAACAACATCATAAATGCTGACTTTACTCTGAAAAGTCTTCAGCTTCTCTCCAGTACCTAGTTGAGTGCCTTCTGACCTGGGGGTCTCATCTTCCACCACTACAGTACAATTTCTCTTGTTGTGAATATCCATTGGGTTTTCATGGCAAGATACGGAAGTAGATTGCCAGGCCTTTCTTCCATGCAGGCAATGCTAGTGATGGTGTCAATGTCACAAGAATGTGACTCGCTGCTGCCCAGATGGGTAGTTTGTCTTAGTCTGGCACCTCGGCTGAGATCTGTCCATCTTGCAAGATTCTGCAAATAGTTACATTACTGATTAGCTTAGCTCTCCGCATCATTGATGCACACAAGTCCTCACAGCACAAGCTGCAGGCCAAATGATGGGAGGAGGATGTATCAAAGGATAAATGAAAGGTGCAATGGAAGAAGTGGCAGAAAAATAGAGAAAGATGGGCATCCCGGAAAGCAAACAAAGACAGAGTGCAAGGAGATGGTAACGATGGTGGTCAACGGCGTAGAAAGCAGTGGATAAATCCAGGAGAATGATTATTAAAGGAAAGGACCCTGGCCTTCCTCATGAAAAGCTGATCTCTGTGGGATGGGAAGGGCAGAGTCCAGTTTGTAGTGGATTAAGAATGCCTTGAGATGGGAGAAAATCAAGGCCACAGAGAGAAAAGGTGCACTGTAGTGGTCTGGATGTGAATGGGAGGGAGGGTCTTTCTGTCCAACTACTGACCCTAGTAGTCTGCCACTCGCCCCCCCCCCTCCACCCCCCCCCCCTAGATATGAGTTAGTGGAAATGATTGAGGCACATTATCTGCCGGTCGTGTTTCAGATTAAATTCGGAGTGATATGGATGCTTTTTCAGTCTTTACATCTAAGCCTTATTGAGTTATCCACTTTAAAGTCTCCAGCCAAGATGCTCTTTGCTATTACAACCATTACTATTACTGTTGTTGTTGTTAAGTGCCGTCGAGTCGGAGTCGACTCATGGCGACCCTCTGGATAGCTATCCTAAATTGTGTTCGGTCTTCAGTCAGGCGGCTCATTGTTGACAGACTGGTACCCGTAGCTGCTGTTATTGTATCGATCCATCTCATTGCTGGCCTTCCTCTTTTGCGTTGACCTTCTATCTTGCCAAGCATAATGTCTTTCTCTAATGATCTCTCTCTTCGCATGATGTGTCCAAAGTATGAAAGTCGAAGTCTTGTCATCTGAGCTTCTAAAGAAAACTTAGGTTTGATCTCCTCTAGTACCGACTGGTTTGTTCTTCGGGCAGTCCATGGTAATCACAGTATTCGCCGCCAGCACCATAATTCAAAGGCATCAATTTTCTTCCTGTCTATCTTTTTCACTGTCCAGCTTTCACATCCATATGATGTTATTGAAAATACCATGGCTTGAACAAGTCAAATCTTTGTATGGAGAGAGACATCTCTGCTCTTAAGAATCTTATCTAGGTCTTTCATAGCCATTCTGCCAAGAGCAATGCGTCATCTGATTTCTTAACTGCTTGTTGCTTCTTTATTGATAGTTGATCCAAGTAGGTTAAAGTTGTTCACAATTTCAATTTCTTCTCCTTGAACGATGAACCTGTTGATTTATGATCTTTGTCTTCTTTACATTAAGGTGCAGGCCCATTTTGAGACTATGTTCTTTGATTGTGAGAAGCAAATGTTTCAGATCATCTTCACTTTCAGCCATAGCGAAGGTTGTTGATGAGTCTTCCACCAATCTTCACACCTCTGTTGTCTTCATACAATCCTGCTTCTCTGATGATTTGTTCTGCATATAAATTAAACAGGTAGGGGGAAAGTATGCAGTCTTGTCTTACACCTTTGCTTATTTTAAACCATTCTGTTTCTCCTTGTTCCGTTCGAACTGTTGCTTCTTGATCAAAGTACAGATTGCGCAAGAGAACGATCAGGTGTTCTGGTATACCCATGCTTCTTAATGTGGCCCAGAGTTTCTCATGGTTTACACAGTCAAAAGCCTTGCTATAGTCGATAAAGCACAAATAGATATCCTTTTGGTATTCTTTAGTCTTTTCAAGGATCCATCTCACATCCGCAATGATGTCTCTCGTTCCTCGCCTTTTCCTGAACCCTGCTTGCACTTCAGGTAGTTCTTGTTCCAGGTATGGTTGTAGTCTCTTTTGAATAATCTTCAGTAGAATCTTGCTGGCATATGGGATCAGAGCGATTGTGCGATAATATTCACAGTCAGTTGGATCACGTTTCTTTAGTATTGGTATAAACACAGATCTTTTCCAGTCAGTTGGCCATGATGTTGTCTTCCATATTTCTTGGCAGAGCCTTGTGAGTACGGTAACAGCTGCATCAGATTGCTGCAATACTTCTATGGGAATGCTATCAATGCCTGGTGCTTTGTTCTTTGATAAGGCTTTCAATGCTGCTTCAACTTCTTTCATCACCAATGGTTCCTGATCATAAGGTACAGGTTGAAACGGCTGTTGGTCCACTTGATCTTTATCATATAAAAACTCCTGTATATTCCTTCCACCTTTTGCAGCGCTATACATAAATGTAAGAGACAGTCCCTGCTCATCAGAGCTTACAATCTAATCAAGACAAAGAGTGTTACAGAAACAGGGGACTAGAGTACGGTAAGATACACATAATGTGGTGAAGAAGAGAGGGAGGGGCATCGGAATCCAAAAGCAGCCTTTTTGTGCCGCTCAGTATGTTTGGTTGTGCCATAACTTCAGCTGGCCCAGTTATCCAAAACTAGAAACCATGGTCTGTCTTTTGTTCACCCCCAAGCTCTGGACTCTGTTACTGTCTCCTCTTCATGAACTGTCTGATCTACTTGATTTCAGACTTCTTAAGTCAGCAGTTTATAGGGAGGCATTTAATGAAGGTAGTACAATACTAGCCAGTGCGTGTGAATATTTGCTGGTTTGTTTTGTATTTTAACAATGTGTATTCTTTTTAGTGTAACCCACTGAGAACATAGGATTAGTGGAATATAAACGTTCTGTGATTTTCTGGGCTATGCCTGTTTCTGTTCTACTCCAGCTGAGGCCAAGAGTGGGCAGATTTGGCAGAATATAAATGTGTTAAATAACTTGAACCATTCATCTAATTTCAATCCAATTTCTACCACAGATTTTGGAACCTCCAGCGACCTACAGCTCATGTACATTTGACAACTTTGACACTTGAAATTTCCCCTTCTTTTCATTTTTTGTAGAGTGACTAACTTGGTTGTAGACTGAGGGGACATCAAAGCACATTGTTATATCATGGAGCATTTTTAGAGCTGCCCTACCGGCCGCTGATTTGACATGAATTATTTTGAAAGCTTATTCTTCTCAAGAAGGAAACTGCTCAATCATCGTCTTCATTACTTTTCCTCCCAGCACTTTTTGTCTCCTGAATCTTATCGGTTTCGATTTCAATTGGAACCTAAGCTAGGGTCTGGCACTATGAACCTTCTTCCAAAGTCTCAAGTGATTTATTTCTCTTCCCAAAATACCCTACTCTAATCATTGCAACAGTCCTCAGTAGGGATGATGTGCCAGAACCGTTTTTTTTTTTTCTTCCAGACCCTGCAATTATGGATTTGGAAATCTGGCCACTAGGTGTCGACATTGTCCCATAACTAACTCCCTCCCTCGCAGGCGCTTTGCACACTGCCTCAGCAGCACCCACAGTTCCGGTCAATCTTAGAAACTTAAGAACCAAAGCAGGAATTGAACCCAGGTCTATCCAGCACTGTGATAGTCCTTCCTGTTTTTCTTTCCATTTTGCTCATTGCTCTCTTCATACTTTGCTTTACTGTTTTGGCCTATGCTCTGCTTGCATACTTCCAGGTATCATTGCATTTCTATTGGTGTTTATTTCTTTTGAATGTTTGTTTTTTTTTTGTAACTCATCCAACTTATTATACGTTCCTCTATTAGCAAGCGCCCCCCTGGTGGTAGCATTTTTTTTTCTCTTAATTGATTTTGGATTTGGGATATTTTAATTCTCTTTGTATTGGTAAAATCTAAGTAAGCTGCTATTTTATAAAAGAAAACGTGAACACAGTACTCCAGTCTGATTCTGGGCTGCTACAGCCGCGAAGGAGATCTTCAGAAATCAGAAAATGTACTAGGAACAATGCTGGAAAATGAGATTTAAAGCAAAAACTGCTTAATATCGGCATCCCATAGCTTTGCTTTCTTCACTTCCACCTTTTCCTG
The DNA here is from genome assembly GCA_033557465.1 of Ichthyophis bannanicus. NCBI lineage: Eukaryota > Metazoa > Chordata > Amphibia > Gymnophiona > Ichthyophiidae > Ichthyophis > Ichthyophis bannanicus. The sequence continues at coordinate 33,901,768 of CM066047.1, read as the reverse complement.
TGACAGAGCAGTTTTGATTCTCCTCCAGACCCTTACTGCACGATGTCTCGGGATCTCCTACAGTATATTGTACTACTCTGTACTCTACGCATGGCTCAGATACGTCAGTACCCAGCCCGGCCGGATGGCATGCTTTAAATGGTATTCGTTTCCATTGCGCTGCCGGTCTGTGGGAGGGAGATGTGGATATAAAGCAGGGGCAGCTCCCAGAGAGACACAGAGAAACCGATTCACAGCTCCGACCTCAGCTCGCAGACAATTTCTGTGTTCTCGTAAGCTGCTTGGAGGAAAGTGAGAGGCAGCATCTAGCAAAGCCCTGGGAAGAGGCAGCAGATCCTAAAGCAGAGAATCCCCTCCTGGTTCCCAGGGAAAGGACTGAACAACAAAAAGGAAAGAGCCTGGGACAGATCCTGCGACGTCTGAAAGAGCTGCGCTGAAAGTCACTGCAAAAATTCTCTCTGTGTCCCGTGAGAGAAAGGGAACTTACTGATCACAGATCCGAATCTGTCACAAGAAAGGGAAAATTATGGCAACCAAGCAGACGGAGGTTCTGGGGACCTGCTGCGAGTACCAAGATCTTCTGACTCGCTGCCTGTATATCAATGAGGAATTCCCCCAGCCCATCCGAGCCAAGACACCCAGAGGAAAACTGAGGAGACCCAGTGAGTCCTGGCTTCACTCCCAGTCAGTCACCTTCGATGAGATCCAGGAGGTGGAGGAGGAAGGGGTTTCCCCCACAGAGGAGGAGAAAGCCAAGAAAGCCTTCCTGCAGTCTCTGGAGGGGCTGAGGAGAAGCACCCAGAACCTGCACCTGCACAGAGAGAAATTCAGCAGCTGCTCCAAAATGAGTCCCAGCCTGGACTCTAGTGACTCTGACTCTGCTGAATCCTAGTGACCCTCAGCCTCTCGCACAGAAGGATGGTCGCCTTTCAGGAACACGTCTGTAACCCTTCACCTCGCAGCTCAGAGGGGAGAGGATCTCTAGAAATGAGCTCTCAGAAGAGGAACCGTTGCAGATCTCAGACAAGAGAGGTGTTCACAGACCAACACTAGACTCGTTTCCTCTCTGAGTGGAACTAGTCAGCAGCCAGTGACAACAGCGACAGGGAAAGACTGAGCCAGACGAGAACCAGAAGCCCGGCCAGCATCTGTCTTTGGGTTTTACTGTGGCCCTGGGGGTTAAACCAGCTTGAAGGGGCCAGATCCTGAGAGACATTTCCAGCAGGGAGCAGAATGATTTCCAGAGAGACTTGGAGTGTTTCTTAGATATTCTGAGGATTCGATTACAGAATTTTATATTTAAATGCATTGAGCACATTTTAGTTTTGTACTTGTCTTTTGTGGCGTTTATTTTATGTCTATTGATATATTTATTTCTTCATTTTCATACGACTATTAAAATTATTTGTTTTATAATAACTGGAGACCCTTCTGTGATATCATTATCTGGTTTCTGCTCATCTATTTATAACATAGGATTTATATGCAAAGTTCGGGTAATCAATACAGCATTTAAACATTACATCCTTAGCTTAGACTTGTAACATTACCTATGAATACAGTTAGGCAGCGCTGGCATGTTACCAAGTTCCAGGAGGAAGACGTTTGGCCAGTTCAAGTACTTGTAGTCTCTTATTCTATCTACTGCATCAGACCAGGGCTGTCAGCCACTTCCAGTCCCTGGATGTCTAACTGGCAGCTCTAGATAGGTGAAATCCTCACCCCTCTGATTTTTGATTGTGCTTTGGGGGGTGCTGTTAACGGAACTATCATCATTTCATCAACTTCTCTGTCTAAGGATATCCTCCTTGCAGCAAGGCAGCTGTAACCTGTTCACATGAGGTCCCATGGCACTTAAATGCATCTGGGTAATAATTTCACCTCCACGCATCAGTTTCCTAGTCTGTGGATAAGCACAGTGCAGTGAACCCTCTTGAGTCTCAGGAGCAGAATGATTGGGCCAGAGTTGGTCTCCAAGTATAAAGTGTTATTTGAAAGGAACTCGCCACCCAGAAGGAATCCCTTGGAAAGTTGTTTATTTTTTTTAGTAAGAACTTGCCATACAGGAGAAAAGGGAGTCACTGCTTCATTTTTATAGATTTGTTTTTGAGGGTGCCAGATCTGGCCACCAGGAAGAAGGGTAGTCAAATTTCAAAAAGATACATACTGCTTAAATTGGATAGTCAAAATTTAATGTTGGAGAGGTTTTTTTCCATTATCGTTGAGTTACCTAGACTTTTATGAGACTAGTGGTCTGATATATGAAACCTTTTTTTTATCCTATAAAGAAAGAGGGAAAATTTAGTCTTCGTACAGGTGTTACTATGGCATACCAACTTGCATGAACTGATCTTAGACGCTAAGCATGTTCAGGCTTGGTTAGTACTTGGATGAGAGACCACCGTGGAATACCAGGGGCTGTGGGATTACTGTGTGTAAAAGACATGGCAATCTACATCTGCTCACACCTTGTCAAGAAAACCCAGGAGATAATCACAACATAGATAAATATCCAGAGAGTTGACATGGACTTGATGTCACTTAACAACAATAAATCAGGTCCTATGGTTGGTGCCTACTACTGGGCCATGAGGGGCATGGTGACTCCAGATTTCCTCCCCCCACCCAAATTTTTTAAATCAGCAGCCACTTCAGCAATGTTTGGGGTCTCTTAAAGTGCCATTTGCACATGCCCTCACAGCCTGTATCTCCTGCCCCTTCCGAGATGACTTCCTGACAGAGGGGGCAGGAAATTACATGGAAGTTACATGGCCGCCCATTAAAAAAAAATTGTAGGGGTCAGGGGTCACCATGCCTCTTGCTAGGACTTGCCAGCCACGGAAACGTGAGCTTGTGTGGGGGCACTTTTAAGGCCTGCCACGGTGCTAATGCTCCATTGAGGGATCACCAGACTACCCCCTCTCCCAGGTGAGAAGATGGAGGGGCGATGGCACGGCGCATCATGGGGCAGCAGAGTAGGCTGCCGTAAATTTAACTCCATCCCTATTGCAGCCCACTTCTTAGACAGCAGCCAAGAGCAGGATCTGAAGCTAAGCAGGGTTACGCCTGACTAGGACTTAGATGGAGACCACCTTGGAACAGCAAGAGCTATAAACTCACTGCACCGAAGAAAGTCCTGGCAAACAACTTCCAGTTACATCTCGCCAAGAAAACCCAGGGGCTCGGTCGCCAGGGGTGAGCATTGATTTCACGGCAGACATTGCATTGCAACTTGAGGAGTGCTCAGCTGTCGGGTTTTTAAAGGGACCTTTTTAGGTATCTAATTCCATAATTTAGGCAACTAATCCCTTTAAAAATTGACTCTGGTATTGAACATAGAACAGCTGGCTTAAGCCCAGAGCTGTGAATATAGGTTCGTGGCACCAGATTCGAACCCTGGTTCTAAATGAACTCCCATTTACTAAATAAACAATTTCATGAAAGAAAGGGGGAAGTGTGATAAAATCTGTTCACAGAGAAAACAGAAGACAGCAGGCTGAGAGAGTTTTTAATATTAGAAATGTTCAAGAGAAGAGTCACATGGCAAGAGAAACTGCCAAAGAAATGGTGAGAGAAAATTAGTATCAAGAAGCAAAGATTGAAATTCCCATGTAAGGTCACAGAGGAGACTCAAAGGTGAGCTGACTTTACATTAACCTCTGAAAGACAGGCCAATGCAGAAACCTAGTGCAGCCTTTAAGCACAGATAAGAACATAAGATATGCCATACTGGGTCAGACCAAGGTCCATCAAGCCCAGTATCCTGTTTCCAACAGTGGCCAATCTAGGTCATACATACCTAGCAGTTTCCCCAAAAGACACAGGTTCCACAATGCTTGTACTAGGTCAAGCATTGATATCCTGGGTCCCTTCTTAATAATGGTTTATGGAACTTTCCTCCAGGAACTTGTCCAAACCTTTTCTAAACCCAGCTACACTAACAGCCTTTACTACATCCTCCGGTAACAAATTCCAGAGTTTGATTACACGTTGAGTGAAAAAATATTTTCTTTTATTAGTCTTTTTTTTTTTTTAATTTATATTTTATAGCATATACAACAGATCAAGAACAACTTGAACATAGAAAAACAATAACACTTGCCAAAGAAAATTTTGATACACAATTTCCATACAGATTCAAAGCAAGGATTATTCATTAGCCCACTATAAGAGGGGGAGAATTAATAGCAATAAAAATATAAGGGGGAAAACCCCCTGTAAATTGCCATAGGAAAAAAACAAGACAACGGTAGTGCTTGAAGGATGTCAAAATACATATGGGTGTATATAACCTACTCAAGAAGAAGAAGAAATAGGCAATTGATTAGAAACAAAAGCAGAGAGGTCCTCAGGAGAAAGAAAAACATATTTATGGGAGTTATGCATGATCACACATTTGCAGGGAAATCTTAACATGAAAGTAGCACCAATGCGAACCACCCCAGGCCTCAACAAAAGAAAGGCTCTCCGACACTTCTGCGTCTCTCTGGATACATCCAGGAAAAGAATTTTTTTTTTTCCCATAAAACAAATTTTGCTCTCTTTTTATAAAATAACTTCAATAACCATTCTCTATCCGACGATAATGCTAAGGTAACAAGCAAAGTAGAAACAGGTATGTCCTCCTCTTTAGGAGTACAAAGCAAATCAGAGACATTGAGAGAGTCTTACTCTAAAGGACCCATAATTACTTTCCCGTCCTTCTTCCCCGAAGGGAGATAGTATATCTTTGAAACTGGGGGCACCAACTCAACAGGCACAGAAAGTATCTCCTGCAAATATTTCTTAAATAAGTTGAGAGGAGCTACACCGATAATAATGGGAAAGTTCAACAACCGAATATTCGAAGACCGAACCGCATTCTCCAATGACTCCGTTTTAAGTCTCAAAACGGTGTTCTCCTTAACCAAAGAGGCCATAAGGTCAGAGACTTTTTCAAGCTTTTGATCGTGCAACAATTTCTTGGATATCAGTTTTAACCACATGAATGGATTTCTCGAGAGCGACAGCCCTCGAAGAATATGAAGATAATTGCTGAGCCACAACAGTAGATAAATAGGAAATTGCATCCCAGATGCTATCCAGAGTCACAGATTCGGGACGAACCAATTGAGGAAATACAGGCCTGGAACTTGGAGAACCTTCCTCCTCGAAGGAAATTGCCGCTTGAGCAGGATCTCCACTGCTAGATAACGATATCACTGCAACGACAGCCTGAAGATCCCCTGTTAACCCGCCGTCAGTCTCCGGAAGCGAGACCCGCTCCGACGGCACAGCAACCACCACTTCGGATGCTGCTTATACGTCTCTCACCATCCGGGCAACCGCAGTAGCTGGGGAAGCAGGCGGTACACGCCCATCTGGGGAGAGCGAGATGTCAAGGGGTGACGATGCCAATCCAACCTCCTTCATGGGCGTCTCAAAGCCCGCTCGAATCCCCTGAACCTGATCCTTCGATAGCTGCACGTATCGATCCATGGGTCCCTCTCCATTAGGCAACGGCTCCGCGGGAACAGCCTTAGATTTGCCCTTTCTCTTAGGCATTGCAGCTAGACCTTCACTGCCGCCATCTTGGAAGAAAAGCCTTCTATTATTAGTCTTAAATAGTTTACCCTGTAGCTTTTAAGCACAATTACTGCTACTGTAAAATGCAGAGAAGAGCTGATGCGTGTGTAAACAGTGATGGAAAAACTAGTGCACAATTAATGCTAAGAGTATTTAAATTATAGGCAAATGAGCTGCACATAATAAACTGGTATACAAATATTCAAACTGATGCAGGTAGAATATGCCTTATATGGGACTCTGAGCCTACCAGGTGCATCCCAGGATGCACCGGGCAGGGCCAGGCGCTGACATTTTTTCATGATAGCGGGGCAAGACAGGAGCACACGGGCAGTTCTCCCTTCTTCTTTTTTTCAAAAGGTACCAGGAGGGGTGTGGGGGGGTTTTGGGCCTCTGGGCCACCAGGATTTGCTTTCTGTTAGGATCACTGGCCTCCGACAGTATTTTTACTTATTTATTTGTTTTATTGGTTTTATATACCGCACTATTTCACATTCAGTGCGGTTTACAGGGAACAGGAACAGAGCTTACATAGAACAAGTTAGATAACATAGTAACTTACTTAGAACAACCTTAAGAACAATCAATCAGTGTTAAAATAGAACATATTTAGTGCAATACAAAATAGAATGGAGGTTAACAGAGTAACCACATATAACTTAGGTAGCTATAACTTGGGCCATAGCAGGGACTCTATAAATGTAATTATATAATATAAATGAGCATCAGAGAAGGTTTGAGGGTTTGACTGAAGGGGTTGTTGGCATGCAGTAATTTAAGTTACCTGTTCATAGCATAGTTGAAGCAGATGTGTCTTTAGATGTTTTCTGAAAGTAGATAGGTCAGAGATAGCATGGATAGGGGTTGGGGGAGAGAGTTCCAGCGAGATGGTGCATATAATTTGAATGCTTGCTCATTTACAAATTGTGAACTCTTTCTTACTATAGAAGGGGCTAAAAGTGTTTGACATGGTGGATCTTCTTTATCTGATGACAACTGTCCATTGTAGTCTCATTAAGGCCAGTCGCTGAGAGGTTGTGTAGAATTTTGAATGTTTATAATGAGAGCCTTATACTTGAGATGAACAACAACGGGGAGCCAATGGAGCTGTTTCAGGATTTGGGGTGATTGTTTTTGTATCTTGAGGCTTCAACGAGGGTTTGTGCTGCCGTTTTCATTGCCATTTGAAGGGGATGAATTGCATAATCTGGAATACCATAGAGAGTGATGTTTGCAAAGTCAAAATGTGAGGTAATCAATGCTTGGAAAATTGTCCGGAAGTCAACGGCTTCAAGCATGGGACGGAGTTGGCGAAGGGGCCATGATTTTAGGTATATTGCTCTGATAGTATTTTTTTTATATGTGGCTCCATTGTCAAATATTGGTCTAAGGTGATTCCCAAGTATTGTAATTCTTGCTAGGTCTTATCTCAGTATCCCTCACTGGTAAGGTGGGAGCAGGGGCGGCTCAAGGCAATCTGCTGCCTGAGGCGAAGAATGAGATGGCGCCCCCCCCCCCCCACCCTTAGAGGGGGGTGGGGCTTTTTCAGAACTCCAATCAGGGACTGAACCAAACCAAAAAGCCAATTAGATTATATGGAGGAAATGCAAGATGTCTGCACACAGGGCCGTACCAAGCTGCAATTGCACCCGGTTTTTTTCATGGCGGCATTGGCAACAGGGAAAGAGCAGGTAGCGCTGGACGGAGGTATGGGGAAGAGGAGGGGGGGCATGTGCCTGATCTGAAAGGCGCCGGCACTTTAAGCAGATCTGTCCCTCCCTACTCTGACATCGCGTCAGAGGAGGGAGGGACCAGACCTGCTAAAAGTGCTGCAAAAAGGCTTGGTGGGCATATTTCGGCTGCCTGCTGTTGTCCTGCCAGCAGCAGCAGGGCAACAGCAGACAGCCGAAATATGCCCCCCCCCCCCTCAAGCCTTTGCGCCCTGTGTGGCTGCACCGCTTGCACAGGGCTAGGTACGGTCCTGTTTGCACACCAAGGAACTAAAAGAGAGCAAGAACTAACAGCACAGTTTATAAAACTAAACTAAACTATAACTCATTTTTATTTTGTTGTTATAAACTGTTATGGTTCTTGCTTTTTCTTTTTCAACATATATTTTGCATCCACAGTAGGTGCAGAGCAGAACCAGAACATTCACCCACAGAACTCAATATTTAAAAAGAATATATGATTCTGATCATCTCACTAACAACAACAACAACCGCTATTCTCCAGTACCAGGCATATTGTGAACTAATACAAAACCCTACGACAAAGAGCAAACCTACCATACCATACCATATCAGCACAAACTTCCAAAACTCACATAAGGAGCCCATCCAAAAAAGTGTCACTGTAAATACTACAGTGGACCCTGGAACATCTATACACCTATTTGAAAAGCTGAACAAGTCAAATTACTACAGTACAGTATAGATCGTTATGTAAAAACGCCATGTTAACAGAACACCTGACCTCAGTTACACACTCGCAACATCGACCCTCACCAAGTACAGAATAAGTGATCATAATCTAAAGTAAAAATACAAATATGTAGACAAAATTTAAACTGAAACCCCAAGAAGCCAGAGTCCACATGCAGTGCAACATCAGATAAATAAGAGATGCAGCTCCCCAATACTGTGCAAAATATAAAAATAGCACAAAGTCCAATCACTAAAATTTAAATAAAATTATTTTTTCTACCTTTTGTTGTCTGACCAATTTATTCTCTGATCATGCTGGTCCCGATCTGAGGCTTCTGCTTTCCTGTCTTCTCTTAGCTCTCTTTCTGTGGTCTATGGTCCATCTGCCATTTCTTATCTCTTCTTTTGTTTTCTTCACTTCTTTCCATCAGCCTATTTCCAGTCCCCGTAACCCTTCCCAGTATCAGCCCCTTTCCAGTCCTCACTCCCAGTACCTTCCAATGTCAACTTGCATTCCCATGACTGCCACTGGTGTCCATTCCCTTCCAGTCTCCCTCCTTCCCCACTGTCCAGCTCCTTTTAGTCCAAATACCATGGCAGCCCCTCTCAGCATCCACTCCCTTCCAGTCCCATTCTCCCATCCCTTCGATCAGCCCATTTCTAGCCCTAGCCCCCAGTTTTCTTCCAAGGCCAGCAGCTCTATCCTCCCCTCCCCACAATCAGCCCATTCCCAGTTGAAGCCCCCCCCAATCAGCTCACTTCCAGTGCTAGCCATCCCTAATCAGCCCATTACCAGTCATACCCCCCCATCAGCACATTACCAGTGCTAGTCCCCCCTCAGCTCATTACCAGTCCCAACCCCCCCCCCCCCCGATCAGTCATTCCTAGTCCTAGCCTTCCCTAATCAACCCATTACCAGTCCTAGCCCCCCCCATCGGCCCATTATAATCCTAACCCGCACTGTCTCTCCCCTCTGTCCAGCATTTATCCCCTGTCTGTCCAGCATTTGCCCCCGTCTCTCCCCTTTGTCTAGTATTTGTCCCCTATCTCCCCCTTTGCCCCATCTCTCACCTTTTGTCTCTCCATGTCCTCCTCCTGTCCCCACTCCCTCCCCCTGCACCTCTCATCCAGCGGTGGCGGGGGCACTCTGGCTGTTTTAATTTTAGATTTTTCTGCCTCTGCCTTCCTGCTGCATTTTTTTTCCTCAAGAATGCTTGCAGCAAAAAAAAAAAAAGTGGTGGGAAGGCATAGGCAGGGCAGAGGTGGCAAAATCTAAAATTAAAACAACTGGAGTGCCACCGCCGCACAAATTAGCCTGATCGCTTGCAGCGATCAGGCTGATTTGTTCGATGCCGGTTGTTCCTGCTGGATGACGGGGAACCCTTGTCAATTCCCTTCCAGCCCTCTCCCTCCCCCCTCTGTCAGCCCCCCTTCCTCCATCCATCCTTCCATGTCAGCCCCCCTCCCTCCATCCCTGTCAGCCCTACCTCCCTCCATACATCCATGTTGGCTGGCCTCCCTCCCTCCATACATCCATGTCAGCCCCGTTGCAGATTATCCCCTGTGCCTCTGTCTTCTGCAGCCGCGGCTTCCTGCCTTTTAGGGAACCGCGGCTGTGCCGGTGAAGCCATTGCGGAGCCTTTCTGTCTCTCGATGGGCTCCGTGCAGCATTGTCCCGCCTCCAAAGGAAGTTGTTTACCACTTCCTTTGGAGGCGGGGCAATGCTGCACGGAGCCCATCGAGAGACGGGAAGGCTCCGCAACGGCTTCACCTGCACAGCCGTGATTCCCTAAGAGGCAGGGATCTGCGGCTGCAGAAGAAGGGAGGCGGTGAGTTTGCTGCTGCTGCTGAGAAGCGGACTCGGCAGCAGCAACAACTTGTGTGCTTTTTTTTTTTTTTTTTAAGTTTTAACTTGAAGGTGAAGTGAGGCGGCTGTTTTGGGGGCATTTGTCTCCCTCAAAACTTTGCCGCTTGAGGCAACCGCCTCACTTCGCCTCATTATAGAGCCGCCCCTGGGTGGGAGGGAGTATGAATGAAGGGTCCTTAGTGATGAAGAGAGCCTCGGATTTCTTACAGTTAACTTTTAAGTTATGTAGAATCAGTCAGTCAGATACTGCATTGAAACAGTCAATGATTTTAGAGTAGTTTGGGTTGACTGTAGAGAAGGGAGCATGAAGAAGCACATCGTTGGCATAAATGTGGTAGAGAATGTTGAATGATTTAATTTTGGAGCAAATAGGCTGAATGTAAATATTAAACAGTAGGGCTGATAGTGAGTATCCTTGTGGGACTGCTTTTGTTTGTACATAACTGGATGATGTTTGCATACCTAGGTGTACTGTTTGCTGTCGGTCAGAGAGGTGAGATCTGCACCAGTCTAAGACTAGGTTCTGAATGCTAATCAGCTGCAGCCAGGCTAGGAGGAGATTGTGGGACACAGTGTCAAAGGCAGACTCAATGTCAAGAGTAGAATAAATCCTTGCTTGGATTTGTTCATGCCTACGATTAGATTGTTCATTAGTGTGACAAGCAGCGTCTCTACACCATGCTGTAGGCGAAATCCATGTTGGTTATCATCAAGTGGATAATGGGCATCGATGTGATCCTGAATTTGTTGCTGTACAATCTTCTCCGTTACCTTGGCCAGGAAGGGCAGGCTTGTAATAGCTCTGTAGGATTTTTGCGTCTGTCGGATCAAGTTTAGGTTTCTTGAGTAGGGATGGATGCAGCTTTTAGAGAGGCTGGAGAAAGAGATCTTTATAAGGTGGTGGATGTATGCACTTAGCCCAGAGCATTCTGATCTGATCCAAAAAGACGGGCCTGGGTCTGTTGGAGAGGTCGTAGTGTTAAGACTTCTTATTATACACTCTGTTTGTTCTCTTGAATAAGGGTGGAAAGCTCTTAGCGCAGGAATGGTGGGATCGTTGTTTTGTGTAGCAGAAGTCACAGTTGTCTGGTTGTTGAGACCATTGTTAGTAGGCATGAGGGTACTGGATAAGGGTAATATGTTATCTGTGTATAGATGAATGGCTGCTGCAGAAGTGTTGTAAGGATTAGCCATATTGGCTTTGCTCTTAAAGTAGTTAGCGAAGACCTGCAGGTGTGGTGTATTTTCAGTGTATTGCCTTGTGTTGTCTTTGATTAGTGACTAGGTGATGCTGAAAAGCTCCCGGGGTCTGTTGATAGAACGCATAAGGAGGTTGGTATGGTGTTCTCTTCTCAAATTAATTGCGTTACGATGCTCTTGTAAAGTCTTCCTATATGGCATTGGGGGCTTTCCCTGATGCCTAGATCATCGGAGCGGAGTTTGACATTTTCTCCTCAGATGATCCAGGCATCTCAGAAGTCCCTGATGTCGTCAAAATTTTGTCGGGGCTCCTATGCAAATTATCCACGTGGTTCCCATTTCTCTGGGAGAGCATGCCAAACTTGTGCCAACTTCTTGTGCACATGTGTTTGGCTTGCTCTTCCAGTTAAACTGTGTGCAAAATGGCAGCATATGCAAATGAGCCATCCGTTTTTCTGCATGCCTACACTGAAGTCATGCACTATCGATGTGCTGCAAATAGGCGTAAAACGTTGATAGAGTATGACTTCAGCACTGGCTTTTGCATCGGCCTGAAAATAGGTAGTAAAAAAAAAAGCAAAAAACGGCAGTGTGCACAGACCTCTTGTTTCCTTTTTTTTTTCTTGTTTCAATTCATGAAGAAAGTGACAAACATTGAATCCAAAACAAGCTGAAACCTTCCCAAGCCTTCTTCTTTATTCCTTCTGGCCCTCACTCCCCCCCCCCTCCTTTTTATGACATCCATTGACCTGTAAATTCACCATGGGGCAAGAGTGATTCCCTGCCCCTCCTTCACTGCCGATGCAGTAATGCAAATGGGGCTGACCGATCCGAGGCTGGTGCTTTTGGTATTACCATGTTGGTGGGGAGGCAATGACCAGGAATCAGTCCTGTCCAGTAAACAGTTTTACCCCAGTCATGGGCCCATTAAAGGGACAATCTAGGAAGCGAGTGCTAGAAAGGATGGGAAGAGGGCCCAAAAGGGGTTGCTTTTTGTTTCCTTCCTATGCAAATGCATCCTTAATTAGTTGGCAATAAACACTAAGAATTTTAATTTTCTGGTCATTTTGTTTTAAAATAGAAATGAAAAACAGGAAATTTTGAAGTACGTTTTTGGGGTGTTTTTTCCATTTCAAACAAAAGCACACCTGCAAAGCGAAAGCAAAGACCGGTGAAAAACATTCAAGAGGGAAAAAAGAAATTTACCTACCAGAGAGCTTAAAAATCCAAGAGCCAACAGTCATACAGCAAGTATGGGTAAAAGCCAGAATCCAAAGGTTTGCTTATCGGACAGCAGCTTTTATTGAGTTTTGGGATCGTACATGCTATACATACCGTTAATTCATTAGTTCCGAGACCAGGTTTTCAATTTGTCTTCTGAAGGAAAATTGGGCTTATAAAATAGCGAAGAACAACTTTTTAAAGCAATTTGTCCATGTACATCGGCATTATATATTGGCTCTTCCGCAACCTGTCTCTTTTTTTAATTTTATATTTATGCAAGTTTTTTGCAAATTTACAAGCCAACAACAACTTGATCATGAAATGTGAGTCTCCATAGCAACAACATATATCAGGAAAACTGCCAAAGCAGAACATAAGAAAATTAAACACAGCGGATACCCATCTCCTAGCCCACAAATAGGAGATCCAAGATGTATAATTAGAAATCAAACATATCAGCTTTTAAAAGGAAAACTGAAATGGGTACGACCAGCCTTGTTCTATAACCTGGGTAGGAGAGTCAGTGCTCCCATCATAAAAAAGATTCGTGGGCATATAGAAAGGAAACCAACTAAGAAGGAAAATAAAAAATAAACGATTGCCCCTGGAACTTCACAAGACATTTACAAGGATATTTTGGTAGTATATTCAGAAAGGAAAGGATGGATTTTGGTGGTGATACAGAGAAAGAAACAAGTTTTTGTAGTGTGTTGGATGTGTGTGGAGAAGAAGAAAGAGGAGATGAAATTGACCCCGGTGTTTATGGGTTGAGGGCGGTGTTCACAGAGATGGGAAACTGAGACAGAAGGACGTGGGTTTGGGAGGAAAGAATTTCGTCCTGTAACAATGGGACATCTATGCAGTAATGTCAGACAAGCATGCAGAGATGTGACACTGAATGCTGGGTGTAGACAATGATGCAAAGAAACGGATCTGAAGGTCCTCGGCATAAAGATGGTAATGAAAGCAGAGCTGTCAAGTTACCCAGTTCAAGAGGGAGGTTTTAGGCCAGTTCTGTATTTCAGGCAACCCTATGCTGAGGCATTATGAGATGTGTAGTACTGATTTCAATGAGCAAAATCAAGAAATGCAAGACACCTTGGTGGAAGCTCTGTGAAAGACATTATGGGAGGCCAAAACTGCAAGAGAATGAGAGAAGAGAAAGCATGATCTTGTCTTGTCCTGTATAGCTATTCTGCCAAGAGTTCAGACTGATGATAAGATAAGAGCAGAGGAGGTTAATTAGTTAAGTGCCATTTGAGTTGGTTTAGACTCATGGCAACCCTCTGGATAGCTGTCCTAAACTCTATTTGGTCTTCAATCAGGCAGCTTATTGATTAGAGTGGCATCCATAGCTGCTGTTATTTGATCGATCAATCTCATTGCTGACCTTCCTCTTTTGCGTTGACATTCAACTTTTCCAGCTTTACTTTACTTTACTCGGTCATTTGATTAACCGCCCAAGCAGGGGCATCAGGGCGGTGTACAATAAATCGAATAGGCTGCAATAGATAGGAAAAGAACACTACTTATTGACAGGAAAGCGGAGGAGACAGAGCACACAAACAGGAAGAAGGGTCATGGGACAGTAGTAGACTGATCCAGGGTTGAGGATAGGTCAAAGGCGAGGCCAAAGAAGTGGGTCTTCACAATGCCTTAAACCTTGAGTAGGACTGCTCAGCGTGGAGGAGGAGTGGGAGGGAGCTTCACAGTGCTGGACCAAGGAAGAAAAATGCTGAATGATGTGTTGGCTCAAGGCGAGCATGAGCTGGAGATGGGAGGGATAGGCGGTCATTGTGTATGGAGCGCAAAGCGCGGGGAGGAATGTGCGCATGGAGGAGATTGGCAAGGTAGTGCGGTAAACCAGTGTGAATCACCCTATGTACAATGGTGAGATTTTTGTATTTGAAACAGAATCTAAGAGGGAGCCAATGTAGGTGAATGAGAAGGGGTGTAACATGATCTAAATGTGACGAGTGGGTAAGGAGATGTGTGGCTGTGTTCTGGAGTAATTACAGACAGTACAGCTAACATTGGGGCAACCCAGCTAGTATAACATTGCAATAGTTGAGGCGAGATAGAAACAAGGATGCTGCAAACATAGTAGAGGAAGAAGGAGGGTGAAATGAATGCACAGACTCTAACTGACGGAGGATGAAGAATGAGTGTTGCACAAGTGAGGAGATATGGTGATGGAAAGAGAGGGAGGAGTCAAGGATCATGCCCAGATATTTAAGGGGTGAAGTAAGAGGAATGGAACAATCAGCAAGCATGGGGGCCATCGTGGGGTAGGGGGCACTGAAATTAAACCATAGTGCAGCTGATTTGGCAGGACTGAAGTGAAGGTAATTGGAAGAAAGCCAAGTGGCGAACTGCAAAAGGCAGTGTTTTAGAGGGGTCAGGTCAGGGGAAGTGGGGTTAGTGTGGTGAAGGAGGCTATCATCGTCGGCATAGTAGTATGCTGACAGCCCAGACTGCTGAATTATTAGGGTGAGGGAACCAGAAAGAGATTGAAGAGAAGGAGGGCCAGGAAAGAACCCTGAGGGACCCCACAGGGGAGGGGAGTGACAGGTGAAGAGGAAGTACCGGTGTGGATGGAGGAAAGGAAAGATTGGAATTCGTGGAACAGTTCATGCATCCGGGATAGAAGAGTTTTGTGATCTACAAGGTCTAATGTGTCAGAGAGATCTAGGGATACAGCAATGGAGAGGTCACTGTGCTCATGAGCCAGGTGAAGTTCGTTCAAAAGTGCAAGGAGAATGGTTTCTGTGCTGTGGCCAGCATAGAAGCCTGACTGATGGGGCTGAAGGGCAGATGTTAAGCGAGGTACATGGAAAGCTGCATGAACATGATCTTTTCCAGAAGTTTGGACGGAAAGGGAAGATTGGCGCTTGGTCTCTAATGTGCAGAACAGAAGGTCCAAGCATGATCTCTCTCTCTTCACATGATGTGTCCGAAGTATGAAAGTCAATCTTGTCTTCTGAGCATCTAAAAAAAAGCTTTGGTCTGATCTCCTCTACTACTGACTGGTTTTGTTCTTTGGGCAGTACATGGTAACAGTATTCTTCTCCAGCACCATAATTCAAAGGCATTGATATTCTTCCTGTCCTTTTTTTTTTTTTCATTGTCCAACTTTTGCATCCATAAAATGTTGTTGAAAATACCATGGCTTGGGCAAGTCAAATCTTTGTATGGAGAGAGACATCCTTTGCTCTTGAAAATCTTGTCTTGTCCTGTATAGCTATTCTGCCAAGAGCAATATGTCATTAATTTCTTGACTGCTTGTCATTTCTTTATTGCTTATTGATCCAAGCAGGTTAAAGTTGTCCACTATTTCAGTTTCTTCTCCAACAGTGATGACCTCTTTGATTTTGCCAGTTATCAGGATCTATGTCTTTCTTTTATGTTAATGTTCCTGATCATAAGGTACAGGTTGAAACGACTGTTAGTCCACTTCATCTTTATGGTATAATGACTCTTTATATTCTTTCCACCTTTTCTTGTTTTCTCAGTATCATTCAACATAGATCTTTGAGCATCTTGTAGCATTCCAATTTGAGGCTGTAATTTTCTCTTTAATTCTTGTAGCTTTAGGAAAGCCGATCTTGTTTCTGATTCTTTGCATGCGTCATTGTAGTACTTCTCCTTGTCTTGTCTTGCTACAAATTGGAAATCTCTGAGTTCTGCAATTGTCTCTCTTTCTCCTCCGGCTTTAGCTTCTTGTTTTTGGACAATTTTGAGAGTTTCTTCAGTCATCCATTTTGGCCGTCTTTTTTGCTTTTCCACTTTTTTGTCAAGATTTCTCACTTTCTTCGAGCACAACTTTCTTGATATCATCCCATAATTCTTCTGGAGCTTTGTCATCTGTATCCGAAGCAGGAAATCAATTTTGCAGGCAGTCTTTAAATTCTGGTGGTATATTCTCAAGGTAAGATTTTGCTAAATTCAGGAGCGGCTTGTTTTTTCAGCTTTATCTTGAGTTTACATAGTAGTAGTTGGTGATCTGTACCGCAGTCGGCTCCAAGTTTTCTCTTTGTTGTCATTGAGCTTTTCCAAAGTTGACTTCCATAGATGTAATCAATTTGAGTTTTGTATAATCCATTGGGTGAAGTCCATGTGTACAGTCGCCACTTGTGTTGCTGGAAGAAGGTGCTTGAGATGAATAGATCATTGGTCTTGGAGAATTCTAACAGTCTCATTTCTGTTGTCAAGTCCATATTTTCCAACCACTATCAGGATATCCTGTTTGCACGTTCTGTCACTTTCAACTTGTACTTTGTACATAGAACTCATCCACCTCTTCCTTTTCTGCAGCTGTTGTTTTGGGCATATATCTGAATAATAGTTGTGTTGATGGGCATTCCTAGCAGATGAATAGAAATGAAACATTCACTGATTTGCACTGTATTTCATTACAGTTCTTGCAAGTTTCTTCTTAATTATAATTGCAACACCATTTCTTCTTTCTTTCATTTCCAGTATAGTATACCATGTGATCATCAATTGCAAAGTGCCCGATGCAAGTCCATTTCAGTAGGCTCCATTTCATTGTTGAGCACCTCCAACTCTCCTTGTTTCATGCTTCATATGTTCCATGTCCCAATATGTAGGACATCTTTGCAGCTTCTGACTCTCATTTCATGTGCAGCAACATCAGCAGTCAGATATCCCAAGGGTTTTGATCCAGCAACATCATAAATGCTGACTTTACTCTGAAAAGTCTTCAGCTCAACTCCAGTAGCCAGTTGAGTGCCTTGCAAGCTGGAGGTCTCATCTTCCAGCACTATAGTGCAATTTCTTTTGTTGTGAATATCCATTGGGTTTTCATGGCAAGATAGGCCTGGCAATGTACTTCCGTTTCTTCTATGCAGGTAATGCTAGTGTTCTCAATGTCATAGGAATGTGACTCTGCTGCTGCTGCCCAGATGGGTAATTTGTCTTAGTCTGGCACCTCAGCTGAGATCTGTCCATCTTGTGAGACTCTGCCAATAGTTACATTACTGATTAGCTTAGCTCTCCGCATCATTGATGCACACAAGTCCTCAGAGCACAAGCTGCAGGCCAAATGATGGGAGGAGGATCTATCAAAGGATAAATGAAAGGTGCAATGGGAGAAATGGCAGAAAAATAGAGAAAGGTGGGTATTTCGGAAAGCAAGCAAAGACAGGGTGGTAACGATGGTGGTCAACGGCGTAGAAAGCAGTGGATAAATCCAGGAGAATGATTATTAAAGGAAAGGCCCCTGGCCTTTCTCATGAAAAGCTGATCTCTGTGGGATGGGAAGAGCAGAGTCCAGTTTGTAGTGTATTAAGAATGCCTTGAGATGGGAGAACATCAAGGCCACAGAGAGAAAAGGTGCACTGTAGTGGTCTGGATGTGAAAGGGAGGGAGGGTCTTTCTGTCCAACTACTGACCCTAGTAGTCTCCCACTCACCCCCCCCCCACCCCCACCATAGAAATGAGTAGGTGGAAATGATTGAGGCACATTATCTGCCAGTCGTGTTTCAGATTAAATTCGGAGTGATATGGATGCTTTTTCAGTCTTTAAAGTGGATAACCTCAATAAGGCTTAGATGTAAAGTCACCAGCCAAGATGCTCTTTACTACTACTACTACTACTACTATTTCTACTGCTTATCGTTTCTGTAGCTCTACAAGGTGTAAGCAGCGCTATACATAAATGTAAGAGACAGTCCCTGCTCATCAGAGCTTACAAAGAGTGTTACAGAAACAGGGGACTAGAGTACGGTAAGATACACATAATGTGGTGAAGAAGAGAGGGAGGGGCATCGGAATCCAAAAGCAGCCTTTTTGTGCCGCTCAGTATGTTTGCTTGTGCCATAACTTCAGCTGGCCCAATTATCCAAAACTAGAAACCATGGTCTGTCTTTCGTTCACCCCCAAGCTCTGGACTCTGTTACTGTCTCCTCTTCATGAACTGTCTGATCTACTTGATTTCAGACTTCTTAAGTCAGCAGTTTATAGGGAGGCATTTAATGAAGGTAGTACAATACTAGCCAGTGCGTGTGAATATTTGCTGGTTTGTTTTGTATTTTAACTATATGTATTCTTTTTATTGTAACCCACTGAAAACATAGGATTAGTGGGATATAAACATCCTAAATGTTCTCTGTGATTTTCTGGGCTATGCCTGTTTCTATTCTGCTTCAGCTGGCCCTAACAGTGGGCAGATTTGGCAGAATATAAATGTGTTAAATAACTTTGGAACCATTCATCTAATTTCAATCCAGTTTCTACCACAGATTTTGGAAACTTCAGCGACCCACAGCTCATGTGCATTTCACAACTTTGACACTAGAAATTTCCCCTTCTTTTCATTTTTTGTAGGATGACTAACTCGTTTGTAGACTGAAGGACATCAAAGCACATTGTTATATTGTGGAGCATTTTTAGAGCTGCCCTGCCAGCCAATGATTTGACATGAATTATTTTGAAAGCTTATCCTGCCAAAGAAGGAAATTTTGTTATTAAGTGCCATCAAGTCTGTGTCGACTCATGGCGACCCTCTGGATAGTTGTCCTAAATTGTGTTCGGTGTTGAGTCAGGCAGCTCATTGACAGACTGGTACCCGTAGCTGCTGTTATTGTATTGATCCATCTCATTACTTGCCTTCCTCTTTTGCGTTGACCTTCTATCTTGCCAAGCATGATGTCTTTCTCTAATGATCTCTCTCTTATGATGTGTCCAAAGTATGAAAGTCAAAGTCTTGTCATTTGAGCTTCTAAAGAAAGTTTAGGTTTGATCTCCTCTAGTTCTGACTGGTTTGTTCTTGG
Source organism: Ichthyophis bannanicus (assembly GCA_033557465.1). Classification (NCBI taxonomy): domain Eukaryota; kingdom Metazoa; phylum Chordata; class Amphibia; order Gymnophiona; family Ichthyophiidae; genus Ichthyophis; species Ichthyophis bannanicus. Next base: position 33,882,692 of record CM066047.1, on the reverse strand, counting down.
GGCAGTCCATGGTATACGCAGTATTCGCTGCCAGCACCATAATTCAAAGGCATCAATTTTCTTCCAGTCTATCTTTTTCACTGTCCAGCTTTTGCATCCATATGATGTTGTTGAAAATACCATGGCTTGAACGAGTCGAATCTTTGTATGGAGAGAGACATCTCTGCTCTTGAGAATCTTGCCTAAGTCTTTCATAGCTATTCTGCCAAGAGCAATGCGTCGTTTGGATTTCTTGACTGCTTGTTGCTTCTTTATTGATAGTTGATCCAAGTAGGTTAAAGTTGTCCACGACTTCAATTTCTTCTCCTTCAACGATGAACTTATTGATTTTGCCAGTTGTCGTGATCTTTGTCTTCTTTACATTAAGGTGCAGGCCATTTTAAGACTATGTTCCTTGATCGTGAGAAGCAAATGTTTCAGATCATCTTCACTTTCAGCCAGTAATGTGGTATCATCAACAAAGTGAAGGTTGTTGAGTCTTCCACCAATCTTCACACCTCTGTCTTCATACAATCCTGCTTCTCTGATGATTTGTTCTGCATATAAATTAAACAGCTAGGAGAAAAGTATGCAGCCTTGTCATACACCTTTGCTTACTCTAAAACATTCTGTTACTCCTTGTTCCGTTCAAACTATTGTTTCTTGATCAATGTTCAGATTGTACAAGCGAACGATCAGGTGTTCTGGTATACCCATGCTTCTTAATGTGGCCCAGAGTTTCTCATGGTTTACACAGTCAAAAGCCTTGCTGTACTCGATAAAGCACAAGTAGATATCCTTTTGGTATTCTTTAGTCTTTTCAAGGATCCATCTCACATCCGCGATGATGTCTTTCATTCCTCGCTCTTTCCTGAACCCTGCTTGCATTTCATATAGTTGTTGTTCCAGGTATGGTTGTAGTCTCTGTTGAATAATCTTCAGTAGAATCTTGCTGGCATGTAGGATCAGAGCGATTTGTGCAATAATTTCCACAGTCAATTGAATCACCTTTCTTTAGTATTGGTATAAATACAGATCTTTTTCAGTCAATTGGACATGATGATGTCTTCCAAATTTCTTGGCAGAGCCTTGTATGTGTGGTAACAGCTGCATCAGATTGCTTGAATACTTCTATGGGAATGCCATCAATGCCTGGTGCTTTGTTCTTTTGATAAGGCTTTCAATGCTGCTTCGACTTCTTCTTTCATCAGCAATGGTTCCGGATCATAAGGGTCAGGTTGAAATGGCTGTTGGTCCACTTGATCTTTATCATATTAAAAACTCTGTATATTCTTTCCACCTTTTTTTTTTATTTTCTCAGAATCATTCAACATAGAACCTTGAGCATCTTGTAACATTCCAATTTGAGGATGAATTTTTTCTTTAACTCTCATAGCTTTAGGAAAGCTGATCTTGTTCTTCCTCTAATAGTTTCTGCTTGTATTTCCTTGCATGTGTCATTGTAGTACTTTTTTCTTGTCCTGTCTTGCTACACATTGGAAATATCTGAGTTCTGCAATTGTCTTGCTTTCTCCTCTGGCTTTAGCTTCTCTGCGTTTCTGGGCAATTTTCAGAGTTTCTTCCATCATTCATTTTGGCCATTTTTTGCTTTTTCAGCTTTTGTAGAGACTTCTCGCTTTCTTCCAACACAACCTTCTTGATGTCATTCCATAACACTTCTGGAGCTTTGTCATTTGTATGTAAAGCAGCAAATCAATTTTGCAGGCAGTCTAAATTCCAGTGGTATATTCTCAAGCTCATATTTAGCTACATTCATGAGTGGCTTGCTCTTTTTCAACTTTAGCTTGAGTTTGAATACTAGTAGTTGGTGATCTGTACCACAGTCAGCTCCAAGTTTTGTCTTTGATGTTATAGAGCTTTTCCATTGTTTATTTCCACAGATGTAGTCAATTTGATTTTTGTGCAATCCATTGGGTGAAGTCCATGTGTACAGTCGCTGCTTGTGTTGCTGGAAAAAGGTGTTTGAGATGAATAGATCATTGGTCTTGCAGAATTCTATCAGTCTTTCTCCAGCTTCATTTCTGTTGCCAAGTCCATAATTTCCAACCACTTTGCCACCACCTTTTTTGTCTCTTGCATTCCAGTCACCCATGACTATCAGGATATCCTGTTTGCATGTTTTGTCAATTTAAACTTGTACTTGTTCATAGAACTCATCAATGTAATCCTCTTCTCCAGCTGTTGGGGCATATACTTGAACTATAGTTGTGTTGATAGGCATTCCTCATAAATGAATAGAGATTAAGCGTTCACTAGCTGCATTGTATTTCATTACAGTTCTTGCAAGTTTCATCTCTATTATAAATGCAACACCATTTCTTCTTTCTTTCATTTCCGGCATAGTAGACCATGTTATTATCTGATGCAAAGTGCCCGATGCTACATTTCAGTTCGCTGACACCCAACAGATCAAGTTGTACATGTTCCATTTCATTCTTGACCACCTCCAACTTCCCTTGGTTCATGCTTCATACATTCCATGTCCCAATATGTAAGACATCTTTTACAGTTTCTGACTCTCATTTCATGCACAGCTACATCAGCAGTCAGATGTCTCGAGGGCTTTGATCCAACCACATCATAAATGCTGGCTTTACTCTGAAAAGTCTTCAGCTCCTCCACAGTAGCTAGTTGAGTGCCTTCCGACCTGGGTGTCTCATCTTCTAACACTATAGTGCAATTTGTTTTGTTGTGACTATCCATTGGGTTTTCATGGCAAGATTCAGAAGTAGATTGCCGGGCCTTTCCTCCGCACAGTTTAAGATTAGCAGTGTTGCCGTTGTCATAGAAATGTGATCCTCCACCGTCAACACTGTCCCATTCTGCTGCTATCCAGATGGGTGGTTTGTCTTGGTCTGGCACCTCAGCTGAGACCTGTCCATCTTGGGAGACCCTGCCAGTAGTTAAGCAACTGATAGCTTAACCCTCAGCATCACTGATGCACACAAGCCCTCACTGCATCACAAAATGATCATTCATCGCATTCATTATTTTTCCACTCGGCACTTTTTTCTCCTGCAACTTATCGGTTTCGATTTCAATTGGAACCTAAGCTAGGTTCCAATCTGGCACCATGCATCTTCTTCTGCAGGGTCTGACATGAATCTTCTTCTGAAGAATCAGGTGATTTATTTCCCCTTATTATTTCTCTTCCCATCATTGCAGTGGTCCTCAGTAGGGACGATGTGCCTGAACTTTTTTTAGACCCTGCAATTATGGATTTGGAAATCCGGCCACTAGGTGTCGACATTGTCCCATGACTAACTCCTTCCCTCGTAGGCGCTTTGAACACTGCCTCAGCAGCACCCACAGTTCCGGTCAGTTTTAGAAACCTAAGAACCAAAGCAGGAATTGAACCCAGGTCTATCCAGTACTGTGCTAGTGCTTCCCGTTTATCTATGCATTATGCTCATTTTACTCTTGTATGTTCTACCTCTTACATAAACTCTTTTCATACTTTGTTTTAGTGCTTTGGCCTATGCTCTGCTTGCATACTTCCGGCTATTGTTGCCTTTCTATTGGTGGCTATTATTTCTTTTGAATGATTGTTTGTTTTTTTGGAACTCATTCAACTTATTATACATTTATCATCTATTAGCAAGTGCCCCCCTGTTGGTAGCATTTTTGTTCTGCTAATTGATATTGGTCTTGGGGGATATTTAATTCTGTTTGTATTGGTAAAATCTAAGTAAGTTCCTATTTTGCATGAAAGAAAACTTGAACACAGTACTCCAGTCTGATTCTGCAAAGTCGCAAAGGAGATCTTCAGAAATCAGAAAATGTACAGGGAACGATGCTGGAAAACGAGATTTAAAGCAAAAGCTGCTTAATATCGGCATCCCTGCAGCTTTGCTTTCTTCACCTCCACCTTTCCATGTGACAGAGCAGTTTTGATTCTCCTCCAGACCCCTACTGCATGATGTCTCGGGATCTCCTACAGTATATTGTACTACTCTGTACTCTACGCATGGCTCAGATACGTCAGTGCCCAGCCCGGCCGGATGGCATGCTTTAAATGGTATTAGTTTCCATTGCACTGCCGGTCTGTGGGAGGGAGATGTGGATATAAAGCAGGGGCAGCTCCCAGAGAGACTGAGAGAAACCGAGACACAGCTCCGACCTCAGCTCGCAGACAATCTCTGTGTTCTCGTAAGCTGCTTGGAAGAAAGTGAGAGGCGGCATCTAGCAAAGCCCTGGGAAGAGGCAGCAGATCCTAAAGCAGAGAATCCCCTCCTGGTTCCCAGGGAAAGGACTGAACAACAAAAAGGAAAGAGCCTGGGACAGAGGAACCAGAGCCTGTGACTGAAAGAGCTGAGCCGCAAGTGACTGCAAAAATTCTCTCTGCATCCCTTGAGAAAAAGGGAACTTACTGACAGATCCGAAGCTGTCACAATATTGGAGAAAGGGAAAATGAAGGCAACCCAGCAAGCTGAGCTTCTGGGGACCTGCTGTGACTACCAGGAGCTTCCGACTCACTGCATCTATATCACTGAGGAATTCCCCCAGCCCATCCGAGCCAAGATGCCCAGAGGAAAACTGAGCAGACCCAGTGAATCCTGGCTTCACTCCCAGTCAGTCACCTTCGATGAGATCCAGGAGGTGGAGGAGGAAGGGGTTTCCCCCACAGAGGAGGAGAAAGCCAAGAAAGCCTTCCTGCAGTCTCTGGAGGGGCTGAGGAGAAGCACCCAGAACCTGCACCTGAGCAGAGAGAAATTCAGCAGCTGCTACAAAATGAGTCCCAGCCTGGACTCTAGTGACTCTGACTCTGCCGAATCCTAGTGACTCTCAGCCTGTCGCACAGAAGGATGATCGCCCTTCAGGAACACGTCTGTAAGCCTTCACCTCGCAGCTCAGAGGGGAGAGGATCTCTCTAGAAATGAGCTCTCAGAAGAGGAACCGTTGCAGATCTCAGACTACAGAGGTGCTCACAGACCAACACTAGACTCGTTTCCTCTCTGAGTGGAACTAGTCAGCAGCCAGTGACAACAGCTCTAGATGAGAACCAGAAGCCCGGCCAGCATCTGACTTTGGCTTTTACCCTGTCCCTGGGGGTTAAACCAGCTTGAAGAGGCCACATCCTGAGAGACATTTCCAGCAGGGAGCAGAATGTTTTCCAGAGAGACGGAGTGTTTCTGAGATATTCTATGATGATTAGATTACAGAATTTTATATTTAAATGCATTGAGCATATTATAGTTTTCTACTTAAGCCTTTTGTGGCGTTTATTTTATGTCTATTGATATTTTTAATATTCCTCTGAAAATGAAGAAATAAATATATTTGATTTATAATAACTGGAGACCTTCTGTGATATCATTATCTGGCTTCTGCTCATTTATTTATAACACAGGATTTATGTGCAAGGTCTGGGTAACCAATACAGCATTTAAAGGATGTGTTTGACACACATTACATCCTTAGCTTAGTCTTGTAACACTACCTATGAATGCTGGGGTACAGTAAGACAGCGCTGGCAGGTTACCAAGTTCCAGCAGGAAGACGTTTGGCCAGTTCAAGTGCTTGTAGTCTCTGACTTTATCTACTGCATCAGACCAGGGCTGTCAGCCACTTCCAGTCTCTGGATGTCTGAAAGTCTAACTGGCAGCTCTAGATAGGTGAAATTCTCACAAGCACATTATGATTGTGCTTTGGAGGGTGCTGTGAACGGAACTATTGTCGTTTTCATCAATTTCTCTGTCTAAGGATATCCCCCTTGCAGCAAAGCTGCTGTAACCTGCTCACATGAGCTCCTATTGCACTAAAAAGGCACCTGGGTGGTAATGTCACCTCCCACGAATCATACAGTTTCCCAGTCGGTGCATAAACACAGTGTAGTGAACCCTTCTGAGCCTCAGGAGCAGAAGCGATTGGGCAAGAGTTGGTCTCAGAGTACAGATATATTTAAAGCCTACTCACCACCCAGCAGGAATCCCTTGTAAAGTTTTAGTAAGAACTTGTCATACAGGATAAAAGGAAAACAATGCTTCATTTTTATAGATCTGGCCACCGGGAAGAAGGGGGTCAACTTTCAAAAACTGCTTACTGCTTTAATTTTATGTGTAAATTTTTAATGTAGGAGGGTTCTCCGTTACAGTTCATTTACCTAGACCTATGAGCCTAATGGTGTGATATATGAAGCCCTTTTCCATCCATAAAGAATAAGGGAAAATAGTCTCATTACACGTCTTACTATGGCAATGCTGCCTTGCATGAAGTGATCTTGGACGCTATGCAGATTCAGGCCTGGTTAGTACATGGATGAGAGACCACCTTGGAATACCAAGGGCTGTGGGCTTACTGTGTGTAAGAAAGATGTGGCATCTAGTTCTGCTTGTACCTTTTTAAGAAACCCCAGGGGATGGTCACAACATAGATTAATATCCACAGAGCTGACATGGACTTGATGTCACTTAATAGCAACAAATCAGGCCCTATGATTGTTGCCTACTGCTGAACAGGTACGAGTGAGAGGCATGGTGACTCCCAACCCTCCCCCTCCCAAATATTTTAAATCAATAGCTGCTTCAGCAATGCGGGCAGGGGTGGGGGGGGGCCTTAAAGTGCCATGAGCACATACCCTCACAGCCTGCAGCTCCTGCCCCTTCCAACATGACTTCCTGACAGAGAGGGCAGAAAGTTGCGTTGGAAGGGCAGGGGTGAGGAGTGGCAGGCCATAAGGTATGTGCACATGGCACTTTTAAAGTCCCCCACATTGCTGAAGTGGCTGCCGATTTAAAAAGAAAAATTGTGGGGATCAAGTATCGCCATACCTCTTGCTGGGTCCTGCCACCCACAGAAACGTGGGGGCACTTTTCAGGCCTCTCGCGGCGCTAATGCTCCATTGAGGGTTTGCCAGGTCACCCCTTCTCCCAGGTGAGAATGGGGGGGGGGGGGGGTGATGGCATGGGGCGGCAAAGTAGATCTGCCTAGGATGGCAAAAGCCCTTCAGATGTCCTTGAATCTAACTCCATCCCTATTGCAGTCCACTTCTTAGACAGCAGCCAAGAGCAGGATTTGAAGCTAAGCAGGGTTACGCCTGACTAGGACTTAGATGGAGACCACCTTGGAACAGCAAGAGCTATAAACTCACTGCACCGAAGAAAGTCCTGGCAAACAACTTCCAGTCACATCTCACCAAGAAAACCCAGGGGCTCGGTCGCCAGGGGTGAGCATTGATTTCACGGCAGACATTGCATTGCAACTTGAGGCGTGCTCAGCTGTCATGAGGTTTTAAAGGGACCTATTTAGGTACTTAATTCCCTAAATTAGGCAACTAACCCCTTTAAAGATTGACTCTGGTCTGTAGGATGATTAAACACAGAGGAACAGCTAGTTTAAGCCCAGAGCTACATTGGGTGGAAACTTTTTTTATCCCTTGTCCTGTTCCTCTGAAGCAGAACTTACCTCAGATAGCTGTGAATATAGGTTCATGGTGCCAGATTCAAGCCCTGGTTCTAAATAAGCTCCAAGTTACTAAATAAACAATTGATTCCATAAAAGACAGGGGGAAGTGCTATAAAATCTGTAAATGGAGAAAACAGAAGACAGCAGGCTGATAAAGTTTGATATTAGAAATGTTCAAGAGAAGAGTCCACAAGTCAAGAGAAACTGTCAAAGAAATGGTGAGAAAAAATTATCAGGAAGCCGAGACTGAAATCCCCATGTAAGGTCGCAGAGGAGACTCAAAGATGAGCCGACTTTACACTAACCTCTGAAAGACAGGCCGATGCAGAAACCTAGTGCAGCCTTTAAGCACAGATCACACCACTTTAACATACACTTACTGCTACTGTAAAATACAGAGAGGAGCTGATGCGTGCGTACACAGCGATGGGGAAAACTAGCACACAATTAACACAGAGAATTTAAATTATAGGCAAATGAGCTGCACATAATAAACTGGTATGCAAATATTCAGGATGATGCAGGTAGAATATGCCTTATATGGGAGTCTGACCCTACCCAGTGCATCCCAGGATGCATCGCACAGTACCAAGCACCACCATATTTCAAGATGGCGACGCAAGAGCAGGAGCGCGTGGAAAGTGCTTTCACTTGTTTCTAAAGGTACCAGGAGGGGTGTGAGAGGATCGGGGCTGCTGGGCCACAAGGGATTTGCTTTCTGTTGGGGGCACTGGCCCCTGATAGTATTTTGATGGCATCGGGGTCTTTCCCCAATGCCTAGATCATCAGAGGAGAGTTTGACATTTTCCCTTCAGATGATCCAGGTATTGGAGACGGCCTCTGATGCCATCAAAATTTTGTCAAGGCTCCTATGCAGATTAGCCACATGGTTCCCGTTTCTCTGGGAGAACATGCCAAACTTGCGCCAACATCTTGTGTGCATGTGTTTGACTTGCTCTCCCAGTTTAATGCTGCCGTTTTGCGCACAGATTAAAGCATGGCTCATTCACATCTGAGCCCCTTTCGGCATGCCCGTGCCAAAGTCGTGCGCTATCGTAGCATTGCAAATAGGAATAAAAAGTTGATAAAGCGTGACTTCAACACCAGCTTTCTGCATCAGCCTGAAAATAGGTAGCAAAAAGAAATTAAAGAACGGGAGTGTGCACAGACTTTTTTAAAGTTTATTTTTCTTTGTCACTTTCTTCATTTGAATTGAAATCCAAAACGAGCCAAAACCTTCCCAGGCCCTCTTCTTTATTCCTCCCAGCCCCCCCCCCTTATCACAGCCATTGGCCTGTAAATTCTCCATGGGGCAAGAGTGATTCCCTGCCCCTCCTTCACGGCCGATGCAGTAATGCAAATGGGGTTGACTGATCCGAGGCTGGTGCTTTTTTTTGCTGAAGAGCAGAAGTTCAGAGGCTGGTGCTTTTGATATTACCTTGTTGGTGTGGTGACAATGACCAGGAGACAGTATAATGGGCCTTTGATAGGGGTAAGGGGGACAATCTAGGAAGCGACAGCTAGGAAGAATGGGAAGAGGGCCCAAAAGGGGTTGCTTTTTGTTTTCTTTCCATGGGAGTCCGGCCGTCCTTTATTTATTTTTTTTTAATGAGAGGCAATGAACACTAACATAATTTAATTTTCTGGTCATTTTGTTTAAAAAAAAAAAAAAACAGGAAATTTTTGAAGTACATTTTTGTTACATTTCTAACATAGAAACCATAGAAATATGGCGACAGAAAAAGACCACATGGTCTATCTAGTCTGTCCTTCCATATCAACAACTAAAATGGTACCCTTTTTTCCTTTAGAGATTCTCTGTGTTTGTCCCATGCTTTTTTGAATTCAGTTACTGTCCTCATCTCTACCACCTCCACTGGGAGACTATTCCATGGATCCACTACTCTTTCCATAAAGAAATTTCTCCAGGACCAAGCAGGAAGTCAGTCCTCACTTATGGGTGACGTCGGCGCCGACGGAGCCCTCGCGGAGCAATTTTCCCCAGCTTTCAAAGAAAGCCTTTGGGAATTGCAGCGCGCATGCGCGGTCCTCTTCCCGCCCAAGGGTGCCATCTTAGCCAGTCTTCTTTTTTCCGCGGAGCCCTACAGACGTACCCGTCGTGTCCCCGCGAAAAAGTTGATTTTTCTTCAGAATTTCTCTTTTTTTCCATTCGGTTCGACGCCGGTCTTTTTCCCGCCGGACTCGCGACGCCGGTCTCGAGTCCTCTTCTTATTTTTCGGTTTTTCTGACTTAGTCAGTTTTTCATTTCGGTTTTTCCCTGGCAGCCCGGTCCTTTGACCTCGCCGGGGCCCTTTTTCCCCCGATGGCTGCCAGTGGTTTCAAGCGGTGTGGTCAGTGTGACCGAAATATGTCACTAACTGACACACACGACTTTTGCCTCCGCTGCCTGGGCCCGGATCATGAAGAAATGATCTGTGGGCCCTGCGGCAAAATGTCCTCCAAAGCGTTGAGAAGTCGGCGGCATCAGCGGGATAGGATCTTCGCTGACCCCAGCCGTACCCGGACCTCGTCGGAGGCCTCCGCGTCCAAAGGTTCCAGCTCGGACCGTCGCCGGAGTTCCTCCGACAGGGGTTCTCCCTCCGGGGACCATCGTCGTAAGGTGAAACCCGCGAGGGCGGCGTCGGTGGACGCTCCTGGCTCCGCGAGGGCCAGGTCGCATAGCCCCGATAGCCGTCCCGGGTCCTTGGAGAAGGAGCATCTCACGAAGCGACCTCGCCTGGAGTCGGAGCTGCCTGCTCGGGTAAGTCCTGTGGTCCTCCTGGACTCGCCTCCGAGACAGCCGACGTCGGGCCCGACGCCGTCGGGGCCCGAGTCGGGGGCTGCTGGGTCACCTGAGCTCGGACTCAGGTTGACGGCCTTGGAGAGCAGATTGTCTGCCTTCATGGACCAGCAGCGGGCACTGCTCGCTGGCTTCGCTGGCGCCGCTGCCCCCGACCGCCGGGACGTCGACGTCCAAGTCGACCCCGGAGACCGAGCCGATCCTCGAGTCGATGCGAACTCGAGTCGATCCTCGGTCGAGGTCACCCTCGGCCTCCCGTTCGGGACCGAGGTCGCCGACGCCGACTCCCTCGGCGTCGGGGCGGCAGGCGCCGCGCCCTGCCCGGGCCGACCCCACCGAGTCCTCGTCGGAGTCGGTCTGGGAGTCTGAAGAGGAAGAGTCGCCTGATTCTTTCCGGACTCGGTGTGTCCCCTCGGACTCACCGGAGTCCGAACCTCGGAAGCAGTCCCCCCCGGAGGATGCCCGGTTCTCGGACTTCGTCAGGGATATGGCCAAGGCTTTGGCCTTCCCTGCGGACCCCGAGGAGGAGCCTCGAGCCGAAGAGCTCGACGCCCTCCAGTATGACTCTCCCGCAAGGGAACACTTTACTGTACCGGTTCCTCCCATGCTGGAACGACTACTCTTCTGCATGTGGGAGAGTCCGGCCACCTCGCCGGTCCTGAGCAAGCGGGTCGATTCTATCTATCGAGTCCGCAAGAGCCCTGGCTTCCAAAAAGCACAGCTACCACACCATTCCATGGTAGTGGAATCGGCCATGCATCGTCTTAAGAGCCAGAAGATGCACTCCTCGGTGCCTCCTGGCAGGGAGGCCCGTAACCTGGATGGCCTTGGTAAGAAGTGTTTCCAGGGCTCTATGCTTGCGTGTCGTGTCCAGACCTACCAGCTATACATGGGCATGTATCTCCGAGACCTGGCTAAGGAGCTAGCCGGATTCTCCGCTGGTTTGTCCGAGGAACCCTTGCGGAGGTTCCTGGCCTTGTCCACTGGTATTCGGGAATGCTCAAAATTCATATCCCGAGCAGCCTACGATGGCTTTGAAGCGTCGGCTCGAGTGGCCGCAGCCGGCATCGGTGCCCGCCGACAGGCTTGGCTTCAGTCATCTGACCTTGAGCCCTGGGTGCAGGACAAGTTGGTCGATGTCCCCTGCCGAGGCGAAAACCTCTTTGGCAAGCCCATGGCTGAAAAGGCTGCACAAATTGAGACGGAGACTCTCACCAGGACTAGGCTTTCTAGGAAGACCTCCGCCCCTTCCCAGAAAAAGAAGGGCTTGGGAAAGAAGTCCTTTTACCCGAGGAAGGCGGCTGCCTACAAACAATACCCCCATTATCAGGCCCCTGCAGCTCCCCAACAGGGCCAGCAGGCCAAGGGACGGGGTAACGGGTCCCGTAGGCAGCAAGCCCCCAAGCCTGCACCACCAGCCCCTGCTCAGCAGGGTGGGGGTTTTTGACTCACTAAGCATAGCCTCTCCCCCCCCCGCTGGTTCCTCCCAGCACCGGAGGCCGGCTGGTTCACTTCGCCCACAGGTGGTCCAGCATCACCTCAGATGCCTGGGTGCTTCAAGTCGTGCGAGAAGGCTATCTTCTCCACTTCCACCAGGTCCCTCCCTCCTTTTTTCCGGGAGAACCTCCACGACCCCCTCTGCACAGGGAGTTACTCCTTCAGGAGTTAGCAGGTCTTTTACAGGAACAGGCGGTGGAACCGGTGCCCCACCACCTGAAAGGTCAAGGCTTTTACTCCAGGTATTTTCTGATACCAAAGAGAACAGGAGGCCTCAGACCCATCCTGGACCTGCGCAACCTCAACAAGTTCCTCGTGCGAGAGAAGTTCAAGATGCTTACCCTTGGAATCCTTCTGCCCTACCTCCAGCAGGGAGATTGGCTATGCTCCTTGGATCTAAAGGATGCCTACACGCACATCCTCATCCACCCAAGCCACCGACAATACCTAAGGTTTGTGGTGGCAGGAAATCACTACCAGTACAGAGTACTGCCCTTTGGCCTGTCCTCCGCACCGCGAGTCTTCACAAAATGTCTCGCGGTGGTGGCGGCCCATCTCCGGCTTCACGGCCTCTGTCTTTCCGTACCTCGACGACTGGCTCATCAGAGCAGCGTCCGCTCTGGAGGTCACCAACGCCACGCGCCGCACGGTGACTCTTCTGCAGCACTTGGGCTTTGTTATAAACTTCGCAAAGTCCACTTTGCTCCCCTCACAGGATCTCGAGTTCATCGGCGCAAGGCTGCACACTCCTCAGGCACGAGCATACCTACCGCTCGACAGGGCTCAACGGCTCATGGACCTAGCCGACCGTTTTCGCAGCCAGCCCCTGGTCTCCGCCAGGCGCTTCCTGAGACTACTCGGCCATATGGCTTCCACCGTCCATGTGACCCCCAATGCCCGCCTGAATATGCGGCCTGCTCAATGGTGTCTCCGCCAGCAGTGGCGACAAGCCACAGGCGGCCTAGCAGACCTAGTGCGCGTCTCCGAGCCGCTGATCTCGTCTCTCCGGTGGTGGCTTCAGCAGCCGAACCTGATATTCGGAATGCCTTTCCAGTCACCTCAGCCGGCCCGGGTGCTGACGACAGATGCATCCCTCCTGGGCTGGGGTGCGCATTGCCAAGGGGCACGTACTCAGGGCCTCTGGACCACGTGGGAGTCTGCTCAGCAGATCAACTTCCTGGAGCTCAGGGCGATCCGCCTGGCTCTCAAGGCTTTCTCCCACCTGACTTCTCACCAGTCCGTCCTTGTCCAGACGGACAATCAAGTTGCCATGTTCTACGTGAACAAGCAAGGGGGCACGGGCTCCTTCCTCCTCTGCCGGGAGGCACAGAAGCTCTGCTCTTGGGCCGTCAGTCACGGCATTCTCCTCAAGGCAGTTTATCTCCCAGGCCAAGAGAATTACCTGGCGGACAAACTCAGCAGGATTCTCCAGCCGCACGAGTGGCGTCTGGATCCCTTGGTAGTTCAGAAGCTCTTTCTAAAGTGGGGCCTCCCCACGGTGGATCTCTTTGCCAGTCCTCACAACCGGCAACTTCCTCGCTTCTGCTCTCGTCAGCCCCACCCCCTTCGGGTTGCGGCGGACGCTTTTCTACTCTCATGGTCGGGAAGCCTTCTGTACGCTTTCCCTCCCATCCCGCTAGTCTCTCGGACTCTTTTCAAGGTTCTCCGAGACAAAGCCTTCATGATCCTGGTGGCCCCTCGCTGGCCCAGACAGCCGTGGTTTCCGCTCCTGCTGCAATTAGCGGTGGAGGATCCATTCCCTCTGGGGTTTCAACCGGATCTCCTCACTCAGGATCAGGGGTCTCTGCTACACCCCAACCTCAGGTCTCTCAACCTGATGGCCTGGCTGCTGAGAGGGTAGTCCTTGCTCCCCTTCTCCTGCCGGCAGAGGTGGAGGAGGTCGTCTTGGCTTCGCGACGACCTTCTACCCGCAAATGCTACGCCCTTAAATGGCGTCGCTTTTCTGTTTGGTGTACCCAACAGTCTCAGGATCCCTTCTCCTGCCCGGTGTCGGTGATCTTGCAGTACTTGCTACACCTCTCTAATCTGGGACTTAAGTCCAACTCCGTCAAAGTTCACCTCAGTGCTCTTTCGGCACATCATGTGCCGGTGGACGGCAGACCTCTCTCCAGCGACCCTCTCGTAGCGAGGTTTCTCCGAGGTCTCCTTCTACTTAAACCACCTCTGCGCCCGTCAGCGCCTGACTGGGACCTGAATGTGGTTTTGCAGCGGATCACCTGTCCGCCTTTTGAACCTATGGCTACCTGTTCTCTCCGTTTTCTGTCTTGGAAAACACTGTTCTTGATAGCCCTCACTTCCGCTAGACGCGTAAGTGAATTGCAGGCCCTCGTGTCTGATCCCCCTTACACTCGGTTCTACAAAAATAGGGTAGTCCTACGGACTCACCCAAAATTTCTTCCAAAAGTGGTCTCCCCTTTTCACATCAATCAGGAGGTGGTACTTCCAACCTTCTTTCCCAGACCACACTCCAGCCGAGCTGAAACGGTCCTCCATACCCTGGACTGTAGAAGGGCATTGAACTTCTACCTTGACCGTACGCGGGAGCACCGTAAAGCTGCTCAGCTTTTTGTGTCTTTTGACCCCAATAAATTGGGGCTCCCGGTCTCCAAGCGTACTCTGTCCATCTGGGTTGCGGACTGTATCACTTGGGCTTATGGGGCAGCCGGACTCTCCTTGGAAGGTCGAGTCACGGCCCATTGCGTTCGGGCAAAGGCTACGTCAGTGGCTTACCTCCGCTCTGTTCCGCTGGCAGACATCTGCCGGGCCGCTACTTGGTCTTCGAGCCAGACTTTTGCGGTCCATTACTGTCTCGAGAGGGAGTCCCGCAGGGACAGTGCTTTCGGACAGGCAGTCCTCTGTAATCTCTTCGAGGTCTGAGCAACTCCTACCCTCCATCCCGGATGTGGGCTACCGGTGGGTAATAATTCAGCGAAGATTCCTTCCTTCTGTGCTGCTGAGCTAGAGGGAGCTCATTTTTGTGCTTAGGGTCTCCGGTAGCCTTGAGCTTGGGAGTCCCATAAGTGAGGACTGACTTCCTGCTTGGTCCTGGAGAAAGCGTAGTTACTCACCTGTAACAGGTGTTCTCCAGGAGCAGCAGGAATCAGTCCTCACAACCCTCCCTCCTCCCCTTGGAGTTGCAATCGTCTGCTTTAGTTTTTTTGCAAATTTTTATGCTGTCTTTTTTAGCTATGTCATCTGACTGGCTAAGATGGCACCCTTGGGCGGGAAGAGGACCGCGCATGCGCGCTGCAATTCCCAAAGGCTTTCTTTGAAAGCTGGGGAAAATTGCTCCGCGAGGGCTCCGTCGGCGCCGACGTCACCCATAAGTGAGGACTGATTCCTGCTGCTCCTGGAGAACACCTGTTACAGGTGAGTAACTACGCTATTTCTGCAAATCACTCCTGAATCTATGCCCCCTTCACCCTCATCCCATGTCCCCTCGTAGCAGAACTTGCTTTCAATTGAAAGAGGCTCTCCCCCTGAACATTTATGCCACGGAGATATTTAAACATCTCAATCATATCACCTCTATCCCACTTTTCCTCTAAGGTGTACATATTAAGATCATTAAGTCTGTCCTCATATGCTTTATAATGAAGACCACTAACCATTTTAGTAGCCACCCTCTGCACTGACTCCATCCTGTTCACATCCTTTTGAAGGTGCAGTCTCCAGAATTGCACACTATTCTCCAAATGAGGTCGCACAAAGACTTATACAGAGGCACTATCACCTCCTTTTTTCTGCTAGCCATTCCTCTCCGTATGCACCCAAGCATCCTTCTAACTTTTGCTGTCGCCTTTTCTACCTGTTTAGCTATTTTAAGATCATCAGACACAACCATGCCTAGGTCCCGCACTTCTTTAGTGGACAAAAGTACTTCACCCCCTATACTATATTGCTCCCTTGGATTGCTGCAGCCCAAATGCATGACCTTACATTTTTTAACATTAAGTCCCAGCTGCCAGATTCTAGACCATTCTTCAAGCTTAGCTAGATCCCTTCTCGTGTTATCTACACCTTCCTGGGTATCTACTCTATTGCAGATTTTGGTATCATCCGCAAAAAGGCAAACCTTACCCGACAGCCCTTCTGCTATATCACTAACAAAGATGTTAAAAAGAATTGGACCAAGGACAGATCCCTGGGGCACACCACTGGTAACATCCTTCTCCTTAGAGTGAGCGCCATTTACCTGTACTCTGTCGTCTCCCACCCAACCAATTTCTAGCCCAAGCAGTAACTTTAGGGTCCATCCCTAGGGTGCTCAGTTTGTTTATAAGTCGCCTGTGAAGAACAGTGTCGAAGGCTTTACTGAAATCTAAATACACCACATCTAGGGCTCTCCCTCTGTCCAACTCCCTGGTCACCCAGTCAAAGAAATCAATCAGATTTGTCTGACAAGACCTGCCTCTGGTGAATCCATGCTGCCTCGGATCCTGTAATCCGCTGGACTCCAGAAACCTCACTATTTTCTCTTTCAGCAGCATTTCCAATTATTTACTCACCACCGAAGTTAAACTAACCGGCCTGTAGTTTTCAACCACATCCTTACTTCTGCTTTTGTGTAAAGGCACCACATGAGCCTCTCTCCAGTCCTTTGGCACCACTCCCTACTCCAACGATGCATTGAAAAGGTCAGTCGGTGGAGCTGCTAGAATGTCCCAAAGTTCCCTCAGTATTCTAGGGTGTATCCCATCCGGTCCAATCGCTTTGTCTACTTTAAGTTTAGCTAGTTTCTCACGAACAGTCTTCTGAAAATTGTTCAAGATGTCCCTCACTTCTGTTCCTGTTTGGGTGTTTTCTGAGGTCCTTCTGCTGGTTCTTCATCTGTGAACACAGAACAGAAATATTTGTTAAGCAATTCCGCTTTATCCTCATCAGCTTCTACATATTCCTCCCCTTCACCCTTGAGTCTGACAATACCACTTTTGCCCTTCCTCTTCTCACTAACATATCTGAAAAATGTCTTAGCCAATGCAATAAAATGGGGGGATATTTCCTCCTCCTTTTGAATCTTTGCTTTCCTGACTACTTTGCTAGCTTCTCTAAGTTTTTCCAAATATAGATGCCTGTCTTCCTCTCTCTGTGATATCTTGTTTTTCATGAAGGCCTCCCTCTTTTTTTTTTTTCACTTTTTCAGCTACTTCTTTTGAAAGCCATAGTGGTCTCCTTTTTCCTTTTACATTTATTTACCATTTTAACAAAAAGGTTGGTTGCCCTTAAAATATCCCCTTTCAGTTTTGCCCACTGTTTTTCTACATCCCCCAGCTGTTCCCATCCCACTAACGACTGCCTGAGGCATTGGCCCATCTTGGCAAAGTTAGTCTTCCTAAAGTCTAAGACCCTCACCTTTGAATGGATTCTAACAGCCCTAGTCCTAATACTGAACCACACCATCTGGTGATCACTGGATGCAAAATGATCTCCCACTATAACATCAGAAACACTTTTACCATTGGTAAGCACCAAGTCCAGTATGGCCCCTTCACATGTGGGGTCTGTTATTGTTTGAATAGTTCTTCCTGTAGAGAATCCAGGATCTCTTTACTTCTAGATGATACTGCAGCAGGAATGTGCCAATCAACATCTGACATATTGAAATCCCCTAACAGTAGCACTTCCCCATTCCTAGCAATGCTGCGTATGTCTTCAATTAACTCTCTGTCCACCTCTTCCTCTTGTGAGGGAGGTCTGTATATCACGCCAATGCAAATAGATTTTGCTTTCCCTCTTTCTAGTTTAACCCACAATGCCTCCTCTCTCCCTTTTTAAGCTGTGTAATTCCAAAGCTTTAATAGTTACCTCAGGCCGGAGGGCCGGGGGTTCAATTCCCATATGGGGACAAGTAACCTCAGGCCGGAGGGACTGGGGTCTCTAGTCCCATGGCTGCTCCTTGTGGCCTTGGGCAAGCCACTTAACCCTCCATTGCCTCAGGTACACTTAGATTGTGAGCCCTGCGGGGACAAGGGAATAAAAAGTACCTGTTAGTATACATGTAAACCGCTCTGATGCGTAAGTAAAGGGCGGTATATCAAATGCCTAAACCATAAACCATAGTATTTTTTACATATAATGCCACTCCTCCTCCCCTTCTTCCTACCCTGTCCTTTCTGAATAAAATATAGCCAGGTATAGTTACAGAAACATGGTTCACAGAAAACCATGACTGGGATGTAACTGCCACTAAATCCAAGTCAGCCACTCCCACCAAAGCTTCAACATCAGGGATCTTATTCCTCATGCTACGGGCATTTATACACACTGCTTTCCATATGCTACCCCTGTTACCCATTTCCATAAAGGTATTTAATGTATCACTTACCTGGGGGCTTTTTTCACCCATCCCCAACGAATCTAGTTTAAAGCCCTCTTCAGTAGATTAGCCAGTCTACTACTGGAGACGCGTTGACCTTTCTTGGACAGATGGATGCCATCTCTGCTCTGCAACCCTTGGAACAACATCCCATGGTCTAGGAAACCAAAATGCTCTTGATGACACCATCCCCACAGCCATGCATTCATCTCCAGGATGCGCGCCTCTCTGCCTTGGCCTTTACCCTCAACAGGGAGGATTGAAAAGAACACCACCTGTGCACCTAACTGCTTCACCCTCTGTCCCAGAGCCATGAAGTCACTTTTGATACTGCCAGGTATCACTCTGAGTGTATCATTTGTTCCACACAAAGAAGAGCAAACCGCTCTTGCAGTAGAATCCAGAAGGCACAAAGAGCAAGAGACGTATGATGGGGTTATCTAATAAAAGTGCCTGTGATAATCATATGTCTCTTGCTCTTTGTGCCTTCAGTATCATTTGTTCCGACATGGATTAGCAACATTGGGTAATAGTCAGTGGGCTTGATGAGTCTCGGCAAACTCTCCATAACATCTTGAATTTTGGCACCAGGCAGACAGCATACCTCTCTGGACATCAAGTCTGGTCGGCATATGGACGCCTCAGTACCCCTCAGAAGAGAGTCACCAACCACCACTACCCTTCGCTTACTTGTGGTCACTGATTCTGCAACTTTGGGGTACTTGAGCTCTGGTTCTTCCCTTTCCAGGGATACTTTCTCCTCCTCCACTTCCAGGGCTGCATAATGGTTCTCCAATTCAAGGGCTGGAGAAGTTGGATGGGTGATTCTGCAGGCCCTGGTGACTTGGGTGCCAACAGAATGACGAAGGTTGGACACATCTTCTCCTCTGCTAGAGAGCTTGGATGTTTCAAGAAGCATCTCATCAATGTACTTTTCACTGTCTTGAATGTTTCTCAGCCTTGCCACCTCCTCTCTGAGTTCCTCCATTTGTTTCCTCAGAGCTTCAGCATGCAGGCACCCTGCACATGGAACAAAAGCACACCCGCAAAGCAGAAGCAAAGATTGGTGAAAAGAAACATTCAAGAGGGAAAAAAAGAACTAACCTACTGAGAGCTTAAAAAAACAAAAGCCGACGGTCATACAGCGAGTATGGGTAAAAGCCAGAATGCTAAGGTTTGCTCATCGAACTGCTGCTTTTATCCAGAAAACTCAATCATACCTGCTATTCATACCGTCGGTTCATTAGTTCCAAGACCAGGCTTTCGACTTTTTATTCTCGTCTTCTACAGGAAAATTGGTCTTAGCCAAGAACAACTATAAAAGCTCTTTTATATTTACATGGGTAGTAAGGAATTTGCCCATGTAAATTTGTTCTTCTGTAGCCTGGGTAAAAGTGTGCCCATTCTTCCACAGTGCAAACCCCCCTGGTAGCACCTCCCTTTAATAGAAGGCAAATCTTGGTGCTATGTTCAGAAATGAAAGGATGGCTTTTGCTTATGTTAAGTAAAGAAGCAGATTTTTGCGGTGTTTTGGATGTGTGTGGAGAAGAAGAAAGAGGAGATGGAAAATGACCCAGTGCTATGAGCTAAGCACACTGGGGGTATGATGGTATTATTCACAGAGATAAGGAAACTGAGAAAAGATGTGGGTTTGGGAGGAAAAGTGGAAGTTCTGTCTTGGCCATGTTAAGTTTTAAGGTAACAATGGGACATCCCGGCAATAATGTCAGAAACGCGAGTAGAGATTTGGGGCTGGATTCTGGATTTAGACTCTGATACAAAGAAATATGTGGGCGTCATTGGCATTAAAATGGTACTGAAAGCAGAACTGCCAAGTTTCATATGTCCAAGAGGACGGTTTTAGGCCATCCCTGGATGTCGGTCAACTCTATCCTGAGGCATTATGGGACCCACAGCTCATGTACATTTGACAATCTTAACACTTCAAATTTTCCCTCCTTCTTCTGTCTTGTAGGGTGACAGATTGATTCAGCTGTAGACTAAGAAGTCCAAGCACATTATATCATGGAGCATTTTAAAAACTGCCCTGCCTGTAGCTGATTGACATAATTTGTTTCGAAAGCTTATCCTGCCCAAAAAGGAAACCAGGCATCATAAAATGCTCATTCATTGCATTTCCACCCAGCAGCTTCCTCCTGTTTCCCCCATTTTGAGTTTCCATTTTACTTGCAATAGATGTTACTATCTGGCGCCACGAGCCGCCTTCTGAAATCCCAGATGATTGATTTCCCTTTATTACACCTCTTCCAGATTACCCGGGCCAGGTCCAATCATTGCAACAGTTCTCAGTTGGGGGTCATGTGCCACAGCTTCTTCCAGACCCTGCAATTATGGATTCAAGATATGACCACTAGGTGTCGACATTTCCCCATGACCGACTCCTTCCCTCGCAGGTGCTTTGAGTGCTGACTCTGCAGCATCCACAGTTCTGGCCAATCCGGGAAACTTAAGAACCAAACCAGGAATCAAAACCAGGTCCATCCAGCACTTGGCCAGTCTTCCTTGTTTTTGTATCTATTGATCATTTAACTCCAGTGTGTGATTACTTTATACATTACGTGAGCTCTTTTTTTTCATGCATTGCCTTTGTGCTTTGCCCTGTGCTCTGCTCGCATACTTATGGGTGTAATTGCTGTTCTATTGGTGGCTTTGCTTTTTAACTCATCCAATTATTTTTCATTTATCTTTTAAGCAAGTGCCCCCTGTTGGCAGCACTTTTTTTTTCTGATAATTGATTTTGGTCTTGGGACCCTATGTGATTACTTAGATCTTAACAATACAAAAAGAGAGAAAATGTGAACATCTTAAAACTCCAGACTGATTGTAGGATGCAGGAGTCCCAGAGGAGATCTTCATAAATCAACAAACGCGGGCAAATATACTGGGGGCAGTACGCTGGGAAAGGGGGTTTGAAGCACAAGCTGCCTAAGACCTGCATCCCTGTAGCTAAGTTTCTCCACTTTCACCGTTTCCTGTGAGAGAGCAGTTTTGATTCTCCCAGTCCCCAGTATCCTTCCTACATGATGTTTCAGCAATTTTTACCCCTCTATACCCTACGCATGGCTCAGATACGTCAATGCCCAGCCCGGCCGGATGGTATGCTTTAAATGGTATTTGTTATCATTGCAGTGTCGGCCTGTGGGAGGGAGATGTGAATATAAAGCAGGAAAGCAGAAGCAGCTCTCGTAGAGGAGGAGAGAAGCCGGGACAGAGCTGCAGCCTCAAATCGTGGATAATTTGTGTTTTCCTAGGCTGCTCGGATGAAAGCGAGGGGCAGCTTCTAGCAAATCCCTGGGACGAGGCAGCAGATCTGAGACTCTCCTTCTTACCACGGGTTCCTGATCTCCAGGAAAAGAGACAGAAATTCTGACTCGACAACAAGAAGGAAAAAGCCTGTGACCCGGGGACCAGAATCTGCCCCATCTGGAAGAGCTGAGCTGCCAGTAACTAAAAAAACTGTGTCCCCTAGGAGAAAAGGATCTTGCTACTGACGGACCAAAATCTCTCAGAACATCAAGCAGAAAAGAGGAAAAATGTTGGCAACCAAGCAGGCGGAGGGTCTGGGGACCTGCTGTGACTACCAGGAGCTTCCACCTCACTGCATCTATATCGCTGAGGAATTCCCCCAGCCCATCCAAGCCAAGGCACCCAGAGGAAAACTGAGGAGACCCAGCGAGTCCTGGCTTCACTCCCAGTCAGTCACCTTCGATGAGATCCAGGAGGTGGAGGAGGAAGGGGTTTCCCCCACAGAGGAGGAGAAAGCCAAGAAAGCCTTCCTGCAGTCTCTGGAGGGGCTGAGGAGAAGCACCCAGAACCTGCACCTGCACAGAGAGAAATTCAGCAGCTGCTCCAAAATGAGCCATAGTCTGGACTCCAGTGACTCTGCTCTAGTGACCCTCAGTCTGTCACACAGAGAAGGACAATAGCTTTTCTGAATGGCATCTATAAACTTTCACCTCATACACTCAGAGTTAGATAAGAAGATCTCTCTGGAAATGAGAGATTTCAGAAGAAGAATCTTCGCAGGTCCTTGGCTGCAAAGTTATTTAAAGACTGACACTGGACTCGTTTTCTCTCTGTATGGAACTTTGTCATTAGCCAGTGACAACAGGAAAGGTTGTTCCAAAAGAGAAAGAAGCCCAGCTAGGATCTGACTTTGGTTTTTCCACCAGGCACAGAGTAAAAATCAGCCTGAAGGGATTACATCCTGAGAAATGTTTCCAGCAGAGGGCAGAACAGACTCTGTGTGTTTCTTAGATCATTCTATGGAGTGGAGGAGTGGCCTAGTGGTTGGGGCAAGGTACTTCAGGTCGGGGGTTCAAATCCCACTAGAGGACAGCAACCTTGGGCCGGAAGGACTGGGGTTTCTAGTCCCACAGGTGCTCCTTGTGGTCTTAGGCAAGCCACTTAACCCTCCATAGCCCATGTTCCCTGTAAAATAGTTATCTCCAAGTTATAATGCCCTGTTCAATGTAATTTCAGTTTGTTCAATGTAAACCGCCTTGATATCAAGAAAGGCAGTATATAAGAAATGTTAAATAAATGATGCTTAGATTATATAATTTTCTATTTAAATCACTAGGTGCATTTTAGATTTGTACTTAAACCTTCAGTTGCATTTTTTTACTGTCTGTATTTATTTATTTCCTAACTTTCATAAAAATATATTATATTGGCTTTATAATAATTGGGAACCCATCTGTGATATCGTGCTGGTTTGTGCTCATATATTTATAGCATAGGATCATTATATGAAAGGTTTGCGTGACCAATAAAGGAAAGTTTGGCACTCAAAGGAGTGTTCGAAGCATATTACATCCTTAGCTCGGTCTGTAACACAGTCTATGAATATTGGGGTACAGTTAGGAGCTGCACAGTTTCAGGAGGGAGGCTTTTTGGCCAGTCCTGGTTTTAACTTATATCTCGATGAACGGTGGTATCTGTAGTGTCTGATTCTACCTATTGAAATCTGTGCTACAGGTCCCATAATGCATTAGGCTAGGATTGTCAGAAATCCAGGACAGCCTTTAAGTCTTGCCTGGAAGTGGCTAACTGGCAGCTCTGGTTAAGTGATATTCTCACAAGCATATTTTGATTGGGCTTTGGAGGGTGCGGTTAATGGAACTATTGCTGTCATTTCATCAGTTTCTCTGTCTGAGAATACCTGCCTTGCAGCAAGGCCGGAGTCACCTATTCACATGAGGTCCTAATGCATTAAAAAGACACCTGGGTAATAATGTCGCCTCCACGCATAAAACAATTTCCCAGTCAGCGTGTAAACGCAGAACAGTGAACCCTTCTGAGCCTCAGGAGCAGAAGTGGTTGGGCCAGAGTTGGTCTGCGCAGAGTGTTATTTGAAAGCAACTCACCATTTGGATTCCCTGGGAAAGATTTTTATTTATTTAGCAATGCTTATATACTGCTTTTCACAGGGTCAAAGCAGTCTACATTCAGGTATGGTATATATTTCCCTTGTCCCCAAAGGGCTCACAAGCATACATTTTATCCCTGAGGGGATGGAGCATTAGGTGCTCCTTGTGGCCCTCGACAAACCACTTGTGGGACTAGAAACCCCAGTCCCTCTGGCACAAGGTTGTTGTCCTTCAGTGGAATTTGAATCCCTGGTGCTCTGACCTAAGGCAACTTGCCCCAACCACTAGGCCAGTCCTCCTTTAGTAAAAGCTCACCATCCCGGAGTAAAGAGGGAAACTACTTCATTTTTATAGATTTTGGTTTTGAGGGTATCGGATCTAGCCACCAGGAAGAAGGGTGGTCAAACCTCAAAAAATGCTCATTGCTTAAATTCGGTGATTAAATTCAGTGTTTGAGGGTTTTCCATCTCAATTCATTCTGCTTAGATTTAGAAGCGGAACATTTTTTTTTTTTTTTTAGTAATCTTTTACTCCGTAGACACATGGGGGTTAATTTTATTACAGGGCACCTTTTGCTCTTTTCAAGACTGCAATTCTATTCTGGCCTTTTTCTGGATTTTCTTTATGTTCATTGAGTGTATTTATTAATGGGCTGTCTCTTTGGTCCATTTTGTAGTTTATACTGACCAGTTGTTTCATGTGTTCTTTTATTCTTTGTTTTCAATCAGTTGAAATGTGTTAACCACTTCGCTTGTAACTCAACTCAAAATATGGTTCATCAAATAATTAAACCTAAAACTAAAAAGCACCTATTTTATAAGTGGAACATAGGTGACTAAGTTCCTTTTATAAAACAGGCTTCCAGATTCAGAGCTTCCACTTCTATGGGCTGTTGCAGCACTTAAAGTGCCTTAATGTTCATTAGTGCATGTTAGCGTCTAGTAAACACGCTCCTTAGTTTTTGAAGGGACATATCAAGTTGACAGTTTATCAGAGTTAGGCAGCTAAATGTCTTTAAAACTGACTGCATGGGTTCTAGGTTGATAACCAGGAGCTTAATGAGTACAGAGGGGCAACTGACAGAACTGCACGTGGTGGTGATGCTTTTATCACTCGACATGTCCCTCGGGTGCATAACTTACCCCAGAAAGCTATGAATGAAGTTTTCTGGGGCCGGATTCAAACTCTGGTTGCAACTGAGCCCAAAAGGAGTAGAAGGAAACTGCCATGGACAAATCAAAATATCTAAGTCGCATCAAAAATAATACGAAGGAGGCGTTTGCTTCTGGATAATAAATCTGCAATTAGCTGCACGGGAGAAAGGGAGGGTGCCAAATCTGCTCATGGAGAGGAGACAGCAGACACTCGAAGCACCACTCTACTGGGGAAAAAAAGAAATGGTCGAGAAGAGTCCAACACCATAAAGGAATAGACGGGCAGAAAAAACGCTAATCTATCAGCTGGGATCAAAATCATCACGAAAGATCCCAGAGGAGACAGCAAAGGTGGGCAAACTTTACACTAACTTTTGAATGACAATAGATAGGAATGTGCATAGATTTTTACTTTTTAGTGTTTGGATATTTTCAAATGAAAACAAAACAAACAATACATGTGGTGAAAAAAATACATGAAAACCAAAAGAAAATGAAAGAAAATGTTAGGTTCTAGTGCCGCCCCCCCCCCCCCCCCCAAACAAGAATCCAAAACACCTTTCCTGTGCCTCATTCCCCTCTCCCCCCTCCAAACCTTTTAGCACATAAAGTCTTCACAGGGCAAGAGCAATCCTTCAGTCCCTCCTTTTTCTGCCATTTACCAATGCAGTATTGGAAACTGTGCTGGCTGACTGAGACCACGGACCTGGTGACATCAGTATTTTATAGGCTTGAAAATGTGATCAGAATCGGAAAGAGAATCTGGGGAGGGAGTGATAGGAAAAGGGCCCAAAAGCTCCTAATTTATTTTAAACAAAACAGGAAATTTTAGGTCTCTATCCAGCAATCCTCCCTATAAGTCTGTCTTCCTCCCTCCCAGAATGATATGAGTCACTAGAAGTGAGTAGGAGATGTTTTGCTGTTAATGTTCTACGTGATTTTGTGGGAAGGATGTTTCTATTGTGTTCCGCCTGGCACAATGGGGAGGGTTGATGCAGCATTTTAGTAAAACCCTGAAACTTAGCCCGGGAATTGCACTGGACCCTTGCCAACAAATGGATGCATGCCCAGCATCTCTTCATTCATTCAGATTTATATACCATCATATCCTTCAATCAAAGTGGTTTACAATATAACTTGATATAGTACATTACAACATGTGGGGAAGGAGTGAGGAGTAAGATTATATATAGGTGTACAAATTCTTTACAGCTTGCTATTCTATAATCGTGCATGTGGTCCATAGCCTATAGTTATGTTATAGATTAAATTATGTGTCCAAAGTATTCTGTAAATAAGGGTCTTGAGTGCCTTGCGGAAGTCCTTGATGTCTTTCATGGCTCTCATCCCTTCAGGGAGGGCATTTCATAAAGCTGGAGTGTTGAGTTAGGTGCTCTTCTAGAGGTGGATTGGTTGGTTCTTTGATACCCTGCTGGTGTGACGAGCATGTTCTTATTATTGTTTCGTCTGGGTCTTGTATTTGGATTTCTGATAACTATGGCTTGTAGAGCATCTGCTGAGCAATGGTAAATGACTTTGAATATGTTTAATATTGACTTGAACCTTGCTCGGGCATGGATGGGCAGTCAGTGCAGCTGTTATATAGGGGTGATGTGCTCTGTTTTGGCAGTACCTGTAATGATTTTTGTAGTTATGCACTAGTTGGAGTGAATGGATAGTCTGTTTTTAGAGAGATCTTGGTACAGTGAGTTTCCATAATCTAGTATAGGCATGAAATAACCTGGCACACTGAGTGAAAATGATCCTGGTTTAGTAGTGGTTTAAGTCGTCGTTTTACAAGCTTTAATCTGTGGTAGACAGCATGGTTCCACGTCACCGCCATGCTAAAATGTTTCACACCATTAATGCCATCCATTGAGTTGGCAGAAAGTGCACCTGTGCTAGGAGAAACTATTAGTTATCATCTATGGGAACTGCAATGCACATGTCTGCTCCTGAATCTCTCAGTCTCCGCCTCAAACCCATGCCATGCAGTTAGCACAGGCCTCTGTAACGGTTACCGCAGTGCATTTGATTCACACTAAATCCTGCCCTAACTGTTTCTGCAGTTTCGTAAATATGCCCAAATATAAATAAATAACTCTCTGAAACCATTCATCCAATTTCAACCACAGATTGTGAAGCTTCCAGCATCCCTTCAGAAGTCCCAAGTGATTTATTTCCCTGTATTATATCTCATCGTGAAGTACCCTAGTGTAGTCATAGCAACAGTCCTCCATGGGGACATGTGCCAGGGCTTCTTTCAGACACTGCAGTTATGGATTTGGAAATCTGGCCACTAGGTGTCGACATTGACCCATGACTAACTCCCCCTTCCGCAGGTGCTTTGAACGCTGACATTGGCCAGAACTGTGGATGCTGCAAATCTTTAGAAACTTAACCAACTAAACCAGGAATGTGAACTATCTTTATGTATTTGCCAAAAACATTGTCCTTTTTTTTTTTCTTTTCATAAAAACAACAGTGTTACTAATATCAAATTAAGATAAATGGAAGTTTTGAAGTCCTTTCAATTGTTGTGTCAAAGGATATGTTTACTAAATGTTAATGTGTGTTAAGTGCTACTGCACCCATATAGATAAGTGTGTGGGCACCAAATGCATTTTAATTTCATTAACACACATTAAAACCTGTGGTAAATATGCTCCTAAACTGAGCTATGATGAAAACACTGGTCAACAAATTTTTACAAAAGTCATGTTACTGAAATAAAAATAGTAATTTCTTATCAATTTTTATATGCTGAACATGAATATGACA
Organism: Ichthyophis bannanicus; assembly: GCA_033557465.1. NCBI lineage: Eukaryota > Metazoa > Chordata > Amphibia > Gymnophiona > Ichthyophiidae > Ichthyophis > Ichthyophis bannanicus. Next base: position 33,855,326 of record CM066047.1, on the reverse strand, counting down.
GTGAAATTGCAAAGTTGGCTCTAGTTTTTTTTGTAATCTACAAGACTTAATGTTTACATCACGAAATGCATGTCAATAGTAAATATAATAGGCCTTCGGTTAATACCTGTAAAAAAACAAGTCATAGACTACTTCTTAGATTTTTTTCGCCTGTCTCTTGTACAGCTGTTCGGGAGCTTCTCTGGGGAGTGTCCAGCAGTAGTCAGCCAGCATTGTAGTGGACCATTTTCCCTGGTATCTTTGCTCCATCGTTGCGATATCCTGGTGAAAACGTTCGCCCTGTTCATCACTAACCATACCACAGTTGTCAGGAAAGAAATCGAGATGGGAATCAAGGAAATGGATCTTTAGAGACATATTGCAGCCAAGTTTCTGATACTGCATCAGTATGTCTTCTACTAGTTCCTTGTAGTTTTCTGCCCTAACATTCCTGAGAAAGTTTGACACTAGGCAAAAAGCATTCCATGCTTGTTTCGCATCACCCTGCAGCAAGTTGTTGAACCGGTCATCTTTGAAGAGCTCTCAAATCTGAGGACCCACAAAAACTCCCTCTTTAATCTTTGCTTCGCTGAGTTGAGGGAATTGTTCATGCAGGTATCGGAAAGCTGGCGAAGTGCGGTCCATGGCTTTCACAAAGTTTTTCATCAAACCTAGTTTGATGTGAAGGGGTGGTAGCAGGATTTTGTGAGCCTCAACCAGAGCTGGGTGCTGGATATTCTTCTCTCCAACTGTTACATTTTGTCTGCGATTCCATTCCTTCAGCAAGTAGTGCCAATCCCTTGCTCAGCTATCCCACTCACATTAGGAACACATGTATTTTATATATCCCTGCTGCAGTCCTATTAAAAGGGCAACTACCTTCAAGTCACCACAGAGGTGCCAGCTGTACTTGTTATAGTTAATGGAAGTCAGTAGATGTTTTAAGTTATTGTATGTCTCTTTCATGTGGACGGCATGCGCTACTGGAATAGATGGAAGACAGTTTCCATTGTTCAAAAGTACAGCCTTCAGACTCAGTTTCGAAGAGTCTATAAATAACCTCCAGTCTTGTGGGTCATGAGTGATTTTTAAGGCATTCATGAGGCTTTCAATATCGGAACAGAATACCAGATTACTTTCCTTTCCGACTGCATATAGTACACTGCTGACGTCAGATGGCTTCAGCAGCCGTCTGGCAGTAGTATTGCATTGCATCAGAAAATGATGCAATCAACTCTGGATGATGTGTGCATGCTGGTATTATGCAATGTGATGCAATATTACATCAGTCAAGGCTTATTTGGGATGTTGTTGATGTCCTACTGGATACATTTACACGGTGAAAAGTCAAAAATGAACTACATGCAATATCTTCAAAACGAGAGCCAATAAAAATTTTTTAATCTTATATTCGTATTCAGCTCACCAAGATAATACAGATTAGGGCCTTTTAAAGTCAGTAATGATTTCAATGTTGACCAGTGAAATCAGTGACTGATGAGTAGCCCGTCTTTCATATACGATAACCAGACATAAAGGCCCATTTTAGATAGTGCATGGAGATCACAGCTGAGATGTTAAGATTGCGATGTACACGATTCCAGTGGTATTTTTTAAAAATAGCTCTCTAAGATGTGGAGCCTTTTCTAAAATATGAATAAGAAGGTGCAGGAAGGCACACTTATGTGATAGTCCATGGGGCCAGAGAATCTGCCAATTTAACTACAGATGGCCCTATCTTTAATTTCAATATAGAGGAGGAAATAAAACAGGGCATTAGCGAGACTCCCTCTTAATCCCTCCTTTATAGGGTTGGTCAAAATGAGCACTTTTGAAAAACATAAACATGATGGAGCCCAGGTGTAATTCTCGACATAGCAAATTGCAGTCATACTCTGCCTTCGCTGTATGAAATGGGGAATTCACATGTAGATTTTCAACCTGCCTAGGCCTCTCCCTACTCATGACCCCCATTTGTCCTCTTGCAGCTTCTGTCAATTCAGCCCTTTCTAAAATGTCCATTTCCATATCTAAATACCTAATTTTTGCACATGAAAATATGGAATAAGTTTTCTAAAATAATCCCTGTGGTTGATACGTTATTAGTCATACAGCTTGTGTCATCACCACAACGAACAGCAGGAGAAAAAATGATTGCCTCAAGCTCCAGGCTTCAGAAAACAGCAAACAAATATATCAAGGGACTCATCTTTTACCTACATGTATGCTGGGAAATCTTTCTTCCAGCAACGGCTTGCTTTTTGGCTTGATGCATGTTCCTTCTCCCACTTCAATCTGTTGCTGAAGAAGAGCAGCTTTGATTCTCCCCAAGAACCCTTCCTGCTTGATGTACTTGCACTCCCCTGCAATGCAGTGCCTGATGAACTCTATCCCCTTTCATTTCTCCGTACACTACTCTTCCCAAACGACACTCAGCAGGCAGGCCGCTCTCACTTCTCCTCCGTTGCTAAATGTCAACCCCGTGTCTTCCAACCTGCTCCACAAAGGAGGTAATTTTATTTGCAAATGACATTTATAAAACATTGAGTTGCGTGCTTAAAGACCTCTTTTATAAAATTAGGTCATGCCTAAAACTATGCACAGTGCAAGAGGAGGCATGTGGGGGAAGAGTTTTTTGGGCAAAGCATGCACCGGGTTACAATTTATGCATGCATTTCACAAAATATGCAATTTAAAAATAATTTCTGTAGGGTTTGTGCTAGTGTTTTCTGAAGACATGTAGGCACCTATATGCCTTTATAAAAATGGTTAAAAATAGGCACCTTCCTGTCCAATGAACATAGGCAACCTCTTGTAGAATGACCCTGTAAATGCCTGGAATAGCTTTCTTGAACAGGTATGTTGTGCCTCCTGTCTTGCCAGATTCAGATTCTGCCTAAAAACACACCTCTTTCAGGCTGCTTTTGAAATATAAACTTGTGAGCATGTTTATTAAAGGTTAAGGCGCATTAATGAAATTACTGTGCATTAAGTGCAACTGTGCCTATAGAAATAAAAGGACTGCAGATATTTAATGCACAGTAATTTCATTAATGCATATTTAAAACCCTTTAGTAAACATGACCCTTAATGTTCCTGCACTTGGCCTCTGTCTCGCCCATAGGCTGTTTCACCTTGCTCTTTGCCCCCCTGCTGTGTTAACTCAAGGCCACCCCCACCCCTCACCTTTATTTTTATTTTGTTTTAACAGTTTTTTTAAATACTGCTTTATCATTTTTAGTCAAAGCAGTTTACATTCTAACTTAAGCTTGGTAATGTACATTTAAACAGGGACATTGATAACTTGGATTTTTCTGAGGCAATGGAAGGTTAAGTGACTTGCCCGAGGCCTCAAAGAGTGCTAGTGGGAATCAAACCCTGGTCTCTTGGTTCCTAATCCAGTGCCCTAACCATTAGGCTACTCCTCCACTCCACTTTGTCTTGCCTGCTTGTTTTATTAGTCTAAGTTTCAAGAAGAAAGTATTGTCTGTTTTTATATGCATTTGTAAAGTGCTGCATATAGTAGGTAGCACAATATAATGATAATGATCTGGGGTTTCCTTCAGCATCTACATATTCTATGTATGGCTTTTCTAGTCTTTATATGACTCGGACACGTCAGTGCATAACCCGACCGGATGGCATGCTTTAAATGGTGTTGATTGTCATTGCATTGGCAGCCTGTGGGAGGGAGACGTAGATATAAAGCAGGGAAGCTGAATCAGAAAAGGCTCACAGAGAGGAGAGAAACTGGGAGAGAGTTCTAGACTCCGCACATACACAATTTGCTTCATCTTGGGCTTTCCCGCGAAGAGTCAGCAGAGCTGAAAGCTGGGAATCTTCTCCTAGTTCCTAGAGCTTTCAAATCCACAGAAGAAAGGACTGAACAGAAACTGTCAACAAGAAGAAACGAGCCTGGGGGAGAGGAACCAGAGCCTGCCGTATTTGGAATGTTGAGCAGTCAGTGACTGACTGAGCTAAAAAAAAAAAAAAAGACTATATTGCAGACAGACCTGAATCTCTCAGATCATTAAAGTGAAAAGAGGGAAAATGATGGCAACCAAACAGAATGAGGGACTGGGGACCTGTTGCAACTACCAGGAACTCCCAACTCATTGTATCTGTATTGCTGAAGAATTCCCCCAGCCCATCCAAGCCAAGGGACCCAGAGGAAAACTGAGGAGACCCAGCAAGTCCTGGCTTCACTCCAAGTCTGTCACCTTCGATGAGATCCAAGAGGTGGAAGAAGAAGGACTTTCCCCCAGAGAAGAGGAAAAAGCCAAGAAATCTTTCTTGCAGTCTCTGGAGGGTCTGAGAAACATCCAGAACCAGAACCTGCACCTGCAGAGGAGAAACTCAATAGCTACTCTAAAATGAGTCATAGCCCGGACTCCAGGGACTGATTCTGCTGCCTGAGACCTAGTGGCTGAACCTCTCACACAGGGGACCAAGCTGTAGCCTCAGAGGGGAGATCTCTCTGGACATGTGAGATTTCAGATGAAGAGGTTTTGCAAGTACCTGGCTGCTGGCTATTTAATGGCCGATAGTGGCCTTTCCTCCTTTGAAAGGAACTTCTTGGAAGCCAGTGACAACTTTTTTTTCTCTTTTGGAGTAGCCTCTCTATAGAAATCTAGCAGGGTCTGATTTTGGTTTTCACCTTGTCCCAAGGGATTAAACCAACCAGAAGATCCCGAGAAACATTTCCAGTATTGAGTGGGACATTTTCCAGCAAGAAACTCTGGGTGTTTCTTATATCATTCTATGATGCCTTCATCAGGAAGTTTTCTATTTAAATACACTGAGCACATTATAGTTTTTTATTTAAACCTATTTAGTGTCCTATACATTTTTTTTTTTCAGCAGAGCACAACATTTCCCAGAGGGAGTCTCTGGGTGTTTCTTTGATAACACAGAACTAGAGGTAAACATTCATTTCTATACTAAGTGGACTAACATAGCAACTGCACTACTTTATCCCAACTAGAATGACCACATTATCCCTTTGATTGAGGTTGAAGAACTTTGCCTGCTGTAAGCATGCAAGATTTATATTTATTTTTATATTTTAACTCTGATAGAAATGTATTCCTTATGAATGTTTTTAATAGATGTAAAATTGCTAAGATATATAGTGTCTAAAATAAATATTTTATGCACAGTTCTTGATGAATGTTCTCTGATTTGTGAAGTGGTATTTCTGTCTGTTTTGTGATTCTGCTAAGTTCAGTTTAGCAGAATGGAAGGGCATCATATTCTAAAAACACCAAGCCATGTATGAAAACCCAAGGATTGCACTTGAATATATTAATTATATTATTAACACACAGAACGCAAATGCATTCCAGTTTAGAGACTGCAGACACAGACGTCTTTTCATCAGTGGTTACACAGAACTTTAACTTCTCATTTTATATACAAGAGGTTGAATGTAATTGGATTCTTGGATATTTTCCTTTCTTCCTTTTCACTATTGTAGATTTGGATACTCGGTGCTTACATAACTGTCTGTCTAACACAGCATATAGTCCTTCAAGTAGCAGCACCTTACCGTGGAGTCCTTAATGATCCAGTTTCTGAAGCAGTGATGTGATCTTGCCTAATTCTTGCCCCTTTTTGCTGCTTTGTCATCCATTTTCAAATATCTTAAAAGTGCTGGCAGTTTTAATGTTGTGTATAGCTTACCATGGGAGCTGTCTATAAGCCATGGTGCTGAACAGCAGTGAAATAGGCTTTGGTAAACCTCTAAGTTTGTTTGTCACTTGCCTTTAGTCATATTCCTAAGTCTGCAATCCTTCTTCTAATTTTTAAGGATGTTTTGTTTTCTCTTGTTACACATATCTGGAATAAAAGCTGTACTCTTTATATTATACTTGCATCCATTTTTTTTTCTAACTCTCCCTCATCATGCTTCGGTTGATCATGCATGAATCACTCACACTGACCACTTATAGCACTATAGATCACTTCTACACATAATCAGTCATCTAGCGTGCAAACTAATATGTATATTTCACTTGTATTCCTCCACATCACACGCCATAACTAAGAGTATCGGTATACACAAGAAATACATTAAGGGGTCATTCTATTTATTTATTTAACAGCTTTTTTTATACTGCTTTATCCTTCCGTCAAAGCAGTTTTTACATTGAAACAGAACATTTACAATGAACAGGGAAGTCAACTTGGCTCAATTTTGATACATTTAATTAGGGGTAACTATGTACGCGTCTGTATAAGAGGATATGAGACAGGGGAGTTTGGGGTGTTGAGGGAGAGGAGGGAACAGATCAGGGTAATGTTAGGGGTAGCATTCTCTGAATATATAGGTTTTAAGGGCTTTCCTGAAGGAAGCTGCATCGGTTGTAGTTCTTAGTCTTTCTGGGATAGAGTTCCATAGTAGCGGTGCCTAGAGAGAGAATGCTCTTAGATGCAGTGGCGTTGGTTCTTGTGAACAGCAGCGGAGTCTGTAGTTTTCCATGAAATGGATCGTCGCCCTCTGTTGTCAGGTGTGATCTGGATCAGGGTTTGTAAGTTTGGTGATGCAGAGTCATTGAAGATTTTGAATGTTGTGAGGATGGATTTGAATTTTATATGCTCTATCATCGGGAGCCAATGTAATTGCTTGAGGAGAGGAGTAATATGCTCTGATCTCTTTTCAGTGAGGAGGATTCTTGCAGCCATGTTAAGTGTAAGTTGGAGAGGATGGATGGTGGTTTAATATGCCCTGGAAGATATTACAGTAATCAAAGTGGGGGAATATAGTTGCTTGGAGGACAGAACAGAAATCATGCTCTGATAGGAATGGCTCGAGATTTTTGATTGATTTTTAGAATTTTAGTTTTGTTTTTTTTAGAGGCCTCGTTTATGATTTCCATGTCTGAAAATACCCATTCGGCCATGGACATCACACAGACATTCCCCAAGTCATTTCAGAAATCCCTGAAGATGCACATGTCCTGCTTGATAACATCCAAGTTGCATGGAGGTGTGCCAGGGGCATGCCAAAAATGATGCAGCCATGTGCCCAATTTTAGACCTGCCTTGCATGTATCAAATCACTGACTTTACACATCCATGGCTATACCCACTCTGGGGCATGAATAGGACGTTGAAAATTGCTCATTCTGGCAAACCAACAACTGTAAGATTAAGAGGGAAATGCCCACTTACTTTCTGGTAGGTATGCCCGTAGGAGCAAAAATTATAGGGGAGTGTATTTATTTATTTATTTAAAATGATTTATATCTCGCTTTTATCGTAATATCAAAGTGGTTTACACTTTAAACGAATCAAGTTGCATAGTGCGAGGGTGTAGGCATGCAGTGGCTATATCATAGTGTTTGTGTAGTTGTAATTCAAGTGTAACTTAATTACAGAATGTTCTATATACAGGTTGAGCTATATACAATGTGCTATATACAAGGAGGAGGTGTGGGGTTGGCTAGGGTGGGGGAGGGGTGAGGGGGGTTAGGAGCAAGTAAACAAGGTATTTCCCCAAGATCCCATGTCACTGCATGTCCCCCTTTGCAAAATGGCAGGATGAGATGTGTATGGGGGGAAAGATGCATGGCTGCTTTCAGAAACAGGACTGCATGCACATCTACAGTTGTGGTCAACATTATCAGCACCCTTGCAGTTCAGCCCCTTAAGATCCAATATCTTCTTTAAAAAAATTAAATAAAAGTGGCCAGTGAAATGGCTTTGAACTATATATGCACACATATTAGACACACAAAATAATCAAATAAAACAAGACCAATTAAAAAAGAAAATAGTATAAAAACGGGGACATTGCCAGGACATGATTATTCAAAAAAATACTAGTCACGATATCAGAATGAAGAACGGAAAATCATCCAAAACAAAAGCTTCATCCTACAACTAAATACTGTCTGTGCTGCATGCCTAGGAGAAACAGGATCTCAGAACCAATGAGCATTTCAGAACCAGGTCTAAAACACTAGCCTCGGACCAAGCTCAAGTACATCAAGGATCCAAAAAACACCCTTATTTCAGACTTCTAGAAAATGCTCATTCAAAAATCATAAAAATTATCAGTATTCCATTCATTGCAACAATGTGATTCCACAAAATCAATAGTGTAGACCTTGTTCACACAACCTGCAGCATTCATGTATTCTGTTTGGTTTTTGGTGCAGTCTACTTAGGACACACTATTAGACTCTATATGGAGAAGCATTAGAATTGTTGGCATTAGCATTCATGATGGCACCGTCGCGCATTCCTCGAACCTTTCTCTTGGATTTAATCAAATTGGTAATTACCCATAACTATTTTGTATTCAATGGCCAATTCTACCAACAGAAATGTGGCATCGCTATGGGGGCCATGGTAGCCCCCTCCATTGCAACATTGTATTTGACCAATATGGAGGAACTGCACATCTACTGTTTGTCAGCTTTTCAACATGTCTCATTATGGTTAAGATTCCTAGATGATATCTAATTTTTTCTTTGGACATCTACACTGATGAATTTGCATGATTTCATTGGATGGCTCAACACTATTAAGTCTGCTGTAAATTTTATATTAAACATTCAAACTCATCAGATTGAGTTTTTAGATGGTTTTGGTTATCAAACAAGGTAACATTTTATCTACTACTTTGCATCATAAATCCAGCCAAAGAAACAGTTTGCTGAGATATCACAGCCATCATCCATTCCCTCTTCGTAGGGGGCTTCCTTTTGGCCAATTTCTAAGGCTTCACTGCATATGTTCTACTCTGCAAGAATTCAAGCAACAGGCTAACCTTTTGAGTATACGGCTCTGATCAGGGTTATCCTAGGAACATTATTAGGAAGGCATATCTTCGTGCCCGTTTTTTTCCCATCATGAATGGCTGTTAAGGGCTCCAGTGGGGGAGCCCATTGTTCCTTCTGGGGCCATCATCAGTGATCGTATACTGGGAGTATTGCCTTTCATGAATCACACCTTGGCCATTACCAATACATTGAAGAAGCATTGGCATGTACTCTATTTGCACCCTTGTTTCCGCAAACCTCTATCTTTGGCATATACTAGAGGTGTTAACCTCTGGGATTGCCTTGTACATTCAGCATTACCGGTTGATAGCCCCTTAGAATCATCTTTTCATCGGGGCCATGTTGCTTGAAAACATTGCAAGTATTGCTGGAATACTTAGAGGGCGAATCATGGGATCATTCCGTCACTGGCTGAAATTATAGGTTTTTGGGGTCAAGTACATGCATGACCAGTTATGTCGTATACATGCTTCAGTGCCCTTGTTCTCTATTGTACATTGGTCGGACCATATGACCAATCAAAATTTGGTTAGAGGAGCATGCCTCCTGCATAAGAGCTTTGAATCTTTCAGCTCCACTAGTGGAGCATTGCATTGCGACTGGTCACGCGTTTTGGGATTTTAAGTGGAGAATCATTGACAGAATTCCACTTGACCCAAGGGGAGGTAATCGTGTGTCCCAGCTGCAATGGTTGGAACAAAAATGGATCTTTCATCTTCACACTGTAACTCCGGGAGGTTTAAACTTGGAACAAGAATGGTGGAGCATTCTGTAGGTTAGGTTTTGTTTTTTAACCATTACATCTTTAAGGTATCATCAATCAGTTGAACCCCCCCCCCCCCCATTTTTTCCTTCCCATTAAAACACTCTCATTTTCTGCTGTTAATACAATACATGGGCCATTTTCGATACTAGCAGTTACGTCACCTTGTCAGCCAATCAGCATTTAGGACTGCTATATATTAAGACCGTTGGCTTTCGGCATTTTTACCACTGTTATTCAGCAGGCGAGTACTTGAGACGGAGTCGGTCTGGGACCCGAAACATGCATGTCGTGCAGTTTTAAGCCAGCAAATATGGACAGATGTTGCATCGCCGAAGATGGAGATAAGTAATCACTTGTTGGGCACAAAAATTAAAAAAAATAAATAAAAAGGGCTGTGCAGACTTTGAGCAGAGGGTTTTCTTTCGCTGTTCCTGTCTGCTTGACTCGACAAATTTTGTTTATACACGATTGGTTGCAGGGACTATATTCACCGATGACTTTAAACAATTTGATTTACTCTGTCATTGGGTCACTGAGGTATTCTTATTCACTATATGAAAAGTGACCTTGATTTTTTTTTTAGATAATGTTTTGTGGATACATTCTGCCCCCCTGATGAAGCTAGGCGCCTGGAGTGGCGCTTGAGAGAATGAAAGATAAGTCATGGTTGCTGATTAGTATCTGCTGAATTTCTGACAAAGCTGTGGATAAAGAACATATACCCTAATGTGGGGTGTTATTATCATAACGCCATGCATTAAACTACTGGGAACAGTGTGTTCACACCCCAGACAGTTACATTAAGTGCAAAGCTACCATGTTATGTGAATTTTCATGTTATTCATGTGTTAGGCACAAAACTACTGCACACATTAGTAGAAGGGCCCCCTACATGGAGTCTTCAAATGCCTGCTGAAACTAGTAAACCCTTAGCTGTTTATGAAAAGATAAATACACAGATGGCCTGCACTGCTATAAAGAGGATATTCCAAAGGACCAGCCCAGCCATAAAAAAATTACTCTAGCAGATGACAGGGGTCTGGGTGGAGGATAATCTATTAGGGCAGCTTCTGTACTAAAAGGTGATTCACTGGATAATGCCTTAAAAACTCTTAGAATGAACCCACCAAAAAACATACCGCCAGTGAAGATTAAAAAGCAACAGTGTACGTGGATATGGTGTGATGTATAGTCTGTCTCTAATCCATCGAGTACCATAGTATATGATGGTAAATAAAGACCAGTATGGTCCATCTAGTCTGCCCAGTAAGGTGGCTAGAGTGGTACCTGCTGCTCCATGCAGGTCACATACCCAAATATGCCTTTGTTTTAGGGTTGTACCCACTGCCCTGTGCAAATCACACACCCCTCTATGCCTTTGTTTATGGTTGTACTTGCCTTCACCAGCGACATGCACACTGCCAGGTTTTGCAATAAGTGCAGTAGAAATCAAAGATTTCTACTTGTCTGTCTTTTTCCCAGCTCGCAAATTTCCTACAGAGTTTAGGTTGAGCAAATGACGTTCAGACACTAAAACATGTCATTCAAATATGTTCAAGTGCGGGAAAGTTTCAGGAGCTAATATTCAAAACCCATATCAGGATAGCCAATGGGAGGCTGTCCAGACGTAGGGTGATGAGTGAGCTACTCAGCAGCACTATCTGGTTACTGCAAGGGTGGTCCGTGAGTGGAGCGAGAATGGTCGCAGCACTATCTGGATAATGCCGTCACTTAGCGTGATTTTCAAAAGGCACTTTTCCCAGGCTTTTCATGCAGCCTAAGTTCCCTGTGGATAGTGCAATTTTCAGCCTACATTTATCTGGACATTTGACAGCAGCACCTATCCAGACATGACCACCGACTATCTCACCAATATTTAAGGGTCACAGCTGACCACCATGGCATTTGAATATCGGCATTTTTGAAAATTGGGCCCTTCGATGTCAACTTGAACTAAGAGCAAGAAGTCCGAGGAGCGTGCTCAATGCGCTTCCTCTGCTCATTTCCTGAAGGTGGTATAAACAGGGATTTATGAACAAGTAGCTTCAAACCACCAATGCGTATGATAAAGATGTGAGACATACCCTTAAGCAGACAGAAAATAAAATTATGACCAGTAAGATATAAAGAATTTCGCATTTACATTTGAATGGGATACTGATGGAGTATTCTGCAAGAATTGCAATCTTAAAAATTGGGCTGCTGAATGCTCAGGCATAGCTTTGGCTGCCTACACTGCCCTGGACTGGGCTGTTGGAAAGGAAGCATTCACAACCCCTTGGGAGAGTGAAGCCCCAGCCATTGCTCAATGGCGATGCCCAAAGGCTAGACTTGGGATTCATGTTACTGTATTCTGGATGGAGCAGTGATCTTTGATTTATACCAAAGACCATAGCTGATGGCTGAGCTAAATTGGGAGGGAGCGCCCAATAGATGGTGGTTCCAGTCGAGCTGGAGGTGTGATATGATGAGGAAACTGCAAGGACACAACTTGGGGTGCAACATCTTGCCTCCATAAACCCAGTCATGACAATATTTGTATGACATGACAACCTTCCCCCCCCCCCTAAAAAGAATTTGTAAAAATGAATTATTTTTCTTTCAAATACTCCCATTAGGACATTGTCTCCAGAGGTGTTACTTCCCAAAAAGTACTTTCTTGTTCACTCCATTTGCTTTCAGAGAAAATCTTTGCGGGAAGTTAAACTTTTGATCCCTGGAAAGACAATATCCTTCTTGAAACAGGGCCATGTTGGGGTTGTTTTGCTTGAATTTTGGTAGGCATTGATTTTAGTACTTAACTGGTTTCTTTGTTTGGGTTAGGTTCATGGCAAGATCTGTCATTAAGCAAATATGAAGCTTCCCACTGGTTTTTCAGGATTCAGTCCCCTAGCAGTACTTTATAGGTAACCAAATTTTAACTAGATGCAAATGCATTAGTCATGGTCAAATAGTCATGTTTGACATTATGAATTATCCAATGTCTCTAGAGCTGGAAGGGATATTATGAAAGTGACTCTACCTCTCAGAAAAGGATACTAATTAGTCATGCATACTGTAATGACATTAATAGTGTATGACACAGATATGAGGGGGGTTGTTTAGAAAATGCTCATTACATGTTTTTCTTTTTTAAAGATTCAAATGGCCTGAGTCATGTTATCACTGGTCTTAAAAGCTGGAAACTTGCCCTGCTTGGGGAGAGGCATCAATGATTCAGTGCTGGGGCATGGAGAGCAGACACAGCAGCTTATATGGCCCAAGAGATCAGAGGTTGCAGGAGCAGCTTCTATTGTTGAGAGACAAGCAGCATAGCAGTGGGGTGAGGGGGGGGGGGGGGGTGAGGAGAACAAGAGACAAAGGTGGGGAAAAGAAAAGAGAGAGAAAGACTGGTGTTGCGGGACCAGAAAGAGAAACTGTGAGGGCAATCAAGTACCTGGATTGGCCACTGTTGGAAACGGGATACTGGGCTTGATAGACTCTTGCTCTAACCCAGTATGGTACATCTTATGATGTTAGAAGAGAAGGCCACAACCCAGAAGGGTTACTACTGTAGATGTAGGATAGAATTTTCCAAATCCTTTCATCTGGATGTTCTGCAAGTCCTGAATTTGGGTGACTTGAGGCCTTAATGTAGAACAGGATGGTGCTATCCAAGCCCCCAGCACAGATCTTCTGATGAATGACGTGTACAGAGAGGACAGTCAGCCGGTCAGATCATCGAGTCAGATACACAAGCAGAAGACTTCATGTTTGCATTTGGATTGTATATTTAATTATTCGCCTTTGTCCAAAAGCAAGCTCATGGTGAGTTGCCAATCAGGCAGACCAGTTATTTAGTACGCAAGAGGTCTGACATCCCACACTATATGAGATTCTGCCAGTGTTGTCTCTTATGATATAAGAGTAGTCATCTTGCTCTGGCTGAGAATACAGAGCACTGTAAAACTAAGGAAGGTGGGGGGGTGAGACGACATCCTAAGTGGTACCTGAGGCCATGGACGGTGAAGTGACTTGCCCAAGTTTGAAAGAAGTAGGCTTTGAATCCTGGCATCTTAGCCTGCCACTCTAACCAGTAGATAGTGCCAATATGTAAACAGAAATATATGTTCATCGGTGGCTAGTTGGGGTATAACTCAGTTAACAAAAGCCAAAAATCCATGGCTAAGTGACATCAAATCAATGTTAACTCAACTCCCTATACAAACTTTATTTTTTTTGAATGACAGTACATCAGATACACAGAAATAAAATAAAAAAATGTCATGGTAGTTTACATACAATGAATAAAAAAGATATATTTTTTAAATTTGTCTGCTTTTATGCTCAATGTTAGTAATCCAAGAAGTTGAGCCAAGAGAAGATACGTTGAGTGGGGATGAAATAGAAGAAGAACAATTATCGGACAATATGATATAACTGATAAACAAAGAGGAAGGCGAATGAAGACCTGTGCATGATAGGGTTAAATTGAACTGTGAGAAGAATGAATCGTAAAAGTTGGATCATCATAGTTGTGCAGAAAAGGTCAGGTTTTTACTTGCTTTTATTAAAAATTCTTAATGGAAGTTTCAGATTATATATTTGTTGTTAAGTGCCATTGAGTCTGTGCCCACTCGTGACGACCCTCTGGATAGTTGTCCTAAATCGTATTCGGTCTTCAGTCAAGTGGCTGATTGTTGATAGAGCGGCATCCATAGCTGCTCTGTATTCTATTGATCCATTGCATTGCTAGTCTTCCTTTTTTTTGCGTTGACCTGAAATTCAACCTTATCAAGGATGATGTCTTTGTCTAATGATCTGCATGATAGGTTCAAAGTATGAAAGTCAAAGCCTTGTCATCTGAGCTGCTAAATAAAGCTTAGGATTCATCTCCTCTTGAATCTGGCTCATGCTTCAGAAGCTCAATGTGAGTTATATTCAAGGTAGGGTAGGTATTTTCTTGTCCCCTGGAGGGCTTGCAATCTAAGTTTGTACTTGAGGTGATGGGGTGGGTTAAGTGACTTGCCCAAGATCATAAGGAGTGGTGGTGGAATTCAAACCCTGGCTTCCTTGGTCCTAACCCCCAGACTGGTGGAGGGAGGATTGAATAAGGATGGGCTGCAAAAATTATCCGAATAGCAGCAATATTCAGCTTTTTTTAGGGGGGGGGAGGGGGCAGATTCAGTGGCTATTTAATAGAGCCCAGCCACTGCTGCTTTATGTAAACCTGGATATTTCATCCCATAACTTATCCGTTTTCTGGTGCTAAATATCCAGGTTCACCAGACAGCGGTGTCGCTATTCTGTTAGCAATGATAGTCAGCCACTAACTGGATAGCAAAATCTGGTTAAAGTTAGGTAATGTGACTGTTCAGTTAGCGGGCAACTATCACCACTAACTGGATAGCCATCTGCACTGCTGCCCACAAACCACTTCGGTTTTAGCCAGATGGTTTTATACTGTTAATATGGGGCTAAGCATGTTCTGACTGGTTAACATGTCTGCTAACCAGCTAAATCACTTTGAATATGTCCACCCTCCCCCCCCCCCCCCATATGTTTAGTTTGGGCTTGCAGACAGCAGGACTATAGGAATTAATTTAAACACTGGCACCAATGTTTAAATGAACAGGGTCACCACTCACCACCACTGCTGGATATCGGCTCCTGTGTGTACAAGCGTGTGCCTGTGCGTGGAAATGCCATCACACGGTTCCACTGAACATCCAAAGAGGGAAGAGCCAGTGGTTTTTCCCACCCAAATGAGAGGATTTTGACAGGAAGATCAAAAGGATCCTTCAAGAAAAAGCTGCATTAGAAAACTCTTGTAGTGCTCTTTATTCTCAGCCAGTGCAAGATGACTACTCTTATATCATAAGAGACAGCACTGGCAGAATCTCATTAAACACACACTCAAACACGTCACGTCTAAATTAAGTGCTTTATCTCATGTAGGGCATTAGCTAACAATAAATACTTAATTAAAAAAAAGAGATTGTAAAGTAAAATGGCTGCCTTTCTATTGATTTTTCCTTACGTTTCCTTTTAATGTGAGGATGAAACCATTTACCACTCTAGAAGATCAGTAGCAGAGCTGAGTCTTACCTGGGAACCAACACCCTGTTACATTTCAAGCTATTAAATTATACCAATCAAAAACGGTGCTTGTAAAGGAAATCAATATTCAGTAAGGTTTATAATTGTAGGCTATTAAGTAACCATAAGTTTGCAATTCTCTCTCTGGAAAACATTTCTGCTCCTACTGGAAATTTCTCTTGGGATCTGGTTTAATCCTCATGATTAAATCACCCTGATATCTCTCCCTTGGAGAATTGTCTGTCCACCGTCTCTTCTTGGCTTTCCTCTAATTGCCTAGTACTTAATGTTCAAAAAACTGCTGCAATCTGGTTTCCGCATACCTCTCCTGCCCCTTCGCTCACCCCCATCTCTTGCAGGTTCCCTCATTACTGTAGTCCCTACTCTTCGCTATCTTGGAGTTTTCCTTGACAGTGCTCTCAGTTTTCATGATCACGTCTCTCGGTGTTCCTTTCTGTGCCTCCGCCAAATTTGTGTCATTCGCCCCTTCCTGTCCACTCAGGCCATCACTACTTTGCTTCTCTCTTTGATCATCACCAGGTTATATTTCTGTAATATTGCTTTTGCCGGACTCCCCCAATACCAGAAACGCCGCCTCCAACTAATTCAGAATACAGCAGCTCGTATGATTTTTCACGCTTCACCATGGGACCATGTTACTCCTTTGCTCCATCACCTCCATTGGCTGCCAGTTGACTTTCAGATATCCTTCAAGGTTCTTACCTTAATTCACAAAACCATTTCTCTCTCTACACCTGCCTTTCTTTCAGATCTGCTCTCTTACCATACTCCTACACGCAGTCTCCGGTCCATTCACATCAACCGCCTCCATCTTCCAGCACCCTCCAGATCTCATCTACAATCCACCAGAAAATCAGCATTCTACTATTTAGGGCCTTCTCTCTGGAACTCCCTTCCAACCAACCTCCGCACAGAAGAATCCTATCCAAGTTTCCGCTCTCTCCTAAAAACTCATCTATTTTCTCTAGCTTTCCCCCCTTGAATTTTCCTCTCCTTGTCTTTTCTCTGTTGCTTTGCATGCTTTTTCTGCTTTTGTCTCTTTTCTCTCTCTACCGACTATTGTACCTTCTTTTCCTTTTCAACAATTAATTTTATTTTTTTTTGTAAACCGCTCCGATGTTATGGGGAGCGGTATATTAAATGTGAATAAACAATGATGGAGTAAAAATCAGAGAGAAGCAGGCCGGGCTTCTGGTTCTCGTCTGGTGCAATCTTTCCCTGTCGCTGTTGTCACTGGTTGCTGACTAGTTCCACTCAGAGAGGAAACGAGTCTAGTGTTGGTCTGTGAGCACCTCTGTAGTCTGAGATCTGCAACGGTTCCTCTTCTGAGAGCTCATTTCTAGAGATCCTCTCCCCTCAGAGCTGCGAGGTGAAGGGTTACAGACATGTTCCTGAAGGGCGATCATCCTTCTGTGCGACAGGCTGAGAGTCACTAGGATTCGGCAGAGTCAGAGTCACTAGAGTCCAGGCTGGGACTCGTTTTGGAGCAGCTGCTGAATTTCTCTTTGTGTAGGTGCAGGTTCTGGGTGCTTATCCTCAGACCCTCCAGAGACTGCAGGAAGGCTTTCTTGGCTCACCTGAGGGGCCTCAACCAACCCCAGAAGAAGCCGTCCCCACCTAGCACAACCTCTCACCCCACCCTTATTTCACTGCTAGCCCATACCAACTATGTGAATTGCCAATATAGGTAAGAGATGCTTTGTATTAAACTTTTATAATCTGTTCTTAACAATGTTTTATGTAATCCTAGTGCATGCAAAAGTTCCTTGTTTTCACCCAGTTCCATGTACAGTAAACCGTTTTGATTGGTAGAAAAACAGTATAGCAAAATCTGTTAAATAAAATAAAATGTTTTACACGGTATGGGAAACCTGCATGTCCCTTATTTCTCTGGTGTTGCATCACATGTGGAATCTGGCTTCTTGGGATTTGTTTAATTTTTGTCTACATATTTTATTTTTACTTTAGGTTGTAGTCACTTATTCTGTACTTGGTGAGGGCCTGTAACTGAGTTCAGATGTTCTGTTAACACAGAGTCTGTACATACTGTAGGGATCTGTACTGTAGTAATTTAACTTGTACAGTTTTTCAAATAGGTGCATGGATAAGACAAAACGAATGCCTTACTGGGTCAGACCAAGGTCCATCAAGCCCAGTATCCTGGTTCCAGCAGTGGCCAGTTCAGGTCACAAGTACCTGTCAAGTTTGCAAAGAGGCACCCAGGTTCCACTATACTCGTCCCGGGGCAAGCAGTGGATTTTCTGGATCCATTTTAATAATGGTTTATGGCCCTTTTCCTCCAGGAAAAGGTCCAAACTTTTTTTAAACCCAGCTACACTAACAGATTTTACTACATCCTCCAGTAACTAATTCCAGCGTTTTGATTATGCGTTTAATAAAAGAAAATATTTTTTTACTCGTCTTAAATGGGTTGCATTGTAGCTTCAACTTGTGTCATTTAGTCTGTCTGCTTTTTGATGGCGTAAACAACCGATCTACATTTACCCTTGCCACTCCGTTCACTAATTTTATAGATCTCTATCATATCCTCTTTAGCCATTTCTTTTCCAACTTGGATGTTCAAGGGCCTGCTGCAATATTTATAGTGCTGCTTTTTTCTGGGTAGGCCCCTTGTATGAGTTTTGGAAGTTTATGCTGATATGGTAGGGTAGATTTGGCCTTGTAGAACTTCAGTGACTTTTTTGTAGGGTTTTAAATTAGTTCCCAATATGCCTGTTACTGACGAACTCTCTTGCCTCAGATCCCCGCCATCTCTTCAACACCCTCTGTCTCTCCTCAAGGTGCCCGTGCCCCTGGTCCCACCCTCCCTTTCTGCCCAAACCCTGGCCGACTACTTCCATGACAAAATCCACAATATTACTCTCCAATTCCCCACTTCCTCTTCTACCTCCCCTCCTCTCCACCCCCCGCCCTCCCTACAACATCTGCTACCCTCTCCTCCTTTCCTGCAATCTCTGAAGAGGAAACCGCACTCCTTTCTTCCTCCAAACCCACCACCTGTTCCTCTGACCCTATTCCCACCCATCTTCTAAGCCCCATCTCCCCCACCATTGTCCCTTCCATTTCTCTTATTCTCAACCTCTCACTCTCCACTGCAACTGTCCCCGCTGACTTCAAACATGCTGTGGTCACACCTCTCCTCATGAAACCCTCACTTGATCCCACCTGTCCTTCCAACTATCAACCCATCTCTTTCCTTCCCTTCATATCTAAACTACTCGAACAGGCAGTCCATCACCACTGCCTCGTATCCTCTCCTCTCAGGCCCTCCTGGACCCCCTACAGTCCGGCTTCCGTCCCTTACACTCCACTGAAACAGCTCTTACCAAAGTCTCCAGTGACTTGTTCCTGGCTAAAGCTAAGGGCCTCTATTCTGTCCTTATCCTTCTCGACCTTTCTGCTGCTTTTGACACACTTGACCACTTGATCTCCTCGATACCCTCTCCTTGCTCAGTTTCAAGGGCTCCGTACTATCCTGGTTCTCCTCCTACCTCTCCCACTGCTCCTGCTAGTCAAATGTGCAGTTTCAGGAGTTATATTGGGGTTGCCAAGCCCTTCTTGGTGTTTATGCTGGAGTGGGAGGTTTTGTGTTGGGGGGGGGTCACAAAATCCCTCTTGTTGTTCAGAGGGTAGGAGCCACTGAGCCCCTCTCATCTTTGTGAAAGTGAAAAATGCCGAGTTCTGGGTACGCTCCATGTTGTGTGTGTTTCAGAAGTTAGTGCTGTTATGGAATAGTAGATTTGCTCTATGGGTCCTGTGCTTTGGGTTGTTGGTGTAGTCAGCTGTAGGGTGTTGATTGGGGGGGTACTGGAATATGGATTGTCTTCAAGATTTGCAGTTTTGAGTTTTTTATGCTGCCAGACTGAAATTTAATATTTTGTCAGTTCAAACTCAAGTTGACAACATAAGTTGAATATTGGAGCGTTTAACATAAGAGAATACGATACGTTTAGGCAACAAGGTCTCAGACTGAAGTGGGGTTATGGGTCCGGTCTTATCATGCCTGATCCTTACACACCCTTTTGCATCAATGACCTTTTAATGTTGCTTTGAAGATTACTAACCACAGCGTCAAATAAACAAAATCGGCTGTTTACTCTCAAATATAGATTGGTAATAAAATAAAACTGTATGTGCTTATCTTGATGAAGGTAACCCCAACACCAATTTTCAGCGCCAATGCGTTTCACCATTTACGAAGTTTCCTTGGGGGGTTTATGTAAGCACTTCAAGATGCACAATGTCAGTTTCAAACTCTTTTAAACCACTGTTTTAACAAAAAAAGTAAATAAGAACTTATGCGGTTTATCGCAGTCTCTTATTATACTTTTATATAGTATATCGATAACTATGTATATATCCTTTACCTTTAGAATGCATAACTGCAATACCTTGATCTAATCATTCTGAAGGTAGATCCAACTCTCCAAAATAACGCCATGCATGCGGGTTAGAGGTAGTTTTTATTGGGTCTCTTCACACAGCTGAACTCACGTCTTCATTTAGTGGACTTCACGGGTTCAACCCTGTAGGGCAACTCACGAATTTCACAAGATAAACCCCGCTCTTATGGATTGACTATGTATGTCCTTATTTTTAAAAAACATTTTACCTTGATGCGATTCTGTCAAACAGATACATCCCTTTGGTCAGTGGTCAAACATCACCAGTTTCAGTAAACATTTATTAGAACTACAGTCAAGGTGATAAAGTCTTCTTACAGGGACGTTGCTCAATGCGTTTAGAAATCTGTCTCACCTAATTGAAGTCAGGCACATGCATTCCAGTCAATTTGCGCATTTAAACCATTCGGATGTACTGATTGCAAATTATAAATCCAATGTTGTTCTTGGATTAATAAACTTTGATCACTTTTTTTCCCATTGTAACCAGTATCTATCTGATCTATACAGAAGCAACGTAATTCCTTAAATTTATGATTAAGATTAGTGCAGTGATCTACAATTGGTGCCTCTCTTCATTTACAATTTAGTCTACTGTGATGTTCATTCATTCGTACCTTAGAGGGACGAATGGTTTTCCCTATATATAATAGATGACATGGGCATTAAATGCAATAGACGACATGAGTAGAACCACAAAACATGTTGTTTTTTTTAATTGATAAATTTTGCCATGATATTGAAATTCTGTCAATTCTATGGTGATCTCACAAATGTTACAATCTCCACACTTTTTATGACCATTGTGACTCTCACTGTGTTGATGTCTTAATACCGCCCGACTGAGGAATTCTTTTAAATTTTTGCAACGCTGCCAAACGCATCAAATGGTTTTCTCCTGTAGTCCGGGGATACTATTTATCACATTAGTATGTCTTTTTAGAACATGTTTGATTTGAGAACTATATGGAGAGTATTTTGTTACTTGGTTTACATTATGGGTATCTTCCTGATTTTTCTTATCAAATTGCAACAGTAGATCTCTATGGTTGAATAGTGCTCTTTTATATGCATAATGTATCACTCGATGGGGGTATCCTCTTTTCAGAAAGTTACTCTTAAGAATCTTTGATTGTGCTTTAAATTCAATTTCCTCAGAACAGTTCCTTCTATATCGGAGGAACTGTGAAAAGGGTAAACTATCCCTCAGTTGAATGGGGTGAGCGCTGCTATAATGTAGAAAGGTGTTCTTATCTACACCACTCACCTAAATCTTGTGCCAACACTTTGTGAAAGATAGAAGGATCTCACAGTAGCCTTGGGGAAAACGTGTCCACATATATTGCCTGTCTTGGTATGTGAATGCAACTTTTTCCTGGTCTGGACCATACAATCTGATACAATAAAAGGCATTTGCCAAATCTATAACTGTCAAATAAGGATGGACTTGCACAGACTCCCAGATCCTAGCCGGATCAGCAACTACTGGAAATTCAGCAGTCACTAGCTTATTCAATTCTCTCAAATTTTTCACAAGCCTCCACTTACCGTTAGGCTTGCGCACTGGGTAAATTGGGGTATTAAATGGGCTACTCACTTCGTACAGTGCACCTTGCTTCACCAAAAGGTCAATTTATCCTCTTATTCCTGCAGCAGCTTCAGCTGACAAAGGCTACTGCTCCTTATAGGGCCCTGCCGTTCCCTTTTTCCAGTTCACCTGCACATATTCAACTGACTGCACCAAGCCATATGGGTTTGCCTCTGTAGCCCAAACTGCTTCAGGGACTCGATCTAGTACTTCTTCCAGCACTACATTACAAAATAGCATCATTGCACTATTTTCCACCTTTTCCATCCAATCTCCCAAAAGATAAATATAAGAACATAAGATATGCCATACTGGGTCAGACCAAGGTCCATCAAGCCCAGTATCCTGTTTCCAACAGTGGCCAATCTAGGTCATATGTACCTAGCAGTTTCCCCAAGAGACACAAGTTTCACAATGCTTGTACTGGGTCAAGCATTGATATCTTCGGTCACTTCTTAACGGTTTATGGATCTTTCCTCCAGGAACTTGTCCAAACCTTTTTTAAACCCAGCTACACTAACAGCCTTTACTACATCCTCCGGTAACAAATTCCAGAGTTTGATTACACGTTGAGTGAAAAAATATTTTCTTTTATTCGTCTTAAATAGTTTACCCTGTAGCTTCATTGCATGTCCCCTAGTCTTTCTATATTCTGATAACGTAAACAATCGATCTACGTTTACCCATTCCACTGCGTTCATTAATTTATAGACCTCCTATCATATCTCCCCTCAGCCGTCTCTTTTCCAGGTTAAAGAGCCCTAACCTTTTTAGCCTTTCTTCATAGGAGTATCCTTCCATCCCCTTTACCATTTTGGTGGCTCTTCTCTGAACCTTTTCTAAAATCGCTATATCCTTTTTAAGATCCACCCCTTCAGTTATCCAACTGAAGGAACCATCAACTGCTTTCAGATCATGCATCAGCTGTCCCCACGCTTTCTTTGCTGTCTCTTCTTTTTCTTTGTACAATAATCCTCCCCATGAGACCTCTAAATTCTGCAACTCAGCCCACAAAGTAACTTTCTTTTCTCTGTAACTAATTGCTTCCACTCACAAGAGTCCCAAATCTGCTGGATCAGGTATACACGCTCTTTCCCCAACCTCTAGGAGTTGCACAATACACTGGTTGCAGATTTGTTACACAAGGTTCTCCTAGGAGAAGCAGGATGAGTCAGCCACAATAGGTGTCGTCATCCGACAGTGCCGAGACAGAAGTACTACTCTCTATAGCTCAGAAGGGCTTTGCCCTTCTGAGCATGGGCCACCCGGGCTGCCCCTAGCCAGCCACTCTTCATTCTTCCGCCTTGCCAACAAGACGGATTTTCTACACTCTCTTCATCAAACATCTAATTCCACGAAACAGCAATTTTGCAAAGACAGAAACTCCAATCAACCTCTATTATGCCCAAACCCGGTTTTAAAAAATGTCCTACCTGCTCCAGAAAGATGAATTCCACGGACACCCATGCCTGTTGCTTGAGAATGTTACTTCCGTCTCGGCGCCGTCGGATGACGACAACTATTGTGGCTGACTTATCCTGCTGTCCACGGAGAACTCCTGTTACAGGTAAGTAACCTCGTTTACTCTTTTAGTTACTAACTTTTGGAAAAACAGGGTAAACAAACCATCTAGCTTTAAACTCCATTGTTTAGCCTTGACAGCGTCAGATACTTCTTCCAGCTCCTAAAAGCATGCATTTGATTTCTACTCCTAATTTTGTCAAGATGTCCTTCCCCGACAGCTTCACAGGGGAGTCAGAAAGCGTAGTTACTCACCTGTAACAGGTGTTCTCCAGGAGCAGCAGGAATCAGTCCTCACATATGGGTGACGTCGGCGCCGACGGAGCCCTCGCGGAGCAATTTTCCCCAGCTTTCAAAGAAAGCCTTTGGGAATTGCAGCGCGCATGCGCGGTCCCCTTCCCGCCCAAGGGTGCCATCTTAGCCAGTCAGATGACATAGCTAAAAAAGACAGCATAAAAATTTGCAAAAAACGAAAGCAGATGATTGCAACTCCAAGGGGAGGAGGGAGGGTTGTGAGGACTGATTCCTGCTGCTCCTGGAGAACACCTGTTACAGGTGAGTAACTACGCTTTCTCCAGGACCAAGCAGGAAGTCAGTCCTCACATATGGGACTCCCAAGCTCAAGGCTACCGGAGACCCTAAGCACAAAAATGAGCTCCCTCTAGCTCAGCAGCACAGAAGGAAGGAATCTTCGCTGAATTATTACCCACCGGTAGCCCACATCCGGGATGGAGGGTAGGAGTTGCTCAGACCTCAAAGAGATTACGGAGGACTGCCTGTCCGAAAGCACTGTCCCTGCGGGACTCCCTCTCGAGACAGTAATGGACCGCAAAAGTCTGGCTCGAAGACCAAGTAGCGGCCCGGCAGATGTCTGCCAGCGGAACAGAGCGGAGGTAAGCCACTGACGTAGCCTTTGCCCGAACGCAATGAGCCGTGACTCGACCTTGCAAGGAGAGTCCGGCTGCCCCATAAGCCCAAGTGATACAGTCCGCAACCCAGATGGACAGGGTACGCTTGGAGACTGGGAGCCCCAATTTATTGGGGTCAAAAGACACAAAAAGCTGAGCAGCTTTACGGTGCTCCCGCGTACGATCAAGGTAGAAGTTCAATGCCCTTCTACAGTCCAGGGTATGGAGGACCATTTCAGCTCGGCTGGAGTGTGGTCTGGGAAAGAAGGTTGGAAGTACCACCTCCTGATTGATGTGAAAAGGGGAGACCACTTTTGGAAGAAATTTAGGGTGAGTCCATAGGACTACCCTATTTTTGTAGAACCGAGTGTAAGGGGGATCAGACACGAGGGCCTGCAATTCACTTACGCGTCTAGCGGAAGTGAGGGCTATCAAGAACAATGTTTTCCAAGAAAGAAAATGGGGAGAACAGGTAGCCATAGGTTCAAAAGGCGGACAGGTGATCCGCTGTAACACCACATTCAGATCCCAGTCAGGTGCTGGCGGGCGCAGAGGTGGTTTAAGTAGAAGGAGACCTCGGAGAAACCTCGCTACGAGTGGGTCGCTGGAAAGAGGTCTGCCGTCCACCGGCACATGATGTGCTGAAAGAGCACTGAGGTGAACTTTGACGGAATTGGACTTAAGTCCCAGATTAGAGAGGTATAGCAAGTACTGCAGAATCACCGACACCGGGCAGGAGAAGGGATCCTGAGACTGTTGGGTACACCAAACGGAAAAGCGACGCCATTTAAGGGCGTAGCATTTGCGGGTAGAAGGTCGCCGAGAAGCTAGGACGACCTTTTCCACCTCTGCCGGCAGAAGAAGGGGAGCAAGGACTACCCTCTCAGCAGCCAGGCCATTAGATTGAGAGATCTGAGGTTGGGGTGTAGCAGAGACCCCTGATCCTGAGTGAGGAGATCCGGCTGTAACCCCAGAGGGAATGGATCCTCCACCGCTAATTGCAGCAGGAGTGGAAACCACGGCTGTCGGGGCCAGCGAGGGGCCACCAGGATCATGAAGGCTTTGTCTTGGAGAACCTTGAAAAGAGTTCGAGAGACTAGCGGGATGGGAGGGAAAGCGTACAGAAGGCTCTCCGACCATGAGAGTAGAAAAGCGTCTGCCGCAACTCGAAGGGGATGTGGCTGACGAGAGCAGAAGCGAGGAAGTTGCCGGTTGAGAGGGCTGGCAAAGAGATCCATCTTGGGGAGGCCCCACTTTAGAAAGAGCTTCTGAACTACCAAGGGATCCAGGCGCCACTCGTGCGGCTGGAGGATCCTGCTGAGTTTGTCCGCCAGGCAATTTTCTAGGCCTGGGAGATAAACTGCCTTGAGATGAACGCCGTGACTGACGGCCCAAGAGCAGAGCTTCTGTGCTTCCCGACAGAGAAGGAAGGAGCCCGTGCCCCCCTGCTTGTTCACGTAGAACATGGCAACTTGATTGTCCGTCTGGACAAGGACGGACTGGCGAGAGGTCAGGTGGGAGAAGGCCTTGAGAGCCAAGCGGATCGCTCTGAGCTCCAGGAAGTTGATCTGCTGAGCAGACTCCCACGTGGTCCAGAGGCCCTGAGTACGTGCCCCTTGGCAATGTGCTCCCCAGCCCAGGAGGGATGCATCTGTCGTCAGCACCTGGGCCGGCTGAGGTGACTGAAAAGGCATGCCGAGTACCAGGTTCGGCCGATGAAGCCACCACCGGAGAGACGAGATAAGCGGCTCGGAGACGCGCACTAGGTCTGCTAGGCCGCCTGTGGCTTGTTGCCACTGCTTGCGGAGACACCATTGAGCAGGCCGCATATTCAGGCGGGCATTGGGGGTCACATGGACGGTGGAAGCCATATGGCCGAGTAGTCTCAGGAAGCGCCTGGCGGAGACCAGGGGCTGGCTGCGAAAACGGTCGGCTAGGTCCATGAGCTGTTGAGCCCTGTCGAGCGGTAGGAACGCTCGTGCCTGAGGAGTGTGCAGCCTTGCACCGATGAACTCGAGATCTTGTGAGGGGAGCAAAGTGGACTTTGCGAAGTTTATAACAAAACCCAAGTACTGCAGAAGAGTCACCGTGCGGCGTGTGGCGTTGGTGACCTCCGCAGCGGACGCTGCTCTGATGAGCCAGTCGTCGAGGTACGGAAAGACATAGAGGCCGTGAAGCCGGAGATGGGCCGCCACCACCGCGAGGCATTTTGTGAAGACCCGCGGTGCGGAGGACAGGCCAAAGGGCAGTACTCTGTACTGGTAATGATTTCCTGCCACCACAAACCTTAGGTATTGGCGGTGGCTTGGGTGGATGAGGATGTGCGTGTAGGCATCCTTTAGATCCAAGGAGCATAGCCAATCTCCCTGCTGGAGGTAGGGCAGAAGGATTCCAAGGGTAAGCATCTTGAACTTTTCCCGCACGAGGAATCTGTTGAGGTTGCGCAGGTCCAGGATGGGTCTGAGGCCTCCTGTCCTTTTTGGTACTAGAAAATACCTGGAATAAAAGCCCTGACCTCTCAGGTGGTGGGGCACCGGTTCCACCGCCTATTCCTGTAGAAGACCTGCTAACTCCTGAAGGAGTAATTCCCTGTGCAGAGGGAGTCGTGGAGGTTCTCCCGGAAAATAGGAGGGAGGGACCTGCTGGAAGTGGAGAAGGTAGCCTTCTCTCACGACTTGAAGCACCCAGGCATCTGAGGTGATGCTGGACCACCTGTGGGTGAAGTGAACCAGCCGGCCTCCGGTGCTGGGAGGAGCCAGCGGAGGGGGAGAGGCTATGCTTAAGGAGTCAAAAACCCCCACCCTGCTGAGCAGGGGCTGGTGGTGCAGGCTTGGGGGCTTGCTGCCTACGGGACCCGTTACCCCGTCCCTTGGCCTGCTGGCCCTGTTGGGGAGCTGCAGGGGCCTGATATTGGGGGTATTGTTTGTAGGCAGCCGCCTTTCTCGGGTAAAAGGACTTCTTTCCCGAGCCCTTCTTTTTCTGGGAAGGGGCGGAGGTCTTCCTAGAAAGCCTAGTCCTGGTGAGAGTCTCGATCTGTGCAGCCTTTTCAGCCATGGGCTTGCCAAAGAGGTTCTCGCCTCGGCAGGGGACATCGACCAACTTGTCCTGCACCCAGGGCTCAAGGTCAGACGACTGAAGCCAAGCCTGTCGGCGGGCACCGATGCCGGCTGCGGCCACTCGAGCCGATGCTTCAAAGCCATCATAGGCTGCTCGGGATATGAATTTTGAGCATTCCCGAATGCCAGAGGACAAGGCCAGGAACCTCCGCAAGGGTTCCTCGGACAAACCAGCGGAGAATCCGGCTAGCTCTTTAGCCAGGTCTCGGAGATACATGCCCATGTATAGCTGGCAGGTTTGGACACGACACGCAAGCATAGAGCCCTGGAAACACTTCTTACCCAGGCCATCCAGGTTACGGGCCTCCCTGCCAGGAGGCACCGAGGAGTGCATCTTCTGGCTCTTAAGACGATGCATGGCCGATTCCACTACCATGGAATGGTGTGGTAGCTGTGCTTTTTGGAAGCCAGGGCTCTTGCGGACTCGATAGATGGAATCGACCCGCTTGCTCAGGACCGGCGAGGAGGCCGGACTCTCCCACATGCGGAAGAGTAGTCGTTCCAGCATGGGAGGAACCGGTACAGTAAAGTGTTCCCTAGCGGGAGAGTCATACTGGAGGGCGTCGAGCTCTTCGGCTCGAGGCTCCTCCTCGGGATCCGCAGGGAAGGCCAAAGCCTTGGCCATATCCCTGACGAAGTCCGAGAACCGGGCATCCTCCGGGGGGGACTGCTTCCGAGGTTCGGACTCAGGTGAGTCCGAGGGGACACACCGAGTCCGAAAAGAATCAGGCGACTCTTCCTCTTCAGACTCCCAGACCGACTCCGACGAGGACTCGGTGGGATCGGCCCGGGCAGGATGCGGCGCCTGCCGCCCCGACGCCGAGGGAGTCGGCGACCTCGGTCCCGAACGGGAGGCCGAGGGTGACCTCGACCGAGGATCGACTCGAGTTCGCATGGACTCGAGGATCGGCTCGGTCTCCGGGGTCGACTTAGACGTCGACGTCCCGGCGGTCGGGGCAGCGGCGCCAGCGAGGCCGGCGAGCAGTGCCCGCTGCTGGTCCATGAAGGCAGACAGTCTGCTCTCCAAGGCCGTCAACCTGAGTCCGAGCTCAGGAGACCCAGCAGTCCCCGACTCGGGCCCCGACGGCGGCAGTCTCGGAGGCGAGTCCAGGAGGACCACAGGACTTAGCCGAGCAGGCAGCTCTGACTCCAGGCGAGGTCGCTTCGAGAGGTGCTCCTTCTCCAAGGACCCGGGACGGCTATCGGGGCTATGCGACCTGGCCCTCGCGGAGCCAGGAGCGTCCACCGACGCCGCCCTCGCGGGCTTCACCTTCCGACGATGGTCCCCGGAGGGAGAACCCCTATCGGAGGAACTCCGGCGACGGTCCGAGCTGGAACCTCTGGACGCGGAGGCCTCCGACGAGGTCCGGGTACGGCTGGGGTCAGCGAAGATCCTATCCCGCTGATGCCGCCGACTTCTCAACGCTTTGGAGGACATTTTGCCGCAGGGCCTACAGATCATTTCTTCATGATCCGGGCCCAGGCAGCGGAGGCAATTGTCGTGTGTGTCAGTTAGTGACATATTTCGGTCACACTGACCACACCGCTTGAAACCACTGGCAGCCATCGGGGGAAAAAGGGCCCCGGCGAGGTCAAAGGACCGGGCTGCCAGGGAAAAACCGAAAACGAAAGTGACTAAGTCAGAGAAACCGAAAAAGAAAAAGAGGACTCGTGACCGGCGTCGCGAGTCCGGGCGGGAAAAAGACCGGCGTCGAACCGAAAGAAAAAAGAGTAAATTATGAGTAAATATCAACTTTTTCGCGGGGACACGACGAGTATTTCTGTAGGGCTCCGCGGAAAAAAGAAGACTGGCTAAGATGGCACCCTTGGGCGGGAAGGGGACCGCGCATGTGCGCTGCAATTCCCAAAGGCTTTCTTTGAAAGCTGGGGAAAATTGCTCCGCGAGGGCTCCGTCGGCACCCATATGTGAGGACTGACTTCCTGCTTTGTCCTGGAGAACACACATTTTTGTATGCTCCAATCTGCTGGTTCCCTATTTCCATTAACAAAGGTTGTATTTACCTTAGTAGTTTTGCTTGGCCCATGAAACCAACAGTCTCCACTATAGTATCTGACAACTGAAATCTGGGTACACTAAGACCAGATCCTATATTAGACGCTGCAGCACCTGTTATCAATCAAAAATGGGGTAGTCTCACCTCCTACTTTTATATTCATTACTAGGTCATTTTTCCCTGTCTTTATCAGCATGGGTTCCATATATAGTCAATCCCTCCTGTCCGGCCTCCACCTGTCCCGCATTTGTTGGTTTTGTCTAACCCTGCAGTCTCTACGCACATGTCCCACTTCACCACAACTCCCATCAAAACGGAGGTTCTACCAATGCCCTTCTGTATTGTCTTCCCTTGCAGCATCAGGTTTTCTTTCCTCTGTGTGTCCTCTTCTATGTATTTGTGCCATTTGCTCCAGTCTCTCCTGGCTGTCTGCCTGCTTTGTCACAGAGAGATTATCAGGAGTTTATTATGAAGAGCATTACCTTGTTCTGTCTTCTTTCCTTTCTTTTCAATACGCTGCTTCAAGAAATGGTCTAAATGTGCCATTACTTCTGGCCACACCTTCTGTGGAAGCGTCACAACTCCATCCAGCTTCTTCTGGACTTCAAGGGGAAGTAAAGGTTTTAATACTGAATAAAACACTGATGATCCCAGGGGTCCCCTGATTCTTGTCCCCACAAATCCTGCATTTCTTTTACGAACTATATATATATATCTTCTCCTTCCCCCCAGAATAGACGTGTTTCTGGATGTTCGGGACTTCAATAAGGTAACATCTCCTCGTAGGGCATTCCAAATAGCTGTCCGATATGGTCCAAAGTCCACTCCATCATGCAAATTATTCTGTAACGAAACCTGTGATAACCCTGCCTTCTGAAATCTCTTCCACCTTACTTGCGCCTAAAAGCCTTGCCAAAATACTTTATATATCTCCTATTGCTAACTGATTGCCTGCAGTGGATGTCTCAATTTTACTTATCCAGGCTGTGCACCTCTCGCTAGCAGAGGCAGTAACCTCGTTACATTTTCCATATCCATAAAACTACCATGGTACATACCTGCTTATGGAAGTGCTTCTCCTTGTCCCGCAATATATAATGGGGGGGGGTTCTGAAATTGCGGCTTAGAATCCCTTTTTCTCATATTTTCTGCCAGATCACTAATCATTGTCCCATATAACTATAATCCCAACGGCGGGTCTCCAAAACCTCCTATTATACATCTCCTTACTAAATCCATTGCAGATGTCTCATTTGATCCCTCCTGGGGCCATGGACTACCCTGCGGCTGGAAGGACTCTCTCCATCTAGAAACAAGTGCCCAGGAGCCTTCTTTCCATGCTACATATTCATTAGGAGTCATATTCATCTGATATTCCTGCTCTGTACCGTACCCTCCTGTTACTTCAGCACCATCCTGCTGACACAGTTCTGTAGCTAGACTCATGACGCCGCCTTTCTGTCTCTGCTCCTTTTTCTTGTCCATCTCTCTTAAGTCATAATCCTTTATTTTGGTATTGTTTTCCTCTCCCTCTTTGCTTGTACTAGACCACTGAAAGCTCTTCCCTACTCCTGCCTCTGGTCGCAGTGCACTGGATATCTTGTTTTGTCTTGCTTTCTCCTGTCTTCTCTTCCGCCTTTTCCTGTTCTGCTCCCTCGTCACTCTTCCCTTCTGCCGTCTTTATTTCTAACACGTGAAAAATTGCCCCAACATTAAACTACGCGAATGTTTGTTATTTAACATTTTTATATACCATTTTTCTGCAATTCAAAATGGTTTACAATGAACAATTTGTAACGGTGTATTTACAGCTGTTTTACAAGGAACAGCAGTTTGAACAATGGTAGAACATTTACAATGGAACTATTTACATTAATTGGGGGATAAGAGGGGGGCAGAGGGAGGAGGAGGGGAGTAGAAGGGGTTTAATTTTGATTAGCATTGGAGATCTGGTGTTTAGGGGGGCAGGGTAAAGTATTTAGTAAAGAGGAAGGTTTTAAGATTTTTGCGGAATTCCAAATGGTCGTTGCAACCTCTTAAGCCAGGGAGGAGGACGTTCCATATAGAGGGGGCATAGAGGGAGAAGGCTCAGTTACATGTGGATTGTGTGCACTTTTTCTTTTGTGATGGAATGTTTAAAATGTTTGTTGTGTTTGATCTACGTGGTCTGGTGGAGTTTAGTTTTGAAAGGAGTGAGTAGGCAGGGAGCAGATTCATTGTGTAGAACTTTGTGAATTAAGGTAATGGTTTTAATTTTTATCCTAGCTTGTATAGGGAGCCAGTGGAGGCCCTTAAGGATGGGGGTGATGTGGGCTTGTCGAGGTGAGCTTGTTATTAGGTGCACCAGTGTGTTCTGCACCACCTGGAGGGGGTGTAGACAGTGTTTTGGGAGACCATGGTATATGAGATTACAATAGTCAAGGGTTGAGGTTGTTAAGGCCTGGCAGATAGTTCGGAAAGAGGCTGGGTTTAGTAAGGAATGGAGGTTCCTTAGGGTTTGTATCTTGAAGTAAATGGAATTAGTTGTTTTTATCTGCTCATGAAAAGTGAGGTTTTGGTCTATTATTAGGCCTAGGTATTTGACTTCGGTCTTTACCATGATGGTGTAATCTCCAAGGACACTTGAGGATGGGGGAACAAAGGATGGGTTGGAGGAGATGTGGATGGCTTCTGTTTTGGTTTGGTTTAATTATAAGGTTGTGTTGGTGGAGCCATTGTCTTAACTTAGAGTAGCAATTGCTGATGTTGGTGAGGTTTGGCTTGGAGATGTTAAAGGGGGTAACGAACATTATATTGTCTGCATACAGTTGATATTGTATGTGGTATTCTTGGAATATTTTGCATATCGGTTGAAGAAAGATGTTAAAGAGGAGTGTTGAGAGGCTGGAGCCTTGGGGGACTCCTTGAGAGAGTGTGAATGGTAGGGCGATTTTAATCGCCAATTCGTACTTATTGTGGTCTGTTTTCAAGATATGAAGAGAACCATTTTAGTGTTTTAAGACCTATGTCGTGGAGTCTGTTGAGGAGCTGTCTGTGGGGGAGGGAGTCAAAAGCTGAGGAGATGTCAAGGAAGATTAGTATGCATCCTTGGCTGGGAGATTGGGTTTATGTTATTACCAAGTCAAGGAGGGAAGTGATCAGGGTTTCTACACCATGATTCCTTTTGAAACCATGTTGGAAGGGGTCAAGTGGTGTGGGGTCATCAATGTAGTTCTGCAGCTGGTTTTGTACAATTTTCTGTTATTTTTTGCTAGTAGGGGGATACTTCAATATCATCTCTATGCTGATGACATCATGGTGTATACGCCAATCAACCTTCAAGCACCTGACACCACAACAATTACTAGATGCCTTCAAGACATGAGTGCCTGGCTCACTGATAATAACCTTATGGTCAACTATGATAAAACAGAGGCTATGTTCGTCACTAGGAACCCCACTTTCATTCCGTCTCAAACTATCAACATACCAGCCAAACCAATAGCAGTCAAGGATGAAGTTAAATACCTGGGCATCATAATGGACAGAGCTCTGAATCTGAAATCTCACATCGCCAAAATCGCAAACAGGGCTTATTTCTGCTTGAGGACCATTAGAAAGCTCAATACTCCAGCAAGACCACTTCCGCATAGTGTGCCAAGCTCTCATCACACCTCTCCTCGATTATGGAAACTCGCTATATCAGGGCCTTCCCCAGCAGACCTTATACCCACTCCAAAAAGTGCAAAACATCACTGCATGTATCATTACTGACACGGCAAGATCAGAGCACATCACCCCCATCTTACAGCAGCTGCACTGGCCCCCAATGATTGCCAGATCAAAATTCAAAATAATCATGAGCATCTTTAAAATTTTATATCATCAATCGGCAGATGCACTCCAAGATATAACAACAAAGGATATCATTAATAGACCAAGAACAACTAATAATGACATTAGAATCAGCATACCTTCTGGATATCACAAGACTAAACAAGCAACATCAAGAAGAGCTCCTTCACTATTGGCCTCCTCACTTTGGAACTCCCTCCCAATGAGCCTGAGGACCTTGAATGATTCCAAAGACTTCCACAAGGCCCTTAAAACCCTGCTCTTCACAGAAATCTACGAGCAGACAACCAACCGTCTTCACCCGAATGGTTTTGCAAATATCTCCATTAAATCAACACCCGCCCGCCCAACTTGTTATTTAAGTTCAATGTATATTGTTGTTAAGTACCTCATGTTAAATGTAACCTTCCAATTGTAATGTGACCACTTTGATTGTAGGATAAGGTGGGATAGAAATCTGTCTAAATAAATAAATACTTGAAATCAGTCTGTAGGATGCTGGTGATGTGAGGTCGTTTGTTCCTTTTTAGGATGGGATGGATGGAGCTGTTTTTCAGGGGTGCAGGTATGATTCCAGTTTTAAGGGAGGTTGTAACCGTGGATTGAATGAAGGGGCTTTGTCCTTTTAATCCATGTGACTGGGCATGGGTTGAGGGCAGAGGTAGTAGTGGTAAGATTTTTAATGACATTTATTATGTTTTCAAGGGATGGAGGGTCAAACTGGTTCCAAATTGTTGTGGGGGTTATCTTGGAGGTTTGGGCCTCTGTATGGGGTACTGGTTTTGGATGAGGGTGAGGTGTTTTTAGAGCAGAGATGGTCTGCTATGGTTTGTGGAGAAATTTTATCTTCCAGCTCTTCCTCCAGTATCTCTTCTGCCATCTCTGCCATTGCTTTTTCCCCCAAACACCTCCTGTTTTAACATGCCACTTACTTTAGTATAAAAGGATTTCCCTGCCACTTGCTCTAAAGTTGCCAACCCCGCTCTTGGAGTTCCCTGATTTTTATCTTTTAAAGCTACTTCTGTTACTTTTCTTAGTGGATTAAATTCAGGAGCCTCAAATCCCAGGGCAACTAAGGATGCGCTTGGGATTCCTTCAACACACTGGTATGCCGGCAGACTTATGGTCCTTTCTGCAGCTACAGTCATATTTTCTCATGTCTCTATGCTTTTTCTTAGACTTCTCACTCTTCTTAAGAGTCATCCACTTTTTAACCTGCATCCTAAATTCTAGTGCCCAGGACCCACTCTCTGGCCAAGGGTGGGGTAGTCCCTTGGTGTGCTTGTACCATTTCTGACAATATTTCTTCAATTCTCTCTGATTTTGTAGTTCTATGTAAACCGCGCTGATAATAAATAGTGCGGTATATAAAAATGTTAAATAAATAAATAAATAATAAATTAGCTGGATAACAATCATATAATATCCCTAGAAGAGTACATCCGGAACAGACTTGCATTTTAACAACCTATAGGTTTCTCTTTCTTAAGGATCCAAGTTACACAATAAACTAAGCAAATTACTAACGGCACTAACAAAAATATATTGAAAAGATAATGAGAAACAGCGTTTGCATGAGGTAAGATGTATTTATTATGTTTAGTTTCATTTGATATACTAGAGATCCGGGACTGGCAAACACATTTACGTCCATTGCAGCAGATCAGTCCATACAATTCATGGATATAAATAAAATGCTCAGTGTTAATTGCTATATAGCATTAGCACAGTACTTCTTAAAATTAGTATAGAGGTAGTAAAGTATTAAAAATTTGGAGATATTGATTACTACATAACTACTAATTAATATAGATTAATACTTATTAATCCAGTACTTAATATAACTATTCCAATTTTTATGTTTTATTACTGTGATATGAAATTTTGCATACCACAAAAAGCTAAGAAACTAATACAAACTGTTAATAAAAGGAGCAATTGCTGGGTTGATTCCTAGCAGTAATACTACAAGACTACCACGAGTCCCAGGGGGAGTCAGGGGACAGTCAGGATATGGTCTTTTGGGGGGTTCCCATTGGGGGATGGATCGTGGGTGCAGCCTGCTCTTGGGGGTTTGATTATTGGAGGTTATCAGGGGGACATTGGATCTTGGGGGAAGATAGAGGAGGGGATCACGGAGACTAGATGATCATGGCCACAGCTGTCTTTTGTTTTGGGGGTTTTTTTGACTGGCAATGGGCAGCAGCCACACTAGCAGACTGGTGGTAGCAAACTGCACTTAACAGTACCCGTTGATGGCATTGTGCAACCTATAATCCACCTTGATCCCATCCCAACCTGTGACAAGTACTTGCTGCAGGATTTTTAGCGTGCAGTAGTTTGTACCATATGATAACGCAGGCCATTGCCAATGGCTGTTACCAAAGATTAAAACGCACAATATGTGCAAACCACACTTCAGTAAATATGCCCCTTAGTTATCACTATACTTGCAGCTAGGGATGTACGTTTCCTGGAAATTTTGAATTAAGGGGACAAACCATAGGGAAAAAAATGGGACAAAATAGAAAAACTGGAGAATATTTATTCTTAAACACTAACACGGTGCATGGTGTGTACCTTTTTTTATTCAATATTTTTGCTTGAAAAATTATGGAGGAATACACAAAATGTATTTATATCCAATCCAAATTTTTTTAAAATGACAAAAAAGCACAGTTACTTACCTGTAACAGGTGATCTCTGGGAACAGCAGGAATAAGTCTTCACATATGGGTATCGTTGGTACCGACGGAGCCTGCGCGGGAATGCTCCCCAGCGTCCAGTAAGAAAGCTTTTGGGAGCATCCCACAGTGCCTGCGCGCTGCCTTTCCTAACTGCCTCTCTCCAGTTCGAGTTTGAAAGCTGAGACAAAGAGAGAGAGAGGAAAGGAAAGACAGATAGAGAGATACAACTTCTAGGGGAGGTGGGTGGGTTGTGAAGACTTATTCCTGCTGGTCCCAGAGATCACCTGTTACAGGTAAGTAACTGTGCTATCTCCAGGAACAAGCAGGAATGAGTCTTCACATATGGGGACTCCCCAGCTAGAGATGCCAGGGAGATCTCCCCAGTTGTGAGTCCCTGAGAAGGGCTCTACCTCATCCCATGGATCTCGGACATCCAACCAGGAATGGGGGGAAGGAGTTGACTAGGTATGGAACAGGTGTTTGAGAACAGCCTGACCAAACAAGGCATCCCGGCGGGAGTCCTTGTCCAAGGAGTAATGGGCTGTAAAGGTATGAACCAAGGCCCAGGTGGCCGCTCGACAGATTTGGTCGATGGACACAGAGTTTAGATGAGCCATAGAGGCTACCATGGCCCTCACATTGTGAGCAGTGACATGGCCCTCCAGAGAAAGGTTCTTACTCTGGTAGGCGAAGGAAATACACTGAGCAATCCAATTGGACAGAGTTCTCTTAGAGACTGGAAGTCCTAAATGAGAGGGGCCAAAAGCAACAAAGAGTTGAGAGAACGTTCTATGATGCTGTGTCCTTTGTAAGTAAAAAGCGAGCGCTCTTTTACAATCCAGGGTATGGAGATTCCTCTCTGCAGTAGATGCATGAGGTCCTGGAAAAAAAGACAGGTAAATATACCTCCTGATTTAAATGAAAAGGTGAAACCACTTTAGGCATAAAGTGTGGATTGGTCCTGAGGACTACCTTGTCATGATGGAACCTAGTATAAGGAGGATTAGCCACCAAGGCTTGCAGTTCACTGATGCGGCGAGCTGAAGTGACTGCAATGAGAAAAATAACCTTCCAGGAAAGAAATTTCAAGGAGGTAGTGGCTAAGGGTTCAAAGGGTGGCTTCATAAGCTGGCCAAGAACCAGATTCAAGTCCCATGCCACTGAAGGTGGTCTAATGGGAGGTTTAGTCAAAAGAAGGCCTCTCATGAATCTTGCTATAAGAGGATGAGAGGAAATAGGCTGTCCATTGAGAGGCTTAAGGGATGCTGCAGTAGCACTCAAATGGACTCTTACTGAATTTGTTTTAAGGCCTGCATGGGATAAATGCAGCAAATACTCTAGTAAAGAATTCAGAGGTATTGCAAGAGGGTTAAGACCCTTCTCTGCACACCAAATGGTAAACCTCTTCCATTTAAAAGCATAGGAACGTCTGGTGGAAGGCTTTCTGGAAGCATGAAGGATATCCTTCACTTGCTGAGAAAGATGTAAATCTTGAAGGTCTAGGCCTTCAGCAACCAGGCCCTGAGATGAAGAAACTGGGGATTTGGGTGCCACAACGTTCCCCCCTCCTGGGAGAGGAGGTCTGGAGCAGATCCCAAGTCCAGGGAGGGAGCTTGAGAGAGATGCAGAAGTAGAGGGTACCACACTTGGCGTGGCCAACGTGGTGCTATGAGGATCATAGACCCGTGTCTCTCTGAAGCTTGAACAGTGTCTTGGGAATTAGGGGAATGGGTGGGAAGGCATAGAGGAAGTCTTGCCCCCAATGAAGGCAGCCCTGGCCTGAACTCCCTGACACGGAATCCTGGAACAGAACCGGGGAAGTTTGGCATTCCACGGACTTGCAAACAGGTCTATGTCTGGGGTTCCCCAAATTCGAAAGATCCTGGTTATCTGGTCCCCATGGAGGGACCATTCGTGTGGAAGCAGAACTCGACTGAGTCTGTCTGCCCAAGAGTTTTGAACCCCTGGAAGATACACTGCCATGAGATGAATTTGATGCTCTCTGGCGAAGGCCCACAATCTCAGAGCTTCGTTGCAAAGTGACAGAGAGCCAGTTCCCCCCTGCTTGTTCACGTAGAATATGGCTACTTGGTTGTCCGTGTGGATGAGGACTGTCTTGTAGCTGAGCAGGGTGTGGAAGACTCTGAGAGCTAGAAAGATTGCTCTGAGCTCTAAGAGGTTGATATGTAGAGATGTCTCCTGTGGAGACCAGATGCCCTGGGTGGAGAGATCTTGTAGATGAGCCCCCCAACCCTTTGGGGAGGCATCTGTTGTGAGGGTTGCTTGGGGTAACACTTGTTGAAAGGGGGACCCCAGCAACAGATTTTGAGTGGACTTCCACCACTGGAGGGACGAAAAGAGGCGACTGAGATTGCTATTTTGTCTGACAGGCAACCCGATGCCTGGGTCCATTGGGTGGACAGAGTCCACTGAGCTGCCCTCATGTGCAGGCGAGCGTAAGGAACCACATGCACAGTGCATGCCATGTGGCCTAACAGTTGTAACATCTCTCGAGCAGTTAAGAGGGACTTTAACTGAATCTGGGAGGCTAACTGCACCAAGCGTAGGCAATGGGCCTGGGGAAGATAGGCCCTTGCAGTGGTGGTATCCAGTAAGGCCCCTATGAACTCCAGAGATTGAGTAGGGGTGAGATGGGATTTTGGAATGTTTATTACAAGTCCCAGATATTGAAGGATAAGGCTTGTGTAGGCCAGGGAAGCCTGGGCCTCTGACTGGGATGGAGCTCGGATGAGCCAGTCGTCCAGATATGGGAATACAAATATTCCTAGAGTGTGTAGAAATGCAGCTACTATTGCCATGCATTTTGTGAACACCCTTGGGGCAGAGGCCAGACCGAAGGGAAGCACTCTGTATTGATAGTGCTTTCCTTGGAAAAGGAACCGAAGGAACCTTCTGTGTGTTGGATGGATGAGGACATGGGTGTATGCATCCCTGAGATCTAGAGAACAAAGCCAGTCCTGACTCTGGAGGTATGGAAGGAGAGTTCCGAGAGAAGTCATCTTGAATTTCTCCTTGCATAGAAACTTGTTCAATTCTCTGAGATCTAAAATGGGTCTGTAGCCCCCTGTTTTCTTTGGAATGAGAAAATAGTGGGAGTAGAACCCTGAGAGCCCTGTTGAAGAAGGGGTACTT
This sequence comes from Ichthyophis bannanicus, assembly GCA_033557465.1. Lineage (NCBI taxonomy): Eukaryota > Metazoa > Chordata > Amphibia > Gymnophiona > Ichthyophiidae > Ichthyophis > Ichthyophis bannanicus. Next base: position 33,816,447 of record CM066047.1, on the reverse strand, counting down.
CTTCTATTGCCCCTTGGGCAAGAAGGGTAGCAATCTCCTGACCCAGAAGGTCGAGGAGAGATGTTGGAGAATTGAACTGTTTCACCATGGTGTGAGGGGGAAGGTTTAAGAAATGAAGCTTGTACCCGTCTCTTATGATGGAGAGGGTCCATTGCTCTGCTGTGATTTGTTCCCATCTGGGAGCAAAATGAGCTAACCTTCCTGGAATGGTGAGAGGCTCTGGATGTTCTAGAGCCAGAAAGGCTAAGTTCTCTAGTTGTAAGTCAAAGGCCCTGAGGAGGCCGAGGCTGTTGGGCTGTAGCAGTCCTAGCAGCCTTAGGCTTGGCCTGTTTCGTTTGTTGCTGTCTCTTTGTAGCAAAACGACCTGCAGAAGATGCCTGCTGACCATAAGCAGAATAATATTTCCCTTTTTTTGGGAAAAATCCCTTTTTGAACAACCTTTTTTTTAAAAGGAGCAGAAGTAGACTTTGAAAGTCTATCTAAAGCAGAATTTTCAGCATCCATCTGGGTGGCCTTTGCTTGCCAATCTTTGCCAAAAAGGTTTTCACCTGTACAAGGAAGGTTTCCTAGTCCATCCTGAACCCAGGGTTCCAAATCAGAAGCTTGTAACCAAGCAACTCTGCGTGCACCTATGGCAATAGCCGAGGCTCTGCTGGCACCTTCAAAAGAGTCAAAGGCTGCACGGTTGGAAAACTTGAAAATATCCTGGGCATGTTTAAGCCAGGTGAGAAACTCTTCCCTTTTATTTTCTGACATAAAAGGAGATAAGGTTTGCAGGTGATCTGTAACTTCCTTTAGAAACATCCCCATATAGAGACTATAGGAGTTGATTCTGGCAATAAGCATACTGGCCTGGAAAATTCTCCTGCCAAAGGCATCTAAGGTTCTGCATTCTCTTCCTGGAGGAGTAGAAGAGTGCCTTTTTGCACTCTTGATCTTTTTCATAGCAGAGTCCACCACAATGGAGTGGTGAGGAAGCTGAGTCTTATGAAAACCAGGACAAGGAGGAACACGATACATGGGGTCCAACCTACGAGAATGAGGGGAGGTGGAGAGAGGAGTCTTCCATATGCCCAACATGTGCTCATAAAGAATCTCATGTATTGGTAAAGTGGCTGCCTCTTTAGGAGCCTTAGGATATTGTAAAATATCTAATTTTTTGGCTCTAGGCTCTGTCTGAGGCCACTGAGATGGAAAGGCCCCTGGCCACTTCCCTAATGAAGTCTTGAAAAAACAAGTCTTCTGGAGGAGACATTCTTCTTTTTGGAGAAGAGGGCTCCTGAGGAAGGATCCCCGATGCTTCGATAGAGGCCTCTGATTCATCAGAGTCTTCAGAGGAATCGAAGTATCGCCTGTCTGGATGCCCTTGCAGAGCCTGATACGCGTACCGGGGGGTATCGACATCGGGAGTGATCGGTACCGATTCGGTACCGATGGGCATCACAGAACAGTGTACCACTGCCGTCGACGCAGAAGCCGATGTCATCGGTACCGGCACTGGAACCGATATCGGGTCCGGTACCGACAACAGAGTGTTGCGGTACCAAAGGCGTCGCAGCTTGTATGAATGCCGTGATGGCACGCTGCATGGTCAGAATATTCTGATCCATCGACGCCACCAATGTCTGGATGTCAGTACCAGTGGAAACCACCGGTACCCCAGAACATTGCAACAGGTGATCGGTCGAGGCCGAGCCATCGATGTCAACCTGTGACCCCATAGATAAAGCTTTGGAAGCCGGAGCAATTTTGCCTTTGCGGATTCCTCGAGAGCAAGCCCGGAGGCATCTCGATACTTAGAGGGATATCTACTCCTTGAGGACCGGCTGGACTTAAGTTTGGTTACCTGAGATCCATGGGAGGAAGAAGCAGCCCTGGAAGACGTCGATGCCACCGAAGCTGCATCAGAGGGAAACAGGGTACTGAGCTTGGCTGCTCGATTCTGTAGGCCTCTTTTAGACATCATGGAACAGGACTCACAGTCCGCAATGGAATGGTCAGGACCTAAACATTTTAGACACCAGTCATGGGTGTCAATGACAGAAATAGTGCCGCTGCACTTTGTGCACTTTTTAAACCCGGAGGCGGGCTTTTCCATGAGGAAAATTTTTCGCAGGCTTAAGGCCACAGAAAGAAAAAATGCACTGAAGTGAGAAAAACAGTAGTTATTTATTTATTTTTTTTGAATAAAGAAAGAAAAGACCGGCGGTACCGGTCCGGCGTCGAGAAGGCAGACACGCGACCAAAGAAATAAAAGAAAATAAGAAATTCTTCAGCGGTGACAGGAACACGACCTGCTGGCTCCCTGGAAAAGAAGAACTGGAGAGAGGCGGTTGGGAAAGGCGGGAAGGCAGCGTGCAGGCGCGTGGGATGCTCCAAAAAGCTTTCTTACTGGACACTGGGGAGTGTTCCCGCGCAGGCTCCGTCGGTACCGACGATACCCATATGTGAAGACTCATTCCTGCTTGTTCCTGGAGATTGCAGTTATGTCAAATGGGTTCAAGGGTTACTGCTCAACATGTGAAGAGCTTTGTTTGACATGGAACCTGGCTAAAACTGCTTCTATAGGTTAAGTGATACGTCAGCAGTGTGATTTATCTATCTTCTGTATTTATTCCATGCTTTCTTGAATTCTGATAGTAAAATAAACTATCAGCACTTCCACCTCTGTTCCATACATCTACCATCCCCTCTTTCCTGACCTAATTCCCTGGTCACTTAGGCAAATAAATTTCTGGTAAAACTATGCTCCCAAGGATCTTATCTGTTAGCACATTAAGGCTAACAGTGTATCCTGATTCCTATCAGGAAAGTTACTGCTAAAGTATAACTGGCCAGTAAGCTTTAAGCTGGACATTATTTTTGTCTACTGTTTGCCCTAAAATGTTGCGTTTTGGATACCAACCCGATTTTTGATCATACAAAGTGGCTTGTTACCCCAAATGAGAATTATAATGACAGACAGCAAGATATCAGTATTCACTCAATACATTTATTTTATAAGTTTGCATAGAAATACTACAAAACATATTATATGTTGATATAGATATAAAATTGCATTTGGCTGTAACCCACTTTGGATCGTTCTTTATTCCTGAAAGGGGTATATAAGTGTAAAATAGCACAGCTATGAAATTTATTACAAACTTTAAGTATGAAAATAAATAGAAACATGATTTGCTCATGACGTCCAAAGCTCTTACACATTCTTTCACAAATAGAAAATTGAGCAACCAAAGCACCACAAAATGATCTAGAACAGTCAGAAGCTCCTCTAGAAAACCTTTGGCTACCTGCTGGAAATGGCTCTCAAGATCTGGACCCCTTTAGGGAGAGAGTAAAAAAAAAAAAACCCCAAGTCAAAACCTGGGGAGGTTTCTCTTTCTCTTTTGGAGCAGCCTTCATATCCCTGTTGTCACGGGCTACTGACAAGCTCCACTCTGAGAGAAAACAAGTCCAGTGTCAAGATTTAAGTAGCTTTGCAGCCAGACACTTGGAACAGACTTGGTCCTGAATGACTGTTTTTGGTAGAGGGTCACTAGGACTTAGAAAGCAGAATCAGAGTCACTGGAGTCCAGGCTGTGACATGTTTTACAGCTGCTGAATTTCTCTCTGTGCAGGTTCTGGGTGCTTTTCCTCAGACCCTCCAGAGACTGCAGGAAGGATTTCTTGGCTTTCTCCTCCTCTGTAGGGGAAACCCCTTCCTCTTCCACCTCCTGGATCTCATCAAAAGTGATTGGCTGGGTTCGAAGTCTGGACTCTCTGGGTCTCCTCAGCTTGCCTCTGGGTGTCTTGGCTAGGATGGGCTGGGGGAATTCCTCTGTCATATAGATACAGTGAGGCATAACCTCCTGGTAGCCGCAGTACCTCCCCAGCATTTCAACCTGTTTGGTTGACATCATTTCCCTCTTGTCTGCTTGATGTTTGAGAACTTTGTGTCTGTAAACAGGAAGGTCCTTTTCAGAGGACACAGACAAATTTTGCAGTCGCAGCTCAGCTCTTCCAAACGTGGCAGGCTCTGGTCCCCTGTTCCAGGCTGTCTTCTTGTTGCTGCTGGAGAATCTCTGTGGCGGAGTCCTTTCCCTGGGGATCTGGAAGCTCTGGTAACCAGAAGGAGATTCTCAGCCTCTTCCCAGGGCTTTGCTAAAAGTTGTCCCTCACTTTCCTTTGAGCCGGTTATGAATATGCTGAGCTCTCTCCCAGTTTCTGTCCTCTCTGAGAGCTGTTGCTGTTTTCTGAAACTCTCGCACTGCTTCCCTGCTTTATATTCACATTTCCTCCCACAGGCTGCCAGTGCAATGACAACTAATACCATTTAAAGCATGCCATCCGGCCAGCCTTGGCAGTGACGTCACTGAGCAGTTTTATTACAATACAATAACTACGATCAGAGTACAGAAGGAAAAAAAAAGCAGCTTGTGGGGGGAAAGCTCTGGCACATCACAGCAGGAGGTTCCTTCAAGCAAACAAAACAGCCTTTTTTGCCTAGTTGCCTCCTGGTGAAGCGTGTGGGAGTATATGACTGTAAGAGATGTAGGGCTTTCAGCGGTTGCTGTGTCTAATAGTGCCTTTTACACAGGAGAGCTCTGGAAAGCATTTGTAGAATGACGGGCATCAAGATTGCAGGCAGAAGCAGAGCCCCCTTGTTCTTGAGGTTAGCTTCTTCTTAAAATGCCCAGAGCAGTCAAGTGCCTCACGTTCTGGTGCGAGACTGTAGGCTTCTCCTGGGTTTTGGATATTTGCTACCTCAGACCTACTAGGGTACTTTCAGATGGAAAACTCAGGAGTATATATACTCAATGCAGCGGGAAGTAGAGCCAAAAAGAGTTTCAAGGAAGGGGGAGACACCAGATTCTGGAAAGTTTTTTTTATTATTTAATTAAAAGCTTTTATACCTCTTTTTAACATGTTGTTGTTGTTGTTAAGTGCCGTCGAGTCGGAGTCGACTCATGGCGACCCTCTGGATAGCTATCCGAAATTGTGTTCGGTCTTCAGTCAGGCGACTCATTGTTGACAGACTGGTACTCGTAGCTGCTGTTATTGTATCGATCCATCTCATTGCTGGCCTTCCTCTGTTGCGTTGACCTTCTAACTTGCCAAGCATGATGTCTTTCTCTAATGATCTCTCTCTCCGCATGATGTGTCCAAAGTATGAAAGTCAAAGTCTTGTCATCTGAGCTTCTAAAGAAAGCTTAGGTTTGATCTCCTCTAGTACAGACTGGTTTGTTCTTTGGACAGTCCATGGTATACACACTTTTTAACATAAGTAATTCAAAATGGTCTACAATTAAAACAGTAAATGTTAGAATCCAAAAGAAAATAGACATTTCATTAAGATATGAAATCCCTAATCTTCCTTTCATTTCCAATCATGTACGAACATTTATTTAGCCCTTTTAACCAACCTTGGAGGGGGGGAGGAAAGAATCTTCATACCTTTTCTAAAAGCCATCAGATTAGTTTTCTCTATTAAAGGACCAGGCAAGGCATTCCATTGCTCTGGCCCTACTACACTGAAAAACTTTGCCCTCCAAAGATACCTGTCATTATGTAAAAGACCCATGGGATGTCCAACAGATTCCACTGTAAAAGAGCACAGCAGTCTACCCAGATATATTGACGAAGTTCCTTCTGTAAATATTGTGGTTACCTAATTTAATGGATTTAAAAGCAATTACTAAAAGCTTTAAATAACACCTCTGCTTAATAGAAAAGTGTAGTTACTCACCTGTAACAGATGTTCTCTGGGGGCAGCAGGAATCTATCCTACTACTGAACATTTGTATAGCGTTACAAAGAGAGTGCAGCACAGACACATATAAAAGATGGTCCCTGCTCATCAGAGGTTACAATCTACTTGAGACAGACAAACTAGTAGCTGTAGACATGGGATACAGCTAGGGGGAATGGTAAGGAAAGTCAAAGGAGATCAGGATCCGAAAGTGACAGTGAAGAGGTGACTTTTCAGCCTGGATTTGAAAAGGGTCAGAGAAGGCACCTGATGTACAGAATCGCATATGGGTGATGGTGATGGTGATGCAGACAGAGCCTGCTCGGTAATCTTGCCCCAGCTTTCAAAGAAAGTCTTTGGGAGATACACCACACATGATGGCACTCTTAGGCTGGAGGGGGGACCATGCATAACTTAGTATGATATCAAAGCACAAGATGGCAAAAAAACCAGCAAGAAGCAACTCCATGGAGAGGCGAGAGGGTTGTGAAGACTGATCCCTGCTTTCCCCAGAGAATACTTGGTACAGGTGAGTAACTACACTTTCTCCAGGAACAAGCAGGAAGTCAGCCCCTCACATAGGGGACTCCCCAGCTACAGGATACCAAAAAAACCTGTAAAAAGCCACAGGTGACCAGAAAAGGTGAGCCATGACCAGCAGCAACTGAGTCAGACAACACAGACCATGAGTGACCCAAGTATCCAGTGAGGAACCAGTTCACCAGTAGCCCAAACAAATGATGGAGTACTGCCTGGCTGAAGCACTGTCCCGATGGGACTCCCTCTCCGGGCAGTAATGAGCTGTGAAGGTATGGACCATGGACCAGTTGGCAGCCCAGCAGATTTGTCACAGAGGCCGCCATGGCCTGGACACTGTGCACCCTGATACAGCACTCCAGCAAGAGACAAGCCTGCTTGTAGATGAAGGCGATGCAGTCCACTACCCAGTGGGCAGGGTGCATTTAGAGACTGCCATCCCCAACCAACTTGAGTCAAAGAACGGAGAAGCTCGGCAGTGGCCCTGGGTGTGCTGAAGGTAGAAGGAAAGTGCCCACTTACAGTCCCAGTGTATGAAGGACAGTCTCTGCCCTGCTGCCACGAATAGAAGGTGGGCAGCACCACTTGCTGGTTAAGGTGGAACGGGGATACTACCTTGGGAAGGAACTTGAAATGCATGCAGAGTACAACCCTGTTCCTATAAAACCTAGTGTACGGTAGGTCTGCCATCAATGCTTGGAGCTCACTGCCTTGGTGGGCAGACGTGAGCACCATAAGGAACACTACTTTCCAAGTAAGATATTTAAGGTGGCAGGAGCTGAGAGGCTCAAATGGTGGCACAGCAAGCTTTGCGAGCATCACATTCAAATCCCACCCCACCACCAGGAGATGGATGTGAGGCTTTGAGAGGAGAACACCTTGCAGGAAGCGAGCCACTAACTGCTAAGAGAATAGGGGTTTGCTATGATTAGATAGTTGGTGGTGCACTAAGGTGCACCCTGAGTTAGACTTCAAGCCTGTCAGAGATAGGTGAAGCAGATACTGCAGCACAAGCTGGATGGAGCAGAAGGGGTTGATCTGCCTCTCCGCGTACCAGACCGAGAACTTCTGCCACTTGAAGGCATATGCCTGGCATGTGGAGGTCTTATGGGAGGCCAGAAACACTTCTGTAGAGAGGCTGAAAGGAGCCAGAGCTACCCACTCAGCAGCCAGGCCATGAGCATCAAGGACCCCAGGTTGGGGTGCATGAGAGAGCCCTCTTCCTGTGTCAGTAGGCCTGGGTCTCACCCCTAGAGGAACCAGAGGTGCTGTGGACAGGTGGAGAAGCAGGGGAAATGATGGCTACCTAGCCCACCTTGGAGCTATCAGGATCGCTGTGGCTCTGTCGTGTTGGACCTTGAAGAGGGTCTTGGCAATCAGGGGCATGGGTGGGAAGGCATAAAGGTGGCCCTCCGCCCATGAGATCAGGAAGACATCTGCTGCCACCCTGGCAGGGTGTGGCTGTCAAGAACAAACAGGGCAGCTAGGCATTGGCTGGGCTGGCAAAGAGGTTCATTTTGGGAGCCCCCAGCACCGGAATAACAGATGGGCAACTCTAGGGTCCAGCCTCCACTCAGCAGCTGGAGGACCCAGCTGAGCCAGTCCACCAGGGTATTGTTCTGGCCTGGGAGGTATACTGCCTGAAGGAGCATCCTGTCGTTCCTGGCATAAGTGCAGATGTTCACCACTTCCTAGCAAAGGAGGGACAATCATGTGCCCCCTTGTTTGTTTATGTAGAATATCGCCACCTGATTGTCTGGACCAGTACCGGTTGGTCCCGCAGGTGGTGGCAAAAAACCTGGAGGACTAAGGCAACAGCCTGGAGCTCCAGAAGGGCGATTTCCTGGAGGTTCACCACCAGCAACCAACTACCTTGAGTGCAGAGGTCGCCACAGTAGGCTTCCCATCCCAATTCTGAGGCATCTGTCATGAGGATCCTCTGTGGTGTGGGGGTCTGGAAAGGCATCCCTACTAGTAGGTGTGGGAGGTAGTGCCACCAGCCGAGCGAGTTGGCCCGGGGCCTGCTCGCATCTGGAGTGACATGCACCATGGAGACCATGTGTCCCAGTAGGTGGAGCATATGTCAGGTAGATGCTGAGCAGTGGCGCTGGGTGCTCTCTGCATGCACCTAGAGACACAGGGCCCTATCCCTTGTAAGAAAAGCCCTGGCCTGGACAGGTTTTTTGTTGGCTGGAGATGAGACTTTGGGTAGTAGACTACGAACCCCAACTTCTCTAGGAGAAGAACTGGGTGACCCGCTGCCTGTTGTACTTCAGCGGCAGTGCTACCCTTTACCAACCAGACATCCAGACAGGGGAAGATGAAGACCCTCTGGAACCTGAGGTGGGCTGCAAAGACCACCAGGCACTTGGTGAATACCCATGGGGCAGCAGCCAGCCCGACTGGGAGCACTCTGTACTGGTAACGACTTCCACAGACCATGAAGCGAAGGTCCTGCCTGTGGATAAGGATGTGTGTGTATGTATCTTTTTAAGGCCAAGGAGCATAGCCAGTCTCCCTGCTGGAGGTATGGCAGTAATATTCCAAGGGAGAGCATCTTTAACTTCTCCATTACCAGGAACCTGTGGAGGTCCCAAAGGGCTAGAATGAGAGGAACCCCTCTGGTCCTTTTGGGGACCAGGAAATAGTTGGAGTCTAACCCCTTGCCCCTGAGGTGGATGGACAGATTCCACTGCTTTGCTTGTTAGAAGGCTTGTGAGGTCCTGCTGGAGCAGGGCCTGGTGAAGGGGAGTTCTGGGGGCTCTCCCCTGAAGAATGGTGGGGATGGCTGTAGTAGGTAACTCGCTTTCCCTGACCACCTGAGGGCCCATGCATCTGTGGTGATGTCTGGCCACTTGTGGGCATAATATAGCAGAAGATAACCCCCCCACCCCCAATGTGCTGCAGGGCAGTACCTTCTGGGGGAAGAGAATTGTGGCTTCTGGTTCTCACAAGCAGTTGCCCAAATATCACCAATCAAAGAATTACTTAGACGGCAGTTGCTACAAAAATCTTTTATTTCAGCATAACAGCAAAATAATATTGTCATGCAGAACAGCAAAAGCCCGTCTATAGAAATGGCAGACAGTACTTTCTCTCTCTCTCTCTCTCTGTGAAGCAATAATAGCAACTGCCGTCTAAGTAATTCTTTGATTGGTGATATTTGGGCAACTGCTTGTGAGAACCAGAAGCCACAGACTCTATGCCCAAGGAGTCAAAAATCCCCTCCAGGTTGCGCAGTCTGGGGCTTGTGGACCATAGACTTACATGGGACATGCCCTTGTCCCTTGGTGGGGAGCCTATGTACAGCTGGTAGGTCTGGACCCGGCTGACAAGCATTGACTTCCTGCCTATAACATCCATGGCATGGGCGTCCCTACCCAGGGGCACCAAGAAGTGCATTTTCTGGCTCTTAAGCCTATGCATGACTAACTCCACAACCTTGGAGTTATGAGGCAGTTGGGCTTTTTGGAAGTCAGGGCTCCAGCAGACCCGGTACATTGAGTCCAGCTGTCTGCTTATGATGGGCACCAAGGATGGTATCTCCCACATGTGAAGAAGCAACCATTCCAGGATGGGGGAATCAGCACTGAGTGCCTCCTTTGGTGGAGCCTTGTACTGGAGGATCTCTAGGTCCTTCGTATGAGGGCCCTCCTCCGATTCTGTTGTGAAGGGGAGGGCCCTTGCTATATCCTTCACGAAGTCTAGGAAGGCCATGTCCTCAGGAGGGGATCAGCACTGCATCTCTGGGGAAGGTGGGTCTGAGGGTACATCCCGGTGGCAGTGAATGCCTGGGGATTCATTGTCCTCTGACTTCCAATCTGATTCCGAGGTGGTGGAGTTGTCTTAGGATCGGCAGGTCACACCTCAGTCCTGATGGCTTGGGTGCCTCGGTTGACCACCCACCTGCTGCTCAGAGCAGAGGACACTGGGGAAGACTGTGACCCTGAGTAACAGGACCAGTATCGTGACCAATGCTGAGGGATCTCTCAAAGCTGGGGGCACTTGAGAATCGGCTCAACCTCCAGGGAATCCCTTGATGTGGAGGGCCCCATGGTTGGGAGTGATGACCCAGAAGAATGGGGCATCAGAGCCCGCTGCTGGGCCAAGAGAGCAGATAAACTGCACTCCAGGGCCCCCATCCTGGCCTAGAGTGCAGATGGCTCTGCAGCCTTCAGCATGGGCACAGAGGATTTCGGGCCCAGTGCAGGCTCCATCGAGGGGGGAGTCCTCAACAAGGATGGCCAGAGGTCCAAGACTGAACCCTCAAAGATGACTGCTCCTGCCAGGACAACTTTAGAAGGCCTCTCACACCCATTGCCCTCCCTCTCACATTGAGGGCTATGGGTCCTGGGCCCGTGGAATATCCTCACTGTCCCCGACTTGTCTCCCAATGTGGTCTTTGAGAGTTTCCAGTTCTTCTGGCAGCACTCATCGGTGGAGCTCCAGCTGGAGGCTCCCTGGCCATATGGTCCCTGCAAGGATCAAAAGTCCTGGAGGAGGACTTGGAGTAAGGTCTCGTAGACGATTCTGGGCAGAGTCAACTTTGTGGAAGATGGACTCATACTGTTGCTGACGGCTCTTAAGGGCCTTGGGAGTCATCTGCTTACAGACTGCAGACCAGGAGATCATGATCCAGCCCAAGGCATCGAAGGCAGTAGTCATGCGGGTCCGTGCATGACATGTTGTGTGCACAGCAGTCTAACAGCGTGAAGCCATGGTATTAAAGACAGTCCCCGTGAGGCCAAACTCACTTGGCCCAGCCAGGAAAATGGCGTGAACCTGTGCTGAATGAAAATTAGAAAAAAGAAAGGAAAAGAACATGAGTATGTGACACAGAAGCAAGCGGACTCGGGATGAGAAGGGACTGGTATGCGACCAGAGAAAAACAAATTTTAAGACAAAAACTATAAACTTTTTTTGAAGGGAACAGACATACATCTGAGGGGCTCCGGGGGGGGAGGGGGGGAAAGAAGACTGAGGCAAGATGGCACCCTTAGATGGGAAGGGGACAAAACCTACATTGTGTATCGCCCAAAGGTTTTCTTTGAAAGTTGGGGAGAGATTACCCACATGTGAGGACTGACTTCCTGCTTGTTCCCAGAGAAGCCAATGTAACTTTTCCAATAAAGGCCATACATTTATTTATTTATTTAATGGTATTTATATACCACCGTATCATTCAATCAAAGCCAAATTATATACCGCCAAATCATTCTCTCCACTCCCCCACCCCCATAAAAGTCTAGCTGCTTCATTTTGCATCATCTGCCATTTCCTCAGCCACTTATTTTTATTATTTAAGCCCACATATAAAATATTACAATAATCCAAAACACTTCAACAGTAAATACTGTTGTTCACATTTCCACTATCCCCAAATATGGTTTTAGTAGGTAAATCATCCTTAATTTATAATAAGCTGAGCAGGTGACAGCAGCTAACTGCTTCTTCCCAATTCCACCCCCTTCTATTATTACACCTAGGGATCACAGCTCTGTTGCCCAATTTATTGACTTAGCATTGATCATGGGGATAATACCTAGCATGTTCCTATCTATACCTCTCATTCCCAAGCAAACCATCTTAGAGGCATTTAAGACCAACTCACTATTATACAACCAAAATCTAACCTCCTCCAAACACTTGTTTAATCTCAACACTGAAACTGTTGTCATCTTCTAGCGGGACTATAAGTTGAGTATCATCTGTGTGTGTGCATGTATACCTCAAAACATACTTTCTTACTATAGCCCCAAGGAGTAATGATATATATTAAACATCTAAGATAATGGTGAGCCTTGTGGCACCCCCCAAGACTGGTACCACTGAAGCAGTATTTCCAACTCTACTAGTGCAAAGGCTGCAAACATATCTAAAGATATTAATAAGACTGAAGTCTTCATCTAAATAGAAATTCAACTGGTCCATTATGGTTGTTAACAGAGTTTCCATCCTACTTCATCTCCTAAAACTTACTTGTCCTTTGTCTAAAAGATTGTTTATGTTTAGTGTGGTTCTTGATATATCACTCCTTTATAATCCAGGGCGGTTTACAAGTTTCAAAAACAAAGGAGAGGCCAGTGGCTGAGAGAAGAGGAAAGAAACTCCATCAATTGACAGGACAGAGAAGTAAAAGGAACAGAGAAGAAAAAAAGGAGGGAGAGGGGGAAGGCCAGGAAGAAAAACAACTGTAAGGAAGGTAGGGGAGGTCAGGAAGCAGTAGGTGCTAGATCAAAGGTCATCTGGAACAAATGGGTCTTCAGGAGGGTCTTAAATTTGGGGAATGTTGGTTCCTGCTGCAGTGTGGAGGAGAGAGAATTCCAAAGAGAGGGGCAGGTAGACTGGAGATGGGCATGGGAGGGAGATAGAAACACCAGACGATCAACATGAACAGAGCGGAGACTGCAGGAGGGGATATGAAATTGTAGTAAGTCAGCCAAATACTGGGGAGTGTTAGAATGAATAACATGATGAGTTAAGGTGAGGACCTTGTACTGTATGCGGTAGGCCAGAGGGAGCCAATGGAGTTTAATAAGAACAGGGGTAATGTGATCCAACGGGAGGAGTATGTAATGATCTGGGCTGCTGTATTTTGCAACAACTGTAATCAGTAAAGTTGAGTCTTGTTAATACCAGCAAAAGTCCAGATGGGATATTACAAGGGATAAAAGAAGTGTTGCCAGTGCTTGGGGAGACAAAAAGGGGCAAATAGCACGGATCTGATGAAGACAGTAAAACGAGCAGCGGGAGAGGAGTGAGACATACTCCTGGAAAGATAATGCAGAGTCTAAAGTCAGACCGAGGTAACGGATACTGGAGACGAGGAAGTGTAACAATGGCAAGGACCGGGACGACAGACTGACGAGGGCTGCCAAAGGTGAACCAAATGGCAAGAGATTTGGATGGGTTTAGGTGTAGGTGGTTAGAGGTGAGCCAGACAAGGATGTGATGAAGACACTTGTTGAGGACAGAGAGGTCAGGTTGTAGAGGGTGAGTGTGGCAAAGTAAGACAATGTCATCCAAATAGCTACTGAGTTGAGAGCATCCCTCCTCTATTAATTTGGCCAACATTGGTAAATTCGACATAGGCCGAAAGTTCTCACCCATACTTTTATCTGCACCTTCTTTTTTCAAGATGGGTGTAACTGTCTGTTTAAGACAAGGAGGAATCCTCCCCACTCGTACTGTATTTATTGCTGCAATCATTTCTATTTCTTGTGCTATATGATGGACTTATTGAGATTCTCAAAGCAGAATGGACAACCATTTATTGGTGGCATTCTCCTCCTTGAGTGGACGTAGTGGTATAATCCCAGGAGTTGGTCAATGAGATTCTAATCTAGAAGGCTGGAGCTGGTGGAAGGGAGAGTCAGCTGCCCATTCTTATTTTTCCAGCCTCCTCTTTTATTTAAGTAGTTTGAATGGCGTAAAAAATGCCCTTGCTTTGTGGGTATAAAATTCTCTGGGTCCCTTTCTCTTATGCATGAGTAGAGAGACTTGTCAGGTGCCTATCAAGTCATGGGGAAGGTGAAAGGAAGGAGAGACCCAAGAGTGTAGAGAAGATGAAAAATGGTAGAAACCATCATAAAGAACAAAATTACTCAGCATGTAGATAGTCATGGCCTAATGGGAGACAGCCAACATGGCTTTAGACAAGGAAGATCTTGTCTTACTAATCTCTTATGTTTTTTTGAAGGTGTGAACAAACAGGTGGACAAAGGTGAGTCGATACACTATATCTATCTATCTGGACTTTCAGAAAGTCTTTGACAAGGTCCCTCATCAGGGACTTTTGGCAAAACTAAAGAGTCATGGGATAGGAGGCAGTGTACTATTGTGGATCGAGAACTGGTTAAAAGATAGAAAGCAGAGGGTAGGGCTAAATGGTCAATTTTCCCAATGGAGAAAGGTGAATAGTGGTGTACCCCAGGGATCTGTGCTGGGTCCGCTGCTTTCTGGCATATTCATAAATGACCTGGAAAGGGGAATAACGAGTGAGGTTAAATAGTTTTGTGTCATCTGCAAATTTGATAAAGTTGTTAAAACCCAAGAGGATTGTGGAAAATTACAAGAGGATCTTGATAAATTGGAAGACTGGGCATCAAAATGGCAGATGAGATTTAATGTGGACAAGTGCAAAGTTATGCACCTAGGGAAGGACAACCCAAACTATGGTTACACGATGCAAGGTTCCACATTAGGAACTAACACTCAGGAAAAAGATTTAGGCGTCATTGTGGATAACATGTTAAAACCATCGGCCGCCAAGAGAGCAAATAGAATGCTAGGTATCATAAGGAAATGAATGGAAAAAAACCCAAAAGATATTATAATGCCTCTATATCGTTCCATGGTGAGACCGCACCTTGAATATTGTGTGCAATTCTGGTCACCGTATCTTAAAAAGGATATAGCGTTAATAGAAAAGGTTCAGAGAAGAGCTACCAAAATGGTAAAGGGGATGGAAGGATACTCCTATGAAGAAAGGCTAAAAAGGTTATGGCTCTTTAACCTGGAAAAGAGATGGCTGAGGGGAGATATGATAGAAGTCTATAACTTAATGAACAGAGTGGAACGGGTAAACGTAGATCGATTGTTTGTTATCAGAATACAGAAAGACATTGGGGACATGCAAAGAAGCTACAGGGTAAACTATTTAAGAATAATAAAAGAAAATATTTTTTCACTCAACGTGTAATCAATCTCTGGATTTTGTTACCGGAGGATGTAGTAAAGGCTGATCTCCAGGAACAAGCAGGAATAAGTCCTCACATATGGGTACGTCGGTACCGACGGAGCCCGTGCGGGAAAGCTCCCCAGCTTCTTAGAATAGAAGCTTTTGGGACCTCCCACTGCACATGCGCACTGCCTTCCCGCCTTCCTGAACAGCTCTCCTCAGTTTCTCTTTTTCCGCGGAGCCAGCAGGTCGTGTTCCTGTCACCGCTGAAGAAATTGTTATTTTATTTGTTTCTTTAGACCGCGTACCTGCCTTCCCCATACCGATACCGGTATCGCCGGTCTTTTCTTTCTTTCTTTAAAAAATTATAATTCTTTTTTCTTATTTTTTAGCTTTTTGGTCACTTCAGAGAGGCCTCTCGGCCTACTCAATTTCTCCTCATGGAGAAGCCAGCCCCTGGATTTAAGAAGTGTACCAAATGTAATGCTGTTATTTCAGTCACAGACACCCATGACTGGTGTCTGAAATGTTTGGGGCCTGACCATTCCATACCGGACTGCCCATCTTGCTCCCACATGTCTAAACGTGGGCTGCAGAACCGGGCCAACAAATTCCATGTGCTGTTTGCTTCAGAGAATACAGCATCACAGTCATCCAGGTCTTCTTCTCCGGATGGATCTCAGGTAACCAAACCTTCTGTGGGCAAGTCCTCAAAGAGCAAATCTCCTTCAAAGCATCGAGAGGCTCTTAGCTTAGAACTTGAGGACCCTGCCCCAGCCAAACAACCCCGGCGGGAAGTCCAACTTCCAAAAACGCCAATTCAGGGGTCTCAGGTTGATATCGATGCTACGGCCTCGACAGATCACCTGTTAGCCTGCTCTGGGGTACCGGGTCACTCCGGTACCGACATCCAGGCAGCTATGGCGTCCATGGGCGATACTGTACAGTCCATGCAGCAGGCCGTCATGGCTTTCATTAAAGCTGCAACGCCATCGGTTCCGCTTTCAGCGGTTCCGGGCCCGATACCGGTATCGTCCGCCATGCCGGTATCGAGGCCGTCCACCTCTAAACGCAAGTCGGTACCGTATGGGCTTTCGCTCCATACCGGTTCCATACCCGATACGCCCGATATCGATACCGATCGGTACGCGTATCGTGCGTTAGAGGAAAGCACCGATTCCTCTGAGGATTTTCACTCCTCTGATGATTCTGCTGAGTTTTCACTCAACTTACCTGAGGAGCCCTCTTCTCCTAAAAGGAGAATGTCCCCTCCAGAGGATTTGTCCTTCCAGGACTTTGTTTTAGATATGGCTACAGCCCTTTCTATTACCACATCCTCTGAGTATCCCAAAATATCCAGTTTTTTGGATCTGGGTTCCTTTTCAAAGGCCCCTAAGGAGGCAGTTACCCTGCCTATCCATGAAATCCTTCAAGAACAACTGATGGATTTCTGGGAAAATCCTTTGACTTTGTCTCCTTATTCCCGTAGGTTGGACACCATATATAGGGTCCCTCCTTCTCCTGGTTTCCAAAAGACTCAATTGCCCCACCACTCTATTGTGGTGAAGTCTGCAATGAAGAAGATTAGGAGTACCAAAAGGCACTCTTCCACCCCTCCAGGACGGGAATGTAAGACTTTGGACTCTTTTGGTAGGAAAATTTTCCAGGCTAGTATGCTTATAGCCAGGATTAATTCCTACAGTCTCTATATGGGCATGTTCCTGGAGGAACTTGCCGAAAAGGTGCGGCATTTTGCCCCCTTTATCCCTGAGGATAAAAAGCAGGGATTCCTTTCCCTAGTGAAACAACTCTTAGAGGTTTCTAAGTTCTCTAATAGGGCAGCATATGATTCTTTTGAGGGAGCCAGTAGGGCTTCGGGCATTGCTATTGCAGCCCGACGTCTTGCTTGGCTCCAGGCCTCTGATCTGGAACCTTGGGTTCTAGATGGCTTACGGAATCTGCCCTGTACAGGTGAGAACTTATTTGGGGAAGAGTGGCAAATCAAAGCCACCCAGATGGATGCTGAAAATGCCACCTTGGAAAGACTTTCAAAGTCCACTTCAATTCCTACTAAGAAAAAGTCTTTTAAAAGGCCTTACTATAAGAAGGCCAGAGTTGCTTCAAATACTGGCCAGCAGTCTTCTCAACCTCGCTATACTGCTAAGCGTCAGCAATCCAAACAAGCACGAACTAAGCCTGCAGCAGCTACTGTAGCTCAGCAGGCTCCAACCCCTCAGGGGTTTTGACTTGCTCCTAGGGAACTTGCCACTTCTGGTTCTAACACAACCAGAACCTCTCACCATACCCGGAAGGTTGGTTCACTTTGCTCCCAGATGGGAACAAATCACAACAGAACAATGGACCCTCTCTATCATTCGAGAGGGTTACAAACTTCATTTCTCCAGCCTTCCTCCCCATCATATGGTGAGACCATTCAATTCTCCCCCATCTCTCCTAACCCTGTTGGGTCAAGAGGTTTCCTCTCTTCTTGCCCAAGGGGCCATAGAAGAGGTTCCTCTTCCTCAACAAGGGTCCGGTTTCTACTCCCCTTATTTTCTCATTCCAAAGAAGACAGGGGATTCAGACCAATCCTAGATCTGAGAGAATTGAACAAATTTCTCTTCAAGGAGAAATTCAAAATGCTGTCTCTCGGCATTCTCCTTCCTTACCTCCAGGGTCAGGACTGGCTTTGTTCTCTAGACCTACAGGATGCGTATACACATATACTCATCCATCCATCCCACAGAAAGTATCTTCGCTTTCTGTTTCAGGGAAAACATTTCCAATACAGAGTACTCCCCTTCGGTCTAGCCTCTGCTCCAAGAGTATTCACAAAATGCATGGCAGTCGTAGCCGCATTTCTAAGAGGCATGGGAATCTTTGTCTTCCCATATCTGGACGACTGGCTCATCCGAGCTCCAACTCAGTCACAGGCCCAGATTTCCCTGGACCACACAAGGAGCCTTTTGCAGTATCTGGGACTGGTAGTAAACCTTCCCAAGTCCCAACTCATCCCTACTCAATCTCTAGAATTCATAGGGGCCCAGTTGGACACCATCACTGCAAGGGCCTACCTTCCACATGTTCGAGGCCAGCGCCTCCTGAGTTTGGCCTCCCAAGCTCAGTCCAGCACTCACTTGACAGCCAGGGAAATGCTACGCCTACTGGGTCATATGGCCTCCACAGTGCATGTGGTGCCCTATGCTCGTCTTCATATGAGAGCAGCTCAATGGACCCTGGCCACTCAGTGGACTCAGGCGTCAGGAGCGCTCTCAGACCAAATACAAACCTCCGATCGTCTGTTTTGGTCCCTCCACTGGTGGACTTCCACCAAGAATCTGTTGTTGGGGGCTCCATTTCAACCATTGCTACCCCAAGCAACCCTCACAACAGATGCCTCCCAAACAGGGTGGGGAGCCCATCTGCAAACTCTCTCCACTCAGGGCACTTGGTCTCTACAGGAGACCACCCTTCATATCAATCTTCTGGAACTGCGAGCAATTTACCTTGCCCTCAAGGTCTTCCACTCCCTCCTAGCCAACCTCACTGTCCTAGTTCAGACGGACAATCAGGTGGCCATGTTTTACATAAACAAACAAGGAGGGACGGGCTCTCTGTCGCTTTGCAACTAAGCTCTAAGACTATGGGCCTTCGCCAGAGAGCATCAGATTCACCTGCTAGCAGTGTATCTCCCAGGAGTTCAAAACTCTCGGGCAGACAGGCTCAGTCGAGTTCTGCTGCCACACGAATGGTCCCTACATTTGGACCAAATAAACCGAATCTTTCAGGAATGGGGGACCCCGGACATAGACCTCTTTGCAAGTCCGTGGAATGCCAAACTTCCCCGGTTCTGTTCCAGAACTCCGTGTCAGGGAGCTCAGGCTACGGACGCCTTTCTCCTGAATTGGAATCAGGCATTCCTATATGCCTTTCCACCCATTCCTTTGATTCCCAAGACTCTGTTCAAACTCCAGAGGGATCATGGAACTATGATCCTCATAGCTCCACGCTGGCCACGCCAAGTGTGGTTCCCTCTACTTCTACAGCTCTCCCAGGGATCCTACTTGGATCTGGGAGCTGCGCCAGACCTCCTGTCTCAGGAGGAGGGGACTTTGTGGCACCCAAACCCCAAATCCCTTCACCTCAGTGCTTGGTTACTGAAGGCTTAAGCCTTCAAGACTTTCATCTTTCCCAACCAGTGAAAGATATCCTTTCTGCCTCTAGGAAACCCTCTACCAGGCGTTCCTATGCTTTCAAATGGAAACGTTTTTCCATTTGGTGTGCTCAGCAGGGTCTTGACCCTCTGGCACTTCCTTTGAATTCTCTTCTTGATTATCTCCTGCATCTATCCAATGCAGGCCTCAAGACGAATTCGGTAAGAGTCCATTTAAGTGCTATTGCAGCATCCTTGAAACATATAAATGGACAACCTATCTCCTCTCATCCTCTTGTTGCAAGATTCATGAGAGGCCTGACTCTCACTAAACCTCCCATCAGACCACCCCCGGTCGCATGGGATTTGAATCTAGTGCTCGGTCAACTTATGAAGCCACCTTTTGAGCCAATGTTTTCCACCTCCTTGAAATTTCTTTCCTGGAAGGTCATCTTCCTCATTGCAGTCACTTCGGCTCGCCCCATCAGTGAGCTGCAGGCTTTAGTGGCTAATCCACCTTACACAAGATTTCATCATGATAAGGTGGTCCTTAGGACGAATCCCCACTTTATGCCTAAAGTGGTCTCGCCTTTTCATCTTAATCAAGAGGTATATCTACCTGTCTTTTTTCCAGCTCCTCATGCATCCAATGCAGAGAGGAACCTTCATACTCTGGATTGTAAAAGAGCTCTCGCTTTTTACCTTAATAGGACTCAGCCACATCGAAAGTCTTCTCAACTTTTTGTGGCCTTTGATCCTTCCCATTTGGGACTTCCAGTCTCCAAGCGTACACTTTCCAATTGGATTGCTCAGTGTATTTCTTTTGCTTACCAGAGCAAAAACATTTCTCTGGAAGGCCATGTCACTGCTCACAATGTGAGGGCCATGGCAACTTCTATGGCTCATCTGCACTCTGTTTCCATAGATCAGATCTGTCGAGCCGCTACCTGGGCCTCGGTTCATACCTTCACAGCCCATTACTGTTTGGACAAGGACTCCCGCCGGGATGCCTTGTTTGGCCAGGCTGTCCTCAAGCACCTGTTCCATTCCTAAACAACTCCTGCCCACCTTCCCAGAATGGATGCCTGAGATCCATACGAAGATGGCGAACCTTTACAGGGGATCCCATGCATCTAAGCTAGGGAGTCCCCATATGTGAGGACTTATTCCTGCTTGTTCCTGGAGATAGCACAGTTACTTACCTGTAACAGGTGATCTCTGGGAACAGCAGGAATTAGTCCTCACAACCCACCCACCTCCCCTAGGAGTTGTATCTTTTATCTATCTATCTTCCTGTCCTCTCTCTGTTGACTCAGCTATAAACTCGAAACTGAGGAGAGCTGTTCAGGAAGGCGGGAAGGCAGTGCGCATGTGCAGTGGGAGGTCCCAAAAGCTTCTATTCTAAGAAGCTGGGGAGCTTTCCCGCACGGGCTCCGTCGGTACCGACGTACCCATATGTGAGGACTAATTCCTGCTGTTCCCAGAGATCACCTGTTACAGGTAAGTAACTGTGCTTTAGTGTAGCTGGGTTTAAAAAAGGTTTGGACAAGTTCCTGGAGGAAAGGTCCATAAACCATTATTAAGAAGGGACCCAGGATATCAATGCTTGACCCAGTACAAGCATTGCGGAACCTGTGTGTCTTTTGGGGAAACTGCTAGGTACGTATGACCTAGATTGGCCACTGTTGGAAACAGGATACTGGGCTTGATGGACCTTGGTCTGACCCAGTATGGCATATCTTATGTTCTTATGATAGAAAGCTTGAGAAACAGGTACCAAAAGGTTGTTTCCCTGTCATCATAGGATCGGCTCTTAGATAGGGGCAGGGACTGCTGCTGTTCCTTGACTTTTCACATGTGTACTTGGATTTTGGCTATTAAAGGGGGTGGAGAGGAGTAGTTACTAAGCTGTGGTAAGAGATTTGCATTTTACTGCATCTTCATTTTACCATGAGCACTGGGCTGCCAACACAGACCAATGGTCCCAGGACCCATCTGTAGCTAAATTACATGCCACACAGACCCATCAACTTCCCCCCTCCCTAGTGGTGGGGACAGGAGTGATCTCCAGTCTCACTACTCCCAAGCCTGCATTTCCTTTAGCCTGATTTTCTTTATAACTAATTATGGGCTGTCATCCATCTGAATTCTAACCCATGTTAAGTGCCTCCCATTGTATTTCAGGAGTAGAGGAACAGGCTCTAAGGAGCAAATGGGTTAAGGTGGTCAATTTGTTGTTAGACCCTCTGTAAGAGCAGCAATAGCTCAGCTGTTCTGTAACCTTCTATCACATGGGTGCTTTATTTTCTTTTAAACCCTATGTAGAGGCAGGGTACTGGGTGCCTTAGTTAATCTTACATTATGCCTCATCCACTCTGTAAAAATACATAATTACCTATTATTTCTTTATTAGTATTTAGCTCATGCCTTTCCCATTCAAGAAGAGTTACAGTACATTCAGGAACAGGCTTATTAATCTATGTCTGTACCTGAGGCAATGGAGGGTACATGACTTGCCCAAGGCTACAAGGAGCAGATGTGGGATATGAATCCTGGTCTTTCTGGGCTCAGGCTGCTGCCCTAACCACTAGGCTACGCCGTGTGTGTGTGTGCGTGTGTGTGTGCGTGTGTGCGTGTGTGTTTGCTTTGACTAGTGCTTTTTCTGCCCCAAGCAACCATCTAGTCTTGCCTAATGGATTGCACCAGCCCTGTTCAGAAGTGCAGCAGGCATTGTGTATCCAAGCCCCTTGCAGCAGGAGCAGCTCATTTGCTTGCAAGACCTTGACAGTCTGGGGGTGGAGCCCCACACACAGGCTAGCAGGAGTTAGGGGAAGGAGCAATGCCCGGTCTTTCTGGCACTCAGGTTACTGTCAGCAAATGGATTTGTTTAGTGCATATGTTTCACAAAAGAAGTTTGCTGTTACAGGTAGGGAACACTGAATACAATCTCAGTCTCTCAGAATTACTACTAGTACTTTATTCAATACATCTATACTAAGCAAACATCACATTGGATCAAGTGGAAAACATCACCACAAATCGCAACACTACTACCTCCCCCCTCTCCTGGAGTAAGCGTACCATGCACGAACTTACTGAAACTCTGCAAAAAACAGTCCAGTCATCCTTATCCCTAGGCTACATGCTTAAGAGTATTAAGTATGCCACTATCAGACCTATACTAAAAAATCCCACAGGGACCCAACGTCACCAAAATACTACAGATCCATCTCTAGCATTCTGCTGTTTAGTTGCAGTTCCAGGACTTCATTGACTCTCATGCTCCTCTTGACCAACATGGTTTCAGACTGCTCCACAGCGTCAAATCATTACTGACCTCCCTCCTTGACATCTTAATAAAAGGCATGGAAAAAATTACACAAGGCTTTTTACTTATATTATTCTATCTCCACAGCTTTTGATTAAGTAACCTACGATCAACTCCTATCATGTCTCCACTCAGCTGGGCTAAATGGAAAAACGTCTACAATGGTTCCAATCCTACCTTATAGATCATTACTAATAGGTAAAAGTGGGGCTGACTAACTAACTCCCTTATAGGCAGCACAGAGGCCTGCCACTTCCAGCCTTTATGTTCCATAATCTGGAACCAACACATCCATTATCTTCTCTACGCTGAGAACATCCTAATATACACACCATTCTCTACTGAAAACCTGGATTATTATATGATAGAAATATGTTTCAAATCCATCTCCCAATGGTTACACAACCACAATTTGACTATAACTCCCAACAAAATTGAGACACTACATATAACTAGGAATCTAGCACTCTCTCCTCCACCCACCTTCAGCCTTGCCAACATAGCCCTTCAAGTAAAACAACAAGTCAAATACTTAGGCATAAACAATTAATCGTCAATCAGAGGCTGAGTTTCCGTCCTCCTATCAAATAAACCATAAAATCAGTCTACTTCAAAATTCGAACAGGTCAAAGCCTCCACCCTCTGCTTGAACACAGTGATTTTAGAGATGTACGCTGGGCACTTATTACCCCAATCTTCGATTATGGAAATATAGTCTATCAAGGTCTTTCAAAGTCTACACTACTCCCATTACAACTTGCACAAACCACCACCACAAGGATTATCTCATGTGCTCAGACAATCACACATTGCTCCAATCCTAAAGTAGCACCACTGGCTCCCCATTCACTTGAGAATTAAGTACAAACCCCTCCCTGGTTAGCTCTCCCACCCCTGACATGAGTGCATCTAGCTATCTAGAGCACTTACTGTACGCACCTACCCTGTGGATCTCCCTCCTGTTGGGCATAAGAACATCAACCACTATAAATGGATTCTGTTGCAGGCTTAAAACCCACCTTTTCACTGAACATTTTGGCTCTAAGCCGTAGCTATTCTCCCTGACCGTAATTCAGATATGACTGTACCCTCCATCTTTTTGGCACCCTGACAGCCCTATCCCAACCTAATGTCAACCCACCACTTAATGATGTCCCCTCCCCTTCTCATCTCAAACACCTTTACCCTTTCTTGCATGTGTCTCAATAGCACCCCAACTTCTGTACTAAAGTGTTTAGTTATAAAAGATACGAACAGTAGCTAACATGGTTTAATCACAAGTTACACCTGTGATTAAGTACTAATAAAGTTTCCTATAAACAGTTATACCCATGTTACCTGTACAACACTGACTTGTAGAGACAGTGGTAAATAGTTGCTAAATATATACAATTATTCATATAGTGGATCATCAATAATTCTACTATAGATGGGGCAGCAGATTGGTATAAATCATACCTATAGACACAGATTCAGCCCCTATTGATATAGCTTAATGCTGGGCTCAGATGTGCCAAAACCAGGTATAAAGTGATCTGTCCAACTCAAACATAGCTTATAACTATCAGGCCCACTAGCCAGATATTCTATGTATAATTTCAATATTCAGCAGCATTAAATACACATTTAGTGCTGCTGAATACAGAAATAATTCGAAGCATCTAGATGTTTCAAAATCATCTCCCCCCCCCCCCACACACATTTTATTGAATATTAACATATTTTGTATGATCACTTTCAAATGGGCATCTCAAATAGAAATTCGTTCCCAGGAAACAGGTTTGGAACGGTCAGGCAGACACTCCCCTGTGAGACACTGGGGCAAGTCCTATAAAGGATAATCAATAAATATGGTTGGTGGACTGAGTATCTAAAGGACCAAAACAATGAGTTCAAGGGGAGGACTCTAGGCTAAGAAATGTCTGGCACGCTTAAAAGCTGATGTATTGAACTCTTTGGAAGTTCACTCCACCCTCTACAACCCAGTCAACAATGCATCACACATTAGCTGGAAACTTGCTACTATACTAAGCAAGGCAGAAAGCCCCAAGTCAGCTGGACAAGGCAGTAACATAGTAAGGCTAGCCTTAAAATACCTTAATGTCCTAAAATAAACAGTGAGGGAAACCTCCTTGTATGCACCCATGGGAAGTGACACTAACAGATGTTAATAGCAGAAAGTCATGTTTCAGAGATTAGTCAGACCTGTGTGCTGAAGTATGAAAGACTAATTCCACATCTAGACCACCATGTCACCTCCCTGCCTATTTCAGCATGAAAAGTTCCACTGGTGGAATGAGGACCTGTTTAAGCACTGGCATTCACTCCCAGTCTTTGAGCATCAACAACAGGCCAGGTTTTCAGGATATGCATAAAGAATATTTATGAGAGATTTGCATGCTTATCTCCACTGTGTGCAAATCTCTCATATACGTGTTCATTAGGGACATCCTGAAAACATGGCCTGTTGGTGGTCTTCAAGGACTGGGAATGAACACCAGTACTTTAACTGGTTAGCTGATCAAGCTTTCTTCTAACACAAAGACTTCCCAAATCTGTCCCGCTGCCTTTGCCAGTTAGGTTATAAGAATATCCAGGAAATACATTTGCGTATGTTGGACATCATTGTATGCAAACTTATCTGATGCCAGAGGTTCTCACCCCAGTCCTTGGGACACACCTTGCCAGTCAGGATTTCAGGCTAACCACAATGAATGAGAGAGATTTGCAGGTAAAGCATAGTTACTCACCTGTAACAGGTGTTCTCCGTGGACAGTAGGAATCTGTCCTCATATAGGGGTGACATCGGCACTGACAGAGCCTGCATGGAAGAATCGCCTCAGCTTTCAAAGAAAGCCTTTGAGGAGATGCACCATGCATGCCTGGTCCACCTCCCACCCAAGGGTGCCATCTTGCCTCAGTCAAATGACATAACTAAGACGGCAAAAATAAAAGATGGTAAAGAAGCAACTCCAAGGGGGGGGGGAGGGTTGCAAGGACCGATTCCTGCTGTCCCCAGAGAACACCTGTTACAAGTGAGTAACTACGCTTTCTCCGGGAACAAGCAGGAAGTCAGTCCTATGGGACTCCCTAGCTACAGGCTACCGAGAACATGTATAAAAATGACCTGCAAAGGTGAGCCGTGATCAACAGCAGTTGAATCCCTAATAGAAACTTTCAAGACCCAGGGGCCCGGCAGAGAACCAACACTCCATTAACATGAACACAGAAGGGTTAGAGGGCAGGCTATCTGCACCCTAAAAAGATTACAGGAGGGAGGAGTGGTCTAGTGGTTAGGACAAGGTACTTCAGGCCGGAGGGCCGGGGGTTCAAGTCCCACTTGGGGACAGCAATCTCAGGCCGGAGGGACTGGGATTTCTAGTCCTATAGGCACTCCTTGTGGTCTTGGGCAAGCCACTTAACCCTCCACTGCCCATGTTCCCTGTAAATATTAGTGTATGTGTCTCATATCCCCTCGTGTTAAATGTATCCCCCAATTGACCGCTTTGACCCGGTGAAAAGCGGGATATAAATACAGCTAAATAAATAAATAAATTACGGAGTATGGCCTGGCTAAAGGCACTGTCCTATCGGGACTCTCTTTCTTCAGGCAGTAGTGAGCTGTGAAGGTATGGACC
Source organism: Ichthyophis bannanicus (assembly GCA_033557465.1). Lineage (NCBI taxonomy): Eukaryota > Metazoa > Chordata > Amphibia > Gymnophiona > Ichthyophiidae > Ichthyophis > Ichthyophis bannanicus. Next base: position 33,790,380 of record CM066047.1, on the reverse strand, counting down.
GAAGACCAGGTGGCAGCCTGGCAGATTAGCCACAGAAGTACCCATGGTCCTGACACAGTGTGCTGTGACTCTCTGGTCCAGTGGGATCCCCATTTGCTTGTAGGCAAGGGTAATGCAGTCCACCATCCAAATGGACAGAGAGTTTGCTTAGCCACTGGGAGCTCCAGATGGCTGGGGTCATAGGATACGAAAAGCTGTTGAGTCTGGATCTGCACCATGAGGTGCTGTAGGTGCTGATAGAAGGCACGAAGGGCTAGAAATATAGCCCCAAGTTGCAGCAGGTTGATCTGCATCTCTGACTTCCTCTGGGATCAGCAGCCTTGTGTCTGGAGGCTCTTACAATGCTCTCACTGGTCCATCAGCGAGGACCTCCTGGGGGGTGGGTGCTTGACAGGGCATCCTGCCTGAAGGTGACCTGGCTTCTGCCACCATCTGAGGAAGCCTGCCAGCTGGCAGGTCACCTGAACTCTGTTTCTGAGTCTGGCTGTGGTTGGGGCCACTGAGAATGGAGGCACCACTGGACTGCTCTCATGTGCAGGTGGGCATTTGGGGTCATGTGGACTGGGGAGGCCATATGCCCCAGGAGGCGAATGAGAAGCTGGCAGGGTAGTGTACTGCGCCACTGCAGCTAATTCCCTGAGGCACTCTGACCTCTCTTGAGGGTGGAAGGCTCTTTCCTGGAGGATATCCAGCTATGCGCCTATGAACTCCAGGCACTGTGCCAGAGTGAGGTGGGACTTGGGGCCTTTATGGTGCACTCTGCCTCTGTAGCAGTGTCTCCCCTTTATGACCCAGTCGGCTAGGTAGGGGAAGACAAAGGCCCCTTGAAGCCCAAGGTGGGCTGCGACCACTGGGGGGGGGTGGGCTGCGACCACTGGGGGGGGGGCACTTTGTGAAGACCCTCTGTAATGATGCTAACCCAAAAGGCAGTACTCCCCTCCCCACGTGAACCAGAGGTATTTTCTGTGACTGAGTGGATTAGGATGTGCGTGTAGGCATCCTTTAGGTTGAAGGAGCAGAGTATATCTTCCTGCTGGAGGAATGGCAGCAGTGTTCCAAGTGAGAGCATCTTGAACTTCTCCCCAAATAGAAACCGGTTGAGCTCTCACAGGTCCAGGATGGGTCTGAAGCCTCCAGTCCTCTTGGGGGATGAGGAAGTACCTGGAGTAGAAGCCAGTGCCCCAGAGATGTTTTGGCATGGGTTCTACTGCTTTGTCCCAGAGTAGTCCTGCTAGCTCGGTGAGGAGCAAAGTCTGGTGAAGGAGAGGCCTGGTGGGCTCTCCTGGGAAGTATGTGGGTGCTGCCTGATGTAGGTGGAGGAGATAACTCATTGACTACTTGTATCACCTAGGTATCGGTGGTGATGGCTGTCCACCTGTAGGTAAACAGAAGACCCCCTAAGGGTGTGGGGGTCCTATCCAGGTAGTCAAAAGCTTCCCCCGGGCTGGGCCTGAGCCGGTGCCTGGGGCTTCTTGCTTTTCAGGACCATTGTTCCTGGTCTTTTTGTTGCCGGGCCTGCTGAGGGCTTGAGAAGGCTTGGAAGTGCAGAGTATTATTGAAGCCTCCTTTCTTTCTGGGAAGGGCTTTTTCCCCGCAGTTTTCTTTTGAGGTTGCACCGAGTTTTTTTTCCCCAAGAGCCTGGTTCTCGTCACATACTCTGTCTCTATCGCTGCTGCTTTGTCTTCACCTGTGCAAGGGACAAATTAGTTTGTCCTGCACCCATTGTTCCAGGTCAGATGACTACAGCCATGCTTGGCATCGTGCCCTGATGCTTGCGGCAGCCACCCTAGCAGATGACTCAAAGCCATCATAGGATGCTTGGGACAGGAACTTAGAATATTCCTTTAGCGCCAAGGTTAGGGTCTTTAACCTTTGTGGGGGATCTCCATTGAGGCCTGCCAAGAATCCCCCGAGTTCCCTCAACTACATGCCGATGTACAGCTGGTATGAGTGGACTCGGCATGTTAGCATCGAGCCCTGAAAGGTCTTCCGGCCGAGGGCTCGGGCCTCCCTGCCAGGTGGAACCAACAAGTGGTTTTTTTTGGTTCTTAAGCCACTGCATGGCAGACTCCATGACCATTGAGTTGTGGGGGGAGCTGGGCCTTTTGGAACCCAGGGCTCCAGGGTATCTGGTACATGGCATCAAGTTGCCTGCTGACAATTGGTACCGATGCCGGTGTTTCCCCACATCTGGAGAAGACTGTCGAGGATAGTAGAAAACTGGGACTGTAAGGGTTTCCTTCAGAGGTGCCTCGTATTAGAGTATCTCCAATTCCTCAGTCTCTATCACAACAGTCTTGGCCATATCCCTCACAAAATAGAGGAATTCAATGTCCTTGGTTGGGGAGCAGCATCGGGTCACTGGGGGAGGAGATGGGTCAGAGGGCATATCACGGTGTCTCCTCGTGTCAGGGGACTCTTCGTCCTCATACTCTGGTTTAGAGACCAAATGAGAGACTGAGTCAGAGGCCACATGATCACCTCAGTTGAGAACTATTCTTTGCAGTGTAGGACCTCTGGAGGATCGTCAGTCCAAATCGTGAGCACGCGCCAGGGAGGACCAGTGTTCCAAGGACTGGGACCTCAAATGGGGTCAAGGGCTCTCTTGAGGATGGGCTCGATATCTGGGGAAGCCCTCTGTCAAGGATCCCATTATCTTGGTGGATGAACCAGATGAGCCAGACCTAAATGCCTGTGGTATGGCCACTAGGGCAGATATACTGCTCTCTAGGGCTGCCATGCTGGTCTCCATACCATTTGGCTCCATAGCCTTCAAAGCAAGCACCGAGGACTTCAGGCATGGTGTTGGTATGGTTGAGAAAAAGCTCTGGATGAGGATAGCCTCGGAGGCCCGAGGCAAGTTGGCAGGAGTCGACCCCTCCTTGCGGGACAACTTGGAGGGCTGCTCCTGCCCCAACTCCTGGGACCGGGTGGGATTTCACCTTCTTCCTGGATCCATCCTCCAAAGCGGTCTTAGAGGATTTCTTCTTCTTATGCTCAACCTCCAGGAGCTTCCTTGAGGAACTGTGGCTGCAGGACTCCGAGGAGGCTCTGGCTTCGCAGGGCACCAAGATATCAGAGGGGGCCCTGGAGCGTGGTGTTTGACTCTGCCCCTGAGTCTCAGGTAACAGACTTCTGAAAACATTTTTCCTGCTGCTGATGACTCTAAGGCCTTTGGGATCATTGTTTTGCAGAGCTTGCAGACTGTAGTCATGCTCTGGGCAAAGGCATCTAAGGCAGCAGTCGTGTGGGTCAGTAAGTGACATCACTTTGTCACACTGGTCACACTTTTTGAAGCTACTTAAAGCCATCAGGGAAAAAAATAAAAAAAAAAGATTCCCCCTCCTCCCAGCAGGGGACAGAGGCCTTCAGCTGGAAAAGGGCACAAATGCCTGTTGAGGTGGACCTTGATGAAAAATGAATAGACTAACCTGAGGAACAACGCTGAGGCGAGCTGGTTCAGGGGCGTGAAGGAACCAGTATGCAAACCAAACAAAATTTAACTATAAGAAAATCAGACTTTTTCCAGGGGAAAAAAAAAAAAAAAAAAAAAAGACGTCAGAAGGGCTCCATGGGCAAAAAGGAGACTGAGGCAAGATGGCATCCTTGGGTGGGAAGTGGACCACAAATGCATGGTGCATCTCCCAAAGGCTTTCTTTGAAAGCTGGGGAGATGATTCTGTGTGGGCTCCGTCAGTGCTTATGTTGCCATTCGATGAGGACTGGCTTCCTGCTTGTTTCTGGAGAATACCTCCACTTTATGCAAATCTCTCTTATGCAGAAAGCCTTTGACAAGGTTCCTCATGAGAAGCTCGGCGAAATTAGAAAGTCATGAGATAGGAGACAGGAAACTATTATGGATCAGGAGCTAGTTAAAAGACAGAAAGCAGAGAGTAGGGCTAAATGGCCAATTTTTTCACTGGAGAATGGTGAACAGTAGAGTGCCCCAGGGATATGAGCTGGGCCTGTTGCTTGTTAAAATTTTAATAAATAACCTGGAAATAGGAACAAGTGAGGTGATCAAATTTGCAGATGACATAAAATTATTCAAAGTTGTTAAAACACAAGATGATTGTGAAAAATTGCAAGACTACCTTGATAAATTGGAAAGCTGGACGTCCAACTGAAAGAAAATTTAAGGTGGACAAGTGCAAAGTTATGCACTTAGGAACTACCACCCAGGAAAAGTATTTAAGCGTTATTGTGGATAATACGTTGAAACCCTCTGCAAAGTGTGCAGCGGCAGCCAAGAAAGCAAACAGAATGCTAGGAACGGAGAATAAAATCAAGGATATTATAATGCCTCTATAGTTTGACTGCCCCTTGAATATTGTGTTAATTCTGGTCGCCATATTTTAAAAAGGATATAGTACAACTGGAAAAAGGTACAGAGAAGAGCAACTAAAATGGTAAAGGGGATGGATGGAGGAATACCCCTATGAGGAAAGGCTTAAAAGGTTAGGGCTCTTCAACTTGGAAAAGAGATGGCTGTAGGGAGACATGATAGAGATACATAAATTAATAAATGGAGTGGAATGGGTAAAGGTAGATTGGTTGTTTACTCCTTCAAAATGTAGAATGACTAGGGACACGCAATGAAGTTACAATGTAGCCCATTTAAGACTAATAAGAGAAAATATTTTTTTCACTCAGAGTAATCAAACTCTGGAATTTATTACCGGAGAATAAGCTGTTAGTTTAGCTGGGTTTAAAAAAGGTTTGGACAAGTTCCTGGAGGAAAGGTTCACAAGCCATTATTAAAGAAGACTATGGAAATCTACTGCTTACCCCAAGATAAGCATTGTGGTATCTGTGTACCTTTTTGGGGACCTGACAGATATTTGTGATCTGGATTTGGCCACTATCGGAAATAGGATACTGGGCTTGATGGACCTTGGTCTGCCACAGTATGGCATATCTTATGTATATTCATTGTGGTTATCCTGAACACCAGACTGGCTAGGTATTTCCTGAGGACTGGGTTAAGGACTCCTTTCTTATGCATATTCATTGTAGATATCCTGAAATCTCAATTGGCCCTGGGATCACTAGGATACATTTGCAAAGCTTTTTTCAGTTAAGACTAGAGGCACTGGTCATAGTGTCTTGCCCAAGAAACCATTACCAAAAGTTCATTTCCCAGGACCTGCTTTCTACCTTGCACAATAAGGCGCAGAGAAGCAGAGTACACCTCTTGACAAAAGCAGCTGCTACCTTTTGTGATAGCAGGGTATAGCTTCTTAGAGATACTTCTTGGCAGTGGTTGACTGTTCCCTTTAGAGTAGCCACAGCATGAGTTGGCTTCAAATAACAGCGTAGTTACTCACCTGTAAGAGGTGTTCTTTGGGAACAGCAGAAATTAGTCCTCATGTATGGATGACATCAGCACTGATGGCGCCCGTGCAGTAATCACCCCCTCCCCAGCTTTCAAATAAAGCCTTTAGGAGATGTACCATATAGGCATGATCCCTTTCCTGTCCAAAGGTGCCATGTTGCCCCAGTATGATGTAGCACAAGATGGCAAAAAAGAAAAAAGCAACTCCACAGGGAGGAGGGAGGGTTGTGAGGACCGATCCCCGCTGTTCCTGGAGGACACCTGTTACAGGTGAGCAACTACACTTTCTCTGGGAACAAGCAGGAAGTTAGTCCTCATGTATAGAAGCTACTGAAAAACCTGCAAAAAACTCATGGGTGACAAGAAAAAGGGGAACTGTGAGCAACAGCAAAGAGTTTAGAGAAAAGTGCCCAGTGAGGAGCCAATGCTTCGCTAGCCTGAACACACCAAGGTGGAGCACTGTCTGGCCAAAGGTGCTGTCCCAACGGGACTCTCTAGGCAGTAGTGAACTGCAAATGTGTGGACTGAGGACTAAGTGGCAGCCCGGCAGATTTGACAGGGGTACAGAGCACATGTTTTCTACAGAAGCCATTATGGCCTGGATGCTGTGCAGCATGACACAGCGCTCTAACGAGAGACCTGCTTGCTCATACACGAAGGCAATATAATCAGCAACCCAGATGGACCGCAGCTCCTGACTGACTCAGGTCTTAGGAAACAAAGAGCTGAGAAGCTCAGCAATGCTCCGAGGTGTGCCTGAGACAGAAGGTGAATGCCAACTTACAGTCCAGTGTGTGGAGAACTGTCTCTTCCCTGCTGGCATGAGGCTGCGGGAAGAAGGTGCGGAGCACTATCTGCTGGTTGAGGTGGAACAGATTCTACCCAAGGTGGCAACTTGGGGTGCGTGCAGAGCACTACCCTGTTCTTGTAGAACCCAGTGTATGGTGGTTCTGCTACCAACACCTGACGCTTGCTGACCCTGTGGGCAGAGGTGAATGGCAAGAGGAACACCATCTTCCAGAAGCGATATTGAGGTGGCAGAAGCAGAGATGACTCAAAGGGTGGTGCAGTGAGCTTGGAGAGCATGACATTAAGGTCCCACTCTGCCGCCAGCAGGCGGACAGGCAGCTTTGACAGGAGCAGTCCCCCAGGAAGCAAGGCATGAGGGATTGAGCAGAGAGGGATTTACCCTCAATGAGATGGTGGTGTGCCATGAGAGCGCTGAAGTGCACTCTTATGGAATTAGACTTCACCTGTCCCGGGCAGGGCTGAAGTACACCAGCACTAGCTGGACAGAGGAGGAGAAGGGGTTGACCCGATGCTTCATGCACCAGAAGGCATATGCCTAATGGGTGGAGGCTTTGTGGAAAGTAAGGATGACCTCCTCCACTTCAACAGAGAGATTGAAAGGGGCCACAGCTATCCTTTCAGCAGCCAGGCTGTGAGTGTCAGAGACCCCCAGGTTGGGATGCAGGAGAGAGCTCCCCTCCTGTGTCAGTAGGTCTGGGTTGCACCCCAGGGGAACTGGGGATGTGGCCAGGCAGAGCAGCAGGATCACTGTGGCCCTGGCACACTGGACCTTTCACAGGGTCTTGGCGATCAATGATGGGGTGGGAAGGTATAAAAGAGGCCCTCATTCAAGAAATCAGAAATGCATCCACTGCCACCCAAGAGAGGTATGGCTGCCAGGAATGGAAGCGGAGCAGTTACACATTGGACGAACTGGCAAAAGGGGTCCACCCTCTTCAGCCCCCAGTGCTGGCTGGTCACCCTGGGATCTAGCTACAACTCGTGTGGCTGGAGGACCTGGTCGAGCCAGTCCACCAGGGTGTTGTCCTGGCCCAGGAGGTAAACTGCCTACAGGAAAATCCCATTGCTGCTGGCATACGGGCAGAGGCTCACCACTTCCTGGCAGAGTAGGGCCAAACTCGTGTCTCCCTGCTTGTTTACATAGAACATTGTCGGTCTGAACCAGCACCGGCTAGTACTTCAGGTGGTGGCGGCGGCAAAAAGTCTGGAGGGCTACGTTTACGGCTCAGAGCTCCAGGAGGTTGATTTGCTGGAGACTCTCAGTCGGTGACCAGCTGCCCTAGGTGCAGAGATCATCGCAATGTACTCCCTAGCCGAGCTTGGCAACATCTGTTGTGAGGCTCCTTTGGGGTGCGTGGGGCTGGAAGAGCATCCCAGCTAGTAGACACTGGAGGTACTGCCACCAGTCAAGAGAGAAAGCCAGGGAATGGGTGATGAACACCTTGTCCCACGGCCTGGGCCATCTGTATCCGCAGGCAAGCATCTGAAGTAACATGCACCATGGATGCCTTATGCCCCAGCAGGCGGAGCATGAAGTGGAACAACACTATGGTGCTTGCGGCAAGTGCATGGAGACATAGGGCCCAGTCACGAGGAAGACAGGCCTTGGCTCGGACCAATTGTGTATGGTCCAGCCGAGCCCCCATGAACTCCAGGTCCTGGATTGGCTGGAGATGGGATTTCGGGTAGTCTATGATGAAGTAGAGGCGTTCCAGCAGGAGGAATGGTGTGTGCTATCACCTAACAGGTCTCAACAGCCATGCTGCCCTTTACGAGCCAGTTGTCCAGATAGGGGAAGATGAATACCCCCTGGAGTCTGAGGTGGGCTGCCACTACTGCCAGGCACTTGGTGAATACCCTTGGGGCAGAGGCCAGGCCAAAGGGTAGCACTCTGTTCTGATAATGTTCTCCCCGACCACAAAACAGAGGTATTGCCTGTGTAGGGGATGGATGAGGGTGTGTATGTATGCATCCTTTAGGTCCAATTAGCATAGCCAGACTCCCTGCTAGAAGTATGACAGCAATGTTCCAAGAGAGAGCATTTTGAACTTTTCCCTCTCCAGGAATCTGTTGAGGTCCCACCGGTCGAGGATGGGACAGAACCCTCTGGTATTTTTTGGCACCAGGAAGTAGCACTCAATGCCCCTGAGGTGGGTTGGAAAGAGTTCCACCGCCTGGTCCTCCAGAAGGCCTGCAAAGTTCTTGCCAGTGCAGGTCCCAGTGGAGGGGAGTCCTGGGGGCTCTCTTGGGAAGAATGGTGGCGGTGTCTGATGGAGAAAGTAATCCTCTCTCACCACCCGAAGGGCCCAAGTGTCTGTGGTAATGGAGGGCCACCTGTGGGCAAAGAGTACCAGACACCTCCCCCTGTGTGCCGTGCCTCCTGGGGGAAGAGAAGCTATGCACAAGGAGTCAAAAGCCCCTCCAGGTTGGCTAGGGCTTGGGGGGGGGGGGGGGGGTCTTTAAATCTTATGTGGGCCATGCCTCTTGTCCCGCTAGCCCTGTTGGGTAGCTGGAAAGGCTGGTATTGGAGGGTAGTTTCCTTAAGCCTTCCTATTCTCTGGGTATGGGGGCTTTTTACCCGAAGCCTTCCTCTGGGAAGGGTCAACTGTCTTCTTAGAGAGCCTGGTCCTAGTCAGGAACTCTGACTCCAGCTCGGCAGCCCTGTCTGTCATGGGTTTGCCAAAGAGGTTCTCTCCACAGCAAGGGACATCGACCAATTTGTCATGGACCTACTGCTTCATGTCAGAGGACTGTAGTCAAGCCTGGCGCCGGGCACTAATGCCCTCTTCAGCTACTCTAGCTGCTGACTCGAAGCCATCATAGGCCAAATCGAATGATAAACTTTGAGCTGGTCTCTCAGATACCAGCTGAGAACACGACAAGCTCCTTCGCTAGGCCTCAAAATGTACATGCCCATGTACATATACAACTGGTAAGCCTAGATCCAGCCATCAAAGCATCATGCCCTGGAAGCACTTTCTGCCCATGACACAGGCTCCCTGCCCAGGGGCACTGAGGAGTGCATCTTCTGGCTCTTAAGCCACCACATGGCCAACTCCACCACCATGGACTTATAAGGTAGTTGGGCTTTTTGGAAGCCAGGGCTCTGGCAGACCTGATATATCACATGCAGCTGCCTGCTAACTATGGGCACCAATGTGGGGAGTCTCCCACATGCAGAGGAGCAGACATTCCAGGATGGGAGGGGGGGGGGGCAGGCACAGGCACCGGCAGCACCTCTTTTGGGAGGGGGGCCTCCTACTGGAGGATCTCAAGGTCCTCTCCATACGAGGGTCCTCCTCCGAGACTGTGGTGAAGGCAAGAGCCTTGGCCATGTCCTGCACAAAGTCAAGGAAGGCCATGTTCTCGGGTGGGGACCAGCACCTTGACTCCAGAGGGCACATCGTGGTGACAGCAGATATCTGGGGATGTGTCGTCATCAGTCTCCCAATTCAACTCCAGCTCGGAGGAGGACTCTGGGGTCTAGGGGTGCTGGTCCCACTTCGGTGCTGCAGCAGCCAGGAGCTGAGCAGAGAGGACCACAGCAGAGAGGCATCTAGGCTGGTGGTGCTCTAGGATTGGCTCGACCTCCGGGGAGTCCCTCGCAGTGGAAGGCCTAACTGGTGGTTGGGACTGATGACACCGAGCAACCAGGCATCAGAGCCCACTGCTGGGCCAAACTGTACTCTAAGGCCACCATCCTAGCCTCAAGACCAGATGGCTCTGCAGTCTTCAGTGCCAGCTTAGTCGATGGGGAGTCCTTGACCAGTCCCAGGACATGGATGGTTCTGGTGAGGCAACTTGGGTGGCCACTCTTTGTTGTTGCCCTTGGCCTTCCGTCAAGGGCTGCAGGACCCGGGGCCCATGGGCTTTCCCTACTTTCCTTGACTCATCACCCAATGGGGTCTTGGCACGCTCCTTGACATGGGAGCGCTGGCTGGAGGTTCTGTGGTCTCAGAGCTCTATGGCTGCATGGTCTCCGCAGGTGCTCAAGGTCCTGAGAGGCTTGGGGGTCATCTGCTTGCAGAGACCATAGACCAAGGTTGCATGGTCCAGTCTGAGACAGCAGTCATGCAGATCCATGCACGACATACTATGAGTGTAGCGGTTGCACGACTTGAAGCCACTGGCTGAGGCAATGGCAGGGAAGATGACCCCGTGAGGTCAAATTCATCAGGCTCGGCCAGGAAAAAGGCGCAAACCTGCACCAATTGAAAAAAAAAGAAAAAGAACCAGAGGATGCGATGCCGAGGCAAGTGGGCTCAGGGGAGAGAAAAGGCACTGGTACGCTACTAAAGAAAGCAAAAAAACGATAACTAAAAATAAAACAAAAAAACCCCCAACCACCAACTTTCTCCAGGGGAACAGACACACTTCAGATGGGCTCTGCAGGAAAAAGGAGACAAACAAGATGGTACCCTTGGGTGGTAAGGGTACCATGCATGCGTGGTACATCTCCCAAAGGCTTTCTTTGAAAGTTGGGGAGAGATCAATGCACAGGCTTTGTCATCACCCATATGCGAGGGCTGACTTCCTGCTTGTTCCCGGAGAAAGACTTTTTTTTGAATAGAGACATGAACTCTGAGCCACTTTTGAATATTTAGTTGACGGCTGGCTTTGGTTTGTTTCCTAGTTCCTGGAATACATTCGTAAGACCATGCTATAGTCACTACAAACAGATGGGCCAAGACAACAGCTAAGGTGTCTTTCAAATAAACACTGAATCACCTCCAAGCATACTGGGGGCCTCAGTGGTACATTAATGACAGAAGGATTCTCAGTACTTACATATTTCTATTGTCCAAAACAATCATGTAGGGACAGTCATTTCTGTACCTTATAAAACAGTCACTGCTGCAGGATGCCACCCACCCACCCTGCTTCCTACATCATTGTACAAAAGGTCTGAGCTACAGTAAGCAGTGACAGCAAACCAGGGGGGGGGAGAGGGAGGGGCGGCGCCTGTCTGTCTCCATTATACCAACTACAGAAGCACACGAAAATATGGAAGGCTGGATGCGACTTTTCAGCTGTTTCTTTGTGTGGTTCTGTTTTCAAGCATCTCCCTCCAAGTCCTCTCGTACCTAAGGGAGAATACACTGAGGAGGTTTTCACACAGATAGACCTTACTTTCTGTGTCAATATACAAGCACTAGTTATACTGACGCAGCTGTTAGCGTGTAAATCTTAAAGCATATATAGCTTTCACAGTTAAAGGGTCTCTTTATAATCGCTTTTGCCTGGCTCGTATAGTCTCAGTGGCTGTCCTATATCACATTTGAGGTATTACAAACAAATCAAACTGATAAGCAGTAACACAGTCTTGTGTTCTACACAATTACTAGAAATGGAATTGGACGCTGGGGATGTGGTCAGTGTCTCCTCTCAGAACAGAACATGCCATAGGCTCTGTATTCTAGCTCCCCAGTACAGAAATGGTGATTATAGCCATGGCTCCGATGAGTTATTAGCAGAACATCGGAGCAGTCACATGCAAGTAGTGTAAGGCAATTCACGAAGCAAGTGTTTTCCTCCAAAGCAGCGCTGTGTACGTGTGAGTCGGGACTAAAACCAGAAAAAAGGGTTGCCATAGAGACAGAGCTAAGCTGCTATTAAAACAGTTTCTACGGCAACACGAAAAAAGACAGAAGGTTCCTGGGTTATGTTAAAGCAGCCCTGTAATTCCAGTCCCCAGGACAACACCTGCCTCGTTTCTCCACGCTACTGCCCACTTTGTTCTTGTTCATTATGCAGACATAACCAAAATTTGCAGCTAAGTAAACACCATGGACAGCAAGGAAAACGTTAAAACCTGATCTAGATCATTCTTTACGCTTCATTAGAATCTGGCAGTGAAACATTTAATGCTAAAGTAAAATGCAGGACGACGTACTGCTTTTTGGGAAAAAACCAAGAGACCATGAAATAATTCTGTGAATAAGAGAAGTATCTGGGGGTGATCATATCTGATGATCTGAAAACAGCCAAAGAGGTGGATAATGCAATGGCAAAAGGCAGGACTGGGATACAGAGAGGAATAACTAGCACATAAAAAGGAGGCCATGATCCTCTGAATGAAACTCTAGCAACACCTTGTTCAGAATACGGTTCACAAAATCTAGAGAGATTACACTTTCAAATGTAGATGGAGTCAGGTCAGTCCAGAGGGCAGCTACTAATATGGTTAACAGTCTTCATGCTGAAACATATGAGGACAGACTATACTTATGTACCCTGGAGGGAGGGAAAGAGGCGATGAGAGACATATCTCCAGAGAATAAATTGACAGGCCTATTATAATGGAAAGGAAGTTCTAAAATGAGGAATCGTGGAGGAGAGCGAAAGGGGGAAGGAAGACTCATGTAATTAAGGAACTTTTTTCACAGAATGATGGTGGATGTATAAAACAATCTTCCTAATGGAGATGATGGGGAAAACAACAACTGCATTCAAAAAAAGCAAAGAACAATCCCAGATGATCTCCGAGGAAAGGAAAGATCTTAAAAACTATCAAGTCTGGCATCATCAGCTTTATGTGCCTCATTCTTAGTATGCTAAATTTTGTGTATGTATGTAGTGAGAGAATGCCAAGCTCTACATCAGCAGGTAGCATGTGTGAACCTAGAGCCCACCCTACCAGCAAAGAAGCAAGAAGGTAGTGACGGGATGCCCAGAGCCCACTTCCCCAACAGAAGTAGTACACCTAGAATCGCATCAACATATGATAGCAGTGAGCATTGCTTACATTCCAGCAGCATGTATAGATACTGGTAATGAACCCTAAAGCCCTCTAGCCAAAACTATGAAATTTGCAGTTACCATCTGCAGGCAGGGTTAAGTGTGCCTGTATAGTGTGTTTTAGGATAATTATCTATAAAAATGTTCATACCTCTTCCCTGGCCCAGAACAAAATGCCCAAAGTAGTCTACAAATGTGCCTCTAAGCACCACATATAAAATGCAATCCATGATATACACATAGAAAAAGCTCTTAAACATGACAGTAGTTCAACATATTCCAGTGCCAAATGGACCATACCACTCACCTTCCCCTCCTCCCTGAGGCCAAGACTCGATTCAGTGGCAGGTGTTCCTATCCTGAAAGCTGTTCCACAGTACAGGAATCACCAGAGGTACGGTTGTGGCTCCAGAAATGAGATGACCTAACCCAAATTGTGAGAAGTTGCAGCAGGTGCCAATGGCTTTAATGCAGTTTTCTACATGGGACGTTCCACTTCAGTTCACTCTTTATATTCTTTACAGGCAATGGTAGTGAATCCTAGAACCTGCTATCTAAGAAAAGATAAGAAACTTGGAGCCACATGCGTAGGCAGTGTTGGTGAACCTAGAACCCACTATACATGAAAAGACAACTAGTGTACAGCCAGATCTGTATTTGCATCTAATAGGGGTAAAATCACCAACTGCTATCCAGCAAACCCAAGGAGTCTAAGGCCATAGTTACATTAATAAGTCTGACACTCGCTATCTAGGCAGGAATAAGCACACACATCGGTCACATCAGTGATGTCCCTTCCTACTTATCCCATTCTGCCTTAGCTTTCTTAGGATAAGAATATATGGTACAATCTGCTAAAAATTCAACAGTTTGTTTATTCTAAATAGATTTTTTTTGTACAAGTTAACAGTATGTTCACACCTTTCAAACTTCCCATCATAAAGTTTGATCCTTCCTAAGTAACACAATATTAATGTACAAGAACAGATGTAGCAAGTGATAACTGTTCCCTGCCTAGACAAATTATTTTGGAATTCTCTCTCTCTCTCTCTACCTTAGAAGCAGCTGCTGTGTCGGCAGGCATGACTTAAATTATATTGCACACTATGATACAACGGCTCTACAGTGGCAGAAAGATCTTGCACAATGGCTTCTCATGTAAATAAGGTGCCGTTCTTGCCAAAAATGCTATTCTCAAAAGGTGCACAGAAGCCATTGGAAGATTTCAGAATATCAAATCTTCTCCGACTCTTTCCTCTCTAACACTTCAGGACCACTGGACATCTAAGACCAATCCACATGAGACCCGCTATAGGATATATGCAGGAAAGATCATGTTTTTTTGTTGAATGAGGAAAGCATAAGCTTATCAATAGGTTTTCTGTTCACCTTTTGGGATAATAGTGTGCTATCATATTTAAATCAGTGGGAAGCAATATCTTCTGTGGTTTTGGTTTAAATAAGAATGTTCCTTTGGAGTTGAGAGATTTTCCTTGCGTCATTCGAGGCTGTTGAGCATGACTATATCAGAGGAAATTTAGCAGAAGTTAACCCCACTTGTCAGTGCACGTGAAGCGAGCAGCAATTTTCCATAAGGCCTGAACAGAGCTCAGGGCAATGCTACCACACCTGGATCTTTCAGCTTCTCAAGAACCAGAGACCTCAACAGCAACCAAAACTAAGAGTCATGCCCAACATTCAGAGAGCGCTGGAGGCATCCTCATTCATCCAGCATGGATCTTCTCATACATTTGCAGGGGGTTTCATAGATCACCGCTGCATGCCACTATGTTCAGGGAAGACAGTTCGAAATGTTAGATTAATCCGGGCCTCCCTGTCATGGTACTCCTTCGGCACACGATGCTTTAATAAGGAGACAAAAATGGATCGACAATTAGATCGCAATCCAATCAATTATGCAGTTGGATGATGCCTCAAGACCAGTAGTTACATTTTAAGATCTGGAAGTAAAATAATATTTCCTGTGCCTGATTTAAGAAGGGCTATCGTGCTTTTGGAAGACAAGATTATAAAATTTTAAACAATGTAGTTCTGAATGTTGATTCCTCTGCTCCCCCGAGTTTTGGAGAATTTTGACAGATGTTTTAGGAATCTGAAGTGCAATCTGTTATTGAGAGCCGGCGTGTTCCTCTGTATCTCTGGTTGCTTTGGCTTAATAAGGACCATTTTGTTCTCCTCTTTGGTCTTCTAATCTCTATTGTCTGTGTGCGTGCGCATGTGTGAACTTTCTCTGCACTTCTGGCCACCTGGTGCCAGTGCTTCTGCTTTCTCTGGCTTCCTTCTGCTCCCTTGGATGTTCTAGTGAGCTATGGACCAAGTACCCTGTGAATTCTGCCCCACCATCACACTGACTGTCCTCAGCCAGGGGCCACAAAATGTGGCTCCTTCAGGAATCTCAACGACTAACTCTGGTCACTGTGGAATAATGACCAAGACACTGTCCCCTTCTCCCCAAAAGGCTATTGATGCGGCCTTCACAGCATCCATATTCATGACTCAATAACTGAATAGTGCTTCTTTGCACGGCTGGCCCATAGCTCTGTCACCGAGTCACCAGGCTGGCTGCGAAGACATGATTCCAATACTCATACCTGCCAATCTTCCTGCATGGCACCCATCATCATCAGCAGTGTCCCATGGCCCAGTGGGATATGCACCCTCTCCACATACGTATAATCCCCATGCTCTTCCTAAAAGGAAACACCAGCCACACAATGAAGGACAAGCAGTTACTACCAGTGGTCAGACAATTACACAATGGGGCAGTCAATCCCTGCCATGGGTCAGACAGTCACATGGTTAATTTATATTTTATGCATTTTTTTAATGTACTCCATTTAGGAAGTTCTACAATGGGCGCATTAGAAATACTTCAAATAAATTCATCCATTTTAAGGCTGGAAAGGAGACTGAAGCAAAACAGATTCAGGAAGGTTGTGAATAAAAATATTTACTAATCAAAGCTGGCACAGGGACTGCACAGGACTCAAAATAGGTGCAACAAGTCATTTATTTGTTAGTATTATTTGTATACTGTTTGTCTGGATACAATACTACATAGTAACAGTAAATAGTATCACAAAAACAGATATTACAAACTTAACATAAAATAACAAAAACATCTAAACACATCTCATCGGCATCCTTCTTCCTCTAGGATATGCCTTCTGAATCTCCCAGTAAACCTATTGTATGTCTTTGTTTAACACACAACTGCATAACACTTCTCCAGAATAGTAGATTTTAATAATCAATACCATTTCAGGATTAAAATGACTGTTAGTGCCTTGTTTCCCCTTTCGGGGTATGCAATTTGCTTGGATGATCTCAGTCTCCTATAGAAAAAAAAAGGTAGGAAACCACAATCGGCATTGCTCAGATCATAGATCTACAGGCATGAAGCCAAGAGCACCCACCCTCCACACCAACTTATTTGAAGACGCTCTGAAACACTTATGCTTCCTGGCTCCACAGGAGTGAAAGGGGAAAACTCCTACACTTAGGGAAAAGTGCCTAATATTAAAACAAATGACCAACACAGTATATGACAGCAGATAAAGATCAGCATGGTCCATCTAGTCTGCCCAGTAAGATCATGAACAATGATGTGAGAGTGAGAGTCTTCCCTCCATTATTAATATGCTGCTTTCTACATTTTTGGTCCCAGTTCATATTTATTGCTAGAAACCAAAAGAAATGGAGGTGGAATCAAAGCAACAGTGAGGAAGAGAGTCTCTATCAAAGGTCAGACAGTCATGAAATGAAGGGAAGATCATTGCTGCCACAAGCAAAGGAAGTCCCACACTGAGGCAAAGTCGCTGCTGGAGGTTGACTAGGACAGTCACTAATGTATGCAGGGAGAATCTCTCAATACTGCAATAGCAAAGGTACTGCAGATCACAGAACTAAGGTGCACTGCAGAGCTAAAATACCAGGGGAAACAAGAGAACAGCACTGGGTGTGTTAGCAGGGCTATGTGTGGGCTCCGTGTTGGAACAGCAGGTGATGCTACAGTAAGGAGGGAGGCATGTTGGTGGGGCTCAATATTAAAATAAAATGGCAGAGATGCAGGCCAGAATTGCGATCGTTTTACAGAGCTTTCGCACTGCCTGCCCACATTATCTTATAATTAGAATACGGGTAGAGTTTTAAATATCATATTTGCTATGAGCTGAAATTTTGGCTGTGCAGTCTGCAGAAAAGCTAGAAATTCAGCTCTTCTCCAACCCTGTTTCCTTGGTTACAGCAGTGAGAACTTTTCCCATTTCATTTTTAATACTGCACTCTATATCTGAGGTTGGAGCATAGAAAGAGCTGCATTTACCACAAGTCTTCCCAGTGTTTTACCCTTTCCTCACATGGAGAGGGTTTTGCTTTGTTTGTTTTTTTAAGTGCCATCAAGTCAATTCGAACTCCTGGCAACCCAGCAGCTGCTGGGGTCTCTTGGCAAGGTATAAGCGGAAGTCGATTGCCAGGCCTTTTCTTCCAAGGCAATGGACAGTAAAGTGACTTGCCCAAGGTCACAAGGCATGCTAGCGCGAATCAAACCTTGATCTCTTGGGTACTAGGCTGTTGCTGTAACCACTAAGCTAATTCTCCACTCCACAGAGTTAGACAGTTGAATTACAACTTTCTAACTTTTGCCTGAAACACAGCACTGTAACCAAAGGCTCACCTTATCGTAAAAGAATCTTATAGTGAAGGAATTGTCCCCCACCCCCCCCAATCACACAAGGTTATAAGGGATTACCTCATCATAAAGTGCCTTATAATCAGGCAACATTAACACAAAAAAACTTAATCTGACAGATTGCTCCAGCAGAGAGCCTTATGCCCATAGCAGAAATGGGAGAGGTGCTCTATAAAAAAAAAAAAAAAGAGTATTAGAAGGGCTGCACTATGATAAACAGCTTTATAGTGAATGATTGCCTTGTAGCAGCATTTAAAGAGTAACCACTCTATTGCATATCCTTATGAGAAATAATCTTATCACAAACAGCCATACAATGAAGATTATGCAATGTCTTACAAATGGACAGCAGATTACAGACAAGATGGTTTACAGTGAGCATTGAAAAAAAAAACTGGCAACACAGACATATGTTGATTCTATAAGAAAGACCTGGAAACAGCGACTCACCTAATAGCTGATTGTGAAGTTCTGATGGTGGAAACTTTCTATACAGAAAGGCACAACAAAGTAGCACGTCTCATCCAATGGAAACTCTGTAAACACTACAACATCACGGTGCCTGAAAAGCACCAGGATCACGATCCCAAGAGAACTACAGGGAATGAAGAGGTTAGGATCACTTGAACATTCCCATTCCGGTGGATAAGAAACTGGATGTGAAGAAACCAGACATAATAGTAAAGGAGAAAAACAGCAGAACAGCATTGATAATAGAGATTTCTGTTCCAGGTGATTTACAGAATAATCGCATAGAGAGGCAGAAGATCCTGAAGTACTAAGAAGTGCAGTCAGAGACCAAGAAAATATGATAGAAAGATACAGAAATATTTCCCATTGTATTGGGAGGCTTGATAAAGAAGAATTTCCAAACACATCTTGACAAGTTACCCATACCTGTTATATTATATGAACTCCAGCAGGAAGCTCTTTTTGGCACCATGCAAGTACTACACCGAGCATTAGCAGTAAATTTGAGAGATTGAGATCATACTCCACACACTTAGAAGGGAGAGTCATGAATGTCATGGCATGTGCAAAATTAGGCCATTTGGGGAAATTGCCCCAAGAATCATAGTGACAATTATGATTTCAGTTTGTAAGCAGTTACAAAAAGTTGTTAAGATTTTGTTAAATCTACTTTAGAGTTTATGTAGACAAGGGAAACTGTGTTTTGATGGACTGGGTTAAAGATGTTTCCCTCCCCCCACCTCACTTATTCTGTCCTCTTATCCTCAGTTCCAAGGCTCACAGTTTGGCATATGAAGACAAGGGAAAAAGAATGGAGGCCTAGGAAGAACTACGCAGCGGAGCCAATTGTCTGAAAAGGAGGCTGGAAGCCAACACCTATGAAGCAGACCTGCTGAAGGGAGGAGGGTGAAGGCCCAGGAACAGCTGTGAGGAGAGCGAAGATCCAGAAAGAGATGTAGAGGGGAGGGGAGTGGAGCCAGCCAAAATGAATTTGCGCAGTTGAGGGGTGTTTTTGTAGATTTTTGTGTTTTCTGGCTCCTCTTAAAAATTTTAGCTTGTTTCTGTTATGTGATTAAATACTTCCTGTTAACCCAGGAAGGAAGTATATGAATGTTTTAAAGTTAAACAAAAGGTGCAAAGAGAGCAGTGAATCAAGGGCAGGCAGAGGGGAAGGGTGTGCAGGGACAGTGTTTTTTTTTAGTGTTTATTTCATTTAGTTCCATCAGAGCTGTATTTTAGTGAAAGTCTACAAAGAAAAGCCCTGCTTATAATGAGGGACTTTTACACCACAAAATGAAATAGCCTGATAGCGTAGTTCTTCCATCATAAAGAGCCTTAAACCAGGGAAATACAATCAGAAAACCTTACAATGAATGATTGCTCTCACTATGAGCTTTATACATTATTACAGCTGAATATGATTTACAGGTTCTAGGGTGGACTACAATAAAAATCTTATCTGCTGTGTATTTTACATAACCTTCCAAGGAATGATATTTGGATTTGCGGAATATAAATTCACAAAATAAAGAACATGGCACTCAAATACTTTCAAAAAATCCCATTAACATCCTCTTATGACCTTTCCAATATATTTACTAATAGAATCTCGCTATGGGGAAGCTCTGCAGGTTGAAAATCTTTTCCATCTACATTTCCTCTCTTATTGTCCTTTCCTGCCCCACTATTTCTATAGTGTAAGGATATTAGATGTCCAATGTGAACTTCAGCCTTGTGCCCACTCTCCATTTATTTTTAGACCCCTAGCATTCGCCCTCCAAAGTTTTGACAATTAAACTTGATCATAATCATCTTAACACCGTTCTTCCCAGAGCAATCCTATAAAAATACATATTTAAAATGTTAAATATTTGTTTTGTAAATATAGACATAAGGAATGAGCTTTCAAAAAGCCACTTACAAGGGTAAATGTACTAATTGCAAATTGCTCATTCTTCCTATGAATAAAAAGTACACATTGAGGAGTCTGAGTTTATGTAGTTGATAGGACCCAATATGGTGAAATTTTACTTACCGTTAATTTCCTTTCCTGGAATCCTGCTAGACCAGTCCAGATTAGTGGGAAGTACCAAAGCTACACAACTCTAGGGTGGGAAGCCACAGCTGCAGCC
Organism: Ichthyophis bannanicus; assembly: GCA_033557465.1. NCBI lineage: Eukaryota > Metazoa > Chordata > Amphibia > Gymnophiona > Ichthyophiidae > Ichthyophis > Ichthyophis bannanicus. The sequence goes on along the minus strand of CM066047.1, from coordinate 33,770,184 downwards.
AGAACAGGGGCTCCGAAATGAGCTGCTTCCCTGGCTTGGAGATCCAAGCTATAATGACAAACAAATGTAGACAGGTATGGCCAGGTCGCTGCCCTGCAGATATCAAGCAGGTGCACCTGTGACCTTTCGGCCCAGGACATAGCCTGAGCGGAATGAGACCGAAGCCCAACAGGCGTGGGTTTATTCTGGAGAATATAAGCTGATTCAATGGCTTGTGTAATCCAGCGCACTATCGTGGCCTTGGAAGTGGCCATCCCTTTCCAGGGGCTGGCGAATAAAACAAAGAGGTGGTCCAAAAAATGGAACCGATTGGTAACCTTGAGATAGTGATGCAAACTGCGGCCAACAACGAGAAGATGCAGAGTTCGCAGAGGGCCCGACTCCTGTTCCTGGACAAAAGGCAGAAAGGGACTGTTTAAGATGGAAATCAGTTAAGACCTTAGGTAAGAAAGCCGGTACCATACAAAGGGTAACGCCTTCTGACGAAAAAGACAGAAAAGGCTCCCGGCGAGAAAGGGCTTGTAATTCCAAGATACAATTGAGCAGACGTGACTGCTACTAGAAACACCGTCTTAAGCGTGAGATCCTTAAGGGAAGATGCATGGAGCGGCTCGAAGGGCACCTGAGTGACAGCATGGAGTACCAGAGATAGATTCCAGACAGGAACCACAGGGCGAATTGGCAGCCAGAGAGAACAGACCCCTTGCAGAAATCGGGGGATGTCTGCATGAGATGCGAGGGACCGGCTGCAAATCGGGCCCCGAGAACATGTTAAGGCGGCAACCTGCACCTTCAGGGAGCTAAGGGCAACACCCCCTATCAAATCCATGTTGGAGAAAAGAAAGCATAACTGGCACCCCCACTTTCCAAGGGGAAACAGATAGCCGAACGCACCAAGAGGAGAAGAGATGCCACATGCGGGCATAAGCCTGTGAGGTTGAGGGGCGCCTTGAGTAATGTGGCAACCACCTGCAGCAAGTAACCCTTGTGCTCTAGTCTGTGCCGCTCAAGAGTCAGGCCATAAGCGAGTAGGGAGCGGGGTCGTCCATGAAGATGGAGCCTTGACATAAGAAACCCCGCCATGTGCTGAGTGGTAGAGGTGACTTGCGTAGCAGGCACACAAGGTCAGCATACCAGGGATGCTGCAGCCAATTTGGAGCCGTAAGGACTACCCTGCTGGGATGGCCCTCTATCCTGCGCAGCACGCAGTTGATCAGTGGCCATGGAGGAAAGGAGGGGAGCTGAACCAGGGCATCCAGACCCTGAGATCGCGGTTCCGACCGTCGACTGAAGAAGGCAGGCATCTTGGCATTGGTTGAGGTGGCCCCGAGGTCCAGGGTTGGGTAGCCCCACCAGCGCACTATGACCGCAAACGCTCAAGAGGCGAGTTCCCACTTGCTGGGATCCAGAGTGTGCCGGCTGAGGAAATCCACTCCTGCAATTTATTTATTTAGCTGTATTTATATCCCGCTTTTCACCGGGTCAAAGCGGTCAATTGGGGGATACATTTAACACGAGGGGATATGAGACACATACGCTAATACTTACAGGGAACATGGGCAATGGAGGGTTAAGTGGCTTGCCCAAGACCACAAGGAGTGCCTATAGGACTAGAAATCCCAGTCCCTCCGGCCTGAGATTGCTGTCCCCAGGTGGGACTTGAACCCCCGGCCCTCTGGCCTGAAGTACCTTGTCCTAACCACTAGACCACTCCTCCCCAATGTGTTGTAATGAGTGCCTGCAGATGGCACTCCACCCAGGGGAACAGATGAGCCATTTCCCAGGCCACTCCTGGACATTTGGTCCCATCCTGTCTGTTGAGAAGCCACCGTGGTGGAATTGTTGGAGAGGACCCATACTGCGTGACCCTGAAGGAGAGAGTAGAAGGCTAAGAGCACCACCCGAACTGCACGGGCTTCGAGCCGATTGAATGTCCAAAGTGGACTCGCAGGCCGCCCAAGATCCCCGAGTTGTGCCCAAGGCAGTGTGATCCCCAGCCCGTCAGACTGGCATCCATTGTGAGAAGTAGCCATTGTGGGGTGTCCAAGGGCACGCCCCTCAACAGGTTCAGAGGACAAAGCCAGCATCTGATGTTGTGCCGCACCAAGGATGGTAGGGCCAACGGGGTCAAACTCCTGGGTGGAAGGGGACCACCGGGACAGCAGGGCGTGTTGCAGTGGTTGTATGTGTGCTCGAGCCCAGGAAACTACCTAGAGGATGGCTGTCATGGTGCCGAGAATCTGTAGATAGTCCCAAGCCACAGGGGACTGATTCCGTTGAAATGTATCGAACTGAGCACATAGCTTCCGGCTCCAGTCCTGGGAGAGACTACCTGCTGCTGTATTGAAATGAGTTCCCAGGAAGTTGAGCATCTGCGATATATGGATATGGACTCTTGGAGTGGTTGACTACTCAGCCCAGATGATTCAGGTCCCCAACTACATGAGTCACCACAGACTGCACTTCCTGATAAGACTTGGCCCTGATCAACCAATCGTCCAGGTATGGATGGATACGGATACCTTGGCGTTGTAGAGTCGCTGCCATGATTACCATGACCTTCGAAAAGGTACAGGGAGCCATGACCAGACCGAAAGACAGGGCTTGGAACGGATGATGTTGGCCAAGGACCAGAAACCGCAGATACTGCTGGTGTTCCTTTCGAATGGGAATTCGGAAGTATGCCTCCGCTAAATCCAGAGAGGCGAGAAACTTTCCTTGGTGCACCACCTGGATGACGGACCTGAGTGTCTCCATGCAGAAGCGCAGCATATAAAAGACAGTGACTGATGCCCTTGAAGTCCAAAATAGGACAGAAGGATCCATCCTTCTTGGGTACAACAAAGTAGATGGAATGGTGTCTGGCGCCATATTTGGCTGATGGGACTGGGCAAATCACGCACAGCTGGAGCATCAGATGAACAGTCTCGTTTGGCTGACGATCCACATGGGGAGACCAGGAAGAGCTGTGGAATAGATACAGCCATTCGAGAGTGTAACTATTTGAAACCACTTTTGAGCACCCCCTTGTTTGAAGTTATTTGGGTCCATTCGTGAGAAAACCGAAGTAGGCGTTCTCCAAAACATGGCACCCCGGAATGGACCCTGACCCCATCAACGGGTGGGATGTGAGGGTCCCGAGAACTTGGCATTGGATGAGAAATTATCCGTGGTAAGGCAGATGCCACAAAAAGGACTGAGCTCTGGCTCCCAACCTGGTTGTTGCTACTCCAGGCTTACCAGGGCAATACCGACTAACATCTCTGAAGCATCCCTTGTAAGCAGAGAACATAGAGGGTGTGCCTAACTAGCGCCAAGAATTAGTTCTGGGCCAATCCTCCGGTAAATGCTGAGGCTTGACCTCCCCCAGATCCTTAATGACCTTTTCAACATCTTCGCTGAAAAGGAGTTTGCCTTTAAAGGGAAGCTTGGTGAGACTAGATTTGGATGCTGCATCCACATTCCAATGTCAGAGCCAAAGCCAGCGGCTAGCTACCGTTCCTGCTGCTACAGAGTGTGCGGAAGTGTGAAGAAGATCATACAAGGAATCTGTGATAAAGGCAGTGATCGATTCCAGAAGACATAACGCCGGATCCTCTAGAAGAAGTTGGAGTCATCGCAGCAAGGCCCATGCGGCAAGTCCTGCATACTGCTGCCTGCAATGCTAAAGAAGATGAGAACGTTTTTAGATGACCGGAAGGTTGAGGGTCTATCTCATCTCTAAGGGACATTCCACCTTCGACAGGGATGGTTGTATGCTTAGTAACGGCTGTCACAGTGGCAACCACCTTAGAGAAGCGCAGCCATCTATCCAGATCTTCCAGGGACCAGATGTAATGTCGGCCTAAGCATCGTGCAGAGCGCAAAGATACATCTGAACTGCCCCATTCCATGGTAACTATCTATTGAAGCTCTGTAGGGAAGGGAAAGGCCTTGAAAGGCTCCTTTATGCCCACAATGATGGGATCCACTGGAGGCTTAGCCGGGTCCAAAAGGTGCTGGTATCTCTGAGAATTGAAGCACTTCAGTAATCTGGACAATCAGGGCCAGGAGTTCCTCCTTTCGGAACAGCTGGATATCCTGTTTTTCATCCTGAGGTTCCTGATCCTCAGGCCACTCCTCTGGAGGCAAACGCTCCCCCTCTTCTCTATCAGATCTTGACTGACAAAAAAAAAAATCCTCCACTGGCACTCACCATCTTCTCCAACAAGGTGCAAGTCCCCTGAGGGAGAGGAGGTTCCCCAGAGCTGAGGAGCAGATAGAGCGGCTGGAGCACCAGCCGTACTGAGCCTGGCATGTTTTTTCTGAGGAGATGGGGGATGAATGGACCTTGGCAAGGAGCCTGAATGCCAAGCATCCCAGGCCTGGCAGAAAAGAGACATAAAATGCTGATCCGTGGGGCTCGCATCTGGTTGTGGTAAATGAGGATGCAGCATGGGGGGGACGCTGAGGCAGCAGCGAGCTGTGCTCTTGGAGGAGAACCAGAGGCAGAGATTCCATAGATACTTAGGAAGTTGTGGGAACCTTGTCCTAACCACTAGGATTGGCCTAGTGGTTAGGACAAGGTACTTCAGGCCGGAGGGCCGGGGGTTCAAGTCCCACCTGGGGACAGCAATCTCAGGCTGGAGGGACTGGGATTTCTAGTCCTATAGGTACTCCTTGTGGTCTTGGGCAAGCCACTTAACCCTCCATTGCCCATGTTCCCTGTAAGTATTAGCGTATGTGTGTCATATCCCCTCGTGTTAAATGTATCTCCCAATTGACCCGGTGAAAAGCGGGATATAAATACAGCTAAATAAATAAAACCATAGGTGGTGATGCCGCAGCTGGTAAGGGTAAAGAAGAAGATGGGCCCCTGGGATCGTTCCTACAGGAGGTACCTGCGCTTCCTCCCACATGCTAGACATCGTTGTACTGAACAGAGCATGGTTGGTTTGTTTCTTTTTAAATAACTTTATAAGGAAACAAGTAAAGACTGGTTGAGCCTTAAACTGTAGCTCTCAGAGCCAGGAAGACTGACGCTGGCGGCAGGTGAAGCGGGAGGCTGCCTGTACTTCATTACAGGAGCCGTGCTGTTGAACTGGAAGGCTGCACTGTACAGGAGCACTTCCCCTCAGAGGTGCTCCACTGATCCTCCTACCAGGAGCATCTCTCGGAAACCCGGATAACGTGGGAATTTTGGGGTTACACCTACAAGACCCTGAGAAAATGTTGTAAAGGACTGACTTGACTCCCTGAGCAGTAAGAAGTCCACCATCTGCTGAGACAGAGAAAATACTGTAGCTGACCTCTAGGGGTGTAGCTACATACCAAGTGTGATGTCACAAAGCTGCTGTGATTTTCCCTGTCTCGCCAATCTGCTGGCAGGGGGACACTACCCCTAATCTGGACTGCTCTAGCAGAATGATTTGGAATTTGATTTGATTGTTCCTGCATGCTGCATCCCCCTCCCCCCATAAGCTGCTGCCCTAGGCAACTACTTACTTTGCCCAGTGGTTGGCCCGACTTTGAAGTTGCAATGCATCTGAAAGGACCAAAGACAACACAAATGGCCAATATCAGGTATGCCACACTTTAATAACTCTGCCTGAACTCCTATAAAAGAGGTAGGTTGTGTCATATTCAGTGGAACAGAGAGCATTAAAAGCGTATACAGAGCAAGCCAACTTTTGCTTGAGCATAAATTCCTGGTACTAAAAATCTGTTTATACAATATAAATATTGTTTGCTTATTTTCTTATGCATTTCACGTAAATCAAAGAAGAGTGAATGTGTCTGCACTCACTCGGCATAAAAGAGCAAGACAGAGACATAAGCTATAGGGGTAATGTTTAGTAGTAAAAATAGCCCTGCCAAGTGTATTTTGCAAATCTGGAAGAGAGAACTGCTCCCCCTATAACATATCACGCCACAGATTTCCCAGCCAGCAGTAGGTGTTTGTATGACACATAGCAAGATGCACATGTCTGGCATAGAGCACAGAGTACAGCTCCCAGGATTTATTTTATTTATTTATTTAGACAGTTTTGTATACCGCCTTATCCTTCAATCAAAGCGGTCACAACACAATTGGGGGATACATTTAACACACGGGGATATGAGACACATACACTAATACTTACAGGGAACACACATCAATATGCCTGGGCCTGTTTCGTACAGCTGGGTCTCCATGACCACCAAGACTGGTAAAGAGTGTACTTCTCCTGAAATGTCTCATGTGCAGTTAGAGCAAGAAAAATCAGTGCCTGCACATTACGCACAAATATTTTCATTGTGAGGTTCAATGTTAGCAGTTCAGACACATGAACTGCTTAACAAATATTTCTGTCTTGTGTTCAGGAGCAGGCCCTCAGAAAACACTCAAACAGAAAAAGAAACAAGGCGGATCTTTAACAACTTTCAAAAGACTGTTCATGAGGAGCTAAATAAACAAAAAATAGACAAAGGAATGGGGCCAGATGGGATATTTCTGAGAGTATTGAAGGAACTTAGGGAAGTTCTAGTGGATCCACTTTCTGACCTTTTCAATGGCCAGTGTCCCAGAGGACTGGAGAAGGGTGCATGTGGTCTCTTTACACATAAGCCAAAGTAAGGATGAGGTTGGGAACTATAGGCTGGTTAGTACAACCTCTCTGGTGAGTAAATCAATGGAAATGCTAAAACAGAGGATAGTGAGGTTTCTGGAATATAATGGATTGCAGGATACAAGGCATCAAAATCTCAATTTCTTTGAATGGGTGACCAGAGTTGGACCAAGGGAGAGCTCCAGATGTGGTTTACTTAGATTTCGGTAAAGCCTTAGATATTGGTCCTCATAGGCGACATATTGATATTGAGTGCCCTAGGTATGGATCCTAAAGTGACTGACTGGGTTGGAAATTGGTTGAGTGAGAGACAAAGGGTAGAGATAAATGGAGCTCATCCCGAGGAGAAGAATGTTACCTGTGGTGTGCTACAAGGATCTGTCCTTGGTCTGATTCTTTTTAATATTTTTGTTAGTGATATTGCAGAAAGGCTACTGGGTAAGGTTTGCCTCTTTGCGGATGATACCAAAATCTGCAATAGAGTAGACATCCAGGAAAGTGTAGATAACATGAGGAGGGATCCTGAAGCCTGAACAGCTAAGGCATTCACTTCAAACGCCTGCTTCAGCAAGGTCTCCAATTTCTTATCCTGAACATCCTTGAGAGCCACACTGTCCTCCACTAGGACAGTGGTCTTCTTAGTAGCTGCTGAGACCAAGGCGTCCACCTTGGGTACCTTCAGGAGTTCCTTCTCCCCCACAGGGATCGGGTACAGGCAGGCCATTGCTCACCCACCTCGTGACCCTGTCTCTCGAACCTCCTATTCCAATTTCATCATCTGCTTCAGCACTCTGTGCACAGGGAAAGCTGTCTTCACCATGCAGATGCCCTGCAATAGTAGATCCTACAGTGGGAATTCTGGTTCCTGAGAACCTCGAGGAATAGAGCATGGCCAACTCCTCCAGGCAGCCTCTTCTGGTGGGATCTCGCATTCTTCAAGCTTTGCTGCAGACTCATTCCAGAGGGTCAATGGAAGCCACCAACCTCCCCACCCCACGACCTACTCTTCCTCTATAGTCTCCAGGGAAGGAGCCTGGTCCTTGTCAGCTCCAAAAATGGCAAGGAAGCAGAACTCGCTCTTGTTAACCAAGGAGGAGCTGACCGGCCCCGCCCCAGACAGTAGGCCTTATAGAGGATGGCAAACTCAGGGGGAAAGTCTAAGCTCTCCATGCTAGCTACTGGTTCTCCATGCTGTGTTAATTGTTGGGGGAAGCCAGGATTAGATTCCTTCTCCTTCCCATATACAAATCGGTCCTGGCTGGCCTGAGCAGTGCAAAATGACCACAGTACCTGCCAAAACCATGGCCTGAGTAGAAGCGCCCATATCTGCATGCAAAATGGAGCTGGGGCCTCTGACACATGTGTCTCTCACAGGCCTTCTCCCACGATATGATCCTCCGATTCGCAGCGGCGGCAGAAGCCTGCACCGGAGAGCTGTCCCTTTTTAATACCACAAGCCACACCCACAGATTTTGCTGTCACTGGCATGCCAACCCCAATGCAAAACACAACCTTGAAGCAAACTGCAGCAACTGGACTAAAACCTATGAGGGAGCTGCTTCAGCCCAACCAAACCACCCCCACCAAAAAAGCTACTTATCCATCCTAGCACCAGCTCCAGAGGTACCCTGCCATGCTGTGGCTGAGCCCAAGCAACTGAACACCCAGGCTCAGGCAATTAACGGGTCAGAAGCGGTAATAACTGAGCTGATCACAGCGGGTCCCAGAGAGTGAAGAAGGAACCCGACTGAATGGGCAGCCCACCTTCCACTCCCTTCCCCACCAGAGGACCCTGCCTATTAAACGGAACTGGTCCTCTAAGGAGACAGTTATCAAGTCCAGATTCAAAGCAAATCAATTGACAAATTAAAAACACCTTCAGACCTCTTGTTTTGGTGGGTATTTTTTTTAAACTATCAGGACAAGACCCTTCAGTGCACCCAAACTGGGCTGAGCTCACTCCATCTGCTGGAGATTGAGAATACTGGCTTGTGGGCTGGATCTCAGCTCTCTTATACTGTGACATCACAGAAGCCTGCAATTCTCATTCTCCATCTGCTAGAAGTGAGAGTAAACCCAGGAGTCTAGACTAGAGGGAAGATATAGAATGGTTGAGAATTTGGCAGCTGAGATTTAATGCTAAAAAAGGCCAAGTCATGCATTTGAGATGCAAAATTCCCAAGGGGGCGGTACAGTATAGGGGTGAAGTACTTCTGTAAACAAACAAAGAAAAACAACAAAAAAAAAAGCAGGTCTGGGCATGATAGTTTTGAATGATCTTAAGGTGGCTAAACAGGTAGAAAAGGCGAGGGCAAAGGGGCGAGGAATGGCCAGCAGGAAGTGATAGTGCCTCTGTATAAGTCTTTGGTGAGGCCTCATTTGGAGTATTGTATGCAATTCTGAAGACCGCACCTTCAAAAGGATATAAACAGGATGGAGTCAGTACAGAGGGGGCTACCACAATGGTCTGCTGGTTTCATCATAAGGGGACAGACAAAGGTCTCAGTAGCTTACTTTAGAAGAAAGGCGGGAGGGGGAGACATGACAAAGTTTAAATAACTCAGCGACATAAAACACAGAGGAGGAGAGCGTCTTTCAATTGAAAGAAAGCTCTGCAACGAGGGGGCATAGGATGAAGGTGAAAGAGCTCAGGACTAGTATGGAGTAAAGAAATTTCTGCATATATCTACCACTCTTTCCGTATCTCCCAGAGGAGGCAGCAGAAACAAGGACTGTATCTGAATTCAAGAAAGCATGGGACAAACACAAAAAATCTCTAAGGGAAAAAACAAGGAGTGTAAAGCTTAGCAGTTGGTATGGAAGGGCAGACTGGATAGACCGTATGGTCTTTATCTGCCATCATGTTTCTCTGTTTTTATCTTAGCTCCTAAGGTCCCAGCATACATTATTTATTTAGACAGATTTGTATGCCACCTTTTCCTTCAATCAAGGTGGTCACGTCATGACACAATTGGAGGGTTACATTTAAAATTAGGGTACATGTAAACATTTAGACAGTACAGTTATGTAACAGTAAAAGCTCAGACATGTGATACTGCAGAACCGAACAGACTAGACCAAGGTGTGAATTCAGCCACCCCAGCCTCTGCTGTTGGACAGCACTTCACAGTGCCACAGCACAGCATTGATGATTTTATGGCAAGGGTCCTGAAAGGAAGATTAAAATCTAGGACTGTAAGACCTTTGAAATAAAGATAAGATACTTTGAATCAGACCATACACATACAGTTGTGGTCAACATTATTAGCACACTTGCATTTTAAGTATGTTGTGTACAATATCTTGAGAAATAATTGGAAATATTCCAATTGTATGTCATAATAATTTTAATAGTATGTTCAAAGGTATAAGAAAAAAAATGATGTCTGTGCAATTAGACGTAGCAATTTCTATGGAAAAAAATGGACCTGAACAGGATTAATGGCACCCTTCACTAATATTTGGTTGCACAACCATAGGCAGCGATGACAGCCTCCAAATGTGTCTTGTAGCCATCTATAAGTTTCGTACTTCTGTCTGCTGGTAGTTTTTCCCACTCTTCAACTGTGATTTGTTCCAGCTCATGAATGTTTCCAGGATTCCTTCTACCAATGGCAGGATTTCAGCTCTTTCTAAAGGTTCTCGATTGGATGGAGATCAGGACTCATAAAAACAATCCATTTGTTCCTTTTTAACCATTCTTTTCTACTTCTGAATGTATGTTTTGGGTCACTGTCCTGGAGGACCCATGACCTTCGACCCAGACCTAGCTTTCTGACGACAGAACATTTCACTCCAAAATACCATGGTAGTCCTCTGACTTCATGATTCCTTTAATACATTTCAGGCCTCCAGTTACTGAGGCAGCAAAATAGACCCACAACATTATGGAACCTCCACCATATTTAACTGTAGGAAGGGTGTTTTTTTTCCCTTAAAAAGCTTCATTTTTTTGCCTGTAAATGTATCGCTGGTCTGCATTGCCAAAGAGCTCAAGTTCGGTTTCATCTGCCCACAGAACACTTTCCCAGAAGGATTATGGTTTCTCAGTGGGTTTGGGCAAAGATCAGGCTCCCTTATGTCTGTCTGTCTTTGAACTGCGGAGTCCTCCTTGGCCTTCGCCCATGAAGTCCTTTGTTTAGTGTGCAGGATATGGTGCAGATTGAAACCACTACTCCAGATTGCTCCAGGTCAACCTTAAGTTCTTTAGATGTTGTACATGGTGTTTTTTCAACAGCTTTCACTAACCTTCAAAGACGTCTTGGATTAACTTTCCTCTTCCTACCACATCTTGGCAGGTTCTTGACAGTTCCATGATGAGAAAACTTCTATTGCAAACTGTAGACACAGGAATTCCAAGTTTTTTGGAGATGGCCTTTTACCCCTTTGATGTTTGGTGATAATGACGTTTCTGATGGTCTCAGGCAGCTCTCGTCTTAACCATTGTGAAAATGGAACAGGAAGTGAATGTCACCATTTTGAACATTAGAGCCATCATTCATTTTATAGAATGAATGGATAGGACTCCTTTAGAACAAATTTATACACAAATTGTAAGGAGTGAGCGAGGTCTGATATTGGGATGATATACAGTACTGAAGCAGAGAAAAACCCTAATAATTGGTTGATTCAAGTCACGTGAGTACTGACAATTGATCATAGGTGCATCTAACTTCACTGCAATAGGAATGTGGTTCTTCTGCTCAAACTGGTTTGAATTGTTTATAAGGATGCCAATAATCACGTCCTATTTTACTTTAAAAAAAAAAAACAAAAACAAAAAAAAACTGTTCATCCCACCATATATTCCCGAAAATGAGATAAACCTACATCCTACCTTACTTGCCTAAATATTTTTTTGTTGGATTGTTTGCCGTGAAAGGAAATTCCTCTCTTGTGGCAAACCTTCCTTTTTGTTCTATTTAAAAGAGGGAACCTTCCCACAAAATCACTTTAAGGGATAATACTTTAATTATCCTTCGAGATTTCTTAGCGATATATCCAGCTACTTAGTTTTTTCATAACGTACAAAGTTCCAACCCGGATCTCCTTCAATCCTCAGCTGTATGAGATTTCAGCATTTCCAACATCATGGCAATGTCCCAGTTTTTATACTATTTCCTTGGTCGTATTTTATTTGATTCTTTTGTGTATGAAATATGTCCGCATATATAGTTCAAAGCCATTTCCCTGGCCTCTTTTTTTTTTTTTTTAAGGAGATATTTGACATTAAGGAGGTGAACTGCAAGAGTGCCAATAATGTTGACCACAACTGTATATATAGCAGCTTATCAAAGCGTGTTTGGATATTGCTTTTAATTACACCTTTGGTGTCCAGCACAATGTGAAATTTCTCTTATCTTTCTGCCATATTCTCCTGATCTCTGACTGCATTTCTTGATGCTTGAGGATCTCTCCTTACAATATAAAGAATCATCATCTGGCACGGACACTTCTATTATCGATGTCGTTCTCGTGTTTCTCTCCTCTACCACTATATCCAGTTTTCTTGCACCAAACTTACCATCAGTAGAAATGGGAATGTGTCAGGTGATAACCTCTCCAAGCTCCTGAATGCTCTCAAGGTTGTGAGCCCAGTGCTTTTCTTGCACAGAAATGTTTTAGGTGTTTGCACAAATTTCCAGTGCATGAGTTATGCCACCTCTTAGAAGACTGACATCAGCACATCAAAGTCAGCAACAAGATAAGCAGCCGTTTCCAGTTCTCTCACAGCTTTGTGATTCCTGCATCTAAGCCTATGGACCAAAACTGAAATACAATACACACAAGCAGAGTCGCAATGCTGAGCTTGCCTTTGGAAAAAGATATTGAGTTATACTTACAGGAGCAGGCTTTTTCCTCATCTGAAAGATGCGAGTGTCTCCGAAACTGAGTGAGGCAATGACAGGGTGCTTCCCCAGCAAGGGCTCAGAATCGCTGTGCCAGTCAATGCTATCCTTATCGTTCCTGTACAGGTTGCAGAGCAGGGAGTTGAAGGTGTATCCAGTGACCTCCTCTATATGATTCTTCAGCATGGTCAGGAGAGGGTGCCACTGAGCGCATCCAAAGAGACAAAGAATAAATAGAGCGTAAAGAAACAGCATATAAAAGCACATCTTTGGGTATTTCTCATCTAGAAAAATATACAAAAACTGTAGCATCCCTCTCGCGTAGGCTACATGTTTTTTCTTCCCTGTCTGGTATGGGCTAATACGTACATGAGGGTTTGGCTGTATTGTAGATCGGGAGTATGTGTAGGGCAGCTCTCCGTACCAGGCTGTTAGCCTTGGCTCCTGATAAGATCCATCTACAAGAAAAATGAAAAAAATAATGAGAAATGGATAACTGCAAAGGTGTGCTGAAACTTACTGGTACGTACTCAAACACAGGAAGAAATAAGTGCTAGCACAGAGCACCAGTGCCCTCTACTGGACAATATCAATACAACAGTTAAGAGACTGAATCCCAAAGAACTTCCAATACAACTCCCTCCATCTGCTGCTGATGTGGATCAACCAGTTAATAATGATTAGGACTAGAACAGAGTATAGCGAGAGTCAAAGTCATTGACAGAGCCTAGATTTGAACCGAGACAGAAGAACTTGACTAAGACACAGGGAGTCACTGGCAGAACCAAGATTTTAACTCAAATGTCAGGGGCTCTCCTGGCCTATGATTCACTGCTCTAATCTTTAAGTGGTCTTGCCTTGTGTGAAGTTTGTTTTCTGACTCCATGGAACCTCCTCCCTGAGCTTCTCAAACATCCAGTTTGCTTCTTTCAGATCAATAAAAGAGGGGAAGAGATGCAACCTAGTGCACGAAGCAAAGAAATAAATCGCAGCTGTACATGAAAACAAGACTGCTGCCAGGTTTTATAATAAAAGCAGTTTAAATTACCCCTACCTCGAGACTCCTGCTGTCGTTGTGCTGATATCATAAACTCCAGCTTTGCTAAGAAATGGACATGAACAAAGTACATTACTGACCAAGTCCAAAGAATCCTGTGTCAAACTTTTGCAAGATTCACTTTTTGAGAAGAAAAAAAAAAATCTATCCGCATATCCTCAATCCAGCACTTGGATGGTTCCCAGGTGTTCTTACAAATCCTATAGCATATCTGAAGAAAACAGATGCACTCTTTCTCCTGGCTCACTAGTCACGGGCAGGAATTCACTCTTTTTGGGCTTCCTGAAAGCCCAGTGATGAAATCTGCACCCCTTTCATCCTTGCATCCTTATGCAGCTGCACTGCTGAATTGTAAACCGCTTTTATGTTTTTACCGTAAAGCGGTATATCAAGAGCTGAATAAAGATAAAGCTGTACAGTCCTAAATATTCCTTCCTATGTTTTGAGATGCATACTGTGACTCCAGCAATATCCCTTGCTGGCTGCTGTGATTTTCATGCCTCTTGAAACTTACTCAATTACGCGTGGCTCGGGAACTCTGCGAATCACCTGAAAGAAAGCAGCAAGTTTTTAGCAAGTTTGTGTGCACACTGCAGTGGCCCTTGACCTAGATTGCATCTGAACAATTCAACTTCTGCAAAAATGGAGCAATTGCCGAGATGCATTTAATGAACTCAATGCTTTTTGTTTTCAATATGTGCAAGGCTCCCTAATACTGGGAGCAGCAGTATCCAAGGTCACTAATTTCAGTCACCAATAATAGCTGTATATATTCTATTTTGCTTTTGGTAATTTACATTGTTTTTATTTAACAAAATCTTGTAAAACCACAATTCCTAAACAAAATCAATACAGTTCACAAGACAGAACAGTCAATACAAATAAACAATAGAACAGTCAAGAATAATAATGAACTGTATACTTTCAACTTCCTATGAAAGACCGTCAAATTATTTCTCAACTCCTACATTACTGGGGTCATCGCAGAGAATGCACAAGATCATCAGTGTTTCATACTTACCCGAGAGCATGAAGGATCTTTACATCAAGCATGGGCATTTTTTTAAAAAATACTATTATAGCCAAAAAAGCATCTTTCGGGAAATGAAAAAAATGGAGCCAAATGACGAAAATGGGCAACGTAAGTACTGGCAAGTTAGATGTAAGGCATTGATAAGGCAGCCAAAGACAGAATTTGAATAAAAGCTTGCCATGGAAGCAAAAATGCACAATAAAACCTTTTTTCAAGTACATTCATAGCAAAACACCCGTGAGAGGGTCAGTTCTAACATTAGATGATAAAGAGGTAAAAGCGTCACTAAGGAAGGACTAGGCCATAGCGGAGAGACTGGATGAATTCTGTGTTTCGACCTTTACTGAAAATTATGCCTGAAATGGAATTTAAAAAAGCCAAGTATCAGAAGAATTGAAGCAAATATTGATAAACCAGGATGCTATATTACAACTGTCTGATAAAGTAGTATACATCCGAGGGTGCTGAAAGAACTGAAATATGATTCTGCAGACCTACTATCTGTGAACTAATCATTAAAATAACCTGTAGCACCTGAAGACTGGAGAATGGCCAATGTAACATCAATGTTTAAAAGGGGTTCCAGGGTGATCCAGGGAACTACAGACGGGTGAGCCTGACATCAGTAACAAGCAAAATGGTAGAAAGCATTATAAAGAATAAAATTACTAAACATGCAGATAGTGAAATTAGACCTTACCTGCTAGTTTTCTTTCCTTTTAGTTCCTCCAGTCCAGTCTACCAGCAGATGGAGACTGAGAATTCCAGGCTTTTGGTGATGTCATCCCATAAAGGGAGTGGAACTCCATCCATCTAGCCAGTATCCTATTGATAAAGCAGATACCACCAGCACCCCCCATAGCCAACTATATACAGAGCTATATACATGCAGAAGGAGGACCCAAAACCTGCATGAGCCCATGAACTGCAACGCCAAAGTAGCATCCTTTAACAGACCAGCAGCCGATACGCCCCCTGAAAGCTGATGTTCTGAACCGGGCTTGGGTCCGAAAACTTGATAACTTGGGTTGGTTCTGGACTGGACTGGAGAGACTAAAGGAAAGAAAATTAGTAGGCAACATCTAAACTTCACCTAATTTTACAGAGGCCCACAGAAGACAGATTCCCCCTGCGTAGGCCACAACCTACACAGATGGCTTTTGCCGACGGCATGACCTTGTGATCACAAGGCGGGAAACTGCACCACCAAGAGAAGTCCCCAACCATGAAAGTGAACTGACTGCAAGACCCACTCGCAAGCTGATTACTCTCGGTCTACAAACTTTACAAAATTGAAAGGAGAAACGCATGCAAAGAGTTTGAGTACCGCACAGCCGATCATCATGAAGGAATCGGCCTCTGAAGCCGCCTCCTCTGGACTGTGAGGAGATCTCAGCATTAAAAGAGCCATGCCCCACTAAAAAAACACTTCCACTGAAGGCAAAGTTGGAGCGTATGCTGTAACCTCCAGATAGCAGGAACCCCGCCACACCAGGAGTGCTTAGCGGCCCAGCCTTTCCCCAACTAAATGGACTCAGGCTTACCCAGGTCCCCTGTCCTCCTGCACAAGGCTTCTAAACCACAGCTCTGCGGAAGTCGTCCTCCTTTTTTCATACAGTTAACTCTTGGTTTGCAGCTTGTCGTGCTGTGAGGGCTTGTGTGCATCAGTGATGCTGAGAGCCAAACTATCGGTAGTTTAAATACTGGCAGGGTCTCCCAAGATGGACAGGTCTCGGCTGAGGTGCCAGACCAAGACAAACCACCCATCTGGGCAGCAGCAGAATGGGATAGTGTTGACGGCGGAGGATCACATTTCTGTGACAATGGCAACACCAAACTTAAACTGCGCGGAAGAAAGGCCCGGCAATCTACTTCTGTATCTTGCCATGAAAACCCAATGGATAGTTACAACAAAACAAATTGTGCTACAGTGCTGAAAGATGAGACCCCCAGGTCGGAAGGCACTCAACTAGCTACTGGGGAAGAGCTGAAAACCTTTCAGAGTAAAGCCAGCATTTATGATGTGGTTGGATCAAAGCCCTCGGGACGTCTGACTGCTGATGTAGCTGCGCATGAAATGAGAGTCAGAAGATGTAAAGATGTCTTACACATTGGAACATACGAAGCATGAACCAAGGGAAGTTGGAGGTGGTCAAGAATGAAATGGAACGTGTACAACTTGATCTGTTGGGTGTCAGCGAACTGAAATGGACTGGCATCGGGCACTTTGCATCAGATGATCACATGGTCTACTATGCTGGAAATGAGACAAAGAAGAAATGGTGTTGCATTTATAATAAAGAAGAAACTTGCAAGAACTGTAATGAAATACAATGCAGTCAGCGAACGCTTAATCTCTATTCGTCTACGAGAAATGCCTATCAACACAACTATAATTCAAGTATATGCCCCAACAGCAGCTGCAGAGGAGAATGAAATTGAAGAGTTCTATGAACGAGTACAAGCTGAAATTGACAGAACATGCAAACAGGATATCCTGATAGTCATGGGTGACTGGAACGCAAAAGTTGGCAATAAAGAAGAAGGCAAAGTAGTTGTAAAATATGGACTTGGCAACAGAAATGAAGCTGGAGAAAGAATTTCTGCAAGACCAACAATCAGTCTATCTATTCATCTCAAACACCTTCTTCCAGCAACACAAGCGGTGACTGTACACATGGACTTCACCCAGTGGATTGTATAAAAATCAAATTGACTACATCTGTGGAAGTCAACGATGGAAAAGCTCTATAACATCAACAAAGACAAAACCTGGAGCTGACTGTGGTACAGATCATCAAATACTAGTATGCAAACTCAAGCTAAAGTTGAAAAAGAGCAAACTACTCATGAATGCAGCAAAATATTACCTTGAGAATATACCACTGGAATTTAAAGACTGCCTGCAAAATCGATTTGCTGCTTTAGATACAAATGACAGAGATCCGGAAGAGTTATGGAATAACATCAAGAAGGTTGTGTTGGAAGAAAGTGAGAAGTCTCTACAAAAGGTGAAAAAGCAAAAACAGCCAAAATGGATGATGGAAGAAACTCTGAAAATTGCCCAGAAACGCAGAGAAGCTAAAGCCAGAGGAGAAAGAAAGACAATCACAGAACTCAGAGATTTCCAACGTGCAGCAAGACAGGACAAGGAAATAGAAGCAGAAACTATTAGAGGAAGAACAAGATCGGCTTTCCTAAAGCTACGAGAGAGTTAAAGAAAAAGTTCCAGCCTCGAATTGGAATGTTACAAGATGCTCAAGGTTCTATGTTGAATGATGCTGAGAAGATCAAGAAAAGGTGGAAGGAATATACAGAGTTTTTATATGATAAAGATCAAGTGGACCAACAGCCGTTTCAAACTGTAGCTTATGATCTGGAACCATTGGTGATGAAAGAAGAAATTGAAGCAGCATTGAAAGCCTTATCAAAGAACAAAGCACCAGGCATTGATAGCATTCCCATAGACGTATGGCAACAATCTGATGCAGCTGTTACCGTACTCACAATGCTCTGCCAAGAAATATGGAAGACAACATCATGGCCAACTGACTGGAAAAGATCTGTGTTTATACCAATACTAAAGAAAGGTGATCCAACTGACTGTGGAAATTATCGCACAATCGCTCTGATCCCACATGCCAGCAAGATTCTACTGAAGGATTATTCAAAAGAGACTACAACCATACCTGGAACAAGAACTACCTAAAATGCAAGCAGAGTTCAGGAAAGGGCGAGGAACGAGAGACATTATTGCGGATGTGAGATGGATCCTTGAAAAGACTAAAGAATACCAAAAGGATATTGATTTGTGCTTTATTGACTATAGCAAGGTTTTTGACTGTGTAAACCATGAGAAACTCTGGGCCATATTAAGAAGCATGGGTATACCAGAACACCTGATCGTACTCTTGCACAATCTGTACATTGATCAAGAAGCAACAGTTCGAATGGAACAGGGAGAAACAGAATGGTTTAAAATAAGCAAAGGTGTAAGACAAGGCTGCATACTTTCCCCCTACCTGTTTAATTTATATGCAGAACAAGTCATCAGAGAGGCAGGATTGTATGAAGACAACAGAGGTGTGAAGATTGGTGGAAGACTCATCAACAACCTTCGCTCTGCTGATGATACCACATTACTGGCTGAAAGTGAAGATGATCTGAAACATTTGCTTCTCACAATCAAAGAACATGGTCTCAAAATGGGCCTGCACCTTAATGTAAAGAAGGCAAAGATCATGGACAACTGGCATAATCAATAGGTTCATCGTTGAAGGAGAAGAAATTGAAATCGTGAACAAGTTTAACCTACTTGGATCAACTATCAATAAAGAAGCAACAAGCAGTCAAGAAAATCAGACTACGCATTGCTCTTGACAGAATGGCTATGAAAGACCTAGATAAGATTCTCAAGAGCAGAGATGTCTCTCTCCATACAAAGATTCAACTTGTTCAAGCCATGGTATTTTCAATAACATCATATGGATGTGAAAGCTGGACAGTGAAAAAGATAGACAGGAAGAAAATTGATGCCTTTGAATTATGGTGCTGGTGGCGAATACTGCGTATACCATGGACTGCCCGAAGAACAAACCAGTCGGTACTAGAGGAGATCAAACGTAAGTTTTCTTTAGAAGCTCAGATGACAAGACTTCGACTTTCATACTTTGGACACATGCGAAGAGAGAAATCATTAGAGAAAGACATCATGCTTGGCAAGATAGAAGGTCAGCGCAAAAGAGGAAGGCCAGCAATGAGATGGATCGATACAACAACAGCAGCTACGGGTACCAGTCTGTCAACAATGAGCCTCCTGACTGAAAACCGAACACAATTTAGGATAGCTATCCAGACTTGACGGCACTTAACAACAACAACAACAATCCAACTCAGTCATGTTTTGACAAAACATCTGCATCAGGGGTCTACAAGTCAACTCATCACAAAAATTCATGAATAATGTTTAAAAATATATAATATAAGCAGTCTACAGCAAATGTAAAAACACATGGAATTCACCAACAGATTTAATACTAAGAACATGAAACATACACATTAGACAAACTAAATTATCTTTAAAAAAAATACTTTGTAAAAGAGGCGTGCACATAAAATCAATAAGTGTTCCAAAAAACTAACAAATACATACTACTTATTTGTATAGTGCTACAAGGTGTGTGCAGTGCTGTATAGACACATGTAAAAGACGGTTCCTGCTTATCAGAGCTTACAATCTAGTCAAGACGACAACACCACAGCTGAGGATGAGGACACATCTAGGGGAGTGATAAGGAAACACATAGGAGACCAAGCAGATCAGAATCCAAAAGCGGCATTGAAGAGGTGAGTTTTCAGCCTGGATTTGAAAAGGGCCAGAGATGAAGCCTGATGTACAGACTCAGATAGTTTGTTCCAAGCATAAGGAGCAGCAAGGTGGAAGGATTTTAGACCGAAGTAGGCAATAGAAGAGAAAGGCCATATAAGAGATCTGCCAGAAGGGTGGAGATCCCGAGGGGGGATGTAGGGAGGGTAAGCAAGGAAAGGTAGTGAGGAGCAGCAGAATGAATGCACTTATCGGTCAGTAGATGTTTGAACTGGATATGGAAAATGATAGGGAGCCAGTGAAGTGACTTGAGAAGAGGGGTTATATGAACGTCTCGAAGCTGGCAGAAGACGACGAGCTGCGCAGATGAGTTTTGAACAGATTGAACGGGAGACAGATGATTCAGAGGGAGACCAGCAAGGAGAAGGTTTCTATAGTCTAGATGAGAGGTGACTAAAGCGTGGATAAGTGTCTTAGTAGTGTGTGTAGAAAGGAAGGAACTACTTTTGCCACTGTTTTAGAGAAAGAAGCAACAGGTTTTAGGTATCTGTTGGATGTGTGCTGAGAAAGAGAGAGTAGAGTCAAAGATGAGCCCAAGCTTGAGGAAACAGGGAGGAGTGTAGCATTATCTTCAGAAATACAGAAGGGAGGAAGGGGGAGGTAGGTTTAAGGGGAAAGATAAGGAGCTCAGTTTGGCCATGTTCAGTTTCGGACAGCAATGAGACATCAGGGCAGCATTGTCGATAAGCAGGCAGAGATCCGAGCCTGGATTCCTGGAGAGATTTCAGGCACAGAAAGGTAGATCTGAGTCGTCAGCATAAAGATGGTACTGAAAACCATGGGAGGAAATAAGTGCACTAAGGGATCAAGTGTAGAGAAAGAAAAGGAGAGGTCCCGAGGTACAGCAAATGAAAGCAAGATGGTGGTAGAGGAGGAACCACCAGAACAGATACTAAAAATACAATGGGAGAGATAAGAAAAGCAGGACATTACAGAGCCTCTACAATCCAAGCGAGGACACAGTATTGGAGGAGAAGCTGGTGATCAACAGTGTCAAAAGTAGCAGAAAGGTCAAGAAAGAGGAAAATCTAGTACAGACCTTTGGATTTAGTGAGGGACAAGTCGCTGGAGACTTTGGCAAGAGTCGTTTTTGTGGAATGTCGAAAATGAAAGCCAGATTGCAGTGGGTCCAGATGGTCTTGAGAGGAAAGAAAGTCAAGACAGGGCAGTGAACCGCTCATTTAAGTCGTTTTGAAGTAAAGGGGAGGAGAGAGAGAGAATTTAGTGAAGGCTTTTTGAGGAGAGGTGTAACCACAGCATGTTCGAAGAGCACAGGAACAGCAGCAGTGGAAAGCGATAGGTTAAGGATATGACAGATGGAAGGGATGGCGGCGGAAGAGACAGAGCTGAGTAGACAGGTGGGGATGGGATCAGAGGAACAGGTAGTCAGTTTGGAGGAGGAGAGAAGATTTGCAGTTTCCTCCTCAGTGATTTTAGAAAAGGAATTAAAGGTGACCGAAGGTGAGGAAAGGATTTGGGATTGAAGGGGGGGGGGGGGGGGTGACCCTGCCGAGAATTCAAGGCTAATCTTCTGGACTTTGTCATGTAAGTAGTCAGCCAAGGTCTGGGCAGACAGGGAAGGAGGGAATGGGGGAGGGACCTTGAGGAGAAAGTTCAGCATAGCAAAGAGATGGCAAGAGGGTTAATCAGATGGATTTAGTACTCTTGCTTGGCGAGTGCTATGGCTGACTGGAAAGAGGTTGGCATAAGGCTAAATTTAGGCTTTTAGGTAGGAAGCTGAAATCCAGAAGTTTCATGGTAGCATTCTCTGAAATGCTTCCCGTTCCATGCGCAGGACCCAAAGGCAGGCAGAGCTCTGGAGTCTCAATGCGTAGATGAGACGATGGTGCAAGGAAGAGGGTTTTAGATTTGTTAGGAATTGGGGGAATATTCTGGGGAAAGGAGGGGCTTCACCTTAACCAGGATGGAACCAGGCTGCTGGCATTAACTTTTAAAAAGGAGATAGAACAGCTTTTAAAATAAATAATAGGGGAGAGCCGACAGTTGCCTAGGAGCTCATGGTTCAAAACAATGTATCCTTGAAGGATACTACCAAAAGAATTAAGTTAGGGCATATCAGCAGAGAGGTTCCGATAAAGACAAAAGTAGCCCAAATGCCCTTGAGTACAGAGCAGACAGAGCTTAAAGATTCCAAATTACCGCTGCCTACTGATAGCCAGATTAATATGAATAAAATACAGCTTCTAAAATGCATGTATGCAAATGCCAGAAGTCTAAAAAATAAGATGGGAGAGTTAGAATATATAGCACTAGATGAGGTTAGATATGATTGGTATCTCAGAAACATAGTGGAAGGAGGACAACCAGTGGGATATTGTGATACCTGGGTATCATGATAGAGCAGATCAAATTGGTGGTAGGGTTGCACTCTAATTCACTGCCCTCTCTAACAAAGGATTAAAGTTTTGCAGGAAACAAAATTCACTGTAGAATCTCTATGGCCAAGAGAGCAAATAGCATGCTAAGTATCATAAGGAAAGGAATGGAAAACAACACAAAGAATATTATAATGCCTCTGTATCATTCCATGGTGTGACCACACCTTGAATAGTGTGTGCAATTCTGGTCATTGTATCTTAACTTGTACTATCCCTCCTCAACAAAATGTTAATCCCCCTGTTCTGTTAACTCCAAGTTCACATCACTGCAACGCAATTGAGTTAGTTTGTTGTTCTCTGTAAACCACCTTGGCCTAAAGGCGGTACTGAAAACCTGATAAATGAAATAAACATAGTATTATAAGAGGATAGTGCCTCATCAACAGATGAGAGAGTGGAGGAGAGAGGTGATAAGACAGCAGTGGAGACAGCTGAAGGGTCAACAGTGTGAAGATTCCTAAACAAGTTGGTGGAGAGTGGGCGAGACGAAGATGGGGGATGGTTAAGGGGGATAGTCAGATAAGGGCAGAACTGAGGTGGAGAAGTTTGATGACGAGCAGTTGGAAGAGAAGACAAAGTCAAGGCAGTGGCCATGCTTGTGAGTAGGAGCAGTACTGCACAACTGGAGGCTGAATGAGGAAATTAGGGAAAGGAACTTTAAGGCATGAGGGTCAGAAAGGTCATCAACATGAAAGTTAAAATCCGCAAGAATAATGGAAGGGGAAGACGCATCCAGAAAAGAGGAGAGCCAGGAGTCAGTCTATGAGAAAAGCAGAGATGGACTTGTTGGAGGACGGTATCGATAACTGACAGCTACCCAGAGAGGTAGTGGAGAAGATAGGTGGATGGCATGGACTTCAAAGGAAGCAAAGGAATTAGATGGAGGCAGGAGGGTCTGGAAATGGCAGGAATAAGAGCAGGAACCCAACACCGATACCATGGCCAATGGGCAAACAGGCAGCCTCTGTGACAGAGGGCAGTGTCTGAAGCTGAATCTTCAGGGAGAAGCCAAGTTTCAGTAAGAGACAGGAGATGTAGAGTGTTAGAGATAAAGAGGTCATGAAAAACATACCAAACTGCTGAAAACCATAGTAGTATATAAAGAGTTCTTCAGAGCATGCACACAATCATGAATAACTATACCACCTAAATCTGCAAATACACACAAATACATGAAAGGACATCAGCAGTATGAAATATGGAAGCATAAAAAATATTCATCAAAAAAACACAAGAAATTCTCAAAAAAATGGGTTAAATATGCACATATGAAATTGGCTTCTTAATGACTGACCTCAACAAATATCATTTGGGAAAAAAAAAATCTTTGGAGTGAAAATAGTGAGGGGCAGGAGTTTACTCACCAAAATCCCTCAGGATCTCTCTCTAAAAAGCTTACAAATATCCACAGAAAGCACCATGATGGTGCAGAGAAGTAACTTTTTGTTTAAAGGAATCCAGAATATAGATAAAGCAAAATGAATCATCTGGATTGGAATGTTTTCATCTAAAGTTATCAGGAAAAGAATCAATACAAATGGTAAACCTCTATGGTGTGAACATATTGGCCCTCATTCTAGAACATGGGTTGCGGGGCTGCACGTCCTGGCTAGATTCTATTCCCCCACCTGCTCTCCCCATACATCCTGTACTTCAGGATGGGGAGAGCCAGCGTGGGGCGGGCCACCCGGCAGCACATACAAGGCCGATTCAAGTACATGCTGCCAGGCCCATTGCGACGTGAGACGGTACAAGCAGCTCACTTTGACTGATCGGAGCATGGAAGCCACCACTGGGACAGGATGCGGGAAAGGGGGGGGGCAGGTTCCGCCACACGATCCAGGCCGTGGTAAGCCAGCTGTGGGTCAGACGGTGGGAATTTGGGGGGCCTGTGAGGACGTGCCTTCAGGCAGAAGGGATACACCGGGCAGTCCTCAGGCCCAATTCTGGCTCCTGTGGGAACGTTTTGTTCCCGTGGACCAGAATCGGGTCCAAACATCCCAGTCTTCATCAGGGACGCCCAGACAGCCCTTTCCCGGAATGGGGTTCATAATGCTGTATTAGGATAGCTGTTGTAAAATGGAAACACTCACTCATTCACGTTACAAATAAATTACAATCAATGAGACAGCATTTAGGCCACTGTAGAAAAACATAACCGGGGGAACCAACCCATAAACATTTTGAAAGCATTTCCATAGAAGCACGTTCTACCTGAACTGGGTTTATCATTTACTAAATAAAAAGCACAAACTGCCTGGAACTAAGGTGCAATCTTAATATACAGACACAGCGGGTATCGCATCTACAAAGTCAATAAAGACACCTGGAAATCAAAATGGGAGACTTCTAAAAAAAATCAAATTAAAGAATCAAAGGATACCATAAAACCAACTAACATCACAATAAATTGTGCATGGGCAAGTAGAGGGAAAAATAGAGAATGCAAGCGAAAGCAGTGAGGGATAGGAAGGGCGAATACTGCAGAAGTGTGGGAGGGACAAAGAGAAGGTGCAGGATGATAGTGAAAGTGCAGACCCACATCCACCCTCATGCCAAGCCATACAAACCATACATTCCCCATGTCTCCATTACACAAACACCCATGTGTGCACAAACACCCTGACACACATACACAGCCTCCTGACACTCTCCAAGATGCATACACATGCACCCTCCACATGCCCGATTCTGCAAATTGGGGAAATGCACCTTTGTGTTATGCTGCATGTGTACTTTTCACCATCATGGTGGATTTCTACAGATATTTGTAAGCTTTTAGTGATATACCCCAAGGGTTTGTTTTGTGAGTAAATCCCCTGTTTTTGTTTGAAAGATATTTCTGTTGAGGTTCCTCAATAAGAAGCCAAGTTCATATGTATATTTTTAACCCATTTTGGGAGAATGTTTTATGTTTCTAGGATATCTTAGGGAATGTCTGTTGATGAATTAATCATACAGACATAAAGAAGTATAAAACTATTCAAATATTAGTGTCTCTCATTCTGCTGATGTCTTATTTATTTGTATATTTGCAGATTTAGGTGGTGTGACTTGATAGTATGCATGTTCTGAGGAACTTTTTATATACTATTTGTTAATTTTTTGAAACACTGATTTTATGTACTTTTTTTTACACATTTTTTTAAGTTATAATTTAATTTGTCAGATCTGTCTTGTTTACATAAGTGTATATGTTTCATGTTCTTAATATGAAATCTGTTGGTGAATTGTATGTGGTTTTTATGTTTAAAAATATATAAATATAAACAGTCTACAGTAAACATAGATCATGTATTTTTATATTTTTGTTTGTTTACTTGTAGACCCGATGAAGGCATTTTGCCAAAGCTTGGCTGAGTCAGGTCACTTCAAAGAAAACTGATTTTAATTTACCCTTGTGGGGCTGTGGTCAACCTTCACGCCTACTGTGCATCGTAATCTCTCTCTGCACTAAAGGTTCTGGAACGCATTGTCAGAGGATGTAGTAAAAGCAATAGCCAGCTTTAAAAAAAAGATTTGAACAAGTTCCTGGAGGAAAAATCTATAATCCACTATTAACAAGTTAGATTTGGGGAAAACAGCATGGTATGTCTATTTTTTGAGATCCTGCCAGGTAGTGTGATCTGAACTGGCCACTGATGGAAAAAGGATACTGGGCTTGATGGACCTTTGGTCTGACCTAGCATAGCAGTTCCTATATTCTTAATTCACTATCGCACAATAACTGAGATAAAGCAGAATTCTGCCAACACATGTGTATTTATCCATAATGTCTATATGTAGCATACTTTTAAAATGTTTTCGGCTGTGGACTGTAATTTTCTCATTTGTTTATCCATTTTGTACCAATTTGGAAAAGCAGTATACAAATGTAATAAGGAGCAACCAGCTCCTTCCTACTCAGTTCACTTTAAGAACATGCCTCTATTTCAAATCTTCTAACAAAAACAAATTTTAAGACAAGAACTCCTGGAAGATGGTGCAACAGCACACCTGAATTCTTTGTACCTTTATTTTGTCACTAGGATCAGTGGATAAGAAAAAGCTCTCTTAATATAATAACTTTTAGCATGCCAAGAGCTCACATACCTCAGCTGGCTCCTTAAATACAAACTGCGGTTCAGGCACAGGCTGTTCTCGGCCCTGTCTTGTCTGGCCTATGCTGGCAGGGGCATTGCGAACCCCAGAGCATTGGGAGACTAGAGTTACAGAAGATAAGAGTGACAAAAAAAGTTAAGTGTGGCACACATCTGTCCCAGGTAACTACATATCTCAAATTCAGGGGGAAGAAGCTTAATCCTTCCTGTCACTACAAAACTAACAAGCTAGAAACATATATAACAGCCACGCTGTGCCCATGCTTATGTTTAGTTTTTCACGAGCTGGGGATATTTGCCCTGAAATACCAGACAAATCAATCATTCATTGTGCGCCTCTCAGCAGGATTTATCTTGTGCACTAGCATTTTCAGATATATGTAAAGCTGGTACTTAATAGAGAATATTTGCCATACAAGGTCTGCAATAGTGGAACACTTGCCCTGGTATTTTACAGCAGGAGCCTGATTATTTGAAGTTGTGTAAGTTAGTTAAAGTTCATCTTGTTGGGCTTTTGATGTTATTTTTCAATATTTGTATGCTGTCTTAATATTATTAGTATATGTATTTTTCTTATAAACTGCCAAGGAGTGTAACAATGAGCAGTTATAAAGTTTATATATGACTAAATAAATAAAATGGATAAACTGATGACACAGATTTCACATGCAGACTCCATGACAAAAAGCCATATTCTAATAACTCCGCCCCAACTCCTATAAGGAGCAGTTTTTTCCAAATCCATTGGAACAGTGATCGAGTTCACAGACCAATGGTTCAATGATGGGCTTCTGCTAAGCTTCATGCTGGGAGATCCCATTATCACTTTTTCTAGAGCCTAATGCCTGGTCACCTATGACTTAGCAGAAGCTACAAGTGCGCAGGCAACCAGGAGAGCCACTATGTGCTGCACAGGCACAAAATTGAAGGACTACTGGAAATGGCTCCGTACAGCTAAAACTTTTTCTCGTACAAGGATACTATTGTAGAAAGGTGCATGGGCCACGATAACAGGCCATTCCTCCTCCCACCCCAAATCTTGCCTGAGTGAGAAGCCCCTCTGCCTCTAATGGGTCCTGCCCATGCTCCCTGGACTCTGGCTCTTCTTCTCTTGTCTTCCATAATCCTATTGCTGCACTTTATGGAATCCACCTAAAAGACGCAAATGCGTGCAAAGGACAAGTTAATAAAACAACCACTGCCACCATCATGAATCTACATAAACCAAACACCGCTGTATTAGTCACTGTCGGAGTCCTATCCAGGCATCATGCTTGTACAGTTAAAAATCATGACTACAACATAAGCAGCTGAAGACTGGACTAGTAAAAGGAAACTTCTTAAAAAAATAGAATATAGTATATTGTAAAGGCACACATCTTTGATTCTAAAAAGCTAAAATATACCAATCTCGGTATACAAGCAGGTAGAAAAAGGCCAAACAGCAAAGTTAGTAGTCATAGCTCTAGCAAGTATTAGTGCTGCTTTCAAAACGCGACTAATTTTTTCACAAGTATTTTTGTGCCTTGCCTTCTGAGGACCCATTCCCTTTCTCAGACATCTATGAGAAAACAATCATATTTATGACTGTACCACACAAATTCCTGATGTTTAGTTTGTGCACTCATTTCTGCTCCAGAAGGAGAATATCTTATCTCAGGATAAAATAGGGCTCTAGGTGGACCGAGAAAAGTGAAAACAGCTAGAAGTCTGTGCTAGATTAGCCTGGCATCACAACAGAAAAGGGAAGGCGATAAAGAGACTTGGTACTTTTACACCACCATATTTATATTCCAATAGGTTATTACTATTATTATTAAAACATTTACAGCTCACTTATCATGTCACTTCTAAGAAAGGCCATACACAATCTGAATAAGGGGACTTTTAAGATACAAAATTACTGGTTACCATACAAAGTTTTAGTGGCGTAGCCTAATGATCAAAGCAGCAGGCTGAGAATTAGGAAACACAAGGTTCAAACCCTGTTTCTCCCACTGACATTCTTCATGACCATGGGTAAATCACTTCACCCTCCATTGCCTTAGGTACAAACTAGATTTTGAAGTTCAATCGGGCAGGGAATAACTTGTGCAACTGTCTGTAACTAGCCTTGAACTTGGATTTGGAGAGACGAGTAATTAAGTCTCCAATTCGAATCCCCCTACCCACCCCACCTCCTCTCCTCTCTGGGGCAGATCACAAGCCTGAGAGAGATTTTTTGCCTTTTGCTCCGTTACTTGGGCTGTAAAAAGAATGGAAACCAGCACAGGTAGCATGCTTCCCCTCATCACGCAGAGAAGCAACAACTGCTGACAGTGATTTTTTTATCTCCAGTAACGCCTAACAAATGCAGATTTATCATTAGCCCTGTATCGTTTCGAAACAGGGTCATAATGCCGAAACGACACAGTCACTAGTTTTAGAACTAAGCACTAACTTCGGTTTTACAATTAAACTCTACAGCGATTGCCCGAAACAGAACATCGCTTCCAGGCAGTTAAGCTTATCCAGCTGCAACAACCCTGCAGGCAAAAGAGCTAAAACTTACCCCTATTACATTCATAGAGAAGAACTACTCACTATAACGCTGAGAACCCGGTGCAAACATACACAGTGCCCTCAGCCTTTCCTTCCCACGTGCCTCCGCCCACTTCCGGTGTTAAGGCCAATCGGCACCTGCCGCTGTGACCCGCCACCGGAAGTGACCTCTGGACGGACGGCCGACAGCCAATACGAGCGGAGCCAGAGGGAGTTGCCATGGCTTCCGCTAGTGCGGTTTTCAGTAGCCAGATTCCCGGCACAGTCCGAGCGAACAGTAATCTAAAGCCTCGTCAGATGCTCCTAGAAATATTAAGGACTTTGTTGCCCCCGTCGTCCCGAGAAGTTCTTATTGCCGATTTAAGAGCTTTCATGTATTATCTTTACATTTATAAACCGCTTTTCCATCTAAGGATCCGGGCTGGTGACAACCTCTACCAAATACATAGACGCTATACAGTAACAGGATTCGCATTATCACAATCCAGTATTCTATAAGAAAACAAGCAGACAAAATACTTACAAGCAAATAGAAACGCATGCATTACAGATTGCACTGCAAGTCTGTGAATGCGTGCAAGTGAGGGTACAGGACTAACATGCCAACGCAGTCGTTAGCATCCATCTGCCAACTAGCTCGTAAGCGCCATGTAACTAGGACTCCTCCATGAGGGAACCAGTTCTGCTAATAGATGAGTTTTGCACATACCTTGATAGTCATGAACCTCACTCCTAAGCCAGGGTATGTGACATATGATCTCAGTTCTCACATTTACGGCTAACGCTCGGCATACTACTTGCGCTATGCCAAGGAGAGTTTCGTTCTGGGAGTCATAAGATGTATGTAGGGGTAGGTTATCGAGATGCATAGTATACAATAAATATTTAGTAATAGTAGCAGTCTTCCCTACAAATATTTCTCGTTAGCCCAGGTCTAACAAACAGGCAGATCCTGACAAGATTTAGAATTAGATTTTCTGCCTTTTTAAACCCGAGCTCAAGGCAATATACATTTCCGGTACTTTGACCCGGGGGAGAGAGGACCTCATAGTGGGGAGAGGACAACCAATCCATCATTAGCATTTGCCGGGGAGGGGAGAGTATTGCCTTCCATGCCCACCCCAAACTGTGCCAGTGTGTATTTTCAAAGCCAAATACAAATATCCAACCAGGTCTGAAAATATATACCATAGCAAAAAAGCCCAGTATTATTCAAAGGAAAAAATCACCATTACGTGTCACAAATACATTTTTGTTGGAAAAGCCATCAAAATGTATCCTATCCTGCAGTGTAAATAGCTCATGTATATAGTTAACCCAGTTATCCAAGTTTCTTTTCCCTGTTCAATGTAAAACCAGACACCTTGTCGTATGGTAGTTATGTTACAATGTAAACCGCGCTGATGCCGAATAGCACGGTATATAAGAAACTGTAATAAATAAATAAATAAATATAAAGGACTTGCCCTCACACCACTGCGGTCCATCCATTTTATTAGAAAATCTTAAAAAAACAGTTCAAAATATATTGATGAAAATGTATTTGTCAAAATCACTTTGTTGAAAGGTTTACAGCAGCTCTTTTCAGCTAACTGTTCTTCAAACAACCGTCAAAGACAACATGTCACATTTCAGGGAACCTCTCGTTCTCCCCTGCCTCAGGTCCAGTTGCTAAACTTCATATTATCCAGCTCCAGCATTGACAAAAACACCAAAGAAAGCGTTTTTTATACAGACATCAACCGCTACTACATTGATTCACTGAAACACCCCATCCTAGGGATTGATAGGAGCCAAATCTCCAGCAGGAGAAGCCACCAATCCGGCCCCGCCTACTGATTTGTCAATGGCTATTGACAAAAAACTTCACCAGATAGTATACCAATCCAATTGAGAATTAAGCCCATTGGGGTGGGCTGAATTCAACACAAAAATCCACCTCTGTTCCAAATTCTGTAGCTGTTGTCACCTCACCTCACCACCCCCACCCCACAGATTAGGTGGAATGAAATCCAACACCCGCCAGCAGAGTTCTCCAAAAGTGTGAGAATGGACAAGACAATGGTCAACAAGAGGGGCTGTCACTGTCTTGGTCCGTAGTCGCAAAGCATGTTCCCCCAAACGGACCTTAAAAGGTCAAAGTACGTCCCACACAGGGCCGGATTTACCTTGAGTGAGGCCCTACGCCAACAAAAATTGTAGGCCCCCAGAAAAAATAAAAACGAGATCAACTTACCAAAACAGAAATGGCAATAGATGTATAGAATTGCCTGACATAAAGAGGCAATAGGGACAAAATCAGCATCGGAATTCAAGAAATACATTAAAAAAGACATATTCCAGTTAATAAATTCAAAATAAAAAGTATTTTTCTACCTTCTGTTTGGGCATTTTTTCAGTTGCAATTGCTCCAGTCACTTTCTTCTGGTTTCTTCTTGTCTTCTGCTAGCTATCCATTTGTCCTTTCTTCTCTTTTAGATGTTTTCCATTCTCTCTATTTCTGCTTTAACATACTGATTGTTTCCCTTTTGCTCTTTCCCCCAATTCTTTCCTTATTCCTTTATCATCCATTTAAATTTCACCCTTCCATTTTCAAGCCCCTCTTACTCTCCCAATACCCAGCCCATCATAGACTTTTCTTCCACACAAAATATTTTTCCCCTCTCCATTCTCATTCCCCATCCATTCTAATCCTCCCCAAAATCAGTTCCCTTATAGTTCTAGACCCACCCAGCATCCACTCCCTTCTAGTCCCATTCTCCCATGCCCCACATCAGCCCATTTCCAGTCCTATTCTAGCTCTTCATCAGCCCATTTCCAGTGCTAGCCTTCACATCACAGCCTATTTCCAGTCCTAGCCCCCCCCCATCACAGCCTATTTCCAGTCCTAGCCCCCACCATCACATCCCATTTGCAGTCCGAGTCCCCCTGCACCATCACAGCCCATTTGCAGTCCAAGTTACCCCCCCCCCCCCATAGCCCTTTTCCGGTCCAGGTTACCCCCCCCCCCATAGCCCTTTTCCGGTCCAGGTTACACCCCCCCCCCCATAGCCCTTTTCCGGTTCAGGTCCCTGTACCCCTCCCCATCACAACCCATTTCCAGTCCATGTCCCTCCCCCATAGCCCTTGTACGGTTCAGGTTCTCCCCCCCCCCCCCATATCACATCCCCTTTCTTTCCAGTCCAATTCCCCCCCCCCCCCCAGCCCTTTTCCGGTCCAGGTCCCCCCTCCCCCAATCACAGCCCATGCAGTCCTTGGCCCCCCCGACCAGCACCACGGCTGTCTGAGAGGCTTCAGAGGGAGCAAGGTAAGCTCGCGCGAGGCCCCGGCTCCCTCTGTACAGCCGCCAGCGTGATGAGCCTTTTCCTTCACGCTGGCGGCTGTATCTGTGAAGCCGCGAATGCTGGGAAAGGTTAAAGGGCATTGCCTTTAACCTTTCCCAGCAACCGCGGCTTTACAGATACAGCCGCCAGCGTGAAGGAAAAGGCTCATCACGCTGGCGGCTGTACAGAGGGAGCCGGGGCCTCACGGGAGCTTACCCTGCTCCCTCTGAAGCCCTGCGGTGGGTGGGCTCTACGCCATGGCGTATAGGTAAATCCAGCCCTGGTCCCACATAATTCAAACCGCATGGACATGTTATCAAATAGAACACAAAATCCAAAGTACAGGATGTATGCCAGCGAGTCGTGTAAGATCTATTTATATGTGGCTCTGTCCATTCCAAGCCAGGCAAAGTGTTAGGACAATAGGAGCAAGAACCACAGGGAAAATGTCCAGGATGTGTGTGACAAGAAACGGGACGATCTTCTTCCATCGTATTTTTCACTAAAAGGTCTCAAAGATTGGCTTTACGAGAACAAGCAGTCCACAAAGGCTTTCTAAAACAAGAGTGCAAACTAAGAATTGGCCATAATTTACAAAGGATACCAATAACCGCGGACATCCCCCGCATGTACGGTAATATGGCTGTAATCTTGTCATCAGAGAGATCCAAATTCTTAGGCTCCAAGAGCCAATCACGGTGTGTATGACGGGCTCTCAAATAAGCAGAGCGTATGACTTTGTCAGGGTATCCCCTAGCTGATAGCCTGGAGCTCAGTTCAAATGCATGAATTTTAAATGTTGATAATAAAGTGCAATTGCGCCATAAACGTAAGAATTGTCCAAAGGGCAATCCCTTCTTGAGAGTAGGGGGATGAAAACTATCATACCGTAATAAGTTATTCCTTTGAACAGGTTTTCAGAAGAGTGATGTTAAAAAGCCAGATGGGGCCAATTCCACAGTAATATCCAAAAATTGGATTGTATGGGTTTCCACCTGGGATGTAAACTGAATATTGTCTTTAAATGTATTCAAAGCTGTCAAAAACGATTGAAGCTCCATCCAAGATCCTGTCCACAGAAAAAAGATGTCATCATCTGGAAGAGATTTCTCGATAACATCTTTTTTCTGTGGACTGGATCTTGGACAGAGCTTATTTGCCTATCACTTGCTACTCATCGTTTGTCTAGTACTTGCTACCCATTGCTTACTCAGACCTTGCTGCCCACTATCATGGCCCCACATCACATTGGCCTTCTCTTCCTTATCCTTCTCAACTGCCTCCCTCCTCTTCCACCTACCTTCCACACTTCTCCCTCCATTCTGTCCCCTAGCCTAGCATCTTCTCTTGAGCATCTTCACACCATCCCCCGCATTCAACCAGCCCCCTCTCCTTAAGGCAACCCCAACCTCACTTCCGCCATACTATCTCCACTTTACCTCACTCTCTAATACTCATTCTCCTTCTCTCATCAGATAATATCAACCCCAACCCTGCCCCCTCCCCAATTTCTCTTTCTCACACTAAAAAAGGTTCCTCACGTTCCCTATCTAATCTCATCCACATCCCACTCCTCCCTCCTTCCGCCCTCCCTCATTCATCCCACAATCACTCATCCACAGATATCAACTCCAACCCTACCCCCAAAAATAATCCCTCACATAACCTATCCGATACCATCAATTTACCCCTTATTTCCCCTCCCTCAGGTCCCTCTTGGAGAGCGCACACACCCAGACATACCCACCCAGACCCTGCTCCCTCTAAATCTTGGTATTACCCTAGAAATAGACCCCCACGCTACTCTGATAAAAAATCCACACGTAACTTATCCAACCTTATCCATATCCCTCTCCTCCCCCCTCCACTCTCCCGTTTTCATGCACCCTATAGAACGCATGCTCAGTCATTTAAAAAAAAAACCAACCCTTTTATTCATAATCTTTTTATCTCTAATGTCCTACACCTTCTTGCCTTGACCGAGACCTGGTTCCCCCCGGATGACACTGCATCCATTGCCTCTCTCTGCTATGGGGGCTACCAGTTCTCCCATACACCTCGATCTACTGGTCACAGTGGTGGTGGTGGTGGCCTCCTACTATCGCCGTCTTGCCACCCCAATCACACTCCCCCCTCTCCTTTGAAGTCCACTCCATTCGCCTCCTCACACCACTTCCCCTCCAAATAGCTGTTATTTATCGCCCACCCGACAAATCCAAATCAACATTCTTCACCGACTTCGACTCCTGGGTTTCTGCCTCTATGGATCCTTCTTCCCCCACTCTTATTCTTGACAATTTCAACATTCACATCGACAACCCCCATGCCTCAAAAGTTCCTCACTCTTACCTCTTCATTCAACCTCCAACTTTGCTCCACTGCCCCCACACATCTTCACGGCCACTGCATTGACCTAATACTCTTCTCCAATTCCTCTCCCTTAAACCTCCACAAATCAATCCTTCCCTCATCTAACCATCACCTCTTAACATTTACTCTTCAGCTTCCGCCGTCCCAACCTCGTCCTATCTCCTCCGACCTATTTAGAAACCTTCATAATATTGATCCCCTGACTCTCTTCTCCACCATCTCTTTCCTCCATTTTATTCTCCAAGTCTGTCGACGAGGCATTATCCTCAGCCCTTGCCACTCTTGCCCCTCCCACCCCACTTCCTGTCAAACGATCTACTCCCCAACCCTGGCTCTCACCCACAATCTGTTACCTATGCATCTGCGTGCGTTCTGCCAAACAAGCTTGGTCCAAATCCGGCTCCCTGGAAGACCTTCTACACTTCAAATTCATGCTCGGCTCCTTCCAGTCAGCCTTAGCACTTGCCAAACAAGATTACTACATCCATCTGACCAACTCCCTTGCCTCTGAACCTCACCATCTCTTTAATACCCTCAATTCTCTCCTCAAGGTCTCCCCGCCCCGATCCCACCCTCCCTTTCTGCCCAAACCCTAGCCGACTACTTCCACAACAAAATCCACAAGAATACCCTCCAATTCCCTACCCCCATCTACCTCCCCCTCCTTCCCTATCCATACTCCCTCTGCTACCCTCTCCTCCTTCCCTCCGATCTCTAAAGAAACCGTACTCCTCCTTTCCTCCTCAAAATCCACCACCTGTTCATCAGACCCTATCCCCACCCATCTCCTACGCTCCATCCCCCTCACCATTGTCCCCTCCATCACTCATATCCTCAACCTTTCACTGTCCACTGCAACTGTCCCCATTGACTTCAAACATGCTGTTGTCACACCCCTCCTCAAGGAACCCTCACTTGAGCCCACATGCCCTTCTAACTATCAACCCATTTCCCTCCTTCCCTTTATATCCAAAATATTAGAACGAGCAGTCCACCATCGCTGCCTCGACTTCCTCACCTCCCAGGCCCTCCTGGACCCACTACAATCCGGCTTCCGTCCCTTACACTCCACCAAAACGGCACTCACAAAAGTCACCAATGACCTGTTCCTGGCTAAATCTAAGGGTCTCTATTCTATCCTCATCCTTCTTGACCTTTCTGCTGCCTTTTACACCATTGACCAAGACCTTCTCCTCACCACCCTCTCCTCGCTTGGCTTCAAGGACTCCGCACTATCATGGTTCTTCTCCTACCTCTCCCATCGCTCATTCAGTGTATGCTCTGGTGGCCTCTCCTCCTCCCCTACCTCGCTCCATGTAGGTGTACCCCAGGGATCTGTCTTGGGCCCCCTCCTCTTCTCTCTCTATACCCAAGGCCTTGGCGTGCTTATCTCCTCCCATGGCTTTCAGTACCATCTCTATGCCGATGACTCCCAAATCTACCCCTCTACACCTAATATTTCTCCGGCAACCCAGTCCAAGATCTCTGCCTGTCTTTCGGACATCGCTGCCTGGATATCTCATCGCCGATTGAAACTGAACATGGCCAAGATTGAACTCCTTGTCTTTCCACCCATTTCCTCCCCTCCACTGCCCCCTCTCTCAATCCATGTGGATGGATCTACTATCCTTCCTGTTCCCTCGGCCCGCAATCTAGGGGTTATCTTTGACACCTCTCTCTCTCCTTCTCCGCTCATATCCAGCTTGTAGCTAAGGCCTGCCGCTTCTTTCTCTACATCATCAGCAAAATCCACCCCTTCCTCTCTGAACACACTACCAAAACACCTATCCACTCCTTAATTTTCTCTCGCCTCAATTACTGCAACCTACTCCTCACCGGTCTCCCCGTGAGCCACCTCCTTCCCCTTTAATCTATACAAAATCACGCTGCTCAACTAATCTTCTGCGAGCCTCGCCATGCCCACATTATTCCTCTTCTCAAGTTGCCTCATTGGCTCCCTGTCCAATTCCGCATCCAATTCAAGCTTCTCCTCCTGACCTATAAATGCATTCACTCTATGGCCCCTCAATACCTCTTATCTCTCCTTACGTCCCCTCTTGAAATTTGCGCTCCGCTAACAAATTACTTCTATCAATGCCTTTCACCCGCACTGCGAACTCCCGACTGCGCTCCTTTCACCTTGCTGCACCATACACCTGGAACAGCCTACCTGCGTCTGTGCGCCAAGCATCCTCCTTGGCCCTCTTCAAATCCAGGTTGAAGACCCACCACCGTTGCATTCAGATCCTGACTCCTTCCTCATCTTACCCTAACCCTCATCAACATTTATGACCAAACTATTGACCAAACTGTACCACACCGTACCTTGCACAGAATCGACTAATGCTCTGTACTGTTCTAACTAATGTACTGTTCTAACTAGATTGTAAGCTCCGATGAGTATGACTCTGACGGGCAGGGACTGTCTCTTGTATGTTGGCTACCTCCTGTAGGTTATCTGTGCAGTGCTGCGTGCGTGGCGCTTTATAAGTGCTGAAAAGTAGTAGTAGTGCTTGGTGCCGAGAGATCTATCAAGCTAGCATATGTATGGATATAGTGCCTCTTTGAGACTTGGTTCTGTGCTCAGCAGTTGGCTCCTGAGCTGACCAAGGTGTCATCTCTATTGGCCTTTCTATAGGATGGCCTTTTCCTAAGCTCCCTGAAAGTTCAGGTGGCAGCTCTGGTCTGTTTCCAGGGTCCAGTGGTGGGCAAGTCTCTGGCCTTGCACCCGGATATCTCACGTTTTCTCCAGGGGATTCAGCATCTACATACTCCCCTCCAGTCTGTGGTCCCTTTCTTGGACTTATGTCTGGTGCTCAGGGCCCTGATGGTGGCATCCTGTGAGCCATTGAAGCACACTACCTTAAAGGATTTGATGCTCAAGATGGTCTTTTTGGTCATGATTTGTTATACATGGCGGATTTCCAAGCTGCAGGGTCTGTCTTGCTGAGATCCTTATTTGTCCTTTAATGAAGGAGGTCGTTTGCATTCTGCATACGCCTTCCTTCTTGCCTAAGGTGTTTTCTTCCTTTCACATGAACCAGGTGATCTGCCTGCCCTCCTTCCCGAAGGAGCAGTGTCGAGGGAAGGATGATATACATCTGGTGGATGTCTGAGGGTGCTCCTCTGGTTTCTGGAGGTAATAAATTCCTATCCTAAGTCAGACCATCTTTTTGTGCTGTTTGCTAGCCCACCCAAGGGTGAAGCGGCAGCCAAGTTGAGTTTGGGGCTCTGGATTATGGAGACAATTGCCTCGGCATATCTGTTGCGAAACTAGTTGATTCCAGAGGGTTTACCTGCCCATTTTACCAGAGCACAAGTGTCCTTGTGGAAACACATACTCACATATCTTCTTTACTTGTCATATGAACTATATATACTATAACAAATTCACAAGGCAAACTCAAATCAGAGATTTACCTTGAATATGAAAAAGTTCATTGACTGTCCAGTAACCACACTTCAACTTGACATCACTCTGACCTTGGCCATAGGTTTCACCTGACAGTTTTATCAGGGATGTCAACTGAACAAACATGGCCAACCAGTCCATGCTATCTATCGACATGGAGCAGTAGTTTTCAATTGGGCCCCTGCAATTTTTAGATTGATGTTCGACGTTTTATGTGCAGTGCAAATTGTATGGATTGTTGATTTTTTTTTTTAATCCCCTCCATTATCGCTTTCGTTACAAATTTCTGATTCTACTCCATCGTGCCGTTTACACCAATTCTCCTCTCTATTTGGCTGATTGCATCTCTCTACATTCTCCCCATCGACAACTTCGTTCTTTCAACACCAATCGTCTGTCTCTTCCCTCGCCCTCCCGAGCCCGCTTGGAACAGACACGACACTCTGCCTGGTTCTTTCTCGGACCTATGCTATGGAATGCACTACCCACTGATCTTCGGTTAGAGCCATCATACTCCCAGTTCAAGTCTCTGCTTAAGACATATCTATTCCAGAAAGCCTTTGACCTCCTTCCTGAAGACCCCTCCTGTCTGTCCTATGTCTCTGTCTGATGTGTTATAGATTGTCTTTGTCTGTCACCCTCTCTGTCTTTATGGTTTATTATGAGCTGGTATCACTGTATGACTTGTTTGCCCTTTCTCTACCTCCTTTCCTATCTGAACTTTGGCGTTCTATTTCCTGGTGTGCAGTGTCTAATCAAATTTTTATTGTACACCGCTAAATGCTTTTGCCCTAGCGGTATATCAAATGTAGATAAAGATAAAGAAGGGACAGTGTTCAGTTGATTTGCCTTGTATTTTGAAGAGTGAATAGTCAAAGTTAGAAGTAACTTCTCTATAGCACGCACACAACCTTGGAGTAATGCCGGGGTTGGTCATTATTCCCTACTTTTGAAAATTTTTCAGCTCCATTGATTACTTTCATTCAGCCACTAAGAATTTTTGCAGGCAGCATACAATTTGTATATTACATTGACCTGAAACACATATTTTACCCTGCTAAATGCATCACGGTCTCCAATTGCTCAGTCCATGTAGCTTAATCCTAGCAAATGCCAGTGATGTGGATTACTGATAGACAACATTGTCCCCATATGGGTAGTTTGCCAGGGGAGGGTGTGCAGCTTCGTGATGGTGGGCATCGATTAGCTTTTTGTTTCTCTCTCCCCCCCCACCCCCACATGGGGGCATGTTTACTAAAATAGTCCCATGCTAGCCTTCAGCCTATTTGTAACTAGGTCCCATGTTATTCAGTGGTACTCAGAAATAGTGCATGCTAACAGTTAGCCCAGATTAGCAAACATGCGCCTGAAGTCTTTTCCACACATACACACGTCCTTTTGTTGGCATCCGTCCCCTCCCTCCTAAGCCTGCCACCATCAGACTCAAATCTTCCCATCTTTCAGTTGCAGTTGTGACAGATCTTTTTATTTGCTTCTTTTTTATTTTTTCCATGTTTAATCCCCACCAAACCTAGCTCTAAGCACAAACAAAAATATGTAACTACTGTTATCTGTAAACCACTTTGATTTCTAGACAAAGTCTCCTCTCCCCTCTGATGTCTAAGTTTTCTGTTTGTGTTATCCATTTTATTCTCAGCATTTTTGTTCATATTTGTTATCCTATCCTCACTTACTTACTCTAGATGCTCTTTTCTTGTTCCTTGCATTTCCCTTTATTTATCTGTTTTCATATACCACTTTATCTGGGAATCAAAGCAATTTACAATAACAATAAAACTGAATTACACAGAACATTGTAAACCGTGTGGTTAAATAAAGCATAGTTACTCACTTGAAACAGGTGATCTCCAGGAACAGCAGGTATTTAATCTTCATATATGGGGTATCATCAGTACCGACAGAGCCTGCACGTGAACGCTCCCCAGCATCCAATAGGAAAGCTTTTGGGAGCATGCCACAGCACCTACGTGCTGCCTTCCCACCTTTCCCAACTGTCCCTCTCGAGTTGGATTTAAAGCTGAGACAAAAGAGAGAGATAGAGAGATACAACTCCCAGGGGAGGTAGGTGAGTTGTGAAGACTAAATTCCTGCTATTCCCAGAGATCATTTGCAAATGCCATCTTACAAGGTCTCCCCCAATCCACACTAACCCCCTTATAGTTGGCCATGAATGCCGCAGCTAGGGTCCTTTACGGAGCATCCAGATACGACCACGTGACCCCCATTCTCAAACAGCTGCACTGGCTACCGATCCATGGGAGGATCACCTTCAAATCCCTTCTATTAGCATTCAAGGCAATCAAAGGTATTTCATCCTCCTCACTCACACATCTTATCCACATTGTCCCCCCCAACAGATCCAGAAGAGCAACAGCTGTAAACTTGCTAGCAACACCAAAGGCATCGACAAAGTCCAACACGACAACCACAAACAGGGCATTCAGTTTTTATGTCCCCAAATGCTGGAATGCTCTATCCCCTGACATTAGGGCCATTACCAATCTATATCAGTTCAGGAAGGCTCTCAAAACCCACCTTTTCCTCCAATACTTCCCAGACAGCAATTGAACCTAGATATCCCTCCCAAGAAATGACCCAATCTAGAAAGGCCCTTACATGCATTATCTGAGTTTTACCTACCCTTGCAGTGTAAATAGCTTATGTATATAGTTAACCCTGTTATCCAAGTTTGTACCCCTGTTCGATGTAAAACCTGACAGCTTGTCGTTATGGTCGTTTTGTTATGATGTAAACCGCGCTGATACTAAATAGCACGGTATATAAGAAACTGTAATAAATAAAATAAATAAATAAAAATCACCTGTTACAGATGAGTAACTATGCTATCTCCAGGAACAAGCAGGAATGTAGTCTTCACATATGAGGACTCCCTAGCTGCAAATGCCAGGGAGAAGGCCCCAGAAGTTGTGTGCCCTTGTGAAAGGGCTCAACTTCCCCCTATGGATCTCTAGCATCCTACCAGGGATGGTAGGTAGGAGTTGAATAAGTGTGGAACAGGTGTTGAAGAACAGCCTGACCAAACAAGGCATCCCAGCCGGAGTCCTTGTCTAAGCATTAATGGGCTGTGAAGGTATGAACTGAAGCCCAAATAGCTGCTCGACAGATGTCGTCGATAGACACATAGTGAAGATGAGCCATTGAGGCTGCCATGGCTCTCACATTGCGAGCTGTGACATGGTCTTCAAGAGGAAGGTTCTTAGTCTCATAGGCAAGAGATATACACTGTGCAATCCAGCTGGACAGTGTTCTTTTGGAGACTGGAAGTCCCAAATGACTAGGATCAAAAGCAACAAAGAGTTGAGAGGACTTTCTATGTTGCTATGTCCTTTGCAAGTAAAAGGCCAAAACTCTTTTACAATCCAAAGTATGAAAATTCCTTTCTGCATTTGAGGCATAATGCCTTGGAAAGAATACAGGAAGGTAAACCGCTTGGTTTAAATGAAAATGTGACACCACCTTTGGCATAAAGTGTGGATGAGTCCTAAGTGTGGATGACTACCTTATCATGATGGAACCTTGTATAAAGAGGATCAGCCACCAACGCTTGCAATTCACTGATGCGACGTGCTGATGTGATTGCAATAAGAAAGATGACCTTCCAAGAAAGGAATTTCAAAGAGGAAGTGGCTAATGGTTCAAAGGGCGGTTTCATAAGCTGCCCAAGAACCAGATTTAAGTCCCATGCAACCAGAGGCAGCTTAGTCAAAAGAAGGCTTCTCATAAATCTCGCTATGAAAGGATGAGAGGAAATAGGTTGTCCAAAACTCACTTATTCCAGGCTCACTACAACCCGAACTAAGTGCGACACTTTACCTCAACGAGTTCACTTTTGCCTGCCATGATGACATTCGGAATACCCTCAGCATATGGATTACTGGTATATAATCTTGTATATATGTATATATTACGCCCCTCCCATGTATTTTTAGATTTGTGAACCCCAATTCAATGTACAAAGTATCTAATCACTATTTCCTGTGTTATGTAAATCATTGCTCAATCAAAATGTGTATTTTAAAAAACACTGTATTGTACGATACATTATGATTCTGTAAAGTAAACCGCTGCTGATCGTAGGAAGCAGCGGTATACAAATGTTTACTAAATAAATAAATAAATAAATTTAGAGGCTTGAAAGAAGCTGCAATAGCACTCAAATGGACTCTTACTGAATTGGTCTTAAGCCCTGCATTTGATAAATGAAGAAGGTATTCTAGTAATGATTCCAGCGGTATCACAAGAGTGTTAAGACCCTTCTGCGAGCACCATATGGTAAACCTTTTCCACTTAAATGCATAAGAGCGTCTTGTGGAAGGCATCCTGGAAGCATAAAGGATATCCTTTACCTGCTGGGAAAGGTTAAGACCGTGAAGTTCTAGGCTTTCAGCAACCAGGCCCTGAGATGCAGAGACTGGGGATTGGGATGCCACAGCATCCCATCCTCTTGAGAAAGGAGATCTGGAGCAAATCCTAACGCCAGAGGCGGAGCTTGAGAGAGATGTAGGAGCAGAGGGTACCACATTTGCCGTGGCCAACGTGGAGCTATAAGGATCATATGACCTCTGTCTCTCTGAAGCTTGAACAGGGTTTTGGGAATTAGGGGAATGGGTGGAAAGGCATACAGGAAGTCCTGACCCTAATGGAGGAAGAAGGCATCCCTGGCCTGACAACCCTGAGCCAGAATTCTGGAACAGAACCGGGGAAGTCTGGCATTCAGCGGACTTGCAAAGAGGTCTATGTCCAGGGTTCCCCAAATTTGAAAACTTTTGGCCACCTGGTCTGTATGGAGAGACCATTTGTGTGGAAGCAGAACTCGACTGAGTCTGTCTGCCCAAGAGCTTTGAATGCCTGGAAGATACACCCCAAGGAGATGAATCTGATGCTCTCTGGCAAGGGCCCATAGTCGCAAAGCTTCGTTGCAGAGCGACAGAGAGCCTGTTCCGCCCTGCTTATTCACAAAGAACATGGCTACTTGATTGTCCGTTTGAACTAGGACTGTCTTGTAGCTGAGCTGGGTGTGAAATACTTGAAGAGCAAGGAAGATTGTTCTGAGCTCCAGGAGATTGATATGGAGATAGGCCTCCTCTGGAGTCCAGGTACCCTGGGTAGAGGCATTGCAGATGGGCTCCCCAACCCACCTGTGAAGCATCTGTTAGAGTGGCTTGGGGTGGGGGTTGCTGAAAAAGAGACCCCACTAGAAGATTGTGGTGGCTGCCACCATTGTAGGGACAAAATAAGGCGATCTGAGTTTGCTATTTTGTCTGACAGGCAACCTGACACCTGAGTCCACTGAGTGGATAAAGTCCACTGGGCTGCCCTCATATGGAGGCGAGCATAAGGAACCACATGCACGGTGGATGCCATATGGCCTAGCAACTGTAACATTTCCCGAGCAGTGAGGTGAGGTTTCAGCACTGCTTGGGAAGCTAACTGCACAATGCGAAGGCAGCGGGGCTGTGGAAGGAAAGCCCTTGTCTGTCTGGTATCCAGCTGAGCTCCTATAAACTCTAGGGACTGAGATGGAGGAAGGTGGTACTTTGGGAAGTTTATGACAAGTCCCAAATACCGAAGGATGCACATTGTGCGAGAGCGAGCAACCCTAGCCTCTGGCTCTGAAGGAGCTCGAATGAGCCAGTCGTCTAAGTAAGGGAATACGAATATTCCCATGGTGCGGAGAAATGCTGCCACCACAGCCATGCATTTTGTGAACACCCTTGGTGCAGAGGCCAGGCCAAAAGAAAGAAACCTGTATTGGTAGTGCTTTTCCTTTGAAACAGAAAGCG
Source organism: Ichthyophis bannanicus (assembly GCA_033557465.1). Classification (NCBI taxonomy): domain Eukaryota; kingdom Metazoa; phylum Chordata; class Amphibia; order Gymnophiona; family Ichthyophiidae; genus Ichthyophis; species Ichthyophis bannanicus. The sequence goes on along the minus strand of CM066047.1, from coordinate 33,726,302 downwards.
AAGGAACATTCGGTGAGTTGGATGGATGAGAACATGAGTGTACACATCCTTGAGATCTAGAGAACAAAGCCAATCCTGACTCTGAAGGTATGGCAGCAGAGTTCCCAGAGAAATTATTTTGAACTTCTCTGAACAGGAATTTGTTCAATTCTCTGAGGTCTAAAATGGGTCTGTGTCCTCCTGTTTTCTTTGGAATAAGGAAATAGGGGGAGTAAAACCCTGTACCCTGTTGGGGAATGGGTACCTCTTCTATTGCCCCTTGAGCAAGGAGCACAGTGACCTCTTGACCTAACTGGTCGTTGAGAGAGGTCTAAAAATTGAACTGTCTTACCACTGTAGGAGGGGACATGCTGAGGACATGAAGCTTGTACCCCTCTCTTACAATAGAAAGAGTCCAATTTTCTGCTGTTATCTGACCCCATCTGGGGTTGAATGACATAACCTTCCTGGGATGGTGGAGGGTTCTGGGCCATTCAGGGCCAGGAAGGCAAAATTCTCTAGATAGGAGTCAAAGCCTCTGTGGAGGCTGAGTCTGCTGAGCCGGTTGAGGCTTAGCTGCTTTTGGCTTCCTTTGCCTAGGTTGTTGCTGCCAGGGCCGGATTTACGTATACGCCATGTACGCCATGGCGTAGGGCCCACAACCGGCAGGGGCCCACCAAAAATAGAACCAGTTTTTTTTTTTAACTCGATTAAAAAAAAACCTGGTGGCTGCCGCCGCGGGGCCCCCTCTGCTGCCGCGGGGGCCCCGTCTACAAGATGGTCTGGTCTGGTCCGGTCCGGTCGGGTCGGGTCGGGTCTCGTCTCCCTCCCTCCCTCCCGGCTGCGAGAGACGCGAAGATAGAGCGTCTCCTCGCGTCTGTGTTAAGCCCGCAGGGGCTGATGGGATTTCCCATCAGCCCCTGCGGGCTTAACACAGACGCGAGGAGACGCTCTCCCTTCGCGTCTCTCGCAGCCTGCAGCGAGGGAGGGAGAGAGACCCGACCGGACCGGACCGGACCCGACCCGACCAGCTTGTAGACGGGGCCCCCGCGGCAGCAGAGGGGGCCCCGCGGCGGCAGCCACCAGGTTTTTTTTTTAAATTAAATTTTACTTTAGGCCGGGGGGGGTAGGATACCCCCCCGGCCTAAAGTAAAATTTAATTTAAAAAAAAACCTGGTGGCTGCCGCCGCGGGGCCCCCTCTGCTGCCGCGGGGGCCCCGTCTACAAGCTGGTCGGGTCGGGTCCGGTCGGGTCTCTCTCCCTCCCTCCCTCGCTGCAGGCTGCGAGAGACATGCGTCTCTCGCAGCCTGCAGCGAGGGAGGGAGAGAGACCCGACCGGACCCGACCAGCTTGTAGACGGGGCCCCCGCGGCAGCAGAGGGGGCCCCGCGGCGGCAGCCACCAGGTTTTTTTTTTAAATTAAATTTTACTTTAGGCCGGGGGGGGGGTAGGACTGGTAATGGGCTATGGGGGGGGGGTAGGACTGGTAATGGGCGATGGGGGGGGGCTGGGGCTGGAAATGGACTGGGGGGGGTAGGGCTGGTAATGGGCTATTGGGGGGCTGGGGCTGGAAATGGGCTGGGCTGGGGGGGTTAAGGCTAGAGGTGGGCTGATGGGGTTAGGACTGGTAATGGACTGTGGGCTGTTGTGGGGGGCTTAGAACTGGCAATGGGCTTTGGGGGGGGTTAAGACTGGTAATGGGCTGTGGGCTGATGGGGGCTGTCTGGTAATGGGCTATGGGGGGGCTAGGACTGGAAATGGGCTGGGGGGTTAAGACTGGAGGTGGGCTGATGGGGTTAGGACTGGTAATGGGCTGTTGGGGGGGGGTTAGGACTGGTAATGGGCTTTGGGGGGGTTAAGACTGGTAATGGGCTGTGGGCTGATGGGGGTTGTCTGGTAATGGGCTATGGGGGGCTAGGACTGGAAATGGGCTGGGGGGTTAAAACTGGAGGTGGGATGATGGGGTTAGGACTGGTAATGGGCTGTGGGCTGATGGGGGGGGGTAGGACTGGCAATGGGCTATGGGGGGCTGACTGGAAATGGGTTGATGGGGTTAGGACTGGAAGTGGGCTGATGGGGGGTTAGGACTGGTAATGGGTTATAGGGGGGGCTTAAACTGAAAATGGGGTGATGGGGGGTTAAGGACTGAAAATGGGGTGATGGGGGGTTAAGGACTGTAAGTGGGGTGATGGGGGGGCTAGGACTGGAAATGGGCTGATGGATGGCTAGGACTGGAAATGGGCTGATGCAGGGACTAGAAGGGAATGGATGCTGGGTGAGGCTGGAACTAGAAGGGAGCTGATGTTGGGGGAGGATTAGAATGGGATGGGGCTGGAAGAGTAAAATGGAGAAGGGAAAAATATTTTGTGTGGGAGGGATAAAAAATCTACAATTGGCCGGGTATTGGGAGAGTAAGTGGGGATTGAGGATGGAGGGGTAATATTTGAGTGGATGAAATAGGAATGAGGAAAGAGCAAAAGGAGAAAGATTAGTATGTTAAAGCAGATGTAGAGAGAGAATGGAAAAAAATCTAGAAGAGAGAAGAAAGGACAAATGGACAGCAGACGATGGACAGTTAGCAGAAGACACGAAGAAACCAGAAGAAAGTGGCTGGAGCAATTGCAGCTGAAAAAAATGCACAAAAGGTAGAAAAATATCTCTTTATTTTGAATTTATTAATTGGAATATGTCAGCTCTGGTAAATGTGCATCATTAACATCTGTGCTTTGTTTAGTACAAGAGCAAATTAATGTATAGTTTTATTTCTACAGTGTTGTACATTCCAAGTTTGGCTTTTGGGATTCCCAGTTTAATTATTGTCTTCCTATTTCTAAATTGTGATTACTTGTTTGGTGATGGTCTATGTTCTGCATGTGTAACTGAGCTGAGGTGTTCTGTTTATATAATTCCTGTTTGACATTGCCACTTGTTCTCTTTCCCCAGTAGGTCATGTATTGTTGTTCTCTGAAATGTATTGGTTTAATATTTGCAGTGTTGCCTTTTGATTGGTAGAGTATGGTGCTTTGTGAGTCCTGGTAGTGCTGTTAGGATACGGCGGGTTTACTATGGGCAGTGTTTGTAGTAGTTCCTAATGTGTCTGGCAGTTGGCACTGGATTATAGTAATGTAGAAATCTTTTAGTCTTTCTTTATCCATACACTCATTAAGAGGCACGTTTACTAAAAGTTAGTATATGGTAACATTATGCAAATATTTATGCAAATGAGGCCCCTTATGCAAATGAGGTCCGCACCCCCCTTGGGCCGCCCCTGCTTGGGGCCCACAATTTTTGTTGGCGTAGGGCCTCACTCAAGGTAAATCCGGCCCTGGTTGCTGCTGTCCCTTTTGGGCAGACCAACCTAAATGATGTCCCTGCTGGGTATAGGAGGGATAAAACCTTTTCTTCTTGCTGAAGAATGTTTTCTTAGAGGATCTTTTCCTCGCAGGATCAGCTGTAGATTTAGACAATCTATCCAAAGTGATATTGTCAGGATCTATCTCATTAGCTTTTTTCTGCCAATTCTTGCCAAAGAGATTCTCTCCTGTGCAAGGAATATTCCCTAGTTTGTCCTGTACCCAAATTTCCAAGTCAGATGCCTGGGAGCCAGGCAATCCTACATGCACCTATGGCAATGGCAGATGTTCTGCTTATGCATTCAAAGCAGTCAAAGGCTGCACGATTCACAAACTTGGAAACATCCTGAGCATGTTTGACAAGGGCAAGATAATCTTGCCTTTTATCATCAGGAAGGAGAGGGCTCATAAGCTCTAAATCTCCTGTGACCTCTTTAAGGAACATTCCCATATACAAGATATAGGAACTGATCCTAGCAGAAAGAATGGAAGCCTGGAAGGATCGACGTCCAAAGGCGTCATGAGTCCTACACTCACGTCCTGGAGGATTAGATGCATGCCTTTTTGCAATCTTTATCCTTCTCATAGCTGATTCCACCACCATGGAATTGTGTGGTAACTGAGTCTTCTGAAACACAGGACAAGGAGGAACTCGATACATGGTGTCGAGTCTTCGAGAGTGAGGAGATGTGGTTAGAGTTGTTTCCCACATCCTTAACATAAGATCATGCAAGATCTCATGAATAGGTAAGGTAGCTGCCTCCTTGGGAGCTTTAGGGTATTGTAGGATTTCTAATTCTTTTGCCCTAGGCTTTTTTTCAGAAGCCACTGTGATGGAAAGACCTCGTGCCACATCTCGGATAAAATCCCAAAAGGAAATATCCTCTGGTGGAGACATCCTACGCTGAGAAGAGGAATCCTCAGGAAGAAGTACTCTGCTATCGGCAGAGCTTTCAGAGTCTTCAGACTCCTCCGAGGACTCAAAGTATCTCCGATCCAGGTGATCATGCAAGGCATGGTACCGGTACCGATCAAAGTCGGTATCGGAGTGGTCTGGTACCAACTTGTCGATGCTGGATAGAGACGCATGACTCGGTCCCGTTAGAATACCTGCCGATGTCGATGCCTTCGGTGCCGGTTGAATTGTCTGAAGCGGTTTCAGGGGCATCGAGGCCATGAGAAGAGCCGCCAGACTGTGTTCAATAGCCAAGAATCTCTGGTCTGTCGACGGTGCCGATGCTTGGATATCTGTGTTGGATGAAGCGGCCGGGACCCCAGAGCATGGCACCAGTAGTTCTGCCGAGGTTGAAGCCTCGAGAACATCCTGGAGCCCCGTTAGTGCTTTGGAAGCCGAAGCCTCCCGTCGGGGCAATTTTGCCGGTGAAAGTCCCTCAAGGGCAACGTTAGAGGCATCTTGATGTTTAGAAGGAGATCTACCCTTTGAAGACCGGCTAGATTTATGTTTAGTTACCTGAGATCCATGGGAGGAAGACGAAGCCCTGGAAGACGTCGATGCCACGGAGGCTACATCGGAGGGAAAAAGGGCGCTAAGTTTAGCAGCTCGGTTTTGCCAGCCCCTTTTCGACATCATCCCACAGGCAACACACTCCGAAATAGAGTGGTTAGGACCTAAACATTTGAGGCACCACTCATGGGTGTCTGTGACGGAGATGTAACCGCCACACTTAGAACACCTTTTAAAACCCGAAGCGGGTTTTTCCATTCTGAAGGAAAACGTTGGGCCTAGTGCTCAAAATGGCACTCGGCACCTGAGGAGAAATTTACTGGAAAAGACTCCAGAAAGGTTTTTTTTTTTTTGGCAAAAAAGAAAGAAGAACCGGCGGTACCGGTGTAGTGTCGAGGGAAGGCAGATGCGACCACAAAAAAGAAGAATAAGAAGGGAATTTTTTCTGCGGTGACAGGATGTGCAATCTGTCGGCTTCGTGGAAAATGAAGAAATGGAGAGGGACAGTTGGGAAAGGCAGGAAAGCAGCACGCAGGCATTGTGGGATGCTCCCAAAAGCTTTCCTATTGGATGATGGGGAGCGTTCCCGCGTAGGCTCCGTCGGTACCAACGATACCCTATATGTGAAGACTACATTCCTGCTTGTTCCTGGAAATAGGAGATAAACATATAACATAACTATTAAACTTTTATATAGAGATTTGAATTGTGGGGGCAGTAGCTCTGAATCGTGTATGAGAACTGGGGTATTTATTATCGACATGTCTTAGGAAGTAAGTATCTAGGCGATGGTGGGAGCTCCAGGTCTAATGTTGCTGGAAGCTCTGTCTCTAATATGTTCAGTTTCTGAAATGTTGTCTGAATAAATGAGTCTAAAGTTCCTTACGAAAATGTGCCAGCTCATATATTTCCTTTAGGTTATTAGGGAGGGTATTCCAGAACACTGGCACATACATGGAGAAGGCCCTGTTGAGTTTTGTTTAATTGGCCTTTTTTAGTTTAGGTGGCAAGGTTAGCATGTGTTGTCTGCATTTGCGTGTGCCTCTTTCGTTTTGGATGAGTGACTAAGTATATTGATGATTGGTTGTGTTTGTCCTTGAAGATATTTATTATTGTTTTGGATTTGGCTAGTTAGTACTACTACTAGTTAGAGGTAGCCAGTGAACTTGTTTGAGTATTGGTGTGATGCGATCACTTTTTGCTGCTCCAGTTATGATTCTGGCCATTTGTAGTTGGTGTAGTGCGTATTTGGGAAGTCCTTTGTAGATGCTATTTCTGAAGTCCAAGTGTGGGAAGATGAGAGTTTGAAATACTGAGTGGAAGTCAGAGGTCGCTAGTAGCGGTCACAGGTTCCGGAGGGTTTTTATCTTGCTGTATATAGTTCTGGCAGTTTTGCTGATGTGTGTGGTGAAGTTCAGATGTTGATCCAGTGTTATGAGCAAGTACCTGACCTCTTATTTGACTTCTAGGTCAGTGTAGTTGATTCTGATTGTTTTTGGAGGTACAAATGCTTTGTCTCTAGATATGTGTAAAACCTCTGTTTTTGTGAGGTTTATTTGCAGCCCATGTTCTGATAGCCATTTTGTAATATCAGTGAAGCACGCTGTTTAAGTCTGGATTGGAGGTTTCACATGGTGAGTACATCACTATATCATTGGCATATATGTTGCAGTGAATATTGTGTTTGTGGAAGATGGAGCATATGGGTTGTATGAATATGCTAAAGAACAGAAATGATAATATGGTACGGATCTGCATGATCCTATTCTTGTTGGTAGCGGTTGGCCAGGTATGATTGGAACCAGCTGAGGGGGGTGCCGCTAATTCAGATTGCTTGTCATCTTGCTAGTAGAGACTTCTGTTCTCTCTTGCTCTCACATACAGCTCTTGCTGCTCACCTCCAACATTCACCCTTCCTAACCTTTCCATAACTCCCTCATCCTCCACTTCTCTATTTCATCCCGCCCTCTCCTTCTGCCCCTGCTCACTCATCTATCAGCTGTTTTTCCTTTCATCTTCCTCCTCCGCTTGCTTTTTTCCATATAGCGTAGTTACTCACCTGTAACAGGTGTTCTCCAGGAGCAGCAGGAATCAGTCCTCACTTATGGGTGACGTCGGCGCTGACGGAGCCCTCGCGGAGCAATTTTCCCCAGCTTTCAAAGAAAGCCTTTGGGAATTGCAGCGCGCATGCGCGGTCCCCTTCCCGCCCAAGTGTGCCATCTTAGCCAGTCAGATGACATAGCTAAAAAAGACAGCATAAAAATTTGCAAAAAACTAAAGCAGATGATTGCAACTCCACGGGGAGGAGGGAGGGTTGTGAGGACTGATTCCTGCTGCTCCTGGAGAACACCTGTTACAGGTGAGTAACTACGCTTTCTCCAGGACCAAGCAGGAAGTCAGTCCTCACTTATGGGACTCCCAAGCTCAAGGCTACCGGAGACCCTAAGCACAAAAATGAGCTCCCTCTAGCTCAGCAGCCCAGAAGGAAAGAATCTTCGCTGAATTATTACCCACCGGTAGCCCACATCCGGGATGGAGGGTAGGAGTTGCTCAGACCTCGAAGAGATTACGGAGGACTGCCTGTCCGAAAGCACTGTCCCTGCGGGACTCCCTCTCGAGACAGTAATGGACCGCAAAAGTCTGGCTCGAAGACCAAGTAGCGGCCCGGCAGATGTCTGCCAGCGGAACAGAGCGGAGGTAAGCCACTGACGTAGCCTTTGCCCGAACGCAGTGAGCCGTGACTCGACCTTCTAAGGAGAGTCCGGCTGCCCCATAAGCCCAAGAGATACAGTCCGCAACCCAGATGGACAGAGTACGCTTGGAGACCGGGAGTCCCAATTTATTGGGGTCAAAAGACACAAAAAGCTGAGCAGCTTTACGGTGCTCCCGCGTACGGTCAAGGTAGAAGTTCAGAGCCCTTCTACAGTCCAGGGTATGGAGGACCGTTTCAGCTCGGCTGGAGTGTGGTCTGGGAAAGAAGGTTGGAAGTACCATCTCCTGATTGATGTGAAAGGGGGAGACCACTTTTGAAAGAAATTTTGGGTGAGTCCGTAGGACTACCCTATTTTTGTAGAACCGAGTGTAGGGGGGATCAGACACGAGGGCCTGCAATTCACTTACGCGTCTAGCGGAAGTGAGGGCTATCAAGAACAATGTTTTCCAAGAAAGAAAACAGAGAGAACAGGTAGCCATAGGTTCAAAAGGCGGACAGGTGATCCGCTGTAAAACCACATTCAGATCCCAGTCAGGCGCTGGCGGGCGCAGAGGTGGTTTAAGTAGAAGGAGACCTCGGAGAAACCTCGCTACAAGAGGGTCGCTGGAAAGAGGTCTGCCGTCCACCGGCACATGATGTGCTGAAAGAGCACTGAGGTGAACTTTGACGGAGTTGGACTTAAGTCCCAGATTAGAGAGGTATAGCAAGTACTGCAGGATCACAGACACCGGGCAGGAGAAGGGATCCTGAGACTGTTGGGTACACCAAACGGAAAAAGCGACGCCATTTAAGGGCGTAGCATTTGCGGGTAGAAGGTCGCCGAGAAGCTAGGACGACCTCTTCCACCTCTGCCGGCAGGAGAAGGAGAGCAAGGACTACCCTCTCAGCAGCCAGGCCATTAGATTGAGAGACCTGAGGTTGGGGTGTAGCAGAGACCCCTGATCCTGAGTGAGGAGATCCGGTTGAAACCCCAGAGGGAACGGATCCTCCACCGCTAATTGCAGCAGGAGTGGAAACCACGGCTGTCTGGGCCAGCGAGGAGCCACCAGGATCATGAAGGCCTTGTCTCGGAGAACCTTGGAAAGAGTCTGAGAGACTAGCGGGATGGGAGGGAAAGCGTACAGAAGGCTCCCCGACCATGAGAGTAGAAAAGCGTCTGCCGCAACCCGAAGGGGGTGTGGCTGACGAGAGCAGAAGCGAGGAAGTTGCCGGTTGTGAGGACTGGCAAAGAGATCCACCGTGGGGAGGCCCCACTTTAGAAAGAGCTTCTGAACTACCAAGGGATCCAGACGCCACTCGTGCGGCTGGAGGACCCTGCTGAGTTTGTCCGCCAGGCAATTCTCTTGGCCTGGGAGATAAACTGCCTTGAGGAGAACGCCGTGACTGACGGCCCAAGAGCAGAGCTTCTGTGCCTCCCGGCAGAGGAGGAAGGAGCCCGTGCCCCCCTGCTTGTTCACGTAGAACATGGCAACTTGATTGTCCGTCTGGACAAGGACGGACTGGTGAGAAGTCAGGTGGGAGAAGGCCTTGAGAGCCAGGCGGATCGCCCTGAGCTCCAGGAAGTTGATCTGCTGAGCAGACTCCCACGTGGTCCAGAGGCCCTGAGTACGTGCCCCTTGGCAATGTGCTCCCCAGCCCAGGAGGGATGCATCTGTTGTCAGCACCCGGGCCGGCTGAGGTGACTGGAAAGGCATGCCGAATATCAGGTTCGGCCGCTGAAGCCACCACCGGAGAGACGAGATCAGCGGCTCGGAGACGCGCACTAGGTCTGCTAGGCCGCCTGTGGCTTGACGCCACTGCCGGCGGAGACACCATTGAGCAGGCCGCATATTCAGGCGGGCATTGGGGTCACATGGACGGTGGAAGCCATATGGCTGAGTAGTCTCAGGAAGCGCCTGGCGGAGACCAGGGGCTGGCTGCGAAAACGGTCGGCTAGGTCCATGAGCCGTTGAGCCCTGTCGAGCGGTAGGTACGCTCGTGCCTGAGGAGTGTGCAGCCTTGCGCCGATGAACTCGAGATCCTGTGAGGGGAGCAAAGTGGACTTTGCGAAGTTTATAACAAAGCCCAAGTACTGCAGAAGAGTCACCGTGCGGCGCGTGGCGTTGGTGACCTCCAGAGCGGACGCTGCTCTGATGAGCCAGTCGTCGAGGTACGGAAAGACAGAGGCCGTGAAGCCGGAGATGGGCCGCCACCACCGCGAGACATTTTGTGAAGACTCGCGGTGCGGAGGACAGGCCAAAGGGTAGTACTCTGTATTGGTAATGATTTCCTGCCACCACAAACCTTAGGTATTGGCGGTGGCTTGGGTGGATGAGGATGTGCGTGTAGGCATCCTTTAGATCCAAGGAGCATAGCCAATCTCCCTGCTGGAGGTAGGGCAGAAGGATTCCAAGGGTAAGCATCTTGAACTTCTCCCGCACGAGGAACTTGTTGAGGTTGCGCAAGTCCAGGATGGGTCTGAGGCCTCCTGTTCTTTTTGGTATTAGAAAATACCTGGAATAAAAGCCTTGACCTTTCAGGTGGTGGGGCACCGGTTCCACCGCCTGATCCCGTAGAAGACCTGCTAACTCCTGAAGGAGTAATTCCCTGTGCAGAGGGGGTCGTGGAGGTTCTCCCGGAAAATAGGAGGGAGGGACCTGGTGGAAGTGGAGAAGATAGCCTTCTCGCACGACTTGAAGCACCCAGGCATCTGAGGTGATGCTGGACCACCTGTGGGCGAAGTGAACCAGCCGGCCCCCGGTGCTGGGAGGAACCAGCGGGGGGGGGGGGAGAGGCTATGCTTAAGGAGTCAAAAACCCCCACCCTGCGGAGCAGGGGCTGGTGGTGCAGGCTTGGGGGCTTGCTGCCTACGGGACCCGTTACCCCGTCCTTTGGCCTGCTGGCCCTGTTGGGGAGCTGCAGGGGCCTGGGGTAGGGGGGGTATTGTTTGTAGGCAGCCGCCTTCCTCGGGTAAAAGGACTTCTTTCCCGAGCCCTTCTTTTTCTGGGAAGGGGCGGAGGTCTTCCTAGAAAGCCTAGTCCTGGTGAGAGTCTCTGTCTCAATTTGTGCAGCCTTATCAGCCATGGGTTTGCCAAAGAGGTTTTCGCCTCGGCAAGGGACATCGACCAACTTGTCCTGCACCCAGGGCTCAAGGTCAGACGACTGAAGCCAAGCCTGTCGGCGGGCACTGATGCCGGCTGCGGCCACTCGAGCCGATGCTTCAAAGCCATCATAGGCTGCTCGGGACATGAATTTTGAGCATTCCCGAATGCCAGTGGACAAGGCCAGGAACCTCCGCAAGGGTTCCTCGGACAAACCAGCGGAGAAGCCGGCTAGCTCTTTAGCCAGGTCTCGGAGATACATGCCCATGTACAGCTGGTAGGTCTGGACACGACATGCGAGCATAGAGCCCTGGAAACACTTCTTACCAAGGCCATCCAGGTTACGGGCCTCCCTGCCAGGAGGCACCGAGGAGTGCATCTTCTGGCTCTTAAGACGATGCATGGCCGATTCCACTACCATGGAATGGTGTGGTAGCTGTGCTTTTTGGAAGCCAGGGCTCTTGCGGACTCGATAGATAGAATCGACCCGCTTGCTCAGGACCGGCGAGGTGGCCGGACTCTCCCACATGCGGAAGAGTAGTCGTTCCAGCATGGGAGGAACCGGTACAGTAAAGTGTTCCCTGGCGGGAGAGTCATACTGGAGGGCGTCGAGCTGTTCGGCTCGAGGCTCCTCCTCGGGGTCCGCAGGGAAGGCCAAAGCCTTGGCCATATCCCTGACGAAGTCCGAGAACCGGGCATCCTCCGGGGGGGGACTGCTTCCGAGGTTCGGACTCAGGTGAGTCCGAGGGGACACACCGAGTCCGAAAAGAATCAGGCGACTCTTCCTCTTCAGACTCCCAGACCGACGACTCCGACGAGGACTCGGTGGGGTCGGCCCGGGCAGGGCGCGGCGCCTGCCGCCCCGACGCCGAGGGAGTCGGCGTCGGCGACCTCGGTCCCGAACGGGAGGCCGAGGGTGACCTCGACCGAGGATCGACTCGAGTTCGCATCGACTCGAGGATCGGCTCGGTCTCCGGGGTCGACTTAGACGTCGACGTCCCGGCGGTCGGGGCAGCGGCGCCAGCGAAGCCAGCGAGCAGTGCCCGCTGCTGGTCCATGAAGGCAGACAGTCTGCTCTCCAAGGCCGTCAACCTGAGTCCGAGCTCAGGTGACCCAGCAGCCCCCGACTCGGGCCCCGACGGTGTCGGGCCCGACGTCGGCTGTCGCGGAGGCGAGTCCAGAAGGACCACAGGACTTACCCGAGCAGGCAGCTCCGACTCCAGGCGAGGTCGCTTCATGAGGTGCTCCTTCTCCAAGGACCCGGGGCGGCTATCGGGGCTATGCGACCTGGCCCTCGCGGAGCCAGGAGCGTCCACAGACGCTGCCCTCGTGGGTTTCACCTTCCGTCGATGGTCCCCGGAGGGAGAACCCCTGTCGGAGGAACTCCGGCGACGGTCCGAGCTGGAACCCCTGGACGCGGAGGCCTCCGACGAGGTCCGGGTACGGCTGGAGTCAGCGAAGATTCTATCCCGCTGATGCCGCCGACTTCTCAACGCTTTGGAGGATAGTTTGCCACAAGGCCCACAGATCATTTCTTCATGATCCGGGCCCAGGCAGCGGAGGCAATTGTCGTGTGTGTCAGTTAGTGACATATTTCGGTCACACTGACCACACCGCTTGAAACCACTGGCAGCCATCGGGGGAAAAAGGGCCCCGGCGAGGTCAAAGGACCGGGCTGCCAGGGAAAAACCGAAACGAAAACTGACTAAGTCAGAAAAACCGAAAAATAAGAAGAGGACTCGTGACCGGCGTCGCGAGTCCGGCGGGAAAAAGACCGGCGTCGAACCGAATGTAAAAAAAAAAGATTAATTCTAAAGAAAATCAACTTTTTCGCGGGGACACGACGGGTACGTCTGTAGGGCTCCGCGGAAAAAAGAAGACTGGCTAAGATGGCACACTTGGGCGGGAAGGGGACCGCGCATGCGCGCTGCGATTCCCAAAGGCTTTCTTTGAAAGCTGGGGAAAATTGCTCCGCGAGGGCTCCGTCGGCGCCGACGTCACCCATAAGTGAGGACTGACTTCCTGCTTGGTCCTGGAGAACTTCCCTCTAGTTTCTCTCCCTTTATTTTCCCCTATTTTCTTTCCCCCTACTCAGACCTCCTCCCCCTTTTTATCTTTCTGCTATCTCTTACCTTCCCCCTTCTCAGCACATTCACACTCTCTGCCTTTTCCATTCCTCTTCCTGGTATAGTCTATACCAGAGCTGGCCAAACTACGATTCGTAGAAAAAAGAGAAAAGTGCAGCTCCAGGAAAAATTTTGAACAGCAAAGTTATAGATTTGACAGCTCCCCCACAGGCATTGAAACCATGCCTGCTACGATCGCTGGTAACTCCGCCCTTCAAAATGGCCTGGCCCTGCAGCCATGCTCAGCACACAGGAAGGAGGAGCCCCAGAACAGAGCATCACTGTGTCAAGGGACACTTCCTGCAGCGCGGGGAAAGCCAACACACACAGACACCGGCCAAATAAAGCTTTATGTACTTTTACATATAGTACCTAGGCCAAAATCAGTAATCAGTGACACAATGGATCTATAGTGTGCCTCCTACACGTTTAGTAACCAACTTATGCGGTTCTCTGGTTCACTTACCTTGGCCACCCCTGCTCTATACTCTTCATGCTGTCACTCACTTTCACACCCTTTTGCCCCTCCAGGCACTCTCTCCCTGCCCCGCCCTGTAGTCCCTTTGTCCCTTCCCTTCCCCATGGACCATCCTCTTTCCTCAAACCTCTGGTCATTGTCAGTGGCTCCTTTTTGCCATGAATGTTAGCAAAACAAACACACTGTAAGGCTCTGCTGGTCCTGCCCCCATGACGGCAGAAATGGTGCAGAGGGAGCAGGAGCAGCAGAGCATGTCAGCAAGAGGCTTCATGGTGCATTTCTGTTCTAGTTTATTTGCAGCCCATGTGTTGACACTATGGCAACAGGAAGGAACTGCTGCTGATAGTGATGATTGGAGGTTCGAGGGGAGCGGGTGGTATGACAAGAGGGGGAGATGCTGGATCAGGGTAAGGGGAGCAATAGGTACTCATTCTTGCAGCATTTAAGGGGAGGCAATGCCCCTCTTCAACTATTCCAAACTCAACCCATGTTTGTCTCACTGCTGCTCCTCAATTCAATGGTCATACTATTGCCATAACTTCCTCAAGATCCTTGGGATCATTTTTGATCTTCAAATTTCAGCTGCGGTGAAAGCATGCATCTTTTTCCCTTCCCGTATCAGAGCCATCGGGTTATTACTGGATAAGGCTGCTACTGCTATTTTGATCCACTTTTGTTATCAGCTGCATAGATGATTATAATTCCTTATATAATGGGCTGTGTCAGTCGGTACTCCAGCATATACAAAGTACCACTATCAAGTTACAGGAATCACTGATCACGTAACACTACTGAGTCACTGGTTCCTAGTGGTGTAGAGTTCAGCTTAAACTCCTAATTCTGTCATTCATTCAAGGCAATGCATGTTAGGCAATCAGCCCAGCCTTTTCATGTTCTAATCTCTCATACACCCCCCCCCCCTTCTCTTTCATGTCTACTTCACTCTCAGGATGAAACACCTGTTTCATTCCTCCACCAATGCCCATGCTTGAAGTCCACCTGTAAGATCAGTCGTCTACAATAGCACCTCTTGAGGAATGCAGTACTTGAGTACCTGAGACTTGAATCCTCCATGATTACATTTAAGGCTGGCCTTAAAGCACTATTTTTCTCCAAGATCTTCAAGGACATATGGCTGAGACAGTACTGGTAGGGGGACTGTGGCACGACCACGGCAAGTGGGACCACCAGGCAAATTAGGCAGTTGCCTAGAGCACCAATGGTCCAGGGCAGTTCATTGCCACCACTACTGCTCCACTCCAGGATCTGCAGTAGCAACAATGGCCAGACACTCCTCCCCACGGCACTTACCTTAAAACTTTGGTGCCACGGGGCTAGTTGCAAACAGGAAGTTTGCATCAGGCGGTCAGAGGGGACAGAAGCATACAGCACCGCAGCTCCAAAAGTTTTAAGAAAAGCGCCGTGGTGCTGTTTGCAGCCATTGTGGGGCCTGGAAAGGAGGCGGCAGCAGCCGCAATGGGCACCAGTATTGGGGGGGGGGGGGAATGCAAGGGATGAGATTTGCTTAGGGCGCCTCATCTCCTTGCAATGGCCCTGGGCATGACCAGTCTCTGTATTTGCTATACTTAGGCTTTTTTTTTTCTTACTTTCTACTCTCTTGTCCTTTATCAATTCTATAGTAATCTGCTAACCACTGAGATGGTATCTACAAACAGTGATTCATTAAGCTTAGAAATAAACAGACAAATCACTTCTCAGGTATATATATTTAGCTCAGGTCTCATTGCAACTTTTGATCTTGTTGATCATCAGCTTCTATTCTCTCAGCTCTCACACCTTGGCATCTCACATTGAGTTACATCCTTTTTAAGTAATCGTAAATTCCAGGTTCAATTTAACTCCTCCCTTTCAGAAATCTTTCCACAAACTCTGGTGTTCTACAGGGTTCTCTTCTTTCACCCACACTTTACAATATATTTCTCAGCCCTCTTGCCGCCCATATACAAGACTTTGGTGTCTCTGGTTTCTTTGATGCAGAAGACATACAGCTGGTTGTTTACAGGAGTGATCAAGCTCCAGATCTTTCCCAACTGAACTCATTCTCCAAGCTATATACAATTTACTCTCTATGCACAAACTAAAGTTAAATCATACTAAATCTCAGGCAAGTGGATTGCTGGGCTTGCATATTTTACCACAATAATCCCAACAATCACTCTGTTACTGTTATATTATCAAAATTCTCAGCTGTATCTGACTCAGAGTTGACATTTAATTCACATGTCTGCTATAATTAAGACCTCTCTTCTTACTCAGGAAAACTCTGGTCAATCAAAAAATCTCACTTTCTCTGTGCTACTTACATTTATATTGACGCTCATGTCTCAGACTGATTATTGTAACAGTATCCTTGACAGTATCACTAATACAAACCTCTTAAAACTTCAACAAATCCAAAGTGCTGTTGCTAAACCTCTCCACAGTGTACTTCAAAGTTTGACCATGTTACTCCTTTATTGATTTAAAAAGCCTCCATTGGCTCTGTCATCCACAGGATAACATTTAAAGTGCTCATGCTGGCCCACAAACCATTCTAATCGGGCATTCCATTCTATCTTAACAGCTCACCCGATTCCATATTCTCCTAACCAGACCCTCCATTCGCTAAGCACACACCTGTTCATAAGCCTCATCAAATGGATTGCTTGGCTTAAAGCTACCCAGTCATCAGCATTTTACAGTCTGGTCCAACTGTGGAACTCATTCCCGTTACGTCATTTAAGAAATGTAAGAAAGGCCTATGAAGTAAGATGGCGGTGGTGTGAGCAGACGTGTGCTGAGAGGCTCTGGCGGTGGTATTTTTCCCTACCTTTCCCTGATGAAGAATGTTGTGAATGCTGCATCCTGCAGGGAAGCAGAAAGCTAAGCTTTTGCTGGGGCAGCTAGTGTCGGCTGGGCCAATGCACAGCTTTCTTGTGTCCATTGGAGATGCTTCGGGTGGCCCCTTGGCAGGTGCAGAGGTGGAAAGTGAATCTTTGCCCAGCCCTGGGCCGGATGTATCACTCAGCCGGTACACTCCTGAGTAGCCAGCAAGTGGAGTGAGCGTGGCCGCCCCATGCGAGGTCTCGCTTGGTCTATTCTGCAGGCCTCTAATTTCAGAGCTCAGCCCTCAGAGTCTCAGCTGGGGTTGCAGAAGAGGCGAGTCCTTTGGAAGTGGGGTCAGACCCGTGGCATGGAGAAGAGAGACTCAGTCTTCAGCCTCCTGGGAGCTCTGCTTTACAGCAAATTTCATTGGGCCCAGTAGCCCAGCCAGTTTTGGTGAGACTTTTCTCTTTTCACTTTTGAAACTGTTTGGGATATTCTACTTTGCTGGAACAGATTATTTTAGTCCAGCTCCAAGGGATTTCTGGCTAGCTTACCTCACTTGGATGTTTGGTGGAAGCTCATGAGTCTATTGGGTTCTCTCCCTGTAAAGTTTTCTTCTTTGGATAAGAAGGTTTATGTAGTCCAAGACACTGTTACTGTAATTATGAGGGATACAGAAAACTTGCAAAAAAGAAAAAAAAACCAGTCTTTGGAGAATGTTTCCAGGAGAAGGAACCTAAGAATTCTTAATTTTCCAAAGATTCCTTCTTTTTCGCCTATTGAACTTTTGAAGAATTTTTTGATGTCTTGAAAATTCCAAAGGAATCTGTTCCCCCAATATCGAGAGCTTACTACCTGCCTTCTGCTATAGTCCATCAGTTGGATGGTCAGAGTTAGCCCTTGGGGGAGTCTGCTGGTCTGTCTTCTGATAGTTTGAACCTAACTGGTTTTCTGGAGCGGTCGGCGTCTGACTCCAGCATCATTGCCACTTGTGTTGGTTACACTGGCATTGGACATAAACCAAAATTGGATTCTAAAAATGTATTTCCGCACACCTACTAAAGAGTTTATGGGTTCCATCATAAGAATTTTTCCTGATGATTCTAGGAAGAAGAGATGAAACAGTTCCTTATTCTTCGACCTGGGGTTGGCTGGACACAAGTACATTTTTCTTGACCCCCAACAGTTGTCAGCTTTTCTCGCTTCCAAGTTAGTGGGGATGGCAGCCCCTCCTATGGATCCCACTTAAACTGAGCCCTATGTTATGGTAGGGCAAGATAACTGATAGTTAAGGATACAGTATCTTCCTGTCTGCTTGGTTTGCTGTAACAATGCCTTTTTCTTTTGGTTTTGAGTTTCCTTAGAATTGTGACTTACTTCCCCCTTTATTGGGGACTGGTGGGGCCAAGTTTATACTTGCTGATATTTTTCTGTGATTTATTAATGTTTTGTTATTAATTGCTTGTATGACTTGACTCTTTCTTTACAAGTACTGTACTTTGTATATTTTGAAAATTTGCATAAATAAAAAAAATAAATAAATTTAAAAGGGGCCTAAAGGTCCACCATTTTCAATTAACCTACAGACTTGCTGGTTAATTTTTGTAGGATCATGGGCAAAAATGCTCCTCCACCCCTTCTTTGGTTCCTATCACCATAACTTATTCTTAACTTCTCTCCACTTTTTTTTTTTTTTTTTAACAGATTTCTCTCTTTTTACAACTTTGTTTTTTATATCGTAAACCACTGTGATATGTTTAGATAAGGCAGTACATTAAGACTTAAAATAAACTATATGGGCATGTGCATATCCCAAAAGATATGCTCTTTTAGTGTTGGGTGGAACCTCCTGTTTTGTCAGTACAGGGGTTAAAACTTAGTATCAACTCCCAGCTTGAACCTGGGAAAAAAAGGAAATCACAGGCATTCTGAATAAAGTGTGATCATCGTCCTTGGGAACTGCTGTGTAAAGCTGTGGGATGAGGGGGCCAGCGGCATCACTAAAATGAAAACAGAAGATGGGCAAGAAGGTACAAAAGAGGCAGTTTTTTTTCTGGGTATGGGTGTTTCAGAAAGTCTTGCTGAATACTAAATCTCCTTGATGTCATCTAAATCTTGCTGGAGAGGACTGGATTTTAAGTGTTTGTTTCTAATGAAGCCTAGGTACTGAGACATGCCTTTAGGTTATTCAGACTGTAAAGCCTGCTGATTCAGACAGGAATGAAAACACCAGATGTACAGTTTATTATACACCAAAACCCTTTATTTCCATTAGTTTAATTATACATTGTATTAGGAAAAAAAGCATTCCTACATGCTGTATATATATTGTACAGGAAAGAACTGGCTAACTTACAGACACCATGTTCTCAACAGAACACCAAACATTATATGCAGCCTAACTCCACCCACATTAAAATTAGTAATCCCGGCTCCATAGCACACCTTGGCTGGGAGCCCTGGATTCTCATATTGTACCTGATCAGCACCATTGCATCGGTATTTTTATAGTTTCAATATACAGAACTCTTAGCCCCAGCACATCTCAATGCAAGGCATTTATCCTCAAATCAGAGCTTGAAATTAATCTTTCTGTATTATACAGTCAAATTACAGGGCAGTTATCACTTTAAATACAGTGTCGTGTTAGCCTTTGGGGACTTTATCATACAGGTAATCGATGAGAGTGGAATTTCAGCTCTTTCTATAGATATTATTGTTACCATTTTTTCAAGCTGGTTTCTGGCTGTTTCTGCTCCTAGAAAGTAAACAGCTGCTTCTCTTTTTCCATGGAAGGAATACCATAGTGCTTGTTCTCTGCTGAACATTTCACTTGGCGCTGTTCTATAGCATACAGGAAATAAGGCCATGCCACACTGATGCGTCTACCTTGCACCAACCAGCACATGCTTTCTTCCTCTGACCCCACATCACAGAATGATGAAGTCTAATAAGGAGAACAGTCAGTACCCAACCTATATTCCCTTCTCCCCAGCAGGAGCACAACTACATTTTTTGACGAAGTGCAGAATATTTAATTAAATAAATAAGTTTAATATGATTATCCAAAACTATTTAGGAATCCAAGTTATCACAGAGAGGGACAATTTTTTTTTACTAACAAGAAAAAAGACCATTTCTTGTCAGAGCCAAAAACAAATGACAAAATTAATCTGTCTTTGCTGGTTCTTATCCTTATTTTTGTGACTTCAAGGGAAAAGTGCACAATTTTTCCTTAGCTAACTTTTGTCACCTGGGGTGAAAGGGAATTCTATGGGTTTGCTGTTTTTTTCTGCACCATTGTATACTGCCTTTAGGGTTTCCTGAGAAAGTTATCATGCTACAATTGTGACGCTCAGGCCTTTGGAAACTACGAGAACTATATGATGTCACTTCCAGAAATTTTTTTTTTGAACTTACTCTAAACAAAAAAAATAAGGCCATCCTAAAACCAGAAACCCCTACCTCAATGCAAACCAAGAATAAGCTGAAATAGCAGGTTCTGCCCTACCATGGATTTCAGAAATCTATTTAAATAGAGAAGTGGGTATGATTGTTCGAATGAGATGCAGATAGCTAATTTCAAGCTCTGTAGTTCAGCACCAATAATTTCATCTTTTATTCTTACATATTAGCAACAGAAAGAGCAGACTTCTTAGCATCTACCTAAACGTGTGCCCACAGATCACAGAAATGAAAAGTTACAAAGTTCTAAAGATGCTTTATCCGAAAAATTAGCAGAACCTTACCTGACTGAGAATAAGATCATCAATGCAATGCGACTTGTTTTTAAGTTATAAATCTCGATTAAATACACATGTGATATCCTTCCTATGCACTCTGGTTCACAACATGTCTCACAGAACAGGAATTCCTTGTCATTGACATACATTTGTAAAATGCCTAGGGTCTTATCAAAACTCCACCAGCTGACATAGATGACTTGGCCTTTTCCAGCATGCAAATTTCATTCAGGTACAAGATCTGTGCCAATGATCAGAGCTATAAAGTAACCTACCGGTTTGAAAAATTTCAAAATAATTTAGAAAACTGAAGGGGGAAGGAAGTGTTTAATTCTGATGTTAATAACCATTTTCACCTGGAGTTAAAGTCATGGTCACAGAGACAAAATGCTGCAAATATTAGCAGAGTAAGAGAAGCCAAATTACATTGGAGTTGAGTGACACAAATTGGGAAGGGTGACGGCTAATCCCGTTTCTTCTGTTTTAATTTCCAGTCAAAAGCATTTTGAGATTTAAAAATTTCTAGAGAAAGCAGTCTCAGCTATGGTAAAGTGGAAGTCAATCCCACTGAAAACCATTAGTGCCCGAAATGTCATGTGTAGCCAGGGCTATGGACACCAGGAAGAACGTTAGAGGTGAATATTCTAAGGCACTTATTGAGTTAGCAGGACTTGCTAACTAGTTAAGTGCCACTGATATTCAACAGCTCTAGGCAGATAACACGCCACATAACTCAGGAGAGCGAAAATGCTGTTTTAAGTGGAGTGCAGACTGGCTATTGGAACAGCAGCTATCACCACTATCCAGATACTACCAGTGCAGACTGCTTTATTAAGATGTTCAGTGGCAGCCACCACACTGATACTACCTGCTGAATCTCTGAATCATTTTTTTAACCCATCGTGGCCAGCATTATGAAAAACAAACCCTGGCAAATACTGATCCCTTAGTCTTTATTCAAAGGTAGCCGGATACCTGAGCTCAGAAGGTTTTGACCCACTGGAATTGGCCTAGAAACTCCAGAATGATTTCAGGATATGAGCTGAAACTAAAAGAACTAGAAAATGTTTTTTGTCTGTCCAGCTGTTTATCTGATTATTTTAGGATATATATATATATACTAAAATAATGAGTATAATGGAAAAACAGATGAGCACAAACTCTGACATTTTCCTCTGGTTTTGTCTTAAACCGCTATCGAGGGAAGATTAAAAAATACATTCTTAAATATACACACTTCCCTAACAGACCAAAGGGACAAAACAAAATACAAACAAGGTATTCCAATTTCAGCAGGTCAAGACACTGGTTATATACACTTGCAAAACCCAGTTTACTAGTATGGATAAAGCATTTATCCCCTCTCCTTCATACCTTCTAATTTATTTTTTGTTTTTTGTACAAACTATTTAAATTGATTCAATGTAAACCATTGAAGCTTATAAGCTTATAGGTCTAACATTTTAAATAAGCATACCTCTGCTTTTCCCCCTCACCGTACTGTGGTCATTTATTCATCATTTACATTCATGTCCTACACCCACTCAATATCATTTAGTAAATTACTGATCTGGAACAATTTCTGATCAAGAATCACTTTTGTTGACTCAGCCAGCGTTTGGTCAAATTTCAAACTGAAAGTTATATGTGAATAATTAAAACCCCCTAAAACAATGTCTCTGTATGTTGGATGGCTATATCTTTGAAGGTGTTTGAATAACCAAACTTCATTGCACAGGTAGTGCCTACAACTTAACTTTACTTTTCTTTTGATTTCTTTAAGTAGCGAGCCCGCTGGCTTTTATTCATCTTCAATCCTAAGTTGATGACAGTGGAAACAGGCAGCAGGGAAGTGATGATCCAGCCCTAGTAAAGTAATGGGAAGGATTAAAGCGCAGTCCACATTTGTCTCACAGCAAATTCTATACTCCATGCAACATGTATAGGACAGGTCACAGCAAAGAACAAGAAAACTGTAGCAGCTGAGACTGCAACTGAACTTTCAGACAGGAGAAGTTGGGGGGGGGGGGAGAAAGAGGATGGTGACAATATTTATCCCACAGACACAAGCAGAAATAAACCTGAATTATATTTGCATTAAAACCTAAAGAGACAATGAAGAGTCTCAAATCATAATCCACCAAAGGCAGAGGTGACCTTTTTATGTTTTTGTTGCCACCCATGATGGAACAATTTCTATTCACCATTGACTTCTACTCTAGAAATAACAAATTTTCTTCATGGCCAGGCTTAAGGGCCTTCCAAGAGACATTAATCCTCTTGGACTCATCACATCTGGGAAGGAGAGGTTCAGTGGTTGGGACAGGTTACCTCAGGCTGGAGGGCCAGGGGTTCAATTCCCACATAGGGACAAGTAACCTCAGGCCGGAGGGACTGGGGTCTCTAGTCCCATGGCCACAACTTGTGGCCTTGGGCAAGCCACTTAACCCTCCATTGCCTCAGGTACGCTTGATTGTGAGCCCTTCAGGAAAAAGGGAATAAAAAGTGCCTGTTAACATATATCTGTAAACCGCTTTGACCCGGTGAAAAGCGGTATATAAGCACAGCTAAATAAATAAAATAAACATTAATTCACAGAGACTTCAACTCCTCCCAGTTACTTAAAAAAGCATTATGTAGCAACCATATGAAAGGTCATAGTCAAGTAAGAGGGCATTTACTAGTGTAAACTAAGTATCCTGGTCTTGTCCATTGTCAGAAATTCAGGGAGGGAACAGACTACATATAAAGTGAAAAAGATCCTACCCAGTTACCCTTACTCACTATAATTGCGTGTACCAGGTACCCATTGGTCTGAGATTGTAGACCAACAGTCTTAAGAGCAGACCGTACATAAGTTTCAGGACTTGGTTTATCCCAAGTGGGTTTTCGAATTTTACTCATTTTAGTAGCCACGTAAAACGGCAGGATGCTCTATGAAATTAAGAAACAAAAAAAAAAAAGCATTTTGTTATATTGCAGGTATCTAACATTTCAAAATAAACCACAGCATATAATACAAAGATGAATTATTGGCTTTAATCCTCCTCAATCAGAGGAAGTCTATCTTGATATCACAATCAGGTAAAAACAATGTTCTGTGGATTCTGTCATAAGGAAACAAAAGTAAAACTCAAATAAAGCACAGTTACTTACCTGTAACAGGTGATCTCTGGGAACAGCAGGAATAAGTCTTCACATATGGGTATTGTCGGTACCGACGGAGCCTGCGCGGGAACGCTCCCAGCGTCCAGTAAGAAAGCTTTTGGGAGCATCCCACAGCGCCTGCGCGCTGCCTTCCCACCTTTCCCAACCGCCGCTCTCCAGTTCGAGTTTTAAAGCTGAGACAAAGAGAGAGAGAGGAAAGGAAAGATAGATAGAGAGATACAACTCCTAGGGGAGGTGGGTGGGTTGTAAAGACTTATTCCTGCTGTTCCCAGAGATCACCTGTTACAGGTAAGTAACTGTGCTATCTCCAGGAACAAGCAGGAATGAGTCTTCACATATGGGGACTCCCTAGCTGCAGATGCCAGGGGAAGACCCCAGGTTGTGTGTCCTTGAAAAGGACTCTACCTCCCCCCATGGATCTCTGGCATCCAACCAGGGTAGGTGGGTAGGAGTTGATAAGGAATGGAACAGGTGTTTGAGAACAGCCTGACCAAACGAGGCATCCCGGCGGGAGTCCTTGTCCAAACAGTAATGGGCTGTGAAGGTATGAACCGAGGCCCAGGTGGCCGCTCGACAGATTTGGTCGATGGACACAGAGTTTAGATGAGCCATTGAGGCTGCCATGGCTCTCACATTGTGAGCTGTGACATGGCCCTCCAGAGAAAGGTTTCTACTCTAGTAGGTGAAAGAAATACACTGAGCAATCCAGTTGGACAGTGTTCTCTTAGAGACTGGAAGTCCTAAATGAGAAGGATCAAAAGCAACAAAGAGTTG
The DNA here is from genome assembly GCA_033557465.1 of Ichthyophis bannanicus. Lineage (NCBI taxonomy): Eukaryota > Metazoa > Chordata > Amphibia > Gymnophiona > Ichthyophiidae > Ichthyophis > Ichthyophis bannanicus. The sequence goes on along the minus strand of CM066047.1, from coordinate 33,702,598 downwards.
AGAAAACTTTCTATGTTGCTGTGTTCTTTGCAAGTAAAAAGCGAGAGCTCTCTTACAATCCAAGGTATGAAGATTCCTCTCTGCACTTGATGCATGAGGTCCTGGAAAAAAGACAGGTAAATATACTTTATTTATTTATTTTTCTTATATACCGCGCTATTCGATATCAGTGCAGTTCACATGGAACATCAAGGTATTTTACGGTGGGGGATTACACCGTAATTACAAACAGGGATCTCAACTTGGATAACCATATTAACTATTTACACATATATTTACAGGGAACATGGGCTATGGAGGGTTAAGTGGCTTGCCCAAGACCACAAGGAGCACCTGTGGGACTAGAAACCCCAGTCCTTCCGGCCCAAAGTTGCTGTCCTCTAGTGGGATTTGAACCCCCGACCTTCCGGCCTGAAGTACCTTGCCCCAACCACTAGGCCACTCCTCCACTCCATATACCTCTTGGTTCAGATGAAAAGGCGAGACCACTTTAGGCATAAAGTGTGGATTGGTCCTGAGGACTACCTTATCATGATGGAACCTTGTATAAGGTGGATTAGCCACCAAAGCTTGCAACTCACTGATGCGGCGTGCTGAGGTGACTGCAATGAGAAAAATAACCTTCCAAGAAAGAAATTTCAAGGAGGTGGTGACTAAAGGTTCAAAGGGTGGCTTCATAAGCTGGCCAAGAACCAGGTTTAAGTCCCATGCCACTGGAGGTGGTCTAATGGGAGGTTTAGTTAAAAGAAGGCCTCTCATGAATCTTGCTATAAGAGGATGAGAGGAAATAGGTTGTCCATTGAGAGGCTTGAAGGACGCTGCAATAGCACTCAAATGGACTCTTACTGAATTCGTTTTCAGACCTGTATGGGATAGATGCAGGAGATACTCTAGTAGAGAATTCAGAGGTATTGCAAGAGGGTTTAGACCCTTCCCTGAACACCAAATGGTAAATCTTTTCCATTTGAAAGCATAGGAACGTCTAGAAGGCTTTCTAGAGGCATGAACAACATCTCTGACTTGCTGAGAGATGAAAATCTTGAAAGTCTAGGCCCTCAGAAACCAAGCCCTGAGATGGAGAGACTGGGGGTTTGGGTGCCACAATGTTCCTTCCTCCTGGGACAGAAGGTCTGGTGCAGAGCCCAAGTCCAGGGAAGGAGCTTGAGAGAGATGTAGAAGTAGAGGGTACCACACTTGGCGTGGCCAATGTGGTGCTATGAGGATCATGGTCCCTCGATCTCTCTGAAGCTTGAATAGTGTTTTGGGAATTAGGGGAATTGGTGGAAAGGCATACAGGAAGTCTTGACCCCAGTGAAGGAGGAAGGCATCCTTGGCCTGAACTCCCTGACACGGAATTCTGGAACAGAACCGGGGAAGTTTGGCATTCCACGGACTTGCAAAGAGGACTATGTCTGGGGTTCCCCAAATTCGAAAAATCCTGGCTACCTGGTCCATGTGGAGGGACCACTCGTGTGGAAGCAGAACTCGACTGAGTCTGTCTGCCCAAGAGTTTTGAACACCTGGAAGATATACTGCCAGAAGATGGATGTGATGCCCTCTGGCGAAAGCCCAGTCGCAAAGCTTCGTTGCAAAGCGACAGAGAGCTAGTCCCGCCCTGCTTGTTTACATAGAACATGGCTACTTGGTTGTCCGTATGGATGAGGACTGTCCTGTAGCTGAGCAGGGTATGGAACACAGAGCTAAGAATATTGCTTTGAGTTCCAATAGATTGATATGCAGAGAAGTCTCCTGTGGAGACCAGATGCCCTGGGTGGAGAGATCCTGAAGATGAGCTCCCCAACCCATTGGAGAAGCATCTGCTGTAAGAGTTGCTTGGGGTAGCGACTGCTGAAAAGGGGACCCCAGTAAGATTTGGAGAGGACTTCCACCACTGGAGGGACCAAAAAAGGCGACTGGAGTTTGCTATTTTGTCTGACAGGCAACCTGATGCCTGAGTCCATTGGGTGGACAAAGTCCATTGAGCTGCCCTCATGTGAAGGCGAGCATAAGGAACCACATGCACGGTGGATGCCATGTGGCCTAATAGTTGTAACATCTCTCGAGCAGTTAAATGGGACTTTATCTTTATTTAAAATTTGATAGACCGCTTTCCGTTGAAACATAAAGCGGTGTACAATAAAAGGTTAGCAATGCAAAAACATGGAAAAGAACGCCATAATAAAATAGGAAAGTAGACTTTAACTGTATCTGGGAAGCTAACTGCACCAAGCGTAGGCAACGGGCCTGAGGAAGATAGGCCCTTGCAGTTGTGGTATCCAGCAAGGCCCCTATAAACTCCAGAGACTGAGTAGGGGTGAGATTGGATTTTGGGATGTTTATTACCAGTCCCAAATACTGAAGGACACGCATTGTGCAGGTTAGATAAATCTGGGCCTCTGACTGGGATGGAGCTCGAATGAGCCAGTTGTCCAGATATGGGAATACGAATATTCCTAGAGTGCGCAGAAATGCAGCTACCACTGCCATGCATTTCGTGAACACCCTTGGTGCAGAGGCCAGACCGAAAGGAAGCACCCTGTATTGGTAGTGCTTTCCTTGAAAAAGGAACCGAAGGAACCTTCTGTGTGTTGGATGGATGAGGACATGGGTGTATGCATCCTTGAGATCTAGAGAACAAAGCCAATCCTGACTCTGAAGGTATGGAAGCAGAGCACCTAGAGAAATCATCTTGAATTTTTCCTTGAATAGAAACTTGTTAAATTCTCTGAGATCTAATATGGGTCTGTAGCCCCCTGTTTTCTTTGGAATAAGAAAATAAGGGGAGTAGAACCCTGAGCCCTGTTGAAGAGGAGGTACTTCTTCTATTGCCCTTTGGGCAAGAAGGGTAGCAATCTCCAGACCCAGAAGGTAGAGGAGAGATGTTGGAGAATTTAACTGTTTCACCATGGTGTGAGGAGGACGGCTTGAGAAATGAAGCTTGTACCCTTCCCTTATGATGGAGAGGGTCCATTGCTCTGCTGTGATTTGCTCCCATCTGGGAGCAAAGTAAGCCAGCCTTCCTGGAATGGTGAGGGGCTCTGGTTCTTCCGGAGCTAGAAAGGCTAAGTTCTCTAGTTGCAAGTCAAAGGCCCTGAGGAGGCTGAGGCTGCTGGGTCGTGGGAGGCCTGGCAGCCTTTGACTTGGCCTGTTTAGGTGGTTGCTGACGCTTTGCAGCAAAACGACCTGCAGAAGATGCCTGCTGACCATAAGCAGGATAATATCTTCCCTTTTTAGAAAAAGATGTCTTTTTAAACAATCTTTTCTTAACAGGGGCAGAGGTAGACTTTGAAAGTCTATCCAAAGCAGAGTTCTCAGCATCCATATGAGTGGCCTTTGCTTGCCAATCCTTGCCAAAAAGGTTTTCACCTGTACAAGGAAGATTTCCCAATTCATCTTGGACCCAGAGTTCCAAATCAGAGGCTTGTAACCAAGCAATTCTGCATGCACCTATGGAAATAGCCGAGGCTCTGCTTACACACTCAAAAGAGTCAAAGGCTGCACGGTTGGAAAATTTGGAAACATCTTGGGCATGTTTGAGCCAAGTGAGAAATTTCTGCCTTTTATCTTCTGTAATAAAAGGAGCTAAAGTCTGCAGATGATCTGTGACTTCTTTTAGAAACATCCCCATATAGAGACTATAGGAGTTGATTCTGGCAGCAAGCATATTAGCCTGGAAAACCCTTCGGCCAAAAGCATCTAGGGTCCTACATTCAAGTCCTGGAGGATTAGATGAGTGTCTCTTTGCACTCTTTATTTTCCTCATGGCAGACTCTACCACAATAGAGTGGTGAGGAAGATGAGTCTTATGAAAGCCAGGACAAGGAGGGACACGGTACATGGTGTCTAACCTACGAGAATGAGGAGAGGTGGTCAGAGGAGTCTCCCACATGCCCAACATGAGATCCTAGAGTATCTCATGAATAGGTAAGGTAGTTGCTTCTTTAGGAGCCTTAGGATATTGCAAAATATCTAATTGCTTGGCTCTAGGCTCTGACTCAGGTGCCACTGTAATGGAGAGGCCCCTAGCCACTTCCCTAATGAAGTCTTGAAAAGACAAGTCTTCTGGAGGAGACATTCTTCGTTTTGGAGAAACAGACTCCTGAGGAAGTAGTACCGGTGCCTCGAAAGAAGCCTCCGACTCAGAGTCTTCGGAGGAATCGAAGTATCGCCTGTCTGGATGTTCCTGTAAAGCCCGATACGCGTACCGAGTGGGATCGACATCAGGAGTAAGCGGTACCGGTTTGGTACCGATGGGCATCATAGGACAGGGCACCGTTGCAGTCGACACCGGAGCCGATGTCGATGCAATCGGTACCGGACCGGGAACGATGCCGTGCCGGAGTCGGTACCGGCAACGGAGATTGTTGCAGTACCAGAGGCGTCGAAGCCTGCATAAACGCCGTTAGGGTGCGCTGCATGGACAGAATCTTCTGATCCATCAACGCCACCAGAGTCTGGATGTCGGTACTAGTGGAGGCCACCGGTACCCCAGAACACGGCAACAGGTGATCGGTCGAGGCCAAGCCATCGATGTCAACCTGTGACCCCATAGACAATGCTTTGGAAGCCGGAACTTCCCGCCAGGGTAATTTTGCCGATGCGGAATACTCGAGGACAAGCCCGGAGGCATCTCGATGCTTAGAGGGAGATTTGCCCTTCGAGGACCGGCTAGATTTATGTTTGGTTACCTGAGATCCATGGGAGGAAGCAGCAGCCCTGGAAGACGTCGATGCCACCGAGGCTGCATCAGAGGGAAACAGGGTATGAGCTTGGCTGCTCGGTTCTGCTGACCTCTTTTAGACATCATGGTACAGGACACACAATCAGTGATGGAATGGTCAGGACCCAAACATTTTAGACACCAAACATGAGTGTCAGTGACAGAAATAGTACCGCCATATTTTGTGCACTTTTTGAACCCGGAAGCGGGCTTCTCCATGAGGAGAAAAATATTAAGGCCTAAGGCCCAAACTGAAAATGCACAGTTGAAGAAAGAAAAGGTTTTTTTTGTTGTTTTTTTTTAAGAAAGACAAGAAAAGACCGGCGGTACCGGTCTGACGTCGAAGAAGGCAGACGCGACCACAGAAAAATAAAGAAAAAATAAAGAACCTCTTCTGCGGTGACAGGAACACGGCCTGCTGGCTCCACAGAAAAGAAGAACTGGAGAGAGGCGGTTGGGAAAGGCGGGAAGGCAGCGTGCAGGCGCTGTGGGATGCTCCCAAAAGCTTTCTTACTGGACACTGGGGAGCGTTCCCGCGCAGGCTCCATCGGTACCGACAATACCCATATGTGAAGACTCATTCCTGCTTGTTCCTGGAGATAAAATGATACAAAAAAGAATAGAAAAGAAACACTTTGTTGTATTTGCTGTCCAACTGCAAGCAGCTGCTCTTATGTATTTTATTATTTTCTTTGCAATAGTTTAGGTTTTTCAAAATTACAACCAAAAGATAAACCAAGAATGAACCACCCCCCCCCAGATGTCAGTGTCTTATTTACAGTTTAGAAATTAATTAGAACAATGCATTGTACTTGACATACCTATCCATATCTTTACCCACACCAAGGTAGATTTTATTCCTTATATAAAAGCAAACATTACTCTGGATATATGATAGAATGTACGTATGACACATTTTTCTTTTGGTCTATGTCCAATATTTTAAGAAGAAAAGTACATGGCGGATAATTTTCTGTCTCTCATCTAGGTCAGAAAACAGGTATTTAGGTCCATTTATGCAAAACTGATAGTAGTTTAGAAAAGGCTTGCTGAGCACAGAGCCTTTTATTAAAAATACATATTACAAAATTTAAAAAAAATGCATGTATATGGTGTGATATCAGAAATAGCTATTTTAGAAAATGGCATCTGCATGTACCTGTGTGCATAAAAAGTGCAGCAAAGCTTTTAGCTTAGCGGATTTGCTTACCTCACAAATTCTTTGCAATCTTTCCTAATAACTGCCTCCACTTTTCCATATCTTTTCCAAAGCACCAAAAAGCAGCTAAATATTTTCTGGGCTTCTAGTTGTGAAGCCTTTTTTGACATTTGTATCTTTCTAGAGTTATTTGGTTTTTTTTTATACCGCCTTATTCTTTAAATCAAAGCAATTTATAAGGAAAGCGTAGTTACTCACCTGTAACAGGTGATCTCCGTGACAGCAGGAACTTAATCTTCACATATGGGTAACGTTGCTACCAATGCAGTCTCTGCGAGAACACTCCCCAGCGTCCAATTGGAAAGCTTCTGGGAGCACTCCACTGCACAACTGCCTTCCCAACTCCTTACTGAGAAAAAGAGTGTAAATGAAACCCTATAACTCCTAAAGGAGGAGGGCAGGTTGTACATAAGAACATAAGATATGCCATACTGGGTCAGACCAAGGTCCATCAAGCCCAGTATCCTGTTTCCAACAGTGGCCAATCTAGGTCATACGTACCTAGCAGTTTCCCCAAAAGACACAGGGTTCCACAATGCTTGTACTGGGTCAAGCATTGATATCCTGAGAGTCCCTTCTTAATAATGGTTTATGGACCTTTCCTCCAGAAACTTGTCCAAACCTTTTTTAAACCCAGCTACACTAACAGCCTTTACTACATCCTCCGGTAACAAATTCCAGAGTTTGATTACACGTTGAGTGAAAAAATATTTTCTTTTATTAGTCTTAAATAGACCCTGTAGCTTCATTCTATATCTCCTAGTCTTTCTATATTCTGATAAGGTAAACTATCGATCTACGTTTACCCGTTCCACTCCGTTCATTAATTTATAGACTTCTATCATATCTCCCCTCAGCCGTCTCTTTTCCAGGTTAAAGAGCCCCAAGCTTTTTAGCCTTTCTTCATAGGAGTATCCTTCCATCCCCTTTACCATTTTGGTGGCTCTTCTCTGAACCTTTTCTAATAACTCTATATCCTTTTTAAGATACGGCAACCAGAATTGCACACATTATTCAAGGTGTGTTCTCACCATGGAACGGTATAGAGGCATTATAATATCTTTTGTTTTATTTTCCATTCCTTTCCTTATGATACCTAGCATTCTATTTGCTCTCTTGGCCGCCGCTGCACACTGGGCCGAGGGTTTTAACATGTTATCCACAATGGCGCCTAAATCTTTTTCCTGGGTGGTGGTTCCTAATGTGGAACCTTGCATTGTGTAACCATAGTTTGGGTTGTTCTTCCCTAGGTGCATAACTTTGCATTTGTCCACATTAAATTTCATCTGCCATTTTAATGCCCAGTCTTCCAATTTATCAAGATCCTCTTGCAATTTTCCACAATCCTCTTGGGTTTTAACAACTTTAAATAGTTTCGTGTCATCTGCAAATTTGATAACCTCACTCGTTATTCCTCTTTCCAGGTCATTTATGAATATGTCAAAAAGCAGCGGACCCAGCACAGATCCCTGGGATACACCACTATTCACCTTACTCCATTGGGAAAATTGGCCATTTAGCCAAACCCTCTACTTTCTATCTTCTAACCAGTTCCTGATCCACAGTAGTACACTGCCTCCTATCCCATGACTCTTTAGTTTTGCCAAAAGTCTCTGATGAGGGACCTTGTCAAAGGCTTTCTGAAAGTCTAGATACACTATATCAACCGACTCACCTTTGTCCACCTGTTTATTCACACTTTCAAAAAAACATAACAGATTAGTAAGACAAGATCTTCCTTGTCTAAAGCCATGTTGGCTGTCTCCCATTAGGCCATGACTATCTACATGCTGAGTAATTTTATTCTTTATGATGGTTTCTACCATTTTTCCCGGTACTGACGTCAGGCTCACCGGTCTGTAGTTTCCCAGATCACCCCTGGAACCCTTTTTAAAAATTGGTGTTACACTGGCGATCCTCCAGTCTTCAGGTATTAATGATGATTTTAATGATAGTTCACAGATTACTAATAGCAGGTCTGCAATCTCATATTTCAGTTCTTTCAACACCCTTGGATGTATACCATCCGGCCCAGGTGACTCGCTACTCTTCAGTTTATCTAATAGTTGTAATACATCTTCCCGATGTATCGATATTTCCTTCAATTCTTCCGCACCTTTAAATACCACTTCAGTCATGGGCAACATCCCTTCATCTTCCTCAGTAAAGACCGAAGCAAAGAATTCATTCAGTCTCTCCGCTATTGCCTTGTTACCTCTTAATGCCCCTTTAACTCCTCTATCATCTAATGGACCAACTGACTCTCTCACAGGTTTTTTGCTACGAATGTACTTGAAAAAAATCTTTATTTTGTGTTTTTGTTTCCGCAGCAGGCTTCTTCTCAAATTCTCCATTTGCCTGCTTTATCAATGCCTTGCATTTGACCTGCCAGTGCTTGTGCTGTTTCCAGGTTTCGTCGTTTGGCTTTTTTCCATTTCCTGAAAGATGCTTTTTTGGCAACAACAGTCTCTGACCTCACCTTTAAACCATGCTGGCAGTTTTTTGGACTTCCTTCCACTTTTCTTAAAGCGTGGAATACAGCTGGTCTGGGCTTCCAAGATAGTATTTTTCAACAACACCCAAGCTTGATGTAAGTCTTTAACCTTTGCAACTGCTCCTTTTAGTTATTTCTTAAATATTTTCCTCATTTTATCATAGTCTCCCTTTCAAAAGTTAAAAGGTAGTACTCTGGATTTCTTTACTATCCCTCCTCCACTAACTAAATCAAACACGATCATGCTATGATCACTATTGCCAAGTGGTCCCAACACCCTTATCTCTTGCACTAGATCTGGTGTTCCACTAAGGACTAGGTCTAATATGGCTTCCCCTCTGGTCGGTTCATGAACCAGCTGCTCCAAGAAGCAGTCATTTATTTCATCTAGGAACTTTATCTCCCTAGCATGTCCTGCCGTGACACTGACCGAGTCGATACCGGGGTAATTGAAATCACCCATTATTATTACCACGCTGTAACATTTTTTAGCTTCCTTGATTTCTTTGAGCATTTCATCATCCATTTGTTCATTCTGGCCAGGCAGTCGATAGTACACCCCCACTGCCATCGCCTTCCCCTTTTTACATGGAATTTCAATCCATAGAGATTCTACAGCAAATTTTGTTTCCTGCAAAACTTTAATCCTTTCTGACTCAATGCCCTCTCTAACATAGAGCACAACCCCTCCACCAATTTGATCAGCTCTATCATTACGATATAGTTTGTACCCAGGTATCACAGTGTCCCACTGGTTGTCCTCCTTCCACCATGTCTGATATTCCAATCATATCTAACCTCTCATTTAGTGCTATATATTCTCTTATTTTTTAGACTTCTAGCATTTGCATACAAGCATTTTAGAGACTGTATTTTATTCATATTAATTTGGCTATTGGTAGACATGGGTAATTTGGGATCTTTAAGCTCTGTCTGCTCCATACTCGAGGGCATTTGGGCTACTTTACTCTTTTTTGGAACCTCTCTGCTTTTGGTAGTATCCTTCAAGGATACATTCTTCCGAACCATGAAGAAGACTAAATTCCTGCTGTTCCCGGAGATCACCTGTTATGAGTAACTACGCTATCTCCAGGAATAAGCAGGAATGTAGTCTTCACTTATGGGACTCTCTAAGAACATAAGATATGCCATACTGGGTCAGACCAAGGTCCATCAAGCCCAGTATCCTGTTTCCAACAGTGGCCAATCTAGGTCATACATACCTAGCAGTATCCCCAAGAGACACAGGTTCCACAATGCTTGTATTGGGTCAAGCATTGATATCCTGGGTCCCTTTTTAATAATGGTTTATGGACCTTTCCTCCAGGAACTTGTGCAAACCTTTTTTAAACCCAGCTATACTAACAGCTTTTACTACATTCTCCGGTAACGAATTCCAGAGTTTGATTACACGTTGAGTGAAAAAATATTCTCTTGACTTAAATAGATTACCCTGTAGCTTCATTACATGTCCCCTAGTCTTTCTATATTCTGATAGCGTAAACAATCGATCTACGTTTACCCGTTCCACTCCATTCATTAATTTATAGACCTCTATCATATCTCCCCTCAGCCGTCTTTTCCAGGCTGAAGAGCCCCAACCTTTGTAGCCTCTCTTCATAGGAGTAGCCTTCCATCCCCTTTACCATTTTCGTGGCTCTTTTCTGTACCTTTTCTAATAACGCTATATCCTTTTTAAGATACAGTGACCAGAATTGCACACAATATTCAAGGTGCAGTCGTACCATGGAACGAAACAGAGGCATTATAATATCCTTTTTTTATTTTCCATTCCTTTCCTTATGATACCTAGCATTCTATTTGCTTTCTTGGCTGCCGCTGCACACTGGGCGGAGGGTTTTAACGTGTTATCCATGACTACTCCTAAATCTTTTTCCTGGGTAGTGGTTCCCAATGTGGAACCTTGCATTGTGTAACCATAGTGTGGGTTGTTCTTTCCTAGGTGCATAACTTTGCACTTGTCCACATTAAATTTCACCTGCCATTTGGATGCCAAGTCTTCCAATTTATCCAGATCCTCCTGCAGTTTTGCACAGTCCTCTTGGGTTTTAACAACTTTAAACAGTTTTGTGTCGCCTGCAAATCTGATAACCTCACTAGTTATTCCCTTTTCCAGGTCATTTATGAATATGTCAAAAAGTAGCGGACCCAGCACAGATCCCTGGGGTACACCACTATTCACCCTTCTCCATTGGGAAAATTGGCCATTTAGCCCTACCCTCTGCTTTCTATCTTTTAACCAGTTCCCGATCCACAATAGTAGACTGCCTCCTATCCCATGACTTTTTAGTTTTGCCAAAAGTCTCTGATGAGGGACCTTGTGAAAGCCTTTCTGAAAGTCCAGATATACTATATCAACCAACTCACCTTTGTCTACCTGTTTATTCACACCTTCAAAAAAACATAACAGATTAGTAAGACAAGATCTTCCTTGTCTAAAGCCATGTTGGCTGTCTCCCATTAGGCCATGGCTATCTACATATAGCCATGGCCTAATGGCTATATGTAGATAGCAGCTACGGTACCAGTCTGTCAACAATGAGCCGCCTGACCGAAGACAATTTAGGATAGCTATCCATAGGGTCGCCAAGAGTCGACTCAGACTCGACGGCACTTAACATCATCATCTACATGCTGTGTAATTTTGTTCTTTATGATGGTTTCTACCATTTTCCCCGGTACTGACGTCAGGCTCACCGGTCTGTAATTTCCCGGATCACCCTGGAACCCTTTTTAAAAATTGGCGTTACATTGGCAATCCTCCAATCTTCAGGTTTTACAGATGATTTTAATGAAAGTTCACAGATTACTAATAGCAGGTCTGAAAGCTCATAGTTCAGTTCTTTCAACACTCTTGGATGTATACCATCTGGTCCAGGTGATTTGCTACTATTCAGTTTATCAAATAGTTGTAATACATCTTCCCGGTGTAGCGATATTTCTCTCAATTCCTCTGCAGTATCACCTTTAAATACCACTTCAGTCTTGGGTAACATTCCTACATCTTCCTCAGTAAAGACCGAAGCAAAGAATTCATTCAGTCTCTCCGCTATAGCCTTATCTACTCTTACTGCCCCTTTTACCCCTCCATCATCTAATGGTCCAATTGACTCACAGACCTTTTGGTACGAATGTACTTGAAAAAGTCCTTATTTCATGTTTTTGCTTCCGTAGCACGTTCCTTCTCAAATTCTCGCTTTGCCTGCCTTATCAATGCTTTGCATTTAACTTGCCAGTGCTTATGCTGTTTCCAGTTTTCATTGTTTGGCTCTTTCTTCCATTTCCTGAAAGATGCTTTTTTTGGCGGCAACAGCTTCTGACCTTGCCTTTAAACCATGCTGACAGTTTTTTTGACTTTCTTCCACTTTTCTTAATGCGTGGAATACAGCTGGTCTGGACTTCCAGGATAGTATTTTTAAACACCACCCAAGCTTGATGTAAGTCTTTAACCTTTCCAACCGCTCCTTTTAGTTTTTTCTTAACTATATTCCTCATTTTATCATAGTCTCCCTTCCGAAAGTTAAAAGGTAGTACTCTGGATTTCTTTACTATCCCTCCTCCACTAACTAAATCAAACACGATCATGCTATGATCACTATTGCCAAGTGGTCCCAACACCCTTATCTCTTGCACAAGATCTGGTGTTCCGCTAAGGACTAGGTCCAGTATGATGGCTTCCCCTCTGGTCAGTTCATGAACCAGCTGCTCCAAGAAGCAGTCATTTATTTCATCTAGAAACTTTATCTCCCTAGCATGTCCTGCCGTGACACTGACCCAGTCGATACCGGGGTAATTGAAATCACCCATTATTACTACTCTGCTGTGACTTTTGTTAGCTTCCTTGATTTCTTTGAGCATTTCATCATCCATTTGTTCATTCTGGCCAGGCGGTCGATAGTACACCCCCACTGCCATCACCTTCCCCTTCATACATGGAATTTCAATCCATAGAGATTCTACAGCAAATTTTGTTTCCTGCAAAACTTTAATCCTTTCTGACTCAATGCCCTCTCTAACAGAGCGCAACCCCTCCACCAATTTGATCAGTTCTATCATTACGATATAGTTTGTATCCAAGTATCAGTGTCCCACTGGTTATCCTCCTTCCACCATGTCTCTGAGATTGCAATCATATCTAACCTCTCATTTAGAGCTATATATTCTAACTCTCCCATCTTATTGTTTAGACTTCTAGCGTTTGCATACAAGCATTTTAGAGACTGTATTTTATTAATATTAATCTGGCTATTGGTAGACATGGGTAATTTGGGATCTTTAAGCTCTTTCTGCTCCATACTCGAGGGCATTTGGACTACTTTACTCCTTTTTGGAACCTCTCTGCTTTTGGTAGTATCCTTCAAGGATACCTTCTTCCGAACCATACGCTCTTGGGCGACTGTCAGCTTTCCTCTATTTTCTAGTTTAAAAGCTTCTCTATCTCCTTTTTAACCCTTTGAAGGCCTACTTTAGAATTTTAATCCACATTCTGCAGCCAGGTTAATTTTTGCATATTTCAGGAAAATTGTACCCGTCTTATTCAATATGTTCTAATAGTGATTTTCCTTCTGCTATGGTCATGTATTATATACCATTTGATAGGAATATTTAGTCAGAATTTTGGATCCTGAGAGTTTTGGGCTTGGCCTGGAAAGGGTTAAAGGTTAATGCCAGCAGTCTGGTTCCATCCCGGTTAAGGTGAAGCCCATCCCTTTGGAAGAGCCCCTTCTTTCCCCAGAATGTTCCCCAGTTCCTAACAAATCCAAAACCGTCATCCTTGCACCATTGTCTCATCCACGCATTGAGACTCCGGAGCTCTCCCTGCCTTTTGGGTCCTGCACGTGGAACAGGAAGCATTTCGGAGAACGCTACCCTGGAAGTTCTGGATTTCAACTTCGTATCTAAAAGCTTAAATTTAGCCTCCAGAACCTCCCTACCACATTTTCCTATGTCATTGGTACCGACATGTACCAAGACAGCAGACTCCTCCCCAGCACTATCTAAGATCTTATCTAGGTGGTGTGTGAGGTTCGCTACCTTTGCACCAGGCAGGCATGTTACCAGGCGATCCTCAAGTCCACCAGCCACCCAGCTATCTACATGCCTAATGATTGAATCACCAACTATAACAGCTGTCCTAACCCTCCCCTCATGGGCACATGGCCCTGGAGAAACATCCTCAGTGCGATGGGGTTTTACATCACCTGGAGGACAGGTCCTAGTTACAGGATCACGTCCTGCCACACCAGGGTGATGCTCTCCTGTCATGTGACCTCTCTCCTCCATGGCAACAGGGATGCTGCCAGACTGGAGGTGGGACTTCAGGGCTATATCCCTGTAGGTCTCGTCCATGTACTTCTCTGTCTTTCTAAAGTCTTCCAGGTCTGCTATTCTAGCCTCTAGAGAACAGACTTGTTACCTGAGAGCAAAGAGCTCCTTGCACTTAGTGCATACGTAAGACCTCTCACCAACTGGGAGAAAATCATATATGTGACAATGCAAAAGACTGGAAAGCCCCCATCTCGCTGCTGGACTGTTGACTGCATCTTAGTTTAAAACGTATGTTTAGGTCTTTAAATTCTGTACTTACTAAGGGTTGGGGTAGATGCTTATACTAATAAAAGTGTATCTAATACTTCTAACATACCTTGTTCACCTTAAGCTTAATTAATCTCAGTTCCTCAATGTGTGACTGATTTGGATAAAGAGCTGCACCACGTTCCCGTTTCCTAGCTAACAGATGCCAAATAAAGTGACCTCAGAACCAGTGGAGGTTTGCCTCGGAGTAGACATGATGAGATCATGGATCCCAAATTGATTTCTGATATATGCGAAGTCCGGGACGGAGAGTAGGAGCTGCATCTAAGTCTGAAAGAGGTGCTGAAGTACAGCCTGATCAAATATGACATCCCGACAATAATAGGCAGCAAAGGTATGGACAGAAGACCAAGATACTGCTTTGCAAATTTTGTCGATGGCTACTGAGCATAGGCTTGCCATCGAAGTGGCCATGGCACGAACGTTGTGAGCAGTGAGATGCCCCTTCCAGAGAGAGCCCTGCTTTGTCATAGATAAATTAAATGCAGTCCTCTATCCACCTGGAGAGCATACACTTAGAGACAGGTAATCCCAGGTGACTGGTGTCAAATGAGATAAACAACTGCGAGGCTTTACGATGACTCAGTCCTTTGGAGGTAAAAAGCCAACACACGCTTGCAGTCAAGAGCATGCAGAGTTTCTTCTGCTCCAGATGCATGCAGTTTAGGAAAGAAAACTGGATGGTAAATTGACTGATTTAGATGGAAGGAGATACCATGTGCGGCATAAAGTGTGGAAGCGGGTATAAGGTGGATCTGCCCCAAAGCCTGAAGCTCACTAACGCATCTAGCTGAAGTGAAGGCAATTAGGAAGATCACTTTCCATGAGACACATTTGAGGTCGTGGCTAATGGTTCAAAGGACGGCTTGAGGAGCTCTGCTAGAACGACATTAAGGTCCCAAGCTACTGGAGGTGGCTTAATGGGAGGTCTAGACAGGAGACCTCTCATGAAACGTGCTACTAGCGGCTGTGAGGAGATGGGCTGTCCAGATGAGAGAACGCAATGGCGCTGAAGTGGAATCTCACCGAGTTTATCTTTAGTCTTGTCGAGGACAGGTGGAGGAGATACTCTAGGAGTGACTCCACTGAAGCAGAAAAGGGATTGAGATCTTTCTGGGAACACCAGACAGAAAATCTATGCCACTTAAGTGTATAAATGTCTGGTGGAGGGCTTTCTAGATGCCAAAAGGATCTCCTTAACATCTTGGGTAAGGTCAAAGCCTTGTAAAGCTATGTTCTCAGCAGCCAAGCTGTGAGGCGGAAAGACTGTGGATTGGGATGGAGTAGTGAGCTGTTGTCCTGGGAGAGGAAATCCGGCGCACGTTCCAATTTCAGAGGATGAGTCTGAGCCAGATGTAGTAGCAGCAGAAACCACGGTTGCCACGGCAAGTATGGGAAGGAATGCATAAAGCAGATCCTGACCCCAGTGTAGATGGAAGGTATCCACTTGTTGGTTGGTGGATGTAGAGTTCTTGTGCAGAAGCGAGGAAGCTTGGCATTTTGCAGAGTCGTGAACAGATCTATGTCTGGAGTTCCCCAGATCTGGAAGATGTAGGACGTTGTGTTCGGAAGAAGAGACCATTTGTGAGGAAGAAAGATGTGATTCAGTCTGTCTGCCAAGACAATGGACTCCCCGGGGAGGTATAATGCTTGAAGATTTATCTGATGAGCAATGGTAAAGGACAGAGGTGTATCGTCCCCTCATAGAGGGCCCAAGAGCCTGTTCCTCCCTGCTTCTTCACATAGAACATGGCAACCTGATTGTCCGTCCTGACTAGGACCTGTTGTGCTATGAGGTGGTGTTGGAACACTCGGGTGGCATTGGAGAGAGCCCAAAGTTCCAGTAGATTGATCTGGAGTTGACTCTTGTGCTGTTTGGAGCCCCTGTGTAGTCAGGATGCCCAGATGGGCTCCCTAACACAGCTTGGAAGCATCTGTCATCAGGGTGCACTGATGAGGCATCTAAAAAGGTGACCCTACGAGCAGGTTTTATGGAGAACACCACTACTGAAGGGATGTGGTTAGACAGTCAGTGACTTGCATCCTGTCCCGGAGATGGCCTGAGGTCTTCCACTGGGAAGCAACAGTCCACTGGGCTGTCTGCATATGTAGTCAGGCATATGGAACTACATGTACTGTAGAAGCCATGTGCCAAAGAGCTGCAGCATCTCTCAGGCTGTCAAATCTCGTAAGAGCATCTGGGATGCTAGTTCGACTAGACAGGCACAATGGAGTTGGGGCAGAAACGCACTGGACTGTTGAGTGTCTAGTAGGGCTCCGATAAATTCTAGTTTGTGAGTTGGAACAAACTGGGATTTTGGGAAGTTTATTACAAATCCGAAATGTTGTAGTACCTTGATGGTATGATGCAAGGAAAGTAGTACATCTTGGGAGATGTCTGAATTTATTAGCTAGTCATCCAAGTAAGAAGATGAATATCCCCAGAGTTCTTAGATATGTGGCCACGACCGCCATGCATTTTGTGAAGACTCTTGGGGCAGAGGCGAGTCCAAAGGGAAGGACTCTGTATTGATGTTTTCCCTGAAGGTGAAGCACAGATACTTCCTATGTCCTGGATGGATGAGGATATGTGTATACGCTTCTTTTAGGTCTAGAGAACAGAGTCAGTCCTGAATCTGGAGGTTGGGAAGACGAGTCCCGAGAGAGATCTTGAACTTTTCATGGACTAGAAACTTGAGGTCTGAGGTCCAGAATGGACCTGTACCCTCGGGTTTTTCTTTGGAATGAGAAAGTAGGGAGAGTAGAAGCCCACTCCCTGTTGGGACATTTTTTATGGTTCCCTGAGACAGAAGAGAGGACACCTCGTCCTGTAGGACAGCAGTGAGTAGGGGTTGCGTTTGATATTCCCCCTTGAATGTGGAGGGGGGTAGAGTTTGCAGATAAAGGCTGTACCCCTCCTGAACTATGGTGAGCGTCCATTGCTCTGAGGTGCCATCTGGGGGCATAGTGACACACTCTGCCTGCCTATTTGGAGGGTTTTGGGCACCTCCAGAAGCAGGGTGGCAATGTTCTCTAGGAAAGACCAGGCATAAGCTATGGCTGCGGAGCTGGTCGAGATTTAGCCACCTGTGACTTCTTTTGTTTAGGAGGCTGTTGCTTCTTCTGTGAGGCTTGACTCTGATACTGAGAAGTAAGAGGATAGAAAAAGAAGAATCTCTTCTTATTGTAGAAAGGAAAAAGACTCCTGCAAAGAAGTCTAACAGGGCCAGCAGTTACTCTGGAGAGTCTCTTTAGAGTACTATTTTCTGACTCTAATTGAGAGGCCTTATCTTACCAGTCTTTACCAAAGAGGTTTTCCTCTGTGCAAGGAAATGTTGCCCAGCTTATCCTGAACTCACTGTTCAAAATCAGAGGTCTGAAGCCATGTAACATGACGTGCTCCGACACTAAATGCTGAGGCCCTGCTTGTGTACTCAAAAGCATCAAAGGTAGCTCTACTGACAAACTCTGATACATTTTGGCTATGATTAACTAGGGCGAGATAATCTGCCTGTTTGTCATTCGGGAAGAGAAGGGCAAAAGACTCGAGATTCTTGGAAACCTCCTTCAGGAACATTCCCATATAGAATATATAGGAGTTAATCCTAGCTGAAAGCACTGATGCTTGGAAACATCGATGCCCAAAGGCATTGAGGGTTCTTGATTCCGTACCCGGAGGGTTGGAGGAGTGAGTCTTCAAGCTTTTGATTTGGCACAAAGCCGATTCCACCACCTTGGAGTGGTGGGGAAGTTGTGGCTTTTGGAAGCCAGGACTCTCCGGTACACAATCCATGGTATTGAGATGTCTACCGTGGGGTGAGAGGCGCCTCCCACATACAGAGCATAAGTTCATGAAGGATGTGGTGCACCGGTAAGGTGGCTGCTTCCTTAGGTGCTGTTGGGTATTGGAGGATCTCTAATTCCTCTGCCCTTGGCTCCTTCTCGGATATCACTGTGATAGACACACCTTTAGCCAGGTCTCAAATGAATTCCTGGAAGGACATGTCCTCCGGCGACAACATGTACCGCAGTTGAGGCGGGAAAGGGTGTGAAGGAAGGTCCCGGGGCCCCCTTGAATCGAGTAACTCCACATCTGAATCATGGGAATCTGAATCGGAGGACTCGAAGTATCGATGGGAATGGTACTCAGCTAGATGACGGTACCAATGTACCGGCCTTTGAGCGCCTAGGGCCTGGCACCAGAAAGAATTTCCAGGGAGAGCATGAGTGGGAGCGATATTGATGTCGTACCAAGAACAGATGCCGAGGCTGCCAATGATTGGCCATCAGTGACGGGTATTTGCGCTACCGTCCCAGAGCATGGCCAGCTTTGCCTATTTTATTTGGAGTTCTTTTCTCCCTTTTTTTGATTTTTATTTATTTGTAAACCGCTCTGATGTTTGAAGAATGGTATGGAAAGCTCTCCAGAGGTCAAGGCCTCAGGAGCATCCTGGAGCCTCTCAATGGCTTTGGAGGACAGAGCCTCCCACTGGGGCTGTTTAGCAAGCCAATCTGCCTCAGAGGCAATCCCCAAGGGATCTCAGTGCTTTGGGCAAGATCTTCCATGGAGGTGCCTGCAGACTTTGATGTGGCCTTGTGCTTGGGCTTCGAGGATACCTGATATCCATGAGAGGATGATATGGCCCTCAATGACGTGGATGCCAACAATACTCATCTGACACAAAGAGTGCTCCTAATTTAGAAGCTCTGTTCTGTAGGCCTCTCTGTGTCATTTTCTGGCAAAGGGAACAGTTCTTTGGTTGGTGGTCTGGGCTGAGGCATTTTAGACACCTGTCATGCATGTCAGTTGCTGAGATGGTGCTGGTACACTTAGTGCATTTTTTTTGAAACCACTAGTTGGTATCTCCATACCTTCTATGTATGAAGAGTATGGTAGGCTTAAGGCCTAAAAGGGGTGTTTATGCCCAAGTAAGTTTTTTTGTTAGAGAAAATAAAGAAAGAAAAGGATAAGAGAACCACGCTGTCCTAGACGGTGCCGGTGTCGACAGGAAGGCAGAGGCACTATCCACAAAAAGATTTTTCTGCGGTGACAGGATTTGCTTCCTGCTGGCTACTACTACTGAGAATTCGCATAGCGCTACAAGACATATGCAGTACTGCAAAGACATGTAAGAGAGACAGTCCATGCTCATCAGAGCTTACAATCTAGTCAAGACAGACAACACAGTAAGTGTAGACAGGGATACATCTAGGGAGAACGGTAAGGAAACACAAAGGAGATCAGGTGAGTCAAGATCTGAAAGTAGCAGCGAAGAGGTGAGCTTTCAGCCTGGATTTGAAAAGGGCCAGAGAAGGCGCCTGACATACAGACTCACATAGTTGGTTCAAGGCATACGGAGCAGTAAAGTGAAAGGAGCAAAGTCTGTAGTTAGCAATAGAAGAGAAGGGCACAGATAGAAGCAATTTGCCAGAAGAGCGGAGCTTCCGGGGAGGGAGTGTAAGGAGGTATAAGAGAGGAAAGGTAGTGAGGAGCTGCAGAGTGAATACACCTATAGGTCAGCAGGAAAAGTTTGAAATGGATGTGGAAACAGATAGGGAGCTAATGAAGTGACTTAAGAAGAGGAGTAATATGAGCGTGACGAGGCTGGTGGATGATTAGCCGTGCAGCAGAGTGTTAACAGACTGAAGGAGAGAGAGATGATTCAGCGGGAGACCAGCAAGGAGTAGGTTGCAATAGTCAAGACCAGAGGTGAATCAAGAGTGGATAAGTGTCTTAGTAGTGTGTTCAGAAAGGAATGGGCAGATTTTGATGATGTTATACAGAAAGAAACGGCAGGTCCTAGCTATCAGTTGGATGGTGTGTGGAGAAGGAGAGAGGAAGCTACAGCCTCATCAGCACTCAGATGACACAGTGGAAGAGAGAGCCAAAGGGTCAACAGAATGAAGATTTCTAAAGAGATTGGAGACAGGGCAAGGTTGAAGCGGTTGGTGATTAAGAGTGAAGCTTAGCAGATGATGGTCAGATAAGGGAAGAACAGAGGTACAGAGGTTTGAGAGTAAACAATTAGAAAAGAATACAAGGTCAAGGCAGTGGCCATGCTGGTGAGTGGGGGCAGTAGAGCAAAGCGGGAGGTTGAATGAGGAGGTAAGGGAAAGGAGCTTTAAAGCATAAGGATCAGAGGGGCTGTCAACACAAATGTTAAAATCCACGAGAATAAGAGTTGGGGAAGAGGAATCGAGAAACGCCACGAGTCAGTCAGTGAGAAAGGTAGAGGTGGACTTATCAGGAGGTTGATAAACAGCAGCTACCAGAGAGAAAGTGGAGTGAAAAGGAGGATGGAGTGGACTTCAAAGGAGGAAAAGTAGTGAGACTGAGGCAGTAGGAGGGGTTGGAATTGGCAGGAAGGAGAAAGTAGAAGCCCAACCATGGCCAGTGGGACGAGGCATGTGGGAGAACTGATAATCGCCATAACAGAGAGCAACGACTGGCAGTGTCTTCTGGGAGGAGCCAGGTCTCAGAGCAAGAAGGTGGTTCCACAGAAAACGAAGAACTCAGAAGAGGGAGTTGGGAAGGCAGTTGCGCAGGTGCAGTGGAGTGCTCCCAAAAACTTTCCAATTGGCTGCTGGGGAGTGTTCCCACGCGGGCTCCGTTGGTACAGATGTCACCCATATATGAAGACTACATTCCTGCTTGTTCCTGGAGATCATAAATTTATACAATAAATGAGTGAGGATATAGCAATGAGTTAAGAATTATATGACACTGGTCCAATGTAATAGTTAACAGCAATCAACAGACCACCAATCAATATGAACAACTTGGAACTTATATACAGTAAGAGGGGCAGGCAATAGGATAATATTCAGTTTGGAAATGGTCTGGTACAATGTGGGCTGAATTTGTGAGGGTTTGAAGGATGGTATTGGCATTTACACCTTGCACATGTCAATCTCACTCACTGGGGCTGTCTACCTTTGGCATCTCTAGTTTGTACAATGGAAGGTAAAACCCCACTGCTCTAACCACTAGGCTACTGCACGTCACAGCATGTGCTAACACAGTCCTCAGGCTTGCTGATAATGTGCTACTGCTGTCGCACCCAGAACTAGGCACTGCAATTTTCCCCAGGCTGCTTCTGCAGAGTTAAAGTAAGAATGTGTATATTTAGGGGGGTGGATCATGGAAAAGGTGATGGTCTCTCGGGGGGGGGGGGGGAGGGGGAATGGTTTTTAAAAAACAGTTAATAGTGGGTCCATAGACCCACAAACTTGCATTTGCCTAGGACCCCATACAATGTTAATAAGGCCCTGGTCATATAGGTGTAAATGCCAACAAGGTAATTTTCCTGGACATACATATATTACCTTTCTAAAGTATGAAAGACATTTATATGTTTATGTTTATTTTGTTGCTTGATAAAGCGTAGTTACTTACCTGTAACAGGTGATCTCCAGGAACAGCAGGAATTTAGTCTTCAAACATGAGTATCGTCAGTACCGATGGAGCCTGCGTGGGAATGCTCCCCAGCGTCCAATAGGAAAGCTTTTGGGAGCATCCCACAGTGCCTGCGTGCTGCCTTCCTGCCTTTCCCAACTGTCCCTCTCCAGTTGAGTTTATAGCTGAGGCAAAAGAGAGGGAAAGAGAAAGAGAGATACAACTCCTAGGGTAGGTGGGTGGGTTGTGAAGACTAAATTCCTGCTGTTCCCGGAGATCACCTGTTACAGGTGAGTAACTATGCTATCTCCAGGAACAAGCAGGAATGTAGTCTTTACATATGGGGACTCCCTAGCTGCAGATGCCAGGGAGAAGACCCCAGAAGTTATGTGCCCTTGTGAAAGGGTTCCACTTCCCCCCATGGATCTCTGGCATCCTACCAGGGATGGTGGGTAGGAGTAGGTTAAGTATGGAACAGGTGTTGAAGAACAGTCGGACCAAACAAGGCATCATGGCAGGAGTCCTTATCTAAGCAGTAATGGGTTGTGAAGGTATGAACCGAAGCCCATGTAGCTGCTCGGCAGATGTCGTCGATAGACACAGAGTAAAGATGAGCCACAGAGGCTGCCTTGGCTCTCACATTGTGAGCTGTGACATGGCCTTCCAGAGGAAGGTTTTTACTCTCATAGGCAAAAGATATACACTGTGCAATCCAGTTGGACAGTGTTCTTTTGGAGACTGGAAGTCCCAAATGACTAGGATCAAAAGCAACAAAGAGTTGAGAGGACTTCCTAGGTTGATGTGTCCATTGTAAGTAAAAGGCTAGAGCCCTTTTACAAACCAAAGTATGAAGATTCCTTTCTGCATTTGAGGCATGAGGTCTTGGGAAGAATACAGGAAGGTAAACCGCTTGGTTTAAATGAAAATGTGACACCACCTTTGGCATAAAATGTGGATGAGTCCTAAGGACTACCGTATCGTGATGGAACCTTGTATAAGGAGGATCAGCCACCAATGCTTGCAATTCACTAAAGCGACGTGCTGATGTAATTGCAATAAGAAAGATGACCTTCCAGGAAAGGAATTTCAAAGAGGTAGTGGCTAATGGTTCAAAAGGCGGTTTCATAAGCTGCCCAAGAACCACATTTAAGTCCCATGCCACCGGTGGTGGCTTAATGGGAGGACTAGTTAAAAGAAGGCCTCTCATAAATCTTGCTATGAGATGAAATAGGTTGCCCATTAAGAGGCTTGAAAGAAGCTGCAATAGCACTCAAATGAACTCTCACTGAATTGGTCTTAAGCCCTGCATTAGACAAATGAAGTAGATACTCCAGTAATGATTCCAGAGGTATCGCAAGCGGGTTAAGACCCTTCTGCGAGCACTATTTGGTAAACCTTTTCCACTTGAATGCATAAGAGCGTCTTGTGGAAGGTTTCACCCTTCTGCGAGCACTATATGGTAAACCTTTTCCACTTGAATGCATAAGAGCATCTTGTGGAAGGTTTCCTGGAAACATGAAGGATATCCTTTACCGTGAAGTTCTAGGCTTTCAGTAACCAGGCCCCGAGATAGAGAGACTGGGGAATGGGATGCCATAGCATCCCGTCCTCCTGAGAAAGGAGATCTGGAGCAGGTCCTAACTCCAGAGGCGGAGCTTGAGAGAGATGTAGGAGCAGAGGGTACCACATTTGCCGTGGCCAATGTGGAGCTATGAGAATATGACCTCTGTCTCTCTGAAGCTTGAACAGGGTTTTGGAAATTAGGGGAATGGGTGGAAAAGCATACAGAAGTCCTGGCCCCAATGGAGAAGGAAAGCATCCCTGGCCTGACAACCCTGAGCCGGAATTCTGGAACAGAACCGGGGAAGTTTGGCATTCAGTGGACTTGCGAAGAGGTCTATGTCCGGGGTTCCCCAAATTTGGAAACCTTTGGCCACCTGGTCCGCATGGAGAGAGACCATTCGTGTGGAAGCAGAACTCGACTGAGTCAGTCTGCCCAAGAGTTTTGAATGCCTGGAAGATACACCGCAAGGAGATGAATCTGATGCTCTCTGGCGAGGGCCCATAGTCGCAAAGCTTCATTGCATAGCGACAGAGCCTGTTCCACCCTGCTTGTTCACACAGAACATGGCTACTTCATTGTCCGTTTGAACTAGGATTGTCTTGTAGCTGAGTTGGGTATGGAATACTCGAAGAGCAAGGAAAATTGCTCTGAGTTCCAGGAGATTGATGTGTAGATAGACCTCCTGTGGAGTCCAGGTACCCTGGGTAGAGAGGCCTTGCAGGTGGGCTCCCCAACCCACCTGTGAAGCATCTGTTAGAGTGGCTTGGTGCTGGGTCGCTGCTGTTAGTAGGCCGAGCTCTCCTCCCTTCTGCTGCACCAGCGCCTTCACTTGGTGCTTGTGTGATCACCCCTCAACATCAAAGACAAACCCAAATCTTTCCTCATCTTTGGGTGAAGATCGATCCATGGCCAATGCTCCAGGACACTATGGGTGCTTGGCTCTGATTGGGCCCGAGAGCTTCTCTATACCAGTATCCGATGCAGCCTTGGAAGCCAGAGACCGGTGCCATCTTCCGAAGATGGTGGATCGGATTTCTGAATGCAAAAAACGGATTTGCATTGTTTTTCAAGACCTGAGTCCTCTATGTCATCTGCAAACACAAATTACAAGATGGCAGCTGATGATCGGGTCCCAAGCACTGTAGGC
The DNA here is from genome assembly GCA_033557465.1 of Ichthyophis bannanicus. Taxonomy (NCBI): domain Eukaryota; kingdom Metazoa; phylum Chordata; class Amphibia; order Gymnophiona; family Ichthyophiidae; genus Ichthyophis; species Ichthyophis bannanicus. The sequence goes on along the minus strand of CM066047.1, from coordinate 33,678,442 downwards.
ACCAACTATGTGTATCCATGGCAGATAAGGTCCTAGTACACTGTGAACACTTCTTGAACCCGTTGGCAGGATTCTAGGACATATCGTTCAGGAAAACAGCTGAAGCAAAATCAAATAACTTGATTTTAGAATGAGGCCCAACCAAAGCATCGGTGGTTTGTGCAAAGGTGTGGCAAGAATAAAATATAACAGAAGGAGAAAAACAAAAGGGAAAAGAGAAGCACGACAGCAGGCGATTAGGCAAAAAACCTGAAGTGCAGGGGAGAAAGAAGAGTTTACCAAGTAGAGGGTGACTAGATTGTGTCTGTGGGGGCTCTATGGAAAACAAAACATTGGGCACCACCGAGACAGACAGGAAGGAGGCACACAGGCGTGGTGGAGCCTCCCAAAAGCTTCCAATAGAAACTAGGGAACGTTCCCACACAGGGAACATAAAAAATGTCATACTAAGTCAGACCAAGGTCTATCAAGCCCAGTATTGTTTTTCCAACAGTGGCCAATCCAGGTCACAAGTACCTGGCAGGTTCCCAAAAAGGTACAAAGGTCCCATTAAAGCTTATCCTGGGGTAAGCAATGGATTTCCTGGGTCCTCTAACAATGGTTTAGGGACCTTTCCTCGAGCAACTTGTCCAACCTTTTTTTTAAACCCAGCTACACTAACAGCTTTTACTACATCCTCCTGTAACGTATTTCCAGAGTTTGATTATGCATCAAGTGAAAAAAATATTCTCTTATTAGTCTTAAATGGATTACACATTGTAGCTTCATTACGTATCCCCTAGTTTTTCTACTTTTTGATGGCATAAACAACCGATCTACATTTATCTTCTCCTCAGCCCTGGCTCTCCCCTAATGCCCGCTTTCTGCGCTCTTGTGCCTGCTCTGCTGAGCGTGCCTGGCTCAAATCCCGCTCTTATCCTGACTTTCTCCACTTTAAATTCATGCTCTCCTCCTTCCAATCAGCCATTGCGCTTTTCAAACAAATTTACTTCCTCAATCTGACTCTTTCCTCTAATCCTCGTCGTCTCTTTAGCACACTCAATTCTCTCCTCAGAGTGCCTCCACCCCTGATTCCTCCCTCCCTTTCTGCCCAAACCTTGGCTACTACTTCCATGACAAAATCCAAACAATCACCCTCCAGTTCCCCTCCTCCTCCCCCCCCCCCATTTCCCATTTCTCCCCTCCCCAAACTTTTGCTACCCTTTCTTCCTTCCCTATGGTCTCTGACGAGGAAACGTCGCTCCTTCTCTCTTCCTCCAAACCTACTACCTGCTCTTCTGACCCCTTCCCCACCCACCTCCTTAGATCCATCTTTTCATCACTCGTCCCTTCTATTTCTCATATTCCTAACCTCTCTCTCTCCACTGCAACCTTCCCTTCTGTTTTCAAGCATGCTGTGGTTACACCCCTCCTCAAAAAACCTTCACTTGATCCCACTTGTCCTAACTATCGTCCCATCTCTCTCCTTCCTTTTGTCTCTAAACTACTTGAGCGTGCAGTCTATCACCGTTGTCTTGATTTCCTCTCCTCTCATACCCTCTTGGATCCTTTACAATCCGGCTTCCGTCCCCTACACTCCACTGAAACCGCTCTTACTAAGGTCTCGAATGATTTGTTTTTGGCAAAGTCCAAAGGCTTTTCTCATTCTTCTTGATCTCTCTGCTGCCTTCAACTCTGTTGATCATAACCTTCTTACCACCACCCTATCCTCACTTGGATTCAAAGACTCTGTACTATCTTGGTTCTCTTCCTATCTATCCCACTGCTCTTTCAGTGTGTGCTTCGATGGCTGCTCCTCCTCTTCAACCCCACTACCTGTAGGAGTTCCTCAGGGTTCCGTCTTAGGTCCACTTCTCTTCTCTCTCTATACCCAATCCCTTGGCACCCTTATCTCTTCCCATGGCTTTCACTATCATCTCTATGCCAACGACTCTCAAATCTATCTTTCTGCACCTGTTATCTCTCCTGATATCCAGTCTAAGATCTCACTCTGCCTCTCTGACATTGCTGCCTGGATGTCCCACCGCCGCTTAAAACTGAACATGGCCAAAACTGAGCTTCTTATCTTTCCCCCGAATGCTTCCCCTCCTCTTTCCCCTTTCTCTCTCTCTGTTGATAACTCTGTACTCCTCCCTGTTTCTTCAGCACGTAACCTTGGTGTTATCTTTGATTCCTCTCTCTCTTTCTCTTCACATATCCAGCTCATTGCTAAAACTTGTTTCTTTCCATACAATATTTCCAAAATTCGCTCCTTCCTTTCTGTTGACACCACTAAATTGATTGTCCATTCCTTAATCACCTCCTGTCTTGATTATTGTAATATTCTCCTTGCCGGCCTCCCTGCAAGCCACCTCTTCCCTCTTCAGTCAATTCAACATTCCGCTGCTCAACTCATTTTCCGCCAGTCTCGTTTTTCCCACATCACATCACTCCTCTCCTCATGTCACGTCATTGGCTTTCCATCCGTCTCCATATCCAATTTAAACTTCTCCTCCTGACCTATAAATGTATTCACTCTTCTGCGCACCCCCCCAGTACCTTTCATCTCTCATCTCTCCTTGCACCCCCTCTCGGTTGCTTCGCTCTTCTAATAGTCTTTGTTTATCTGTGCCCTTTACTCGTACTGCCAATTCCAGACTTTGCTCCTTCCAACTGGCAGCACCCTTTGCTTGGAATAGTCTTCCTATCTCTGTGCGTCAGGTGTCCTCCCTGGCCATTTTCAAGTCCAGACTAAAATCCCATCTCTTCACTATTGCTTTCCGTTCCTGTCTTACCCTATCTTGATCTCTATATCAACATTTGCTTACTTTGTCCTGTAAATTTTTGTTATTTATATTATGTAACTTATTTTGTTTTCTGTCTTATTAGATTGTGAGCTCTGATGAGTAGGGACTGTTTCTCTTCTATGTTTGTACAGCGCTTTGTATGTTGCGGCGCTTTATAAGTCTTTAATAATAATAATACCTGTTTCACTCCATTCATTAATTTATAGACTTCTATCATATCTCCCCTCAACCATCCGTTTTCCAAGTTGAAGAGCCCTAACCTATTAAGCCTTTCCTCTTAGGGGTATCCTTCCATCCCCCTTTACCATTTTGGTCGCTCTTCTCTGTACCTTTTCTAATTCTGTTATATCCTTTTTAAGATATGGTGACGAGAATTGCACAGAATACACAAGGTGCAGTCTCACCACGGAATGATACAGAGGCTTTATAATACTCATACGTGAGGATTCATTCCTGCCTGTCCATGGAGAACACCTTTTCTAAAATCCCTACTTATACCGATATGCTGATTTACACTTGTAAATGGCAGCTAATCCTTCTAATATCACATCTGTAGTCTATATATAAATGGCTAGCAGGCCTGCATTCAGGCACAGGCAACAGACTACTGCGACAACTGCTTAGGGTGGCAAAATTTGAAGTTGCCAAATACTCAGTGGGCAAAGGGGAGCCTGTTCTGGCCTACTTCAGGTCTATCTGCATATTCTGCTTTGAAGGGGAGCCACTGTGGCACTATTATGATGGCTCACCTATCTCTGGGATCTCTGACACACATCTATCCCCCTGGGATCTGCTGTGTGGGTCTTCTCTCCAGGTGCTAAAATCTTAAATCTAGCCCCGATTGTTAGTTAAGTAAAGTACGGTGTTCATTTCTGTCAGGACAGTGGTGTCAGACCTTATTTTGATGTTGGGCTGCATAAGAGAAAAATGAAGATTATGCAAGCTGACATGGAGGAAGGGGTTGAGCAGCAGGCATATGCATATATTTACATATATTTTAAAAAAGTAAAAAATATTTGCTTAAAGGTTTCATTTGCATTCAGTTAATTTATATGGCCCTCTTGCTTCCTTCCCAGGTCTTTCCAGAAACACCATGCTGACAGAATAGCTAGCCTCAGTCACACACACACAGAACATAGAAAGACCCTCACCATGGATTGACTTACCACAAACAAAAATCAAACTGAAGCCTCAAGAATCCATACTCTGCATACACCAGAGAAAAAGAAAAACACATTTCCTCCTGTACTGTGCAAAATAAAGGTAGCAGACGTGCACTCCAAAAACGGACACATCGCAATCATTTAACTGAAAATACAGTTTTTTTCTGCCTTTGCTTGGCCATTTTATTTTTCTAAACATGTTGATGCCAGTCTGTTTTCTGCTTTATTTATTAATTTATTTAACAGTTTTTATATACTGTCTTTCTGCGAATCAAGACGGTTTACAGATAACATAACAATGCAGTGTGTTTCAACTGCTTACATTGAAAATGGATATGTATAAGTGTGGAAAAGGGCCAGCTAGGCCAGGCTTGAAAACCAAATTGGATATGATCAGGGAATTGGACGAATCAGCTGCTGATGCACTAACTTATGCCACAATGGTTCACCCATAACAGAACTTTTTACAATGATCAACTATTTACATGGATTTGCAATATTATAATATCAACTATTTACATCGCTTTGTACAGGTTACAGAGGGGTGGTTAGAAAGTGAGGTGTCTCGGATAAGGAGGGGAATTGGATTCGAGGATGGGTTGTCGGGTGTGGGCTATGGTGGTAGGGAAAAATGTTCTAGGGACGGACGGTGTGGCGCAGTGCTGTCACTGTTGCCATCGCAATCTCCTCAGGACTATATTTAATAGTGCAGGTGTGACCAGCTGTGACCATGTTGGGTTTCAGCAAAGTCCCCTCCAGGTAGATGTGGTGGTCACTAAGGGCCTTGTACACGGCAGCCAGAACCTTTTCAGTCACATACTGGCATCGTTTCAGGTCATGCTCACCATCTGGCAGAATTTCTGGCTCGACAATGGGCACAATACTGTTCTGCTGGCAGATGCTAGCATAGCAGGCCAGTACATTAGCATTCTCCATAATGGCAAGTGAGGAGGGTGTGTTCTCACTAATCTTCAATACACAACGCCACTTAGCAAAATCAGCTCCATCTTTTTTGTACTGGGCACAGCGTTCAGATAATCCATCCAGACCTTGAGTTGTGGTTTCACCATCTGTTCCGGCTAGAGGAACAACTCCTTTGTCTACCTTGATTCCTACAACAATGCCCTTGTCCTTGATCACTTTCACAAATGAGGTCCCACAGTCTCCTTTCTGATACATAGTTTCATGGAAGATGACACCACCACCAATGCATTTCTTGACTCGGTCATCAGCACTGAAGATTTGGCGGTACAGGCGTCTGTTCTCATCCGTGTTCTCCACGCCAATATGACTCAGCCGCTTAGCCATGCTCCCCACAGATTCATCGGCAGCAAGGATCCCTTTCCCTGGGGCAACAATCTGTTGGGCGATATCTGCCAACTCCTTCTGCTTTGCAGAGAGCGCTGGGTACTCATGTGGCATCTTTCCTCTGAAGTCCCAGCCTTTACCAGCAGGAAATGCTGCTTTCCGGTTTTCTCTTTCGAGGGTCTCCTGTCCATTTCACATTTCTTTTCTTTCCTGTCTTTTTCACTATTTCTTCTTATTCTCTAGTCTTTCAGCAAGTCTCCCCCTCTCTGCCCCTCCCTATTCAACGTATCCTCTTTCTATCCCCCTCCATCCATCATCTCCCTTCTCTCTTCCATTCATCGTGATCCATCTCTGCTTTATCCTCCCTTCCCCCAGGTCTGTCCTCATTACTCTAATATCCTAGTATCTGCCTTCCTGCCTTCCTCCCGGTTCATCAGTTCCCTTACCCTGCACCCTTCCTGCTGCCATTCTCTGGTACAAGCAGCAACGGCAGCAACAAAACAAGAGGAGAACATGGTACTTTGAGCTTGTGTATGCACTGAAAGCCCCACAGCCTTCCTCTTTCTAAGAGTGGGAAAAGAACTTTCTGCACATGCACAGGCTCAAAGGCCCCGTTGCTCTCCTACTGTTTTATCGGCACTGATACATGTCTGGGGAAGTCACGACGAATGGGGTGTGGGAGTGATCCAACGGAGGTAGATCCTATGAGCCAGATGAAGAGACTCATTGGGCCTGAAATGGCCTCTAGGCCTCATGTTTGACACCCTTGTGTTAGGAGAATCATTTTGATTAATTATGGGGCTTACTTTACATATGGCGTTCTATGGCAGCCTCACTTCTCTTCAAGGCAACATTTTTGTTTCTTTACAATTTGCTACGAGAGATTTGTACAACATGCAATAAGACGTTTACTGTATGGCTGGCCAACTTGGTGGCTCTATGGCAGTGCTGCAAGCTGCCATGTGGGGGACCTACGCTTGATGCAGAGGCAGCATTCGCGGTTCCTGAGTGTGCAGGAATCTCTCTCACTGCTGTTAGGATACCACACCTCTGTACTGGCACCAACTGACAAAAATCCTGCTGCTGGACTACACTGCTGACCTCATGCCGCAATTCTTTGGTCAGAACCTAGCTATGTGTTGAGGGCTGGAGTCTGCAGCCCTATTGGCAGCCGCAGAATTACAGGAAACTGAGGGAGTGGGGGAGAGGAAAGGGGAACAAAACACAGTGCTTTAGTTACCTTCCTCAGGACTTTGCAAATTGTTCTGGAAGAGAGTAGATCGATTGTTTACCTTATCAGAATATAGAAAGACTAGGGGACATGCAATGAAGCTACAGAGTAAACTATTTAAGACTAATAAAAGAAAATATTTTTTCACTCAACGTGTAATCAAACTCTGGAATTTGTTACCGGAGGATGTAGTAAAGGCTGTTAGTGTAGCTGGGTTTAAAAAAGGTTTGGACAAGTTCCTGGAGGAAAGGTCCATAAACCATTATTAAGAAGTGACCGAAGATATCAATGCTTGAACCAATACAAGCATTGTGGAACCTGTGTCCCTTGGGGAAACTGCTAGGTACATATGACCTAGATTGGCCACTATTGGAAACAGAATACTGGGCTTGATGGACCTTGGTTTGACCCAGTATGGCATATCTTATGTTCTTATGTTTAAAAGAAAGGCAATCTCTGAATACATCTTGCAGGATGCATTTCATGTTACTATGTTATTAGCACGGCTCCTGGTTTTCTGTAACAGATTTTTCAGGATTCTGTACCAAATAAGTGTGCAAATTGTGGCAATACAGCACAATTTCCTACATTTGTATAAATTAAAAAATAAATGATTATGAAAACGTTATAAAAAATCATTTTCTGGCATATTTTTGTGTTCATTCTCCCCTTGTCTCCATTTCTCGTTTCCTCTGCTTTCCTCCCAATCCTCTCCATTCACTCACATGTGCATACTCCCTCCTACCTCTTACTTATCGTCTCTTGCCATCCTGACTTGCTCTCCCTTGCCCTGTACTCTTTCATCCCCTCACTTGCCCTCTCACCACCGCTTATCTGTTGCAAGAGAACATTGGCAGTACTATGCTTTAACTTTCTTCCAGACCCACACTATCATGCTTTGAACGGTGCAGTTTAAAATGGGACAGTCCAGATTTGGAAAGTAACAAGAGGATGCTGCCAGGATCGCTTTGGTGGAGGGAGACACAGGGCTGCCGCCGCTTTGGCTCTTCATCTCCAGATCGTGTGGCTCTTCCCACAGCATCGCAGGAGGCTAGGGCTGGGGGCCCTATTAGATTGTTATAGTGCAGGAATTGTACAATTGCTATTTTGAAAACGTGGGCACATCTCAATCTGTACATCTGACCAACCATTTATAAGTATGAGCATGCTTTTAACAGGTTGACTTTGTAGCGGATTTTCTAGAGAAACTACCTGAAGTGTTTCTCTTTAAAACTTAAATAAATGGCATGGAAAAAAGGCACACATACTATGAACTATGGGCCATAGGAAGGGAGACAAATAGCACACATTTGAAAATTCCATATATGCACACCATTTTACTCCCTCAGCAAACACACTTTTGAGAATACCTTTTACTAACCCAGCTGAAAATATGGGTGCAGAGGAAGTCTGCATGTTCTTTTAGCCAGAAAAAGGCAATTTTCAGCCAAGCCAATTTATCTTGGTAAATGTCTTTGAAAATTGCTCTCAGTATGTTTAATGATATTTGCCCTTATAGAACAGTTGCTGTACTTGTATGGGGACTCACTTTCCCTTTGGAAGAAAAAGGATGGATAATGCAAGTCAGAGTTCAGTCTTTTGGATTGGCAGAATCTAAATTTTTGTTCAATAAAAATAAATGCATGCCAGTTCTAACATAAATCAAGAGGCTCCCGGCTACTGCATTCATCTTGACTGAAATAGAACATCAAGGGCAGAATCGGTCCTGGGGCATGATGGGGCAATAAAATGTTAATAATAATAATTGGGTGACAGACTTCCGGTTTGGTAATGAGCTGACCGGCAGCGTGCTGATCAGCTCCGGGTCTCATACCCCACCAACAGCCTTAATCTTCTAATTTATCGAGGTTGAATGCCCTCCATCCCGCCCAGGGGGACCAAGGAGAGTGGGCAGCGTACCCTAGTGTCTTCTCCGAGCAGCGGGGTGCCTCAGATGGCTGCGAAACCCTCCCGTAAGACACGCGCTCCAGACCCTAAGATGGCGGAGGGGGCGCCTCGGAGCCCTGGGTCGGAGGGGGACCAGGGCATGGTGGATGAAGTGAGCGCGGCGGTGGCACGGGCCATGGACGGCCGGTTCCGGGAGCTGGGGGCACAGATACAATCGGTGGCCCAGAGCATCACAGATTTCACTGACCGCATGGAGCACGCTGAAACCCGGATTTCTGGTCTGGAGGATGAGCAGCACTCCCTCGTGGCCCGGGTGCAGACCTTGGAGGAGACGGTGAAGATACAGGGGCAGAAGCTGGACGATCTTGAAAATCGGGGCCGCAGGAAGAATCTTCGCTTCATTGGCGTCCCCGAAAACATCGCAGATAGTGCTCTCCCAGCGTACCTGCAGAAGTGGATGTCCAAGATCCTGCCCGAAGCTGTGGATCCTTCCATTGCCCTGGAGAGAGTTCACCGATTGGGCCCTAGGCGGGAGCAGGCCCGGCATCCACGTGCAGTCATCGCCCGCTTTTTAGACTACCGCCAAAAGGAGCTGGTTTTGAAGGCGGCCCGCAGGTGTCGGAGGGGATCCGGGGACGCTGAGCCGATATTAGTCTTCCAAGACTACTCAGCGCTGGTCAGCCAACAACGCAAGGCTTTTTCGCCTGTTTGCGCACAACTGGCGGGCAGGGGCCTCCGCTTCTCTCTCCTATACCCAGCCAAGCTGCGTGTCGAGCACCAAGGACAGGCATATCTCTGGGGCACCCCTGAGGAAGCTGGGGCCTTTCTCGACCGCCTTGGGGCGTCAGCAGCAGATTCGTGAATGCTGGATGTCTTACTGGAAGTGAGTAGCACCGGTTGGGGACACGGTTCACTACTTAGGGCTTACCCGCGAAGACTGCATTGTTAAGGACATTCACCGTGGGACTGAGTTTGCAGAGCTGACTTTTTGAGAACTGCCCCGCTGCCTTAGCTGTCAGCCCCCCAGCGGGACCGGTTGAATGGTGTCTGGGGCTGTATAGGGGGTTTCCCCCCCCCTTTTTTTTTTCTCTCTTTTTTCCTTTTTCCCGTTTTCCCTTTTTTTCTCTTTTCTTTTTCTCTTCTTTTACTTTTTCAATTTTATCTTTTTTTTTTAAGCATTATTTTTATTATTACTTTCTTTTTCATTTTTTATTTTTATTCTTAATTTTATTATTATGCTTGCGCTTTTCGGTACCAGTTTCTGTTTTTGTTTATGCTCCTTGGTACCAGATTGGCACTCCAGTGTCTTCTTGAATATTGTACCCCTGCATATTACACCCTTGAATATGGTACTTTTGCATACCTGCTCACATGTTGTTTTGGACTGTTACATGCTCTTTAATGTCGGGTGTTTCATGTGGTATGGTTGCTGGGTATGCCTCTGTGGGGAGGACGCGGCGGGGCTAGATGCGAGCACATTTATCTCGTTTCTGGCTCCCCCGAGTGTTCTATTGACTAAATGCCTGGATTGAGGGGCTGAGGTGTATAGAAACCTATATGTTTTTATTATTTTTTTATTCGCCCTGTACCACTCGTGGCGAGCGTTACCCTCGGGGGGTTTAGGATTCCTCTGGTTCCCGCCACTGAGTATTGAGCACTGGATAGGGGGGGGGGCCTCTGGGGTTTTTTCTTTTGGGGATCTGGAAAGCTTCTTTCCCATACTGGTAGGCACCTAGAGGATCCTCTTTGTTGTTGATTTTTGCTGCTCTTTCGAGGATCACCAGGAGGGAGGTTCAAGGGTGGGGATCGGGGTGGGGGGAGGACTGTACGTGCCTTCTACCCTGACCACCCTCACCCCGGAAACGGCTAAAAGGGGGGGGGGGAGAGATACGGAAGGGCGTTCTGGCGGTTGAGTGGGAGGGAGAGAGTCTTACACATATTAGAGGCTAGGGATGTGCATGTCTGTTGCGGGTGCAGAGGGGGACTTGGGGGGTATGGACCCGCTACCAACAGGAGGTGTCCGACCAGGGTCAGACTGGCCGGGCGAGGTAGGGTTGGAGGTATAGGAGGGATGGGTAGGGGTAGGGGCCCAACGGGGGGAAGGGGTTTGAGTGCTTGGATGGAGGTGGGTAGACTAGGGGTGTGGGGGGTAGGGGAGGGTGGGGGGGGGGTGTGGTGTGCTCTTCGGAGGAGTAGGGGGTTGCTTGAATCGGGGGGAAGGGGGGAGGACTGAGACAAGACATGTGACTGATGCTGTGGATCTGCGTGGGGCGTGCTATTGTAGTGAGTGTGTCTGGCCAGGCCCGCCAGCACGGGATGCTGGTTTGGGGGGGAGGACCCTGGGCTGGGGGGGTTCTCACCACCTTATGAGGGTGAATGATTATACCGAGAGCTACTTCCTTGAATGGTACAATGACTAGTGGTTTGAAAATTGCCTCCTGGAATGTCTGCGGTATAGGCTCCCCCATAAAGAGACATAAATTAGTGCAACAACTTAAGAGAAGGAAGACTGGAATTGCTATGTTACAGGAGACCCATCAGACCGCGGGCGAGCACGCGAAGTTAGGCTCCTGCTATAGGGCTCGGGTGTATGGCGCCCCAGCCGTCGGGAAGAAGCGGGGGGTGGCTATCTTAATAACCCATCAGGTGGGCTGGGTTGAGGAGTCAGTTGATATTGATTCGGACGGCCGGTATGTTCTGATACGGGGACTGCTTGAGGGGATTAAGGTTGTTTTGGGATCTGTGTATGCTCCCAATGCGTATGAGACGGGCTTTTATCATACCTTAGAACGATTAGTAGCGGAGGCTGTTGGCTACCAGGTACTACTGGGCGGGGATTTCAATACAGTTCTGACGGACAGTATGGATAGGTCGCGGCAGGCTGGGGGTAGGGACTGCAGGAGTCAGAGGCGGCTGCTGGGGATCTGCGAAGCGTATCACCTTTTAGATATTTGGAGAGTGTTGCATCCAGGAGAAAGGGAGTATACTCACCTGTCTCGAGCCCACAATACTTGGTCACGCATTGACTACTTTCTGATTTCGGAATCTTTGTTTAACAGAGTGGTAGCCGCGGAGATTGGCCCTTCTGTTATTTCTGATCATGAGATGATTACGCTGGAACTCCGCGGCTGCGCTCCTCTCGGACATCAATTCTGGCGCTATCCTCTGGAACTCAGTGGGGATGCCACATTTGTGGGATACCTTAAGGATCGGTGGAGGGACTATGAGGAACTCAATGACACCCCAGAGACATCTCCGGTTCTTCTCTGGGAGGCGGGCAAGGCGGTCATGCGAGGGGAGATTATTAGCTACTATGGCTCCTTGCGTAAGCGTCGTAACCAAAGAATTCTCTTGTTGGAGCGAGAACTGGGCAGAGCGCGGCAGAGGTCGAGGGTGGACGGCAATGCTACGAATGGTCGCCAATTCAAAGAGACCCAGCGAGAGTTGGAGATGCTCCTCCATCAAAGGGCCCACAAAATCCATGATGTACTACAGATATCAACTGTACCAGCATGGGAATCGGGCAGGGAGGTTACTGTGCTTTGGTGAGACCGGCGGGAGGGGCCCGACATATAGGGGCGATCCACCACCCAGATGGGTCCATCCGCAAAGATACCGCGGAGATCCAACGGATCTTTTCTGATTATTATCAGCAGCTCTATGCCCGGGACAGCGGAGGCGTGGCGGAAGGCCGGGACTTCTTGGCAGGCTGTACCCTACAGACGTTGTCTGAGGATCAAGTGCAGGCCTTGAACATGCCTATTTCCCTGACGGAAGTATTAGACGGGATCCGGAATTTGAAAAACGGAAGAGCTCCCGGTTTGGATGGTCTGAGGGGGGAGTTTTACAAGTCCTTGGGGGAGGTTGTGGCGGCTCCTCTCGCGGGTTACTTTGAGGATTTGGTTGAGAGGGGCGGTTTCCCGTACGAAGCGAACAAGGCGTTGGTTACGGTTCTGCCGAAGCCGGGGAGAGACCCGTTGACACCGGGTTCCTATCGACCCATCTCCCTCCTCAATGTCGACATCAAGATCTTAGCTAAGATTATGGCAGACAGACTAGCGACTATCTTGCCGGACTTGATTCATAAAGATCAGGTGGGTTTCGTGCGGGGCCGCCATGCGGCTTACAGTCTGCAGCGACTCCTACTTTCTATGTGTGTGGGACGGACGGTTCAGTTGAGGTCCATGCTCATTAGTTTCGATGCTGAAAAAGCATTTGATTGGGTCAATTGGGACTTCATGTACCAAGTCCTGGCCACCATGGGGTTTACGGGTTTTTATGTCAATGTGGTGAGACTTCTATATGCGAACCCGATTGGAGCCATTTTGATCAATGGCACCATGTCTAGTGAATTTCCCATCCAGAAGGGGACCCGACAGGGCTGCCCCATGTCCCCCCTTTTATTCATCTTAACTTTGGAACCTTTACTACAGCGGATCCGAGCCCATCCTCAAGTTCAGGGGGTCCAGGTGGGGGGCTCTGAATTTCGAGTCGCAGCTCTTGCAGACGATCTTCTTGTCCATCTGGCGGAACCTCAGACGGGACTCCCACACCTCTTACAGCTTTTTAGTGAGTATGGGGTGCCTTCCGGATTTCGCCTGAATTTGGACAAATCGGTGGCGATGTTTTTAGGTACGGGTGACCCGACGGGCTGGCAGGGAGCTTTCCCTTTAAAGTGGGAGACCGGCCACTTTAAATACCTGGGGGTGGTCATCCCGGCCGTCTTAGACGACTTATATCAGCTTAATGTGGACAAAGTGTTGGCTGCAGTGTCCGCTAGTGTTGACAAGTGGCGGGATCTACCATTATCTCTTGGTGGCCGGGTTGCCCTATATAAGATGACACTGTTCCCTAAGGTTTTGTATCTGTTGCAGACACTCCTGTTACTGCTGAAACAGTCGGACCGGAAGAAATTGGAAGGTTTGGTGAATCGCTTGTTGTGGCGGGGGCGGCGGCCGCGGGTTCGGGCGGCGGTTCTCTGTCAGCCTTGGCCTTTGGGAGGTATGGGTTTACCAGACTTACGTAAGTATAATGTGGCCTGCTTGTTGCGGCACACTCGGGATTGGTTGTGGGACTTAGAGGAGTATACCCCCTTGCGGATGTTACAGGCAGCGGTGCGGCCCTTTCACCTGCGATACCTTCTGCATGCGCGGAAGTTCTCCGGGCTGGCCCACGAGCTCCGGACTTTCCTTGTGGACCCGGTCAAGGCAGGATGGCGATCCTTCTGTAGTAGTCGGAAGCTTTCCGCCTTTTACTCGCCCTATCTCCCAATTAGGGGTAACGGTGATTTTTTGCTGGGCTGGAGGGTGGCTTTTTCACGCGTTGGGCACGGCTGGGTATCGTCAATCTGGAGCATGTGATTTCTCCTGAGGGGTCTATGATGACGTTCCCTGAGCTATGCCGACACTATCCTCTCGAGGGGCGCGATGTCTTTCTGTATGTGCAGCTTCGGAGTTATGTTCATGCGGTTCCTACCGCGGCACTCGGGGGGGAGGTTAGCTCTCAGATTGAGGTGTCTTTATTAGGTGAGGAGCAAGGAACGCGGGTAGCCTGGCTGCAGAAGTTGCTTTGGGAATCGGCATCACCGCTAGCCTTGGATGCATTGGCGGCAGCTTGGACTCGGGAGCTGGGGGGACAGGTAACGAGTGACATGTTGTTGGAGGCTCTGTCTGCCATCCCCAAGCTCTATGTGTTGGTGTCTTTCCGGGATATGCAATACAAGCTGTTGCGTCGGCTATATTATGCCCCTTCGTGGGCGTGGAAGGCTGGGATTGCGGGGTCTCATAGTTGCCCTCGCTGCGGTGAAGAGCGGGCATCCCTGGGGCATATGATGTGGGAGTGTACTCGAGTTAACACCTTTTGGCAGAAAGTGCAGGCATATCTCTCTGGATGTGTGGGCAACCCGCTATCCTTTACGGCTGTGAATGTAGTTCTGGATGTGTGGGAGAGTGAATGGGAAGAACAGCTGGGGCGAGTGGTTTGGTCCTGGGTACGATTGGTGTTGGTGGTAGCGCGGATGACTATTTTGTTTCGATGGATGGATGCCAGGGGACCGACCTATGGGTTGTGGAGGGGGCGACTGCATGAAGTGCTGCTTATGGAGCGGCTTAGTGCTAGGGGCCACCCTGCACGATGGCAGAGGTTTCTGCTGGCGTGGGGACCTCACTTGAATTCTCTATCTCGTACTGCTCGTAGTCGGATCCTGGGTGGCCACTGACAGATCCACTTTGGGTGGGCAGTCGGACCACTGACTCGGTGCGCCCTTTTTTTGACAGATCTTTCAGTCCTAGGGGGGAGGGAGCAGGGGGGATGGGGAGATCCGGGAGGGATAGGGTGGGGGGAGGGGGGGGGTAGTAGAGGTATGGGGAGGGGAGGGGTGGGGTGGAGGTTAGTCCTTTTTCTTGTTCTCCCCTCTCTATTTTCTTGGGATTTAGGGCGAGGCTCGGGCGAAGAACACACCCCGAGCCTGCCCGAACGAGGCGTGCTGGTGTTTGTGATTTTTGGCTGTGTAGGGAGTTGGGGGACGGGTGGGAACTCGTTGACTCCCGGTGGGGGGGGTGTGGATGGTCGTTCCTGCGCCTGGGGGTTTCAAACATTCATACTTGATACTTGAGGGGGAGGGGGGGGAACCTAGCTTCTGTTTTCGCATCTATGGGTACTTTCAGGGCTAGTAGGCCCCGAGGGGGGTGGGGGTCATAAACGTACAAACTGATACTTGTTCTGGTTTACTGCTTGTACTATATGTTTGTGTACTGTTTCTGATTTGTATTGCCACTGGTGTTGTTTCTTCAATAAACAAATTTGACTTAAAAATAATAATAATTGGGTAATGATTGACCTTTTTTTTTTTTTTTTTTTTTTAAACTTGTCACGTAAACCAAGGATCATCTTTCTTAAAGACAATTACTACTGGGAAAAATGATTCCAATGACTTCCAGGGATAGGGAACCTATTATTTAAAGTGAATTGTCAGGACATCACTAAGAAGAAATGCTTTGTATCTTAACTTCCAAAGGACTAAAATTCACTTCTTGCTGTCTGTTAGGGATGTGCTATCTTCATTAGTCATTGGACTGAGATTAACCTCATTAGAAATTTCAGGTATTGCTCATGGATAGATAAGGCATTTATTTAGTGCCTATTCCTACACAATGTTTAACTGCACTTCCAAAACATTATCACTGGATGGTGCTGAAGGATAACACTTTGCCCACAGCAAAAAGGTGACAGTATGAAAATGAAATATGGCCATTAGTTACAGAAGCCAGTTGTTCAGTCTCTAATGAAACATGGATTTTATGCCATTGCGAAACACCGTCTCCCTCCATCTGTCTCCTATTTACATCGGCTAAGAAAAAAGATTTTTGGGTCTCAAGACATCTATATCAACTGTATCCAAATGTAACTTGCTTTGAGCTACCAATGAAAAAAAATGTGACAATCAAATAAATTAAACACTTTGCAACTTCGCCAATAAATGGCTGGGGCACTACAGACTTACGACCATCAGTCAAAAAAATATTTTTCTGAATGTGACCATCATCTGTGGCATATCTTCTTGACTACATCCAGAGCATACTATTCAGGTTACCAAGTTAAGATCACCATTATTTAAAACACATTCTATCAGTGAAAGAAAAACTAAATGACATTAAAAATGTCCTGAGATGATCATTTATGATCACAAAAAATTTAAGAAAGGCGACCATTCCCGTTATACTGCCTAAATCAACTTATATAATGCTACTAGGCATACACAGTATTGTACAAGTATACAAAAGAAGATTATAATCCCTACTCCCCAGAGTTTACAATATGTTAAGATAAACAGACCACCAGGGGACAAGGCCATTTTAGGGAAATGAATACAATACAAAAGGGTGATGACAGGAGGATAAGTGTGATGGTTATTACATTAAATGGCATATATACTGGGGTTAAGGACAAGGTGGAAAATCTTTGAGATTATTTTTGATGCTGGGTTGTTGCTGGTTGCAAAAATTTCCTTAGTAATAAAGTCATCTTTTTTTTAATTGTGCCAGCATTGCCAAATCCAGTCACACTATTTGCATCTGGATTATACTTGTGTTATCTACCCATCAGTAGCAGACTGGATTACTGTAAAACGCTTTATCAAATGTTCATAAATAATCCGGAGCACCGCAGTTAGGCTGCTAGTAGGGAACAACCTCCAGCAGCATATTTCCCCAATTCTTGCTAATGTTTTTTTGGTTATCAGTGAAGGAGATGATTGTTTCTGACTACTATATTTAAATCTCTTGCAGGGAAATGGGCTGATCTAAGATTTTCTATTTAGAGCTATGTTTTGCTGGTCAGTCTTTGCAATTTGGAGAGTGGAAAGGGAACTCATTATAGATGCAATCACCAAAGCACAAATGGGCTGTTACTTTTCTTTGGAACAAAGTACTTCAGTACTTACAATCTGTTCTCTTTCAGATGCTGGTTAAAATCAAGGCTGTTGTTGCAGTTAAAGTAACAGGCTTATGGGATCATGGTCATGTATTGGATATAAAATTTGCAATATTGGGTCAGACCAAAGGACCTTTGGGCCCAGTATCTTGTCTCCAAACAGTGGAAATCCAGGTCAAAAGTACATAGCAGGATCCTAAAAGGTAGGCGGATTCCATGCTACTTATCTCAAGGATAAGCAGTAGACTTTTCCTCCAGGAACATGTCAAAATCTTTTTTAAACCCAGCTACACAAATAGCTTTTATTACATCCTCCGGAATTCCAGAACTTAATTATGTGGGGAGAGAATAAAAACATTTTCTCCAAATAGTCTTAAATGTACTACTTCATAGCTTCATTGCACGTTCCCTAGTCTTTATACTTTTAAAGGAGTAAACAACTGATTTGTGTTTACTGGCTCTATTCTGATTTTATAGACTTCTATCATATCCCCTCTCAGCCATCACTTCTAGCTGAAGAGCCAAAATATTTTAAGCCTTTCCTCATAGGAGTATTCTTCCATCCCCTTTATAATTTTGGTGGTTCTTCTCTATATCTTTTCTAATTCCGCTATATGTTTTTACATGAAAAGCATAGTTACTCACCTGTAACCGGTGATCTCCGGGAACAGCAGGAATTTAGTCTTCACATATGGGTATCGTCGGAGCCTGCGCGGGAACGCTCCCCAGCATCCAATAGGAAACCTTCCGGGAGCATCCCACAGCGCCTGTGTGCTGCCTTCCCACCTTTCCCATTGTAGGAGGGGCATGCTGAGGAAATGAAGCTTGTACCCCTCTCTCTCAATAGACAGAGTCCAATTTTCTGCTGTTATCTAACCCCATTCTGGGGGCAAAATGACAACCTTCCTGGGATGGTGGAGGGTTCTGGGCCGTTCAGGGCCAGGAAAGCACAGTTACTTACCTGTAACAGGTGATCTCTGGGAACAGCAGGAATTAGTCCTCACATATGGGTACGTCGGAACCAACGGAGCCTGCGCGGGAAAGCTCCCCAGCTTCCCAGAAAGGAAGCTTTTGGGGCCTCCCACAGCGCATGCGCGCTGCCTTCCCGCCTTCCTGACCAACTCTCTTCAGTTCGAGTTTAAAGCTGAGACAATAGAGAGGAAAGGAAAGAGAGAGAGAGATACAACTCCTAGGGGAGGTGGGTGGGTTGTGAGGACTAATTCCTGCTGTTCCCAGAGATCACCTGTTACAGGTAAGTAACTGTGCTATCTCCAGGAACAAGCAGGAATGAGTCCTCACATATGGGGACTCCCTAGCTAAGATGCCGGGGAGATCCCCCTCCCAAGGGTTCCTGATCTTCCTATGGATCTCAGGCATCCATTCAGGGAAGGTGGGCAGGAGTTGTTTAAGAATGGAACAGGTGTCTGAGGACAGCCTGACCAAACAAGGCATCCCGGCGGGAGTCCTTGTCCAAGCAGTAATGGGCTGTGAAGGTATGAACCGAGGCCCAGGTGGCTGCTCGACAGATCTGATCAATGGATACAGAATGAAGATGAGCCATAGATGTGGCCATGGCTCTGACATTGTGAGCTGTGACATGGCCTTCCAGAGAAAGGTTCTTACTCTGGTAAGCAAAAGAAATACACTGAGCAATCCAATTGGACAGTATTCCTTTTGAGACTGGAAGTCCTAAATGAGAAGGATCAAAAGCAACAAAAGGTTGAGAAGACTTTCGATGTTGCTGTGTCCTGTGGAAGTAAAAGGCAAGAGCTCTTTTACAGTCTAGAGTATGAAGGTTCCGCTCTGCATTTGATGCATGAGGAGCTGGAAAAAAGACAGGTAAATATACCTCTTGATTCAGATGAAAAGGTGAGACCACTTTAGGCATAAAGTGGGGATTTGTCCTAAGGACTACCTTATCGTGATGGAACCTTGTATAAGGTGGATTAGCCACTAAAGCCTGCAGTTCACTGATGCGGCGAGCAGAAGTGTTTGCAATAAGGAAAATGACTTTCCAGGAAAGGAATTTCAGGGAGGTAGTGGCTAAGGGTTCAAAGGGTGGCTTCATAAGCTGACCAAGAACCACATTTAAGTCCCATGCCACCGGAGGAGGCCGAATGGGAGGCTTAGTTAAAGTTAGACCTCTCATGAATCTTGCAATAAGAGGATGAGAGGAAACAGATTGTCCATTGATAGGCTGAAGAGATGCTGCAATAGCACTCAAATGGACCCTTACAGAATTGGTTTTAAGTCCTGCATTGGAAAGATGCAGGAGATATTCGAGTAAAGAATTCAAAGGTAGTGCTAGAGGGTTAAGACCTTTGTCAGCACAACAAATTGAAAATCTTTTCCATTTAAAAGCATAAGAACGCCTGGTGGAAGGTTTCCTAGATGCATGGAGGACATCCTTCACCTGTTGAGAAAGATTGAAGTCTTGAAGGTCTAGGCCTTCAGTAACCAAGCTCTGAGGTGAAGGGACTTGGGGTTTGGGTGCCACAAAGTCCCCTCCTCTTGAGACAGAAGGTCTGGAGCAACTCCCAGATCCAGGGAGGGTGCCTGGGAGAGATGCAGAAGTAGAGGGTACCACACTTGGCGTGGCCAGCGTGGAGCTATGAGGATCATAGATCTTTGATCCCTCTGAAGTTTGAATAGAGTCTTGGGAATCAAGGGAATGGGTGGAAAGGCATATAGGAAGGCCTGACCCCAATGAAGGAGGAAGGCATCCTTGGCCTGAGCTCCCTGACACGGAATCCTGGAACAGAACCGGGGAAGTTTGGCATTGTACGGACTTGCAAAGAGGTCTATGTCCGGGGTTCCCCATTCCTGAAAGATTCTGAGTACCTGATCCATGTGCAGGGACCATTCGTGTGGAAGCAGAACTCGACTGAGTCTGTCTGCCCAAGAGTTTTGGATTCCTGGGAGGTACACTGCCAGGAGATGGATCCGATGCTCTCTGGCGAAGGCCCACAGTTTTAGAGCTTCGTTGCAAAGCGACAGAGAGCCAGTCCCTCCTTGTTTGTTTATGTAGAACATGGCTACTTGATTGTCGGTATGAACAAGAACTGTCATGTTGATGAGGAGGGTATGAAAGACCTTGAGAGCAAGGAAAATTGCTCGCAGCTCCAAAAGGTTGATATGAAGGGTGGTCTCCTGTGGAGACCAAGTGCCCCGAGTGGAGAGGTCTTGGAGATGAGCTCCCCAACTTGCTTGGGAGGCATCTGTAGTGAGAGTTGCTTGGGGTAACAAAGGTTGAAAGGGGGCCCCCAACAACAGATTTTGAGTGGATATTCACCATTGGAGAGACCAAAAAAAGATGTTTTGAGGTTGCTATTTGGTCTGAGAGAGCTCCTGAGGCTTGTGTCCACGTGGTGGACAGAGTCCACTGAGTTGTTCTCATATGTAGGCGTGCATAAGGCACCACATGAACTGTGGATGCCATATGGCCTAGCAGTTGTAGCATCTCCCTGGCCGTCAAGTGGCTTTTGGACTGAACTTGAGAGGCAAAGTGCACTAGACGGTGGCAACGGGCCTGAGGAAGATAGGCCCTTGCAGTGGTGGTATCTAGCCAGGCCCCTATGAATTCTAGGGACTGAGTAGGGGTGAGTTGAGACTTTGGCAGATTGATGACAAGTCCCAGATACTGCAGTATGCGTCTGTGTGGTCCAGGGAAGTCTGAGCCTCGGACTGAGATGGAGCTCGGTTGAGCCAGTCGTCCAGGTATGGGAAGACAAAGAT
The DNA here is from genome assembly GCA_033557465.1 of Ichthyophis bannanicus. Lineage (NCBI taxonomy): Eukaryota > Metazoa > Chordata > Amphibia > Gymnophiona > Ichthyophiidae > Ichthyophis > Ichthyophis bannanicus. The sequence continues at coordinate 33,657,881 of CM066047.1, read as the reverse complement.
TCTCAGAGTGCATAGAAATGCAGCTACTATTGCCATGCATTTGGTAAATACCCTTGGAGCAGAGGCTAGACCGAAGGGAAGGACTCTGTATTGGAAATGTTTTCCCTGGAACAGAAACCGTAGGAATTTTCTGTGGGATGGATGGATGAGTATATGTGTGTACGCATCCTTGAGATCTAGAGAACAAAGCCAGTCCTGACTCTGTAGGTATGGAAGGAGAGTGCCTAGAGAAAGCATCTTGAATTTCTCCTTGTATAGGAATTTGTTCAATTCTCTGAGATCCAGAATGGGTCTGTACCCCCCTGTTTTCTTGGGAATAAGAAAATAAGGGTAGTAAAAACCTGACCCTTGTTGAGGAAGAGGAACCTCTTCTCTTGCCTTTTGGGCGAGAAGGGTGGTCACCTCCTGGCCCAACAGGTACAGGAGAGAAGGGGGAGAATTGAATTGTCTCACCATGAAATGAGGAGGAAGGCTGGAGAAATGTAGTTTGTAGCCCTCTTTGATGATAGAGAGGGTCCACGGTTCTGATGTGATTTGTTCCCATCTGGAAGCAAAATGAGCTAACCTTCCTGGAATGGTGAGAGGTTCTGGTTGTTGCAGAGCCAGAAAGGTTAAGTTCTCTAGAATCAAGTCAAAAACCCTGAGGGGGTTGGGACTGCTGGATTGTAGCAGCCCCTGTAGACTTTGTTCTGGCCTGTTTAGTTTGCTGACGCTTAGGAGCAAAGCGAACTTGGGAAGATTGCTGGCCAGTATTTATGGAAAATCTGGTCTTTTTATAGAAAGGTTTCTTAAAAGGTTTTTTCTTGGCAGGGGTAGAGATAGACTTAGAAAGTCTATCTAAAGCAGCATTCTCTGCATCCATTTGAGTGGCTTTGATTTGCCACTCCTTGCCAAACAGATTTTCACCTGTACAGGGCAGATTGCCCAAGCCTTCTTGTACCCAGGGTTCCGAATCAGAGGCCTGGAGCCAAGCCAGTCTGCGAGCAGCTATGGCAATGCCAAAGGCTCTGCTTGCTCCCTCAAAAGAGTCAAAGGCTGCTCTGTTTGAGAACTTTGAAACATCTTGAGTTTGCTTTAGCAAAAGGAGGAACTCCTCTTGCTTATCCTCTGGGATAAAGGGGAGAAACTGACGTATCTTTAATGCAATCTCTTTCAAAAACATGCCCATATAGAGGCTGTATGAATTGATTCTGGCAATAAGCATGCTAGCTTGGAAGATTTTTCTCCCAAAAGCATCCAGAGTCCTACATTCTCTTCCTGGAGAGGTAGAAGAGTGCCTTTTGGTACTCTATCTTTTTCATAGCAGACTTCACCACAATAGAGTGGTGAGGAAGCTGAGTCTTTTGAAAACCAGGAGAAGGAGGAACCCGATACATGGTGTCCAAACGTCGAGAATGTGGAGATAGGGTGAGAGGAGCCTCCCACAAGTCCATCATGTGTTCTTGAAGAATTTCATGTATGGGTAAGGTGGCTGCCTCTTTGGGAACCTTAGAGTATCCTAAAATATCCAATTTTTTTGCTCTAGGTTCCTTTTCAGAGGATACAGATATGGAGAGTCCTTTAGCTACTTCAATGATGAAGTCTTGAAAGGACAAATCCTCTGGAGGAGACATTCTCCTTTTTGGAGAAGAGGGCTCCTCAGGAAGAGTAAAAGAGACGTCAGCAGAATCATCTGATGTATTAGAATCTTCAGAGGATTCAAAGTATCGTCTATTTGCTTCCAGAGATCGATACGCGTACCGATCGGTATCGACATCGGGCGTACCGGGAATCGGAGCGGTATTGAAGAAAGCTCCGGAACCGGAGACCGGAATGCTACTGGAAGTAGATGCCCTGGGTACCGGTATCGGTTGCGGTACCGGAATCGGAACCGATTGTCGCGGTACCGATGGCGGTGCAGCATTAATGAAAGCCAGTAAGGCCTGCTGCATGGATTGTACCGTAGTACCCATAGTCGCCACAACTGCCTGGAAGTCGGTACCGGTGTTAGCCGGTACCCCAGAGCAGTCTAACAGGAGATCTGTCGAGGCCGTGCCATCGATGTCTACCTGTAACCCCCATAGGAGGAGCTTTGGAAGCCGGAGCTTCCCGCCGGGGTTGTTTGGCTGGGGCAGGGTCCTCAGGGTCAAATGTAAGGGCCTCTCGCTGCTTAGAGGGAGATTTGCCTTTTGAGGACTTGCCTGAAGAATGTTTGGTTACCTGAGATCCATCAGGAGAAGAAGACCTGGAGGATGTTGATGCTGGAGTATCGGTAGAAAACAGCATATGAAACTTAGCTGCTCTGTTCTGTAAGCCCATTTTGGACATCAGAGAGCAGGATGGACAATCCGGAATGGAATGGTCAGGCCCCAAACATTTAAGACACCACTCATGGGTATCTGTAACTGAAATAGTACCGGTACACTTAGTGCATTTTTTAAAACCAGAAGCTGGTTTTTCCATGAGGGAGACCTGAGAAGGCCTAGAGGCCACACAGAAAAAATACACCAAGTGAAGAAAAAGTAATTATTATTTTTTTTTAAATAAACGAAAAAACGACCGGCGGTACCGGTCCGGAATCGGGGAAGGCAGACACGCGGTCAAAGAAACAAATTAAAATAACAATTTCTTCAGCGGTGACAGGAACACGACCTGCTGGCTCCGCGGAAAAAGAAGAACTGAAGAGAGTTGGTCAGGAAGGCGGGAAGGCAGCACGCATGCGCTGTGGGAGGCCCCAAAAGCTTCCTTTCTGGGAAGCTGGGGAGCTTTCCCGCGCAGGCTCCGTCGGTTCCGACGTACCCATATATGAGGACTCATTCCTGCTTGTTCCTGGAGATGGCAAAGTTCTCTAGATAGCAGTCAAAGCCCCTGTGGAGGATGAGTCTGCTGAGCCGGTTGAGGCTTAGCTGCTTTTGGCTTCCTTTGCCTAGGTTGTTGCTGCTGTCCCTACATGCACCTATGGCAATGGCAAAGGTTCTGCTTATGCATTCAAAGCAGTCAAAGGCTGCACGATTCACAAACTTGGAAACATCCTGAGCATGTTTGACAAGAGCAAGATAATCTTGCCTTTTATCATCAGGGAGGGCTCATAAGCTCTAAATCTCCTGTGACCTCTTTAAGGAACATTCCCCTATACAAGATATAGGAACTGATCCTAAAAGAAAGCATGGAAGCCTGGAAGGATAGACGTCCAAAGGTGTCAAGAGTCCTACACTCACGTCCTGGAGGATTAGATGAATGCCTTTTTGCACTCTTTATCCATCTCATGGCTGATTCCACCACCATGTAATGGTGTGGTAATTGAGTCTTCTGAAACCCAGGACAACGACAAACCTGATACATGGTGTCGAGTCTTCGAGAGTGAGGAGATGTGGTCAGAGGTGTATCCCACATCCTTAACATGAGATCATGCAAGATCTCATGAATAGTTAAGGTAGCTGCCTCCTTGGGAGCTTTAGGGTATTGTACGATTTCTAATTCCTTTGCCCTAGGCTCTTTTTCAGGAGCCACTGTGATGGAAAGACCTCGGGCCACATCTCGGATAAAATCCTGAAAGGACATATCCTCTGGTGGAGACATCCTATGCTGAGGAGAAGAGGAATCCTCAGGAAGAAGTACTCTGGTATTGGGCAGAGCTTTCAGAGTCTTCAGACTCATCCGAGGACTCAAAGTATTTCCGATCCGGGTGATCTTGCAAGGCACGGTACCGATCGAAGTCAGCATCGGAGTGGTCCGGTACTGACTTGTTGATGCCGGATAGAGACGCATGACTCGGTCCCAGTAGAATAACCTGCCGATGTCGATGCAGTCGGTGCCGGTACCAGTTGAATTATCTGAAGCGGTTTCAGGGGCATCGAGGCCATGAGAAGAGCCACCAGACGGCGTTCAATAGCCAAGAATCTCTGGTCTATCGGCGCTGCCAATGCTTGGGTATCGGTACCGGATGAAGCAGCCGGTACCCCAGAGCATGGCACCAGAGGTTCTGCCGAGGTTGAAGCCTCGAGAACATCCTGGAGCTCTGTTAGTGCTTTGGAAGCCGAAGCCTCCCGCTGGGGCAATTTTGCCGGTGAAAGTCCCTCAAGGGCAATGCCAGAGGCATCTCGGTGTTTAGAAGGAGATCTACCCTTTGAGGACCGGCTAGATTTACGTTTAGTTACCTGAGATCCATGGGAGGAAGACAAGGTCCTGGAAGACGTCGATGCCACGGAGGCTGCATCGGAGGGAAAAAGGGTGCTAAGTTTAGCAGCTCGCTTTTGCCAGCCCCTTTTCGACATCATCCCACAGGCAACACACTCTGAAATAGAGTGGTCAGGACCTAAACATTTGAGGCACCACTCATGGGCGTCTGTGACGGAGATGGTACCGCCACACTTTGAACACTTTTTAACACACAAAGCGGGTTTATCCATCCTGAGGGAAAAATTTGGGCCTAGTTCCCAAAATGGCGCATGGCACCTGAGGAGAAAATTACTGGAAAAGACTCCAGAAAGAAAGGGGTTTTTTTTTTTGGAAAGAAAAAAAAGAAAGAACCACCGGCGGTACCGGTGTAGCGTCGAGGGAAGGCAGATGCGACCACAAAAAGAAGAATAAGAAGGACATTTTTTCTGTGGTGACAGGATGTGTGACCTGTCGGCTCCACGGAAAACGAAGAACTGGAGAGGGACAGTTGGGAAAGGCAGGAAGGCAGCACGCAGGTGCTGTGGGAGGCTCCCAAAAGCTTTCCTATTGAATGCTGGGGAGCGTTCCCGCGCAGGCTCCGTCGGTACCGATGCTACCCATATGTGAAGACTACATTCCTGCTTGTTCCTGGAGATTAAACAGAATGACAAATACTCAGTGTGCAGACACAACATGGAGTGATACAGAGGCATTATTTGTCTGTTTTTTTATACCACTTTATCAATCAAAGTGGTTTACACAGACCACCACCACCCTACTGGAAATATAACAAACTAAAAAGTAGGGTGGATCTTATGTAGTGATCTTACATGTAACAAGTGCATAAACATGTAAAATTCAGGTGATATTACAAGCAATGTTCCCTCTAATTTTCTGTAGGCTATGTGCGCATAAAATATCAGCTGTGCAGCTTTTGAAGGAAGGTTAAATTTTTGTGCGCCACATAACGACACACTGAGTTATATACTTTAAAATTTGACTACACGTCAGAATATAGTATGTACACCACATTGATTTTAATCAAATTAAATGAAAATAGATGATTACTAAATGAAGCAGAAAATTTCTAGTAATTGCAATCACAACTTTTACATTTTAAGACGTCTGTTTTCTATCAGAATCAGAACAGTAATTTTTGTGCGCTCTGTTGTAAAGTATGTGCGCTCACTCGGCGAGGTGTGCGCACGCGCACACAGCTTAGAGGGAACATTCAACCTTATTAGATATGTTGCCAGTACCAGACTGTGGGAGGAGACAGTGGGAATATGTATTTTGTCCGTGGGTCAGATTCATCTAAGTACTGTATGGTGCTCTGCGAAACAGAGGCTGTGAGGCGAATTCAGTTTTGCTTTATTTTGGGTCAATATTAACGCCGTTTAGATTAGATCCAAAGTATTCAGTGAAAAGGTGTGCCTTGAGCTGCTTTCGGAATGTTTATAGCTCAGGTGTATTTCTTATTCTTTCTGGGGTAGAGTTCCATAGAATTGGTGAGTAGAACGAAAATGCTCTATTACTTGTTGATTGATTAGTTTTTCTGAAATCCATGGGTATTGTTAAGGTATTTTTTGTGCAACCTCTCCCATCTCTGTTCGGTATTGTGTTTATTAGTGGTTTTAGGTATGTTGATGATTCACTGTGCGGGGTTATCATGAGGATTTTGAATTTAAATCTGCTTGCCATGGGGAGCCAATGTAGATGGCGTAATATTGGTGACACATGCTCGGATTTTTTGCTGTTGCCAAGTGGCCCCATCACAGACACCTCTTGCACCAGATTGTGTGTTCTACTAAGAACTAGAACCAAAATAGCTCCCTCTCCATATCAGTTCCTGAACCAGCTGCTTCATGAAGCAGTCTTTTTTTCATCTAGACTAGCATGTCCTGATGTGATACTGACCCAGTCAATATGGGGTAATTAAAGTCACCCATTATTACTGTGTTGCCAATTTTGCTAGTGTCCCTAATTTCTGTTAGGATTTCAGCATTTGTCTGTTTATTCTGGCGAGGCTAACAGTAGTACGCACCCAACTGCTATTCTCCTCACCTTCGTGTATTGGATTCTATCCATTTATTTTATTTATTTCCTAGCATTTACTGGACTGATTTTCACAATTGTTAAAGTGGTTTACAGTATGGTAAAAATCAGATAAAAAAGAAAAAAGATAAACGTATAAACATACAAAAGAAAGGCATCATCGTAAAATGGCTTAACAGAAGTCTTAATATACAGACAGAAAAGCCAGGTTATCTTCAGAGAATGATGTATTGAAATTGAGTTGGTTACCAAAGGCTTGAGAAGAAAAAGGTTTTAAGATGCATTTTAAAATGTTTGTAATTGGATTTTGAGCAAAGGTAAGGGGGTATGAATTCAAGAGCGATGGAACTGCATAAAAGGTGGCAGATTGACAAGTGATGGTATAGTTAATTCTATTTGCTGGAGGAAGATAAAGTATATTTATATGTTCGGAAAGGGTAGGCCATGAAGATTCAAGAGAGGGAGTGGAAAGGGAACTTATTAGAGCCAGAGCACAGCATCTAGGCTGCTATTGGGGAGGCAACCTCCACTAGCATATTTCCCCAATTCTGGCTAGTTTTGACTGGTTAGCAGTGAAGGCAATGATTGATTCTGACCACTGTATTTAAACTCTTGCAGGGACTTCAGCTTATCTAATATTTCAAATTCAGAGGTATGTTCATGATCAGTTTCTTGTGGGAGTGGAAAGGGAACTTAGACACCATCACCAAAGCACCACTGATTTCAGTGGACAGTCTTTTTCCTAGTATGTTCTTTTTTTTGGAACAAAGTACCTGAGTACTTATAATCTGTTGTCTTTCTGATGCTGGTTAAAATCAAGGCTGTTGATTCCATAAGCCTGTTACTTTAAGTGAAACATGGTCATGTAGGGGGTTATTTTTGGTTAATGGAGTTCTAGACAAGATGAGATTTTGTACTCGGGACGCCCTTAATCATCCAGATGGCCAGTTGTCCTCTCCAGCTGGGTGGGGGTCCCCTCTAGAATTTTAAGTTGCAGCTGGCTGAGAAGAATTCCCCCTCAATACTGCATCAGCCAGCTGGCCTAAAATAAGGAGAGGGGACTAAAGGACTGGTGCCCTGCAGTCTGCTTAAAACCAAAAGCCTCAACCACACAAAATAGAATCTTGCTACAAAAGCCTCTGATGTGTGCCAGGCTTCAGACCTGCTGACCTCCAAGCTACTGCCTGCTAAGGGTTTACAGAAGACTATTGTTTCCTGCCATGCTTATGTGCAAGAGAACTTGCTCCACAGGCCTCTCTCATCTACAGACTGTTCTACTGGCCTTGGAAACTTGCAATGATATATGAGACTGCATACCATCATCTACTGCAGTTCGTCTCATCATAGATCCTAATGTGCATGAGGACTGCTTCTTAGAGACATTTCACTATCTCAGACAACCAATCACAAATGTGCAATAAGGACTTATCACAAGAAAATATACTGTATGTACAGAAGAATTTTTGTCCCATTTTGCCTTCCTTGCTGCTTCTATAAGCACAAAGACAAACTGTCATCCAAAGTCTGTTTACCAACACCATGATACAGACTCCTACAAGCACCTCCTGTGTTCTGTGTTTCCATTGGAGCCTGCGTTGCTAGCTTATCTGCCTTTTTGGACTTCTTGCTGTTCCAGAGACTACCTTGAACCCCAGCTGCCCATCTGGTAGAGCGAAGATATCAGTCTTGTGTCTTCACCAGGTGTAGGAATTAGTCATATAGCTCCTGCAGAACCTTTCTGTGCAGAGCGAGCCGATTACCTTTGGTTGTGAGTTAGTGATTTATTGCTATATAATTATTAGTGCTGCTACCAAGCCCGATAACATAAGACTAACACCATAGAATGAGGTAATCTATTTTTCCAGCATCATATATATATATATATTATATATTAGGGTGGTCCACTGCCATAGGGGAAAAAATAAAAGTAGGAATTTCTTTGCTCCCTGGCCTGATTCTGGTTCCATTTATGTAGAAAACGATGTGTGCAAAGTTTGAAGCCAATCAAATAATATTTAGGGGTGGCTCAAGGTCCCTATCTATCAGGCCCCTGGATCCCCCCCAGGGTTCGTCAGACCACTGGGTATTATCCGCTCATAGACGGGGGTATCATGCTTGCCAAGCACTCAGTGTGGTCCAGATGCTAGTAAGGACTTTGACGATGTGGGGAACATCTTACGGTGTTGCGAGACAACACCCAGAAGGAACTGGAGTTGCTCTTCTTTTGTGGTGTGTCGGCCGTTGAACTCCTCAATGAGTTTGACCCCTCGCTCAGCCACATCGTTGATCACTGGAAGATGTTTTACTTTCTTCAGACCGTCTTTGAATGATGCATTCTCTTCCCAGTCTTCTGGGTCTGCATTAAGAAAATCACTGTTGATGTCGAGGTGTTTCAGGAAACAGATTGACTTGCGAGTTGCAAAAGATTCAAGTGGTGGAATCATGGAACTTTTCAATTCGACCCGCTTTGGGGGATCTTCGTCTTCGTCATCATCCTCATCGCTTTCATCTGATTCTGCCGGGATCATGGCCGACACTATGGCCTGCTTTGTCGGTGCTGAAACAGCTTCATCGAACAGTGACAGTGCCACAAGCTCCTCTGACACATACCACAGATGCTGTTGCAGTTTGTCTCTGGCCGCTCTTCCAACACGGTCATTGTGGTAAGAGTGTAGTTTCTTCAGCATCTCCAAATCTGTTCGAGGAGCAACTGCAGCATCAGGGGCAGAAAACCAGTCTTCCGCATGAATCAGGATGGAAAAAATGCTCACATCACGAACACAGGACTCCTCCCGTTGGGTAAGATCTTTGAGTTGTCCTCGGAACATCCAAATCTTGAGACAGTACAAGACTTTTGCCATCCATCTGGCATGATGGAAAGCTCCGGGTTTTTTGAAATTGAAACTAGGAAAATTCCCTCCAAGGCAGACAATCGTTAACTCCAAGAATTCCAGGTAATCATCTCGGTGATTGCCCTGTGCCAACTTGGATTCCGCAAACTTCATGATGCGATCCCTGTCAGGTTGCAGCACCTCCAAGTCTTTTCCAGTTTGATAGTTGGACTTGTCAAGGGAGCCCCAATTCTTTTGGAACCGGCGAAAGAGTTGGACATCGGGACCCGATGAAGCTCCAGAGCATGTAGAGAATACTGCACCAAGAATTATTTCGTAAATGTGATGGCGGCATGCCAAATGAAGGACTATGCGACGAAGTCTCTGTTCTAGAAGAATGCACGCTCCTGATCGACGTCCTGTGTTCGATGCAGTTATATCAAAGCAGAAGCCTGCAACCTTTTCATCCAAACACCATTCCTATAACAGTTCATAAACTGCTGCAGCTTGATTCTCGCCTGTTCCTGTCGTCAGTTTTGGTACACCAAGAAGTTGTGTTTCTCCAGTGGAGACAGCCGTTATCAAAACTGGAAGGCGGTCAACGGATGTGGTTGAACAGAGGAGAGATGGCAACTTGCTATCCCAATGCACAATGCATGTTTTGCCTTCGGCTTTGAATGCGCTGTGCAGGTCCGTCCATTGTTGCTGACGGTGCTTTTCTCTATGGCGCTTGACGCTGGAGCGGCTGATATTGAGCTCCCCAGGATAATGTCCCAGACTTCTGGCGGTTTCAGCTACCACAAACAGAGCATTGCGATCCGTTGTCCCTGTCCGATCCAGGGCTGCTGTAAGCTCTGGGGTCCAGACATTGTTAGGTCGAAACTGCTTCGTTTGTGGAGTTGCTTTCTTCTGTCTGTTATCTGAATCCGCAGATGTCGACGAGTCTTCACCTGACTCTGCTGAGGAAGAAGATCCTTCCAGCTGAACTTGGCTTGTAGTTGCCTCGGTTTCAGCAACATGTTTTTGTCTGCGCCTTTTCAGTTCTTCTTCTCGCTGTTGCGATCTTGCTTCCGTGTTGGCCAGTTTCTTGTCCATCGCGCACATTGAGCCGCGGCGCCCTGGTTCTAGTTGCGCTATTAAGAATTCTTTGTCTTCTTGAATATGAATTAAAGACATTGCATTGGCATGCGCCACATCAAATAGGTTTTTCATTGCAACCCGGAATTCTTTTTCATTTGCCTCTTATTTCCCTCCTCTCCCTTTGTTTTTCTTCAAAGGTTTCCACTGATTGAACAATTTCTTTACTTTTTCTTGAATTTTGTCATTTCTTTGAACAGGAAGCCTGGCCTTTTCCCAGTAAGCTTCTACTTCACTGTTACAATAGATGCACTTTCACTAACGCCTTTGTTTAATGTCATATGGTGATGTAAAAATACACTTAACACTTGCTCCTTGCTGGGGAGCTTGGCCCCCAGAATTGTGGTGGACATTTCTTCAATGAGATAAAAACCACGTTTTTTCGCCATCTGAAAATAATAAAGATACAAAGATAATAGTACAATGTCTTTGCCACCTCTCAGAGACGAGATTAGTTCAAATATGACGCAATCAAATGTAATCAGCGTGGAACTGAGTGGATGATACAAGATGATGCAACATTTCGTCATCTGCTCCCAGGGGGAATTCTCAAGACTTGTTGAGCCACCCCTAAATATTATTTGATTGGCTTCAAACTTTGTACACAGTGTTTTCTACCTAAATGGAACCAGAATCAGGCCAGGGAGCAAAGGAATTCAGGAATTCATTTTTATGGACCACCCTAATATAAATATTATATATATAAAACCACAGGGCTGGTCTCTCTCATGGCTCATTGCTAGAAAATCTCATCCAACCTACGGAAAGGGAAAATATCAGACCTAATCCCTAGGCACACGAACATAAGAAATACCATACTGGGTCAGACCAAGATCCATTAAGCCCAGTATCCTGGGTCCAACAGTGGCCATATATAGTTACCCCTGTTACATTCCAAGTTACATACCCTGTTTCAATGTAAGCAAAATATCCTGTTCTGATGCAAATTTCTGTTATTTGTAAACTGCACCAATACCAAAAGCGCGGTATATAAGAACTGTAAATAAACATTCAAGGTCACAAATACCTGGCAGGTAGCCAATGTCCACAGCTTCTACAACACTCGTCCTGGGATTTCCAGGGTCCTCTTTAATAATGTTTATGGACCTTTCCTCCAGGAACTTGTCCAAACCTTTTTTTAAACCCAACTACACTAACAGATTTTACTACATCCTCCAGTAATGAATTCCAGAATTTGATTAGATGCTGAGTGAAAAAATATTTTCTCTTATTAGTCTTAAATAGGTTACCCTGTAGCTTCATTGCATGTCCCCTAGCCTTTCTATATTTTGATGGCGTAAACAGTCGATCTACATTTACCCGTTCCACTCCATTCATTAATTTATAGACTTCTATCATATTCCCCTCAGCCTTCTCTTTTCCAAGTTTAAGAGACCTAATCTTTTAAGCCTTTTCTCATATGGGTATCCTTCCATCCTCTTTACCATTTTGCTGGCTCTTCTCTGTACTTTTTCTAATTCCTCTAGTCAACGTGCGGTCAAATCATGGAAAGATACAGAGGCATTATAATATTCTTGGTTTTATTCTCCATTCCTTTCCTTATGATTCCTAGCATTCTATTAGCTTTCTTGGCCGCCACTGCATACTGGGTGGAGGATTTCAATGTACTATCCACGATGACGCCTAAATCTTTTTCATGGGTGGTGGTACCTTGCATCGTGGAATCAAAGTTTGGATTGCTCTTTCCTAGGTGCATAACTTTGCAATTGTCCACATTAAATTTCATCTTCCATCTGAACGCCCAATCTTCCAATTTGTCAAGGTCCTCTTGCAATTTTTAACAATCCTCCTAGGTTTTAACAACTGTGAATAATTTTGTGTCATCTGCAAATTTGATCATCTCACTCGTTATTCCCATTTCCAGGTCATTTATGAATATGTTAAAAAAGCAGCAGGCCCAGCACAGAACCCTGAGGTACTCCACTATTTACTTTTCTCCACTGAGAAAATACTTACTGAGCCTATCTTATCTGCTCATACACCCTACAGTATTATGCAGCATTTTCATTCTTCCAGTGGTGAACTAGTTATTTCCCTCCCCCTCCCCAAAAGGATGGCTGTCCACCTAGAAGTTCGGGTACATCCAGGGTTAGTGTTAAACATGCTGGGACCCAACAGCCTGCGCCTCCTTTAGCTTCAGACAGACTTGGGGTTCCCTGTGGCATGAAGGTCTAGGGAAATTGCCCTTCTTCCTATGCACAAAGCATCCTTTTGGCTTTCACTGTCGCTTTTTCTGTTTAGTTACCTTAAGATCATCAGAAGTGATCACTCCCAGGTCCTGCTCTTCTTTTGTGGACAGAAGTACTTCAATCCTTATACTATACTGCTCTCTTCAATTGTTGCAGTCCAAACGTATGACACTGCTTTTATTTTATTTTTTAAAGTATTAAATCTCAGCTGCCAAATTCTTGACCAGTCTTCTAGCTCACTACATCCCTCCTTGTGTTATCTACACCTTCCTGGGTGTCTACCCTATTGCAGATTTTTGTATCATCCATGCAATGCAATGTGTGCCTTCGAGTCAGTCCTGACTCCTGGCGACCCAGAAGCTCCTGGGTTTTCTTGGCAGTGTCACCGGAAGTAGATTGCCAGGCCTTTCTTCCGAGGCAATGGAGGGTTAAGTGACTTGCCCAAGGCCACAAGGAGCGTTAGTGGGACTTGAACCCTGGTTGCTTGGTTACCAAGCCAGTGTTCTAACCACTAGGCTACTCCTCCACTCCATTGCAGATTTTTGTATCATCCATAAAGAGGCAAAAATTACCCAACAGCCCTTATGCAATATCACTTAAAGGGCCACAGCTAAATGTTGACCAAGGACTGCGAAACTTAAATACTGCTGATGATCTTGGCGGATTGGAATATGAAAATATGCTTCCATCAAGTCCAGGGATGCAAGAAATTTGCCTGGCCAGACAGCCTGAATGACTGTCCTGAGAGTTTCCATCCACAACTGCAGCACCTGAAGACAGCAGTTGACTCCCTTGAGGTCCAGGATAGGACAGAAGGAGCTGTCCTTGAGAATGACAAAGCAAATGGAATAGTGTCCAGAACCTCTTTCCAAGGTGAGAACTGGGCATACCACATTGAGCTGAAGGCGGCAGTGAAGCATCAGGCGTACAGTCGCTGCCTTGACTGCGGAGGCACATGGAGAGATGAGGAAGACATTTGGCATAGACTCGGCAAAGCTGAAAGCATAACATAGAAACATGGACGTCAGAAAAAGACCACATCGCCTATCTAGTCTGTCCTTCCATATCATACACTAAGAGAGTCCCCTTTTTTCCTTTAGAGAGCCTCTGTTTGTGTCCCATGCTTTCTTGAATTTAGATACTGTCCTCATCTCTACCACCTCCACTGGGAGACTATTCCATGCATTACCATTCTTTCCGTAAAGAAATATTTCCACATATTACTCCTGAGTCTATCCCCTTTCACCCTCATCCTATGTCCCCTCGTAGCAGAGCTTGCTTTCAATCAAAAGAGGTTCTCCTCCTGTGCATTTATGCCACGGAGGTATTTAAACGTCTCAATCATATCACCTCTGTCCAGCCTTTCCTCTAAAGTGCACATATTACAGTCCTTAAGTCTATCCTCATATACTTTAAAAGGAAGACCATTAACTATTTTAGTAGCCACCCTCTGCACCAACTCCAATCTGTTACTATCCTTTTGAATGTGCTGTCTCCAGAATTGCACAAGACCTATACAGAGGCACTATCACCTCCTTTCTTCTGCTAGCCATTCCTCTCCGTATGCACCTAAGTATCCCTCTAGCTTCTGCCGTCGCCTTTTCTACCTGTTTAGATACTTTAAGATCAGACACAACCACGCCTAGGTCCCGCTCTTCTTTAGTGGACAAAAGTACTTCACCCCCTATACTATATTGCTCCCTTGGATTGCTGCAGCCCAAATGCATGACCTTACATTTTTTAACATTAAATCCCAGCTGCCAAATTCTAGACCATTCTTCAAGCTTAGCTAGATCCCTCCTCATATTATCTACACCTTCCTGGGTGTCTACTCTATTGCAGATTTTGGTATCATCCGCAAAGAGGCAAACCTTACCTGACAGCCCTTCCACTATATCACTAACAAAGATGTTAAAAAGAATCAGACCAAGGACAGATCCCTGGGTCACACCACTGGTAACTTCCTTCTCCTCAGAGTGAGCTCCATTTACCTGTACTCTTTGTCACCTCCCACCCAACCAATTTCTAACCCAAACAGTAACTTTAGGGTCCATCCCTTGGGTGCTCAGTTTGTTTATAAGTCGCCTGTGAGGAACAGTGTCAAAGGCTTTACTGAAATCTAAATACACCACATTTAGTGCTCTCCCTCGGTCCAACTCCCTGGTCACCCAGTCAAAGAAATCAATCAGATTTGTCTGACAAGACCTGCCTCTGGTGAATCCAACATGAGAGATGCAGCAGATGCTCAGGAAGAATACTTGATACGTCTAGGTTTGGGGAAGCAGTAGTCTGAACCAGGGCCGTAGCGAGGGAAGATCACGCCCTGTGCGACTTGCACATCGGACGCACCACCCCCTCCCCCATGGCAGGAGAGAAGAGGCATGCCCGATGTGCAAATAGCCATCATGCTAAGCAGATCTTTCCCTCCCTGCAAGAGCAGGGAGGGAAAGATCTGCTTAGCATGCCAGCAGAAGGCTTAAGGGGCGCATTTTAGCTGTCCTGCCATTGTCTGCCGCCACAGAGAAGATAAAGTGGCGACGGCAGGCCACGGAAGACAGCTAAAATGCACCCCTTAAGCCTTTTCGCCCTGTGCAGCCGCACCACTCACACAGGGCTAGGTACGGGCCTGGTCTGAACTGGCAGCTGTCAAGTGTTGTCACCTTCAGTATGGCTGCATTAGGCAGATGGTCTATGGAGAAAACAGTTACACCTCAAAATTATAGCTTTCCCAATCCAAGTGTACTGTGGTAAAAAGGAATACTATACAGCCATGACTGAAAGGTTTTGCATTCGGTTGTTGAAATGCTACTTTAGTTCCGTCATCTGTTATACTGGGGGGGGGGGGGAAGGGGGCTTAGTGGAATGGGAATTCTCTCAACCTACAAAACACATGGATATTTGGAACATGCAACTAGCTGACAAACTCTCAGCTTGAATACTCATCAGTATGGATTGCAGCTTGTTCTGCTCACTGATGAAAAATACTATTGCTTATCTAGCTACAGAACAAGGGGATTTCTGTGAACCCATTACGGTTCTCCTGGAACTCTTTGTTGCTCTCATTTCCAAGAACTTGATGCAGAGAGGGAAGTTGGTCTAAGTGGACAGCTCAGCTGACTTAGCAAAATTCAAGTGTGTCATCTTTAACACACAAAGCTGAGGACATTCCCTTATAGGAAGCAATGCTGTTAACCTTTTGCAGGCATACTGTCCATCACAGCTTTGAACAGTCCTGCCGATCGTCTCTCACCGATACCCTCCTTGTAATCCTTTGGAACATGCACGGTAGAGAGTAAGCACTCCCTTTCTCAGTAGTGAAAAGTCAGGACAAACAGGCACTGCATCTGCAGACCAAGACAAATGATTCTGCAAATTCTCAAGATGAGAGAACTGCTCGAAGCCTTGCAATGCCACCGTGAACACAAGGGCTTTAAAATGAGATTATTTCAACAGAGATTCTCTTTCGTCAACTGTCACACTTTCAAGCAGCTCCCACTTAAGAGAGTTGTGGACTTGCTCATCAGAAACTAATGGTAACCTGGAATTAAGAAAAGGGAAGCTGTTTTTTTTAAAGGTCTGTTAACGTCACATTCCTAAGTGAGTGAATGTGATTTCCTTTGGTTGCCAAGACAGCCACAGTTACTGTGGTAACCACACAATAACAGGGATACTTAACGGAAACAAACTCCACTCACCTGCACAATGATGCCCTTGCTCTTGTACTCCGCATGGAGGCCTCGAGAGAAGAAATCCACAAAAGCCTAGTGATGGTAAAGGAGGGAAATAAGCACAAGTCATCAGACTGCCCAATTTAAGGTCATCCAAGAAATTTTTAAAGGAAAACTATTTTTTCCTGGATATGTGACTATTTCCTCCCACAGGATATAAATGATATCTATATGTTTTGGTTTGGTTTTTTTATTTCATAATCGCTCTATTCCCCATGGACAGTGGTCATTTTTAAGAACTTGCATACCTACAATAACGGAGTTTATTTTTTATTATTGTCTACCAGCAATGAGATGGATCGATACAACAGACACTGACTCGATGGCCCTTAACAACTATTTTTTCTTTTATAGGTACATTTGTTTCCACTTGTACAGTTCTTTTTTCATTTTGTAGTTCTCTATTCTGTAATATAAGGAAGTAATGAAATATCAGTTCTCTATGAACAAGTAGGAAGTAAGCCCTAACGTATGGGTGATGTCACCGATTGAGTACCCGCAGACCGCGCCCCAGATTCCATTGGAAGCTTTTGGTAGCTGCACTGTGCATGCATACCTGCCTTCCTGCCTGCTACAGCACCATCTTCTCCAGTCTCCTTTATTCCGCGGAGCCTACAGAATGTGTCCTGAACTGGTGGAAAAATTCTTCTCTATTACCTCTTGGAATCTACATGTTGATCGCTTTTCACCGCCTGTCATTGGTTAGACGGCTTCCAAATTATTTTTCTCTTTTGCCTTCTCTTTTGTGCTTTTTCCTTGTCCGGGCCACCATAACAATCGAGGCCTTCAACCTCGAAGTGGCCGTCTTCCCGGACATGTCCAAGCCGGTGAGCGGCTTTAAGAAGTGCAATAGTGGAGAGACAGCGTAGTTACTCACCTGTAACAGGTGTTCTCCAGGAGCAGCAGGAATCAGTCCTCACATATGGGTGACGTCGGCGCCGACGGAGCCCTCGCGGAGCAATTTTCCCCAGCTTTCAAAGAAAGCCTTTGGGAATTGCAGCGCGCATGCGCGGTCGAATTCCCGCCCAAGGGTGCCATCTTAGCCAGTCAGATGACATAGCTAAAAAAGACAGCAGAAAAATTTGCAAAAAACTTAAGCAGATGATTGCAACTCCAAGGGGAGGAGGGAGGGTTGTGAGGACTGATTCCTGCTGCTCCTGGAGAACACCTGTTACAGGTGAGTAACTACGCTTTCTCCAGGACCAAGCAGGAAGTCAGTCCTCACATATGGGACTCCCAAGCTTAAGGCTACCGGAGACCCTAAGCACAAAAATGAGCTCCCTCTAGCTCAGCAGCACAGAAGGAAGGAATCTTCGCTGAATTATTACCCACCGGTAGCCCACATCCGGGATGGAGGGTAGGAGTTGCTCAAACCTCAAAGAGATTACGGAGGACTGCCTGTCCGAAAGCACTGTCCCTGCGGGACTCCCTCTCGAGACAGTAATGGACCGCAAAAGTCTGGCTCGAAGACCAAGTAGCGGCCCGGCAGATGTCTGCCAGCGGAACAGAGCGGAGGTAAGCCACTGACGTAGCCTTTGCCCGAACACAATGAGCCGTGACTCGACCATCCAAGGAGAGTCCGGCTGCCCCATAAGCCCAAGTGATACAGTCCGCAACCCAGATGGACAGAGTACGCTTGGAGACCGGGAGCCCCAATTTATTGGGGTCAAAAGACACAAAAGCTGAGCAGCCTTACGGTGCTCCCGCGTACGGTCAAGGTAGAAGTTCAATGCCCTTCTACAGTCCAGGGTATGGAGGACCATTTCAGCTCGGCTGGAGTGTGGTCTGGGAAAGAAGGTCGGAAGTACCACCTCCTGATTGATGTGAAAAGGGGAGACCACTTTTGGAAGAAATTTTGGGTGAGTCCGTAGGACTACCCTATTTTTGTAGAACCGAGTGTAAGGGGGATCAGACACGAGGGCCTGCAATTCACTTACGCGTCTAGCGGAAGTGAGGGCTATCAAGAACAATGTTTTCCAAGAGAGAAAACGGAGAGAACAGGTAGCCATAGGTTCAAAAGGCGGACAGGTGATCCGCTGTAAAACCACATTCAGATCCCAGTCAGGCGCTGGCGGGCGCAGAGGTGGTTTAAGTAGAAGGAGACCTCGGAGAAACCTCGCTACGAGAGGGTCGCTGGAAAGAGGTCTGCCGTCCACCGGTACATGATGTGCTGAAAGAGCACTGAGGTGAACTTTGACGGAGTTGGACTTAAGTCCCAGATTAGAGAGGTAGAGCAAGTACTGCAAGATCACCGACACCGAGCAGGAGAAGGGATCCTGAGACTGCTGGGTACACCAAACGGAAAAGCGACGCCATTTAAGGGCGTAGCATTTGCGGGTAGAAGGTCGCCGAGAAGCTAGGATGACCTCTTCCACCTCTGCCGGCAGGAGAAGGGGAGCAAGGACTACCCTCTCAGCAGCCAGGCCATTAGATTGAGGGATCTGAGGTTGGGGTGTAGCAGAGACCCCTGATCCTGAGTGAGGAGATCCGGTTGAAACCCCAGAGGGAGTGGATCCTCTACCGCTAATTGCAGCAGGAGTGGAAACCACGGCTGTCTGGGCCAGCGAGGGGCCACCAGGATCATGGAAGCTTTGTCTCGGAGAACCTTGAAAAGAGTTCGAGAGACTAGCGGGATGGGAGGAAAAGCATACAGGAGGCTCTCCGACCATGAGAGTAGAAAAGCGTCCGCCGCAACTCGAAGGGGATGTGGCTGACGAGAGCAGAAGCGAGGAAGTTGCCGGTTGTGAGGACTGGCAAAGAGATCCATCGTGGGGAGGCCCCACTTTAGAAAGAGCTTCTGAACTACTAAGGGATCCAGGCGCCACTCGTGCGGCTGGAGGATCCTGCTGAGTTTGTCCGCCAGGCAATTTTCTTGGCCTGGGAGATAAACTGCCTTGAGAAGAATGCCTTGGCTGACGGCCCAAGAACAGAGCTTCTGTGCTTCCCGACAGAGAAGGAAGGAGCCTGTGCCCCCCTGTTTGTTCACGTAGAACATGGCAACTTGATTGTCCGTCTGGACAAGGACGGACTGGTGAGAGGTCAGGTGGGAGAAAGCCTTGAGAGCCAGGCGGATCGCTCTGAGCTCTAGGAAGTTCATCTGCTGAGCAGACTCCCACGTGGTCCAGAGGCCCTGAGTACGTGCCCCTTGACAATGTGCTCCCCAACCCAGGAGGGACGCATCTGTCGTCAGTACCTGGGCCGGCTGAGGTGACTGAAAAGGCATGCCGAGTACCAGGTTCGGTCGATGACGCCACCACTGGAGAGACGAGGCCAGCGGCTCGGAGACGCGCACTAGGTCTGCTAGGCCGCCTGTGGCTTGTTGCCACTGCTTGCGAAGACACCATTGAGCAGGCCGCATATTCAGGCGGGCATTGGGGGTCACATGGACGGTGGAAGCCATATGGCCGAGCAGTCTCAGGAAGCGCCTGGCGGAGACCAGGGACTGGCTGCGAAAACGGTCGGCTAGGTCCATGAGCCGTTGAGCCCTGTCGAGAGGCAGGAAAGCTCGCGCCTGAGGAGTGTGCAGTCTTGCGCCGATGAACTCGAGATCCTGTGAGGGGAGCAAAGTGGACTTTGCGAAGTTTATGACAAAGCCCAAGTACTGCAGAAGAGTCACCGTGCGGCGTGTGGCGTTGGTGACCTCCGGAGCGGACGCTGCTCTGATGAGCCAGTCGTCGAAGTACGGGAAGACATAGAGGCCGTGAAGCCGGAGATGGGCCGCCACCACCGCGAGACATTTTGTGAAGACTCACGGTGCGGAGGACAGGCCAAAGGGCAGTACCCTGTACTGGTAATGATTTCCTGCCACCACAAATCTTAGGTATTGGCGGTGGCTTGGGTGGATGAGGATGTGCGTGTAGGCATCCTTTAGATCCAAGGAGCATAGCCAATCTCCCTGCTGGAGGTAGGGCAGAAGGATTCCAAGGGTAAGCATTTTGAACTTTTCCCGCACGAGGAACCTGTTGAGGTTGCGCAAGTCCAGGATGGGTCTGAGGCCTCCTGTCCTTTTTGGTACTAGAAAATACCTGGAATAAAAGCCTTGACCTCTCAGGTGGTGGGGCACCGGTTCCACCGCCTGTTCCTGTAGAAGACCTGCTAACTCCTGAAGGAGTAAGTCCCTGTGCAGAGGGAGTCGTGGAGGTTCTCCCGGGAAATAGGAGGGAGGGACCTGGTGGAAGTGGAGAAGATAGCCTTCTCTTACGACTTGAAGCACCCAGGCATCTGAAGTGATGTTGGACCACCTGTGGGCGAAGTGAACCAGCCGGCCTCCGGTGCTGGGAGGAGCCAGCGAAGGGGGAGAGGCTATGCTTAAGGAGTCAAAAGCCCCCACCCTGCTGAGCAGGGGCTGGTGGTGCAGGCTTGGGGGTTTGCTGCCTACGGGACCCGTTACCCCGTCCCTTGGCCTGCTGGCCCTGTTGAGGAGCTGCGGGGGCCTGATATTGGGGGTAGTGTTTATAGGCAGCCGCCTTTCTCGAGTAAAAGGACTTCTTTCCCGAGCCCTTCTTTTTCTGGGAAGGGGCGGAGGTCTTCCTAGAAAGCCTAGTCCTGGTGAGAGTCTCCGTCTCGATCTGTGCAGCCTTTTCTGCCATAGGCTTGCCAAAGAGGTTTTCACCTCGGCAGGGGACATCGACCAACTTGTCCTGCACCCAGGGCTCAAGGTCAGACGACTGAAGCCAAGCCTGTCGGCGGGCACCGATGCCGGCTGCGGCCACTCGAGCCGATGCTTCAAAGCCATCATAGGCTGCTCGGGATATGAATTTTGAGCATTCCCGAATGCCAGTGGACAAGGCTAGGAACCTCCGCAAGGGTTCCTCGGACAATCCAGCGGAGAATCCGGCTAGCTCTTTAGCCAGGTCTCGAAGATACATGCCCATGTATAGCTGGTAGGTCTGGACACGACACGCAAGCATAGAGCCCTGGAAACACTTCTTACCAAGGCCATCCAGGTTACGGGCCTCCCTGCCAGGAGGCACCGAGGAGTGCATCTTCTGGCTCTTAAGACGATGCATGGCCAATTCCACTACCATGGAATGGTGTGGTAGCTGTGCTTTTTGGAAGCCAGGGCTCTTGCGGACTCGATAGATAGAATCGACCCACTTGCTCAGGACCGGCGAGGAGGCCGGACTCTCCCACCTGCGGAAGAGTAGTCGTTCCAGCATGGGAGGAACCGGTACAGTAAAGTGTTCCCTGGCGGGAGAGTCATACTGGAGGGCATCGAGCTCTTCGGCTCGAGGCTCCTCCTCGGGGTCCGCAGGGAAGGCCAAAGCCTTGGCCATATCCCTGACGAAGTCCGAGAACCGGGCATCCTCCGGAGGGGACTGCTTCCGAGGTTCGGACTCAGGTGAGTCCGAGGGGACACACCGAGTCCGAAAAGAATCAGGTGACTCTTCCTCTTCAGACTCCCAGACCGACTCCGAGGAGGAATCGGTGGGGTCGGCCCGGGCAGGCTGCGGCGCCTGCCGCCCCGACGCCGAGGGAGTCGGCGTCGGCGACCTCGGTCCCGAACGGGAGGCCGAGGGTGACCTCGACCGAGGATCGACTCGAGTTCGCATGGACTCGAGGATCGGCTCGGTCTCCGGGGTCGACTTAGACGTCGACGTCCCGGTGGTCGGGGCAGCGGCGCCAGCGAGGCTAGCGAGCAGTGCCCGCTGCTGGTCCATGAAGGCAGACAGTCTGCTCTCCAAGGCCGTCAACCTGAGTCCGACCTCAGGTGACCCAGCAGCCCCCGACTCGGGCCCCGACGGCGTCGGGCCCGACGTCGGCGGTCTCGGAGGCGAGTCCAGGAGGACCACAGGACTTACCCGAGCAGGCAGCTCCGACTCCATGCGAGGTCGCTTCGAGAGGTGCTCCTTCTCCAAGGACCCGGGACGGCTATCGGGGCTATGCGACCTGGCCCTCGCGGGGCCAGGAGCGTCCACCGACGCCGCCCTCGCGGGTTTCACCTTCCGTCGATGGTCCCCGGAGGGAGAACCCCTGTCGGAGGAACTCCGGCGACGGTCCGAGCTGGAACCTCTGGACGCCGAGGCCTCCGACGAGGTCCGGGTACGGCTGGGGTCAGCGAAGATCCTATCCCGCTGATGCCGCCGACTTCTCAACGCTTTGGAGGACATTTTGCCACAGGCCCCACAGATCATTTCTTCATGATCCGGGCCCAGGCAGTGGAGGCAATTATCGTGTGTGTCAGTTAGTGACATATTTCGGTCACACTGACCACACCGCTTGAAACCACTGGCAGCCATCGGGGGAAAAAGGGCCCCTGCGAGGTCAAAGGACCGGGCTGCCAGTGAAAAAACCGAAAACGAAACTGACTAAATCAGAAAAACCGAAAAGAAGAAGAGGACTCGTGACCGGCGTCGCGAGTCCGGGCGGGAAAAAGACCGGCGTCGAACCGAAGGAAAAAAGAGAATATTACGAATAAAATCAACTTTTTCGCGGGGACACGACGGGTACGTCTGTAGGGCTCCGCGGAAAAAAGAAGACTGGCTAAGATGGCACCCTTGGGCGGGAAGGCGACCGCGCATGCGCGCTGCAATTCCCAAAGGCTTTCTTTGAAAGCTGGGGAAAATTGCTCCGCGAGGGCTCCGTCGGCGCCGTCACCCATATGTGAGGACTGACTTCCTGCTTGGTCCTGGAGAATGAATGAATTCTTTGCTTCGGTCTTTACTGAGGAAGATGTAGGGATGTTACCCATGACTGAAGTGGTATTTAAAGGTGCAGAAGAATTGAAGAAAATATCGATACATCGGGAAGATGTATTACAGCTATTTGATAAACTGAAGAGTAGCAAAATCACCTGGGCCGGATGGTATACATCCAAGGGTGTTGAAAGAACTGAAATATGAGATTGCAGACCTGCTTTTAGTAATCTGTGAACTATCATTAAAATCATCTGTAATACCTGAAGATTGGAGGATGGGGAACGTAACGGCAATTTTTAAAAAGAGTTTCAGGGGTGATCCGGGAAACTACACACCGGTGAGCCTGTCGTCAGTACCAGGAAAAATGGTAGAAACCATCATAAAGAACAAAATTGCTTAACATGTAGATAGTCATGGCTTAATGGGAGACAGCCAACATGGCTTTAGACAAGGAAGATATTGTCTTACTAATCTGTTGTGTTTTTTTAAAGGTGTGAATAAACAGGTAGACAAAGGTGAGTGGGTTGATATAGTGTATTTGGACTTTCAGAAAGCCTCTGACAAGGTCCATCATCAGAGACTTTTGGCAAAACTAAAGAGTCATGGGATAGGAGGTAGTGTACTATTGTGGATCAGGAACTGGTTAAAAGATAGAAAGCAGAAGGTAGGGCTAAATGGCCAATTTTCCCAATGGAGAAAGGTGAATAGTGGTGTACCCCAGGGATCTGTGCTGGGTCCGCTGCTTTTTGACAAATTCATAAATGACCTGGAAAAGGGAATAACGAGTGAGGTTATCAAATTTGCAGATGACACAAAACTATTTAAAGTTGTTAAAACCCAAGAGGATTGTGGAAAAATGCAAGAGGATCTTGATAAATTGGAAGACTGGGCATCAAAATGGCAGATGAAATTTAATGTGGACAAGTGCAAAGTTATGCACCTAGAGAAGAAAAACCCAAATTATGGTTACACGAGGCAAGGTTCCACATTAGGAACCACCACCCAGGAAAATGATTTAGGCATCATTGTGGATAACATGTTAAAACCCTCTGCCCAGTGTGCAGCGGCAGCCAAGAGAGCAAATAGAATGCTAGGTATCATAAGGAAAGGAATGGAAAATAAAACAAAGGATATTATAATGCCACTATATCGTTCCATGGTGAGACCGTACCTTGAATATTGTGTGCAATTCTGGTCGCCGTATATCAAAAAGAATATAGCATTATTAGAAAAGTTTCAGAGAAGAGCCACCAAAATGGTAAAGGGGATGGAAGGATACCCTTATGAAGAAAGGCTAAAAAGGTTAGGGCTCTTTAACCTGGAAAAGAGACGGCTGAGGGGAGATATGACAGAAGTCTATAAATTAATGAACGGAGTGGAACGGGTAAACGTAGATTGATTGTTTACGTTATCAGAATACAGAAAGACTAGGGGACATGCAATGAAGCTACAGAGTAAACTATTTAAGACAAATAAGAGAAAATATTTTTTCACTCAACGTGTAATCAAACTCTGGAATTGGTTACCGGAAGATGTAGTAAAGGTTGTTAGTGTAGCTGGGTTTAAAAAACGTCTGGACAAGTTCCTGGAGGAAAGGTCCATAAACTATTATTAAAAAGGGACACAGGATATCACAGCTTGACCAAGTACAAGGATTGTGGAACCTGTGCCTTTTGGGGAAACTGCTAGGTACGTATGACCTAGATTGGCCACGGCTGGAAACAGGATACTGGGCTTGATGAACCTTGGTCTGACCCAGTATGGCATATCTTATGTTCTTATTAAATGTGGCTGCACTATTTCATTCATCAACAGGCACAACTGGTGTTTGCAGTGCCTTGGGCCTGAGCAGTAGCCTATAACCTTTGACTGCAGATGACTAGGAGGAGCCTGAAGGGCGAGGAAAAGCAGGAGTCGTCTCTCTTTGGACCATCTGATTCAAAATCTCCTGCTCCAGCATCAACTCCGGCAGGACATCCAAGCACAATTGGAACTGAGGGGCCGGGGACATCAAGTAGAAGCTTGACATCTGTCCAGCAGCAAAGAGGGACTTAACGCTAGTCCCATCGGTGTCGAAAGGGGCCCCCCAAGCACAGGGACAAGCCCAAGGTACATCATCACTGCAGTTCTCAGCATGATGTGGACATCGAGGGCCTGGAGCAGCCCACCAAGCTTCCTCAGCAGGAGGAATAGATTCCCAGATGGGAGAAATCAACCTCCATAGCCCCAGAGATCTGCCGGATGTCTCCTATCATGATCCTATGATTGTGGAATCCCCACTGGAGGTATCGATGCCACTGGCCAAAGTTCTGATTCCAGTTCCGGTCACCTCTGAGATGGTGGTCCTGGACGAATGCCTCAGAGTCCTTGAGGCTCACATGCCGGTTGTTTTAGCCTAGCGAAATGCAGGCCTTGCGATGGCTTCAGTGTTGTCACTGCACTCCGTCCAGCCCATTTTGAAAACCCACAGCAATCTCCTTGTTGAGCGTATTGGGGTCTGATGTTCTGGGGCACCACAGGTCCCACCGTTACCCGCCCTCCCCACATGACCAGAGCAGGTAGTGGGAGGAAACCCGGTGTTACTTTGATTTCCTCTGAGTCTAAATTGGAAGACTGGGAAACCAAGGAGGGCTCGGTCATCACAAACAGGCAGGCAGTCTCCTGACCTGCCTTCGGACATCTCCTCAATACGAGCAGCGCAAGTCACCCACAGAGGACATGTCCTTTCAGGACTTCGTGCGGGATATGGTGAAGGCCATACCTTCTCCCTTGAGGACGAGCCAAGGACAGAGGAGCTTCAGCTCCTACAGTACCCTTCAGCACCCAAGGAGGCAGTGCCGTGCACCATGCAGAGACTGCTGCTGTGTCTGTGGGGAAATCCCCTTATGGTCCCCACCTTCAGCCAGTGGCTGAATTCAGTGTAACGTGTCCAGAAGGCACTGGGCTTTGATAAGCCCCAGCTGCTGCATAACTCCACAGTAGTCAAATCAGCCCTCAAGCGCGTAAAAAACACCAAGACTTGCTCCTCAGTGCTCCTGTGGCAGGAGGCCAGGACCCTGGACTCCTTTGGGAGGAGATGCGACCAGGGCTCCCATGCTGGTGGCCTGGATCCTCTCCTATTAGGTTTATATGGGCATGTTCCTGAAAGACATCATGCTGGACCTGGCGGAGTTTGCCACCCATATCCCTTCTGACATCCCCGATCGGCCACGGCAAGGATTGCTCCAATATACTGTGTGAGCCACATGCGATGCCTTCGAGTCCGCCTGTAGAGTGGCAGCAGTGAGCACTGGTGCCTGACGGCTGGCCTGGCTCCAGTCCTCAGACCTGGAGCAATGGGTCCAGGACAAGCTGGTCAATGTCCCCTGCTCTGGGGAGAACCTGTTCAGAAAGCCAGTTGAGGAGAAAGCGGGCAAGTTTGAGAAGGAGCATGTGACACTCTCCAGGCTCTCAAGGAGAACCGTGGATCCTGTGTGTAAAAAACTGGAGTAAGGCGGCTTTCTACCTACGGCCATGCTGGTACTATCCTGAACCCCAGAGCACCCAGCTGAAAGCACAGGTCCCGCCAGCAGTGGAGGAAGAAGCCAAAAAAAAGCCAACTGGCCCCACAGCCCAAGACTGGGGCCGGCTTTTGATGGGTTCCTCAAGAGCATAGCCAATGGTCCTGTACCTGCCGGAGTTCCCCCTCAGGTCAGGGGGAAGCTTGTCCATTTCGCCCAAAGGTGGCCTCTTATCTCAGCTACCAGAGAGCTGCAGTCTAGCAGGGCTACCGACTGTGCTTCACCCAGCTTCCACCTCCCTTTGCCTAGGGAGGGTAACCCACTGACACCCTGCACTGGAACCTGTTGCGGAAGGTGGCCACCACTCTGCTGGACAACCTCGCCATTGAGCTGGTTCCGCCAGCCTAGGTCGGGCAAGAGGTTTTTACTCCAGGTACTTCTTGGTCCCCAACAAGACAGCGGGGTTTCAACCTATTCTAGACCTCTGCACCCTCAACTGGTTTCTCATACATGAGCGGTTCAAGATGGTCTCACTGGGGATGCTGCTCACGTACCTCCTAAAGGACGACTGGCTATGCTCCTTTGATCTCAAGGATGCGTACACACATCCTGATCCACCCAAGTCACAGAAAATACCTCAGATTCATGCTGGGAAATCAGCACTACCAGTACTGAGTACTCCCCTTCAGGCTTAATTCAGCACCTTCACCAAATGTCTCGCGGTACCAGGGGGCCTTAATAAGTGTATAGACTGGGGGGCATGTCTTTAATGGATGACATCGTAATGTGAAAACTGAGTGAATCAGAAGATGACGTAGGCAGAGTGGGGTATAATAGAGGCATTTCAATGTTATCCCGTATGCGCGGCGTCTTTTTGAACATTCACTGACTTCAGAAATCCTCAGGGAGGATAGCATCTGTCTACAAGCTTTGAATGGTACGTGGCAGTTTACATAGTTAGGTTTAAGGATTTTTATCAGTAAACGTGGAAATGAAGGTTTTGATAATTTTTAGAACTTTTCGATCTTTTGTTTTAGTTGCGGGTCCCCCTGAAGAAACCCAGAAGGAGTGAAATGCAAGAAAGGGCGCCAATGGATGGCGTTGGGGAGCACTTTAAAGCTAAGCATTGGTTTCAGATTCACAATTTACAAGCTTGAGAACAAACTTGAAAATTTAATCTGTGGGTGTGTAAATTTGCAGGACAGGTCATTGATGCTATTAGGCACTATAATAGATAAGTTCCAACATCTATAATGCAGTGCCGACAAGTCTGAGACTGTCCATGCATTAAACAGTTGTAAAGGTTGAATAAGGGAGTAGTTTGAAACCCAACAGCTTTGGATATAAGAATAAGGTAGAAAATTCCAACAGCAGGAGAGAAAAGCAGATAGTGAAACAGAATTTCACGTTTTACTAGTGTTTAAATGAAGTGATTAACATTTTTAGGTCAGTATAATATAGCGCAAAATGGCAAAAAAATGAAAAACTCCAAGGGGAGGAGAGAGGATTGGGAGGACTGATTCCTGCTGTCTCTGGGGAACACCTGTTAATGGTAAGTAACTATGCTTTCTCTGGGAACAAGCAGGAAATCAGTCCTCACATATGGTACGCCCAAGCTACAGGCTACTGAAAAAACACTGTAAAAGCCATGGGCGACCCAAAAAGCAGACCGTAAAGGGCAGCAGGGAGTACTGGTTGGCTGGAAGTCTGACTCTGCAGCAGCAGCATCAAAGATGCAATCCACACTCTGGTAGCCGGGACACAGAGGGCTGAAGGGAAGGAGTTGCATTATTCCCCAAAGAGGTGACGGAATTCAGCCTGGCTGAAGGCACTATCCCTCTGGGAGGTCTCCTCCAGACAGTAGCATGCCGCAAGTGTGCGCCTAGAGGACCAGATGGCTGTCCGGCAGATGTCCAGCAAGGGCACTGACTACAGGCTGGCCACGGAGGCCGCCATGGCCTGTACATTGTGAGCTGTCACATGATGCTCCAGAGAGAGAGCCCTGCCTGCTGGTAGGCGAACGCAATGCAGTTGGCCACCCACTGAGAGAGGGTACACTTGGAGACTGCGATCCCCAGGTGACTGGGATTGAAAGAGAAAACTGCGTTCAGTGGCGATATCCTTTGGATGTGGAAGGACAGAGCACGCTTGCAGTCAAGTGTGTGTAGGAAGGCCTCCGTTCTGGAGGTGTGAGACCGGGGAAAAAAGTGGGCAGCACCTCTTCCTGGTTCAAATGGAAAGCAGAGACCATCTTTGGGAAGAACTTTGTGTGTCCCCGAAGGATGACCCTGTCCCTATGGAACCTGGTGTAGGACTCATGCGCTACTAGTGCCTGCAGTTCGCTCACATGCCTGGTAGAGAGGTACTTGAAAGGACAGATTGCCAGGGGCTCGAAAGGGCCTCCATGAGCTTCCCTAAGACCACACTGAGGTCCCATGATACCAGCAGAGGGAGGAATGGGGGTCACAAGAGGAGAAGGCCCCGCATGAACCGGCCTACCAAGGGATAGGTGGACACAGCCTGGCCCTCCATTCATGGTGGTGGGCCAAGATGGTGCAGAGGTGAACACTGACAGAGTTGGATTTGAGGGCCGTGCCTGACAGGTGGAAGAGTTACCGCAATACCTCTGCTATTGTGCAGGAGAAAGGGTTAAGGCCCTGTCCCGCACACCAAAGGGAGAACCTGCGCCACTTAAAGGCATAAGCCTGGCATACAGAGTCCTTATGTAAGGCCAGCAGGATATCCTCCATCGGCTGAGGTAGGCGGTGGTGTGCGATGGCTATCCTCTCAGCAGCCAGGCTGTTAGAGCCAGGGACTGGAGTTTGGAGTGTCGCAGCATAACGCCCTCCTGTGAGAGCAGGTATGGGGCACACCCCAACAGCCAAGGTCCCCTCAGGACAGCAGCAACAGCAGGGGGAACCAGGGCTGCCTCAGCCACCTGGGAGCAATGAAGAGGACCGATGCTGCCTCCGCCTGAATCTTCAGGAGGGCCTGAAGCACCAGGGGCATCTGTGGGAATGCATACAGGAAGCCCCTGACCATGGGAAAAGGAAGGCATCCGTCAATTCATGACTCTGGGCCAGTTTCCAGGAGCAGAACCATGGCAGCTGTGCATTCTCCAGGAGGTTTCCAGGAGCAGAACCATGGCAGAATGGTTGGGTTCAGCCTCCATTTGTGGGGTTGGAAGATGTGGCTCATGTGGTTGGTGAGTATATTGTCCTGGCCCAGCAAGTACACTGCTCTGAGTGAAATATTCCTCCCTGCCGCGAAGTTCCAGAGGTGCACTGCCTCCCAACGGAGATGGTACAAAGCTATGTCCCCTTGTTTGTTGATGTAGAACATCGCAACCTGGTTATCCGTCTGGACTTTGACTATCTGTCCTTCCAGATGGTCCTGGAAGATTTGCAGGTCATAAAGAGAGACTGTCAGGAGTTTGAGCAGGTTGATCTATAAGGCACTCTCCTCCAGCAACCATGGCCCCTGTGACTGCAGGTGATCGTGGTGGGACCCTCAGCCCATCTTGGACGCATCCATGGTGAAGATAAGATGCACTGGTGGGGCTTGGAATGGCAGGCCAGCTCTTAGGTTGCAGTGGTCAGGGAGGCTGCTAAGGCAGGCATGACCTGGATCCACTGCTTAGGCGGGCAAAAGGGGTCACGTGGACGGTAGACACCATGTTCCTCAGGAGGCAGAGCATCCTTTGGGCTGTCACTGGAGCACCGCACTGCACCTCTTGCGCCAGGGCAGCGAGGCTCTGAGCACACTCCAGGGGTAGGAAGGCCTTTGCTTGAGTGGACTCTAGCCGAGCCCTGATGAACTCCATGAACTGCGTTGGATCGAGGCGAGTCTTTGGGAAGTTCAGGTGCTACAGCAGCCCTAGCATGTATTGAGTCACATTACACACGAGCCAGTCATCCAGGTAAGGAAACACGACTATGTTACTATGAATGCTCCAAGGAGCTGGAGGCAAGCGGCCACGACAGCCAGTGAATACTTGAGGGGCCGAGGCGAGGCCAAAGGGAGCACCCTGTACTGATAGTGGCAGCCCCCTACTATGAACCGGAGGTGCTTTGGATGGATCAGGATGTGGGTATAAGCATCTTTGAGATCCAAGAATAGCCAATCTCCCTGGAAGAGGCAAGGCAGTAAGGTTCCAAGGGATACCATTTTGAACTTTTCCTTGACCAGGAAGAAGCTGTCGAGGTCCCGAAAATCCAGAATGGGCCTGAAGCCCCCTGTCTTCTTGGGGACCAGGAAGTAGCAGATGAGGATGGACAGGCTTGACCGCCTGATCCTCAAGTAACGACCTGAACTCTTTCTGGAGCAGCTCCCTGTGCAAGGGGTCCATAGGTAATTCCACTGTGAAGCAGCTGAGTAAAGTGAAGGAAGTAACCTTCGACCACTCGCAGCACCCAGGTGTCCGTGGTGATAGAGGGCCACCTGTGTGCAAAGTAGACAAGTCGTCCCCCTGTGAACCTTGGGCCTGTTACCTGCTGAGGGAGGGAAGCTATGCCCAAGAAGTCAAAAACTCCCCCCAGGCTGGGGCTGAGCTGCTCTTTGGGGTTTGGGAGTTTTAGGCTTACGGGGGCCATGCCCTTGGCCTGCTGCCACTGAGGGGGAGTGGGGTAGGTCTGGACTTCAGGCGGAAGGGCTTTTTCTCTGAAGCATTCCAGCAGGAATGGTCCAACACTTTCTTGGACAGCCTGGTCCTGGTCATGAATTCCTTCTCCAACTTGTCTACCTTCTCTATCATGGGTTTGCCGAAGAGGATATCCTCCCGGCATGGGACATTGGCTAGTTTGTCCTGCACCCACTGTTCCAAGTCGGAAGACTGTAGCCAGGCAAGGCAGCGGGCACTAATTCCCACCATGGCCACACAAGCCATTGACTCGAAGCCGAAGGCTGCTCAAGACAAATTTGGAGCACTCCTTGACTGAGGAAACAATGGTCTGAAAGCGCTCAAGGGGCACATCTGATAAACCAGTTGAAAACCGGGACTTCCGGTGATGCGGTGAGCAGGAGCAGACGCACGCTGCTTGAGCTCCGGGCCCCCTCGCCCCTCCGGCACCGATAAATGAGACACCGGGGTTAAGTTTGGGGTCTCTCCCCCCCCCCCGGAGCTCCCCCAACTGGATCGTGGCAGGGGATGGTGCCCCGATACTCCCTGCTCGCCCTCACACGACGATCCGAGGAAGCGGCCTGGACCCGGACAGCAGACGCCGCATGGTAGGAGAGGCCGCGCTGCGGGGTGAGTAGACTCGCTGAAGATTTCGGCGGCGGGTGGAGCGGGGTCCCGCAGCTGCGGCAGCTCATCGGGCGGTGCACTTTGCCCTTTCCCGCCCCCCCCCCGCGTGACAGCAGTGCCGGATCTGAGAGAGGGGCTGAAGTGGCGGCTGCGAGGGGAGGCAGAGAGTTGTCGAGGGGCCTTGATCGGGGCCGCTGCCTGTTTGACCGCCCCCCCCCCCACGTGATCCTTGAGGGCCGAATATCTCCAGCACACGGAGGATGGAGACCAGTGCCTCACCCTTGGCATGTGAGAGCCTGTAACCTACCTTAAACACATGGGAGCTGTACCCCCCTGCCTCTGCCACGTCGGAGCTCCGAATGACGCCTTGCCACCAGCACACAAAAGCCTGTGACCTGTACCCGACGCCCAGTCTTCGGTGCAACGGAGTCTGAGACCTGTGCTCTGCGTTAAGCGCATTGGAGCTGCAACCCGCACCTTCCGTTCAACGTCCAAGAACCGGGGCCCGGTGCCCTATCCTTGGCTCTCGGAGGTCTGAGCCCTGCCCTTGCTGCCGGCGCATAAGAGCATAGACGCCTGAGACACGTGCTCTATCTTTAGTGCACAGCAGCCTGAGACTCGCACCCTGCTTCCAGCGCACGGGAGCCTGAGAGGAGTCGGTGGCGCCTGAGTCTTGGGACGGGGCCTGTACAGCGCACCTTGGAGGAGGGCAACTAAAGCCTTCGTCGCCTGGCGATGGCGGCGAAGGGAGGCCGACGAATGGAGAAGGAGAAGACCCCCCTGCAGCCAAGGGGGGGGGGAGCAATCCTCGCCGTCGAAAGGAGAGGCTAAAGTCCCGGCGGGGATGGTAGACGACATCTCCGTGGCTGTGGCAGGGGCGCTGTCGGCGCAGTTTGACGACCTGCGGAGCCGCATGGACCTAATCCAATCCTCCGTGGAGGCCCTGGGCAACCGACTGCAAGAGGCGGAGCACCGGATAGAGAGGTCGGAGGAGCACGTGCTGGAGCTACAGCAGGAGATGGCCCGGATGAACAAGTTACTCCAGGGACAGGAGGCTAAGCTTGACGACCTCGAAAATAGGTCCCGCCGTAATAACTTGAGATTTCTAGGGGTCCCGGATGCCATAGAGGATCGGGATTTACAACCGTACGTAGAAGACCTGGTGAAACACATTCTGGTGAATGATCCCGAAGGCACTCTAGTACAAATAGAGAGGGCGCACCGGGTCGGGCCTAGGAGAACCAGTGACGGCCGACCTAGAGTGGTCCTGGCACGGTTCCTGAGATTCCCACAGAAGGAAGCGGTCCTGCGTGCTGCGCGAAAGAAAGGGACCATCCAAAAGGACAATGTCCGGATACGCATCGTCCAGGATTACTCAGCGGCCCTGGGACAGCGACGACGAGAGTATGGACCCCTGTGCCAGACCCTGATAGACAATAATATCAAATTTATGGTGCAATACCCCGCACGGCTGATTTTCACCCATGGCGGGACCCGCCGGTCTTTTGACTCCGCGACAGCAGCAACGCCCTACGTGGAGGAGATACGGCGGAGGGCCGCAGTGGCGGTCGAGTCCTGAGGACTAGAGGTGGAGACTATTGCTCCGAAGAACAAGCCGGGAGCCTTCACTTTGGACTGTAGAAGAGATGGTGATGGTAACCGGGTCGGGGGAGGGGGGAGCTAAGGGGTTTGTTTACATTACCCTCAAGTGTTGGTTGTTTCCTTTGGGTGTGGGGGTGGGCAGGGGACGGCCCGAGTAGTTGGAGGTGTCTGCTGGAGGGGGGGGAAGCGGGGAGGGGGACAGAACCTGGAGGGGGGAGAGTTTCGGGGGGGACCCCGGGCGGCCTAGCTGAGCCGGTATAATGGCGGGGTGGGGGGGTACCTTACGCATCTAGGAATTCACTGAGGCGGTGAGGAGGATGGTAGTAGAAATAAAGAATTGGAGTGGGGAGGAGAGGGGGTGGAGAAGGGATAGGAGGGGGGAGGGAAGGGATAGGGGAGTAGAGAGGGAGGGGTGGGGGGGAGAGGGAAGGGGAGGAGAAGGAGAGCCGTATCTTAGGGGACCAGTAGAGGAGGGGATGGTGCGAGGACCATTTTGGGAGGGAAATGGGGGAGGACCCCAGGCTGGGGGGGTGTCTTCCCTATATTCTGTATGGTATATAACAGATACTATTGAGCCTAGTCTAGTACTGCATGCCGCTTAAGATCATTTCTTGGAATGTGTGTGGTCTGGGCAGCCCGATTAAACGGGCAAAAATTTTGCAGGCCCTGGCAAGGCAGGGGGCGGACATCGCTATGCTCCAGGAAACCCACCAGACCGCCGAAGAGCACCGTAAGCTATGCCGGGAGTGGGTGGGACAGGTCTGGGGGGCCCCGGCCCTTGGTAAGAAAGGGGGGGTAGCACTTTTGATACACAAACGTGTCCGGATGGAGGTGGTGAAGGACTTGGTCGATCCGTCGGGCAGATTTGTACTGGTGCAGGGTGTCCTTGAGGGGAGGCCGGTAATTCTCGGTAACGTGTATTGTCCCAATGTGCTCGACTTGTCCCTTTATGCGCGCCTTGCCTCTAAAATTGAGACGTTACCGGAGATCCCCGTTATCCTGGGGGGTGATTTCAACGGGGTCATGGATGTCGACCTCGATACCTCAAAAGGGGGAGAGCAAAGAGACAGGATGGCGACGGTTCGGGCATTACGACGCCTCTGCTCTAGGTTGGGGCTGGTGGACCCATGGCGCTTATTACATCCGGTCGAGCGGGATTACACGCATCAGTCCCGGGCTCATGGCACGAGCGCACGTATAGATTACTTGTTGCTGTCCACCGGGCTGTTTGCCAACGTTGGGGATGCCCAGATAGGGCCTGTGGAGATCTCTGATCATGCTTATGTTTGGCTGGAGGTCCTTTGGAGTGGGAGTACTCCTCGAGCCTTTCAATGGCGTTTTCCCCTGGAATTATATAGAGACGCGCAATTTCGTTCCTTTATTCAGAGGCGGTGGCAGGAATTTGAAGCTGATCATAAGGGTCACCAGGATGACCCAGAGTTGCTCTGGGAAACGGCGAAGGTCGTATTGCGGGGAGATATAATCGGGTTCCTGGCCAGGAAAAGAAGATTGAGGGCCGAACGTATCATTGAACTAGAGAGATTGGTGACCAAGCTCAGACGCCGATGGGCCCATACTCCCACCGCCGGGCTTAGAAAACAGCTGTGGGACTCCCAAACGGAACTAAATGAACTCCTACACCAGAGGGCTAAGAAGTCAGTGTTATATTATCGCTACCAATTGTATCGATACGGGGACAAGCCCGGGAAGTTATTGGCCCGGTGCCTTCGGGGACCCAGGGGCTCGAAACTGGTGCCAGCCTTGCGAGATGAATCGGGGACTTTACATAGGGAGAACCCGGCAATAGTGCGTATTTTCCGATCCTTTTTTCAGAACCTTTATGCCGCGGAGGCGACCTCCCTCACGCAGATGGCAGACTATGTGCGGCGACTGGACCTGCCTTGCCTATCATTAGAGCAAAGAGCACAGTTGGACCGGCCGATTACGGTGGCTGAGCTGCAAGGGGCTATTTCAAAAGCTAGTTGTTATAAAACCCCTGGATCGGATGGCCTGGGTGCCGAACTCTACAAGATTCTTAATGAACAGATTTCCCCAATGTTGGCCGCCGTACATAATCGGAGAGCACAGCAAGGCTACTTTCGGTGGGGGGCCAATCATGCTCACATCGTTCTTATCCCTAAACCGGCAAAGGACCCTCTTTCTGCGGCCTCGTATCGTCCCATCTCTTTACTTAATTTCGATCTTAAACTAATGGCTAAGATCTTGGCAGACCGACTGGCGGAGTTTTTGGGGCAACTAGTGCATGAGTCACAGGTCGGTTTCGTTAAGGGGCGATATGCGGTCCGTAACTTACGCAAGATCATCGCGTCCCTAGAGTGGGTCCAGCATAGACATCTGTCCTCTCTGTTGGTCAGCTTTGATGTGGAAAAAGCTTTTGACCGGGTGGACTGGCAATATTTGAAATTTATCCTCCCACAATATGGTATAGGGCCATTGTTTTGTAATATGGTCGCGAGTTTGTATGCCAATCCGACCGCTGCGATACTTTGTAACGGGGTAGTATCAGACAACTTCCCGCTGCAAAGGGGGACTCGCCACGGCTGCCCCCTATCTCCTCTTCTCTTCGTTCTCTCGTTGGATCCGCTCCTGCGGCAAGTGGCGGGTATGCGAACAATTCAGGGAGTGGGTGTTGGCAAACAAGAATTTAAGATCTCAGCCTTTGCTGACGACTTATTGGTGCACTTGCTTTCCCCTGGGGAATCCCTGCCTCTTCTTATGCAAGAGCTTCGAGCCTTTGGGCAGTTCGCAGGGTTTAGTATTAACAGGGATAAATCCGAAGCCCTGGATGTCTCAGGCCGACTTCGGGGCAGCTGGGTGGGCGAGTTCCCCCTTCGATGGGCTGAGCGTCAGTTCATATACTTGGGGATTGTACTGTCTTGTCAGCCAGGTCAACTGTATGAGAGTAACTTGCGACGGCAGTTGAATAAGGTAAGAACTCAGCTGCAAGCCTGGCGGCCTCTCCCCCTGTCTCTAATGGGGAGAATCGCGGCGATTAAACTGGTCATCCTGCCGCGAATCTTATACTGGTTACAGACCCTCCCTGTATGGATCCTCCGACGGGACATTCGGCGTTTCGAGGCGGAGTTTCGGGGCCTCCTTTGGGGGGGGTCGAGAGCACGTATCTCCTATCGTCGTCTGGTGGGGAGGGTGCGCTGTGGGGGGTGGGGGCTCCCGGATCTTGGGGCCTATGCACTGGCTTGCCAGTCCCGCCACCTAGGGGACTGGCTGGGTGACACTGATCTTTATACTCCACGGGCCTTTGAGGAGGCCTACGTGGCACCCCACTCCCTCAAAGCCCTTTTGCATTTGGAGGTACGTAGGTGGCCTACACACTTGGCGGACAGTGTGTTATTGGCACCGGTTTGTAAGACGTGGAGGTATTTAAATGCCTACTGGGGTCGCCGTTGGCAGGTGTCGAGCTGGTTACCCATTCAGGGCAATGCCAACTTTACCCCGGGCACTGAAACCGCTGCGTTCCGTCTGTGGGGAGAGAGAGGTATGCATACTTTGGGCCATGTGGTGGACTTGGCGGGCCAACCCAAGCCCTTTCCTGCATTATCCCGTGAGTATGAGTTGGGGCCTCGGCAGTTTTTCGCGTATATGCAAGTGGCCCACTATGTGGCTTCCCTTCCGCGGACGGAACTGTGTAGCGATCGCTCGGCCCAGATAATAGCATTCTTTGGTTTTGGCGAAGTTGAACGGCCATCTATTCGGACTTTTCACCTTAGGTTGGAGCAGTCTCGACCGCAGCCGGACTATAGCGATGTAGAACGGGCCTGGGGGGTGGAAATGGGGCAGGAGATTCCCCCTGGCACGATTCTGGAGGCCCTTCGGAGAGTGGCGAGCCTGGCGGATGGTGCCCGCTGGCGGGAAATACAGCTTAAGTGTTTGACTAGGGTTCACCTCTCCCCGCGGCGGGCCCTTCGATGCCACTTGACGGCGGATGGTCGCTGCCCACGATGTGCGGAGCCTCTGGCGACATTATATCATATGTGGTGGGGGTGCCGACGGATACGCCCATACTGGCAGAGAATTGCCTCATTTATGGCCGACCTTCTTGGCCAACCTGTTTACTGGGACGCTGCCCTGATCGTTTTGGACCACATGGGCCTCACCTCTCCGAAGGGGAAATGGAGTCGTTGGCTGGTGCGGAAGGCATGTCTGGTGGGCAAAGGGCCAATACTACGTAGGTGGAGGGACAGCCTCCCTCCCTCCTTTTGGGAGTGGCGGAACTCCTTCCACCAACTTATGCTCCTGGAGTGTAGGGCTGCTCGAGGCCATGTTAAGCGATGGTCCGCCTTCTGGCTATTGTGGGAGCCCTATATTCAAAATCTCAGTCCTCGGACCCGCAATGTCATCCTGCAACTAGGCTATTGATGCCCCGATTAGCAGGGGGAGATTTCTGGATGTTCCACACGGAGGTATATACTGGTCCTATTTGGTAATGCTTGGGGGGGTGGGGGGGGGTTAAACAGGGGGAGGTTGGGTGGGGGAGGGGGGATGGGGACATTGTTCAAAAATCATGTAGCCATCTATGTGTTCCGCCCCCTGGGGATCAGAGTCCACCCCAGGGAGCGACTGTTACCAGTTGTGTATTTGCCGTTCCTGTTTGATGGTTTATAAATAAAATTTTGGAAAAAAAAAAAAAAAAACCAGTTGAAAACCTGGCGAGTTCCTTCGCTAGGTCTCTCAGGTACATGCCCGCTGCCTGGCCGCATCACCGCCAAGCTCCTGCCCAATCGGGGCAGTGGGAGCACATTTCAACAAGCAGACTCCAGCCCTTAAAAGCGGCATCCCTGCGGGGCGGGCCCGCGCCTGAGGGCCTCGCCAGAGGGCCCTTTGGCGTGGCCCTTAGGCGCGGCACAGAGGCGCAAATAAAAACAAACAACTGGACTATACCCGTCAAGAACTGTAGAGCTCAAAAACGGCGAAACGAAAACCACCGCAACAACCGCAGAATACGCCAACCCATTACAGCAGCAGAAATACAACGACAACTAAGGACCCCACCACTCCAAGGAACCAGCACTGAAACACAGCACGGCCCCTAAACACCAAGGTACACTCACAGACCATGCCACCCTTCTTAGCCCCCATCTACCTCCTCACTCCTCTCCTGACCCTCTACCCCTCCCCCACAGGCACACTCAATAACCTACCCTGGCCAGACATCACATTAACACAACCCACACACACCTACAACCCTAAACAAAACCACTCTCACACACGGCATACACCAACCGACACCCCCAACCCCCCAAACTACCACCACCTCTCCATCTCACTAATAAACGCACGCTCAATCAGAAGCAAATACCACATGCTCCAAGACCTAATCACAACTAAGAAGATCGACATCCTATGTGTAACAGAAACCTGGCTAACAGAGACACAGTGATAATGAAGCAGTTAACTCCAAAAGGATACAACCTCCACCACTGCTCCCGAACACACGCCAAAGGCGGAGGCGTAGCCATCATAGCAAAAGCCGACCTCCACCTCAGGATCCATTCTTCAGAAACTACCAATGAAGCAGACATACTCAC
Source organism: Ichthyophis bannanicus (assembly GCA_033557465.1). Classification (NCBI taxonomy): domain Eukaryota; kingdom Metazoa; phylum Chordata; class Amphibia; order Gymnophiona; family Ichthyophiidae; genus Ichthyophis; species Ichthyophis bannanicus. The sequence goes on along the minus strand of CM066047.1, from coordinate 33,619,231 downwards.
CCTCACCAACAAACACCTTTCAATATGTCTAATCTACCGTGCACCTACCACAAACACCGACCTACCACGGATGCTACAATTCATATCTGAGAGCACCAGCTCTGCAAAAGAGCAAATAATCCTAGGAGACTTCAACCTCCCATCACTTCAAGAGGAACAAGCAGAAACCTTCACCACCGCCATGACAGCAATGAACCTGACACAGATCGTACAAGAAACCCACACACGAAAAAGGGAACACATTGGACCTCATATTCCTAAACTCCCTAGTTGCCTCCTCATGCAAGAACCCGGAGATCTCGCCTGTACCATGGTCAGACCACTACCTCATCGCCCTATCCCACACCTACCAACATATGACTAACATGGGGAACGGACACCACGCTAGAAGATTTAAAACATTTAACAAAGAGGACTTCTTAGCGCAAACTCTACCTAAACTACAAACTCCAATAAAACACATCCATAAATAAACCTCGAGAACTCTGATTGTCAAAAAACTGACAAAAGCACCCAATAACTCTGACCAGCTACCAAAGATTCCACCAGAGTTACTAGCCCGACAATACAAACAGCTTCAACAACCACAAAACCCCCATTTGAACGTCGAGGCAACCACAACAAACCACCACCCCAACATGTACAGAGACTGGACTACCTTCAAAGAAACCACAGCAGATGAGATATCATCCACCATCTCCCGACTAAACACCACCACCTCCCCACTGGACCCCTGTTCCACTGACTGGATAAAGAAATCCAAAGACCTGAGCACACCATTAACCCATATTGTCAACGAATCCTTCTCCCAAGGGCGCATGCCAGACATCCTCAAAACCACAATCATTCGACCATCCCTAAAAAAGCAAAACCTGGATCCCCTAGACCCCGCATCCTACAGACCGATAGCAAGCCTACCATTCGAGAAGATAGTCCAGCAGCAACTTCAAGAACACCTGGACATCAACAACATACTGGACCCACAACAACACGGCTTCCGCCCACTACATGGAGTCGAGACCCTCATGACCACACTGATGAACACCCTCATCATAGGAACCCAAGCAAAACACTCCAGATATGCTATGATCTTTCTTGATATATCAGCAGCCTTCGACACCATCTCCCACAACATCCTCATACGCAGATTGCAAGCAATTGGGATCAAAGACACCGTACTTCAATGGTTTCAATCCTACCTAATAGACAACAACTGATCCGTACCAGCACCTCAACCTCGCCCCCCTTCCAGCAACACCAAGGAGTACCTCAAGGATCCACACTGTCAGCCATGCTCTTCAACATCTACCTACGACCACTCTGCTCAGTCATACGTACCCACATCATCAACTTCCACATATATGCTGACATCATGCTCTACGCCCATATTACAACCACAAACCCAACAAACGAACATCTATCAGCATGCTTCTCCGCAGTGTCCAACTGGCTACAAGAAAATAACCTATCCATAAACAAAGAAAACCGAAGCTCTCATAGTGACAAAAGACCCAGACTTCACACCACCTACACACCTCAACATAGGAACCACACACATTCAAATACAGCCACAAATAAGATATCTAGGCATTATCATTGACCAAGCTCTAACCCTCAAGCAACAAATTACTAAAACCACCTGAAACATATTCCACAAAGCCAAAACAGTGCAACGTCTCAGACCCCTCCTCGAACCTCAAGACTTCAGGACGGTAATGCAAGCTATGACACTCCCACATCTGGATTACTGCAACAATCTACCATGGACTACCAGCCACACAGACCAACCCCCTCCGAACTGTCTTCAACACCACAGCAAGAATCATTCAGAGAGCGAAGAAACGCGACCACATCACCCCGATTTTAAAAGACCTACACATACTACCCTTCGAAGCAAGAACTAAATACAAATCCATCCTACTCACCCACAAAGCCATCCACCAAACACAGAACACCCAGCTTCGCACCCTGACTCGTCCAGCCCACGGCAAAACAACCAGACAAGCCTCCAGCAACTCCCTCACCATACCTCACAAAAGAACCAAATGCTCTCAACGGACATGCAATCGAGCCTTTGAACTTTACGCTCCGTCCCTATGGAATTCTCTACCGAGCCACGTCAGGAACAATGGCGATCTCCTGTCATTCAGAAAACAGCTAAAAACCATCCTATTCCAAGAATATCTCAAAACAACTCCCACCAAAAATGCACCAACCCCCAAACCCACCCATCATGAAACTATGATTGAAAAATGTACTATGTTGTCCATGTCTAAAATCCTTCTTATGCCGAAATCATCAATGTTGCCCACCTGGTGATGGCCCCACCCTTATACCTGATTATCCCCCCCTTATATGTTACACCGCTTTGATCCGGTGAAAAGCGGGATATAAATAGTCAAATAAATAAAAATAAATAAATGCCCATGTATAGCTGGTAAGCCTGGATCCAGGCTGTGAGCAAAGAGCCCTGGAAACAGGAGGAGACTGGCTGTGTGTGGGAGCTAGCGCGGTTTTCCTATCTTGCCGCGGAGCAGTGCAGCAGCTGGAGCTGGATGCCTGATTGATGAACTGCATGCATCGGGAGGTCGTCCCGGCACTAAGGACCCTTCCCCCCTTGGTCCTACAAAGTCTGGCTGGAGTAGGGCTTTGTCGGAGGAGACTGGCTGTGTGTGGAAGCTAGCGCGGTTTTTCTATCTTGCCGCGGAGCAGTGCAGCAGCTGGAGCTGGACGCCTGATTGACGAACTGCAGGCATCGGGAGGACGTCCCGGCGCTAAGGACCCTCCCACCCTTGGTCCTATAAATCCTTGTGAGATTACACGTGGCCTGCGTGTTCGCGGCCTGCGGGGTCGTGTCCTAAGGGGCATGTCACAAGGGGATAGATTTGCCCCTTTGGTGCTCCTTAGGTGCTCTCGAGGTGCTCCTGTTTGTTGGAAGTCGAACGTGCTGTGCCCATGGGAAAACGAAAAGCGAGACTGGCAGCAAAATCTGCAGTGGGTGAGGAGGTCCATGGAGGTAAGGTAGTGGGTCCTATGGACAAGCATGTGACTCCTTTGCTGTCTGCTAATCAATCTCCAGATGGGGCTTCGTTAAGCCCTGAGTCTCGGTTACCACCCCCGTTTCCTCAACCTCCTTATACGTCTACTTTTCTCGACTCCCCGGACCTTGCAACCCCAACTCTCTGCCCCGTAGATCCGGCAGCACCTGGTGGATTAGTCACTCCCCCTTCGGGGGAAATGTTCCTGATAGATATATGGACAGCAATCCAGAAGATTGATATGCGTTTGTCTACTACTGTGTCCTCTTTGTGTAAATTTACATATGATGTGGTAGGTAAAGTGAAAAATATTGATCAACAGATTAGTTCCTTATCTAAGTTGTCTGCCTATATTGATTCCCAGCTCCAGGCTTGCCAGGATGGCCATGTTGCCTTAATCAGAGATGCCTCTATTATTTCTTATCGTCTGGAATTGCTTGAGAACCAATGTAGAGCGAAGAACTTACGTTTTTTAAATTTTCCCTCTACCCATTCTGTTATCGTCAGATATTCTTTTGCAAAAATACTTTACTGAAGTTTTACAGTTATCTGAAACTTTGGAGGTGGTTCAAATGTATTCCTTTTCTTCTGTTCCTTCTGTCATACTGAAGGAAGAGGGGGCTTGTTCCCCTTCTAATAGTTCGGTAGGACAGAATTTGACAGCCTTTTTAGAGGACTCTGCAGATTTCATTCCCAAGCGCTGCACTTTAATAGCAACGTTTGGGTCTGAATCTGCAAAGTTAAAGGTCTTGAGAGCTTATTTTAAACATAAAGAGGCTCTGTTCTGTGGGTTTAAGCTTCAGGTTTTCCCCGATGTATGCCGCTCTACTCAGCTTCGTCGGAAGCAATTTTTGGAATTGAAACCTCGGGTCGAGGCTTTGGGGGCTACTTTCTTCTTAAAATTTCCTTGTCGATGTATTGTAACTTCCGAGGGATTTACTTTTGTTTATAATGATGTAACTCAGTTACAGAAATACCGGTCTGATAAGGAATTGTTGAGGGATAAGTAGGTGGATGTTTAATTTTGCGCTCCCGAATGTGGAGTCTTTTGACTCCTTTTTTCTTTAAATTTTGCTTACTGTTACAAGTAGGGCCAGTCTTCCCTCTTGATGTGTTTAAATTCTGTAGCAATTTCTGAAATCTCATTGTATGATGCTTTGGATTGTTTCTTTGTAAATTTATATTGTATTCAGGAAAATTGAAAATAAAAACATATATATATATATAAAAAAAAAAAAAGAGCCCTGGAAACACTTCCTACCAAATACATCCATGGTATGGGCCTCCCTGCCAGGGGGCACCGAGGAGTGCATCTTCTGACTTGATTTGACGCATAGACTCCACCACCATGGAAATGCATGGAAGTTGTGCTTTCTGGAATTCTGGGCTCTTGTCGACTCAATACTGTGAACCGTTGACTCAATTCGCAATTGGCAACATCACCGGGGTCTCCCACATTCTGAACAGCAGGCATTCCAGGCACCATCAGCACTGAGAAGCAGCCTCATACTGGAGAATCTGTAGGTTCTCAGCACGCGGCTCGTCCTTGGGCACTGCCACAAAGGCGAATGGCTGGGACATCTCCCTCATGAATTCCAGGAAGGCCAGGGCCTCTGGAGGGGACTTCTACTGGTGATGCAGCGGAGAGAGGTTGGGGGGGGGGACGGGGACATTGCGATAGAGAATGGTGTCAGGGGACTCCATGTCTATTTCCCACTCCGACTCTGAGCTGGAGTCAAGCACACCTCAGTCCTCAGACCGACTCTGCGCCAATAACTCCCAAAGTCAGTGGTTCGACAGTATTGTGTCGGTCATCAATGGTCTTGACACCGACCATGAGACGCGCTCCAGAATGGGTGGAGCATCCTCAGTGAAAGTCCTCAACGAGGAGGTTCCTGTGTGGGGCACAGACAACCTGGAGGGACTGGGAGTCGGGCCCCGCTGTGCCTCAAGGAATGCTGAGAAGCTGCGTTAGAGGGCTGCCATGCAGACCTCGATGCCAGACGGCTCCATCACTGACCCCTATCCCGATGGTGAGGCCAGAGCTGGACCCTTGGTCGGGGGAGTCCCGGATCATGATGGAGTCTGAGGTGACTAGCCGATCCTTTGACTTCAGTGACTCGTCCCTTTGGGGCTGCTTCAATGGGCGCTCCTGTCTGTCGTCCCCCAAGTCGAGCCGAGGGCTCAGAGGCCAAGTTGAGGCAGACTTACTACTCTATGCTGGATCGGTCTTTGGCGTCTATTTCTAGGAACACACCAATGCACACGAGAGATCCTCAGAGGACAACTCAGATGCCAGATGACATCTAGGCTCAGAACGAGCCTCGGCATATGACTCCGTGTCACCTATCACCGAAAGAAGGGATTCCGCCCCCGATGCCGAACCAGAGCCAGACCTACCAAACAGCTCCCCCTGCTGATTAAAGACATAGCGGGAAAAACAAAACCCGAGATCTCAAATTCAGATGTCTCAACCAGGTAGGCCATGAGAAAAACAAAACAAAAAAAACCATACGCGCCAAAAGAAGAAAATTGAAGAAAAATATACCTGAGTGAAAATCAGGATGCCGAGGCGAAGACTCAAGTGTGGAAAGTTGATAGACTGGAGAAAATAGAAAAACCAGAGTAAAGGGTAAAAAAAAAAAAATCTACTTTTATCAGGGTGCACAGATGAGACATCTGCAGGGTTCCATGGAAAGAGACAGACTGAGGCAAGATGGCACCTCTGGGTGGGAAGGTGACTGCGCATGCACGGTGTAGCTCTCAAAGGCTTTCTTTGAAAGTTGGGGAATGGATCTATGCAGGCTCCATCGGCACCAACATCGCCCATATGTGAGGACTGACTTCCTGCTTGTTCTCAGAGAAAGCATAGTTACTCACCTGTAACAGGTGTTCTCCGTGAACAGCAGGAATAAGCCCTCACAACTCTTCCACCTACCCAAGGAGTTGTTTTCTTGGCTACTGCTTTGAAATTTGACTGGAGAAGATGGCGCCGTGAAAGGCAGGCGCGCGCATGTGCAGTGCAGCTCCCAAAAGTTTCCAAAGGAAGCTGGTGAGCGTTGTGTGGGCTGCATTAGGGACATCACCCATATGTGAGGGCTTATTCCGCTGTTCACAGAAAACACCTGCTACAATTGAGTAACTACGCTTTATTACAAATATCATTAATTAAACTTAATTCCAAAGAATAAAAACCTATATGTCTTATTGCTAATGCATATATGTATGTTGAAAAATTGGAATTAATGTTATCAAGTTTATGGAAATTGACTTGGGGGGTCACATTTTTATAGTTTCCCATTTTATCATTTTGCTGTGTTATGCCATTTATGTTAATTATTGTATAATTATGCTTTTTAGTCTATTGTAATCTGCTCCAATAAATGTTGCGAAAGGCAGATTATTAAATTAATCAAATCAAATTTAAGAGAATTGATGCTGCTAGGTATGCTTAGATTTTTTTTCAAATCTCTTCTTCTGACTTTGGGAAGAACTTTATCGCAAAGTAAACCGATTACTATTGCAGGGAGGAGTGACCTAATGGTTGGGGCAACTTGCCTCGGACCGAGGGTTCAAATCACACTGGAGGACAGCAACCCTGGGCCGGAAGGACTGTGTTTCTAGTCCCACAGGCGCTCCTTGTGGCCTTGGGCAAAGCACTTAACCTTCCGTTGCCTCAGGTACAAAAAACCTCCCGTAGATTGTGAGCCCTTTGGGGATAAGAGAAATACATACCGCACCTCAATGTACACTGCTTTGATCTGGTGAAAAGCCGTACATAAGCATTGCTAAATAAATACTATTTATTCCAAATAGAACAGTTTGTGCAGCAATTAAATCTGTTACAATATATCAACAGGCTTTCCCCACAATGTGGATTTGTCAATATACATTGTACATGTAAGTTTCATATTAAAATATTTGGGTTACATTTCCTCCCTTAAACTTCACACAGACTACATCCAATTTTGTACATTTTAAGGGAGGCAATGTAATATATACGAGGGTCGTCCAGAAAGAAAAGAACAATTGCGCATGGCGCTGACCCCCCACCACTTGCGATTTCATGCGCAGCAGTTAGCTCCTTCCTTCCCTTCAGTGTGAGCCGAGTCTCGTTGCTGTGCGGTCACGCTACTTGTTTTTGCGATTCATAATGGCAGCACCAATCGAAAATCCCGCCAAATGTGAAGTGCGGAGTGTCATTTGTTTTCTGAACACTCAAAGTTAAGCCTATTGAAATTTATAGGCAAATAAAGAATGTTTATGGTGATAATGTAATGAACGAGTCATCAGTGAGGAAATGGTGCATTATGTTTAATCAAGGAAGGACCAGCGTACATGATGAAGATCGGAGTGGGAGGCCATCACTTGTTACGGATGAATTGAAGGGAAAAGTCGAAGAAAAGATTCAGGAAAACCGACGTTTCACTTTGAGCACGTTACACAAATCTTTTCCACAAATTTCATGATCGCTCTTACATGAAGTAGTGACAGAGCACCTTGGTTACAAGAGAATGTGTGCTCGGTGGGTGCCCAAGAATTTGACTGATGCCCATAAGGCGAATCGCATGGGAGTAGCTCTTGAATTTTTGACTGCATATGACAAAGATGGTGACAAATTTCTTGACCGCATTGTTACGGGAGATGAAACTTGGGTTTCATACAAGACTCCAGAAAACAAGCGTCAGTCAATGGAGTGGCATCACACAAATTCACCTTCAAAACCCAAGAAGGGAAAACCAAATTTGAATACCCGGAAAGTCATGGCAACAGTTTTTTGGGACCGAAAGGGCTTAATCCACGTCGAGTTCATGCCAAGAGGAGCAACAATAAATTCAGAAGCCTACTGTGAAACTCTCCGACGACTTCGACGCGCCATCCAAAACAAGAGACGTGGAATGCTGTCAGCAAAGGTGTTGTTGATCCATGACAATGCCCGGCATCATGCATCAGCACGAACACAGCAGGAACTTCAACATCTAAGGTGGGAAATTTTTGGTCATCCTGCTTACAGCCCTGACTTGGCACCAAGTGATTATCACGTATTCCCTAAACTTAAGGAGTTTTTGGGTGGGAAACAGTTCGCAAACGATGAGGAACTCTAGCAGGCAGTGACAGCCTGGCTAAAAAATTTGGCAGCAGATGAGTATAACATCGGCATAGAAAAACTGGTCCCACGCTACAACAAGTGTCTTGACAACAATGGCGATTACGTAGAAAAGTAGAGTAAGGTCCTGTGGCTTTGTAAATAAAGTTTTGTGCTGATATCTTTTGTTTTTATTTAACCATGCCAAAACGTTCTTTACTTTCTGGACGACCCTCGTGTGTGTATATCTATCTATATCTATATATATATGCACATACTTAACTAAAGCAGGGATCCCTCCTGTCTATACTATCCTCTCACGACTGTCTGGCTTCTAACACATATACGTATTCTTCAACTGTGTGTACTCCACATGCCCTACCACCTGCATTCTGCAAACTCCACCCTGCATGAAAAACCATAGGGAAGAGACAAGGATAGCACCAAGATAAGTCTGCAGACTCAGGCATGATTGGTTTTAGCAGTGAATTCTTGCTTCCTCAATGTGCTCCTATATCCTTACCAGCAAGTGTCACAATCAGTGGGAAATCACTGTGGTGTGTGACTGGGCTTGCATGGCATGCAAAAGGGACTGGAGGTGGTTAGAGAGATAGCATGGGGATAAGACAGATCATGTAAGCAGAGGAGTAGCTTAGTGGTTAGAGGAATGGCTTGGTGACCAAGAGACCAGAGTTTGATTCCCACTAGCAATCCTTCTGGCCTTGGGCAAGTCACTTTACCCTTCCTCCTCACTGCCTCCGGAGAAAGGCCTGACAATCTACTTATGTCGTACCTTGCCAAGAAAACCCAGTGGGCTGCTGGGTTGCCAGGAGTCAGCATCGAATCAATGGCACACATTGCATTGCAAGACAGATCATGCTGGGATTAGTCTGAGATGGGGATGAGGAAAAGAGCAATAGGGAGTGAAATGTGAAAGGCAAGGACTACAGGATGTGGGGAGAAGAATACAAATTTCACTGCAAATACTTTGTAGGTAGTAGGTATTAACTTCTTTACCATATCAAAAAGATCTTACATCTTAATGAGCTTCCTCAAAACAAGAAAACTTCTGGTTTATTTTTTTAGATTTTTTTTAGGGGGGGGGGGGCATTTCATCTCATTTCTTTTAGGTTTCTAGTTCAATCAGATCTGGGGGTTGGGCATTGACAGTTTTGTTCACAATGACCGGGGAATTATTTATCTTATTTTGTATTCCTTCTCAACTCAAGTAGCCCAGTCATCGCCTTGGCAGTCCTTGGCTAGGAGCCATGCACCAAGATTTCCTCCTAGATGCTGCAGTCACAGACTAATACAGACAGTATAAAGGGCCAGTGTGCAATAGTTGGAACTCCTGCCCCTAGGCCTATATATGCCACCTCCATATTATTCCCAGCCCTAGTCAATCTGGCAAATGGATGATCTGACCCAGGAATAAAATCTAGGACCTTTTGTATAGCAAAGTACAGGGCTGCCACCAAGCCAAAGAGTCAGGCGCCCAATACATTTTCTTATATTCTGCATGCTGTATTTGAAATGAAAGAGATGCAGTTTACTACAGCTACAGCCTCATTTTTAAAACGCTCTCTTCTGTGATGTCAACTTTTAGCTGCTTATACTATTTACACATCTATACTGGCTTCTGAGGGTCGACAGTCCTTTCCCAGCTTACTTAGATTAACCACCATTGGTATAGGGAAATACAAATTTTCAGGGGCTATCATTAGGAATCAATTGTAAAGAAACTGATAATCCTCAGGTTCCTGTTCGTTTTAATTTCTCTAAAATATGGCATTTGGGTCAGTATTGCTACTTTAACCCCAATGGTAACCATGCTTATAAATAATGGCGTTCTTTAACTGGAAGCTATATCAATGGAGATCTAACTGGAAGTTACAACATGATAGGGTATCATATAGCCAAGGAGCTGAAGGCCAAATAATTGAAGAACTGGAGAAGTGCTGAGATACCCAAACAAGGCACAGCCTAGATTATTTTCACGGGATCACATTTATTGAATACGGAAACGCTTCTAAAGTACACAGCAGGTGCAGGAAGTACGTGCAGCAGGAGGTGTCATTTTATAAATTTACATGAGGGAGGAACAATGGAGGAAACCTCTGCAATTTGCACATTTAAAGGTTATCAGTTGCATGTGTATGTAAGCCATTTTGCAAACTTAGATGTGTAGCTGCTGCTAGTTAACTACAAAAGATACTATCTTGAACTCATTTTATAGAAGGGGGTAAAACTGGGAGAAGGGGGTATTATGCATAACCTCCCCTTAATACCTCTGGTAAAGTGCTGGTGGAAATGCATACTTTAAAAACCTACATGTGGCGAGGGAGTAACTGTAAATACGGACATGGAGAATGTTGGGCTTACACCTGCATTCTCTATAAGAAATAGGGAATATACGTGTGGATTTCCATTCTACCCAGGCCATGCCGCCAACACACCCTTCTAAGCTTCCATATAACAAGGACATCTACATGCAAACTTGTCTATAATGTGGCCATTTACACATATGTAAATCATCAGACTCCCTTAGTGTTTTCCAACCCACAACTAAATAAGCTGGTTTTCTGGCTTGTGGACAAATTTGCATATGCTGGTTCTCCAATAAGTTCAAATATAGTTAAAACATATTCATTACAGACATCCTGAAAACTAGACCAATTAGGTGTGCTTCCGGGATAGATTTGGAAGCCATAGATTTAGATAAAGCTCTATAACTACGCAGCACTTCAAAAGTGTTTAATAACAGCATTGCTAAATAACAGCTGTGTTAATTATAGGTAGAGTACACAGGCAAAGGAAGGCAAAATTTGACTTAATGGTAAAGCTAGGAAAATAGTATGTTGTGTTCAATGGACCACTGATCTGATCTAAGTCCACAAAGACAGTACATAAGGTGACGATATAGCTCCACAGTTAAAGGGACAAGCTGAGGCAGTTCTGGCTTTACCTCTTTGCAAGCTCTACTATTTTTCTTAGAAAAAACAAGTGGTAAATCACTACTACTATTGAACATTTGTATAGCACAAGACATATGCAGCACTGCACAGACACATGTAAAAAACAGTCCCTGCTCATCAGAGCTTACAATCTAGTCGAGACAGACAACACAGTAGCTGTAGACATGGGATACAGTTAGGGGGAATGGTAAGGAAACACAAAGGAGATCAGGTGAGTCAAGATCCGAAAGCAGCAGCAGCGAAGAGGTGAGTTTTCAGCCTAGATTTGAAAAGGGTCAGAGAAGGTGCCTGACTTACAGACTCTAGTAGTTTGTTCCAGGCATAAGGAGCAGCAAAGTGAAAGGAGTGAAGTCTGGAGTTAGCAATAGAAGAGAAGGGCACAAATAGAAGTGATTTGCTAGAAAAGCAGTTCCCGAGGAGTGTCGGGAGAGATAAGAGGAAAGGCAGTGAGGAGTGAATGCACATAGGTCAGGAGGAGAAGTTTGAACTCTACACAGAAACGGATAGGAAGCCAATGAAGAGACTTGAGAAGAGGGGAATATGAGCATGACAAGGCTGGCAGAAGATCAGCCGCACAGCAGTGTTGAACAATTGAAGGGGAGAGAGATGACTCTGAGGGAGACCAGCAAGGAGCAGGTTACAATAGTTTAGAGGGGAGATGACTAAGTGTCTTCTTAGTATGCTCAGAAAGGAATGGGTGAATTTTGTTGATGTAGTAGAGAAAGAAACGGCAGGTTTTAGCTATCAGTTGGATGTGTGTGGAGAAGGAGAGAGAGGAATCAAAGATGACCCCAAGGTTGCGAGCTGAGGAGACAAGGAGGAGTAGAGAGTTATCCACAGAGAATGAGAAAGGAGGAAGGGGAGATGAGAGGAGAGTTTAGGGAGGAAAAAAATAAGCAGCTCAGTTTTGGCCATGTTCAATTTCAAGCAGCAGTGAGACATTCAAGCAGCAATGTCAGAAAGGCAGGAAGAAATCCTGGCCAGGACTGCTGGAGAGATTTCAGGTATAGATAGGTAGATCTGGGAGTCATCAGCGTAGAGAAGGTACTGAAAGCTATGGTCAGAGATGAATGCACCAAGGGACTGGGTATAGAAAGAGAAAAGGAGTGGACCCAAGACTAATCCTTGGGTACACCAACAGTATGTGATGGCAGTAGAGGAAGATCCACCAGAACACTGAAAGAGCAATGCTGTTAAAATCAGAACTACATCTCCATGCAACTGGGCAAAACCACTATTGACTCATGAAGCTTTATGGTCACTCAGGCATTCTGGGCTAAATGTTTAGACAGAAATTTTGAAAATACATGCAATGGCTGCAAACAATTTCCAAATCTTACTTGTTAAACGGTCAGTGTGCCACAGAGTTCTACCTTGGACCCTTGCTCCCTTTGCAAGCTGGTCTCCATCTATTTTCATGCCAACGGCTCAGATATACTTCTGTCATAGGACATTTTACAAAGAATCCAGTCCAGACCTCAGTCTGCTTGGATGATTCGCTGTCACCTTAAACAGAATCTATTTTCTCAAACAGGAAACATGTCCATAATGTATGTCCAAGAAGTTCTTCTGACTCATTTGCTCTAATCACTATTATCTGGAAATCATACCCGATCATAAATTACTAGATTAGTGTTTCCCAACCAGTGTGCAGTGGCATAGCAGAGCTTGCTTTTCATCAAAAGAGGCTCTCCTCCTGTGCATTTATGCCACGGAGGTATTTAAAAGTCTCGATCATCTCTATCCCACCTTTCCTCTAAAGTATACATATTAAGATCCTTAAGTCTGTCCTCATATGCTTTATAAAGAAGACCATTAACCATTTTAGTAGCCATCCTCTGTACCGACTCCAACCTGTTTATAGGTCTCCAAAAATGCACACAACATTCCAAATGAGGTCGCACCAAAGACTTATACAGATGCACTATCACCTCCTTTCTTCCTGCCATTCCTTTCCCTATGCATCCAAGTATCCTTCTAGCTTTCGCTGTTGCCTTTTCTACCTTTAGCTACTTTAAGATTATCAGACACAATCACGCCTAGATCTCCCTCTTCTTTTGTGGACAGAAGTTCTTCACCCACTATACTATATCACTCCCTTGGATTGCTGCAGCCCAAATGCATAACCTTGCATTTTTTAAAATTAAATCTCAGCTGCCGAATTCTAGAGCGTTCTTCAAGCTTATTGAGATCCCTCTTCATGTTGTTATCTACACCTTCCTGGGTGTCTACTCTATTGCAGATTTTGGTATCATCCACAAAGAGGTGAACCTTACCTGACAGCCCTTCCACTATATCACTAACAAAGATGTTAAAAAGAATCGGACCAAGGACAGATCCCTGGGGCACACCACTGGTAACTTCCTTCTCCTCAGAGTGAGCTCCATTTACCTGTATCCTTTGTCATCTCCCACTCAACCAATTTCTAACCCAAACAGTAACTTTAGGGTCCATCCCTAGGGTGCTCAGTTTGTTTATAAGTTGCCTGTGCGGAACCGTGTCAAAGGCTTTACTGAAATCTAAATATACCACATCTAGGGCTCTCCCTCGGTCCAACTCCCTGGTCACCCAGTCAAAGAAATCAATCAGATTTGTCTGACAAGACCTGCCTCTGGTGAATCCATGCTGCCTCAGATCTGGTAATCCATTGGACTCCAGAATCCTCACTATTTTCTCTCTCAGCAGCACTTCCAATAATTTACTCACCACTGAGGTTAAACTAACCGGCCTGTAGCTTTCAACCACATCCTTACTTCTGCTTTTGTGTAAAGCCGGGGTCTCAAACACGCGACCCGCGACAGCATCTTGTGCGGCCCGTGATGCATTTGGCCCGGCGTGTTAAGCTGCTGGCCGGTAGAGTAAAAAAAAATTCAAACTTGCTGCTGCTGCTGCCGCCGCAGTATCAAGCGTCTCGCGGCGCCCCCCTGGGCTCCCTGCAGCATCAGCTCTAATAGCAGCGGCTTTCAGAGCCACAAATGCTTGATACTGCGGCGGCAGTAGCAGCAGCAGCAAGTTTTGATTTTTTTAAAAATCTACCTGGGCCGATGGGGGGAGGGAGGTTAGGACTGGTAATGGGCTATGGGGGGGTGGGTAAGATTGAAAATGGGGTGATTTATTTATTTATTTATTTAACATCTCTTCTATACCGCGCTATTAAAATCAGCGCGGTGTACATCGAACAAATATACTGCAATGCAAACAGGTAACATTGAGTTTACAGAGAACACAGGAATATATAACATGGAGTAACAGGGATAACTATGTACAGTCAAACATTATACTATATATATGCTTTTACTATATAAATATGTAAACTCGAGTGGAAATTGTATGTGTATTCATGTAGGAGGCACAGATCAACAGTGGGGAAGTGAACTATCGTGGAGTTTAACCATTTTCTGGTTGTATTAAGGTATTAAGGTGTTTAGTGTAAGTTGGAGGTCTGTTGGTAGTGTGAGTGTCCGAGGTCACGTCTGGGTAGTATTTTGTGAATAAGTGATGCTTCACGGCTTTTCGGAATTGTAATAGGTTTTTGATGCAACGGATTTCATGGGGAAGTAAATTCCAATTCAGGGGTGCAAATATTGAGAAAGCTCTGTTCGATGTAGCTTTAGTACATGATGTCATCATCTTGGGAACTATTAAGGTATTCATAGCAGTGGTCCTTCTGTTTCTATTTTCGAGGGTGTTATGGATTAGTTTGCTAATTGGTGTCGGTGGGTAGTTATTCATGGCCTTGAAGGTCAGGACTAGTGACTTATATGAGAGTCTGGCTTGTAGAGGTAGCCAGTGTAGGTCTTTCATGATAGGCGTTATGTGAGCAGATCTTGGTGACCCAGACAGGACTCTTGCAGCTGCATTCATAGCCAGACGAAGTGGATTTAAGACTGATTGAGAGAGCCCGTGGAGGATGATATTCGCAAAATCTAGATGTGGGAGGACTAGTGCCTGGAAGGTTGATCGGTAATCAGTATAGTCAAGTAGTGGGCGGAGGTGGCGTAGCGTTCTGATCTTATGATATATCCTCTTTGTCACATTCTTCACATGCATTGTCATATCCAGGTGTTGATCCAATGTGATGCCGAGGTATCGGATTGTGGGTTTGGACGTCAGTTCTATGTTATTGACCAGCAGCGACGGAGGAGGTATGAACTTGCGATTCCTTGTGACAAATAGGACATCAGTTTTGCTATGATTTATTCTTAAGTTTTGTGTCAGCAGCCATTCAGCTATTGCATCGAAACAGTTGATTATTGGTGTAAACACTGGTTGGTCAGTTTTAAACGGCATGTATATGAGGATGTCATCTGCGTATGCCAGGCATTGCACATTGAAGGATCGGATCAATTCACATATCGGCTGCATATATATTGAACATTAATGCCGATAGTGAAGATCCTTGAGGTACACCTTGAGACTGTAGGAATGGCTCTGATGATTCCTGGCCCGTTTTAACTTGTTGCCACCTATTGGAAAGGTAGGATCTACACCATTCCAGTGCTGTGCTTTGAATCCCCTTCTCTCTCAGACGTTGCAGCAGTATGTTGTGGTTCACAGAATCAAAGGCGGCGGAAATGTCTAAAAATATGAGTACAAATCCTTGTTTGATGCTGTTTATTCCTGTGATAAGATCATTGAATAAGGTTGTAAGGATTGTGTCAACTCCATGTGCTTCTCTGAATCCATGTTGTGATTTGTCCAGTGGTGCTTCCGTGTCAATATGATGCTGGAGCTGTTGTTGGGCAGCTTTCTCGATAATTTTTGCAAGCTGGGGGATGCTTGAGATTGGCCTAAATGATTCAACTTTGGATGGATCGAGCTTACTGTTTTTGAGTAGGGGCTTGATAGAGGTGTGTTTCAGACTTTGGGGGAATGAGCCTGTTAGGAAGGACTGGTTCAGTATCAGGTACAGGATTTGGCTTAGATCATGGCGCAAATCTTTGATCCAGCTGGCTGGACATGGGTCATTGGGTGCTGTGCTAGGATTGATGGAGGCGATAATTTTCTCAATTTCACTAGTTGATATAGTATTGAAGTTGCAAAATGGAGTTATTTGAGATGCCTTAGGCGATACAGATGGGTTGTTGGTATTTATGCTCGTGTTGGCTGTAATCATTTTTGATTGCAGGTAATTTGCGTAGTCCTGTGGCTGCGGCATTGCAGGTTGATCTGAAACTGGTTCTCTTGTTATGGATTTTACTAACTTGAATAGTGCATGAGGTTTATTGATGGCGCATTTCAATAGGTTTGTGTGGTAGAGCTTCTTACTCAGTGTTACCTTCTCACGGTGGGTAGTTAAGTGTGAGTTATATGTTTCAAGTGCCTCTGGAGAGTGGGTTCGACGCCACTGTCTTTCAAGTTTGCGTAGATGGATGAGAGATGTACGCAGGTCAGTAGAGAACCAAGGCGCATGTTCTCGCTTTCTTATTTTCTTATCCTTGTGCAATGGACATGAGGCGGCTCTGAGGTTCTCGTTCCATTTGGATATTAGGTCATCTAAGTTGAGGGAGGTGTTAGTCAAGAGAGGTTGAAGGTTCTCTAGGACCTTGTCACGGTTGAGAGGTTGAAAACGGGCTGAGTGGGTTCCAGGTGAGTTAGATGGTCTTTGGCTCACGTGAGAGGTATATGTGGGTATATTGAATCGAATAAGGTTGTGATCGGACCATGGCACTGGTATAACTGACAGTTCAAGGGCTTGTTGTGATAAGGTGTTGAAATGAGGTGCGAAAATGAGGTCTAGTTTACCTCCTTTAGTGTGGGTGGGAGAGTCAACGTATTGTTTGTAGCCTAGATCTTTTAGTGCGTCTAGAAATGCTTTTGAGTGGCTGTCATGGAGAGATGGGAGGTTAAAATCTCCAACTACCCAATTTGGAGAGCGTGAGGTGGATGTTGCGCACGCGAGTTCAATTATTGTTGGAAGGTCGTCCGGTGATGGGGAGGGTGCTCGATAAAGCAGGTTGATTGAGCATAGCTCATTAGATATAGAGAGGGAGTCGAGGTGGGTTGAGCTGGAGGAATTGCATAGCTTGAAATTGAGGTCTGTTTTGGCGAGGATTAGTGTTCCGCCTCCTTTTTGAGTGGACCTGTGGCATGTGTAGAGGTCAAATCCTGTAGGCAGCATCTGATTCAGGAGGATGTTGTCACAATCTGATAACCATGATTCCGTGACCATCAGGATGTCGAGATTGTATTGAGGAATCAAGTCCATGGTTGCAGGCCATTTTGATCGTATGGATCTGGCATTTATCAATGCACATTTTAGGAGGCGTTGGCGATGGAGCTTCTCAGTTTGTGTTTTGTTGATGACTTGAAGGGGAATGCTAAGTAGATGGGAGTGAGATGTGTGGTTGCGTTTTGCTGTTGTGTTGTGAGGGAATTCGTACCATCTCCTTCCAAATGAATGTAGTATTGGTATGTAGCTGGTGTTATGGTTGAGGGCGTTTGTAACGCAGGGGAGCTCAAGTGTAAGAAGGGTAGTGAGTGATAACAGGACCTTATACATATTGAGTTTAAATGGGTAACAGTGCAATGACTTGCAGCAGTGCAATGACCAGCAACTACTAGTGACAGTGCAAGTGGTTAATTGTTATTGGCAACAGTATAGAGGAATACAGACAGCGGTAGTACAATGTGCTAAATAGTACTGACAACAGTATAAAGCTTGATTTGCAGATAGCAGTATAATAGTGTGTAAGAGGTTGGGTAGTACTGACAACAGTATAATAATGCAGATAACAGTATAATAGTGTGTGAGAGGTTAGGTAGTACTGACAACAGTATAATAATGCAGATAACAGTATAATAGTGTGTAAGAGGTTAAATAGTACTGACAACAGTATAATAATGCAGGTAACAGTATAATAGTGTGTAAGAGTTTGGGTAGTACTGACAACAGTATAATAATGCAGATAACAGTATAATAGTGTGTAAGAGGTTAAATAGTACTGACAACAGTATAATAATGCAGGTAACAGTATAATAGTGTGAAAGAGGTTAAATAGTACTGACAACAGTATTGTAGTAGTTGGTAATAAGTTCTTCGTGCTGTGATGGGGGGTAAGACTGCAAATGGGCTGATAGGGGTGGTTAGGACTGGTAATAGGCTATGGGGGGGTTAGGACTGGTAATGGCCTATGAGGGAGGTAAGACTGAAAATGGGGTGATGGGGGGTTAGGACTGGTAATGGACTATGAGGGGTAAGACTGAAAATGGGGCAATGGGTAAGACTGGAAGTGGGCTAAGGGGGTTTAGAACTGGTAATGGGCTATGGGGGAGCTAGGACTGGTAATGGGCTGGGGGTGTTGCTAGGACTGGAAATGGGCTGAGTGGAAGGAGGGACTTGAACTGCAAATGGCTGATGGGGAGGGGGGGCTTGGAATGGAAATGGGCTGTGAGGGGAGGGAGCTAGCACTGGAAATGGGCTGATGGGGGAGCTAGGACTGAAAATGGGCTGATGCAGGGACTAGGACTGAAAATGGGCTGATGCAGGGACTAGAAGGGAGCGGGTGCTGTGTGGGGCTGGAAATAGAAGGGAGCTGATGTTGGGGGAGGATTAGAATGGGATGGAACTGGGAAAGTGAAATGGAGAGGGGAAAAATATTTTGTGTGGGAGGGAAGACAAATCTACAATTGGCCAGGTATTGGGAGAGTAAGTGGGGATTGAGGATGGAGGGGTAAAATTTGAGTGGATGAAATAGGAATGAGGAAAGAGCAAAAGGAGAAAGATTAGTATGTTAAAGCAGATGTAGAGGGAGAATGGAAAAAAACTAGAAGAGAGAAGAAAGGACAAATGGACAGCAGACGATGGAGAGTTAGCAGAAGGCACGAAGAAACCAGAAGAAAGTGGCTATAACAATTGCAACTGAAAAAAAATGCACAAAAGGTAGAAAAATATTTCTTTATTTTGAATTTATTAACTGGAATATGTCAGCTCTGGGAAATGTGCATCAATAACGTCTGCACTTTGTTTAGTACAAGAGGAAATTAATTTATAGTTTTATTTCTACAGTGTTGTTGTACATTCCAAGTTTGGCTTTTGGGGTTCCCAGTTTAATTATTGTCGTCTTGTTTCTAAATTTTGATTCCTTGTTTGGTGATGGTGTATGTTCTGCATGTGTAACTGAGCTGAGGTATTCTGTTTATGTAATTCCTATTTGACATTGCTACTTGTTCTCTTTCCCCAGTAGGTCATGTATTGTTATTCTCTGAAATGTATTGATTTAATATTTGCAGTATTGCCTTTTGATAGGTAGAGTATGGTGCTTTGTGAGTCCTGGTAGTGCTGTTAGGATATGGTGGGTTTGCTATGGGTTCTAAATGGGCAGTGTTTGTTTGTAGTAGTTCCTAATGTGCCTGGCAGTTGGCACTGGATTATAGTAATGTAGAAATCTTTTAGTCTTTCTTTATCCATATACTCATTAAGAGGCATGTTTACTAAACGTTAGGGTATGGTAACGTTATGCAAATATTTATGCAAATGAGGCCCCACATCTTATGCGGCCCCCGGGTTATTTTACAAGTCCTCATTTGGCCCTCAAAGCAATTTGAGTTTGAGACCCCTGGTGTAAAGGGACCACATGTGCCTCTCTCCAGTCCTCTGGCACCACTCCAGACTCCAATGAGGCAATGAAAGTCAATGGAGCTGCTAGAACATCCCCAAGTTTCCTCAGTGTTCTCGTGTATATCCCATCTGGCCCCATTACTTTGTCTACTTTAAAGTTTAGCTAGTTTCTCATGAACACAGTCTTCTGAAAATTGTTCAAGATGCCCCTCGCTTCTGTTCCTGTTTGTGGGTGTTTTCTGAGGTCCTGCTCATGGTTCTTCACCTGTGAACACAGAACAGAAATATTTGTTAAGCAATTCCGCTTTATCCTCATTAGCTTCTACATATTCCTCCCCTTCACCCTTGAGTCTGACAAAACCACTTTTGCCCTTCCTCTTCTCACTAACATATCTTCTTTCCGGATCCGTCCTCTGAGGTGGTCGAGGATTTTTCTTCTTATGCTCCACCTCCGGAGACTTCTGCTTGGAAGTGCCGCGGGTCTTCTCTGGGTTTGCAGGCACCAAGGTATTGGAGGAGGCCCTGGAGCCTGTTATCAGAGACTCTGGAGCGGAGTCGGACTTCTGAAAGAATTTTTCCTGCTGCTGATAGTAGCTCTTTAAGGCCTTGGGGGTCATGGTTCTGCAGAGCTCGCAAACGGAGTCATTGTGCTCCAGGCATCGAAGGCAGCTGTCATATGGGTCAGTGAGTAACAACATTTTACCACACCAGTCACACTTTTTGAAGCCACTGAAGGCCATCGGAAAAAGGGGAGTCCCTGCCTCCCAGTGGGGGTCCGAGGCCTTCAGCTGAGGAGAGGGTAAAGTTGAGTAGACTTCTCTTCTGTAGAGATTCTATCAATAATTAAACAATTACCACATGCAAAGGTTCTTGACTTGGATGGCTACACTAATAGATTCTACAAAACATTCCAAAATCAAATAGTGGAATTATTGGTAAGGGTATTATAATGGGGCTCTGAAGTGGGAGAGTCTGAGGGGACGTCGCGATGGTGACAGGTGTTGGGCGACTCCTCCACCTCCACCTCCCACTCTGAGTAGTCCATCGAGGACTCTATAGAAGGATTGATCGCGGGGACGTGGCCCTCAGAAGCTCCTGTGGCTGGCACTGAGCGCACTGGCTGGGGCTGATTGCGGCTCTGTCGAATGGGAACTGGATCAAGACCTCGGCCGAGGATCAACAAGGCTGAAGGGTCTCAAGGATCAGCTCGGCCTCCAGGGACAACTTCGACGTCGAGGGCCCAGTGGTCAGGGGGAGGAACCGGTCATACCAGACAACAGCGCTCGCTGCTGGTCCATAAAGGCAGGCATCCTCGATGAGTATGGTGTCTTGCGACAGAGGCCAGTCCGAGGTAGAGTCCTTTCGGGGGATCTTTGCAGGCCGCTCCCTCTCCAATCCCTCGGACAAGCGTCTTGGACTGTGAGACCTGGCTTGGGACGCACCTGGCCTGTCTGATCCATCCAGGGACACCACCTTCTAAGTCTGCTTCTTGGGTTCCCTCAAGGGAGACCCCTCCTCCAAAGAACCATGGCACTGCTTGGGTTCCATAGAGCTGCCCCAAGATGCTGTGGCTTCAGATAAGGCCCTGGCCTTTGTAGGTACCAAGGACTCGGGGGGGGGGGAGGGGGAACAAAAAACTTATCGTGCTGTTGCTGGCGGCTCTTGAGGGCCTTATTGGACATCTTTTTGAAGAGACCGCATACTGTGGTGGTCGTAGTCCGGCCCAAGACAGCGAAGGCAGCAGTCATGTTTGTCAGTCAAAGACAATTTTGGCACACCGATCACACTTTTGAAACCCACTGGTAGCCATGGCGAAAAAAGTACCCCAGCGAGGTCGAAGATCCGCTGAGCTGTCAGTTGAAAAAAAGGCGCGAAGACACCAAGAAGAAAAAAAACCACAAAAGGACACAAACTCAATGTCTAGACTGCGAAGTCGGATGGTGAGAAGAGTACTGGTGCAGTACCGGAGGACAGTATGAAACTCAGGCTGAAAAATCAACTTTTTCTGGGGACAAGTCAGATGGATGTCTGAAGGGCTCTGCGGAAAAAAGGAGACTGAGCAAGATGGCACCCTTGGGCGGGAAGGGAACCATACATGCGTGGTAGCATCTCCCAAAGGCTTTCTTTGAAAGCTGGGAGGATGCTTCTGTGAGGGCTCCGTCGGTGCCGACGTCACCCATATGTGAGGACTGACTTCCTGCTTGTTCTCGGAGAACAATGGGTACGAGGAGAATTTTTTTTTAGTGTTACAAATAAAACCCATGGTGTATTTACAAAATTAATTCCAATTATATTCAGGCACTTGAATTGATGAGGGAACTCAACAGGGATGTGCTTTATCCCCTCTTATTCACATTTGTGATAGAACCTCTAAGCTCAGAGAATATTTGATAGGGAAGACATCAAAGTGATCCATATTTCTAACAAACAGTATAAATTATCAATATTTGCAAATGAACTTTTCTTCTAAGAGAAGGCGGTAACTTCATTATCTCAAGGAGTAGAGGAGTTGGAATATTTTGATAGTGTGTCTGGGTTTAAAATGAATACGTCTAAATCAGAAATTTTAGAACATAAGATATGCCATACTGGGTCAGACCAAGGTCCATCAAGCCTAGTATCCTGTTTCCAACAGTGGCCAATCTAGGTCATACGTACCTAGCAGTTTCCCCAAAAGACACAGGTTCCACAATGCTTGTACTGGGTCAAGCATTGATATCCTGGGTCCCTTCTTAATGGTTTATGGACCTTTCCTCCAGGAACTTGTCCAAACCTTTTTTAAACCCAGCTACTCTAACAGCCTTTACTACATCCTCCGGTAACAAATTCCAGAGTTTGATTACACATTGAGTGAAAAAATATTTTCTTTTATTAGTCTTAAATAGTTTACCCTGTAGCTTCATTGCATGTCCCCTAGTCTTTCTATATTCTGATAACGTAAACAATCGATCTACGTTTACCCGTTCCACTCCGTTCATTAATTTATAGACTTCTATCATATCTCCCCCTCAGCCGTCTCTTTTCCAGGTTAAAGAGCCCTAACCTTTTTAGCCTTTCATAGGAGTATCCTTCCATCCCCTTTACCATTTTGGTGGCTCTTCTCTGAACCTTTTCTAATAACGCTATATCCTTTTTAAAATACGGCGACCAGAATTGCACACAATATTCAAGGTGCGGTCTCACCATGGAACGATATAGAGGCATTATAATATCTTTTGTTTTATTTTCCATTCCTTTCCTTATGATACCTAGCATTCTATTTGCTCTCTTGGCTGCCGCTGCACACTGGGCCGAGGGTTTTAACATGTTATCCACAATGACGCCTAAATCTTTTTCCTGAGTGGTGGTTCCTAATGTGGAACCTTGCATTGTGTAACCATAGTTTGGGTTGTTCTTCCCTAGGTGCATAACTTTGCACTTGTCCACATTAAATTTCATCTGTCATTTTGATGCTCAGTCTTCTAATTTATCAAGATCCTCTTGCAATTTTCCACAATCCTCTTGGGTTTTAACAACTTTAAATAGTTTTGTGTCATCTCTACCACTAATAAGGAGATATTGAAAAAGAGGTTTCGGTTTAAATGGGCAAAATATTATATAAGATGCTAATTTCATCAGATTTTAGTACGCTTTTTGAGATTAACTACAACCCATTATGGAGGGGACTATGGCACAAACAAGACCGGACACAAATTTCCCGTAGTCAAAATTTGGCGCTTTTCATGACGTTCTACAGACCAGCTGTGTAGCGGTTGTTCTGCGGTTCTGAATTTATCATTGTTGGGAATAACAGTTGAGGTTGTTTGAACCCTGAAGGCAGCCCCTGGCCAAAACACGTGTCTGGCAGACCTCTCTGGTTCCAATAAATTGTTCCTCCATGGTGGTTTTTGGGTCCTGCCTCGTTTGTGCCTTTGTTCGCTGCAGGAAGGGTATTTCCCTTGCTTGTGTAACTTCTGATCTATTACAATGAAGAAAGTTAAGCCTATCATAGTTTGGGCAAATTAATGGTGTTAAGATGGTGGTAGTCCCCAGACTGTTGTACTAGTTTAATTCATTACCAGTAAGGGTTCCTATAAGGCTCATAGAGAAGGACTTGTCTAATTTTATCTGGATCTGTAAGAGACAGAGGGTATTGTGGCAGGTGCTAAGATGTGTAAAGGATAAAGGAAGTCTTACTATCCCTGTCCTAGCTGTTTATTATGAGGTGGCTCAATTGCAAGCAGCTGTTAAATGGTGTGTGTGGTTGGAAGGAATGGGTACAATTAAAGCAAGTGGAAACCATGGAGTGTCCTTTGAGTTACCTTTTACAGAAGGGTGAAATGCCATGTAGTGTTGGAACTGGCAACCCATGGGTTCAGTGCATGTGTGAGATTTGGACAAGACAAAGGAACATTTGGTAAACAAAAAACTCTCCTATTTTATACACCCTGCATGTTAAAGATGACTTTCCTCCAGATATGACAGACAGGGTAGATGTTAGGTGGGAGAAAAAGGACATAAGGTCGGTGGGGCAGTTTGCAAGAGAGAGTAGGCTCCTATTTATTGAGGAAAGAGAATAATATGGGATAAGAGAAGAAGACAGATTGCAGTACAATCAAGCTCGTCACTTTGTAATGCACGGGGGGGGGGGGGGGGGGGGAGATGGAACAAATCTCACTTGAGAAGGCATTTAACGTGAGTAACATGAAGGATGTCTCTCTAGGCTATAGGCTAGACAGAGAACTAAATGAGAATCTATCTGGTAATAGGACCAGCCCGTCCACTAGGTGGGCTGCCGCTTCTGACCCCCCCTCCAAAAGGAAGTTGTGTCTGAGGAGGGTCAGAAGTAGCAGGCCATATGTACCGAAGCACATGGTCTGCTGCAGGGTCACTGCTGTGCCATCCCCTCCACCAATGGAATCGGCAGCAGTGGCGCAGCTCAGAAAGGGGGGGGGGGGAGGGCAGCACGGCCAGGGCTGTCCAGTAAACCAAAGCACTACGAGAGGTGGGAGGATGATCTCAAAGTGGTATGTGAGAAACAAGATTGGAAATCTATGACGACACATCTACCTCAGCTTTTGCAAGCAACATATCAAATAGAAAATTATAAGCTAAATTATAAATGGTACTATACTCCTGTGAGGGTATTAGATATTCTAGTAATGGGAAATGGATGATGTTCGTGACAGTGTGGGATGGAGGGTACCTTTCTCTATAGTTGGTGGGAATGCCCCAAATTAGTGGTTTTTGGAAGCAAAATCAGTGGTTTTTGGGAGGTGGCTCAGTGGCTGAGACAGGTTACCTCAGGCCGAAGGACAGAGGGTTCAATTCACATACAGAGGGATAAGTAACCTCAGGCCAGAGGGACTGGGGTCTCTAGTCCCATGGCCACTCCTTGTGGCCTTGGGCAAGCCACTTAACCCTCCATTGCCTCAGGTACACTTAGATTGTGAGCCCTTCAGGGATGAAGGAATAAAAAGTGCCTGTTAGAATATAACTGTAAACCGCTCTGATACACACAGTAAAGGGCGGTATGTCAAGGGTCTAAAACCATAAAATCATAAACCTTTGCCTTCCTATGGGATCTTTTGAAGAAAGGAATTCAGACCCACGTGGCTTTAACATTACAGAATAAAAAATACAAGTGACTTGAACCAATCTTATTTCTTTAGGTCCCAATAGGTGCTCATTCTGTACCCTGTTATTGTTCCTTGTAAACAGTTGAAATATACTACCTTTTATTGTTCTATGTAAACCATTTTGATTTGTAGAAAGACGGTATATAAAACATGTTAAATAAAATAAATAAATAAATTGCAGCGGGAACTGCAGTAGCTCAAAACGTTAAGTAAAGAAGAATCTCTCCTTTATGAAACTGGTGACTGATAAAGTGGGACATATATATTGGATGGCAAACAGCTATCCAGTAAAATAGCATGAAAAGATTTCAAGAAATATGGTACTCTTCTGAATGCTGTTCATCTCAGACTGTTGATACTTTGTGAGACGTTTAAGTGACCAGTGGGGCTAATAGAGTTTGATCTGCATTTGTATTTACCACTTTTAATTTGAGCAGTTTAGAATGTAAATTTGTATATAGGCTTCTAATTAATAAGCTGAAGGAGTGGGAAGAGGGGGAGGCGTATTTTTTCTGTTAGATCGGAGATGCAAGTTACAGGAGAAATTGTTTGCTAGATAATATTGGCAAGTATGGTAAGGACTGTGCTGTATGTGGGTTTTACTGTATGTGGAAGTACTGTAGATGTGTTGTCAATCAAGAATTATGTTCAATGATAATTCCTCAACAAAAATTAATTTAAAAAAAAAAAAAGAAGGGGGGGGAACACTTTAAAAAAAAAACCAACACACACACACACTAACTAGGAGACTAATAGGGCAGGGAACACACAACAATGGCGGCAAGGGAGAAAATAAAACTCACAAAAAGAAAGGGTAAAAAGCAAATAAAATAATGGTGAAGTACACGGACCCATGGGGAAGACGTCCTTGGTGTTCCATAGACAAAGACGGACGAGGCGAGGCGAGGCGCAGGCGCAGCAGAGGAAAATCTCATAGAAATATTCAAAGTTCTAGGAGTTGGGAGAGGTTCCTGCACAGGGCTTCATCCGTGGCATCACCCAATGTGTGATCACTTATTCTATTTATCCACAGAGAATAACCGGTACCCTGATATCACAGTATCCCATTGGTTATCCTCCTTCCATCGGGTCTCTGTGATGCCGATTATCTCTCTCTCCATTTAGTGCTATATTTTCTAACTCTCCCAACTTATTTTTTAGGCATCTAGCACTTATAGAGAGACATTTCAAGATATGTTTGTTTCAATTTACAACCTTCTTAGCAGCTGACAGGAATAATTTGCAATCTTTTAACTCCTCCTGCTCTTTAATTAAAGGCACCTAGAATATTTTGGCCTTTATTGAAACCTCTCTCTCGTGATGCCCTAGCTTCCCTGTTTTGATAGTAGCCTTCAAAGACACCTTACTCCAAACCTAGTGCTAATGAGCGACTGTCAGCTTTCCCCCAGATTCTAGTGTGAAAGTTACCGTCTCCTTGTAAAATATTTGTGCCAGCAGCCTGGTTCCACTCTGGCTAAGGTTTAGCCCATCTTTTGCAGAATAGACTCCCCCTTCGCCTGAATGTAGCACAGTTCCTAAGAAATCTAAATCCTTCCCTCCCTGAACTACCATCTCATCCAGACATTGAGACTGGAGCTTGGCCAGTCTCTTGGGTCCTGTGCATGGAACAGGAAACATTTCTGAGAATGCCACCCTGGAGTCTCTGATTTTCAAATTTCTACTTAAAAGCCAAATTTGGCTTGCAAAACCTCTCTCCCACTTTTTCCTGTGGCACTGGTACCAGTGTTGTCTAAAATCCTATCTAGGTGACATACAAGATCTGCCACCTTCACACTAGGCAGGGCAAGTGATCATCACATTCACCAGTCACTCAGCTATCTACATGCCTAATGACTGAATCCCCAATTAAAATGGTTCTCTTAACCCTTCTTGCTTGAACAGAAGGCCTTAGGAAGACATCTTCTGTGAGAACATTACATCTCATGGTTAATCTAAACTCAAAACAGACAGAATGAGATATATGGAAGAACTGGACAACTACGGCACCGAAATTGACAATGTAAGAAGCTACCACTCAAAGCTACTCCATGTAGCACTCAATCGCCCACGTGAATTATTTGACCTAGTCAAGCAGCTAACCAAATCCCCTAACCTAACCCCATCTACTCCCAAACATTCCCCTACAACGGCTTGCTGCACAATACAAACAGCTCCACCCAAATACCAATGGTCCCACACACTCTAATGCAAAACCAGCACCAAACAAGCCCCATTAGCGAATGGTGTACGTTCGAAACAATTAGCAATGAAAGGATCGAAGCAGTCATCATAACCCTCAACACCAGCACCTCCCCCATTGATCCATGCCTGGTCTGCTGGATCAAGATGACAAAGCACTAAGCAAGCCCAGTGCTTGCTATCATCGCAAAGGAATCACTCCAACAAGGCCAGATGCCTGCCAGCCTCAAGATGTCAATCATCCACCCCTCGCTCAAAAAAACCCAAACTCAACCCGATGGATCTGGCCTCTTTCAGACCCATTGCAAGCCTACCATTCGCTGCTAAGATCATTAAGAAGATAGTGCAGCAACAACTCCCAAGACCACATAGACCGTAACAACCTACTAGACCCACACCACCACGGTTTCCATCCGTCCCCTTGAAAACACTTATGGTCTCATTAATGAGTACACTGATAAATTCAAACCAAACATACATGCTGGATACATGCTCCTCTTTCTATATATCTCAGCAGCATCTGACACTGTCTCCCATAACATCCTCCTCCACCATTTACAAGCATCTGGCATATAGGATAAAGTTCTCCAATGGTTCCAGTCCTACTTGACAGACTGATTTCAGCAAATCCAACCAAGTTCTGGCACCTCAACCCCCTACCGCCAGACCCAAGGAATACCCCAGAGCTCAGCACTGTCAGCGCTGCTCTTCAACATTTACCTAAAACCACTCTGCTCAATAATTACGATCACACAACATCAATTTCCACATTTATGCTGATGACATCATGCTGTATAGACCAATATCCACCACAAACTCCACAAACACACAGTTACTACATTGCTTCACAGACATCTCCAGCTGGCTTCAAGACAACCACCTCAAGCTTAACCTCAAGAAAACAAAAGCATTAATCATCACAAAGGACCAAACCTTCACCCCACCAACCCACCTCACACTAGGATCAACTCAAATACCAATTCAACCACAAATAAAATACCTAGGGATCATACTCGACCAAACGCTCTCACTTAAACAGCAGATAGCAAAGGCAGCAAGAACCATATTCTACAAAACGATACGATGACTCAGACCCCTCCTAGACCCCCAAGACTTTAGATCAGTGCTCCAAGCCATGATGCTCCCCCATCTTGACCACTGTAATGCGATTTATCAAGGTCTCTCTCTCCACTCTGCGCACAGCCCTTAACATGGCTGCCCAGACCATACAAGGAGCGAGGAAATATGACCACATCATGCCAATATTAAAGAACCTCTACCTCCTCCCACTGGATCAAAGGATGCAATATAAAACCTTATTTTTGATCCAAAAAGCTCTATACCAACAGCAAAACTCCCACCTCCACACCTTACTACCACAACCATGCTCTGAAAGATCTACAAGGCAAGCTGCAAACAATATGCTGACCATACCACATGCAAGGACAAAACACAATCGCCAAGCATGTGCCCGCACATTCAAACTCTACGCCCCATCATTATGGAACTCTCTCCCAACTAAAATCCAGAAAAAAGACCTCCCTTCCTTCCAGAAACAAAGACAATTATTCAGAGACCACTTTGGCACCAATTCATATGATGCCCCATAAGAAGTCCACAGTATAAATAAGTAATCTATGCCTTAAGGCAGCTGACTGGACGGTAAATTACTTATGATTATGTTGATTATACAACCTCCAGCAAATAACTTGTGATTATGTCGAATGTATAACCTCCCCACTCTCCTGATACCCTCAGACTGTACATATGTTGTAACCTATTTGATTTATTGACTGTTACAATTGTTTAATGGAAACCACTATGACCCAGTGAAAAGTGGTATATAAGCATAGCTAAATAAACTAATAAATTAGAACCGTCCTGGCTGCAAGGTGATGTTCTCCTTTCCAGACAACCTCTCATGTCCATGTAGGTTTCTTCTATATACCTCCCTGTCTACCTCAGCTACTCCAAGTCTAGCCTCCAGACTATTATAATCTACTCCTTGCTGGTCTCCCTCTGAAGGGTAGAGAGTTGATTCAAATCTGTTCAACACTCTGTTGCACAGCTAATCTTCCGCCAGCCTCATCATATTCATATTTCCCATCTCCTCTTCATTGACTTCCTATCCGTTTCCACATCCAGTTCAAACTTCTCCTGCTGATCTATAAGTGCATTCACTCTGCAGCTCCTCACTACCTTTCCTCTCTTATCTCTCCCACACCCCTCCTCGGGAACTCCACTCTTCTGGCAAATCGCTTCTATCTATGCCCTTCTCTTCTACTGCTAACTCCAGACTTTGCTTCTTTCACCTTGCTGCTCCTTATGCCTGGAACAAACTACCTGAGGTCTGTACGTCAGGCGACTTCTCTGGCCCTTTTCAAATCCAGGCTGAAAACTCACCTCTTTGCTGCTACTTTCGGATCTTAACTCACCTGATCTCCTTTGTGCTTCCTTACCATTCCCCCTAGACATATTCCATGTCTACACCTACTGTGTTGTCTTATCTTGACTGTGTTGTCTGTCTTGACTAGATTGTAAGCTCTGATGAGCAGGGATTGTCTCTTACATGTGTCTGCGCAGTGCTGCATACATCTTGTATTACTACACAAATGCTCAGTAGTAGTGGTAGATCAGACTCTTTCTCAGAACCAAGAGCTCTTTACACTAAGTGCACAGATTTGACCTCTAACTGGAAGATAATCATACAGAAGGCTGGATAGCTCTTATTGTGTTGCTCAACTGCTGCCTGCAACTTTTTATTTTTTTATTTATTTTAGACAGTTTTGTATACCACCTTATCCTTCAATCCAAGTGGTCAACAAGACAATGGGAGGCATACATTCAACAGGAGGAGATACGATTCACATACGTAAAAAGCTATCTACTTATAGGTCTAAATGGGGATGGGTGGTTGGGGCTAAGTGGTGAGGGTAGCCAGTGGGCCACTTGGATGGTATCTAGTGCTTGGCAACTTAGTGGTTGCTCATAGGCCTCAGTGAAGAGTTGGGTCTTGAGAGCTTTGCGTAAGTCCTTGGTATCATTTAGGGTCCTTAAGTCCATGGGGAGGGAGTTCCATAATGCAGGCGCCAGTAGCGAGGGAGCTCTCTTAGATGTTACTTGCTTAGTCTTGTGATAACCTGTGGGTAAGATGATCCTGTTGTCACTGTTGGTTCTTCTAGGCCTGTTACTGACATCCTTGGTTATTACATCCTGGAGCACATCTGCAGAGCAGTGGTGGAAGATTCTGAAAATATTCAGGATTGATTTGAATTTTGCCCTTGCAATTATTGGGATATTGATGAGTTGCTTAGTTATTTAGCATTACGATACTTAATATTTAGTTTAAAGCCCCTTCAGGATTTTTTGGTGTATTATATGGTGAAATTTTATGTTTGCTTTCCACTGAAAGTCTAATCTATTAAAGGTTAACCACTTGCTGATGGGTTCTTTATACTCTCCCATGTTTTAGCCAAATTTAAAAAAATAGTTTAAAAATATAAAAGTGTCTCTCTGTTAGTTCTGTCTGTGTACTTTAAAATTAGGACCTTTTACTGAGGAGAATCTGAGTGCAGTAGAAACCTCTGCAGGTAAGTAATCACAACTTGTTGAGCAATTTGGTGACTCAAAGCTTGGGACAAAATTAGAGTGGACTTATTTGGAAAATTCTATATTTTAAATTCTTTAAAGGCATACATTAGTAACTGGCTTGGCTTAAAGGTCTAAAATTAATTTGTCCTAGTCTTAGACCTTTATACTCCTGATACAAAACAGACAGGTAATCTTTTCCCCACGCACTCCAGACATCCCTTAATTTATAGTTTTCCCAATTAAGAGTGAAATTTGTCACCATGGGATATTTTCATCAAAATAACATACTAAACAACAAATAAAGACCAATATAGTCCATCTAGTCTGCCCAGTAAGGTGGCAAGAGTGGTGCTTGCCCCTATGCTTTGCTAAGGGTGTACTCTCCGTTCCTCCTCGATGCCTTAGTGTTATACCCAATACTCCATGGCTATAAATTAAGGGATGTGCCTGGGGCGAGTGGGGAAAAAGATTTGAAAAACCAGGTATACAGAGCTCTTTTGATAAGGGTATACCAAAGATTTACCTTGGTAGCAGAATATATTGTCAGTAATGGAACTGGGTACATGCCGCTGGCTGAGGAAATGTTCAGTATTACTCCCTTGGATCTGAAAAACAAAGACATGTATAGCCATAAAAAAGCAAAACGATATTTTTTTTTATTAAATGGCTAGAAAAGCATTTTGGTTAACTGTTGACAATTTAAAGTCAAATGTCAAAGGGCCGGGTCTAACTAGACAAATCAGGAAGCACATAAATATCCTGACAGACTACACCCAATTCATAACAAGGCATCTAATTCATCCAATACAACAGTCTCCTACAACCTGTCCAGATAGAGAATTAACCCAAAACGTGACCCCCCTTCTCCTAAATATACAAGGATGCCAGAAAGATGCATACACTCATAGCATTACTTATCACTTATCTCCTCTTTGCACTGCCTAGACGCTCAAATGCCTTCAATAGCGGCACCAACTCCATACCAATACTAAGGAGCAATTGGAAGAGATGGTCAGACAAGACCCAAGCATACCCAATAAACTCCAACAGCACGCAACATCCACACCTGCTCCACATTGCCCTCCAACTCACTAAAAAGTCTCAGACCAAAGAACAGTACCAATGTCCATTGAGATGCGCCCTTATCAACTCCAGATCCATCCATTCAAAGTGGCCAGTGATCACCGACCTTATAGCACTCCACGATCTAGATATCCTGATGGTCACGGAGACTTGGTTATCAGATTGCGACAATGTCATTCTCAACCAGATGTTACCCACCAAGTTCTCAATTTATACCTCCCACAGAGCCAACCAAAGAGTAGGTGGAGTACTCATCCTTGCAAAAAGCCAGCTACAATTTCAGTTGAACACCACAATCAGCACAACCCATCTAAACACAATCTCCATATCAAACAATTCATGCTCAATCAATGTAGTCTACAGAGCACCTACAACCATACCAGATGACCTGTCTACAATAATTGACCTTGCCTGCAACACAGATAAACCAAGATCATCGAACTGGCTATTTGGCGATTTCAACCTCCCCACTCTACACGAAACCCAAATCACAGCTTTTCTAGAAGCACATGATGACCTTGGATACAGTCAGATAGTCAGAGAACCCACGCATGTGAAGGGAAACCCGCTAGATCTAATTTTTGCTCCAAAAGCGGCCATAGAAGCTGACCACAACTTCGCACTATCTATAACCCCAGTACCCTGGTCTGATCACAACTTGATCTTACTCCAACTACCCACTCTCCACAACAATTGCTACACTAACGTCATACATCCTAAACCACCAGCAAGAAGGTTTCGTTCCTTTGATAAAGAAGACAATCAATGCCCTTCCTCTACTAAACACCTCAAAACCTGATCTAGACGACTTGATTAACACATGGGATAATACCCTGAGATTCAGCTTGCAACTACCGGACACGTTTAAAAGGACCAGCCACCTAGCTCATGTAACGTGGTACTCAAACGAGTTAAGGGCATCACTTCTCCATCTTCGCAGGCTCGAGAGGTGCTGGCGCCGATCCCATTCTACTGAAGCTTATACGGCATACTGCTCACACCTAAAAAAACATCGCCAAGAAATAGCAGAGAGAAGGAAAAAATTCCATACAAGCCTCCTGAAGCGATCGGTAAATAAACACCATGACTTGTTCAACATAGTAAAATCATTGGCATGTGAACCAACTCCACAACAAACACAAACTATACACCCTCAGGACTACGCTATCTAAAATCAAAGATGATGCAAACAGCTAAAATCCATTGTCCCACTGACCACCCTATCATACCCAAGCTGTCGCAAACAGCTACATTGACCAAATTTAGCACGATACCACCCAAGGAGATCGAAAACATCATTGCATCTATCAACGCCACTACTGCTCCAAACGATCCCTGCCCAGCCTCCTGGATAAGAGAACTTCGCTGTGAACTAAGCCACTTCCTAAATAAAATCTTAGATCAATCATTTGCAATGGGAACCTTTCCTCAAAGTCTAAAACACACCTCTATTAGACCACTATTGAAGAACAACAAATTGTATCCACTAAGAGTAGAATCGTACAGACCAATATCCAGCATCCCATTGTTAGCCAAAATAATTGAAAAGGTAGTTCAACACCAAATTCAGCAACACAGACACTGAAGCACCGCTTGACCCGTCCCAACATGGTTTCAGAGAAGCACATGGCGTGGAGACCCTCCTTATTACCCTCTTCAATACTCTAATCACAGGAATAGACGATACCCGGCAAGGCTTCATCCTTATTTTCATGGACATCTCGGCTGCGTTTGACTCTGTAAATCACCAAATACTGATCAATCGTCTCAAGGAAAAAGGAATCCATGACTCGGCGCTGAACTGGTGTAAGTCATACCTGTCTAACCGATGGCAACAAGTGAGGATCGGTGCCACAACATCAGACCTATTTCTACAAGAACAGGGTGTACCTCAAGGATCTTCGCTTTCAGCATTAATGTTCAACATATACATTCAACTGATTTGTAACCTAATCCACTCTTTTAATGTTGCCTGCTTAGCTTAAGCAGACGACATTCTCCTGTATATGCCATTCGCTATCAACCAACCCGATCTTTCCCCTCTGGTGAGCTGCTTCGAAGCAGTTGAAGAGTGGCTCATCACACAGAACTTACGAATCAACCACAACAAGACTGACGTAATGTTCATCACGAAGAACCAGAACTTCATACCCCCAGCCACATTAAAGATAAAGGACACAGAACTGACAGTTAAACCCACTATTTGATACCTAGGCATCACCCTTGACCATCACTTAGACATGAAAACACACAAAGAATACAACAAAACTGATATACCACAAAATACGAACACTCCGTCATTTATGACCATTACTTGAACCCACGGACTTCAGAACCATCTACCAAGCCCTAGTGATGCCACACCTCGATTTCTCAAATGCAATTCTACATGGACTCCCACAAGCAACCTTAAACCCTCTCCAACTGGCAATGAATACAGCCGCCAGAGTACTCAAAGGAATATCGAAGACAGACCACATCACACCAATCCTCAAAAGACTACAATGGTTACCGATCAACGCCAGAATACTACATAAGATCATAGTCACAACTTTCAAAGCATTGAACAACCAGTCACCCACATCCATCACTGAACTAATACGCACTCCACCCCCCAATAGAATCAGGAGATCCGCAGCAATAAACACCCTAATTGTCCCGAAAGATAGCGAGATGCACAAAAGCAACATCGAAAAAAGCCTTCAGCATGTATGCCCCAAAAACATGGAACGTCCTCCCTCCAGACCTTAGAGCTATAATTAGCTTAACCCAATTCAGAAAAAAACTCAAGCACTACCTATTTTCAAGTTACTTTCCAGTTTAGATTTTCACAAGCAAAAACACCCATCTACATAACCAGAGAGTTTCGACTATGTGAATAATTGTAAATAGTTTACCCCTATTCTTCCAAGTTTCAACTCCTGTTAAATGTAAAATACACTACAGTTTCCTGTATGTATATGTTATGTTCGATGCAAACCACGCTGATGGCAAGAGTACGGTATAGAAGAAATGTTAAATAAATAAATAATGTGAAAAATAATGACCACAGAAATGAAGAATATGAAGGCAAAGACCATAAAGCCTATCCAATATGCAAGTCGAAGTACAATCCCTTCCTCTCCCTCAGAGATGATGTATTTCTTGAATTCTGACACTGGCCTTGTTTCCACTGTGAGGCTGTTTCATGCATCCACCGCCTTTCTTCGTCCTCATCCTGTAGCACCTCAATGCAGAGCCTGCTTTGTGATGAAAGAGTACCTCTTGGAGGTGATATCATCTCTCTTTCACAAGGGGTTTCTATCTTTTTATTTATGGTTTTATTAAAATCTTGATATATTGCCTTTCAAAGATCAGTTTATTGATAAGCTGCTTATGTGGAATCACATCAAAAGTCTGGCTGAAATCCAAACACAGTACATCTATCAAATCTCCCCCAATTCAACTCTCTGGTCACCTAGTCAAAGAAACTAATTAGATTAGTGTGAGAAAACCTACTTCTGCTAATACCGTACTATCTTGCATCCTATAATTTACTGGATGCCAGAAAGTGCAATCCAGTGTTTTATTCTTACTCAGCAATCTGGCAAAGTATTTCATCCAAGCCATTTGGCGATATTAAATAGGCCTTTTAAATGTGTATAGCAGAAAAAAAGTTGTAATTCAAACCTACTTCTACAGCAAATACAGGGCTTGCTTTTTGATGCCATATATCTAGCTACTTCAAGCCTGCTGGTACATCTATGATTTATTTATTTATTTCACATTTCTTATATACCGCCTTTCATGATATCAAGGCAGTTTACATTGAACGAACTGAAATTATATTGAACAGGGCATTATAACTTGGAGATAACTATATTACAGGGAACATGGGCAATGGAGAGTTAAGTGGCTTGCCCAAGACCACAAGGAGTACCTGTGGGACTAGAAACCCCAGTCCTTCCGGCCCAAGGTTGCTGTCCTCTAGTGGGATTTGAACCCCCAACCTTCCGGCCTGAGGTACCTTGCCCCAACCACTAGGCCACTCCTCCACTCCAAATGATGGAGCCTCTGGTAGACTGGGAAGTATTTGTCCAGCTTTATAAGGGCTCAACAAATACTGCCAGGTGCAGACTATCATCTTTTCTCTTCAGTGACAAATACATGTCACTGATGATGGATTGATTAGTGAAAAGGTGCCATGTAACTCTTTCTCCTTGGAAAAAAACACAATTATAATGACATTCTCAGCAGAATTTGGCAGCCAATTACCTCTTAAAAGATATATAAGCTATTTTGAGTTAGCCCAGTATGAATGTAAAATTGGTAGTTTTTGGAGATGAAAGGAATAAACTTTCAAATAAACACCATGGAAAAAAGGATATCCAGAAACTTCTAACTGCAGACTTCTCAACCTTTCCAGGTGACCCCACAGTCAGTTGGGATTTTAGGATATCAGGAATGAATATGCCATACATTGGAAAGTCCGCATATGCGGGTTCAAATCCCACTAGAGGACAGCAACCTTGGGCCGGAAGGACTGGGGTTTCTAGTCCCACAGGTGCTCCTTGTGGTCTTGGGCAAGCCACTTAAACCTCCATAGCCCATGTTCCCTGTAAAATAGTTATCTCCAAGTTATAATGCCCTGTTCAATGTAATTTCAGTTTGTTCAATGTAAACCGCACTGATGCAGAATAGTGCGGTATATAAGAGAATTAAATAAATAAATAAAATAAATATGCAAATTTAGCTCATATGTATTCACTGCAGGTGTTCCTGAAAATTTGAGACTGGCTCAGGGGTCACTAGGATTAGTTTGGGAATCCTGTTTTACTATTTTTTTAAATATGATTCAAGTAAATGAGTCACTGCTGAATACTTAATAGCTTCTCTATGGAGCAACATGCATAGATGAAGTTACCTCAATGGACAGCTGACTCTTTCAACTTATTATTAGCAGAAGGAGAAATTTTACTTACCAATAATTTCCTTTCCTGGAATCCTGCTAGACCAGGTCCACCAAAGGAGCACTACACCATGCTGCTAGAAGACACCCAGTCCAAATGCATGGTTTAACAGGAAGGATTACTTTATTAAAATTCTGAAAACTTGACAGCATTAATCCCAAATAGCCCGACACAGGCCGTGTTTCAATTTCACTTCATCAGGGGTTTTGGGCGCGCTTAGTTGTTAGATAGAGTCAATTTGGTTGGTCTGTACACTCCGTTTTTTATAAATGACAGTCAATCAGAATCCAGAGGAGTATCTCTTTGGACATCCATCCACTTCTTAAAAATTCACCTGAGTCATTGCTGAATAGTTAATAGCTTCTCTATGGAGCAGCATGCATAGATGAAGTTACCTCAATGGACAGCTAGCTCTCTTTCAACTTATTAGCAGAAGGAGACATTTTACTTACCAATAATTTCCTTTCCTGGAATCCTGCTAGACCAGTCCAGATTAGTGGGTTGTGGCCCCCTGCCAGCAGATGGTGAGACAGAAAAATACCTGAAGCTTTGTGACATCACCCTTGGTATAAAAACCCATTACCCAAAGGGAGTTCAGTATATCAACAACAAGCAGGAGGAGTTCAAAACAGCCAAGCAAAGCACAATACTAGACAAAAAGTAATCTCTTAAACAAATAACTCTTATAACACAATAAAATGAACAATGTGAAACAGGATCCGCAAGGCAAGAAAGTATGTACATGGTAAGGTACAACATTGTCGTCGATATGTAAAAAGTCTTAGATAGGCGACAGACTAGACAGTCTAGAGCAGTGGGTCCTGGACTGGTCTAGCAGGATTCCAGGAAAGGAAATTATCGTTAAGTAAACTTTCTCCTAACAAATACATCCTGCTAGACCAGTCCAAACCTGCTAAACCACTTCAGGGCAGGAAGAAACAGCCGCAGCCAAGATAGAGGCTCCAAAGCGAGCTGCTTCTCAAGCTAGGGCATCCAAGCGATAGTGACGTGCAAAAGTAGACAGGTGGTCGTCCTGCAAATATCTAGCAGACCTACTGCAAGAGGGTTGAGACCCTTCTCTGCACACCAAATGGAAAACCTTTTCCATTTAAAAGCATATGAACGTCTGGTGGAAGGCTTTCTGGAAGCATGAAGGATATCCTTCACTTGCTGGGAAAGTTATAAATCTTGAAGGTCTAGGCCTTCAGCAACCAGGCCCTGAGATGAAGAGACTGAGGATTTGGGTGCCACAAGGTTCCCTCCTCCTGGGAGAGGAGATCTGGAGCAGACCCCAGGTCTAGGGAGGGAGCTTCAGAGAGATGCAGAAGTAGAGGGTACCACACTTGGCGTGGCCAAAGTGGTGCTATGAGGATCATAGTCCCCTTGTCTCTCTGAAGCTTGAACAGAGTCTTGGGAATTAGGGGAATAGGTGGAAAGGCATAGAGGAAGTCTTGCCCCCAATGAAGGAGGAAGGCATCCCTGGCCTGAACTCCCTGACATGGAATCCTGGAAAAGAACCGGGGAAGTTTGGCATTCCACGGACTTGCAAACAGGTCTATGTCTGGGGTACCCCAAATCCGAAAAATTCTGGCTATCTGGTCCCCATGGAGGGACCATTCGTGTGGAAGCAGAACTCGACTGAGTCTGTCTGCCCAAGAGTTTTGAACCCCTGGAAGATATACTTCCATGAGATGGATTTGATGCTCTCTGGCGAAGGCCCACAATCTCACAGCTTCGTTGCAAAGCGACAGAGAGCCAGTCCCTCCCTGCTTGTTCACGTAGAACATGGCTACCTGGTTGTCCGTGTGGATGAGGACTGTCTTGTAGCTGAGCAGGGTGTGGAAGACAGAGCCAGAAAGAATGCTCTGAGCTCTAAGAGGTTGATATGAAGAGATGCCCTGGGTCGAGATCTCTTGTAGATGAGCCCCCCAACCCCTTGGAGAGGCATCTGTTGTAAGGGTGGCTTGGGGTAACACCTGTTGAAAGGGGGACCCCAGCAACAGATTCTGAGTGGACTTCCACCAGTGGAAGGACCAAAAAAGACTGGAGGTTGCTATTTTGTCTGACAAGCAACCTGATGCCTGGGT
The DNA here is from genome assembly GCA_033557465.1 of Ichthyophis bannanicus. Taxonomy (NCBI): domain Eukaryota; kingdom Metazoa; phylum Chordata; class Amphibia; order Gymnophiona; family Ichthyophiidae; genus Ichthyophis; species Ichthyophis bannanicus. Next base: position 33,580,045 of record CM066047.1, on the reverse strand, counting down.
CCATTGGGAGGATAGGGTCCACTGAGCTGCTCTCATGTGTTGGCGAGCATAGGGAACCACATGCACCGTGGATGCCATGTGGCCTAAGAGTTGCAACATCTCTCGAGCAGTTAAATGGGATTTTAACTGAATCTTGGAGGCTAACTGCACCAAGCGTAGGCAACGGCCCTGGGGAAGATAGGCCCTTGCAGTTGTGGTATCCAGTAAGGCCCCTATGAACTCTAGAGACTGAATAGGGGTGAGATGGGATTTTGGAATGTTGATTACCAGTCCCAGATACTGAAGAACACGCCTTGTGCAGGCCAGGGAAGTCTGGGCCTCTGACTGGGATGGAGCTCGGATGAGCCAGTCGTCCAGATATGGGAATACGAATATTCCTAGAGTGCACAGGAATGCAGCAACTACTGCCATGCATTTTGTGAACACTCTTGGAGCAGAGGCCAGACTGAAAGGAAGCACTTTGTATTGGTAGTGCTTTCCTTGGTAAAGGAACCGAAGGAATCTTCTGTGTGTTGGATGGATGAGAACATGGGTGTACGCATCCTTGAGATCTAGAGAACAAAGCCAGTCCTGACTTTGGAGGTATGGAAGGAGAGTTCCGAGAGAAGTCATCTTGAATTTCTCCTTGCATAGAAACTTGTTCAATTCTCTGAGATCTAATATGGGTCTGTAGCACCCCGTTTTCTTTGGAATGAGAAAATAGGGGGAGTAGAACTCTGAGCCCTGTTGAAGAAGGGGTACTTCTTCTATTGCCCCTTGGGCAAGAAGGGTAGAAATCTCTTGACCTAGAAGGTTGAGGAGAGATGTTGGAGAATTGAACTGTTTCACCATGGTGTGAGGAGGAAGGTTTAAGAAATGAAGTTTGTACCCTTCCTTTATGATGGAGAGGGTCCACTGCTCTGCTGTGATTTGTTCCCATCTGGGAGCAAAGTGAGCTAACCTTCCTGGGATGGTGAGAGGCTCTGGATGTTCTAGAGCCAGAAAGGCTAAGTTCTCTAGTAGAAAGTCAAAGGCCCTGAGGAGGCTGAGGCTGTTGGGCCGTAGCAGTCCTCGCAGCCTGGGTTTTGGCCTGTTTTGGTTGTTGCTGTTTCTTTGTAGCAAAACGACCTTGAGAAGAGGCCTGACCATAAGAAGAAAATTTCCCTTTCTTTGGGAAAGATCCCTTTTTGAACAACCTCTTTTTAAAAGGAGCAGTAGTAGACTTTGAAAGTCTATCTAAAGCAGAGTTTTCAGCATCCATTTGGTTGGCCTTTGCTTGCCAATCTTTGCCAAACAGGTTTTTGCCTGTACAGGGAAGGTTACCTAGACCATCCTGTACCCAGGATTCCAAATCAGAGGCTTGCAACCAAGCAACTCTGCGTGCACCTATGGCAATAGCCGAGGCTCTACTGGCCCCTAAAAAGAGTCAAAGGCTGCACGGTTGGAAAACTTGGATACATCCTGTGCATGTTTAAGCCAGGTGATGTATTCTTCTCTTATCTTCTGACATAAAAGGAGATAAGGTTTGCAGATGATCTGTAACTTCTTTTAGAAACATCCCCATATAGAGACTATAGGAGTTGATTCTGGCTACAAGCATACTGGCCTGGAAGATTTTCCTGCCAAAGGCATCTAGAGTTCTGCATTCTCTTCCTGGAGGAGCAGAGGAGTGCCTTTTTGTACTCTTGATCTTTTTCATAGCAGACTCTACCACAATAGAGTGGTGAGGAAGCTGAGTCTTATGAAACCCAGGACAAGGAGGAACACGATACATGGTGTCCAACCTTCTGGAATGAGGGGAGGTGGAAAGAGTAGTCTCCCATATGCCCAGCATGTGATCATAAAGAATCTCATGTATTGGTAAGGTGGAGCCTTAGGATATTGTAGGATATCCAATTTTTTGGCTCTAGGTTCAGTCTCAGAGGTCACTGAGATGGACAGGCCTTTGGCCACCTCCCTAATGAAGTCCTGAAAAGACAAGTCTTCAGGAGGAGACATTCTCCGTTTTGGAGAAGAGGGTTCCTGAGGAAGGATGCCCGATGCTTCAATTGAGGCCTCTGAAGAATCAGAGTCTTCAGAGTAATCGAAGTATCGACTATCTGGATGCTCTCGTAGAGCCCGATAAGCGTACCGGGAGGTATTGACATCGGGAGTAATCGGTACCGGGTCGGTACTGATGGGCATCACTGGATAGCGTACCGCTGCCGTCGATGCTGATGTCGATGCAAGCGGTACTGGTATCGGGACCGATATCGGGTCCGGTACCGGAATCGGTACAGGTACCGACAACGGGGTTTGTTGTGGTACCGTAGGCGTCGCAGCTTGAATGAATGCCGTGATGGCACGCTGCATGGTCAGAATATTATGATCCATTGACGCCACCAATGTCTGGATGTCGGTACCGGTAGAAACTGCCGGTACCCCAGAACATTGTAACAGGTGATCGGTTGAGGCCGAGCCATCGATGTCAACCTGTGACCCCATAGGTAGTGCTTTGGAAGCCGGAGCCTCCCGCCTAGGTAATTTTGCCGGTGTGGTATCCTCAAGAGTAAGCCTGGGGGCATCTCGATACTTAGAGGGAGATGAACTCTTTGAGGACCGGCCAGATTTAAGTTTGGTTACCTGAGATCCATAGGATGAAGAAGCAGCCCTGGAAGACGTCGATGCCACGGAAGCTGCATCGGAGGGAAACAGGGTACTGAGCTTAGCTGCCCGATTCTGTAACCCTCTTTTAGACATCATGGAACAGGACTCACAATCCGCAATGGAGTGGTCAGGACCTAAACATTTTAGACACCAGTCATGGGTATCAGTGACAGAAATAGTGCTGCTGCACTTTGTGCATTTTTTAAACCCAGAGGCGGGTTTTTCCATGAGGGAAAAATATATCTGTAGGCCTAAGGCCCCAGAAAAAAATGCACTGAAAAGAGTAGAAGTTTTTTTTTTTTGTTTTTTTTTTTAAAGAAAGAAAAAGGACCGGTGGTACCGGTGCGGAATCGAGAAGGCAGACACGCGACTAAAGAAAAATAAAAGAAAATAAGAAATTCTTCAGCAGTGACAGGAAACACGACCTGCTGGCTCCGCGGAAAAGAACTGGAGAGAGGCAGTTAGGAAAGGCGGGAAGGCAGCGCGCAGGCACTGTGGGATGCTCCCAAAAGCTTTCTTTCTGGACACTGGGGAGCGTTCCCGCGCAGGCTCCGTCGGTACCGACGATACCCATATGTGAAGACTCATTCCTGCTTGTTCCTGGAGATAAAAAGATACCAGATCCGGGTGTAGGCATGTGAGGTAAAAGACCAATGAGCCCATAGAGTGGCCACTACTTGTGGTGAGTAACTTTTGAGCAGCAAGTGACACTGCTCAATAGCCAAGCTATAAGCAGGTAAGAAGCTGGTTTGTCCATGAAAACCGGCCCCTGAAATGAGAGACCTCTCCAGACACAGAGGAGTAGGGGCACCTCCTGCAGGAGGTGAAGGAGATCGGCATACCATGGATGTTGAGGCCAATCCGGGGCCACCAGCACTACCCGGCCAGAGCGTGACTCTATCCAACGGAGTACATGGCCAATTAGCTGCCAAGGAGGAAAGATGTAGAGAAGCTGGCTCAAGGGCCAGGTCTGAACCAGAGCATCTAGGCCATGAGACTTTGGTTCTTTTCAATGACTTAAAAAGATTGATTTCTTGGCATTGGAAGAGGTGGCCATCAGGTCTACAACTGGATAGCCCCACCGATGCACAATATTCGCAAATGCCCACAGAGCTAGGTCCCACTTGCCAGGGTCCAGAGTATGACAACTCAGGAAATCCGCTTGAATGTTCTCCATTCCCACAATGTGTTTATTTATTTATTTATTTACATTCTCTTATATACCGCGCTATTCTGCATCAGTGCTGTTTACATTGAACAAACTGAAATTACATTGAACAGGGCATTATAACAGAGATATCTATTTTACAGGGAACATGGGCTATGGAGGGTTAAGTGGCTTGCCCAAGACCACAAGGAGCACCTGTGGGACTAGAAACCCCAGTCCTTCCGGCCCAAGGTTGCTGTCCTCTAGTGGGATTTGAACCCCCGACCTTCCGGCCTGAAGTACCTTGCCCCAACCACTAGGCCACTCCTCCACTCCTGCGCAGAGACACCCAGGAGGTTGGATTCCGTCCAGGGAAAAAGGTGGCTCATTTCCAGGGTCACTCCAGGACATTTGGTCCCACCCTGCCTGCTGAGATAAGTCACAGTGGTGGGATTGTTAGAGGGTACTCAGACTGCTCGACCCCGGAAGTGGGACTGAAAGAAGAGTAGAGCCAGATGAACAGCCTGGGCTTTGAGGCAATTGATGGTCCAAGATCCTTCTGAATGGACCAAGACCCCTGCACTGTCTGTCCCTGGCAGTCCGCTCCTCAACCCATAAGACTGGCGTCCATGGTGATCACTACCCAATGCGGAATTTCCAAGAGAATGCCCTTCAACTAGTGATGAAGACAAAGCAACTAGTGGAAGCTGCGGCGAACCACTGAGGAAAGGGGAAGACGAATCTGATAGTCCTGGGTGGATGGTGACCAGCGCGACAGGAAAAAGTACTGAAGCGGATGCATGTGAGAATACGCCCAGGGGATTACATCAAGGGCAGTTGCCATGGTGCCAAGGAGTTGCAGGTAATCCCAGGCAGTGGGAGCTGTCATGAGTCGGAAGGCATGGACCTGAACACGGAGCTTCTTGCATCTGTCCTGAGAGAGGAAGATGCAACCTACTCTCGTGTCAAAGCTGGCACTGAGGATCTCCAGAGGCTGAACTGGGCACAGATTGCTTTGGACATAACTGACAACCCAGCCAAGACTGTCTAGAAAGGAGAGGACCCGAGACACCACAAAAGTAGCCGCCTCAAAAGTCAATGCTCTGATCAGCCAATCATCCAGATAAGGATGAACAGGAATATTTTGGCGCCGCAGGGAAGCTGCCACTATTACCTTCACCTTGGAGAAAGTGCATGGAGCTATGACAAGACCAAAAGGCAGGACATGAAACTAATAATGTTGACCAAGGACTGTGAAATGTAAATACTGCTGATGATCTTGGCGGATTGGAATGTGAAAATATGCTTCCGCCAAGTCCAGGGATGCAAGAAATTTGCCTGGCCAGACAGCCTGAATGACCGTCCTGAGAGTTTCCATCCACAACTGCAGCACCTGAAGACAGCGGTTGACTCCCTTGAGGTCCAGGATAGGATGGAAGGAGACGTCCTTCTTGAGAATGACAAAGTAAATGGAATAGTGTCCAGAACCTCTTTCCAAGGTGGGAACTGGGCACACCACATTGAGTTGAAGGCAGCAGTGAAGCATCAGGCGTACAGTCACTGCCTTGGCTGCAGATGCACATGGAGAGATGAAGACATTCGGCATAGACTTGGCCGAATGTCTTTCTCATAACATAGAAACATGGCCTATCTAGTCTGTCCTTCCATATCATACACTAAAAGAGTCCCCTTTTTTTCCTTTAGAGAGCCTCTGTGTTTGTCCCATGCTTTCTTGAATTTAGATACTGTCCTCATCTCTACCACCTCCACTGGGAGACTATTCCATGCATTACCATTCTTTCCGTAAAGAAATATTTCCACATTTTACTCCTGAGTCTATCCCCTTTCACCCTCATCCTATGTCCCCTCGTAGCAGAGCTTGCTTTCAATCAAAAGAGGCTCTTCTCCTGTGCATTTATGCCACAGAGGTATTTAAACGTCTCAATCATATCACCTCTGTCCCGCCTTTCCTCTAAAGTGCACATATTACAGTCCTTAAGTCTATCCTCATATACTTTATAACGGAGACCATTAACTATTTTAGTAGCCACCCTCTGCACCAACTCAAACCTGTTACTATCCTTTTGAAGGTGCTGTCTCCAGAACTGCACCAAAGACTTATACAGAGGCACCATCACCTCCTTTCTTCTGCTGGCCATTCCTCCCCCTATGTACCCAAGCATCCTTCTAGCTTTCGCCGTCACCTTTTCTACCTGTTTAACTACTTTGAGACCGTCAGACACAATCATACCTAGGTCCCGTTCTTCTTTAGTGGACAGAAGTATGTCACCCCCTATACCAGGGGTCTCAAACACGCGGCCCGCGGGCCGCATGCGGCCCGCGAGAGACCCTTGTGCGGCCCGCGATGCATAGGGGGGAAAAAAAAAAAACCGGCTTCTGCTGCTGCTGCCGCCGCCGTGGCCGGCAATAGCAGCAACATCGCAAGTCCCGCGGGCTCCCCCCCACCCGGCAGATCCCTTCCTGCTTACCTGCCAATGCTGCCAGTTCTCCGCTTCGGCTTTCAGAGCCGCAAAGGGAGAACTTCTCCCTCGCGACTCTGTTAAGCTCGCCGGGGCAGATGGGAAATTTCCCATCTGCCCCAGCGGGCTTAACAGAGTCACGAGGGAGAAGCTCTCCCTACGCGGCTCTGAAAACCGAAGCGGAGAACTGGCAGGCAAGCAGGAAGGGATCTGCCGGGTGGGGGGGAGACCGCGGAACTTGCGATGTTGCTGCTATTGCCGGCCACGGCAGCGGCGGCAGCAGCAGCAGAAGCCGTTTTTTTTTTAAAGTTTAATTTTCCCGGGGGGGGGGGGGAGGGAGCAGGACTTGATGGGGGGGGGGAGCAGGACTTGATGTGTGGCTGGGGGGGGAGCAGGACTTGATGTGGGGGGAGCAGGACGATGGGGGGGAGCAGGACTTGTGGGGGGGGGAGCAGGACTTGATGTAGGGGGGGAGCAGGACTTGATGGGGGGGAGCAGGACTTGATGTGGGCTGGGGGGGGGTAGTACTGAAAATGGGGTGATGGGGGTTAGGACTGGTAATGGACAGATGGGGGTTAGGACTGGAGGTGGTCTGACTGGGGGCCTAAGACTGAAAATGGGGTTATGGGGGGGCTAAGAATGAAGATGGGGCGATGGAAGGGTTAGGCCTGGAAGTGGGCTGTTGGGGGGCTTAGGACCGATAATGGGCTAGGGGGGGGGCTAGAACTGGTAATGGACTGGGGGGGGGTGCTATGACTGGAAATGGGCCGAGTAGAAGGGGGAGATTGAACTGCAAATAGCTGATGGGGACAGGGTCTTGGAATGGTAATGGGCTGAGTGGAAGGGGGCTTGGAATGGAAATGGGCTGATGGGGAGGGGGGCTTGGAAAGGAAATGGGCTGTGAGGGGAGGGAGCTAGGACTGGAAATGGGCTGATGATGCGGGGACTAGAAGGGAGCGGATGCTGGGTTGGGCAGGAGCTAGAAGGGAGTTGATGTTGGGGGACGATTAGAATGGGATGGTGCTGGGAGAGTGAAATGGAGAGGGGAAATATATTTTGTGTGGGAGGGAAGAAAAATCTACAATTGGCCGGGTATTGGGAGAGTAAGTGGGGATTGAGGATGGAGGGGTAAAATTTGAGTGGATGAAATAGGAATGAGGAAAGAGCAAAAGGAGAATGATTAGTATGTTAAAGCAGATGTAGAGAGAATGGAAAAAAACTAGGAAAGAAGAAAGGAGAAATGGACAGCAGACGATGGAGAGTTAGCAGAAGACACAAAGAAACCAGAAGAAAGTGACTGGAACAATTGCAACTGAAAAAAAATGCACAAAAGGTAGAAAAATATCTCTTTATTTTGAATTTATTAACTGAAATATGTCAGCTCTTGGAAATGTGCATCTTTAACGTCTGCACTTTATTTAATACAAGAGGAAATCAATGTATAGTTTTATTTCTACAGTGTTGTACATTCTAAGTTTGGCTTTTGGGGTTCCCAGTTTAATTGTCTTCCTGTTTCTAAATTGTGATTCCTTGTTTGGTGATGGTGTATGTTCTGCATGTGTAACTGAGCTGAGGTATTCTGTTTATGTAATTCCTATTTGACATTGCCACTTGTTCTCTTTCCCGAGTAGGTCATGTATTGTTGTTCTCTGAAATGTGTTGATTTAATATTTGCAGTGTTGCCTTTTGATAGTTAGGGTATGGTGCTTTGTGAGTCCTGGTAGTGCTGTTAGGACACGGCGGGTTTGCTATGGGTTCTAAATGGGCAGTGTTTCTAGTAGTTCCTAATGTGCCTGGCGGTTGGCACTGGTTTATAGTAATGTAGAAATCTTTTAGTCTTTCTTTATCCATACACTCATTAAGAGGCATGTTTACTAAAAGTTAGTGTATGGTAACATTATGCAAATATTTATGCAAATGATGCCCTTATGCAAATGAGGCCTGCGTCTTGTGCGGCCCCCGGGTTACTCTACAAGTCCTCATTTGGCCCTCAAAGCAATTTGAGTTTGAGACCCCTGCCCTATACTGTACCTCTCCCTTGGATTGTTGCAGCCCAAATGCATGACCCTAACATTCTTTTTTAGCTTTAAATCTCAGCTGCCAAATTCTTGACCATTCTTTAAGCTTAGCTAGATCCTTACTCATATTATCTACATCTTTCTGGATGTCTACTCTGTTGCAGATTTTGGTATAATCCGCAGAGGCAAACCTTACCTGACAGCTCTTCTGCGATAGTGCTAACAAAGATGTCAAAAAGAATCGGACCAAGGACAGATCCCTGCAGCACATCACTGGTAACCACCTTCTCCACAGAGTGAACTCAATTTACCTGTACCCTTTGTCGCCTCCCACAACAAATTTCTAACCGAAGCAGTAACTTTAGGTCCATCGCAAGGGTGCTCAGTTTGTTTATAAGTCGCCTGTGCAGAACAGTGTTAAATGCTTTACTGAAATCTAAATACACCACATCTAGGGTTCTGTTACCAGTTGCCTGAATACTTCTTCCTGTAAAGAATCCAGAATCTCCTTGCTTCTAGATGACACCGCAGTAGGGATGTGCCAATCAACATCCGGCATATTAAAATCCCGTTAGTAGCACTTCCCCTTTCCTGGCAATGCTGCGTATGTCTTCTATTAAATCTCCGTCCACGTCTTCTCACTGTAATGGAAGTCTGTATATCACGCCAATGCAAATGGATTTCTCTTTCCCTCCTTCTAGTTTATTATTTATTTTATTTTAACAGATTTCTATAACGCCTTATCCTACAATCAAGGAGGTCTACACAGCAAGCAATCAACATACAGAGTCTAGTGTGCACATGCATTGAACAGTGAATGCATGTGTGTGTAGAGGGTCGTTGATTCTTTGTGACCTATTTACAACGTGTGCTATATACAATACTATGTACATCAGAACTTTACTTCAATACTATGTATGTGTTGAATAGGAAGGGTGGTTGAGCTGTGGTACTGTCCGTTGCATAGTTAGGTGACGTCACCATAGTGCTCTATGAAGAGGGTCGTCTTAGCAGTTTCCTAAATTCCTTAATGTCTGTTGTTGACCGTAGCTCATCAGGGAGGGCGTTCCATATTGTTGGTGCTGCCTTTGATAGTGCTCGTTTTTTGGTGTCCTTGCGTACCTTAGTGAGGTCTTTTGGTGTGTTGACACGGTTGGCGGTGTCTGTCCTCTTTGGCCTTGTGCTGCTGTCTGGTTGTATGAGTGGTTGTAGACTGAAGGCTGATAGCTGTTTGATTTTGAATATGTTTATGACTGTCTTGTATCTGATATCTGAATAGTTTAGCTCATACTGCCTCCTCTCTTCCTTTTAAGCCCTGTATTTCCATAACTTCATTATTTTTTATATATATAGCGCCACGCCTCCTCTCCTCCTTCTTCCTACCCTGTCCTTTTTGAATAACATATAGCCTGGTATAGTTATATCCCAATCATGGTGTCCATGAACCATGTCTCTGTAATTGCCACTAAATCCAAGTCAGCCTCTCCCATTAAAGCCTCAACATCTGGGATCTTATTTCCCATGCTACGGGCATTTATCGACACTGCTTTCCACATGTTGCCCCCTTTTACCTATTTCTATAAAGGGATTTAATGTTTCACTTATCTTGTATTACTACTTCGAGCACACACCTGTCCAATGTCATCTGGATCCATTCGTGGAAAAAATACTGCAAGCAGCTGCCCACAGGTGGTACCCTGGAATGGACACAGAACCCATCAATGGGAAGGTCTGGTGGACCCAGAAAACTTGTTGGACAAGGAGAAATTGTCCCGGTTGCAACAGATACCCTGAAAGGACTGAGGCTTAGATTCTGATCTATTCGAAGAACCACCAGATTTTCCAGGCCGGTAGTGATGAACGTCTCTAAAGCGGACTCTAAGATGAGGAAGCAGACGATAACGTGGCAGGATAACAAGTGGATTTGGGCTTATCCTCTGGCAAACGTTGAGGTTTGACTTCCCCCAAATCATTCACATGCTTTTCCAAAAAGGTGGCGACCTTTGAAAGGAACTCAGAAGCCGCATCTGCATTCCAATGATGGAGCCACAGCCAATGCCGAGCCACTTTGGCAGCAGCTACAGAACAAGCAGATACGCAAAGCAGATCATAAAAGGCATCTGCTAGAAAGGCAGTGACTGACTCTAAATGAGACAAAGTTGGATCATCCAGAAGTGACTAAAGCCATCGTAGCAAAGTGCGTGCAGTGAGATCTCCGCAGAGGCATGCAACGCCAAGGTCAATGACAAGAAAGTGGATTTTTAAAAGGCCCATCATCTTGCAATCCATCTGATCTCAGAGGGCAGTGCCGCCCTCCACAGGAATGGTTCTGCATTTAGTGACCGAAGTGACTAGGGCATTCACTTTAGTGAAACACAACCACTTGTCAAGATTATCCGAAGACCAAATGTAAAAGCGCACAACGCGATGAGCTGAGCGTAGAGACCTCTGGAAAATCCCACTCGAAGGAGACCATCTGTTGTAGTTCGAGGGGAAAGGAAAAAGCCATAAAAGATTTCCTGATGCCCACGATGGGGTGTGCCTGAGGTTTAGAGAGATCCAAAGGCTGTTGCCCTTGAGGGTCTGAGAGGTGCAGAGCCTCTGTAATTTGAGCAGTGAGCTCTTCCTTATGGAATAACCGGATATCATGATAGTCTTCTTCAGAGTCCTGGTTGTCTTCCAGTGGCACGAGCTCTCCTTTCTGGCCAAACTCAGAAGTGATAGAATGTGACTATCCTTCAGATGAACAGTCTTCCCCTGCAGGGTGCCAGTCCTCTGGAGGAGAGGTGGTATCCTTGGTCTGATCTAAAGAAGCTCCAGTCAAATTCCAATGGGCATGATTTCTAGATGGAGCAGCAGCAGTGGTTGGAATAACCAGAGTCCCAGAGCGCCACATATCCCAGGCCCGATGGAACAGCTGCATAAACTGGTGATCAGAGCTGTCCGCTGAAGTCTGCATAGGATGGAGAGGCTGAATAGAGAGTTGTCGAGGGTGAGAAGGCTGCTCAGGCAACAGACCCAGAGGAAGGGCTTCTTGAGATCTAGAATCACCTTGAGGTAACCAAGACCGAAGTAAAGAAAGAGGCCTGGAAGGGCTACCAGAACAAGGAACTGATGAAGCGGCAGAAGGACCCCTTGATCAGAACCATAGGAGGAACAAGCTATTCGTCAAATTCTTGTGTTTCTTCCCACAGCCCAAACAGCGCTGTAGGGAAGGCAGCATATTCATGACAGGATAAAAGAAAAAAGCAAACATAAAAGGCAACACCAAAAGTCGCAGCAAGAGCTGGGGAACCAAAATCAACAGACTCTGAAGAAAAAAATGGCAGCTGCAGCACAAAAATTATAGCGGGAAGCTGCAGATCAGTGTCGGGAAGCAGCAAGAAATGGCTCCAATTAACCGCATCACACCGAAGGAAGAATTGAGGGGTGGGGGGGGGGGGGGACTACACAAGGGAGACTAGCGCAGCCAGAAGAGAAAAACGTTACCACTGTAAACAGACTAGTATGCTGCCTTAAAAGAGGACCGCTAAATAAATATAAAATCCACTGTTCTTGGAGGAAAACAGATGAAGAAAGAAAGGGACCGAAGAAGAAAACTGCTTGACGACTTCCTCAGCAACAGAGTCCTTGAATAAGTTTTTTTTTTTTTTTTTAAACAAACTTTAATGACTTAGAAAAACAAAAAATAGCAAAAGGTGACTGGCAAATGTAGCTGAGAGAAGTCTTGCTTGCAGAATAGTCAGACCGGAAGACTGCGACTGCTCCTCATGAGCAGGAGCACTTCCCTTCAGAGGTGATCTGCTGGTCCTCTTAACCAGGAGCAGCTCTAGAAAGTGAAGGCAGGCAAACTATTGTCAAAGACCGACCACCACAGCGTGCACAACTGCCAAAGACAGCTACACGGACACAAAATCTCTTTTCAGAGACCACCAGGAGCTAGGAGAAATCCACCACCTGCTAGACAGAAAAAATACTGAAGCTCCCCTTGGGGGATGGGTTTTTATACCAAGGGTGATGTCACAAAGCTTTGGGAATTTTTCTCTGTCTCACCATCTGCTGGCAGGGGGGACACAACCCACTACTCTGGACTGGTCTAGCAGAATGTATTTGGAATGTGCAATAAGAAAATAAACACACAGAATTTTTACCAAACATTTCTTCAATGGCAAAGTAGTGGGCTATTTACCCTTAACATGTTTTTTTAGCGCAGCACAAGTAATGAGATGCAAACATGCAAAGCGGATTATTATGCAAAACACACACCTCAGTTTGCATTTGACCTTGCAAGCTGTGTTATTCATGGAAAGAGATGCCACAGTGGCATAAGTTACGCTGAGGGCCCCCTATTGTCGTGGTGGTGGCACCCCCTGTGTGGCCTCCCCCTCATGCTGTAGCAGCAGCAGCGTGACAAACTCACTTTAACATGTTTGCTGCACTGTTCTGCTCTTACAAGTTTGCTGCGGATGACAGCTGCCAGGCCCATGTTAAAATACGTTTGCCATCGCTATGTAGACCCCCTTTCTGCCCGCCCCCCCCCCTGCTTTGTGGGGGCTGCTTGGGTGGAATTTATGTCACTGACATGCTAGCTTTGAACTGACCTGATCTTTCCTCCTAGGAGCATCAGGCCATTGATGCATGACACAATGCTCCCCAGAAACCTCTTAAAGGGGTATGTACAAGGTTGAAAGCCCCCCCCCCCCTCAACTCCCCAATCAGACCACCTTCCACCTCTAACTCTTCCCTCCGCTCAGCTCCAACTGGCAGTCTTCATGGATTCTGACAGGGGAGGGAGGAGTGATCCCAGATTGTCCCTGCACAGCATCTGAGTTCAAAATGGCACCCAAATCCTCCTAGGGGTATTACAACATGGTTGCGGCTAGGATAATTTGGCTAGGGTAAGGATCACTCTTGTCCCACACCTCCTCACAAGCAACCACGGAGCCCATTGTAGGTGGCCGGGAGGCGGAGCGCTGTACCACATGCACCAGCATTTGTAAAGATTATTGCTGTTACATGTCATTGAATCAATGCTGACTCCTGGCGATCCTGTGGCAAGACCCAGTTTGGGCCTATCATCTCTGTGTTGCTACAGCTAGAATTACATGATCCCAGTTGCAGCAATGCAAAATTAAATTTAGCATGCCAGTCACTAACATGCAATACGGAGGTAGTGCATGTTAGCAAATGGCATGGTAAATCTGAATTTTCCTGCAGCTTAGGAACTAACTATATCAGTTGTTCTCAACCTTGTTCTGGTATACCCCCTAGGTTTTCAGGATATCTACAATGAATATACATGAGACAGATTTGCACGTGCTGCCTCTTGCATACAAATCTCACTCAGGCATTTTCATTGTGATAGCCTGAAAACCTCAATGGCTAGGGGGTACACCAGAACAGGGTTGAGAACAACTGAATGATATGAAGTATTATAAGCAAAGTATTTACCAATTGCAAATGGATGTCTCTAATATTAAGGAATATTCAAGAAAGATGCTGAACTTTGCAGGTCCTTTTCCCTGTCTACCACAAAACCCTTTTTAATTCACACCATCATTCACTGATGTATGTATGTGGGTGAAACATTAGGGCCTTTTTAAAGAAAATGCTGGTGCATAGAAGAGGACACAAACTTAATCTTGTCAACACGCCCTAACACCTAGGCATCATTCCACCTTAAGTAGTACAGTACAAAAGATGCTATATTTAGTTGTTCCATCATTGCTATGGTAACCACCTCCTGCTTCAGCCGTACACAATTTTTATAATTCCAGGGAAGTGGAAAGAGCAAGTTTCCTTTTTAATTTAACTATGCATTTACTATTTCTACTGCAATAAATACAATGGTTTGATTGCTGATACATTTGTCTGGAAATGGAGTCAATTGTCCCAAGCCTGCAGTCACCAAAAAGCTGGGAATTTCTCTTCACTCGGTGAGACACGACAACAGAAAAAAAAAAGAAATTAAGGCTGTGCGAGAGATTCTTCCTGAGCACGACACACATCTCGACTGGGAAAACCGACAGTTCTGTTTTTAGCCCAGTACAAACGCAAGCGTTGATTCAAAAACAGAAACCCAGTTTTTCTAAATAAAAAAAAATAGCCGTTCTCTTGTAACTTTACTAATTGGTAAGTAAACAAGGAAAAGAAAACCTTAAGCACTGCAGTCTGATGCTTCTGGAAAATCAATATTACATGAACATTGACAATAGATTTGTTTTACTAGAAACCTGCTAGTGATGCGAACAGTAGGAAGCGGGCTTTAAGTAGTGGAGTGTTTTGCTGAAGATCATCTCTCTGTCTATATATGTAACTAGATAAAACCCACACACTTACATTGTTGTCCATCATATAAAAGTGTTATGCTCATGGACATTAAGAGCAGTGCTTCTGTAATTTACAAACATACATATGTGAGGTACAGAAAAACCTTTGCACTAGTCATTGCGATAGAACTCGTGAGACGAAACCTTTGCAAAAATATGCATTTTGTTTATGCCCCATTATAAATGATACATGAGACATTTTAGATTAATGCCCAGAATAGCTGTTTTGGTTTGTCTGTCAGAATGCCTTGATTATTTCAACTACTGTTAAACAAAAGCAGTGGAAAGCGGTAATCTGACAAGACTGGTTTTAAAATCTGAGTGCTCGCAGGAACTGGGAGAGGAGATGTGCTCCCAGAAATCAGTTTGTGGAGGGGAGGGCTAAATGTCTCTGCCCAGACTGCCCCCCCCCCCCCCCGCCTTGGCCTTCCACCTCACATCCCCCTTTACCTGCAAAGATTAGTCAATGCCTGCAACTGTTCTCCTCTTCAGTAATACTCACAGCAAAAACATGAACAAGAGTCAATGTACGGCCTGTGAGCCACTGTGCCTGCTCACAGACCCTGTGGTGGGCTCTGCCCACTCCTCCCGTACAGGCTGTTACCATGGAAACTCATGCCACAAGGCTTGTGATCAGACACACACAGGCTCTGCACTGACTTTCGTTCAGATTGTGGCTGGCGCTGCTAAGAGAAGAGCAGCAGGCCAGAGTGGCATAGTAACAGAGCTATGGCACCTATCAAAATCTGATGCCAGAGGCAGTTGCCTATGTTCCTTATATTACTGATATATTACTAATTCCATTTTTAAAGACGAGGTTAAAGCTCTAAAAACTAAGTTTGCTTTTTTCCAAGTCAATTTAAGCAACCAGTAAAAGGAAACAGGTTTAGGATGGCACACTGCCATATGCAGGAGCTGGGTTTGCATCCTGGGTCATTATTCAGGGCTGAGCATGCTACAAAGACAATATAGACAACCCCTACAGGAGAGGATGTCCCAGCCATCACGCCACAATGATACCTATTGGCTAGCTGCTCTTAAGGTCAATGACTGCAGGGTTCAGAAAGGAGTCCTAGTTGCATGATCTCCAGCTAACGACTATAACTGGGATAACTCTGATAACTGGGATGAAAAGCAAAGCAAAACTATCCAGGATAATTGTGAATGAAGACTCATAGCACCATAACCCCAAAGAGGCCCATTCCGATTGAGCTGGAAGCCCAAAACAAGAAATTACCAGGTAACACCCCTCCCTCCCCAAAACCATAGGGTAGCCATTCCACAAAATTTTAACTATGTAAGTTTAATTTTCAAAATCCTAATACAGTTATAATGCTTTGAGAACAAATTGGTGCATTGTTAGGTGCTCTTATAATTTAAATTTACAAAGGTAAAACCATCCGTGCTGTGAAAGCACAAATGATTGAACACGTACATGCTATTAGCCAGAGAGGTGGCAGCGCAGGGTTAATACGCGGTTGCCATTTTCTTTGAGATTGTGCCCTCCTAGATGGTAGAGGATGCAAGACATAAATAGCTGGATGGATTCACAATGTTCTTTTGTTCTAAATAGAACTAGAAACATAGAAATATGATGATAGAAAAAGACCACATGGCCTATCTAGTCTGTCCTTCTATATCAACAACTACAACAGTCCCCTTCGACACCTCAGGGCATGAAGAATCTCTTCTCCTAACAGAGTAAGAGGCTTAGGATGCAGCACTAGTAATACTATTAATTTGTTAATGTGAAAAACTGAAACCACTTTGGTAGAAACTTAGAATGTGTTCTACTTGGAGAAAATTGGGTACTGTATATGAAGCATATTATGCCAGTACGGATAGCTCACCGACTTTGCTAGTGCATGTTACAGCTATGAGGAAAGATCTTCCAGGAAAGAGGCTGGGTATTGCAGGATTCCACTGTTCTAAATGTCAACTTCAATTGCACCAGCGCTGCACATTTAAGCTCCATGTCACTAGTGGCTTTGTGTTGAGGTTGTGTGTGGAGACATCCTCTTAAATCTGGAAACTAGAGAGAAGGAAAGCGTAGTTACTCACCTGTAACAGGAGTTCTCCAGGGACAGCAGGAATCAGTCCTCACATATGGGTGACGTCGGCGCCGATGGAGCCCTCGTGCGGAGCAAATCCCCAGCTTTCAAAGAAAGCCTTTGGGATTGCATCACGCATGCGTGGTCCCCTTCCCGCCCAAGGGTGCCATCTTGCTCAGTCAAATGACAGCTAAAAAGACGGCAAAAAGAACAAAACATAATAAAGGGACTGCAACTCCAAGGGGAGGAGGGAGGGTCATGAAGACTGATTCCTGCTGTCCCTGGAGAGCACCTGTTACAGGTGAGTAACTACGCTTTCTCCAGGAACAAGCAGGAAGTCAGTCCTCACATATGGGACCTCCCTAGCTATAAGCTACTAAGAACCCATAGCTGAAAAATGGCTCCCTCTAGAAGAGCCGCAGAAGCTGTAATAGGAATTCCGTCGAGAACGCAACACTCCCCAGTAGCCTGACACCAAAGGGTCGAAGGGTAGGAGTTGCCTAAACCTCAAAAAGGTTACGGAGTACATACGAACATACGTACATACGATATGCCATACTGGGTCAGACCAAGGTCCATCAAGCCCAGTATCCTGTTTCCAACAGTGGCCAATCTAGGTCATATGTACCTAGCAGTTTCCCCAAAAGACACAGGTTCCACAATGCTTGTACTGGGTCAAGTATTGATATCCTAGGTCCCTTCTTAATAATGGTTTATGGACCTTTCCCTCCAGGAACTTGTCCAAACCTTTTTTAAACCCAGCTATACTAACAGCCTTTACTACATCCTCCGGTAACAAATTCCAGAGTTTGATTACACGTTGAGTGAAAAAATATTTTCTTTTCTTAGTCTTAAATAGTTTACCCTGTAGCTTCATTGCATGTCCCCTAGTCTCTCTTTATTCTGATAACGTAAACAATCGATCTACGTTTACCTGTTCCACTCCGTTTATTAATTTATAGACTTCTATCAATCATATCTCCCCTCAGCCGTCTCATTTCCAGGTTAAAGAGCCCTAACCTTTTTAGCCTTTCTTCATATGAGTATCCTTCCATCCCCTTTACCATTTTGGTGGCTCTTCTCTGAACCTTTTCTAATAACTATATCCTTTTTAAGATACGGCGACCAGAATTGCACACAATATTCAAGGTGCGGTCTCACCTTGGAACGATATAGAGGCATTATAATATCTTTTGTTTTATTTTTCATTCCTTTCCTTATGATACCTAGCATTCTATTTGCTCTCTTGGCTGCCGCTGCACACTGGGCCGAGGGTTTCTGTCTTGACTATCCTTTAAGGCCGCATTACCTTCCACTGGAATTGTAGTCTTTTTCGTGACCGCTGAAACTCGAGGAGAACGAAACATTTCCCATTCTTGGTCAGGCAATAGATAGAGGTGAGACATAGACCTTACGCCTCTAAGACCTGCCTCCGGCAAGTCCCACTCATCCTGAATCATCTACTTAACCACCTTGTGGATCGGAAAGACCGCCTGAACCTTTCGCACTGCCTGAATGAGAGGATCCTCTACACTCTCTTCCTCTACCGGTGCGACCACGGAGAGGTTAAGCGCCTGCAACGACTCCGTGATCAGAGCCATCAGCTCCTCTCTCTTAAACACCCGTATAATTCGGGCCTGATCTTCAGGTTCCTGAATCTCACCTTCTTCTAGATCTTCCATAGGACCTTCTAGCTCTTCCATAGGACCTTCTAGCTCCATATCTAATTTGTCCCCCCTCTAACCAATCTGATCCAAGCAGATTTTCGCCCAGCATGCGCGCTCTCTTACCTGGCCAAACCTCTGTGCCTACAGATTTTTCCGCAGCTGCCTGGATCCCCCCCCCTCCCCCCGGGACCCAAAACCAAGACGTCTGGCACAGCTCCCTGCTGACGAAGGCAATAAGCCTGATGTAACAGCAGCACAAAATCCAGGGAAAAATCACCCATAACCAAGGCACTCACCCCTTGAGGGAGCACAGGGCTTGGTCACGACGAGCTCGACGTTTGCGGTGAAGATGGAGCATCCAGTATAGAACCCCCTCTGTAGCCCCCCCCCCCCAGCCCTCTGAGGCACGGTGAGGGGTCCTTCCTTAAGCTTGTCTTGCAACTCCTGCTCCATATTAAGCGCCTCTGCCGCACAACCGTGACACACGCCGTCGTCCAAAACTGTCCCACGACTGGTACCACACACCAAACACTGCGGCCGCGCAGGCATTAGTCTCTGCAAGCCCCCAGCAAAAATATAGAGGTAGCCCAACCTATAAATGCTGAAGAAAAAGGATTACAGCAGCAGTTTTTTCAGAACTGATCTGCCCAGTGTTTTTTTTTTAAATGCTCAATGTGCCTTAATAAGGGCTATTAAGTGCCCCAAAGCAAAAAGAAAGTATTTCTTATACTTTTCTACTGCCCCTCATTGTTCAGGAACCCCCTGCACAGAAAAAAGAACTGGAGAAAAAAACCACGGGAAATAAACAGCAGCGCTAAAACCAGACGCGTCAAAAATCTAGCAGCCGGGCTCCACACGAGGTGACAGGCCTTACTGGTAGCAAAACGTGATCGGGCACTCGTCTGCTTAAAAAAATGCTTCCCCCAACGATCCGGAGCAATTTTAAGCCCAAGAAACTGCTTTGCTGACAGGAAGTCTCCACTCGACAGCACAAGAAGGCTCAAAGACAGCAGAAATGCTGCCGACAGCTCTCCCTTCATCCACACGCTGAAGGGCTGACCGGCAGACAGACCAAACAATGACAGCAACTCCCCACTGTCCCGACTAGGAAGGGAGTGCAGCAGGGCACCACAGAAGCAAAGATTAGAGTGAGGTTAGAGCAGGAATCCTCTCCAACTGCCCCCTTCACCTGCCCTGATCGGCTCTGTTTTCCCTTTCTCTCTATTTTTTTTTTACTTAATTTAAGCTCTACACAAACAAATAAAGGTACAGTGTACCAGAAAGAAAAACTCCAAAACTCATTAAAACTAACACCACTTATATGCTCCTCTTGGTGAGCCCAGCACCTAGGCTCACTACCTCCCTGCTGCATGGAGGCTGGGCACACTGGAAGCTGGTGGGAGGTGCCACCGATACATGTGCACCTCCCACCTCCCTGGCCAAAAACACTGTCCCGTCAGGACTCCCTGTCCAAGTAATAATGGGCTGCAAAAGTCTGGCCTGAAGACCAGGTGGCGGCCCGGCAGATGTCTGCCAGCGGAACAGAGCGGAAGTGAGCCACTGATGCGGCCTTCGCCCTGACACAGTGGGCTGTGGCTTGACCCTGCAACAGGAGGTCGGCTGCCCTCTACGCCCAGGCGATGCAGTCTGCCACCCAGGTGGACAATGTGCGCTTGGAGACAGGTAGATCCAGCCTACTGGGGTCATAAGAGACGAAGAGCTGAGTAGCCCTTCGATGTCCCCGCGTAAGCTCCAGGTAGACGGCCAACACCCTTTCACAATTCAGGGTATGCAGGACTGCCTCTGCCAGGCTGGCATGCGGCCTGGGAAAGAAGGTTGGAAGAACCACTTCTTGATTGAGGTGGAACAAAGAGACCACTTTCGGAAGGAACTTGGGGTGGGTGCGAAGGACCACCCTGCTCCTATAAAACCGTGTGTATGGTCTATCAAACGAGAGCTTGTAGTTCACTCACACGTCTGGCAGATGTGAGTGCCACCAAGAGCACCATCCAGGAGAGGAAGCGCAGATAGCACTTGGACATCGGCTCAAAAGGTGAGCGAGTAAGCTGATCCAAGACCACATTCAACTCCCACTCAGTTGCCGGAGGCCGAACTGGGGGTTTTAGTAGGAGTAGACCTCTGAGGAATCTGGACACCAAGGGCATTTGGGGTCACATGTACTGTGGAGGCCATGTGGCCCAGGAGTGGGGAGCAAAGCAGACTTTGTGTGGTTTATGTCAAAGCCTAGACGTTGCAGCAGATTGATGGTGCGAGAAGTGGCCTGTTGGCCTCCCGAGGCGACTGGCCCCTGATGAGCCAGTCGTCCAGGTAAGGGAAGACAAAAATCCCTTGGTTTCTGAGGAAGGCTGCCACCATGGCCAGGCATTTGGTAAACACTCTGGGAGCAGAGGCCAGGCCAAAGGGGAGTACTCTGTACTGAAAATGGTTTCCCCCCACTACAAATCTCAGATACTGTCTGTGGTCTGGATGTATGAGGATGTCATGGGTTTGCCGAAGAGGTTGTCACCTTGGCAAGGGACATCAACCAACTTGTCCTGAACCAATGACTCCAGATCAGACGACATTAGCCAGGCCTGGTGGCGTGCACCGATGCCGGCAGGGGCTACTCGGGCCGAAGTCTCGAAGCCGTCATATGTTGCTCGAGACAAACTTCGAGCACTTCCGAATATCTGTGGACAAGCCTTGAAGCGCTGCAAAGGTGCCTCGGAAAGGCCAGCTGAGAACCCGGCAATCTCCTTTGCTAGGTCCCTCAAGTACATGCCCATGTACAGCTGGGTAAGTCTGGACCTGGCATGACAGAATCGAGCCCTGGAAGCATTTTCTGCCGAGGGTGTCCAGGTTCCAGGCTCTTGAGCCTGTGCATGGCTGATTCCACAACCACGGAGTTGTGCGGCAGCTGTGCCTTTTGGAACCCAGGGCTCTTGCGGACTCCATAGATGGAATCGACCTGCTTGCTGAGAACTGGCATCGAGGCTGGTGACTTCCACATGCTGAGCATCAGCCGTTCCAGCATCGGAGGAACTGGAACAGTAAGGGCTTCCTGAGGGGGAAGTACCTAGCAGGATCCCAAACGTTATTGTAGACAGATTCCAAGCTGCTTATCCCAGGGATAAAAAGGGGATTTCCCCCAGTCTACTTTATAGTTAATCAACTTTTCCAGGAACTTGTCCAAATCTTTTTTTTTTCTAAATCAGCTACACTAACAGCTTTTACTACTTCCTCTGGCAACAAATTCCAGAACTTAATTATGTGTTGAGTGAAAATATTTTCTCTGATTAGTTCAAAAAGTACTATTTTGAAGCTTCATTGCATGCCCCCCTAGTTTTTACACTTTTTGAAGGAATAAAGCGTAGTTACTCACCTGTAGCAGGTGTTCTCCAGGATCAGCAAGAATCAGACCTCACATATGAGTGATGTCACAGACTGAGCCCATGCAGGAATGCTTCCCAGCTTCCATAGGAAGCTTTTGGAAGATGCTCCATGCATGCATGCATGCCGGTCTTCCCGCCCGAAGGAGCCATCTTTACCTCAGTATCACAACATAGCTTAATCAAGCCGGGGGCAGCTGGCTGGCCCGGGTCAGCAGTGACACACATAACCGGCTGCACCACCCTTCCCCAACTGTCGCCGATTCTGTTGGGGGGGGGGTCAGTGGCAGCTTTTTGCCAATGCTTTCTTGTCCGTGGCAAGCCACGTCCTTCAGGACACATGGCCTGTCATTTCTGACCCCTCTCCGACAGTAAGTTGCCTCAGAAGGGGATCAGAAGCAGCAGGCCATGTATGCTGAATGACATAGCCTGCAGAGAGCAAGAAAGCCGCCACCTTTTGAAATACTGCTTCCACTCACCTTCCCCACTCGAGATGGAATCAGCAACAGCTGGGGGGGGGGGGGGTGTATCAGCAGCAGCTGGGGGGGGGGGGTGTTGGTGAGCAGGGTTGCTGTCTAGGGTGGCAGGTTAGTAAGGACTGATTCCTGCTGATCCCGGAGAACACCTGCTACAGATAAGTAACTACACTTTCTCCGGGACGAAGCAGGAGGTCAATCCACACAAATGAAACTCCCAAGCTACAGGCTACTGAAAAAGTGTAGTTAATCACCTGTAGCATGTGTTCTCCAGGGACAGCAGGAATCAGTCCTCACATATGGGTGATGTCGGTGCCGAGACAGCCTGTCCAGTAATCTCTCCCCAGCTTTCAAAGAAAGCCTTTAGGAGATGCACCATGCATGCATGATCCCATTCCTGCATAAGGGTGCCATCTTGTCTCAGTATGACATCATAGCACAAGACGGCTAAAAACAAGAAGCAACTTCACAGGGAGAGGGGAGGGTTGCGAGGACTGATTACTATTGTTGCCAGAGAACAAATGTTACAGGTGAGTAACTACGCTTTCTCTGGGATCAAGCAGGAATTCAGTCCTCACATATGGGACTCCCTAGGTACAGGCTACCGAAAAAGAATCTGTAAAACATCACGGGTGACCAGAAAAAGGTGAGCCATGAGCATCAGTAACAGAGTCCAAAGGCAACAGATTCACAAGCGACATAAATGTCCAGCAAGGAACCAGTCTACCGGTAGTCCAAACACAACAATGGCTGAAGGGCAGGAGTTGCCTATACCCCAAACAGATGACAGAGTACTGCTTCACCAAAGGCATAGTCCCAAAAGGACCCTCTCCAGGCAGTAATGAGCTGTGAAAGTATGGACTGAGGACCAGGTGGTGGCCCAGCAGATATACTACAAGGGAACGGAACACAAGTTTGCCACAGAGGCTGCCATGGCCGGACACTGTGCGCCATGACACGATGCTCCAGCGAGAGACTGGCCTGCTCATAGAATTTTTTTTTTTTAAATTTATTTGAGGTTTTTCTATACCGCGCTCTTTAAAATCAGCTCGGTTTACAGTTAAAACAAATTTATACAGTGCAGGCGGCATCCACACTGTACTTACAAGGAACAGGGTTTACAACTTGGCTAACCGAGGGAACTATGTACAGGCTACTCAGTAGCAGGCTGCTCAGTTAAGTAACTATGTACAGGCGAGGCAGTCGGGCCAGCGAAGCAGGCGGCGACATGGCTGCTTGGTGGCTATTTACAAGACTGTGTGCTATCTACAGCATTGTGTGCTATCTACAACTGCATATCAGGTGTCTGGATGTGTTAATGGACGGGACTGGGACTGCGTGTTGCTGTTGGATCGATGGTGCTGTATTGTAGGTTGCGTGAGGCTGGATGTTGTGCATCTCCGTTATGGGAGTAATACTGGAGAAAAAGGTGGTGTTTCAGAGCCTTTCCGAATTGGGCGAGGTCGGTTATGGAACGGATGTAGGTCGGGAGGGCATTCCAGCATGTGGGTGCGTAGTACGAGGGCCCTGTTTCATGTTGCTTGCGAGCATTTTGTGATCTTGCTGGGGATGTTCAGAGTGTTGGCGGCGGCTGACCTTCTGACTGTTTGGGGGGGTGGTAAGGACGAGGTCTATGATAGAGGTGGAGGTGAGCCCATTAATGGCCTTGAACGTCATTAATAGAATTTTGAATGCGAGCATGCAATGGACCGGCAGCCAATGTAGGTGTTTCAGGATTGGAGTTATATGGTCCCTCCTGGCGGCTCCGTGTAATATTCTGGCGGCTGCATTCATTGCAAGCTGCAACGGGTTCAGTGTGCTTTTAGGGAGTCCTTGTAGGATCGAGTTGGCGTAGTCGAAGTGGGGGATTACTAATGCTTGGTAAACTGTCCGGAAATCCTCCGGCTCCAGCAGGGGTCTAAGATGCCAGATCATCCTTATTTTGTGGTATATTGCTTTGACAGTATTATTTACATGGGCTTTCATGTCCAACTGTTGGTCTAGGATGACCCCTAGGTAGTGGATCGTGGGTTTGCTTAGAAGCTCAGCACCTCTCACCTTTAGTGACACGGGGGGGGGGGGGGGTGAAAGCATGGTTCCTGGTGATAAATAGAGTCTCAGTTTTCTTGAAGTTTATTCTGAGGTTGTGTGTGGAGCCAGTCAGTCATGGCGTCGAAGCAGGTGGTTAGGGGTGAGAAATCCGAATGGTTGGTTGAAAATGGCATGTAGAGTAGCACGTCATCCACATATACGAGGCATGAGACATTGAAGGAGCAGGTGAGTGCACAGATGGGCTGCATATATACGCTGAAGAACAGTGCTGAGAGCGAAGAGCCCTGGGGTACGCCCTGTTTTTATTTATTTTATTTATTTATTACAATCTCTTATATACCGCGCTATTTGGCATCAGCGCGGTTTACATTATAACACAACGACCATAACAACATGCTGTTTGGTTTTACATCGAACAGGTGATCAAACTTGGATAACAGGGGTAACTATATACATGAGATATTTACATGGTGAGGAGTAACTTGTATAACAGGGGTCAATTATGATATACATGAGATATTTACATGGCAGAACGGATTGGAGGTCTTGGGGCCAGTGCGTACGTGTTGCCATCTGTCCGTGAGGTATGATCTGCACCAGCTTAAAGCTGTGTCCTGGATCCCCTTCTCTGTGAGCCACCTTAGCAGTTCGTGGTCCATGGAGTCGAAAGCTGAGGCAATGTCCAGGAAAATTAAAGCGTTTCCCACTCTTATGTTGTCCAATCCTGTGATGAGTGTGCTGAAGAGGCTGGTCAGGAGTATCTCTGAATCCGTGTTGGCTTGGGTCGAGGGGAGCGGTGGTCTCGATATGGTGTTGGATTTGACGTTGGACAAGTTTTTCGATTATTTTGGCCATTAGAGGGACGCTTGAAATTGGTCTATAAGAATCTACTTTCTGGGGGTCAAGTTTGGTGTTTTTTTAGAAGTGGTCTAGTGGAAGTTTCAAGCTTCGTGGTAAAGTGCCCGTTGAGAATGATAGGTCTATGAATTTGGCTAGAAAAGGGGCTGAACTCTGTGTAGTATTTTTATCCAGAACGCTGGACAAGGATCATTTGGGGCTGTGGTGGTGCTGATAGCAGTAATGGTGTCCTCGATGTCCCTCGCTGATGGTGTTGAGAAGGTGGCTAGAGGTGTTGGGTGGCATAATATGCACATGGGTGTGGGTGGTACAGTCTTGTCAGTCTGTATTGTTTTCAACTGGAGGTAGTCCATGAACTCTTGTGGCTGTGGCATGCTTGGTTGGGTGGGGGAAGGTTCTTTTGTAAGGGATCTCACCAGGATAAATAAGTCCTGGGGTTTGTTCATGAAGCGCTATAGGAGTTCAGCGTGGTACTGCTTCATTCTCTCCGAGATTGCCAGACGGTGTTTTTCCAGATGGAAGGTGTAAGTTCCCTGGTCGACAGTGGAGCATGAATGTCGCCATCGTCTTTCAAGTGTCCTTACATAGCGGAGTGATGTTCGTAATGCAGGAGAGTACCATGGTGCAGCCTTCATTTTTCTTGGCGATGTGTCTGCTACTGGTTGGCAGGCGATGGAGCTGAGGTTTTCGTTCCAGGCGGAGATCATTTCCTAGAGGTCAGGGTCTGTGAGGTCGAGTAGAAGCCGGGTTTTGCTGAGGATCTCTTCCTTGTCAAAGGGCCGGAAGTGTGCTTTTGGTGTTGTGCCTGCATCAGCTGTAGAGCGGCTGCTGGTGTGTCCCAGCTGTATGGGCATTTGGAAACTCAGCAAGCTGTGGTCAGACCATGGCACTAGCATGATGGATAGGGCAAGCGTGTGGTTTGGGCCTGTGGCCGTCTGCAGTGCAAAAATTAGGTCCAGTTTGTTACCTTTTGAGTGAGTGGGCGCGTTGACTGCTTGATCATAGCCCAGCTCATCAAGAGCATCAAGGAAGGCACTGGAGTGGGCCTCTGGGAGGGCAGGAAGATTGAAGTCTCCCATGATCCAGTTTGGTGTGTGCGGGTTCATGGTATTGCAGGCCAGGTCTATTATAGTTGAGAGGTCGTCTGGGGAGGTGGATGGGGATCTGTAGATTAGGTTGATGGAGTTGTGCCTGTTGGTTATGGAGATGGTGTCAAGGTTTGTGGTGCTGCTGGCGGAGGTCTGCTGAAATTGAAGCTCCGTTCTTGTAAGGGCGAATGCACATCCCCCCCTCCGGTCAGCTCTGTGGCAGGTGTGGATCGAGAAGTTGGGTGGGATAAGTTGGTTCGTGATGCAGTCCGCCACCCATGTGGACAGGATGTGTTTAGAGACTGTCACCCACAACAGACTTGAGTCAAAGGAGACAGAGCTCAGCAGTGGCCCTGGGTGCGCTGTAGGTAGAAGGATAGCACCCACTTACAGTCCAGTATTTCCACCCACTTGGCGTGGGGCCATGGAAAAAAGGTGGGAAGTACCAGCTACTGGTTAAAGTGCAAGGGTGACATCACCTTGGGCAGGAACTTGGGGTGCATGCAGAGCTCAACCCTGTTCTTATATAATCTAGTGTT
The DNA here is from genome assembly GCA_033557465.1 of Ichthyophis bannanicus. Taxonomy (NCBI): domain Eukaryota; kingdom Metazoa; phylum Chordata; class Amphibia; order Gymnophiona; family Ichthyophiidae; genus Ichthyophis; species Ichthyophis bannanicus. Next base: position 33,553,326 of record CM066047.1, on the reverse strand, counting down.
CATTGGATCTGCCACCAACGCTTGGAGCTTGCTGACCCAGCGAGCTGAAGTGAGCGCCACAAGGAACACCACCTTTCAAGTGAGATATTAAGGTGGCAGTAGCAGAGAGGCTCAAAGGGTGGCACAGTAAGCTTAGAGAGTAGAATGTTCAAATCCCACTCTGCCGCAGGACGACGGATGGGAGGCCTGGAGAGACCACCAGTCAGGAAGCAAGCCACTGAGTGGAGAAGAGTTTGCCCTCGATTAGATAGTGGTGCACTGCCAACCCGCTAAAGGTGAAGTCTAACTCAGAGTGCAAGTCATCCTGAGACATATGAAGCAGATACTGCAGCACTAGTTGGATGGAGCAGGTGAATGGTGTGCTGATTAACCCCCTCACGGAGCAGGTGAATGGTGTGCGATTAACCCTCACGGATTAACCCTCACTTCTGAAATCTGAAGGCATACATCTGGCATGTGGAGATCTTATGGGGGGGCCAGAAACACCTCCTCCACCACAGAAGAGAGGCTGAAGGAAGCCAGGGCAACCCGCTCAGCAGTCAGGCTGTGAGCATCATGGCCTGCGTCGCACCCCAGGAGAACCACAGACCCATGGACAGGCGGAGCAGCAGGGAAAACCATGGCAGCCTAGCCACCATGGGGCTAGCGGGATTACTGTGGCCTTCTCACGTTGGACCTTAAAGAGGGTCTTGGCGATCAGGGGTGTGGGCAGGAAAGCATAACAGAGGACCTCCGCCCATGAGATCAGAAGGCATCCGCCGCCATCCTGATGGGGTGCAGCTGCCAGAAACAAAAGCAGGGCAGTACAAATACACCAACATTAAAAATTGGGGATTAGCTGTTTTAAGTCTACTTTTTCAATTTTATTGTGGAAACAAAAGCAGGGCAGCTGGGCATTGGCTGGGCTGGCAAAGATCCATTTGTGGGAGCCCCCAGCACCGGAATAGCAACTGGGCAACTCTGGAGTCCAGCATCCATTCGTGTGGCTGGAGGACCCGCTAAGCCAGTCCGTCAGGGCACTGTCCTGGCCCAGGAGGTATACTGTCCACAGGAGCATCCCGTTGCTGCTGGCATAAGCACAGATGTTCACTGCTTCCTAGCCAAGGAGGGATGACCTCATGTCTCCTCGCTTGTTTATGCGGAAAAACGCCACCTGATTGTCGGTCTGCACCAGTATCGTTTGGTCCCACAGGTAGTGGCAAAAAGCCCCGAGGGCTAAGGCAACAGCCCAGAGCTCCAGACTGCAGAGGTCGACGCAATGGGCTCCCCACCCCAATTTCGAAGTATCAGTTGTGAAGATCCTCTGCAGTGTGGGAGTCTGGAAAAGCATCTCTGCCAGTAGGTGCGGGGGGTATTGCCACCAGCCAAGAGAATCTACCAGGGGACTGGTGAATGCCACCATGTCTCGCAGGCACCCTGTGACCACGGAGTTGAATGCCCACTGGGCCACCTGCATCTGCAAGTGTGTGTCCGATGTGATGCGCACTGTTGATGCCATGTGTCCCAGTAGGTGGAGCATGTGTTGGGCAGATGTCGAGCGACGAACTGGGTGCCCTATGCGAGTGCATGGAGGCACAGGGCCCTGCCCTTTGGAAGAAAAGCCCTGGCCAGGATAGTGCCCAGCTGCGTCCCTATGAACTCCAGGTTTTGGTTTGGTGGAGATGAGACTTTATTGTTAAGTGCCATCAAGTCAGTGTTGACTTATAGCAACCCTCTGGATAGTTCTCCTAAACTGTGTTTGGTCTTCATTGTTGACAGAGTGGCACTCATAGATGCTGTTATTGTATCGATCCATCTCATTGCTGGCTGCCTTCTTTTGCAGTTGACCTTCTACCCTGCCAAGCATATCGTCTTTCTCTAATGATCTCTATCATATGATGTGTCCAAAGTATGAACATCAAAGTCTTGTCATCTGAGCTTCTAAAGAAAGCTTAGGTTTGAGCTCCTCTAGTACTGACTGGTTTGTTCTTTGGGCAGTCCATGGCATACACAGTTTCTGTTGCCAGTACCATAATTCAAAGGCATCGATTTTCTTTCTGTCTATCTTTTTCACTGTCCAAATTATCCCTCATGAGAGGCTTTTGGCAAAATTAAAATCATGGGATAGGAGGCAGTGTACGACTGTGGATCAGGAACTGGTTAAAAGATAGAAAGCAGAGGATAGGGCTAAATGGCCAATTTTCCCAATGGAGAAAGGTGAAGTAGTGGTGTACCTCGGGGATCTGTGCCGGGTCTGCTGCTTTTTAACATATTCATAAATGACCTGGAAATGAAATAACGAGTGAGGTTATCAAATTTGCAGATGACACCAAACTATTCAAAGTTGTTAAAACCCGTGAGGATTGGGGAAAATTGTAAGAGGATCTTGATAAATTAGAAGACTGGGAATCCAAATGGCAGATGAAATTTAATGTGAACAAGTGCAAAGATATGCACCTAGGAAAGAAAAACCCAAACTATGGTTACATGATGCAAGGTTCCACATTGGGAACCACCACCCAGGAAAAAGGTTTAAGCGTCATTGTGGATAACATGTTAAAACATGTTTAAGCGTCATTGTGGATAACATGTTAAATATGATTCATGATTATACGACTCGATGTAGCAATATTTGTAAAAGGTTTACCACTGTTATCCAAGTTTATGTAGTAAGTTTGTAAATAGTTACCCCTGTTATCCAAGTTATTTGCCCTGTTATCTGTAAACTCATACGTGTTAACTGTACTGAGCATTTCTGTTCCATGTAAACCGCGCTGATGCCGAATAGTGCGGTATATAAGAGACTTTAAATAAATAAATAAATAAAATAAAATAAAACCCTCCGCTCAGTGTGAAGTGACGGCCAAGAGAGCAAATAGAATGCTAGGTATCATAAGGAAAGGAATGGAGAATAAAACAAAGGATATTATAATACCTCTGTATCGTTTCATGGTGCGACCGCACCTTGGAATATTGTGTGCAATTCTGGTCACCGTATCTTAAAAAGGATATAGCGCTATTAGAAAAGATACAGAGAAGAGTCACCAAAATGGTAAAGGGGAAGGAAGGATACCTCTATGAAGAGAGGCTAAAAAGGTTAGGGTTCTTCAACCTGGAAAAGAGATGGCTGAGGGGAGATATGATAGAGGTCTATAAATTAATGAATGGAGTGAAACGGGTAAACGCTGATCGACTGTTTACGCCGTCAAAATATAGAAAGACTAGGGGACATGCAATGAAGCTACAGGGCAACCTATTTAAGACTAATAAGAGAACATATTTTTTTACTCAACACAATCAAACTCTGGAATTCGTTACCAGAGGATGTAGTAACAGCTGTTTGTGTAGCTGAGTTTAAAAAAGGTTTGGACAAGTTCCTGGAGGAAAGGTCCATAAACCATTATTAAAAGGGATCCGGGATATCACTGCTTGACCCAATACAAGCATTGTGGAACCTGTGTCTTTTGGGGAAACTGCTAGGTACTTGTGACCTAGATTGGCCGCTGTTGGAAACAGATACTGGGCTTGATGGACCTTGGTCTGATCCAGTATGGCATATCTTATGTTCTTATGACTCTGTGGGCAGAGAAGAGCACCACCAGAAAGATGACCTTCCAGGAGAGATAATGCAAATGGCAAGTAGCCAGAGGTTCAAAAGGCGGCTTGGTGAGCTGCATCAGAACCATGTTGAGGTCTCATTCCGCTGGGGACGGACAGATGGGAGGCTTAGAGAGCAGAAGGCCCTGCATAAATCAGGCAATGAAGGGCTGTGCAGAAAGAGGTTTGCCTTCTATGGAATTATGGTGTGCAGAACATGTGTTCAGGTACATTCTGATGGAGATGGATTTGAGTCCGGTTTGCAAAAGGTGAAGCAAGTACTGTAGCATTGTGTGCACCTGGTAAGAGAATGGGTTAAGCTGTTGCTCTACACACCATACTGAGAAGCTGCACCACTTGAAGGCGTAGGCCCGTCCTGTGGAGTTCTTATGAGAGGCCAGGACTCTCTCCACCTCCCTTGGGAGGTTGACAAGTGCTAAGGCTACCTGTTCAGCAGCCATGCTTCTAACGACAGGGACCCCAAGTTGGGGTGAAGGGAGCCCTCCTCCTGGGTCAATAGCCTCAGGGTGTTCCCTATTTGAAGGCATATGACCTTCTCATGGAGGCCTTCCGAGAGAACAGGAAGATGTCTTCCATGTCCCGTGAAAGGTTGAAGGGAGCTAGTGCTACCCTTTCAGCAGCCAAGCCATGAGAAAGAGGGACACCAGGTTGGAATGTAGGCGAGTGCCCTGCTCCTGAGAGAGTAGTCCTGGGTCTCAGCCCACGGGAATTGGTAGTACCGTCAATAAGGAGAGGAGCAGTGGGAACCAGGGCTATCTGGACCACCGAGGGGCTATCAGCACTAGTGCTGCTACCTGAGACGGGTGCAGTCGTCGGGAGCAAAAACAGGGCAATGTGTTGTCCGGGTTGAAGAACAGGTCCATCACTGCAGTGGCCCAGAGCCAGAACAGCCTTGAGGCCACTGCTGGGTCCAGGCACCACTGCTCAGTCCTGATTTCCAGCTGGTTGATCTGCATTTCGAATTCCGTCTGAGAACAGCAGCCATGTGTCTGGAGGCTGTGGCAATGCGCTCCCCAGCCAATTAGAGAGGCATCCGTGGTGTGGATTTTCTGGGAGGTGGGTATCTAGAAGGGCATCCCGGCCTGAAGGTGACCTGGATTCTGCCACCATCCAAGGGAATCCACCAGCTGGTGGGTCACATGCATCCTATCCCTAAGCCTGCCTGTAGTTTGGGTCCACAGAGTGGAGGCACCACTGGGCTGCTCTCATGTGTAGGTGGGCATCTGAGATCATGTGGACTGAGGAGGCCATGTGTCTGAGCAGGTGGAGGAGTATCCAGGCGAGTAGTGCCCAGTAACGTTGCATCTCTGCGGCTAGTTCCCTGAGGAGTGCTGATCTCTGAGGGAGGAAAGCCTTTTCCCTGAACGTGTACAGCTGCGCCTCTATGAACTCTAGGCTCTGAGTGGGAGTGAGGTAGGACTTGGGGTAGTTTATGACAAACCCCGGGTGCTACAGGGTGTTTAAAGTATGCCTGGTGGCTCACTGTGCCTCTGTAGCTGTGGTCCCCTTTATAAGCCAGTTGTCCAGGTATGGGAAAACGAAGGCCTCTTGAAGCCTGGGGTGAGCTGCGACCACTGTGAGGCACTTTGTAAAGACCCTTGGAGACTAGGCTAGCCCAAAGGGCAGTACCTGTACTGATTAGTGTTGTCTGCCCACGAGTCTCCCCTGCTGGAGGAATGGCAGCAGTTTTCCAAGGGAGAGCATATTAAACTTCTCCCTAACCAGAAACCTGATGAGCTCTTGCAGGTGCAGGATGGGCCTGAGGCCCCCAGTTCTCTTGGGATGAGGAAATACCTGCAGTACAAGTCAGGGCCCCAGAGGTGTTTTGGGACTGGCTCCACTGCTTTGTCCCGGAGTAGTCCTGCTAGCTCAGTGAGGAGTGGTGTCTGGTGAAGGAGAGGCCCGGGTGGGCTCTCCTGGGAACAAAGGCAGTGTCTGATGTAGGAAAAAAAGAGGTAACCTGCCTTGATCACCTGTAACACCCAGGCATCAGTGGTGATGGCTGTTCACCTGTGGGCATTAAAGGGCTTCCTGGGGGTGTGGGGGGTCACAGGGAGGCTGTCAAAAGCCTCCCCTGGGCAGGGCTTTTGGGGTTTTATGCTTTCTGGGACCATGCCCCTGGCCTTTTTGTTGCTGGAAGGCTTGGAAGTGCGGATTAGTACTGAAGCCCTCTTTTTTCCTCAGGAAGAAGGACTTTCCCCCTAGGGTTTTCTTCGGGGTTGCACCGAGGTCTTTTTCAAGAGCCTATTTCTCGTCACATACTCGGTCTCTATCCCCGCTGCTTTGTCCACCATGAGTTTCCCAAACAGGTTTTCACCTGTGCAGGGGATATCAGTTTGTCCTGTTCCCACTGTTCCAGGTCAGACCACTGCAGCCATGGTTGGCGTCATGCCCTGATGCCTGCGGCAGCCACCCTAGCCAATGACTCAGTCATCATAGGCTGCTCTAGACAGGAACTTTGAACATTCTTTGACCGTCGAGGTTAGGTCTTGAACCTCTGTAGGGGTTCTCCAATGAGGCCTGATGAGAATTCCCCGAGCTCCCTCAACAATTCCTTCAGGTATATGCCGATGTAGAGCTGGTATGAGTGGATACAGCATGTTAGCATTGAGCTCTGAAGAGACTTCCGGCCGAGGGTGTCAAGGGTTCAGGCCTCCCTGCCGGGTGGTACCGACGAGTATGTCTTTTGGCTCTTAAACCGGTGCATGGCCAATTCCACAAACAAGTTGTGAGGAAGCTGGGCCTTTTGGAATCCAGGGCTCTGGTGTACCCGGTACATAGAATCTAGGTGCCTGCTGACAAATGGTACAGAAGCTGGTGTTTCCCCACATCCAGAGGCAGTAGTTGAGGATCGGGGGCACTGGGACAATAAGGGCTTCCCTTAGGGGTGCCTTGTATGGAGTAGCTCCAATTCCTCAGTTCGCGGGTCCTTCTCAGCCTCTGTCTCGATTGCGAGAGCCTTGGCCACATTCCTCACAAAATAGAGGAATGCAACGTCTTCTGATGGGGAGCAGTGTCTGGTCGCCGGGTCTGTGGGCATGTTATGGTGTTGCCTCGTGTCCGGGGACTCTGTCCTCAGTCTCCCATTTGGACTCGAAGTCTGAGAACGAGTCCAACACAGGACAATCACCTCGGTCAAGGACAGTTCTCTGCTGTGCAGAACCTCCGGAGGATAGTCAGTCCGAGCCACAGGCACTCGCCGGGGAGGACTGGTGTCTTGAAGAATGGGACCAGGACCTCGACTAGGGGCACTCTTGAAGCTGATGGCGCTCGAGGACTGGCTCGACATCCAGGGAAGCCCTAGATGTCGAAGGTCCCATCATCGGGGTGGATTAACCAGACAAGCTGGACATAAATGCCCGCTGCATGGCCAATAGGGCAGATATACTGCTCTCTATGGCTCCAATTCTCGTCTCCATGCCGTTGTCTCCGCAGCCTTCGATGTAAGCACTGAGGACTTCGGGCCTGGTGTCGGTACTGTCAATGGAAAGTCCTCGAGGATGGCCTCGGAGATCCAAGGCCAGTCTGCGGGAGCAGACAACTCCTTGCGGGGCCGCTCCTGCCCCGACTCCTTGGACTCACGCCTGGAGCTGCGGGACCTGGGGTGGGATTTCACCTTCTTCCCTGATCCATCCTCCGAGGTAGTCTTTGAGGATTATGTCTTCTTATGCTCCACCTCTTGGGACTACCACTGGAAGGAACCATAGCCCCGGGACTCCAAAGAGGCTCTGGCTTCATGGGCCACAGAGGTATCAGAGGAGGCCCTGGAGCATGGTGTTATCGGAGACTCCGGGGCGGAGTTGGACTTATGAAAATGTTTTTCCTGCTTTTGATGGTGACTTTTTAAGGTCTTTGGCGTCATTGTTCTGGAGAGCTTTCAGTCGGAGTTGTGCTCTGAGCCAGGGCATCGGAGGCGGCAGTCATGTGGACTTGAGGCCATTGGAAAAAGAGGGTCCTTACCTCCCAGCAGGGGGTCAGAGGCCTTTCGCTGAAAAAGAGAGCGAACGCCAGTCAAGATAGACCTCGATGAAAAAAGTGGAAAATGGATAGAGGAACCAGAGGAGAGATGCAGAGGCAAGTTGGTCGGGGGTGGGAAGGAATCGATACGCAAACCGTACAAAATTTAACTATATAAACCAGACTTTTTCCAGGGAAAAAAAGGACATTGTCCGAAGGATTCTGCAGGAAAAAAAAAAAAAGAGACTGGGGCAAGATGGCAACCTTGGCGGGAAGTGGACCACGCATGCGTGATGCATCTCCCAAAGGCTTTCCTTGAAAGCTCGGGAAATGCTTCCACGTGGGCTCCATCGGCACCGTCACCCATATGTGAGGCTGACTTCCTGCTTGTTCCCAGAGAACCTCTAAGTCCATTTTAGCTAGAAAACCATTTTAATTTCCAGAGAAGAAATTAAAAACCAACCGTGGCAATTTTTTGAACATCTACTATAAGAGACAACTGAATAAAAAGTGAAGCTATTTACCAGAAACAGATATTTTCCATGGATTGCAGGACAGTTTAGTTTATTCATGTGCCTGATATATCCACCTTTTGGCCTAAAAAGGATACATCAAAATGGTTTACAATACAAATCTATGGAGTATTGTTTGCAATTCTGGAGACCACACCTTCAAAAGTATGTAAACAGGATGGAGTCTGTGCAGTGGACTTCATCATAAGGCATATGGGGACAGACTCAACTATCTCAATATGTATACTTTGGAGGAAAGGCAAGAGAGAGGAGATAAGATAGAGACATTTAAATACCTGTGAGGCAAAAATGCACAGAAGGAGAACCTCTTTCAAGTGAGAGAAAGCTTTACAATGAGGGGGCACAGAATGAAGATGTGAAAGGGGGTAGGTTCAGAAATAATATGCAGAAATTTTTTTTTACAGAAAGAGTGCTAGATGCGTGGAACAATCACAGTGGAGGTAGTAGAAACCAAGATAATATCTGAATTCAAAAAAGCATGGAACCAACACAGAAGATCTCTATAGGGAAAAAAGGGACTATAGTAGTTGGTATGGAAGGGCAGACTGGATAGGCCATATGGTCTCTTTCTGCTGTCATGTTTCTAAGTACACAAACAGGAAAATTACAACTTCAAAGAATAAAGAAATAAAGTTACAATCAGAGTGAGAGGGGAGGTTTTAATATCCATGGGAAAAAGGAGAAAAGAAGGTGTCTCATCATGAATAGGGAAGGAAGACAAGATAAGCTATCGCCAGTTTCAGTCCAAGGCTGGGTCAGGTGGTTCAACCAATGTTAGGGTAAAAAGGTGACATTTTATTTGCCAGTTAATGTCCTTTCCTTGAGTCCTGCTAGACCAGTCCAGACAAGTACTAGACTGATCTCTATTATGTTTGTAAGTATAGTTTAAAATACCTTACATTACTGTATATAGTTGTACAACGTTCAATGTATCAGAGTATGCATCTGTTTATGGTCTACTCAATTTGTTATTTGTAAACTGCGCTTGATCTGTGGAAAACGCGGTATAGAAATGTTCAATAAATAAATGGATATCCAAGTGGGAATGCTTGACAAAAGTGGAAAATGATGTCCATATTGCTACCAGACAACATCTGCAGGGACTACTGCGCTCCGCTCCACCCATAAGGACTCTTGTGCTAGAGTAGATTGAGCATGCAAATCCCCTGGAACCAGCCAGTTCCGCAACAGATACACTGAGGCAATGGCCTCTTTAATCCAGCATCCCAAAGTCGACTTGGCCGCTGCTTCACCCCTGCGTGGACCAGCAAACAGTACAAAAAGACAGTTGGACTTACGAAGGGATTTGTAACCTCCAGGTACCAGAGAGGTGCCCTCTGGACATCCACCAGACGAAGATCCTTATCCTTTCCCCAACACTGCTCCTTCAGGAAGGAGGGCAGGCAAACTACCTGGTTCATGTGAACGGAGAAGGCACCTTAGGCAAGAAGGAAAGCACATGCCAGATGGAAAGCACACGCTCCACTAGGGATCATGGAGGAAACAAGTACAGCAGCTGCTGACTTGGCCAAGGCTGGGTCAAGGTATCTATGCCTTCGGACCCGATTCTCCGTGTGTCAACTGAAGAAACAGCAAACTTGGACATTGCAGCTGAGTGCCATCAGATCCATTTCGAGGCGACCCCGCGGTGTAGAATCAACTGAAATGCCTCCTGAAAACTCCCACTCTCCAGGATTCGGAGAGTGCCGGCTGAGGAAGTCCGCTTCCACATTGTCCACCCCAGAAATGTGCTGGGCCAAAAAGGCTAGGAGGTGGTTGTTCTCTGTCCAGGCAAACAGGAGGTCCATCTCCAGATCCACCTCCGTGCTCCTTGTGCCGCCTTGCCAGTTGACAGACCGCCGCCATGGCGTTGTCTGAAAACACTCAAACTGCTTGACCCTTGACTAGGGGCTGGAAACACAGAAAAAACACACCTGATGACCCTCACCTCAAGGTGATTGAAGGATCACGCAGCTTCCTGTGGTTCCAATGGCCCTGGGCCGTACAGTCTTGGCAATGGGCTCCCCGGCCCAAGAGACTGGAAACCATCATCAGCAGGTTCAAGGAGAAATCGTCCAGTGGTATGCCCTTCCTCAGATGACAGGGCTGCTGCCACCACTGCAGGCTGGCCTTCAACAATAATGGGAGTAGAAGCCTGCACTCGAACTCCTGAAAACTCGGGGACCACTGAGTCAACAAGGCCGCTGGAACGGTCGCATGTGAGCACTCGCCCATAGCACCATCCCTATGGTCACTGCCATCAACTCGGGGAGCTGAAGATAATCCCAGACTTTGTTGGCTTGCTGCATATAGAACAGCACCAGGCAATCCAACAGTCTTCTGACCTTCTCCGCTGGCAAGAGAACTCTGCCCACTTGAGTGTCAAAACATGCTCTCAGAAACTCCAAGGACTGGGAAGGAAAAACTGTTTCCCTGATTGATCACCTAGCCAAAGCATTCCAAAAAGGACACCACCCAAGATGCTTCAGAAAGGGAACAGGCTCAGATGAGCTAGTTGTCCTTTGGCGCTGCTGCCGCCGCCACCACCATCATCATGACCTTGGATATCTATCTTGGGATGGTGGATAGCCTGAAAGGGAGAGCGGTGAACTGATAGTGAGCCAAGCACAGCCAAACGCAGATACTACTGCTGATACACCTCAGACAGATCCAGAGAATCCAAGAATTCCCCCTCTGAGCACTGCTTGAATCACGGAGCACAAGGTTTCCATCCAGAGGCGCAGGACACGCAAGTACTCATTGACCACCTTGAGGTCCAAAATGGACCGGAAGTAACCGTCCACTTTGGCACCACAAAATAGATGGAGTATCTGCCTTTGTCCGGGGAGGGGGGTGGCACCAGCACCTTCAGGAGACTCTCATGGATATGTAGCCTGTGCCCTCAGTGCTTGGACAACTGCCTATGATTTTGCAGTCTCCAGGATGCTTGCAAGGCTGACAATCTATAGTTGGTTGAGTTTATTAGCCGTCTAGCAGTTTGAAAATGGGTGGTCTCCCTGAGGTCCCTTGAAATGGACCCCTGTGAATTTACAGTCTACAGCAGGGCAAGTTTTCTAGCTGCCTGGAGTTTTTGATAATCAAAGAGTATTCAAAGGTGTGCCCAGTAACACAAGATGGATTTCCAGGAGTGTGGATCAGCTACCTAGTCAGGGCAATTATGGTTGCTATAATAAAGATATATATATGGGAGGAAAAAAGACCTCAGAATGTATCCTGTATAATAATCTTTTATGTACTATTAAAGTACATAGAAACATGACAACAGATAAAGACCATATGGCTTATCCAGTCTGCCCTTCCATATGAACCATTACAATCTACAGTCCCTTTTTTCCTTTAGTGATCTTGTCTATACAATGCTTTCTTGAATGCAGATACAGTTTCTGTCTTTAGTACCTCCACTGGGAGACTATTCCATGCATCTACCACTCTTTCTGTAAAGAAATATTTCCGCAAATTACTCCTGAGTCTATCTCCTTTCACCTTTATCCTATGTTCCTTCGTTGCAGAATTTTCTTTCAATTGAAAGAGGCTCTCCTTCTATGCATCATTGAGATATTTTAAAATCTCTATCATATCTCCTATCTTTCTTCCAAAGTACACACAATGAGATCTTAAAGTCTGTCCCTATATGCCTTATGATGAAGTCCACTGACAATTTGGTAGCCATGCTCTGCACAGACTCCATTCTGTTTATTTCCTTTTGTAGGTGTGGTCTCCAGAATTGCAGACACTGCAGTAAATTAGGTCTCACCAAAGACTTATACAGAGGCACTATCATCTCCTTCTTACTGTCCATTCTTCTCCCTATAAACCTAAGCATTCTTCTGGCTTTCACCATTACCTTTTCTACCTGTTTAACCACCTTAAGATTATCAGAAACAAAGTTCCCACTCTTCTTTCGTGGACTGAAGCACTTCACCCCCTATACTGTACCATTTCCTTGGATTTTTGCAGCCCAAATGCATGACTTTGCCTTTTTTAGCATTTAAATCTCAGCTGCCTAATTTTCAACCATTCTTCAAGCTTCACTAGATCCCTCATGTTATCTACGCCTTCCTGGGTGTCTACTCTGTTGTAGATTTTGGTGCCATCGGCAAAGTGGCAAACCTTACTTGATAACTCTTTCGCAATATCACTTACAAAAATGTTATAAAGAATCGGACCAAGGACAGATCCCTGCGGCACATCACTGGTAACATTTTTCTCAGACTGAGTGCCATTTATCTGTATCCTTTGTTGCCTCCCACTCAACCAATTTCTAACCCAATCACTCACTTTAGGGTCCATCCCTAGGGCATTCAATTTATTTATAAGTCACCTGTGCAGGACAGTGTCAAAGGCTTTACTAAAATCTAAGTACACCACATTTAGAGCTCTCCCCCTGTCCAACTCTCTGGTCACCCAGTCAAAAGAAATTAATGAGATTTGTCCGACAAGCTCTACCTCTCGTAAAACCATGATGCTTTGAATCCTGCAATCCACTAGATTCCAGAAACCTTACTATCCTCTGATTTAACAGCCTTTCCATAAGTTTACTCACCATGGAGATCAGACTAACTGGCCTGTAGTTCCCAACCTCATCCTTAGTTCCGCTTTTGTCCAGTCTTCTGGGACCATGTCAGACTTTAATGAAAAAAAGATTCATCCTTATAGGACATTAAAAAAAACCTTCAGGCACTAATGTTTCCCGTGAACCATTAGTTCTTTTTTTTTTTAATATAAAATAATGATTTTGAACTTTTCTCTAATATAAGCACCTAAGCACCCAATGGTGTCGAGCGTTTCGTATCATCCCATTTCATCAGGGGTTCAATGACTTTGGCTCTCTAGGTTTCTCCAACCTGCAGAGTGAGGGCTCAAACCTGTCCCATCTGTAATGAAAACATTCAGTGGACTGAAAACAGGAGTCCCATAGCTTTAGGAGGAAGAGTCAAACACATGTTCCACCAGGGCAGACAGTGCCTAAGAAATTGAGGCATGCACTCTTGTTCTTCTGGCCTCTTGTGTGGCTGGAAAAAGTAATGGTAGACAGCAATACAGCTCGTTTATGCACAGCTACTGCTAAAGAGAATTCACTGAAAAATAGCAGTCTCCTCAAGATGTGCTGCTGCTGCTGCCATCTCCATTGGAGGGTGAATACCTCATTGAGCACAACTGATGAAATATTTGTATAAGCTTTTTTTTGGGGGGGCAAAATTGGTACTCATGACAAAATTCTTCACTGGTGCTGCTAGCGGGGAAAATGTACTTTCGGTGAATGTGGCAGGAAAAAGCACTCAGTTTGCTCCTCCATCAGTACAGTTGCTGCCAGAGGGAACTGCTCCAGTAAATGTGGTGGAGGAGGTCCTTTTTGACCTTCATGTGTGCAGACCACTGCTGCTAGATGAGAACTGTTTTAGTTTGCGAGGCTGAGAAAGTAGATTTGGAAAGCTTCCATATCCGTATAACCACTGCCGGAGGGAAACTGCTCCAGATGGCCCAGCTGAGAAGGGCCTTAATTTTACATACTATTACTACTACTATTAATCATTTATAAAGTGCTACAAGGCATACGCAGTGCTGTATAAACACACATAGAAGACTGTAAGCTCTACGAGCAGGGACTATCTAATCAAGACAGACTGTACAGAACAAGAGAAAGAAGGGGTTCAATAGGGAAGAGACACAAAGAAAATAAGGGATTAGGATCCAAAAGCGGCTACAAGACAAACTTTTAGCATAGACTTAAAGAGGGGAAGGGAACAGATTTGACAGAGATACAGAGAGTTTGTTCCAGGCATAAGGGGCAGTAAGGAGAAAAAAAACAAAGTCTGGAGTTGGCAGTGGAAGAAAAGGAAAGAGAAGAAAACAAGAGGAGGAACGGAGTTCACAAGGAGGGATGTAGGGAGAGAGAAGAGGAAAGATAAAGAGGGGTGGAAGAGATTTCTCCAGCTGCCCCTTCTGCTTCAATCTGCATTGGGTGAGGTGAGCGTGATAGGGAAGCCCCTCCCTGCCTCCCGCAGCAAAGGCCAATCGTGCCGAAGATAAGACGACCTCTGCAGCTTTAAAAACAGCGCCGGAGCACAAGAGAACCCTTTCCAGCTGCCCCTTCTGCCTCAATCGGCATCGGGTGAGGTGAGCGGGTTAGAGAAACCCCTCTCCGCCCCCCACAGCCAAGGCCAATTGGGCCGAAGATAAGATCACCTCAGCAACTTTAAAAAACAGCGCCGGATCAGGCATGCCCGCGCCTTGTGGGCCCACGCCTGAGGGCCCTTAGGTGTGGTCCTTGAGCAAGGCACTGAGCAACATTCAGCACCATGTTCAACAAGCCTTCTCCCCCAACATTACATATTTCAGCGCTACTGCAACACAATGCAAACACTTATGCTAAACAGAACAGCTCCAATACATCTATCCCTTAAAAGAAGATGCTGCTAATAACCAACACCAAAAAAGCCAATAGAACTCTCCGCAGCAATCTGCCAAACCAAACCTACAGGAAGGCTAAATCCTGGAAACAGTAGCGTCTGACCAGCAATCCACGAAATACCAACAAGCCAGTTCCAACAACCTGAGATACCTCAACCAGCTATCCAACAAATCAACACCAACCACCTAAGACGCCCTTAAACTTCACATCTGAAAGTACTAAGGACTCATAGTAAGGAGTCGATCCAGCATCTGAAGTAGATACGAAGGATACAAGCCTCTCCTGCCCCCCTCTAAGCAATATCACACCCCAGCTGGATGTAAATAGGTAACGCCCATCCAGGCCTTCGCTTCACTGGCCCCCGGGGCATTGAGCAAGTATCTAAGTGGGCATCAGATATTCAAACAAACTGCCCCCTGAAACACCACCAAAACACAGTCAAGAACACCACCCCACCTGACAATATCAATTAAGAAAACAGCTTTAAAGAGAAGCACCCTTGATATAAGAAGCTGACAGGAAAGTGTAAAAATTTGGCGCCGCAGGATATACCAACCAAAAAACCATGGTCTAATCTCAAACTGTGAACCTCACCGGAAACACCCTCGATAAACCTCACCCAAGCACAAAAGAAAAACCTCATCAATATTGAAAGACGATATCCTAACAAGAAGAGACAAGCCTATCAGTACCTAAGCCACCAGAACTGAATAATCCCCATTCCTATCTGCATACCTTATCAACCACAATAGAGTAAGCCCCAACTTTGAGACCAATCTCCTACAAAGCATAGTTACTCATCTGTAACAGGTGATCTCTGGGAACAGCAGGAATTTAGTCTTCAGATATGGGTATCATCGGTACAGACAGAGCCTGCGCGGGAACGCTCCCAAGCGTCCAATAGGAAAGCTTGTGGGAGCATCCCACAGCGCCTGTGTGCTGCCTTCCCACCTGTCCCAACTGTCCCTCTCCAGTTGAGGTTAAAGCTGAGACAAAAGAGAGAGGGAAAGAGATTAAGAGAGAGAGACAGAGATACAACTCCTAGGGGAGGTGGGTGGGTTGTGAAGACTAAATTCCTGCTGTTCCTGGAGATCACCTGTTACAGGTGAGTAACTATGCTATCTCCAGGAACAAGCAGGAATGTAGTCTTCACATATGGGGACTCCCTAGTTGCAGATGCCATGGAGATGGCCCCAGAAAGTTGTGTGCCCTTGTGAAAGGGCTCCACTTCTCCCCATGGACCTCTGGCATCCTACCAGGGATGGTGGGTAGGAATTGATTAAGTGTGGAACAGGTGTTGAAGAACAGCCTTACCAAACAAGGCATCCTGGCGGGAGTCCTTGTCTAAGCAGTAATGGGCTGTGAAGGTATGAACTGAAGCTCAAGTAGCTGCTCGACAGATGTCGTCAATAGACGCAGAATGAAGATGAGCCATTGAGGCTTCCATGGTTCACATTGTGAGCTGTGACATGGCCTTCAAGAGAAAGGTTCTTACTCTCATAGGCAAAAGATATACACTGTGCAATCCAGCTGGACAGTGTCCTTTTGGAAACTGGAAGTCCCAAATGACTAGGATCAAAAGCAACAAAGAGTTCAGAGGATTTTCTATGTTGCTGAGTCCTTTGCAAGTAAAAGGCCAAAGCTCTTTTACAGTCCAAAGTATGAAGGTTCCTTTCTGCATTTGAGGCGTGAGGCCTTGGAAAGAATATAGGAAGGTAAACCGCTTGGTTCAAATGAAAGGGCGAGACCACCTTTGGCATAAAGTGTGGATGAGTCCTAAGGACTACCTTATGATAGAACCTTGTATAAGGAGGATCAGCCACCAAGGCTTGCAATTCACTGATGCGACGTGCTGATGTGATTGCAATGAGAAAGATAACTTTCCAGGAAAGGAATTTCAAAGAGGTAGTGGCTAATAGTTCAAAGGGCGGTTTCATGAGCTGCCCAAGTACCAGATTCAAGTCCCATGCCACCGGTGGTGGCTTAATGGGAGGCCTCGTTAAAAGAAGGCCTCTCATAAATCTTACTATGAGAGGATGAGTGGAAATCAAACCTTCATCCCTCCGGTAACATTAAAGACAAGAGATGCCGAGCACCCAAGCCGCCCCACCATCCGCTACATGGGAGTCACCCTTGACCAGCATCTCGACCTCAAAGCCCACATAAGCAACACTGTCAAGAAAGTCTAGCATAGGATGAGGACAATTCAACATCTCCAACCCTTACTGCAACCAGAGGACTTCCGGACAGTCTTCCAGGCGCTAGTAACCCCCCACTTTGACTACGCCAATGTGATCCTTCATGGGCTCCCTAAGAACACACTTAACCCCCTACAGTTAGCAATGAATGCTGCTGCCCGATTCCAACACAGGGCCTCTAGAAAGCGTAGTTACTCACCTGTAACAGGTGTTCTCCAGGAGCAGCAGGAATCAGTCCTCACTTATGGGTGACGTCGGCGCCGACGGAGCCCTCGCGGAGCAATTTTCCCCAGCTTTCAAAGAAAGCCTTTGGGAATTGCAGCGCGCATGCGCGGTCCCCTTCCCGCCCAAGGGTGCCATCTTAGCCAGTCAGATGACATAGCTAAAAAAGACAGCATAAAAATTTGCAAAAAAACTAAAGCAGATGATTGCAACTCCACGGGGAGGAGGGAGGGTTGTGAGGACTGATTCCTGCTGCTCCTGGAGAACACCTGTTACAGGTGAGTAACTACGCTTTCTCCAGGACCAAGCAGGAAGTCAGTCCTCACTTATGGGACTCCCAAGCTCAAGGCTACCGGAGACCCTAAGCACAAAAGTGAGCTCCCTCTAGCTCAGCAGCACAGAAGGAAAGAATCTTCGCTGAATTATTACCCACCGGTAGCCCACATCCGGGATGGAGGGTAGGAGTTGCTCAGACCTCGAAGAGATTACGGAGGACTGCCTGTCCGAAAGCACTGTCCCTGCGGGACTCCCTCTCGAGACAGTAATGGACCGCAAAAGTCTGGCTCGAAGACCAAGTAGCGGCCCGGCAGATGAGCCGTGACTCGACCTTCCAAGGAGAGTCCGGCTGCCCCATAAGCCCAAGAGATACAGTCCGCAACCCAGATGGACAGAGTACGCTTGGAGACTGGGAGCCCCAATTTATTGGGGTCAAAAGACACAAAAAGCTGAGCAGCTTTACGGTGCTCCCACGTACGGTCAAGGTAGAAGTTCAAAGCCCTTCTACAGTCCAGGGTATGGAGGACCGTTTCAGCTCGGCTGGAGTGTGGTCTGGGAAAGAAGGTTGGAAGTACCACCTCCTGATTGATGTGAAAGGGGGAGACCACTTTTGGAAGAAATTTTGGGTGAGTCCGTAGGACTACCCTATTTTTGTAGAACCGAGTGTAAGGGGGATCAGACACGAGGGCCTGCAATTCACTTACGCGTCTAGCGGAAGTGAGGGCTATCAAGAACAGTGTTTTCCAAGAAAGAAAACGGAGAGAACAGGTAGCCATAGGTTCAAAAGGCGGACAGGTGATCCGCTGTAAAACCACATTCAGGTCCCAGTCAGGCGCTGGCGGGCGCAGAGGTGGTTTAAGTAGAAGGAGACCTCGGAGAAACCTCGCTACGAGAGGGTCGTTGGAGAGAGGTCTGCCGTCCACCGGCACATGATGTGCTGAAAGAGCACTGAGGTGAACTTTGACGGAGTTGGACTTAAGTCCCAGATTAGAGAGGTAAAGCAAGTACTGCAAGACCACCGACACCGGGCAGGAGAAGGGATCCTGAGACTGTTGGGTACACCAAACGGAAAAAACGACGCCATTTAAGGGCGTAGCATTTGCGGGTAGAAGGTCGTCGCGAAGCTAGGACGACCTCCTCCACCTCTGCCGGCAGGAGAAGGGGAGCACGGACTACCCTCTCAGCAGCCAGGCCATTAGGTTGAGAGACCTGAGGTTGGGGTGTAGCAGAGACCCCTGATCCTGAGTGAGGAGATCCGGTTGTAACCCCAGAGGGAATGGATCCTCCACCGCTAATTGCAGCAAGAGCGGAAACCACGGCTGTCTGGGCCAGCGAGGGGCCACCAGGATCATGAAGGCTTTGTCTCGGAGAACCTTGAAAAGAGTCCGAGAGACTAGCGGGATGGGAGGGAAAGCGTACAGAAGGCTCCCCGACCATGAGAGTAGAAAAGCGTCCGCCGCAACCCGAAGGGGGTGTGGCTGATGAGAGCAGAAGCGAGGAAGTTGCCGGTTGTGAGGACTGGCAAAGAGATCCACCGTGGGGAGGCCCCACTTTAGAAAGAGCTTCTGAACTACCAAGGGATCCAGACGCCACTCGTGCGGCTGGAGGATCCTGCTGAGTTTGTCCGCCAGGCAATTCTCTTGGCCTGGGAGATAAACTGCCTTGAGGAGAACGCCGTGATTGACGGCCCAAGAGCAGAGCTTCTGTGCCTCCCGGCAGAGGAGGAAGGAGCCCATGCCCCCCTGCTTGTTCACGTAGAACATGGCAACTTGATTGTCCGTCTGGACAAGGACGGACTGGTGAGAAGTCAGGTGGGAGAAGGCCTTGAGAGCCAGGCGGATCGCCCTGAGCTCCAGGAAGTTGATCTGCTGAGCAGACTCCCACGTGGTCCAGAGGCCCTGAGTACGTGCCCCTTGGCAATGCGCTCCCCAGCCCAGGAGGGATGCATCTGTTGTCAGCACCCGGGCCGGCTGAGGTGACTGGAAAGGCATTCCGAATATCAGGTTCGGCCGCTGAAGCCACCACCGGAGAGACGAGATCAGCGGCTCGGAGACGCGCACTAGGTCTGCTAGGCCGCCTGTGGCTTGTCGCCACTGCTGGCGGAGACACCATTGAGCAGGCCGCATATTCAGGCGGGCATTGGGGGTCACATGGACGGTGGAAGCCATATGGCCGAGTAGTCTCAGGAAGCGCCTGGCGGAGACCAGGGGCTGGCTGCGAAAACGGTCGGCTAGGTCCATGAGCCGTTGAGCCCTGTCGAGCGGTAGGTACGCTCGTGCCTGAGGAGTGTGCAGCCTTGCGCCGATGAACTCGAGATCCTGTGAGGGGAGCAAAGTGGACTTTGCGAAGTTTATAACAAAGCCCAAGTACTGCAGAAGAGTCACCGTGCGGCGCGTGGCGTTGGTGACCTCCAGAGCGGACGCTGCTCTGATGAGCCAGTCGTCGAGGTACAGAAAGACATAGAGGCCGTGAAGCCTGAGATGGGCCGCCACCACCGCGAGACATTTTGTGAAGACTCGCGGTGCGGAGGACAGGCCAAAGGGCAGTACTCTGTATTGGTAATGATTTCCTGCCACCACAAACCTTAGGTATTGGCGGTGGCTTGGGTGGATGAGGATGTGCGTGTAGGTATCCTTTAGATCCAAGGAGCATAGCCAATCTCCCTGCTGGAGGTAGGGCAGAAGGATTCCAAGGGTAAGCATCTTGAACTTCTCCCGCACGAGGAACTTGTTGAGGTTGCGCAAGTCCAGGATGGGTCTGAGGCCTCCTGTTCTTTTTGGTATTAGAAAATACCTGGAATAAAAGCCTTGACCTTTCAGGTGGTGGGGCACCGGTTCCACCGCCTGTTCCTGTAGAAGACCTGCTAACTCCTGAAGGAGTAATTCCCTGTGCAGAGGGGGTCGTGGAGGTTCTCCCGGAAAATAGGAGGGAGGGACCTGGTGGAAGTGGAGAAGATAGCCTTCTCGCACGACTTGAAGCACCCAGGCATCTGAGGTGATGCTGGACCACCTGTGGGCGAAGTGAACCAGCCGGCCTCCGGTGCTGGGAGGAACCAGCGGGGGGGGGAGAGGCTATGCTTAAGGAGTCAAAAACCCCCACCCTGCGGAGCAGGGGCTGGTGGTGCAGGCTTGGGGGCTTGCTGCCTACGGGACCCGTTACCCCGTCCCTTGGCCTGCTGGCCCTGTTGGGGAGCTGCAGGGGCCTGATAGTGGGGGTACTGTTTGTAGGCAGCCGCCTTCCTCGGGTAAAAGGACTTCTTTCCCGAGCCCTTCTTTTTCTGGGAAGGGGCGGAGGTCTTCCTAGAAAGCCTAGTCCTGGTGAGAGTCTCCGTCTCAATTTGTGCAGCCTTATCAGCCATGGGCTTGCCAAAGAGGTTTTTGCCTCGGCAAGGGACATCGACCAACTTGTCCTGCACCCAGGGCTCAAGGTCAGACGACTGAAGCCAAGCCTGTCGGCGGGCACCGATGCCGGCTGCGGCCACTCGAGCCGATGCTTCAAAGCCATCATAGGCTGCTCGGGACATGAATTTTGAGCATTCCCGAATGCCAGTGGACAAGGCCAGGAACCTCCGCAAGGGTTCCTCGGACAAACCAGCGGAGAAGCCGGATAGCTCTTTAGCCAGGTCTCGGAGATACATGCCCATGTATAGCTGGTAGGTCTGGACACGACATGCGAGCATAGAGCCCTGGAAACACTTCTTACCAAGGCCATCCAGGTTACGGGCCTCCCTGCCAGGAGGCACCGAGGAGTGCATCTTCTGGCTCTTAAGACGATGCATGGCCGATTCCACTACCATGGAATGGTGTGGTAGCTGTGCTTTTTGGAAGCCAGGGCTCTTGCGGACTCGATAGATAGAATCGACCCGCTTGCTCAGGACCGGCGAGGTGGCCGGACTCTCCCACATGCGGAAGAGTAGTCGTTCCAGCATGGGAGGAACCGGTACAGTAAAGTGTTCCCTGGCGGGAGAGTCATACTGGAGGGCGTCGAGCTCTTCGGCTCGAGGCTCCTCCTCGGGGTCCGCAGGGAAGGCCAAAGCCTTGGCCATATCCCTGACGAAGTCCGAGAACCGGGCATACTCCGGGGGGGATTGCTTCCGAGGTTCGGACTCAGGTGAGTCCGAGGGGACACACCGAGTCCGAAAAGAATCAGGCGACTCTTCCTCTTCAGACTCCCAGACCGACTCCGACGAGGACTCGGTGGGGTCAGCCCGGGCAGGGCGCGGCGCCTGCCGCCCCGACCCCGAGGGAGTCGGCGTCGGCGACCTCGGTCCCGAACGGGAGGCCGAGGGTGACCTCGACCGAGGATAGACTCGAGTTCGCATCGACTCGAGGATCGGCTCGGTCTCCGGGGTCGACTTAGACGTCGACGTCCCGGCGGTCGGGGCAGCGGCGCCAGCGAAGCCAGCGAGCAGTGCCCGCTGCTGGTCCATGAAGGCAGACAGTCTGCTCTCCAAGGCCGTCAACCTGAGTCCGAGCTCAGGTGAACCAGCAGCCCCCGACTCGGGCCCCGACGGCGTCGGGCCCGACGGCGGCTTTCACGGAGGCGAGTCCAGAAGGACCACAGGACTTACCCGAGCAGGCAGCTCCGACTCCAGGCGAGGTCGCTTCGGGAGGTGCTCCTTCTCCAAGGACCCGGGGCGGCTATCGGGGCTATGCGACCTGGCCCTCGCGGAGCCAGGAGCGTCCACCGACGCCGCCCTCGCGGGTTTCACCTTCCGTCGATGGTCCCCGGAGGGAGAACCCCTGTCGGAGGAACTCCGGCGACGGTCCGAGCTGGAACCCCTGGACGCGGAGGCCTCCGACGAGGTCCGGGTACGGCTGGGGTCAGCGAAGATTCTATCCCGCTGATGCTGCCGACTTCTCAACGCTTTGGAGGAAAGTTTGCCACAAGGCCCACAGATCATTTCTTCATGATCCGGGCCCAGGCAGCGGAGGCAATTGTCGTGTGTGTCAGTTAGTGACATATTTCGGTCACACTGACCACACCGCTTGAAACCACTGGCAGCCATCGGGGGAAAAAGGGCCCCGGCGAGGTCAAAGGACTGGGCTGCCAGGGAAAAACCGAAACGAAAACTGACTAAGTCAGAAAAACCGAAAAAGGGGGGGGCGGAGCCTGATGTCCAGCGGGTTAGACGCTTCGCGCTGAAGCTCCCGAGAGGCCTACTCAGAATCCTGACTTAATACCTACCTAAACTTAATATTTTGCTCCGAACTTACCGGGGTACCTCGGGGGGGATGGCGGCCCACAAACCAGCGCGCTTAGACTTCGGGTCTCCCTCTTCTTCACACGGAAAACGCTCCAAAACAGAGTTGTCTTCCCCACAAAAGATAGTTCCACTTCGGGAAAACCCCGAAATGCAACAGGAGATCTTGGAGGAAATACGCGGTGTGAAGGAACTGGTACAGTCCAACGGAGAAGCGCTCCGAGCCATGCGAGAAGACTTCGGTATGCTTCAGGACCGGCTTGAAGGTCTTTCACTACGGCAGGACAACATGGCGGGGGTCCTCGACTCGCACGCGGTGCGCTTGGTGAAACTGGACAAGGCTGAGCGTCAGATACAGACTCTTCAAAAAGAGTTAGAGGATAGCAATAATCGAGCCCGTCGCAACAATGTAAGGCTCATTGGAGTACCGGAGGGGGCCGAAGCAGGAGACATAAGAGAATTCCTGGTCAAAACTCTTCCCTCCTTGCTAAAGATCACTTTTCACAGAGATCTGGAAATTGACCGAGCACATCGTGTTCCTACCAACATGGCGCTCAATCGGACGACCCCCCCGGCCTATCATCTTTCGATTACTGAGATATCAGCAAGTTGAGCAAATTCTAAATGCTGCCCGGGCGAATCATCATCTGGAGTTTGAAAGTCATAAAGTCTCCTTCTTCCCTGACTTGGCAAAGCCCACAGTTGACCGTCGGGAAGAGACTCCTTGCTTTTCGCCCTAGACTTCAACAGCTACAGGCTCGCTTTGGCCTATTGTATCCAGCGAAGCTCAGAGTGACTCTCCATAACCAAACTAGAACATTCGAAGATCCTGATCTACTAGCAACATTTTTAGATTCCAAAGAAGCAGACCAGATGCGCTAATCCAACAACTTGGATCTGTAATCCACCGGATCTGCCCGCCATTTTGAATGGCCCGACGCGGTGATCACTGCCTGGAACAGAGACTGCCTGGACTTTTCTTTCTGTCTATATATAACTTTCTTGGTCTCCTATCCCTCCATGTTGTGCACCTCGGTTGGATTCGGAACACGCACAGCTATACAGGTTATATGTTTCAATTTAGGCCTTCTCTGGGGTTTCTCCCCGCAGACACATGGTCGCCAGTAATTTCTGGGGTTCTGCTTCTTCTCTAATGCACTTCGGTGCTTATTTTTTTATTGGGGCGCTTCATTGTTTTTCATTAGCTTATTTTCTATCATGTCATGTGTACAGCCATATACAGTTAATATGAGGGACATTGTGAAATTATGTGCGTTATGTTCTTTTTCAGAATTTTTAACCTTTCTGAATGGCCTTATGTAAGATCTTATCACTGAACGTAAAAGGCATCAATAGTCCAATCAAACGAAAGAAAATCCTTAGCTATCTTAATCATGAGCATGCTGATTTAGTGTTTCTTCAGGAAACGCATTTAAACTCCGCTGAAACACTGAAACTTAATGCTAAGCCTTACATGGTGGCTGCCTACTCTCCCGCCGTTTCCAAACGGTGTGGGGTAGCCATCTTGGTTAAGAAGTCTTTGCAAGCTACTGTAATGGATACTAGCTCTGATAAGGAGGGTAGATGGGCCCGTGCACACCTTAAGGTTGGAGATAGTAAATTCACGTGTATTTGTATTTATGCTCCGAATGTGGATAACCCTGCTTACTATGCAAGTATTGCGCAGTTGGCACAGGCCTCTGCCAATACTCCATTAATACTTGGCGGTGATTTCAACCAAGTACTTGATCCTTTGATAGATAGACAGCCGCCTAGAACGAGTGGTCTACCCAAGAGTCTTGATACCCTCACAGCTCTGATGAAAGATCTTGCGTTAGTAGATATATGGAGGCTGCTTCACCCCTCCGACTTAGAGTTCACCTTTTTCTCAGCCCCCCATCACTCTCAATCTAGAATAGATTTTTTTCTTATCTCCAAAGCACTGATACCCCAAGTGGACACGGCTAGGATTCATCCTCTCCATATTTCAGATCATGCTGCCATATCTTTCTCATTACATGTCACTACGCAAGGCGCACATCCCCGTGCTTGGTTTTTTGATAGATCCCTACTAGACCAAAAAGATTTTCAGGCTGACATAAAGGCCGCTATCCAAGACTACTTTCATTTTAATTCACCCCATGACACTGCGAGCTGGGCTTGGTGGGAGGGTTTCAAGGCGTCTATCCGTGCAACTATAACTAGCTATCAAATTCGACAGGGGAAACAAAGAAAGCAACATTTACTGATTCTAGAACAACAGATACAAGCTGGAGAGCGTCTCCTCACGTCCCGTACTGACCCATGTATTTTACTTCGCTTACAA
The DNA here is from genome assembly GCA_033557465.1 of Ichthyophis bannanicus. Taxonomy (NCBI): domain Eukaryota; kingdom Metazoa; phylum Chordata; class Amphibia; order Gymnophiona; family Ichthyophiidae; genus Ichthyophis; species Ichthyophis bannanicus. The sequence continues at coordinate 33,528,581 of CM066047.1, read as the reverse complement.
CGCCTTCGTTTTCAATACAATCAGCTTTTATATACCGCTGCTGCTAAAAATATTGAATCACAACAAGGGATGTACTATCGGGAAAATAACCGTGCTGGCAAATTGTTAGCCAATGCCCTGAAAGGTCAAAAAGAAGCCAAGCGTGTTACCGCTCTCCGCAATCCGTCGGGGGGGGTGCTTGGTCACTAAAGATACAGAAATATTAGAACTCTTTCGTGATTTTTATACTCGGCTTTATCAATCTGAATGTGACTTCGAGCCAGAAGCATTTGAACGATTACTATCAGGGGTACAACGACCGACCCTATCTGACGAAGATAGAGAGGCCATGGACAAACCATTCACTTTATCAGAAATTCAATCGGCACTCAAGAGATGTGCCACAGGTCGAGCCGCAGGCCCGGACGGTCTCCCAGCTGAATTCTACAAAACTTTTAACGCTGACTTAGCTCCATTTTTGAAACTTTATTTTTCTGCTCTGGCCGAGGAGGGATCTCCTTCTGGATCCTTCTCAATGGCAAATGTAGTAGTTTTTGAGAAAGAGGGGAGAGATCCGCAACTAACAGCTAATTATCGTCCAATTTCCCTACTAAACGCAGACTATAAAATATTTGCCACCATTCTCTCCACCCGGCTCTCTGACAAGATGTCTACTTTAATACACCCAGATCAATGCGGTTTCATTCCCGGTAGATCAACTGCTGATAATGCTAGGACCCTATGTCATGTACTGACTGCCGCAGTTAATCTTGATCGACCATTGGTTGGCCTCTCACTTGATGCTGAGAAGGCCTTCGACCGCTTAGAATGGCCCTTCTTGTTTGCAACTCTCCGCTGGTACGGATTCGGAGAAGGCTTTCTCCGTTGTCTCCAAAACCATGTATGCACAGCCTACAGCTAGTATCTGTGCTAATGCTTTAAAGTCTCAGCCATTTCCCCTGCAACGCGGTACTCGCCAGGGATGCCCACTGTCTCCACTTCTTTTCGATCTCGCACTCGAACCCTTAGCTTTACTAATCCGGCAATCCAAGGATATTCATGGAGTCCCTTTCTCTCATAGGGAAATCAAAATTTCAGCATATGCTGATGACCTTATGCTCTTTGTCTCCCTAGACTCAGTGCCGGCTGTCCTAGAGCAAATTGGTAAATATTCACAACTCTCGGGCTATAAGATAAATTGGACCAAATCGGTAGCCTTTCCACTAAATCCTCTGATCCATCAGGCGGATATGCAATCCTTTCCCTTTTTATGGCAACCTCGCATGGTCAAATACCTTGGGGTGCACTACTGCTCTCCTTTAGAAGACACCATCACCTTTAATGCTAAAGACTTAACCTCTAAGGTCCGGGCGCTTACTCAACGCTGGACTCCTTTAACACTTACTTGGTGGGGCCGCCTAGAAACCATTAAAATGATGATTGTTCCCAAAGTGAACTACATTTTAGAAATGTTGCCATGTCTCCTACCTCGACGTACATATAAAGATTTAGAGGGTCTTCTGACTAGATACTTATGGAAAAACAAGACACCTAGGATAGCGAAACATAAGTTACAAGCAGATAAAGAAAATGGTGGTGTCAGATTCCCTGATTTCCTGAAATACCACCACTCTTTTCTTCTCAAACAAGGCGCTCGTTGGCTGGAAGACCTAACACCGTGTAGACCAGTGTGGCTAGATATAGAGGAGGACCTTTGCAAACCAATTCCTCTTACTTATCTCCCTGGTATGACTCTCCCATCAGACTCCCACTATCCACCAATGCTCTTAGACACTTTAGGTGCCTTTAATACCCTTGAGCAATCTCTAGACTCCCGACTTTGTCCGCTAGATAGACTCCCGCTTTGGCACAATGCTCGATTTCAAATACAAAATAAACCGATGGCGTGGAGCTCCTGGTACACTAGGGGCATTTGGATCCCTAACCAGCTGTTCTATGATGGTCGCTGGAAAACTTTTAGCGAATTACAAATTGAATTTGGTCTCCCAGCGAAACACTACTTTCAGTTGGTGCAACTTCAGCATTGTCTTCGGAGTGCTAAGGTGCTCCCGCCATCGGAAACCCATACCCAAGGATTGTCGGAGATTATCCGATCTATCGGGAGCTTATCGGGTGTAGCATCTAACTTTTACAAAACTTTATGTAATACTGTAAATAGAGGCACTCCTACAGCACAGAAATCCTGGGAGCGGGAAATGCATGTAACTTTGACCCCGGAGCAATGGAGCCTAGTCTGGAGCAAGGTGACACGGGTCTCTCGATCCGCCTCACTCACTCAGACACTTTTCTTTCTAGCCCACCGATGTTTCTATACTCCTGACAGGTTAGCCAAGTGGAACGCCACCCAGAGCAATAGATGCTGGACATGCCATGCGGCCATTGGTTCACTCACTCATGTTATGTATGAATGCCCCGCATTACAGTATTACTGGAGTCGGGTCTGGGGTTGTATTCAATCTATTTTGCACTTTCAAGAGCCCCTCTCTTGGAAGATAGTGGGACTCCGCTCAGCTGCGGGGATCCCCTCTCTTCCCAAATCGGCTTACTTCCTTTTAGACTTTATGCTGGGCATAGCTATTTCCCTAATTACGAAATACTGGAAAAATAGCTCCCATCTGAGCCCCAATGAATGGTGGAATCATGTCTGTCTCTACAGTAAATATGAGCAAATACCTCGTATGTTAGCTTCTTCCGCTCAGACCCCTCACCACTTGTCTAAATGGAAGATGCTCAACGACTATGTTCAAACTGCTAAATGCTCTCATCTGACTGTTTAAATCTGTGTAAATCTCTGTCACATGATCATTCTGTATCGCAGATACTATTTCTGTTTGTTTTGATGTACAATTACTGTTGTTTGTAAGCGCTTATATGATGATACTTATCAGCTTAGAGAAGAAGCATAGGGGTGGGGGGTAATTGGGGTTGCTTTTTCCTTATTGTATGTTTGTATTTGTTTCCTTTGGTGTGTTGTTTCTTTTGCTTGTTGTAAAATGAAAATAAAAGTTTAAAAAAAAAAAAAAAAAAAAAGAAAAAGAAAAACCGAAAAAGAAGAAGAGGACTCGTGACCGGTGTCGCGAGTCCGGGCGGGAAAAAGACCGGCGTCGAACCGAAGGAAAAAAAGAGTAATTATGAAGAAAAATTAACTTTTTCGCGGGGACATGACGGGTATCTGTAGGGCTCCGCGGAAAAAAGAAGACTGGCTAAGATGGCACCCTTGGGCAGGAAGGGGACCGCGCATGCGCGCTGCAATTCCCAAAGGCTTTCTTTGAAAGCTGGGGAAAATTGCTCTGCGAGGGCTCCGTCGGCGCCGACGTCACCCATAAGTGAGGACTGACTTCCTGCTTGGTCCTGGAGAAGAGAGCACATCACTCCAATCCTAAAGGACCTCCACTGGCTACCAATCTACTGCCGACTCATCTACAAAGTTGCTCTCTTAACTTTCAAAGCCATTAACAAAAAAAACCTCCGGCTCCTTAACAAACCTTATCCACCCCACACCCACATCCAGAGCAAGGAGGTTCTTCGCCACCAACACACTAATAACCCCCAGTGAAGTAACAAAATGCACTCAGGCAACAAAAAACAGTGTTCATGTTCTATGCACCTGCCTGCTGGAACGAGCTCCCAGTGTCCATTCGCATGATCACTGACCTTGCACAATTTAGAAAAGCACTAAAGCACCACCTTTTTCTCCTGCACTATGCCCAGGCTAACACAACCCTACCTGACACAACCTTACGACCCAATCTACACCCCTGCACATAGCTCGCAAGGAAAACCAGTGACTTCTGGCCCACATTGTATATAGCCTGTATTTACCTCCCCATGGTTATTAACCCAAGTTGTATTTCCTGTTCAATGTAAGTGCGAAGCAGGCTCTTCCTGCTCTGCACAAAATGTTATCTGTAAACCGCACTGATTTTAAAGAGCGCGGTATATAAAAGCATTAAATAAATAAAATAAATACTGCCTAAAGATTTTACGGTAGCACAAGCTGTGTAATATTAGGGAGATATAGGAGGTAGATTTGCATTTCTCATGTCAAGAATTTGACTATTGTTGGTGAGGTTTTGTTTTTTGTTTTTTTTGTTTTTTTAAATCAGCATTAGGAAACTGGTACTGTTCGTCCACAGAATTAGTATATGCAAAATCAGTAGCACACGATTCTCTACACTATTGACTACTACTTATTTGTATAGTGCGACAAGGCGTACACAGTGCTGTACAGACACATGTAAGAGACGGTCCCTGCTCATCACAGCTTACAATCTAGTCAAGACAGACAACTCAACAGCTGAAGGACAAGGATGTATCAAGGAGAGTGGTAAGGAAACACATAGGAGACTAAGCGGATCAGGATTCAAAAGGGGCCTCAAAGAGTTGAGTTTTCAGCCTGGATTTGAAAAGGATCAGAGATGAAGCCCGACATACAGACTCAGGTAGTTTGTTCCAGGTATAAGTAGCAGCAAGGTGGAAGGATCGAAGTCTGGAGTTGGCAGTAAAAGATAAGGGCACAGGATAGAAGGGATTTGCCAGAACGACGGAGCTCCCGAGAGGGGTGTAGGAAGAGATAAGAGAGGAAAGGTAGTGAGGAGCAGCAGAATGAGTGCACTTACAGATCAGTAGAAGTTTGAAATGGAAACAGATAAGGGAGGAAGGGGGAGGTGAGTTTAGGGGGCAAGATAAGGCGTTCAGTTTTGGCCATGTTCAGTTTCAGATGGCGGTGAGACATCCAGACAGCAATGTCAGATAAGGAGGCAGAGATCCGGGCCTGGATTCCTGGAGAGATTTCAGGCACAGAAAGGTAGATCTGAGTCTCATCAGATGGTACTGAAAACCATGGGAGGAAATAAATGCACCAAGGGACCGAGTGTAGAGAGAGAAAAGGAGAGGTCCCAAGACAGAGCCCTGAGGTACACCAACTGAAAACGGGGTGGCGGTAGAGGAGGAACCACCAGGACAGACACTAAAAGTGCAATGGGAGAGATAAGAAGAAAACCAGGACAGAACAGAGCCCCTAAATCCAAGCAAGTACATGGTATCGAGGAGGTGGTGGTAATCAATAGTGTCAAAAGCAGCAGAAAGGTCAGGAAGGATGAGAATAGAGTAGAGGCCTTTGGATTTGGCAAGGAACAAGTCCCTGGAGACTTTGGCAAGAGTCGTTTTTGTAGAATGTAGAGAACAAAAGCCAGATTACAGTGGGTCCAGGTGGTCTTGAAAGGAAAGAAAGTCAAGACAAGGCAGTGAAACACTCGTTCATGTAGTTTTGAATGAAAGGGAAGGAGAGAGATAGGTCAATAACTAAGGACAGGTAGGATCTTGTGAAGGCTTTTTGAGGAGAAGCGTAACGATAGTATGTTTGAAGGCCACAAGAACAGTTGAAATGGAAAGTGATAAGTTAAGAATATGACAGATGGAAGGGATGACGGCGGAAGAGATAGAGCTTAGTAGACGGATGGGGATGGGATCAGATGAGCAGGTAATCAGTTTGAAGGAGGAGAGAAGATTTGCAGTTTCCTCCTCAGTGATTTCAGAAAAGGAAGAAAGGGTGACCGAAGGTGAGGGAAGGATTTGGGATTGAAGTGGGGGAAGATGAGGTGGAGGTGACCCTGCAGAAAATTCAAGGCTAATCTTGTAGACTTTGTCACTAGTTTACCCTAATGCATCAACTTTGGTTCTCCTCTTAGAGGTAGAAAAGTTCATTTGTAAGCACCTTCAAATTCCTATATTCATATCCCTAAATTCACTGTTGAAACAGTCATCAATCAGGTTTTAATGATGTAGACTCCTGCCTAATTAAAATGGGATGGTGTCACCAACTAATTTCATACTGGCCAGTGTATGAGCATTCAATATTTATGACAGTCTATGAATACTAACCTTGGATAGATAGATCAGACATAACCATTGGAAATGAAAGGCTCTGTATCCCTAGGTTGATTCCAGTTGCCCCACTAATACGATGTTAGCATGGCCCATGCTACCTAGCTCTCAACTGTTTTCCATGAATTCATAAGAAAAAGGAATACTGTAGCTTAAAGTAAAGGTTATTCCTGAGGAACACCCTAGTCACCTGATTTCGCCCTCAGAATAGTAGCTTGTTGAGCTACTGATGACTCAGACAAGCCTTTTAATTCCACTATAAAGAAATCAGCACATCAGTGGAAAGGAATACAGTGTGAGAGCAAAAGGCTTCCACTGAGCGATGACTCACTTTCTATCCCAATGAGTCACCCAGTGCTACTCCACTGTTACCAACATGGAGGCTTGGCTGATTAGTCACTGCAATGAATTTCTGACAGAAAGGATTCTCCTCTATAAATAATCATGAGCGGTATCTGGATAGTGCTTGTGAAGAATCATGACTCACCTTTCCAGCATGCTGGGCAGCACCAAACGTGTCATCTAAAAAAAGAAAAAAGTGACAGATACAGGTTTTATGGAATGAATGTGTGTATTGTGTGTGTATACACATACATATATTTTAAGAAGCATCATGGCTGAGAATGTAAACAAGAGAAAGACAGTTGACAAAATACCTCAACTCCTAAAAAGTTGTTCAATGGGACCAAAAACCAGACACTGGGTAGCAGATTGTGTGCCAGTATTAGATAAATTCATTAGACTCATAGCAGATAAACTAGAAGACATTACTAAGGAGAAAGTAGACCTTACCTGCTAATTGTCTTTCCTCGAGTTTCCTCCAGGCCAGTCCAGGTACGCAAAGATGTCTCAGTCCTCCTGCATCTGAGAATGAGCATGTCAGAATTCTGGCAGCCCAACTTAAGAGCTCCCCCTTCCACTCTGGACTCCAGTCTACTACTGACAAAGCAGCTTCAAAAACCCACTTGTCACACCACAAAAAATTCAACCTATTCACTCACGGCAGTGCCCTTGGCCCTAAGGCACAGAAGAGACTTGGCACTCTGAAACCAAACTTGAAGAAAAAACTAACTATTTACATCCATCCCAGCCACATAAGAATGTAAGTGGCTTAGTTACAGGGGAAAACCCCCACTGTCGACGGGAACACTCCAGTGTCTGAACGCTGTACTTTTTTCCCTAAGCACTCCACTTCGCTCTGACTGCAATTGTGCAGGGCTCGCCTTGGCTCCTTTGCCAACTCTGCCAAAAGATCCTAGGGGAAGGCCCTGGACTGGCCTGGAGGTAACTCAAGGAAAGACAATTAGCAAGTAAGGTCTAATTTCTCCTTCCTATTCATCCCTCCAGGCCAGTCCAGGTATGCAAGGGATGTATCAAAGCAGTACTTATGAACGGGAGAGACCTGTGAACCCTGCCTGTAAGACTGCGACCCTAAAGGTTACATCCCCCCCTGCTGCTTGTATATCGAGCCAATAATGTTGAGTAAACATATGAAGTGAAGCCCAAGTTGCTGCCCTGCAAATCTCCACTTTCTCTGCCCAGGACGTCGCCTGTGCCCTGGTTGAATGGGCCCCGAAGACCTTACGGGGCCACTTTCCCCTGGACTCTATAGGTTGTACAGATAGCCTGCTTCTCCCATCGGGCAAGCGAGGCCTTGGCCACCCCCTGCCCTTTAAAGAGTCCTCCAAACACCACGAATAACCAATCCAAACAGCGAAAAGGCTCCGTCACTTTCAGGTATCTCCGGAGCATCCTCTGCACATCCAACAGATGCAATTGCCTGTCTTCCTTCAAGCCACCTAAAGCCGTAAATGCTGGTAAGGATATAGTCTGATTCAGATGAAAGAAAGAGAGACCACTTTTGGGAGAAACGAGAGGACTGGCCGTATCACCACCTTTTTTCCTTGGTCATGAGCAAAGTCTGCTCCTCCACAACAGTAACATCTGATTTCTTCCAATAGCGAGGCACTGCCCATGCCTCCATGCTTGTAGACATGCCACCGTGGTTTCATTGTCGGAGTAGATCCACACTGCCCACTGAGCAATCAAGGGATGGAAGGACTGCAGGGCTAAGAAGATTGCTCTCATTTCCAGATGGTTGATGGATCACAAGACCTGCGCTCCTGTGTCCAACTGCTCTGCGCTACATGTGACTGGCAATGTGCCCCCCAGTCGGACGGGCTGGCATCCGTTGTCACCAAGATCCACTACAGCATCACAAACAGCACTCCCACAGATGTCTGACTGGAGCCACCACTCCAGGCTGGCCTGCTCTTTCTCCAAACATTCCAACCTCAAGGACAACGGGTGGAACTGTGGAGATCACCTGGGTACCAGTGTATGCTGCAAAGGCCACATGTGGGCCCACGCTCAAGGCACCAAAGTCTAGTGTTGCTGCCATTGAGTCAAGTAGTTGTAGATAATACCAAGCTGCCAATGCATTCTTCTGCAAGAAATAGCACAGTTGTGCCTGTAGCCTCTGTACCCTTTCCATGGGGGGCAGAGAAACCATGCCTGCCTGCATGTCGAACTGTGCACCCAGGTAGACCAGGCACTGGACCAGCTGGAGCTGGCTCTTGGCCAGGTTGACCACCCAGCCCCAATCCTGGAAAAACTGCACAACACGCTGCACGGCTGAGGCCGCATCGTCCTCTGACTTCACACGAATGAGCCAATCATCGAGATACGGGTGCACCAGAATACCTTTGGATCTGCAGCGCTGCTGCCACTACCATAACCTTGGTGAAGGTACGTGATGTGGTAGCAAGGCCAAACAGAAGGGCCTTGAACTGAAAATGTCCCATGCCGACATATGAGCATCCACTTTCAGCATTCTCAAAAGCTCATGTTCCTCTTGGGGAAGGGGATATAGGTGACCCATCGCCCTACTGCCTCGCAAGATAGCTTTAGGGAATTCCCATTTTGCCTCAATCATCTGTCTAATGACATGATGTACTGGAAAACATGCCTGCTCCCCTTTGAACCACTGCAACAAAGGGGTCCTCCAGGGGCTCCTCCACCTGCACCCGAGGAGGGACAATGTTCAATGCCTCCAGAGAATGGGTGATTAGAGTCCCCAGTTCTTCCTTATGAAACACCCGCAACATATCTGGATCATCTCCTGTTGGAATCTCTCTCTCCTCCAGCTCCAGGGCCATCGGCTTCCCCAAGGATCTGAGGTTCCCTCCCCTAGATCTTCTGAGGTCCGAGACTGGGGAGAGTTCTGACCCAGCCAGGTATCAGTCTCTCCCTTACTTCTTTCTTCTGAATGGCTCTCAAAGGACTCCTCCTGCAGGGTATCTCCCTTCCCCAGAGCTGACCCCTCATTCACACAGGCCCTCTTCCCAGCCTGTTGTTGCTTGAGGCAATAAGCCTTATGAAGGGAGCGTATAAACTCTGAGGAGAAAAAGGGCTCTGGCAAGGCAATTATCCTCTGAGGCTCAGCGGGAGTCCCCACCGCCTGTTTTCTCTTACTTTTGCCACAGTTTTTCCCACACTCGGATGACTCCCCCGGGAACATGGCTGCTGGCGCAGGGAGGCTGTCAGTTTTGGCAGGAACTGCCGGCTCCCAGGGGTTTCTCAGGGGAAATGGCCACTTTGTCCTCCATATGCGCCAGGGACAGAGCCACCGAAAAAATCTTGCACTGCCTCAAACAAAAGCGGCAAACCTCCGATGGCACAACTCCCCGACTGCCTGCACAAAGGATACACTTCGCCAGGCCTGACAGCATGCAGGTTTCAGATACACCTCAATTTGACCTGCACACTGCTGCTGTAAACTGTCATCTTGCTTTCTCTACAACCCACTACTCACCGAAACCTCTGTCGCAACCAGACCTCAGAAGATGCAAAATGATTGCCCCCCATAGGAACTTTCCTGGAGAAGCACAGCTGCCCGACACCAGAGGGATTCCCAGTCCTGTCGCTAACAGGGTCACGATAGCCCCCCTCCACCACTGAGGCGAGAAAAATACCCAGGAGCCCCAGGACTCTATTCTGTATGGGATCAAGGAGCTGAGTAGGCTCTGCCACTCCCCCCCCCCTCCCCCTGCACTGGCAGATGGGAGACCTCAGCATCTCTCTCTTCTGTCTCCTATGCCGCTAAAAACCAACCACCTCAACCTTCCAGAGAGGGTTTCCTTCTCCTCTTATCCTTTGATTTTGTTGTTCTTTTTCTACAGATTTGTTTCCCCCAATCCAAATGTCTATCCAGGAGTCCATGCAAGAGCTTCACACAACTGCTGAGAACTGAGCAAGACTGCAGTCCAGAGCGGAAGGGGGAGCTCAAACTGGGCTGCCAGAAATCTGACATGCTCAGTCCTCGGCTGCTGGAGGACAGAGACAACCTTGTGTACCTGGACTGGTCTGGAGAGACGAATAGGAAAGGACGATTTACTTTGCCTTAGAGATCCATCTGTTGCCTGATGTGGCCGAGATAGATGTCTGACTTTGTTAATGTGATGTCATGAGTCCACCACACTTCCCAAAGATTCTGGGTTATATCCCTGTGTTTATTTTTAAATTAGGCACTTCAAGTAAACAAAAGACATACTAACAAAAAGATTCAGTGTCTCTTATCTGGCAGATACAAAGTGGAACCTGTGTAGGACTGGTGCCAAAAGATTCTAGAAGAAACTGGATCTTGTACAGGGCTCTTATCGGTGATGTTATCCATATATGAGGACATTATCCTGCTTGTCCAAAGAGAAAAAGCTTTTCTTTGTGCGTGTTGGGATAGTAATCATTAGAAATACAAGGGTTGTGTTTCCCCACATGACTCTCTAATTTCTCTTAATAGACATGCTTATTTACACACGACTCTCACTTTCGAATTGGGGCTTATTTTCTGCAACTCACTGATAAGTTACCATTTAATTTATATAAAAAACAGGATCTTCTGAGGTACACATCAGGTGTTATGCAGAAATAGGATTGCCAACTGGCTCCAGATGCGCCCGACAGGCTTGATCCAGTCCTGGGTTTACCCACTGCATGCAGGGACATGTAGTTCTGATTTCTCCATTGCACTCCATAAGAAAAACAAGACTACATGTCCCTGCATGCAGTGGAGTAAACCCTCCGACTCTATCCCTTTAACTAAATGGCCTCAGCCATAACTTTCAGGTCACTCTGGGAGGATAATATTGCCAGTTAAGTAGCTAGTCTCTTCCAAACATGCACTGCAGTCTCAGTTCTTTGAGCTCCATTTTACTACATTCTACTAAGAGCCTAAGGCTGAAGCGGATATCTGTTCCCACCTAACTGGCCCATTTTCCCCCTCAACTGCTGTATCGAGAATCCTGGATCTGCAGCTTTAACTTTGCTTTCCCTTTTGTAATGATCCTTAATGCTTGTCCAATGCTTCAATGATTTTCAGTACCATTTTAAGTTGATGTTATTTCATGCAACCATCATCCCTCCTAAATAGAATAAATCAAAATCCTGACAGACACCTACAAAACATTTATGGTAGCCCCAGCATTCCCCACTGTGCCCCCTAGCTGACCCAGGCACACTCTTACACCTCTCACATTCTCTCTCCATTCCCCCCTCCCCCTGGTGGTTCTCTACTTCACCTCTTTACCTTTTCCAGTACTGGAAAGAGACACTATGGGCTCCCCCTCTTTGCCAATGGGCAACTGCTGCCTTCCCTTGCAGCTCCCAGCCCATGTTTTCTCCTGCAGCGCAGTCTCGAGTATAGACGCTGGGTAATGCCATGACACAGCATCACTTCTTTGCGAGTGTGGGGGTGAGGTTACATATCTCTTTAAACACCCCTCCCCCCCCCAATTCTGTCAGGAGCAGGACAGCACACTCTGCTTCCCTCTAACACTCGCTCAACAGCCAACCTTGGAGGGACGATTTCATGATGCCCAATCTCACCAGAAATAACCTGAACATGCTTCACTGTCAAAGTCCATTGAGAATGCTCAAGACTTAATAATCACCTCTGCTCCTTCAGCCCCCCAGTCTACAGATGCAGATTTGAAACAGCCAGTCCCACTTTAACAATCAAAATAGATTCCTAAAGTAGTCAAACACTATGTACCCAAATTGTCTGAAGGAAAGAAATTCCAAAGTTAACCTCAAACATGTGGCGAAAACAATGGCAGACAAGCTTTGGGCATATCCTGTTACCATCAATGGGAACCCGCCGTGTGCTTCCAGTTACCCATCACTATAACTTGAGGTAATGGCCATCAGTAAGATCTTTGTCTGTGCTTGCAGTTTTCCTTCTCTGCTTGGAAGTTGTGATTGTCAGAAAGAATCTTCCTCTCATTAGCTTTTGTTTGCTTACTTGCAGCTTTCTGTGAATTTTATCAAACAGCTTTGCATACGTGTTGATAGTTGCAATGGGTGATGCTACAACTGCAGCTGATTTGGAAATCCTAGCCGTCTCCTCTTAAAAAACAAAAACACACAAAGCCTTCTCACTTCTCAAATTGCAGAGGCTTCAGACTGAACTGCCAAGAAATGGCAACTTTATACATAAAACTGCCTACATGGCAAGCAAAAGTGATTATTCATTGCCATCAGTCCCCACAAACTATTAATGTAAATATTGTAGGAGGAACAGAGAAGTGGAAAGGAAGGCCTTTCTGCAAGAAATTTCAAATGGTATTGCATATTTTATTTTTATGCTTTTGTAAAAAAAAAAAAAGTTATGAATCTAGAAATAGCTTTTGTATTCCGCGTCTGAGTGACTATCAGCTGAGAACCAGGAAGTCAGGTTTGAATTCCACTGTTGCTTCTTGTAACTTTGGGAAAATCATTTAACCCTCCACTGCCTCAGGTACAACCTTACATAGAAAGTCTTCTGGGGACAGGAAACAATTCCTATTTTACCTGAATGTAACTTGCCTTGAACCTTTGAGAGAAAGGCAAGAGCTAACGCCAGTTCCCTTCCATTATATTAGATCAGAAGTTTTCAAACTTTTTTGTTGTTATGTGCAGGGCCAGCTTAACAATGGCTTGGGGCGCAGTTTTAAGGATGCCAATAGCCTGCCTCACTTCCTCACAGCCATGGGAGCATTTGCCTTTGCTCCTATGGCTGTGCTGTGTTTCACTCGCTGACATCATGGCATTTTGATAAAGCAAACACATGCAATTCCCATTTCCTGCTAGAGACAAGTACCTCCACTGGCTTGTTAAAAACACTGCTGTGCTAGTGGCTGTGGTACAAAACAGCTATGGATGTGAACAGAAACACTCCCACAGCTACGTAAAACATTAATACACCAGGTGGCGCAAAGAGATGGCTGGCTGGAATGGTGTTTGGAGTGGGGAGACAAAGTAGGCTGAAGATGGGGATGGGATTGGAAGATGTTGATGCTTGGGGGGGAGGAACTGGGAATGAAAATGTGCTGAAGATGAGAATGGAGGGAATTAGGACTAGAAGGGGCTGGAGCAAGGACAAAAGAGATGAACCTGGGGGACTGGAAATGGGCTAATGGTGGGGAAATTAGGACTGAAAATGGGTTAATGGAGGGGGGCTGGGACTGGAAACAGACTGGGGCACTAGGACTAGACATGGGCTGATGTTTGAACTGGATGGTAAACTGGTACAGGGAGGGGGCTGATGGTGGGGAAAAAAGCAGAAGCCGGGGGAATTCAAAGGGAAAGGTAGCAGATATTGTGGGTGGGTGGGGGTAAGAAACAAGGTCAAAGAAGGGAAAGTTGAGAGGGAAGAGCATAAGTATGGATATTGGGATAAGGAGGAGGATGTAGACGGATGGGTGTTGGGGTCATAGGTGTGTGGGAGAGCAGGGACTTGGACTTAGGTAGAGACTATAAAATTGGGTGGGAGTACATAAGATGACAGAATCTAAGATTGGCTGAGTAATGGGATTGTAAGCAGGGAGTTAGAGATTGGGAAGGGTAGAAGGGGGGGGGGCTTGAGGATTAGCGGAGGAGATAGTGGTGACTAAAAATCAACCAGAGATTAGGACAATGGGGGCTAGGTGATAGGGTAAGATGTATGATATGAGCAGGGCAGTGAGACCTAGTGCAAAAATATCAGGAAGTGAAAGGATTTTGAAGGACACAGGTGGTTTGTTTAGGAAGCAACTGACAAAGAAAGTGATTATGGAGTAGGTGAGAAACACAGGAAGGGGATAGCTCTTTAAAGGAGGTTAGCTGAAAAGGGGTAAGATATAACAGGACTGGAAGTGGTAAAGAGATGCTTTATAGGAAAGGAGCTGGGGCTGATTAAGGGGTGCGAGACAGGGGAGGGGATAAATATAGAAAGTGAAACAGATGAAAGATGGGTATAGGAGGCTGGAGAAGCAATGAAACAGAAGTGATGAATGGGCGTACTAGAAGAGTTGGAAAGGAAAGTTGACTAGGAAAGGTGACAAGAGGGAGACTGAAGACTGGGAGTGGGGGGAGGAGGGTGGCAGGGAGAGAGACCAGGAGGTATGAAATCTAGCTATAGTTAGGTAAAAAGGCAGATGAGAGAAATGAAGAAAAAAAAAAAAGATGAACCAAAGGGATCAACTTCAGAGAGTGATGTACTGAAGGAGGGAAGACAGGACGCATGAACAAACAGAGAATGGAAAGGAGATCCTGGAAAAGGATTTAGAAGAAAATCAAGAAGGGAACGTGGTAAAGGGACTAAGACCAACGAAGCTGAAAACATAAAATGATCAGACGGAGGATCTCTAAAGGAAAAAATGGGACTGTTGTAGTGGTTAATATGCAAGGGCAGACTAGATTGGCCATGTGGTCTTTTTCTGTCGTCATGTTTCTACAAAAGAATGGCAGTTTTTAAAGAATGAAAATGTGCATTTCTTTTGTTATACCTTCAGGGAAAATGTATATGTTTCTTCGGTGCTCCACAGCGCTCTGTGTTGTGGGTTTTCCATTCCATATTTTGTCTAATTTACAATCTCTTTCTTTACTAGGTGATGGCTTCTCTGTTTTACATGTGTGACCAAGGTGAGGGTTCACCATGAGAAGTTCTGTGTAGGAATTTGTAGCAATCAAATTGTTCTCTTTTCCCCAACTGGAGATTGTTAAAATGTAAACCGCTGCTGATCACTGGAAGGAGTGGTATAAAAATGTGTGCAAATAAATAAAATAAATAAAAATGTACGGATGTGCTAGAATATTTGCAGTGCTGACTTTTCCTAGGTACAGTTTGAGGGCTTGGTGCTAGTGTGGTATAAGATTTTGAGTGTCCGTTCGCAGGGTGCTGTCTTAGTATGCACAATGTCTGGCAGTGGAGGGAGTTTGTGGTGGTGTCATTTCCATGACACCAAAATTTGAAAAGAATATTTTTTTTGGATATTAAGTTGTAAAGTTAAACTCCTACTTCTGCTCTGCACCCACTGTTGGGAGAGCGCTAAGAACATAAGATATGCCATACTGGGTCAGACCAAGGTCCATCAAGCCCAGTATCCTGTTTCCAACAGTGGCCAATCTAGGTCATACGTACCTAGCAGTTTCCCCAAAAGACACAGGTTGCTTAGTCTGGGAATATTCCATATGAATAAATTAAGCTCTATCAAACTGATGTTCAAAGGCAATTATGCATTAGCCAGCAAACATGTAATTAGCTCATCCATGTATTTTCAAAAAAAAATATAGATCATATCAGGCTATTTAAAATTGCTAAATGGCTGATATCTAAATATTTGTGGGTCATTTTAGGGGAGGAGAGAGGGCAGGCCAGAAAATTATCCAGATAGTGGCCGTTGTTCAGCCACTATTTGAAGAAGTGCTGAATAGCAGGTCTCAGCTGAACAGACAGTGCTTGCATGGTGACCGTACTATTGATATATTCAGAGCCACTATCTACGAGTGGATATTTGGAGCTGAATATGTGGATCAAGTTAAATGCAGCACCAATATTTAACTTAATCAGTGACCTCGCCAGCTGAAAATCTACCCCTATATATGCAGCTCACACTGCAAGATTGCCCCAAAGAGGATGGGTGCCATAATCCCTCGAGCTGGTCCTGGTTGTGTGGAACCCTTATTAACCTCCATAACCTCCAGTTCATCCCCATCATTTTTCTCGGACATCCTCCCTTCAGAGCCAAGCCTGTCCCTAACTAGCCCTCTCTATCTCCCTTCCCCTTCCTGTCTCCACCATTCTTCTTCACCCCACCAGCCTCTGACTCACCAGCCTGCTCCCTTCAGTCTTTCTTTCCCTAACCCTACCATGCTCTCTCTTCCCCACAGCTAATTCCCACTAACCTGCCTCTTTTTTTATATTTTGTGTGTCCTGGGGACCTCCTGTACTGGTCTCCCAGGTGGGAACCACTGTATCAGATGTAAAAGGTGCCAGGGAGCCATAGGTTCACAAGAAGATATATATCAAAGGTATTCTTACATATTTGCTGGTCCATCATCCCGACAGCTTCAATGCCATAGTAAAACTGCCACTATCTGGATAAGTGTCGCCATCTTCACCTATGGACTACCATGGCACTATCTGGATAGTGTCATGGCAGTCAGAAGAAATATTCAGCAGCACTATTTGGATAGTGCCACTGAATACTGGGCTCAGCTGGTTAGCCGGTCCTGCTAACTGGCTAAGTCCTTCTGAACACTGGCCCTCACATGTTTATGTTGAATTCTACTGTAACCACTGTCAAAGTATACCATGCCAGTACATCCTCACCCATGGAAAGGAAATTAACCAAAAAAAAAACCACAGATGTCATAATTAGGTCAAAAAAGCAATGTACTGTCACAGCTAGCTTGAAAGAATCAAGCCAGGCCCTCTACTGCAACATGCGTGTCTTCTCCCTCCCCTTCAAAAGTAATAGATTTCCAGCACAACATGACGACTGTTTCTTTGCAGTTCTACAAACTAATATGTCTTTAGAATCCAAGCAGCAGACATCACTATTAAACTCAGAGACTACCTATTGGAGAAAATTACCGGCCAAATAAGATATGATGGCCGGTAAACCCAGCAAGCCACTTAACCCTCCATAGCCCATGTTCTCTGTGTGCTGTGCTTTCCTGTCTAATCAATGTGTTTATACCTCAAAAATTTCCTGTCATGATTTGACAATTTCCAATCTGTAATCAAACCGCTGCTGATCGCTGGAAGTAGCGGTATACAAATGTATACTAAATAAATAAATGGCCATAACTGGCATTTGGCTACCTAGATAAGGGGACCCGTATAGTGTGTTTTGATACATGAAATTCATCCAGCGAACACCTTCTACAACTCTAATTTTACCTCATTCAAATATGGTGCATACCACCATACAGAAGACTACTTGTGTGTGCCATCGAGTTAATGCTGACTCCTGGCAACCCAGCAGCTCCTAGGTTTTCTTGGGAAGGTATGACCAGAAGTAGATGGCCAGGCCTTACTTTACCTTCCACTGTCTCGGAAGAAACTTGCACAAGGTCACAATGAGTGCCAGTGGCAATTGAGCCCTAGACTCTTGGCCACCAGATCACCGCTCTAACTAGAAGGCTACTCCTCCACTCACAAGCAAATCTCTTGTACATTAATACTACTAGTAATCATTTGTATAGCACTACAAGATGTACACAACACTGTACTATAGATGTAAGACAGTCCCTGCTCATCAGAGCTTACAATCTAATCAAGATGTGTGTGGCATACTAATGATAGAATAAGGATTATATGAAAGCAGCACATGCATTCTATATTATAAAATGTTTGCAAATAGGCAAATAAAAATTACAAAAATTCCTATAATGAAAAATCACTTTATAAAAATCTACAGCTATTTTTTCCATGGCACAAAAATAAGTTACTTATTTTCAAAAAGCAATCTACTTTATTACTGTTGTTTTTCCAGTTACTCCGAGGCATGTCAGTGCATCTGTATGTAGTTCAGGTGCTTAACAAGTGAGACAGATACTAAAAGGAATCACCAAAATATCCCCAAGATACACTTGTAAACATTACTCATTTTTTGTCAGACAGTACCGTAGGTAAGTACACATTTGCAATTAATACTCCCATACGGTTTTATCCGTTTTAGTAAAGGCAAAGTTAAGAACTTAGCTCAATCAGCGTTCATAGCTTGTAAATCCATGCACGTTCACAACTTATATCCCAGATTCGGTGATATATTTATCACTGAATCTGGGATATTAATATAGCTAGATTTAACAAGTGAGACAGCCTAAAAATGAGGTATTACTTTAGTGCATTTATATCTGAGATTACTAGTTTAAAATAAAACCACAGAAAACGTTCTGGACAAATTGCACTGAAAAAACCCAATGTAAACTGATGCAACTAGTATATTTATTCTATTGTCTAACTTATGGTCATATTTTAAATAGAATCAAAGATAATGGCGCTAATAACATTCTTTGGCATAAACTCAGTAATTACAAATTTATTGAGAAAGTATTACAAAGCTAACAGGATTTAAACATGAACAAAAACAGTTTCTATGGGAGATGGCAAGAACAACTATGCTAAAGCATGTGGCTAGGAAGGAATATACCCAAGCAGCCCTAGGGAACACTTCTGGAAAAATACCATTTGTATTCTACCCTTCCCAACTCTGCTCCTAGCAAGCTGCTTTCTCCTCTCTCTCTCTTTTTCAGGCACTCAGAACACAATTCATAGGAACAGCTTTACACGTTACCATTACGTTTTAACTTCTGCCAAAACTCCTAGCTGAAAGAGAACAAATCATTTAAATGCGTTTTTTCACAAGGTCTGTGAAAGCACTGAAAAGAAGCAACCTGGAATCCCTGTGCAGTACTACACCAAGTTTCCTTCTGACACTGTTCCAACGTAATACTTCCATTGCTTGGAATAGTACAGGGAGCAGGGAGAACGGCAAGACTTTAACTCAAAATGGCATCTAAAGGCTCCCAATATAAAATAAAGTCCTGATTCAGTGATAGCTCTTTGCAGAATCTCTAAATTAAATGCATCAAAGTTATGTGATGAATATACATACACAAAACACAATTTTACATCATGCAAAAAAAATATTCAATGCGCTATATTCCTTTGCTTTCTGACATACTCAGCTTCCAAATACGTTGCCGTGAAAACCTTTCAGTATCAAGGACTCAGAATCCAGCATGGGCACACAAATTGGGCAAAGCTCAGCAACTACTGCTTCTACCTATCACATCTAAGATATACCCACTGCTAACAGAACATCCAAAGAGTCAAAATTCTGGGGCTTCCTATCACTGCTGCCAACAAAGTCAAAAGGGGCTAGGTCATTCGGTGGAAACTTGCCATTTACCATCACCTCAGCTCTCAAGATTCCTAACTGAGAAACACAGCAAGAAAATGAAATGTATGCAAGCTTCTCCAAGAAAACAAAAGGAGGAGAAGGGTGGGGACTCTTGTCATTTGCAGTAAATTAAAAAAAAAACAAAACACAAATCTGTTTTAATGTGTGCTTTAGGTAAGAGACTTTTATTCAAGTCGAAGTTTCTCTATTTTAACAAAGGTAAATTTTTTTCATCAGCTTTTTTTTTTCCTTCAAGGCACAGCAAGAAGTGAATTGCCAAAGTACAGAGAGCGATTTCAGCTGTAGGAAAAGCAAGCCTGAAAAGGTTGCTTGAGACCGCAGTGTGGGGGATGAGAGCAAAGCGTGCAAGTGGGACTGTGTGGGCGGGTAGCTATGTGGGAGAGCAGTCTGCGTAGGTGTTGGTTCGTGTTGTTCAGGGGGAATGTCTGAAACAAACGTACAGTTTTTTTTCAAACGAAAGGGAAAGAAAGTGGGGGGGGGGGTAAGGTGGTCGCTGTGAAATAAGAATATGAAGAATGAGATTCTGAAGAACAAAATGGAGAATAGTTTTTTCGGGGGGATAATTTGTCTGATAGGATTCTGTAAGATGTTAAAAGAATCATGGCAAACATCTTGATCAAAACAGATGGCTTAAAAATACAGCTGGTCATTTTAAGCCTTCTATCAACAAGCAGCAAACCGTTTAGTGTATCAAATATAGTACATTTGCTCCTGCAATGAAAATTAATGAAGGTAAACTGATACAGTTTCAACATACATACGCCATTAAAACTTGACATCAACTTCCGTACATTCTGCATATTTATAACTATACACAGGGTAGATACACTCTGTATACACATACGCTATGTTCACAAATAGAACCTGAAAGACACAGGGAAACTAATGAGCCTCAGGGAGGGTAACCAACTAGAGATCATATGCAGTGCTAAAAGCGAGTCTTTCATTAGAAGACACTATATATTCTCCCAGTGAAGATTCCCCCTTTATATCTAGAGAAAGATTCTCTCTGTATATATCCCATCTGATTGTTTAATCTTTGTGTCTCTATACATAGCTTTTTAAATATTCCCTTTTCCACCCACCCCCCTTTAAAATATTTCTGAACACAAATGTGAAAACATGCCAAATACAACTCTCCGTCCCCTCCCCACAACCACACACACATAGGATCAAGCCAAGGGTTTCTGGTGCCCTAGATAAGCCTTCATCTGTGTGACCCACCCCGCCCCAGAGCAGCTCAAGGCTGTTTCCCTTCATGCCCAGCATTTTCCCTTTCCTTCTCCCCCATGGTATCCAGCATCTCACCCCGTATCTACTACTGTTACTACACCGAACCACCAAGTACGCCCAGACTTGTAGTTCTAAACCAGTCAGCATGGCTGAGGTTAGACCTTGAGAATCTACATATGCTGAAGACCTGTCGCATCCCACCCCTTCCATTTCAGAGGGGAGTGACATTGCGGGCCTCATGCCAACTGCCCTGACTCTTTAGTGCAGCATCTGCCACCCAGGAGCTGCCCCCAAACTGTGCCACTCTAAGCAGATGCCTAATCTGCCTAGTGGTCAGATCAGTCTTCTCCCAACCCCTCCCCCCCCCATAAAAGCAGCAAAGATTGCCTCCCATCTCAGTTTCTGACTTAGACCTAGGTGGTACAAATGTACGTTTTTCTTCTTTTGGGTTTGCATGCAAAGGAATGTTTCCCAATCAACAAACTACAAATTAAGCCTGAGAAGAAATCCAGGGATGACATCACCCATCTTTGTGGCTGATTATATCCTGCTTGTCCATGGAGAAGTGCACACTTTCACGAAAGCGTGTGTTCTTTTGTGAGGGTGCACACTATTTAGCAATTGGACATACTACTAAAAAAAAAAAAAAAAAAAAAAAAAAAAAAACACATGAAGATGGAAAACCAACAAACAAAATGAGAAAAAATTTTGTCATGCACATCCCTAGATTTTATTTTCACCAATTCTGTTTTAACAAAAATTCCCTTAAACTTAAAACTAGCTGGCTGCTGCTGGATGAGACTTTAAAACTGGGCTCTCCTCTACATTGACCCCTTTATGCTTAAGGCTGCTGTGCTACTACATCCTTTTACAACTCTGTATGACTCTGAAACTAAGGGTTACATTTTATAAACTTCCAGAACGTGAAACTATTTTACACACATAGGCTTTCAAAAAATTACCCCGGGAGTTACACACGCACTTATGCAACATGGGTGTAGATGTATTATGGGGTAGAGACTGGGTGGAGCACGAGTGGACTCATAATTTGTACAAATTCTAACACACACACATACATGTATACTGTAAACATCATTTACACCTGCTCCCACAACTTATCTAGCCACAATTTCTGCCAGTTGAACCCTAGTATTTTATAAAGACACTGACGCTTATGCATCTTTATAAAACAGGCTAGAAACAGGCACCACCTTGACTTCTCTACCTAAGCAACCCGTTATAAAATCACTCTCCAACAGTGCAACTCTACCTAAAATTTACTTGTACGAGGTGCGACAAAAAAGAAAGGAGACTCTGGCAGCCACGCCCATGACTCAATGTCAATTGGCTAACCGCTTATGTCACTGTGTTGTGCAATATCTTAACACTACTATTCTGCTATAATATTTTTCATCTCTCATGCTGTTTTGCTTTTTCAGGTTTTTTTGTAGCACAGTGCTCCATCGCTTTGTTACGCAACTGGAGGTGGCAGAAATATGGTGCAAAGAATCAACTTGAAATTTCTGGTTAAGTTGGAGAAGGGCCAAATGAGTCTCCAACTTCTCTAAAAGGCTTATGGAGAAGATGCAATGCCAAGGCCACAAGTCTTCGAGTGGCACAAATACTTCGAGACTGGCCGTGAGGAGGTGGAGGATGACCCCCAAGTCAGGACGGCCTTCCTCAACAAAGTGAACCATCTGGTGTGGAGTGATCCGATTGACAGTGCAGATGATAGCTGAGGAGCTCAGCCTGAACAGGGAGTCAGTGCGGACCATCTTGGTGCAGGAACTGGGGATGCAGAAGGTGTGCGCCAAGATGGTGCCCAACCTTTTTTCGGACAACCAGAAGGAGCACCAGGTCAATGTTTGTCGAGACTTACTAGAGAAGATCTAGAGTTTGTTGGCCGAGTCATCACAGGAGATGAGACTTGGGTCTTCTAGTACGACCCTGAAAGAAGAGACAGAACCTGCAGTGGAAGACTCGACTGTCACCAAGACCCAAGGCGGCGCACATGTCCAAATCAAGGATCAAAGTCAAGCTGATCGCATTTCTTTGACCAGAAGGGAGAGGTCTATCATGAGTTTGTGCCTGAGGGTCAGACAGTCAACCAGCACATTTACCAGTAGGTCCTCAATCGCCTCCATGACTGGGTTTGGCACAGCAGGCGGACTCTGTGGAGAGAAGTCGTGGCTGCTCCACCAGAACAACGTGCCTGCACACACTGCACTCAGTGTGAGGCAGTTCTTGGCCAACAAACAGATCACAGCGCTTGACCACCTTCCATATTCCCCAGATCTCGCACCATGCGACTTCTGGCTCTTTCCCAGGCTGAAGACTGTGCCCAAAGGAACTCATTAAGCCTCTGTAGAAGAAATCATGGCCACTGTGATGAGGGAGCTGAGGGACCTCAAGGAAGAGGACTTTACCGAGTGCTTCTGTACATGGCAGAAGCGAATGCAGAAGTGCATTAACTCGGGGGGGGGGAGGGGGGATTACTTTGAAGGGGACAATGCGTAATTTCTCTGTAGATTTTGTAATAAAACATTTATGGGACAGTCTCGTTTCTTTTTTGTCACTCCGCGTATGTTCAGACCTTAGCTTGTTTTGCACTGACCTGATGAAAGGAGACTTAACTCTTAAAAAACACTCACAAATATATAGATAACTAAATAAAATAGTGACACTTGCAAATTACTGACATATCTGCACTCTGACAAAAAGAGAAAACATGCTGAGCTTAGCTCATGGAATTCTTTCCTACTCTTGTGTATGTGTGTTTATCTGTGTCTTTGACCTGAAGGGGAAAAGCATGTTAAAAGATTTTATAGTGTAAAAGGAAGTATTTCTCTTACATTGTAAGAGCAATTTTTTGGAACTACCCACACTGGTGTAGAATCTGTAGATTCATTTCCTTACAGGCTTTGCACAGATTTCCAAAGAGAACATAGGTGTATGTTTTCCTTTGAAATCTGCTTTGTGGATCCAAAATGGCAGCTTGGGAGGCTGCTACATCTGAATTCTCTTCTGACCTGCCCTAATCTTGGCTTTGGCAGCTGCTTCTTTTTGTTTTCCAACAGAACATTGTAAAGAAATTATACAAAAAGGATGAGAAATGTCTGTCCAAGGGCAATAACACTGAAAAAAAACTTAAGAATGGGACCAAATTTGGTATGGGAAAAAAGCCATAGCAAAGAAACAAAGTTATAAAATGCAACATATCAGACTGGGGCTTCTAGAGAAATAAAATCTTCCCCATAAAAGGGTCCATGCATGTCTATCAGATTGAGTTCCAGTGTGTAAGATTTCTTTAGGTTCCAAGAATATAACCTGTCTCCTTTTAGTAGAAAGGAAACAAGGCGTCCAGGGAACCCATTCAGAACTTTCTCCAACCAGACACTTGAGTTCCAAGACTCCTTAAGATTTAAGATGGTATGGAGTCATCCCATTTTTTGTGACTAGAAAACCATTGGAGAAAAATCTGCACCTTCCTTCCCCTGGTGGGAAAGGTTCAATTGCATTGGTCTCCAAGAGAGAGGAGAGCTCCCTGATAAGTATTTCCTAATGCTGAGAGTTGGTACATGCCAAACAGATGTAGTATGTAACTGTAGCAAATCTGTAGAATCCAGTGGTCTGAGGTTATAATAAGCCAATGGTTTACACAAAACCATAGCCTTCCTCCTATTGCAATACTGCATGGAACAGAATGAAAGATGTTTTGTTCTCCTGGAACCAGTCAAAACCCTATCCCAGGTTCTGGTTGAGAAGCAGGTTAGGATTTCTAGGCCATGTGCTGTCTGTAATGAAAGCAGGGTCTCTGCTTGCGTTTTATGGGACTGAAGGGCTGGAGGATATCTTCACCTTTGAGAGAGGCAACGTGTCTCCAAATCTCCACTCAAACCTAGAGAGAGGGGGGATCCGACATAGTCTCTAGTATCTGCAGTACTCCTTTATGAGAGCACCTGCCTCTAACCTCATCTTCAAAGAGAGTCTCTCTCCTCAGCATGGCACATCAACAAGCTTTTTCTGCATGTCTGAAGCTTACAACTACAAAGGCCCGCTAGCAGAAGCTCTCAAAGTCATTTCAGAAGCATAGTAAAGCACAGTTACTTACCTGTAACAGGTGATCTCTGGGAACATGAGGAATAAGTCTTCACATATGGGTATCGTCGGTACCGACGGAGCCTGCGCAGGAACGCTCCCCAGCGTCCAGTAAGAAAGCTTTTGGGAGCATCCCACAGCGTCTGCGCGCTGCCTTCCCGCCTTTCCCAACCGCCTCTCTCCAGTTCGAGTTTTAAAGCTGAGACAAAGAGAGAGAGAGGAAAGGAAAGATAGATAGAGAGATACAACTCCTAGGGAGAGGGTCCATTGCTCTGCTGTGATTTGCTCCCATCTGCGAGCAAAGTAAGCCAACCTTCCTGGAATGGTGAGGGGCTCTGGTTCTTCCAGAGCTAGAAAGGCTAAGTTCTCTAGTTGCAAGTCAAAGGCCCTGAGGAGGCTGAGGCTGCTGGGCCGTGGGAGGCCTGGCAGCCTTTGACTTGGCCTGTTTAGGTGGTTGCTGACGCTCTGCAGCAAAACGACCTGCAGAAGATGCCTGCTGACCATAAGCAGGAAAATATCTTCCCTTTTTAGAAAAAGGTGTCTTTTTGAACAATCTTTTCTTGACAGGAGCAGAGGTAGACTTTGAAAGTCGATCCAAAGCAGAGTTCTCAGCATCCATCTGAGTGGCCTTTGCTTGCCAATCCCTGCCAAAAAGGTTTTCACCTGTACAAGGAAGATTTTCCAGTTCATCTTGGACCCAGAGTTCCAAATCAGAGGCTTGTAATCAAGCAATTCTGCGTGCACCTATGGCAGTAGCCGAGGCTCTGCTTACACACTCAAAAGAATCAAAGGCTGCACGGTTGGAAAATTTGGAAACATCTTGGGCATGTTTAAGCCAAGTGAGAAATTCCTGCCTTTTATCTTCTGAAATAAAAGGGGCTAAAGTCTGCAGATCTGTGACTTTTTAGAAACATCCCCATATAGCGACTATAGGAGTTGATTCTGGCAGCAAGCATATTAGCTTGAATGACCCTTCGGCCAAAAGCATCAAGGGTCCTGCATTCACGTCCTGGAGGATTAGATGAGTGTCTCTTTGCACTCGTTATTTTCCTCATGGCAGACTCTACCACAATAGAGTGGTGAGGAAGCTGAGACTTATGAAAGCCAGGACAAGGAGGGACACGGTACATGGTGTCTAACCTACGAGAATGAGGAGAGGTGGTAAGAGGAGTCTCCCACATGCTCAACATGAGATCATAAAGAATCTCATGAATAGGTAAGGTAGCTGCTTCTTTAGGAGCCTTAGGATATTGCAAAATATCTAATTGCATGGCTCTAGGCTCTGACTCAGGGGCCACTGTAATGGAGAGGCCCCTAGCCACTTCCCTAATGAAGTCTTGAAAAGACAAGTCTTCTGGAGAAGACATTCTTCGTTTTGGAGAAGCAGACTCCTGAGGAAGAAGTACTGGTGCCTCGACAGAAGCCTCCGACTCAGTCTTTGGAGGAATCGAAGTATCGCCTGTCGGATGCTCCTGTAAAGCCCGATACGCGTACCGAGAGGGATCGACATCGGGAGTAAGCGGTACCGGTTCGGTACCGATGGGCATCATAGGATAGGGTACCGTTGCAGTCGACACCGAAGCCGATGTCGATGCAATCGGTACCGGCACCGGGAACGATGCCGGTGCTGGAGTCAGTACCGGCAACGGAGATTGTTGCGGTACCGGAGGCGTTGAAGCCTGCATAAATGCCGTTAGGGTGCGCTGTATGGACAGAATCTTCTGATCCTTCGACGCCACCAGTCTGGATGTCGGTACCAGTTGGAGAGCACCGGTACCCCAGAACACGGCAACAGGTGATCGGTCGAGGCCGAGCCATCGATGTCAACCTGTGACCCCATAGATAATGCTTTGGAAGCCAGAACTTGCCGCCGGGGTAATTTTGCCGGTGCGGATTCCTCGAGGACAAGCCCGGAGGCATCTCGATGCTTAGAGGGAGATTTGCCCTTCGAGGACCGGCTGGATTTATGTTTGGTTACCTGAGATCCATGGGAGGAAGAAGCAGCCCTGGAAGACGTCGATGCCACCAAGGCTGCATCAGAGGGAAACAGGGTACTGAGCTTGGCTGCTCGGTTCTGCCGACCTCTTTTAGACATCATGGTACAGGACACACAATCCGTGATGGAATGGTCAGGACCCAAACATTTTAGACACCAATCATGGGTGTCGGTGACAGAAATAGTACCGCCACATTTCGTGCACTTTTTGAACCCGGAAGCGGACTTCTCCATAAGAAGAAAAATGTTCAGGCCTAAGGCCCAAACTGAAAATGCACAGTTGAAGAAAGAAAAGTTGTTGTTTTTTTTATTTTAAGAAAGAAAAGACCAGCGGGACCGGTCTGACGTCGAAGAAGGCAGACGCGACACAGAAAAATAAAGAAAAAAATAAAGAACCTCTTCTGCGGTGACAGGAACACGACCTGCTGGCTCCATGGAAAAGAAGAACTGGAGAGAGGCGGTTGGGAAAGGCAGCGCGCAGGCGCTGTGGGATGCTCCCAAAAGCTTTCTTACTGGACGCTGGGGAGCGTTCCCACGCAGACTCCGTCGGTACCGACGATACCCATATGTGAAGACTCATTCCTGCTTGTTCCTGGAGATCATAATATATGATGGTAGATAAAGATCAGTATGGTCCATTGAGTCTGCCCAGTAAAGTGGCTAGAGTGGTTGTACCTGCCGCTTAGTGCAAATCCATCCTCCCCCCTTTATGCCTGTGTTTAGGGTTCTTCCTACCACTCCATGCAGGTCAGTCCCCCTCTATTTACTGAAGTATAAAAATATTTAAGTTTGCTTTGAAGTCATCCTCTTGCTATAAGGGGATCCAGTGTCTGTCCCATGCCATTCTGAATTCCGTCACTGTATTTGCCCCCAACACCTCCATCAGGAGGGCATTCCAAGCTTCCACCACACCCTTTGAGTAAAGCATAGTTACTCACCTGTAACAGGTGATCTCCGGGAACAGCAGGAATTTAGTCTTCACATATGGGTATCGTCAGTACTGATGGAGCCTGCATGGGAACGCTCCCCGGCGTCCAATAGGAAAGCTTTAGGGAGCATACCACAGCGCCTGTGTGCTGCCTTCCCGCCTTTCCCAACTGTCCCTCTCCAGTTGAGTTTAAAGCTGAGACAAAAGAGAGGGAAAGAGATAAAAAGAGAGAGAGAGGGAGAGAGATACAACTCCTAGGGGAGGTGGGTGGGTTGTGAAGACTAAATCCCTGCTGTTCCCGGAGATCACCTGTTACATGTGAGTAACTATGCTATCTCTAGGAACAAGCAGGAATGTAGTCTTCACATATGGGGACTCCCTAGCTGCAGATGCCAGGGAGATGGCCTCAAAAGGTTGTGTGCCCTTGTGAAAGGGTTCCACTTCCCCCCATGGATCTCTGGCATCCTACCAGGGATGGTGGGTAGGAGTTGATTAAGTGTGGAACAGGTGTTGAAGAACAGCCTGACAAAACAAGACATCCCGGCGGGAGTCCTTGTCTAAGCAGTAATGGGCTGTGAAGGTATGAACCGAAGCCCAAGTAGCTGCTCGACAGATGTCGTCAATAGACACAGAATGAAGATGAGCCATAGAGACTGCCATGGCTCTCACACTGTGAGCTGTGACATGGCCTTCAAGAGGAAGGTTTTTACTCTCATAGGCAAAAGATATACACATTGCAATCCAGATGGACAGTGTTCTTTTGGAGACTGGAAGTCCCAAATGACTAGGATCAAAAGCAACAAAGAGTTGAGAGGACTTTCTAA
This sequence comes from Ichthyophis bannanicus, assembly GCA_033557465.1. Lineage (NCBI taxonomy): Eukaryota > Metazoa > Chordata > Amphibia > Gymnophiona > Ichthyophiidae > Ichthyophis > Ichthyophis bannanicus. Next base: position 33,500,387 of record CM066047.1, on the reverse strand, counting down.
AAGGCCAAAGCTCTTTTACAGTCCAAAATATGAAGATTCCTTTGTACATTTGAGGCATGAGGCCTTGGAAAGAATACAGGAAGGTAAACCGCTTGGTTTAAATGAAAAAGCGACGCCACCTTTGGCATAAAGTGTGGATGAGTCCTAAGGACTACCTTATCATGATGGAACCTTGTATAAGGAGGATCAGCCACCAACGCTAGCAATTCACTGATGCGACGTGCTGATGTGATTGCAATAGGAAAGATGACTTTCCAGGAAAGGAATTTCAAAGAGGTAGTGGCTAATGATTCAAAGAGCGGTTTCATGAGCTGCCCAAGAACCAGATTTAAGTCCCATGCCACCGGTGGTGGCTTAATGGGAGGCTTAGTCAAAAGAAGGCCTCTCATAAATCTCGCTATGAGAGGATGAGAAGAAATAGGTTTGACCATTTATAGGCTTGAAAGAAGCCGCAATAGCACTCAAATGGACTCTTACTGAATTGGTCTTAAGCCCTGTATTTGATAAATGAAGGAGATACTCCAGTAATGATTCCAGAGGTAAACCTTTTCAACTTAAATGCATAAGAGCGTCTTGTAGAAGGCTTCCTCGAAGCATAAAGGATATCCTTTACCTGCTGGGAAAGGATAAGACCGTGAAGTTCTAGGCTTTCAGCAACCAGGCCCTGAGATGCAGAGACTGGGGACTGGGATGCCACAGCATCCCGTCCTCTTGAGAAAGGAGATCTGGAGCAAATCCCAACTCCAGAGGTGGAGCTTGAGAGAGATGTAGGAGCAGAGGGTACCACATTTGCCATGGCCAACGTGGAGCTATGAGGATCATATGACCTCTGTCTCTCTGAAGCTTGAACAGGGTTTTGGGAATTAGGGGAATGGGTGGAAAGGCATACAGGAAGTCCTGACCTCAATGGAGGAGGAAAGCATCCCTGGCCTGACAACCCTGAGCCGGAATTCTGGAACAAAACCGGGGAAGTCTGGCATTCAGCAGACTTGCAAAGAGGTCTATGTCCAGGGTTCCCCAAATTTGAAAAACTTTTGGCCACCTGGTCTGCATGGAGAGATCATTCGTGTGGAAGCAAAACTCGACTGAGTCTGTCTGCCCAAGAGTTTTGAATGCCTGGAAGATACACCGCAAGGAGATGAATCTGATGCTCTCTGGCGAGAGCCCATAGTCGCAAAGCTTCGCTGCAGAGCGACAGAGCCTGTTCCGCCCTGCTTGTTCACATAGAACATGGCTACTTGATTGTCCGTTTGAACTAGGACTGTCTTGTAACTGAGCTGGGTGAGGAATACTCGAAGAGCAAGGAAGATTGCTCTGAGTTCCAGGAGACTGATATGGAGATAGGCCTCCCGTGGAGTCCAGGTACCCTAGGTAGAGAGGCCTTGCAGGTGGGCTCCCCAACCCACATATGAAGCATCTGTTAGAGTGGCTTGGGGTGGGGGTTGCTGAAAAGGAGACCCCACCAAAAGGTTTTGGGGTGACTGCCACCATTGGAGGGACAAAAATAAGGCGATCTGAGTTTGCTATTTTGTCTGACAGGCAACCTGACGCCTGAGTCCACTGAGTGGATAAAGTCCACTTGGCTGCCCTCATATGGAGGCGAGCATAAGGAACCACATGCACGGTGGATGCCATGTGGCCTAGCAAATGTAACATTTCCCGAGCAGTGAGGTGAGGTTTTAGCACTGCTTCGGAAGCTAACTGCACAATGCGAAGGCAGCGGGGCTGCGGAAGGAAAGCCCTTGTCTGTCTGGTATCCAGCAGAGCTCCTATAAACCCTAGGGATTGAGTGGGAGCAAGGTTGGACTTTGGGAAGTTTATGACAAGCCCCAAATACTGAAGGATGCGCATTGTGCGAGAGAGAGAAACCCTGGCCTCTGGCTCTGAAGGGGCTCGAATAAGCCAGTCTAAGTAAGGGAAGACGAATATTCCCAGGGTGCGGAGAAATGCTGCCACCACAGCCATGCATTTTGTGAACACCCTTGGTGCAGAGGCCAGGCCAAAAGGAAGAACCCTGTATTGCTAGTGCTTCCCTTGAAATAGAAAGCGAAGGAACTTTCGGTGAGTTGGATGGATGAGAACATGAGTGTACGCATTCTTGAGATCTAGAGAAAGCCAATCCTTACTCTGAAGGTATGGCAGCAGAGTTCCTAGAGAAATCGTTTTGAACTTCTCTTTGAACCGGAATTTGTTCCATTCTCTGAGATCTAAAATGGGTCTGTGCGATCCTGCTTTCTTTGGAATAAGGAAATAGGGGGAGTAAAACCCTGCACCCCGTTGTTGAATGGGTACCTCTTCTATTGCCCCTTGAGCAAGGAGCACAGTGACCTCTTGACCCAACCGGTCGTTGAGAGAGGTCTGAGAATTGAACTCTTACCATTGTAGGAGGGGACATGCTGAGGAAATGAAGCTTGTACCCCTCTCTTACAATAGACAGAGTCCAATTTTCTGCTGTTATCTGACCCCATCTGGGGGCAAAATGACATAACCTTCCTGGGATGGTGGAGGGTTCTGGGCCGTTTAGGGCCAGGAAGACAAAGTTCTCTAGATAGGAGTCAAAGCCCATGTGGAGGCTGAGTCTGCTGAGCCGGTTGAGGCTTAGCTGGTTTTGGCTTCCTTTGCCTAGGTTGTTGCTGCTGTCCCTTTTGGGCAGACTGACCTAAATGATGTCCCTGCTGGGTATAGGAGGGAGAAAACTTTCTTCTTGCTGAAGAATGGTTTCTTAGAGAATCTTTTCCTCACAGGATCAGCTGTAGATTTAGACAATCTATCCAAAGTGATATTGTCAGCATTTACCTCATTAGCTTTTTCCTACCAATTCTTGCCAAAGAGATTCTCTCCTGTGCAAGGAATATTCCCTAGTTTATCCTGTACCCAAATTTCCAAGTCAGATGCCTGGAGCCAGGCAATCCTACGTGCACCTATGGCAATGGCAGAGGTTCTGCTTATGCATTCAAAGCAGTCAAAGGCTGCACGATTCACAAACTTGGAAACATCCTGAGCATGTTTGATAAGAGCGCGATAATCTTGCCTTTTATCATCAGGAAGGAGAGGGCTCATAAGCTCTAAATCTCCTGTGACCTTTTTAAGGAACATTCCCATATAGAAGATATAGGAACTGATCCTAGCAGAAAGCATGGAAGCCTGGATGGATCGATGTCCAAAGGCGTCAAGAGTCCTACACTCACGTCCTGGAGGATGAGATGCATGCCTTTTTGCGCTCTTTATCCTTCTCATGGCTGATTCCACCACCATGGAATGGTGTGGTAATTGAGTCTTCTGAAACCCAGGACAAGGAGGAATTCGATACATGGTGTCGAGTCTTCGAGAGTGAGGAGATGTGGTTAGAGTGTTTTCCACATCCTTAACATAAGATCATGAAAGATCTCATGAATAGGTAAGGTAGCTGCCTCCTTGGGAGCTTTAGGGCTTTGTAGGATTTCTAATTCCTTTGCCCTAGGCTCTTTTTCAGGAGCCACTGTGATGGAAAGACCTTGGGCCACATCTCAGATAAAATCCTGAAAGGACATATCCCTCTGGTGGAGACATCCTATGCTGAGGAGAAGAGGACTCCTCAGGAAGAAGTACTCTGGTATCGGCAGAACTTTCAGAGTCTTCAGACTCATCCGAGGATTCAAAGTATCTCCGATCCGGGTGATTGTGCAAGGCACGGTACCGGTACTGATCGAAGTCAGCATCGGAGTGGTCTGGTACCGACTTGTCGATGCCGGATAGAGACTCATGACTCGGTCCCGGTAGAATATCTGCCGATGCCGATGCAGTCGGTGCCGGAGTCAGTGCCAGTATCGGCTGAATTGTCTGAAGCGGTTTCAGGGGCATCGAGGCTGTGAGAAGAGCCACCACACTGCGTTCAATAGCGAAGAATCTCTGGTCTATCGATGCTGCCAATGCTTGGGTATCGGTGCCGGATAAAGCGGCTGGCACCCCAGAGCATGGCACCAGTAGTTCTGCAGAGGTTGAAGCCTCGAGAATATCCTGGAGCCCCGTTAGTGCTTTGGAAGCCGAAGCCTCCTGCCGGGGCAATTTTGCTGGTGAAAGTCCCTCAAGGGCAACGCCAGAGGCATCTCGATGTTTATTTATTTTATTTATTTAACAAATTTTTTTATATACCGCAACCTTCCGAGGATCAGGTGCGGTTTACATATAACAGTTAAGGAAACAGAGGTATTTCTGTTTTTACATTGAACGATAACATGAACTATGTGCAATTAACATTTGAACTTTTAACCTTTAAACTTTTTGGAACTATGTACAATTAACTATATACAGATATAAAAGGAGAAGTTCAACAGTATAAGCATAATAGGCAATATTGAGGTCAAAATGTCTTTAGTCCTTGCGGTGCTGATCTACTTGTGTTGTATAGTTTATCCCTTTTCATATTGGAGTTGAGAGTTAGTTAATGTGCCGTAATAGAAGGTAAAAAGGTGAGTTTTTAAATTTTTGCGTAAATCTTTAAAGTCAGTTAATGCTCTGAGTTCATCAGGTAGCGAGTTCCAGAGCGTGGGGGCTGCATGGGAGAAAGCCTTTTTATTTGTTGTTTTTTTGGATTTTGTGAATTCTTTAGGCATTTTTAGTTTGTTGGCATTGCCTCTTCTATGTGCACTATGGGGTGTGTCTTTTATAATTAGTTTATTTAAGGTTTCTGGGGCAGTGCTGTTTAGTGCTCTAAAAGTGGTTATTATTAATTTATAGTTTATTCTGCATTGGATGGGTAGCCAGTGTAGTTTGGCTAGGTAGGGTGATATGTGCTCGAAAGGGTGGACCTTCATTATAGTTCTGGCAGCAGCATTTTGAGCCAGTTGGAGTCTTCTGATGTTATGGTTTGATGTGCCTAGTAGAGAGAGGTTGGCGAAGTCAAAATGAGGGGTGATTATGGCTTGAATAATTCTTAGGAAATCTTGCAGGTGGACTAGTGGGCGTAGTTTTAAAATTTTGAGTTTAAAGTAAATTTTCTTTGTTGTGTTTCTTATATGTGTGTTCATACTAAATTGAGTGTCTAGTAACACCCCTAAGTATTTTATTTCACTTTTTATGTGGATGTCATGATTCTGAAGTGTAATGTGGGTGGGGGGAGTAAAGGATTTGTTCTTTGTTACAATTAGTATGTCGGTTTTGGAATGGTTAATGACGAGATTGTGGTCTTCTAACCAAGTTGCCAATTCGTTGAAGCAGTCCGTTAAGAGTTGGAGGGGAATCGTAGGGATTGTGAATGGAACGTACAGCATAATGTCGTCCGCGTATATGTGATAATGGATTTTGAATTTTTTAAAGATATTACATATTGGTTGTATATATATGTTGAACAGTAGAGCAGATAGTGCAGAGCCTTGGGGGAGTCCTATTTCCTGTTTGTATGTGTTGGAGGTTTGATTGTTGATCCTGACAGTTTGGGATCTGTTGGAAAGATATGATGTAAACCATTTAAGGACTGTTGAGTTGGCACCGATTTGTGTGAGCCTATTGAGCATTAGTGTATGGTGAACACTGTCAAAAGCCACAGATATGTCTAGAAAAAGAAGTAGGAATGCATTTTTAGGGCTGTCTATTCCTCTTACTAGTGTGTCTAGGAGGACTGTTAAAAGAGTGTCTACTCCATGACCAGGACGGAAGCCATATTGTTGGTCGTCAAGGGGAGCTGATATGTCGATGTAATCTTGTGTTTGAGTTTGAACTACTTTTTCTATGAGTTTAGCCATGAATGGTATTACTGGAGATGGGTCTATAAGATTTCGGTGAGGTTTTGTCCAATGTATTGTTTTTTAGTATGGGTCTAATTTGCGCATGCTTTAGAATAGGCGGGAGATAGCCTTGTTTTAGTGATAGATTAATTAGTGGTATTATGAAAGGGGATAAAGTTGGAAGGGTGTTCTTTATCCAATTTACTGGGCAGGGATCAAGGTGAGAAGTAGTGGTATTTAAGTGCATCATAATATTCTTAAGGGTCTCTTTTGTTATGGGGTAGAAATTGTTCCAAGAATCTAATGGGGGTTGATTTGATATGGATTGTGGAATTGATAAGATATTTATTTTTGATTTGTTTATGTAGTAATTTGCTAAGGTTTGGGGAGATATGTCGTTAGCTTCATGACTTGAGTTGAATGTGTTTTTGGTTAGTTTTTGGACAATGGAGAAAAGTTCTCTAGGTCTGTTGATAGATTTATTTAGAATAGAGGAGTTGAAGTTTTTCTTAGCGCTGTCTGTGGCCTCTCTGTAGTTTTTGAGATAAGTACAATAGAGTTCGTTATGTGAAGTAGCTTTAGTTTTGCGCCACTTTAGTTCTATTTTCCTAAGTGTTCTTTTCATAGCTTTTAAAGTGTTGTTAAACCATGGGGCATTATCAGTTCTGTGACGGGTGGTCTTCTTGTTTGATTGTTTATTTGCTGCTGCTTTTGATATTGTATTATGCCAAATTGTAATGGCCTCATCAAGGTTGGTAGGTGATGAGGAGAGGTAAGGGGTAGTTAGGTCTAGGAATTCTTCTGCGTTGAATTTTTTAAATCTAGGGGGTAGGGGTTCTTGCTGGTTATGTTTGTTATTTGAGTCCATGGGTTTAATAGTAAAATTGATCAGGTAGTGGTCTGACCATGGAATCGGTGTACACTTTAGGGATTCTGGTTTAGAAGGAGATCTACCCTTTGAGGACCGGCTAGATTTATGTTTAGTTACCTGAGATCCATGGGAGGAAGACAAAGCCCTGGAAGACGTTGATGCCACGGGGGCTGCATCAGAAGGAAAAAGGGTGCTAAGTTTAGCAGTTCGGTTTTGCCGGCCCCTTTTCGACATCATCCCACAGGCAACACACTCTGAAATAGAGTTTTGAAGGAAAATGTTGGGCCTAGTGCCCAAAATGGCGCGTGGCAACTGAGGACAAAAAAGAACTTTTTTTTTTTTTTGAGAAAAAAAGAAAGAACCAATGGCGGTACCGGTGTAGTGTCGAGGAAAGGCAGACGCAACCACAAAAAAGAATAAGGAGGGAATTTCTTCTGCGGTGACAGGATATGCGACCTGTCGGCTCCGCGGAAAACGAAGAACTGGAGAGGGACAGTTGGGAAAGGTGGGAAGGCAGAACGCAGGCGCTGTGGGAGGCTCCCAAAAGCTTTCCTATTGGATGCTGGGGAGCGTTCCCGTGCAGGATCCATCGGTACCGATGATACCCATATGTGAAGACTACATTCCTGCTTGTTCCTGGTGATTAAGGTAGTCTGCTCTTTTTTCCTCCAAAACACAAGGACTAAGGAGCTCTAAGTCTTTTGTAACTTCTTCCAGGAACATTCCCATATAAAGAATGTAGGAACTGATCCTGGCTCTCAGCATGGAGGATTGAAAGAATTGACGGCCAAAGGCATCGAGAGTCCTGGATTCACGGCCTGGAATATTAGAAGAATGTGTTTTAGCACTCTTGATCCTTCGCATGGTCGATTCCACTACCACTGAATGGTGTGGTAATTGAATTTTTTGAAAACCAGGACAACTTGGCACTCAGTACATAGCGTTAAGGCGTCGGGAATGTCAAGATATTGTTAAAGAAGTTTCCCCACATTCTCAACATTAGATCATGTAAGATCTTGTGAATGGGAAGCATAGCTGCTTCCTTGGGAGCCATAGGGTATTGTATTATTCTTAATTCTTCTGCCCTAGGTTCCTTTTCTAGAATCACAGTGATTGTAAGACCCTTTGCTAAATCACGTAGGAAATCCTAGAAGGACATATCCTCTGGAGGAGACATTCTGTGCTGAGGAGAAGGAACAGAATCTTCTAATAGATTCGCTCTGGTACCGGTAGAATCGTCAGTCATTGGAATCGGAAGACTCAAGCACCGGGTGCTCCTGTAATGCATGTTATCAGTACCGCTCGAAGAAGTTGGTACCGAAATGTCTCAGTTCCTGATCTCCGATACCGGAGATCGTCGTGAGGGGAAGCAGTCCTGTCGAAGCAGGTACTGAACAGTCTGTTGCGGTCTTAGCGGTACCAAAGCTGCTAAGAGAGCCGCTAGACTGCGTTCGATAGCGAGGATTCGGTGATCCATCGCTTCTGCAGATGCCTGGTTGCCGGTACCGGTGGAAGCGGCTACAACCCCAGAACATGGCACCAGTAGTTCCGCAGATGTGGAGGCCTCTGGAACATCCTGGAGCCCCGTTAATGCTTTGGAGCCCTAAGACTCCCGCTGGGGCTGCTTTGCCGGTGAAGTATCCTCAAGGGAAACGCCAGTGGCATCTCGATACTTTGAAGGAGATTTACCCTTCGAGGACTTCAATTTGGTTACCTGAGATCCATGGGAGGAAGATGAAGCCCTGGAAGACGTCGATGCAACTGACATCATGTCGGCGTCAAAAAGGGTACTGAGTTTTGCAGCTCTATTCTGCAGGCCCCTTTTGGTCATCCTCGTGCAGGAGACACACTCCATTGGACAATGTTCAGGACCCAAACATTTTAGACACCAATCATGGGTGTCGGTGAAGGAAATGGTACCGCCACATTTTGAGCATTTTTTGAAACCACTAGCTGGTTTCTCTATGCTTGAAGAAAAATGGGCCTAGTGCCCAAAATGGCGCCTAGCACCAGAAGCAGGGAAAGATCCCTGAAGAAATATAAGTTTTTTAGTTTAGTTTTTTTTTTTTTTTTTTAAGGAAAGAAGAGGAGAACCGGCAGTACCAGTAGGCGTTGAATGAAGGCAGATGCAACCACAAAAAAACAAGAAATAAAGGTAAATTTTCTGCGGTGACAGGGTACCATGTCCTTTCGGCTCCATGGAAAACGAAGAACTGAAGTGAGAGAGGTACAGAGGCGGGAAGGCAGCACGCATGCGCTGTGGGATGCTCCCAAAAGCTTTCCTATTGGATGCTGGGGAGCGTTCCTATGCGGGCTCCATCGGTACTGACGATACCCATATGTGAAGACTACATTCCTGCTTGTTCCTGAAGATTGCATGATCCAAGGCAACATGGTTTTACCAGGGGAAGATCATGCCAAACAAATTTGATTTAGTTCTTTGACTGGGTAAACCAGAGGTCGATCTTCCTCTTGCTCATTGGTGATCTGAGCTCTTCAGACTTATCCTGAGGTAGAGAAGCTGAAAAATCCTCAACCTTGTGCAGTGTTTTGAAAGTACTGGTTCATAAAGAACGGGTAAGGAACTGTGCATAAGTGGAGAAGTAGCCTAGTGGTTAGAGCACTGGCTTGGTATCCAAGACTGGCCTTGGGCAAGTCACTGAGCCCTCCACTGCCTTGGAAGGCCTGGCAATCCACTTCCGGTAACACCTTGCAAAGAAAACCCAGGAGCTGCTGGGTCGCCACGAGTTAGCACTAACTCGAAGGTACATACTGCATTTTTTTTTTCCAGGAAGAGATCATAGCTGCTGAATACTGGGCTTGCTAGAGTTTATCCAGTTAACAGATCCTACTAACCATATAAGCCATTTTGAATATTGGGTCCCTTGAAATCACTCCCAAATATTTGAATGTGCGTTTCTTGGACTTCCCCAAAGTACCATTAACATCTCCGGAGTTTGGGACTGATAAAAATAACTGAAGGCTCTAGCAAAGGCACATATCAAAGTCAGCTCTCCTCCCAAAGTTTAAATGTTATTGTGATCCCTCCATGCAGGTTAACTCAGCTATCATGCAAACCCAAGTCATACTACTGCTATTTATAGGCGTAACCACCACTCCACGCAATTACTCCAGTGACTCCTTTTCTGAGATAGGAAGTTCTTGCTCATTTGTCTTTTCTATATAATCTTTCCTGTCTTCAAAGCTATTTTTTGCTTTTGAAGTATGTTTATAAATGTATTAAACATTTGCTAATTTTACTGTATCATGCCTAGTTCATGCTTTCAACACCCAGTAGTCAATGGAAGGGATGGCCATACTGAGAAGCCTACAATTTAAAGATCTTACTACATTGTGCGAATGAAGGTGTTCTGATGAAGGGAGGCCCCCGGATAGCGAAGTCAGAGAAAAGGGAGGTGCTGCTCAGCGGCCATTATGCACACGGACTTCACCCAGTGGATTGTACAAAAATCAAATGGACTACATCTGTGGAAGTCAACGCTGGAAAAGCTCAATAACAAAGGAAAAACCTGGAGCTGACTGTGTACAGATCATCAACTACTAGCATGCAAACTCAAGCTAAAGCTGAAAAAGAGCAAGCTACTCATGAATGTAGCAAAATATGACCTTGAGAATATACCACCGGAATTTAAAGACTACCTGCAAAATCAATTTGCTACTTTGGATACAAATGACAGAGCACCAGAAGAGTTATGGGATGACATCAAGAAAGTTGTGCTTGAAGAAAGAGAAAAGTCTCTAGAAAAAATGAAAAAGCAAAAAAGGGCCAAAATGGATTACCAAAGAAACTCTGAAAAAAGTGCCCAAAAACACAGAGAAACGAAAGCCAGAGGAGAAAGAGGCAATCACAGAACTCAGATTTCCAACGTGCAGCAAGACAAGAGAAGGAAAAATACAACGACGACACGTGAAAGGAAATTTAATCAGAAACCATTAGAGGAAAAACAAGATTGGCTTGCCTAAAGCTATGAGAGTTAGAGAAAATTCCAGCCTTGAACTGGAATGCTACAAGATGCTCAAGGATCCATGTTGAATGATGCTGAAATCAAGAAAAGGTGAAAAGAATACACAGTCATACCATAAAGATCAAGTGGACCAACAGCCATTTCAACATATACCTTATAATCAGGAACCATTGATAATGAAAGAAGAAATTTAAGCAGCACTGAAAGCATCATCAAATAACAAAGCACTGGGTATTGATGGCATTCCCATTGAAGTATTAGAGCAATATGATGCGGTTGTTGCCATATTTACAAGACTCTGCCAGGAAATTTGGAAGACATCATAGCCAACAGATTGGAAAAGATCTGCGTTTATACCAATACTGAAGAAAGGTGACCCGACTGACAGTGGAAATTATCACACAATTGCTCTGATCCCACATACCAGAAGGATTCTATTCAAGATCACCCAGCAGAGACTAGAATCATACCTGGAATGAGAACTGCCTGATGTGCAATCAGGGTTCAGGAAAGGGTAAGAACAAGAAACATTGCGGATATGAGATTAATCCTTGAAAAGACAAAAGGCTACCAAAAATATATCTATATTTATTATATTTATTTATTAGCTTTTATATACCGCACTATTTAGTATCAGAGCGGTTTACAAAGAACAAGAACAGTCAAGTAACTTTACATAGAACAGGTGTAAAACAAAGGTACAAGCAACTTTACATAGAACAGGAAAAAAATGCAAAACAAAGTAACAGAGGCAGGTAATTATCAACTAAGACAAAGCAGGAATAAAAGGGGGGAAGGGATAAGGAGGGTAGGGGAGGGAACAGGGGGAGGGAATGTAGCAGGGAAGTTGGAAGGCTTTTGACTGTGTAAATCATGAGAAGCATGGGAATACCAGATAGTTCTCTTATACAACCTTTACATTGATCAAGATGCAACAATTCGAACAGAACGAGAAACAGAATGGTTTAAAATCAACCAAGATGTACGACAAGGCTGTATACTTTCCTCCTACCTGTTTAATTTATAGGCAGAACAAATCAGAGAATCTGGACAGTATGAAGATTGGTGGAAGACTCAACAACCTTCGCTATGCTGACACCACCACAATGCTGGCTGAAAGTGAAGACTATCTTAAACATTTGCTTCCCAAGATCAAGCAACTTAGGGGTCTGTTTACCAAGTGGTGCTAGCAGCTTCTGTGTGATATCAGAGCCACGGCTCCAATTTTGCACAAAAGTCGCTAGCGCTGCTAGTAAACAGTCCCCTTAGTCTTAAAACAGGCTCTTAACGTAAAGACAAAGATCCTTACAATTGGTAAAATCAATAAGTTAATCGTTGGAGAAGAAATTGAAATAGTGGACAACTTTAATCTGCTTGGATCAATAAATAAACAAATAAATAAATAAATGACAAGCAGTCAAGAAATCCAACGACGCATTGCTTTTGGATGAATGGCTATGAAGGACCTAGACAAGATTCTCAAGAGCAAAGATGTCTTTCTCTATACGAAGATTAGACTTGTCCAAGCCATGGTATTTTCAATAACATCTTACGGATGTGAAAGTTGGAAAGTTAAAAAAGACAGACAGGAAGAAAATTAATGCCTTTGAATTATGGTGCTGGCAAAGAATACTGTATACCATTGACTGCCCAAAGAACAAACCAGTCAATAATAGAGAAGATCAAATCAAAGCTTTTTTTAGAAGATCAGATGACAAGACTGACTTTCATACTTTGGACACATCATGTGAAGAGAGATCATTAGAGAAAGATATCATGCTTGGCAAGGTTGAAGGTCAATGCAAAAGAGGAAGACCTGCAATGAGATGGATCGATACAATAACAGCAGCTATATATGCCACTCTATGAATGATGAGCCGCTTGACTGAAGACCAAACATAGTTTAGGATAGTTATCCAGAGGGCTGCCATGAGTCAATACCAATTCAACGGTACTTAACAGCAGCTCAGCTATAGGAAAAGGTGGGGAAAGTGGTGTAAAACATGTTTGTGTGTGAGGAGTGGCGGTTTCAGTGATCCCCGAGGGCTTGTTAACAAGGATGAGTAGTGAGGGACAGACAAAAGGATTGTTTCATCCATTTCCTAGTAGAGGAAGAGTGGGAGTGTTTTTCACAGAATGGAGGAAATTTGCAGGCTGTTGTGGTATATTTACTGGAAGTGAGGGCAGTTTACGGGGTGGTGTGGCAGATGCAGGGGTAGTTTTTGATGGTTTATTGGATCATAGTAGAGTTGTGAGAAAGGTATTTTTTGGGGGTGGGGCATTTTGAAGATGGAAGCAATTTCAGGGGGCAGTTTTGGGAAGAGTTGAAAACAGAAGAGAGGCAGTTTGAAAGGAGCAACTGTTTAATTGGTCTGAAAGCTTATATGCTGCAGAAGCTGAAACTCCTTCCATAGAAATACACGCTTCCATTTTTAGAGGGGAGATTATTTATCCAGAACCCCCAATCTGATCAAGCCTAGTTTCGAACTGTGTCTTTTGACCCGTTTTCCCCCTCCCATGTCAAGTTTCATCTCATTCTGTTTATTTTGCCCCCACACAGACAATTCTCTATTTCTTTTGTATAATTCTTTCCAACTTCCATCGGGCTGAAAAGAATAAAAGGGACTGAAAGGACTGTTTCCAGGAACAGAAAGACCTTCTTGGATTTGGTGTACTACCCTCTTACCCAACCACTACCACACAGCATTTCTTCTACTCTAGGACCATGATTTCTGCAGCAACATCTAAATTCACATCACAGAAAGGAGGCAAAACAAGAATCTCTCACTTATTCTGATGTAGTCAAAAAGGTTTAGAAGCAAGAAGCCAACAAGTAATTTATCAACATCTCAAAACAACTAGTATTTCAATTCAGAAAGCCCCGCAAAAAAATGCTAATCTGCAATGCAAGGTAAAGTATTTCTCACAAATATTTCAGAAGAGGAAAGACTGTATAAAAAAAGTTAAAACTATGAGACCTCAGCCCATCTACACACATATACTCCCCTCCCCCCCCCCCCCCCCATTGCAAGAGAGCTGATGTTATGGGCTAAGATCTATCAACATGTTGAAATTTTTGCATTTTAAAAGCAGAACTATATTACTATAAAAGAGGCTACTTACCTTACAGACAGATATGATATTAACGTTTATTATTTTGTTCAGCATCTATAAGAAATAAGCAAGAGCACCATAAAAGTATATATATATATATCCAGAGATAAGTTTTAATATTACATGCAATGGGAGACAAAAACATTAATGTAATTCAAGTCAGTCTAGAATAAGTAGAGGATCCTTAGTTGCAAAGCACTGATGAGAGGTCGGTGAACTAGGATAAGATAACAATAGTCCAAGCACTACATGGCCTTGTGGTTCTTAGCTGCCATCATATTCTGTTTCTATAAATCTCATGCCACAACATACTACTAAACCTATATGGGATGATAACCAAATCATTGCTTTTCAAAATTTGGGCCTACAGGCAGGTTATCAACTTGAAATCTGGCCAAAAATTAACCATTTCAATAAGATGAAGGCCAAGAGGTGTGCCGGGGGCGTTATGGCTTAACCAGAGTACTGATATTGAGTGCTAACCAGATTAATCTTGTTTAACAAATATCTATTCTGAAGTTAACCAGTTTTCTCCAGTTAATTTTAATAGGGTATATTCAAAACTAGTAACATTTTCTTTAATATCCTGGTTAAAGGCAACCCAATAAGTTAGCTGGTTAACTTTAAATGGATAGTGAATAAAAATCATCTTGAAAAAAGGGGTAGTTGGAAGCCAGAATCACTTTCTGCCTCTCGAGGAGATCAGACTCTCAGTGGCAAGTATGTATTAACATCTTTTTTGTTAAAACTTAAGGTGCATATGCAATGTGTCCTGAAGAGAGGCCCTAGTCAATGATTCATTGCAATAGTTTGACTACGGAATGCATTAAAAAAAAAAAAAAAAACACGACTCTAGCTTGGAAATGAAGATGGGTCCCAAATAATCTAAAATCTCAGAGACACAAAAAGACCTTTAGAGTCCATAAAAGGTTGGTTTATATCCTATGACAGAGCTTGGGTAAATAAATTTCATATCCTCAGTTTCCTCTTAACTTATAGAACAGGCAGGACCAGTAAGTACTGTTACCAACAGATTGCAACAGACCATTTTCTAAAATACAAAGTGAGAAACCTTCCTGCTTAGAATCTCTCAAAACCCATGGAGGATTCATTACAAATAGGCTCCATTCTTGTCTCAAGTCAAACCCTACTGAGAAACACAGGAGAGATTCCAGTCAGGTCCAAGGGACATGAGGGTAGAAGCAACAAATTTCTAGGAGATGAAAACCCAAACTCCGTGAGGAAGCTTAGACGTGTGGAGGAACAGGTTCTAACGCACGAGCTTGGAGCAAAACAACTACTACTTGCAAAAGACTAAGGTGACCTGCAGGTGATTTGATACAAGGCAGTGGACGATCCAGTGGACGGCTGAGGAATATGAGACAGTAGCCAAGATGAGCAATAGAAAGAACTGGAAAGAAAACTCTAACAGGTGATCTCCGGGAACAGCAGGAATGTGTCTTCATATTTGGTTATTGGTACTGATGGAGCTAGCGCAAGAACGCTCCCCAGCATCCAACTGGAAAGCTTTTGGGAGCAATCCATTGTGCTTGTGCATTTGCCTTCCTGTCTTTCCAAGTCCTCTCCTCGGTTGAGTTTGTGCTGAGAGCTAGAGGTAAAAAGAGAATACTCTACAACTCCTAGGGGAGGGGTTGTGAAGACTGATTCCTGCTATTCCTGGAGATCACTGTTAAAGGCGAGTAACAATGCTATCTCCAGAAACAAGAAGGAATGCAGTCTTCACATATGGGACTCACTAACTCCCAGGTACCAGACTGGAAGTGGTAGCAGTCGTATCCCTGAGGCTAAAGGATAGAGCCTAGAAGGTATGGATACAAAGTGGCCTCACTAGACTCCACTGCAGTTGGCAAGATCATCACCAGGGAAGTCTGGTGCCAGGAGAAGTCCAAAACGGAGGGTAGGAGTTGCAGTTAAGTCTCAAAAAGGTGTTGAAGAACAGCCTGGACAAAGGCAGCATCCGGACAGGAGTCCCTGTCTAGGCAGTAGTGTGCAGCGAAGGTATGAATGGAGGAACAGGTAACTGCTTGACACAGATTTCGACAATGGAGATGGAACTGAGGTTGCCATGGCTTGCAAGTTTTGAACGGTGCTGTGACACTCAAGGGAGAGTCCAACTTCAGTGTAGGCAAACGAAATGCAGTCCACAATCCAGTTGGATAGGGTGTGCTTTGTTACTGGCAGTCCAAGGTGACTTGGATCAAAGGAAATGAATTGAGAGGATTTCCTGTGATTCTTGGTTCTGTCCAAGTAGACAGCCAGTGCGTGATTGCAATCTAAAGCGTGTAGTGCTGCTTCAGATCCAGAGGCATTCGGTCTGGAGAAGACAACCGGTAGAATCACTGATTGGTTGAGGTGGAAGGGTGAGATCACCTTCGGAAAGAAGTGCGGATGAGTATGTAGAAGTACCTTGTCATGGTGGAACCGGGTGTATGGAGGATCTGACACTAAAGCCTGCAGTTCACCGATGCAGTGAGCGGAGGCAAGGGCAATGAGGAAGATTATCTTCCAAGACAAGAATTTTAAAGACGTGGTGGCTAAAGGCTCAAAAGGAGGCTTTAAAATTTGCACTAGAACCACGTTGAGGTCTCAGGCCACTGGTGGTGGTTTGATCGATGGCTTGTACAGCAACAGACCCCACATAAATTGTTGCACCAAGGGGTATGAAGAAATAGGATGCCTGCCCACCTGCCTATGATAGGCTAAGATGGCACTCAGATGAACTGAGTTAGTCTTGAAACCTGCAGAGGACAAGTGGAGGAGATATTATACAATTCCAACAGGCAGGCAGAGGGGTCAATGTGTTTTGGGGTACACCAGAGAGTGAACCTTCACCATTTGAAAGCATAAGAACATCTGGCAGACAGCTTGCGAGATGCAAGTAGGATATCTTTGACCTGTTATGGTAGGTCGAGGACAGCAAAGATAACCCTTTCAGCAGTAACACCATGAGATTGAGGGCTGGGATGGAGAAGCATCCCATTATCCTGAGAGAGGAGAATGGGCACATGTCCCAGGCTGAGAGGTGGAGTCTGCGCCAGATGAATCAGTAGACGAAACCATGGCTGATGGGGCCAGTAAGGGGCTATTATGATCATGGAGCCCCTGTCAGCCTGCAGCTTGAACAGAGTCTTGGGTATTAAGGGGATCGGCCAAAAGCATAAAGTAGGCCCTTTCCCCAATAGAGAAGGACGGCATCCATTGCCTGCCTGTGTTGGGATGGAAGCCTTGAGCAAAATAGTGGAAGTTGTGCATTCTCCTGGGTGGCAAACAGATCTATTCTGGGTCACCCACATGTGGAAGATCCGAGATGCCGCTTCCCGATTTAAAGTCCACTCATGTGGATGTAGGATATAGCTGAGCCTGTCTGCAAGGAGATTGAGTTCACCCGGGAGATACATGCCATGAGATGGATGTGGTGGGCAATGGAAAAGAATTAGAGATGAAGGGCTTCATCTCACCCTGTTCTGTCTGATCAGACTTTGCGAATGGCTTATAGTAGAGGTAGGAATCTACGTGATCAGTTATGCTCTGCAGTCCCAAGACAGATCGACTCCTCTGTATATATCCATAGTAAATGTGGACGTTGTCTTTTTTGCAACGTGATGGTGAGTCAACTGTGTCCTAAATTTGCTAATAAACGTTGCAAATTGAAACATACGAACTGTAATGCTTCATTTGTGATTTATGCTTTATGGTGTCCTTGTCCATTGCTGTATATTGGAAAAACTACACGTCCTCTGCGCACTAGATTAGCCGAGCATAAGTACAGTATTTCTAAGGCAAAAACTGAAACTTCATTAGTGCAACATTGTACAGTAGTGAATCATAATTTTGAAGAACTTCGATGTACTGTGGTGGAACAAGTTCTTCCTTGTATACGAAGAGGTGACAGAGGTCGTTTACTTCTTCAGAAAGAACAGCAATGGATTTATAATTTGAGAACTTTGGATCCTAATGGATTAAATGATAAAATTGAATGGACATTTTTTTGATTTAGTTTAGTTACTTTTTTGATTCAGCTCAGATGCTTTGAAGTTCCTATCTGGTCTTCTTCTTTTAATTTCTTTTAATTACTTTTTAGCTCTTCAATAGTGAAGTGATTAGGTTTGAGTGTGCTGTATAATAAAGCTGGTTTTGTAGTGAGATTACATCATTCTCTGTAAACGAATCAGCTTTTGTGCTTCTTCCTTAAAAGTGGTGTGACGTCAGATGCCTTTAGAATTGTTTGAGGTACTGGTGATGCCTGAAGTAAATTGTAGAGAGTTGCTATATAAGTAATCCAATACCTGAATCTCTGAAGAAGCCTGGTGGGGTAAAACAAAAGCTTCTGTAGGGTATAGTCATTTGCATTTGTAAAAAGTAAGAAATCGAAGTGATTTGCTGTGAGCTGTTTGTGACTTCCACGTGTGAAACAATTGCTGCTTAATGCTCAGACGGGTATTTGCAGGAAATAGAAGCAAATTGCTGTGAGCAGTTCGGGACTTCTATGGAGGCTGTGTGACTGCTGTTAAACGTTCAGATAAGTAATTGGATATTATTTTGAATGGTGTGTGTTAACCCTTTCTGAACGTATTTTGTTTCTCTTCTTTTCAGGAAGTAAATCAGTTGTTGGAGACTTTCAACATTAGTTTGTGAATACAAAAGAATGAATTATCAAATAGTATATTAACTGTTGAAGATTCTCAACTTCAGTTTGTGAATATGAAGAATAAACTATTAAGTATTTTTTTAAAAATTGGTAGAATCCCTTAAAAGTTCTTTTTTTGGATATATATATTTACTAGGGCAATTGGTTTTGTGACAATTTTAAATTAAAACGGCGAGTCCTGTGATGTGTAGATTTACTGCTCAAACCTATGGTGATTCAGTTTGCCAGATGTAGGGAAAGAGCTTTCCTGAGGTCTTTTCATACCCTAATGTAATTTGAATAATTTTTGAAGTTAGGTTTGCAATTGTTTTAGTATTTGTATTTTTGGTGGTATAAAGGGTATTTGTTTTGTGTAGATATTTTTAGATTTACCCTTTGGCAGTAAGATTGTATGAGAGGGAATAGGAACCCATCCCCCCCTGCTTGTTCACATAGAACATGGCCACCTGGTTGTACATCTGGACTAAGACTGTTTGCCCAAAGGTTTGAGTTGAAAAACCCGAAGGGCATTCGCGAGAGCATGTAACTCCAGGAGGCTGATCTGCAACTGAGATTCCTGTTATGTCCACTGCCCCTATGTGGTGAGACTGTCTAGATGTGCTCCCTACCTGAGACTGGAAGCATCCATTGTAAGGGTGCATTGATGTGAAGATATCTGAAAAGGTGACCTTCAGAGTAGATTTTGAGGGGAGCACCACCACTGAAGGGAGTTGACAAGTGGAGGGGTGATGTAGATCTTGTCTGAATGACTCCAGGTTGCTTGGGTCCATTGAGAGGACAGAGTCCATTGGGCTTGCCACATTTACAAGCGGGCCATAGGGGATGACATGGACTGTGGAGGCTATGTGCCCCAGAAGGCGCAGCATTTCTTGAGCTGTCACAGCACTGTAACCCCTTATGATGTTGGCCAGCTCGATGAGACGGGCAGAGCGGTTCTGTCGAAGGAAAGCTCAGGCCTGACGAGTGTCCAGAAGTGCTCTGATGAATTTGAGCTGCTGGGATGGGACCAGGTGAGATTTAGGAAAGTAAGACAAATCCTAGATCTTAGCATGGTGCAGGTGCAATTAGATATTTTTACCTCTTGTGGGGATTCTCCCTTGATTAGCCAGTCGTCTAAGTAGGGGAAGACGAAGACCCCCAAACTACAAAAGCATGGTTACTCACTTGTAACAGGTAATCTCTGGGAACAGCAGGAATTTAGTCTTCACATATGGGTATCGTCGGTACCGACAGAGCCTGCGCAGGAACGCTCCCCAGCGTCCAATAGGAAAGCCTTTGGGAGCATCCCACAGCGCCTGCGTGCTGCCTTCCCGCCTTTCGCAACTGTCCCTCTCCAGTTGAGTTTAAAGCTGAGGCAAAAGAGAGAGGGAAAGAGAAAGAGAGAGAGATAGAGACTATACAAATCCTAGGGGAGGTGGGTGGGTTGTGAAGACTAAATTCCTGCTGTTCCCAGAGATCATCTGTTACAGGTGAGTAACTATGCTTTCTCCAGGAACAAGCAGGAATGTAGTCTTCACATATGGGGACTCCCTAGTTGCAGATGCCTGGGAGTAGGCCCCAGAAGTTGTGTGCCCTTGTGAAAGGGCTCCACTAACCCCCAATGGATCTCTGGCATCCTACCAGGGATAGTAGGGGTAGGAGTTGATTAAGTATGGAACAGGTGTTGAAGAACAGCCTGACCAAACAAGGCATCCCGGCGGGAGTCCTTGTCTAAGCAGTAATGGGCTGTGAAGGTATGAACCGAAGCCCAAGAGTACGACCGCACCTTGAATATTGTGTGCAATTCTGGTCGCCGTATCTTAAAAAGGACATAGCGTTATTAGAAAAAGTACAGAGAAGAGCCACCAAATTGGTGAAGGGGATGGAAGGCTACTCCTATGAAGAGAGGCTAAAAAGGTTAGGGCTCTTTAACCTGGAAAAGAGACGGCTGAGGGGAGATATGATAGAGGTCTATAAATTAATGAATGGAGTGGAACGGATAAACGTGGATCAATTGTTTACGCTATCAGAATATAGAAAGACTAGGGGACATGTAATGAAGCTACAGGGTAAACTATTTAAGACAAATAAGAGAAAATATTTTTTCACTCAACGTGTAATCAAACTCTGGAATCTGTTACCGGAGGATGTAGTAAGGGCTGTTAGTATAGCTGGGTTTAAAAAAGGTATGGACAAGTTCCTGGAGGAAAGGTCCATAAACCACTATTAAAAAGGGACCCAGGATATCAATGCTTGACCCAGTACAAGCATTGTGGAACCTGTGTCTTTTGGGGATATTGCTAGGTACGTAGGACCTAGATTGGCCACTATTGGAAACAGGATACTGGGCTTGATGGACCTCGGTCTGACCCAGTATGGCATGTCTTATGTTCTTATGAGTCCTAAGGACTACCTTATCATGATGGAACCTTGTATAAGGAGGATCAGCCACCAACACTTGCAATTCACTGATGCAACGTGCTGATGTGATTGCAATAAGAAAGATGAACTTCCAGGAAAGGAATTTCAAAGAGGTAGTGGCTAATGGTTCAAAAGGCAGTTTCATGAGCTGCCCAAGAACCAGATTTAAGTCCCATGCCACCGGTGGTGGCTTAATGGGAGGCTTAGCTAAAAGAAGGCCTCATAAATCTTGCTATGGGAGGATGAGAGGAAATAGGTTGTCCATTTAGAGACTTGAAAGAAGCTGCAATAGCACTCAAAAGAACTCACTGAATTGGTCTTAAGCCCTGCATTTGATAAATGAAGGAGATATGCCAGTATGATTCCAGAGGTATCGCAAGAGGCTTAAAACCCTTTGGCGAGCACCATATGGTAAACCTTTTCCACTTAAATGCATAAGAGCATCTTGTGGAAGGTTTCCTGGAAGCATAAAGGATATCCTTTACCTGCTGGGAAAGGTTAAGATCGTGAAGTTCTAGGCTTTCAGCAACCAGGCCCTGAGATGCAGAGACTGGGGATTGGGATGCCACAGCATCCTGTCCTCTTGAGAAAGGAGATGTGGAGCAGATCCTAACTCCAGAGGCAGAGCTTGAGAGAGATGTAGGAGCAGAGGGTACCACACATTTGCCGTGGACAACGTGGAGCTATGAGAATCATATGAACTCTGTCTCTCTGAAGCTTGAACAGGGTTTTGGGAATTAGGGGAATGGGTGGAAAGGCATACAGGAAGCCCTAACCCCAATGGAGGAGGAAAGCATCCCTGGCCTGACAACCCTGAGCCAGAATTCTGCAACAGAACCGGGAAAGTTTGGCATTCAGCGGACTTACAAAGAGGTCTATGTCCAGGGTTCCCCAAATTTGAAAAACTTTGGCCACCTGGTCTGCATGGAGAGACCATTTGTGTGGAAGCAGAACTCGACAGAGTCTGTCTGTCCAAGAGTATTGAATGCCTGGAAGATACACCGCAAGGAGATGAATCTGATGCTCTCTGGCGAGGGCCCATAGTCGCAAAGCTTCGTTGCAGAGCGACAGACACTGTTCCGCCCTGCTTGTTCACATAGAACATGGCTACTTGATTGTCCATTTGAACTAGGACTGTCTTGTAGCTGACCTGGGCGTGGAATAGTTGAAGAGCAAGGAAGATTGCTCTGAGTTCCAGGAGACTGATGTGGAGACAGGCCTCCTGTGGAGTCCAGGTACCCTGGGTAGAGAGGCCTTGCAGGTGGGCTCCCCAACCCACCTGTGAAGCATCTGCTGTTAGAGTGGCTTGGGGTGGGGGTTGCTGAAAAGGAGACCCCACCAAAAGGTTTTGGGGTGACAGCCACCATTGGAGGGACAAAATAAAGCGATCTGAGTTTGCAATTTTGTCTGACAAGCAACCTGACGCCTGAGTCCACTGAGTGGATAAAGTCCACTGAGTGGATAAAGTCCACTGGGCTGCCCTCATATGGAGGCGACCATAAGGAACCACATGCACAGTGGATGCCATGTGGCCTAGCAACTGTAGCATTTCCCGAGTAGTGAGGTGAGGTTTTAGCACTGCTTGGGAAGCTAACTGCACAATGTGAAGGCAGTGGGGCTGTGGAAGGAAGGCCCTTGTCTGTCTGGTATCCAGCAGAGCTCCTATAAACTCTAGGGACTGAGTGGGAGCAAGGTTGGATTTTGGGAAGCTTATGACAAAGTCCCAAATACTGAAGGATGCGCATTGTGCAAGAGAGAGCAACCCTGGTCTCTGGCTCTGAAGGGGCTCGAATGAGCCAGTTGTCTAAGTAAGGGAAGACGAATATTCCCAGGGTGCGGAAAAATGCTGCCACCACACCCATGCATTTTGTGAATACCCTTGGTGTAGAGGCCAGGCCAAAATGAAGAACCCTGTCTTTGGTAGTGCTTCCCTTGAAACAGAACGCGAAGGAACTTTCGGTGAGTTGGATGGATGAGAACATGAGTGTACGCATCCTTGAGATCTAGAGAACAAAGCCAATCCTGACTCTGAAGGTATGGCAGCAGAGTTCCTAGAGAAATCATTTTGAACTTCTCTTTGAACAGGAATTTGTTCAATTCTCTGAGGTCTAAAATAGGTCTGTGCCCTCCTGTTTTCTTTGGAATAAGGAAATAGGGGGAGTAAAACCCTGCACCCCGTTGGTGAATGGGTACCTCTTCTATTGCCCCTTGAGCAAGGAGCACAGTGACTTCTTGACCCAACCGGTCGTTGAGAGAGGTCTGAGAATTGAACTCTTACCATTGTAGGAGGGGGCATGCTGAGGAAATGAAGCTTGTACCCCTCTCTTACAATAGACAGAGTCCAATTTTCTGCTGTTATCTGACCCCATCTGGGGGCAAAATGACACAACCTTCCTGGGATGGTGGAGGGTTCTGGGCCATTCAGGGAAGGCATACAGGCAAGAACAACCCACACTATAGTTACACGATGCAAGGCTCCACATTAGAAACCACCACCCAGGAAAAAGATTTAGGAGTCATTGTGGATAACATGTTAAAACCCTCTGCCCAGTGTGCAGCGGCGGCCAAGAAAGCAAATAGAATGCTAGGTATCATAAGGAAAGGGATGGAGAACAAAACAAAGGATATTATAATGCCTCTGTATCGCTCCATGGTACGACCGCACCTTGAATATTGTGTGCAATTCTGGTCACCATATCTTAAAAAGGACATAGCGTTATTAGAAAAAGTACAGAGAAGAGCCACCAAATTGGTGAAAGGGATGGAAGGCTACTCCTATGAAGAGAGGCTAAGAAGGTTAGGGCTCTTTAGCCTGGAGAAGAGACGGCTGAGGGGAGATATGATAGAGGTCTATAAATTAATGAATGGAGTGGAACGGATAAACGTGGATCAATTGTTTACGCTATCAGAGTATAGAAAGACTAGGGGACATGTAATGAAGCTACAGGGTAAACTATTTAAGACAAATAAGAGAAAATATTTTTTCACTCAACGTGTAATCAAACTCTGGAATCTGTTACCGGAGGATGTAGTAAGGGCTGTTAGTATAGCTGGGTTTAAAAAAGGTTTGGACAAGTTCCTGGAGGAAAGGTCCATAAACCACTATTAAAAAGGGACCCAGGATATCAATGCTTGACCCAGTACAAGCATTGTGGAACCTGTGTCTTTTGGGGATATTGCTAGGTACGTATAACCTAGATTGGCCACTGTTGGAAACAGGATACTGGGCTTGATGGACCTCGGTCTGACCCAGTATGGCATGTCTTATGTTCTTAAGGCAAAGTTCTCTAGATAGGAGTCAAAGCCCCTGTGGAGGCTGAGTCTGCTGAGCCAGATGAGGCTTAGCTGCTTTTGGTTTCCTTTGCTGCCCAGGTTGTTGCTGCTGTCCCTTTTGGACAGACTGACCTACACGATGCCCCTGCTGGGTATAGGAGGGATAAAACTTTTTCTTCTTACTGAAGAATGGTTTCTTAGAGGATCTTTTCCTTGCAGGATCAGCTGTAGATTTAGACAATCTATCCAAAGTGATATTGTCAGCATCTATCTCATTAGCTTTTTCCTGCCAATTCTTGCCAAAGAGATTCTCTCCTGTGTAAGGTATATTCCCTAGTTTGTCCTGTACCCAAATTTCCAAGTCAGATGCCTAGAGCCAGGTAATCCTACATGCACCTATGGCAATGGCAGAGGTTCTGCTTATGCATTCAAAGCAGTCAAAGCTGCACGATTCACAAACTTGGAAACATCCTGAGCATGTTTGATAAGAGTGAGATAATCTTGCCTTTTATCATCAGGAAGTAGAGGGCTCATAAACTCTAAATCTCCTGTGACCTATTTAAGGAACATTCCCATATAGAAGATATAGGAACTGATCCTAGCAGAAAGCATGGCAGCCTGGAAGGATCAACGTCCAAAGGCGTCAAGAGTACTACACTCACGTCCTGGAGGATTAGATGCATACCTTTTTGCACTCTTTATCCGTCTCATGGCTGATTCCACCACCATGGAATGGTGTGGTAATTGAGTCTTCTGAAACCCAGGACAAGGAGGAACTCGATACATGGTGTCGAGTCTTCGAGAGTGAGGAGATGTGGTTAGAGGTGTTTCCCACATCCTTAATATAAGATCATGCAAGATCTCATGAATAGGTAAGGTAGCTGCCTCCTTGGAAGCTTTAGGGTATTGTAGGATTTCTAATTCCTTTGCCCTAGGCTCTTTTTCAGGAGCCACTGTGATGGGAAGACCTCGGGCCACATCTCGGATAAAATCCTGAAAGGACATATCCTCTGGTGGAGACATCCTACGCTGAGGAGAAGAGGAATCCTCAGGAAGAAGTACTCTGTTATCAGCAGAGCTTTCAGAGTCTTCAGACTCATCCGAGGATTCGAAGTATCTCCGATCCGGGTGATCATGCAAGGCACGATACCAGTACCGATCGAAGTTGGCATCGGAGTGGTCTGGTACCGACATGTCAATGCCAGATAGAGACCCATGACTTGGTCCCGGTAGAATACCTGCCGATGTTAATGCAGTCGGTGCCGGTACAGGTTGAATTGTCTGAAGCGGTTTCAGGGGCATCGAGGCCATGAGAAGAGCCGCCAGACTGCGTTCCATAGCCAAGAATATCTGGTCTATCGACGCTGCCGATACTTGGGTATCAGTGCCGGATGGAGCGGCCGGCACCCCAGAGCATGGCACCAGTAGTTCTGCCGTGGTTGAAGCCTCAAGAACATCCTGGAGCCCCGTTAGTGCTTTGGACGCCGAAGCCTCCCGCCCAGGCAATTTTGCCGGTGAAAGTCCCTCAAGGGCAACGCCAGAGGCATCTCGATGTTTAGAAGGAGATCTACCCTTTGAGGACCAGCTAGATTTATGTTTAGCAACCTGAGATCCATGGGAGGAAGATGAAGCCCTGGAAGATGTCAATGCCATGGAGGCTGCATCGGAGGGAAAAAGGGTTGCTAAGTTTAGCAGCTCGGTTTTGCCAGCCCCTTTTCAACATCATCCCACAGGCAACACACTCTGAAATAGAGTGGTCAGGACCTAAACATTTGAGGTACCACTCATGGGTGTCCATGACGGAGATGGTACCGCCTCACTTAAAAAAACGTTTTAAAACCAGAAGCGGGTTTCTCCATTTTGAAGGAAAAAGTTGGGCCTAGTGCCCAAAATGGCACATGGCACCTGAGGAGAAAATTACTGGAAAAGACTCCAGAAAGGGTTTTTTGGTTTTTTTTTTGAGAAAAAAAAGAAAGAACCACCGGCGGTACCAGTGTAGCGTCGAGGGAAGGCAGACGCGACCACAAAAAAGAAGAATAAAGGGGGAATTTTTTCTGCGGTGACAGGATGTGCAACCTGTCGGCTCCGCGGAAAACGAAGAACTGGAGAGGAACAGTTGCGAAAGGCGGGAAGGCAGCACGCAGGCGCTGTGGGATGCTCCCAAAGGCTTTCCTATTGGACGCTGGGGAGCGTTCCCGTGCAGGCTCCGTCGGTACCGACGATACCCATATGTGAAGACTACATACCTGCTTGTTCCTGGAGATAGTAGGCGTCAAATCACTGCCATGCATTTTGTGATCACTCAGGGTGCGGAGGCTAACCCGAAGGGGAGCACATGATATTGGTAGTGGGTCTGCTGGAAGCAAAAACGCAGATACTCTGTGTTGAGGGTTGATTAGCAAATGCATGTATGCCTCCTTGATGTCTAGAGAGCATAGCCAGTTGTTCCTCTGAAGGTATGGCAGACGTGTACAGAGGGAAATCATTTCAAATTTTTCTCAAAGTAGTATTTTGTTTAGGGCCCTTAGATCTAGAATGGGCCTGAACCCTCCTGTCTTCTTGGGGATAAGAAAGTAAGGAGAGTAGAAGCCCCTGCCCTCTTAGCTGGGTGGAATTCTTTCTATGGCCTCATAAGCTAAAAGACTGGTCACCTTGACTGATAAGAAATTTGTCTGCAAGGGGTTTGGCAGGATAATCCCTCGTGGAGGTGGTGGGGGGTAAACTTTTGAAATGAAGCAGATAGTCCCCTTTGGACAATGTTGAGAATCCACTATGTGATAAGGTGCCACCTGTGGGCATAGGAACAGACTCTGCCTACCATGTGAGGGGTGGGGGACATGCTCCCTAGAAGGAGTCAAAAACCAGGTGCTGGCTCTGGCTGTGCAGCTGGTTGTGGCTTAGGTGTCTTAGGATTTTTGGACTGGCGAGGGCCTTGCTGTCGCTGCTGGGGTCAGTAAGCAGCTGCAGATGGCTAAAGAAGGATAATATCTCTTCTTCTTAGGATAGAAAGATTTCTTTGGCTTGGTCTTTCTCCTAGAGGGGTCCGACGTCTTTCTGGAGAGGTGTATGAGAGTGAGATCTCTTGCCTTCTCTCTCCTACCTTTTCCAGAGAGGTTCTCACCAGAGCAGGGGATATTGGTCAATTTATTTTGAACCCATTGCTCAAGGTCAGATGCCTGGAGCCAGGCCATTTTGTGAGCACCAATGCAGACTAATGAAGCTCTGCTGGATGACTCAAAAGCACTGAAAGATGCTATGGTAAGCAATTTGAATGTATTTTGATTTTGCCCGATTAAGGCCTGGAATGCATCATGTTTGTCATCAGGAAGGATGGGGCAAGGTTCTCTAGATCCCTAGAGATATCCTTGAGATACATGCCCATATAGAGCATGTAGGCAGTAAACCTAGAAGTGAGCATGCATGCCTGAAAGCAACTTCTGCCATAGGCATCGAGAGTTCTGGAGTTATTGCCCGGAGGCATGGAAGAACGATTTTTACAACACTTGATGCGACGCATCGTCGATTCCACCACCATGGAATGCTGTGATAGTTGAGGCTTTTGAAAGCCAGGGCATGGTGTTACTTGGTACATGGCATAGAGTCATTTGCTGATATGCAGAACAGTTAGCGAAGCCTCCCACATATGTAGCTTTAGATCCTGCAGGATGCAATGCACTGGTAACATGGCCGCCTCTTTGGGCAATGAGGGAGGATTTCCATTCCTCTGTTCCATCTCCAATGCCATGGTGATCTGCAAGCCTGCTGCCATGTCCCGAATAAAATCTTGAAAAGACATGTGGCGGGCACCAACTCTGCTCATGAGGAGGGGGCGTATTGGAAGGAGATCCTGGGTTCCCCTGGAGTCCTCCAATGCATCTTTGGAATCAGAGGAGGTAGAGTCCAATTCTGACAGAAAGTCAAAGTATCGACGGTCTCGTGCCAATGTCAAGGCCCAATGCAGATGATCAGTCGGTGTGGCAGCTGGAACCTGCTGGGTACCAACAATGTCTGTCAGTTCTAAAGGATGCATTGGAAGGAGAGGAGCCCCCGATGCAAGTTCAAGGTCAGGCATCAGCCATGGACTGGATGCAGACGCTTGCACTGCTGGAGCTATTGATACAGATGGTATCATGCTGGTCAAGGGAGGAGGCCGATGCCTGGGTAGAATCCCGCATGGGGCTCTAAGCCACTGTCCCAGAGCATGGAACCAGTAACTCTCCGGAGGTCGAGGCCTCGGGAGTGTCCTGAACCCCTGCTGTGCTTTGGAGGGTTGTTTCCAAAGATAATGCAAGCAATCTCTTCTTGCTCATGGATACATCCGAGCCCAGTGTTTACAGTCTTTTTGACTATGCAATGCATCCAAGCAGACTTTTGAATCTTCCTTCCACATTTGGGTCAGGACCTAAAACCAGCTTTTGAATCTTCCTTTCACATTTGGGACAGGACCTAAAGCTAGTTTTGGTGTCAATGCTATTTCTGAAGAAAGGACTGACAAGATAACAAAGACAGAAAAATAAAATAGGAGAGCTTTATTTCATATTAGCATAACAGAAAGAGAAAACTTAGAAGTTGGAGTTACTGCTGCACTTGTTCAGAATTTTATATTACGCTGACATATAGAGCTGAGGGAAAGACATTCTATCCTGATGCTGTCAGATAACATCATCCACTTCTGTGCCCAACTCAATCCTGCTTGTTGACAATTTCTGCTCCCTTATAGATGACATACATTTTAAGTTCATCTCTGGTGCTACCTTACCAATGTTTGATACTTTAACTGTTACCTTGTTTAATATTAACTGTTACAATGCAAACTGTTACTGAGTCATAATGTAAATCGCTTTGACTGTAGGAAAAAGCGGTATACAAAACCCGTTAAATAAATAAATGTTAGCTTTATTAGAGGATAAAAGTGCTTTAGATGTACTGTTAAAAAATCTTAAACTGGAATTCTTGAGCAGCAGCAGAGCAAGTGAGATTCCTTAACTAATAGGAGATGGATCAGCTTCCAAATGTGCATTTGATCTGCCTGAAATCCCCCGAGATAGCTTTCAAGTAGTATTCTCTAGTGCCCACTGGCTGTTTTCAAAGAAGCTGCGATTCAAAATTTGTGATCTGATGTATCTCAGTATTTGCTGATTTACTTACAAAATGAATTAGCTGTGAGATTTTCGTAAAATTAAATAATTTGCCTGTAAGATCAAGTCATCTTCAGGAGGAATAACTGACTACATAGGGAGGCTGAGCTTTTAGGGACATACAACTCAAAGGCATTGTGGCTGGTGCACAGAAAAGGGTTTATGGGCATTCTTCCTCTTTTTGCACTGGCTCTAAATTTTGAGACACTCATCTATGAGAATTTACTTATGAACTAGTTTAAAATAAGTGCATATTTTAAAAGGTTACCCTTGATATAGATCTACTTGCGTACTGAAACTAAGCAAGTTAGACAGTGAGATTGCAGCTGTGTATGAGGTGTTAAAATTCAGTGATTTATAATGTTCAGATATTTTAGGATGATGAAGACTGAGGTTAAGCATAGTTACTCATCTGTAACAGGCATATTTATTCATTCATTCACATGTGTTCTCTGGGGACAGTGGGAATCAGTCCTCATATATGGGTGACGTCGGCACCAATGGAGCCCACGCGGTAATCTCTTCCCGGCTTTCAAAGAAAGCCTTCTGGAGATACACTTCCTGTGTGAGTATGCCTATGTCACACTCCAGGGGAAATGCAGACAGGTGTAGAAGCAGGGCTGCCTGGCTCACTGTAGGGCTATCAGGATCACTATGGCCCTGTCACGCTTAATCTTTTAGAGGTTCTTGGCGATCAGAGGCATGGGAGGGAAGGCGTAAAGGAGGTCCTCTGCCCATAAGATCAGAAAGGCATCTGTTGCTGCCCCAGCAGGATGTGGCTGCCTGAAACAGAATTGGGGCAGCTGAGCATTGCCTGGGCTGGCAAAGAGGTCCATTCGTGGATGCCCCTAATGCTGGAATAGCCGGTGGGCAACTGCTGGGTCCAGCCTCCACTCGTGTGGCTGGAGGACCTGGCTGAGCCAGTCCGCCAGGACACTGTCCTGGCCTGGAAGGTATACTGCCGCAGGAGTATCCCGCTGTTGCTGGCATAAGTGCAGATGCTTCCTGGCAAAGAAGGGACGACCCTGTGCCTCCTTGCTTGTTTAAGTAGGACAATTGCCACCCATGTCTGTCTGTACCACTAGGTCCCGCAGGTGGTGGAGAAAAGCCCAAGAGGGCTAAGGCCACAGCCCGGAGCTTCAGGAGGTTGATTTGCTGGACGATCTCCGCCAGCGACCAACTGCCCTGAGTGCAGAGGTCACCACACTGGGACCCCCACCCCAGTTTGGAGGCATCTGTCGTGAGGATCCTCTGTGCTGCAGTGGTCTGGAAAAGCATCCCAGCCCGAAGGTGCAGGTGGTGTTGCCACCAGCCGAGAGTCAGATAGGGGACTGGTGACTGTCACACTGTCTCGCAGGCACCCTGTAGCCTCGGACCACAGAGCAGAGTGCCCCATTGGGCCACCTGCATCTGTAGGCGGATGTCCAGGGTGACATACACAGTGGATGCCATGCGTCCTAGAAGGTGAAGCATGTGTTGGGCAGACGCTGAGCGACTGTACTGGGTGCACTCAGAGTGCCTGGAAACAGGGCCCTGTCCCATAGAAGAGAAGCCCTGGCCTGGACAGTGTGCAGCTGCGCCCCTATGAACTCCAAGTTCTGGTTTGGCTGGAGGTGAGACACTGGATAGTTGATCATGAACCCCAAGTGCTCTAGGACAAGGATAGTGCGGCCCGTCTGTTGTGTATCAGCAGTGGTGTTTTCCTTTATCAACCAGTAGTCCAGACAGGGGAAGATGAAGACCCCTGGAGCCTGAGGTGGGCTACAACTACTGCTAGGCACTTGGTGAATAACCGTGGGGCAGTGGCCAGCCCAAAGGGGAGCACTCTGTACTAGCAATTACCTCCTCCCACCACAAAACAAAGATATTGCCTGTGGAGGGAGTGGATGAGGATGTACGTGTAGCCAGTCTCCCTGCTAGAGGCATGGCAGCAATGTTCCAAGGGAGAGCATGTCAAGGATGGGATGAAACCCTTCAGTCCTTTTGGGAACCAGGAAATAGCGTGAGTAGAACCCCCTGCTCCTGAAGTGGAGGAGGATAGTTTCCACTGCCTTGCTTGCTAGGAGGCCTGTGAGTTCCTGCTGGAGCAGGGCCTGGTGAAGGGGAGTCCTGGAGGGTTCTCCCAGGAAGAATGGTGGGGGCGTCTGTTGGAGGTGGAGGAGATAACCCTCCCTGACCATCTGAAGGGCCCACACGTCGGTGGTGATGGTCGGCCACCCGTGGGTGTAATTTATCAGACAACCCCCCATATGCTGCAGGGTTGTGTCTCCTGGGAGAAGAGAGGCTATGCCCAAGGAGTCAACCCCCCACCAGGTTGTGCCGTGAGCACAGTCTGGGGCTTAGGGGCCTTGAGCTTATGCAGTCTATGCCTCTGTCCCTTGACCTGCTGACCCTGTTGGGGAGCTGGGAAGGCCGGGTACTGGGGGAAGTTTCCATAAGCCTTCCTCTTCTTCGGGTATGAGGGCTTTCTGCCCAAAGCTTTCCTCTAGGAAGAGTCAGTAATCTTCTTAGAGACCTTAGTCCTTGTCAGGCACTCCGACTCCAACTCAGCGGCCTTATCAGTCATAGGTTTGCCAAAGATGTTCTCTCCCTGACAGGGGACATCAACTAGCTTGCCTTCTACCCATTGCTCCAGGTCAGACAACTGTAGCCAGGCATGGCATTGGGCACTAATGCCAGCCACAGCTACACTAGCTGTCAACTCAAAGCAGTCATAGGCTGCCCGAATAATAAACTTGGAGTACTCTGACTGTGGAGGCCAGGGTCCGGAACCGCTGGAGGGGTTCCTCCGAGAGACCAGTCGAGAACCCAGTGAGCTCCTTTGCTAGGTTCCACGGGTACATGCCCATGTACGGCTGGTAGGTCTGGATCCAGCTGACAAGCATCAAGACCTGGAAGCACTTCCTGCCTATAGCATCCATGGCACAGGCCTCCCTACCCAGAGGCATCAAGAGTGCGTCTTCTGGCTCGTAAGCAGACTGACTCCACCACCATGGAGTTATGAGGTAGTTGGGATTTTTGGAAGCCAGGGCTCCAGCCGACCTAGAACAGAGTCCATCTACCTGCTTACTATGGGCACCGAGGAGGGCGTCTCCAACATGCAGAGAAGCAGCCGTTTCAGGATGGGGGGATGGATACTGAGTGACTCTCTTGGAGGAACCTCGTACTGGAGGATTTTGAGATCCTCTGTGCAAGGATCCTCCTCCAATTTGGTGTTGAAGGCAAGGGCCTTCGCCATATCCCTAAAAAAGTCGAGGAAGGCCATGTCCTCAGGAGGGGATCGGCACCGCATCTCCAGGGGAGATGGGTCCGAAGGTATATTTCGACGGCTCTAGTGCCCCGGCCGCCTAGCGTTCAGATCTGAGGGCACTGAGCGGGGAGGACCAAGGGCCTGAATAACAGGTCCGTGACCAACTCTGTGGGATCTCTTAAGACCGGTGGTGCTCAAGGATCACCTCGACCTCCGGGAAGTCCCTTGATGTGGAAGGGCCCGTGGTTGGGAGTGATGACCTGGAGGAACTGGGTATAAGAGCCCCCTGCTGGACCAAGAAGGCAGACTGTACTCCAGGGCCTCTATCCTGGCTTTAAAGACCAGATGGCTCTGCAGCCTTCGGCGTGGGCACTGAGGACTTCGGGCCCGGCATCTGCTCCATCGAGGGGGAGCCCGAGGCAAATCCTGCAGTGTCAACAGCTCTCATCAGAGCAACTTGGAAGGCCTATCCCGGTCGTCGCCCTCAGCCTTGTGTCGAGGGCTATGGGTCCTGGGCCCGTGGGATTTCCCCACTTTCCAAGACTAGTCACCCAATGTGGTCTTTGAGGGTTTCTGGCTCTTCTGGCAGCCCTTTGTCAGTGGAGCTCTGGCTGGAGGTTCTGTGGCTTTGGAGCTATGAGGCTGCTCTGTCCCTGCAAGAGTCCGAGGCCCCGGAGGAGCGAGGTCTCGCAGACGACTCCAGGACAGAGTCAACTTTGCGGAACATAGACTCACGTTGCTGCTGACTGCTCTTCAGAGCTTTGGAAGTCAACTATTACAGAGACTTCAGACCAAAGGATCTTGATCCGGCTTGAGCACTGAAGGCAGCAGTTATGCGGGTCCGTGCACAACATGTGTGTGCAGGGGTCGCATGGCTTGAAGTGACTGACTGAGGCCATGGTTGGGAAAACTGTCTCTGCATGGTCAAGCTCACTTGGCCCGGACAGGAAAAGCATAGTTACTCACCTGTAACAGGTGTTCTCCGAGACAGCAGGAATCAGTCCTCACATATGGGTGACGTCAGCACAGATGAAGCCCTCGCAGAAGCATCTCCCCAGCTTTCAAAGAAAGCCTTTGGGGGATGCCACCATGCATGCGTGGTCCCCTTTCTGCCCAAGGATGCCATCTTACTCAGTCAGATGACATAGCTAGAGCTGACAAAATTAGATGGCAAAAATGTACAGCAAATCCAAGGGGAGGGAGGGAGGCTTGAGACGACTGATTCCTGCTGTCTCCAGAGAATACAGGTGAATAACTATGCTTTCTCCGGGAAAAAGCAGGAAGCCAATTTTCACATATGGGACTTCCTAGCTACAGGCTACCGAAAGCCCATAGAGAAAAAACATGGTCGCCCCTCAAGGGGAGTCATGAACAGCAGCAATTAAGTCCGCTGATATAGACTGCAATAGGACCTGTGTGTCCGATGGGAACCAATGCTCCAGTAACCTGAACACAGAAGGGTCAGAGGGGGTAGGAGCTGCCTAGACCCCAAAAAGATTACGGAGCTCGGCCTGGCCGAAGGCACTGTCCGGTTGGGACTCCCTCTCCAGGTAATAATGAGCTGTAAAGGTATGGGCTGAAGATTAAGTGGCGGCCCAGCAGATGTCCTACATCGGGACGGAGCACAGGTTTGCTACAGAGGCCGCGATGGCCATGACACTATGTGCCATGACCTGGCCATCCAGCATGGGCCAAACCTGCTCATAGGCGAGGGCGATACAGTCCGCCACCCAGGTGAACAAGGTTCACTTGGTCACTGCCTCCCCCAGATGACTAAAGTCATAGGAAACAAAGAGCTGAGAAGCTTTTTGGTGGCCCTAAGTATGTTGAATGCAGGACACGGCCCTCTTACAGTCCAAAGTGTGAACGGTCTCCACCCTGCTGGAATGAGGTCTCGGGAAGATGGGTAGCACCACCTCCTGGTTAAGGTGAAAAGACGACACCATCTTCGGGAGGAATTTGGGGTGCATGCATAGCATGACACTGTTCTTATAGAACCAGGGCTTGGAGCTCACTGACCCTGCAAGAAGAGGTGAGCGCCACCAGGAACATGACTTTCCACGAGAGATACCTCAAGTGGGAGGTAGCCAGGGGCTTGAAGGGCAGGTGGTTGAGCTGTGCCAGCACTACATTGAGGTCAGTCTGTTGCCGGAGAGTGGAT
This sequence comes from Ichthyophis bannanicus, assembly GCA_033557465.1. Lineage (NCBI taxonomy): Eukaryota > Metazoa > Chordata > Amphibia > Gymnophiona > Ichthyophiidae > Ichthyophis > Ichthyophis bannanicus. The sequence continues at coordinate 33,465,823 of CM066047.1, read as the reverse complement.
GGGGGCTTTGACAGCAAGAGTCCCCTCAAGAAGCAGGTCACCAGCGCTGGGCCAAGAGGGCTTGACTTCAACAGGGGGTGGTACGCCACCAGGGCACTGAGGTGTACCCTGATGGAGTTTGATTTGAGTCAGGATTGAAAGAGATGAAGGTGGTACTGCAGCACCAGCTGTACCAGGCAGGAGAACGGGTTCACCCATTGCCCCACGCATCACACCGAGAACCTGAACCATTTGAAGGTGTAAGCTCTCCTGGTGGAAGTCTTTCTCCCGAGAGGTTGAAAAAGGCTAATGTTACCCTTTCAATAGCCATGCTGTCAGTGATAGAAACCCCAGATTGGGGTGGAGAGCCCTCTTCTTGAAATAAGAGCCCCGGGGGAACTCCCCAGGGGGATCAGTGCCTTCACTGACAATCAGAGGAGAAGCGGGAACCATGGCTGCCTGGGCCACTGTGGAGCCACCTGGATCAGCGATGCTTTGTCACAAAGAGCCTTGAAAAGGGTCCTGGCAATCAACGGCATGGGTGGAAAGGCGTATATGAGGCCTTCCTACCACGGGATGAGGAACGCAACTGCTGCTACCTGGCCTGGGTGGGGCTGGCGGGAACAGAAGCGGGGCAATTGGTAGTTGTCTGGGCTGGCAAAAAGGTCCACTTGCAAGATCCCACAATGTCGGAAGAGCTAGGTGGCCACTCTGGGGTCCAGCTGCCACTCTTATGGTTGGAGGACCCTGCTCAGTTTGTCAGCCATGGCATTGTCCTGGCCTGGTAAATATACCGCCTGTAGGAGCATTCCCTGATGAATTGCATAGGAGCAGAATGTCATCGCCTCACAACAAAGGGTGCGAGATCCCATGCCCCCTTGCTTGTTCATATAGATCACCACCACTTGGTGTCCATTTGGATCAACACCAGCTAATGCCTCAGAAGGCAGCGAAAAGCTCAGAGGGCTAGATATATTGCCCGAAGCTCCAGAAGGCTGATTTGCTGGTTGCCTTTGGCTTGTGACCAGCTCCCTGGGTGTGAAGTTCCTCACAGTGGGCTCCACATCTCAGTTGTGAGGACCCTTAGAGGACTTGGGGCTTGGAAGGACATCCCTGCCTGAAGGTGTTGTGGATTTTGACACCACGTCAGGGAGTCCACCAACTGGTGGGTCAGACTCTGTCTTGGAAATGGCCTGTGGCCTGTGTCCACTGGTCTCGAAGGCACCACTGGGCAACCCTCATTGTAACGAGAGGAGGTGGGACTTGGGGTGGTTTATCACAAACCCCAGATGCTGTAGGACATGGATGGTGTGTGCCGTAGCTTGCTGAACCTCAGTGGCCATTGCCTCTTTTTATAAGCCAGTCATCCAGGTAGGGGAAAACAAATACCACTTGGAGACTGAGGTAGGCGGCCACTATTGCTGGGCATTTGGTGAAGACGCTGGGGACAGATGCCAGGCCGAAGAATAGTACCTTGTACTGGTAGAGGCCTCCCCCTACCATGAAGTGAAGATACTGCCTGTGGTTGGGGTAAATGAGGATGTGGGTATAAGCATCCTTCAGATCCAAGGAGCATAGGCAAACTCCCTGCTGGAGGTAAGGCAGCAATGTTCCAAAGGAGAGCATCTTGAATTTCTCCCTCACCAGGATCTTGTTCAGGTTCTGCAGGTCTAGGATGGGCTGTAAGGCCCCTGTCCTTTTTGGCATGAGGAAATACCTGGAGTAGAATCCTTTTCCCCTGAGATGTTGGCGTTACTGGTTCCACCGCCTTGTCCTCGAGAAGGCCTGCGAGTTCCTGCAGTAGGAGATCCCAGTGAAGGAGAGACCTAGGGGGCTCTCCTGGGAAGAAAGGAGGTGTCTGTGCCAGGTCAGAAGGTAGCCCTCCCTGACCACCTGGAGTGCCCAGGAATCAGTGGTGATGGCTGGTCACCTGTGGGCATAGTGGATCAGATGTACCCCTGTGGGCTGCTGTCCTCCTTGGGGTAGAGAGGCTAAGTACAAGGAGTCAAAAGCTCCCTCCAGGCGGGGCCAGAGCCAATGCCTAGGGCTTGGGAGCCTTCTGCTTACGAAAGCCTTGCCCATGTCCCTAAGCCTGCTGACCCTGCTGGGGAGGCTTGAAAATGTGGGCAGTTTTTGTAAGCAGCCTCTTTTTTACCTGAGCCCTTCTATCAGAAAAGGGTAGCGGTCTTTTTGGAGAGCTTGGTCCTCTTCACGAGTGTGGTCTCCAACTCGGCAGCCTTTTTTGTCATGAGTTTGCCAAAGAGGTTATCCCCTTGGCATAAGACATCGACCAATTTGTCCTGAACCCATCGCTCCAGGTTAGAAGACTGTAGCCAAGCTTGGCGCAGGGCACCAATGCTCGTCGCAGCTACTCTGGCTGCAGACTCGATGCAGTCATAGGCTGCTCGAGTCAAACTTGGAGCACTCACAGATGGCTCTGGCCAGGTTCTTCAACCACTGTAGGGATTCCTCAGAGAGACCAGTTAAGAACCTGGCGAGCTCCTTCGCCAGGTCTCTCAGGTACATGCCCATGTATAGCTGGTAGGCCTGGATCCGGCTGATAAGCATCGAGCCCTTGTAGCACTTTCTGCCGAGGGCATCCAGGTTGTGGTTCCCCCTATCTGGGGGCACTGAGTGTGTCTTCTGGCTCTTCAGCTGATGCATAGCCGATTCCACCACCATGCAGTTATACAGCAGCTGTGCCTTTTGGAAGCACGGGCTCCAGAGGACCCAATACATCGAGTTGAGTCGAGCCACTTGCTCACGACAGGCACCGATACCGGTGTTTCCCAAATGCAAAGCATTAGCCATTCCAGAATAGGTGGAATGGGCACCATCAGAGATTCCCTCGGTGGGGTCGTGTATTGGAGAATTTGGAGTTCCTCCGTCTGAGGGTCCTCCTCTAATTCTGTTGGGAATGCTAGCGCCTTTGACATGTTCCATACAAAGTCTAGGAACGCCATGTCCTCGGGAGAGGGGAGACCGATGTTGAGACTTTGAGGGGGATGGGTCCGAGGGGACATCGGAGTGGCGACTGGTATTGGGGGACTCCTCGTCCTCTGTCTCCTATTTTGAGTAGTCTGTTGAAGACGCAAGGGGAGGGCGGCCCATACGTTCCGGGCCCAAGTCCAGAATGAATCCTCGAAGGCCCTGCAGCTAGTGTTGTGCGTGCTAGCCGGGGAAGATCTCGTTCATGTAGAACGGGACCCAGATCGAGACATTCACCGAGGATAGACTCGGGACCGTTTGATCGAGGATTGGCTTGGCCTCCTTGACGTCGATTGCCCGGTGGTCTGGGCAGAGGAACCGGCAGTACCGGACAACACCCACCCACTGCTGGTCCATGAAAGCAGACAAGCTGTGCTACAAGGCCACCATTCTGGTCTCCAGTCCAGAAGGCTCCGCAGCTCTTGGCGCAGACACTGAGGAACTCTTGTCCAGCACCAGTTCCCCCAAAGGAGAGTCCTCAACGAGACTGGCCTGTCCTCGGGTGTCTGGGGTCGATCCTCAGGTGATTCCTTCCAGGCGACTGGTGGACTGCTCACGCTCCGAGCCCTCAGACAAGTGGCGTGGACTGCGAGACCTAGCTTGGGGCTTACCCGGCCTGCCAGAACTATCCAAGGATGCTGCCTTTGAGGGTTTCTTCTTCTTGTGTTCCCTCGAGGGAGACCTCTTTCTGAAGACCCACAGCATCAACAGGGGTCTGTGGTGGCGCCACAGGAGTCTGAGGCTTCAGACGGGACCTTGGCCTTCGGAAGCACCAGGGACTCCGGGAAAAACGTATGTTGCTGCTGATGGCTCTTGAGGGCCTTGGTAGACATCTTTTTACAAAGGCCACAGGCTGCGGGGTCTGTGGTCCGGCCCTAAGCAGTGCAGGCAGCAGTCACGTGTATTGTTAAGGGACATCATTTTTGTACACCGATCACAATTCTTGAAGCCACTGGGAGCCATGGAGGAAAAAAAGTACCCCGGTGAGGTCAAAGACCCGCAGTGCTGCCACTGGAAAAAAGGGTTCAAAAGCGCAAAAAGGAAAAAGGGGTTACAGACCAGAGACTCGATGCTGGGGCTGCGGGCTCGGGTGGTGGGAAGAGTACCAGTGAACAACCGGAGAAAAGAGTATAAACTCAGGCAAAAAAAATAAACTTTTTCTGGGGGGGAAACAGACAGACATCTGAAGGGCTCCGCGGAAAAAAGGAGATAGAGTAAGATGGCACCCTTAGGCGGGAAGGGGACCACACATGCGTGGTGGCATCTCCCAAAGGCTTTCTTTGAAAGCTGGGGAGATGCTTCCGCAAAGGCTTTGTCGGTGCTGACGTCATCCATATTTGAGGACCGACTGCCTGCTTGTTCCCAGAGCATACTCATTCATCGGCCACATGTACTTTTAAGTTAAAACTTTGCAGGGATATCAAGCCACTTGAATGTATTTGTCAGTATTCTATCTTTATGCACTGTGTCTGTCTGCTTGGACTTTCAAGTGATGCACAATTTTCCTTCACGACCAGTTTCGATGTCTATGCTTCAACATCGCATTGATATTTAAAAATCAGCCAATACACAAAGTTGCCGCTACCACTGCTCATAAAGCAGATAGTTTTCAAAAACTGCACCAACTTTATTTATTTTTTTTAAAAAGATCTATTGATTTCTTGCACAGAAATGACAAAATAAAGAAAATCATAATATAACCAGGAAACACTTTTTTTTTCAAAAACGTGGGAAGCAATCAAGCTCAAATTTAAGGAAATAAGCTGCACGTTCACACAGGAAAAAAACCCTGCTAGTCAAATATATCCCTAGATGCAAGTTCAATCAGGCACCGCATCCATTTCAGTCGTATCAGTCCTCTGTGGGCCAATCGCCCTCATTCCAGAAAGAAATTGAGTTAACTGTGCTGGATCATCAAACACATACTTTACATTCTGATATTTAAATCACGCACTTAGAAGGAAAGTTCAACCAAAACAGTGCTCTGAGTTGCAGAGCCCCAGGACGCATATGGAGAAAGCACCAGCCTTGGCCATGTCAGGAAACATGTGGACTTTCATACCATGAAGTACATCTTCCTTATGATGAAAAACAACTTTAATAAGTCATCCCGATCTGAATCCAACAGTAAGAATACAACTAATGTGGCCAGAACAAATTTTTCCTCTTGGAAGGTTTTCAGAAAGGCAATTAAATCAGATACTGTCAGTCCAAATCCTCTTGCCTTAGACCTCTTCTCTTTCTCCCCAGTCAGATGGAAGCAAATACGCTTTAGCTATCATTGGACAAAGACGCTCAGGAATTTTCAAAATTTCAAAAACGTATTTCTTAAACCTCTCTGTAATGGGTACAATTTTTGATCTTTGGAAATTTATCAGAGATTCCTATGCGGAACAGTATTTTCCAACATCTCAGTTTTATTTTGAAGTAGCAGGTTCCCTTTAACAAAGGAGCCCACTACCTCATGATCTTTCTGCATAAATTGTTAAGATATCCTTTCATAGCATTTTTTTCAACTTCTCTTCCTGTTCTCTTAATGCATCGGGCAAGTATTGATGCTGTTTAGACAAAAGCATTATCTGGGTTGAAATAGTAGCCAAAGTTTCAGACAAGTTCTAGATTGATAACTTTGGGCTTTTGCAAGTTAAACGTAGTGCCAAGTTTTAAATATCAGGTGCATATACCAAAAGAGGCCATATCCACCATTTACATGGGCTGTCGTATATTAACCTGACTCTTTAGTTCACCCCTGATGTTTATTCCACCTGCAGGCCCTAGATCCTCCCACTGCAATTTTCCATTGTCAGATGATCCTCCAATGTTTGCCTTTGCAGCCAACAAGCCCAACTCAGGACTAATCATCATCACTGCTGCGCTTTCTGGAAGTAGGGGAGGAAGGGGGGGGGGGAGTAGAGGGGTAATTGCAAGATAGGGCTCAACAAGACTTCCATATCTGGGAGCAGTGATGACTCCTCTCTTCCCATCACTGACTCCAGTGAGACATCTCTGTCTTCCTTCGATGGCTCCAACTGCCAGACAAGATGGTGATCCACTGGCCCCAACTGCTGTACATTTTCAGAAACATTTATTTATATTATTTTATTTAGCTGGTTTTATATACCACCTTATCAAAGTGTCAAAGCGGTATACATGTTAACAAGTTGAACGATACCCAATGTACATGGAACATAGTGAAATAGAATGTAAGAACAGGTAACATGATGCTAGATCAAGAACTATGGATTAGCTAATTGAACATATATATATATAATAAGGTAAATTGGGTAGTTGGCATGTAGTAAGTAGAGAAGGGAAGGAGGGAAATTATGAGGGAAAAGGGGGCAGTAGCAGAGATATTTCAGGAGTGTGCCTGGTAAGGCTGATGTCGGGAAAGTATTGTCATACGTACTAAGTAAGAGCTCCACCTAAGTGTTCGATGAAGAGAGAGGTCCTTCAACGTTTTGCAGAATTTGTCAAGGTTACGCATGGCCCGGATGTTATCAGGAAGCACATTCCATGTGTGCAGGGCATAAAGTGAGAAAGCTCTATTCGATGCAGAGTGGCTGCTTTTCATGTTTGATGGCGGAATGGTGAGGGTGAATTGTGTGTTAGCTCTCCTTGGTCTGTCAACAGGTGTCTTCTGAATCAGCGATTGTAGGAACTCTGAGGAAAGATTATGGTATGCTTTGAAGGTGGTGAGTAGGCCCTTGTATTTAGCACAGGTTGTAATGGGAAGTCAGTATAGGTTTTTGAGCAATGAGGTTATATGCTCCTGAATAGATGTCCTATGCTGTATCTGGGCGGCGGTATTCTGGGCCAACTGTAAAGGATGGATTGCATAAGCTGGTAGTCCCTGAAGGATAATGTCACAATAGTCCGGATGTGGGAGTACAAAAGCTTGGAAGACTGTGCGGAAGTTATGGGTGTCTAGAAAAGGTCAAAGACCCATGACTGGTTTTATTTTATGGTAGGTAGGATTGATAGTGTTGATGTGTGACTGTTGTGACACCGCACCGCCTAGCCCTAGGTGTAATCAGGCAGTTGGTGCGTGCCACATGGGGGTTTTAAAAGTCCTTGGTAGTGCTGAAGCCCTGTATCCTATTGTAGTTGTGGACTGAAGTGACGACAGCCAAGGTTGGGTTTCCAAGTTAAAGAATACTTTATTCTTGCATAAGGTATTGCACAAAGTATTGCAAAAGAACAGCACAGGATTTACTACCCCAACACAAAAGTAAAGCGATAACCTTTTTGTACCAAATAAAAGTTCCAGTGTAAAGTCAGTCCTCCTGATTCTTCTCAGGGACACGTAATACAGTTAAATGCTTTTAGGCTTCTTCCAGCTTCAACAATACAACAGCCTTTCAGGATGCTAGTAATGCTTTCCAAGTATCAGCTTGCAATAGAGAAATCTTCTAGCTGTTGTATTTTCTTTCTAGTGACCATATCTTGTTTAACAGCTTTAAATAGAAATGGCAATCTCCACACTCTCTTGCCTATTAGTAACAGGCTTCTTGTGTAGGAACACTTTCTTACGTTGCCCTTCATTCACAGCTGCAAGTTATGAAGCTCTGAGTCATTGCACCCAGCAGAACGCTGCTGTCTCTGTGCAAACTTCTAAGAACATTGGTTTAGGCCTCACAGCACTCAATCATAAAACAGGAATAAATTATAGTTCCTTACTCTCTCATACATACTCCACACTCCATTTCAGAATCACTGGTATTGGATAAAGGAGCCCCTAATTCCATTGGTTCTTCCTGGCTCTCTGATATCCCTTTGTCATGTGGAACATACAAGCCTTCAGACTTTAATTCTTTAATTATATTCTGAAGCTGTTTCCATTTAGTTTCTCTCTGCCTTCTAGGCACTTGTAAGGCTTGGTATTTCTCAGCACCTTTTAACAGCTCATAAAAGGGGTTTATTTCTTCCTTGCCTTGCCTAGGTAGTTGCCTTTGGTTGGGAGGAATATGTCTTATGGAACTGCCTTGTGAGATCCCTCAGCACAGCCTGGTCCTCAGGGTCTGTTCCTAGCTCTCTGCACGGTAGCTGCCAATTAGCCTTTTGCTGACAAGCAGGTGTGCTATCTTCTGAGCTAGAGCTCTGGTCACGCTGTCTATATAAGGGAAATGCTTGCAGCTTCTTAATAGGGACTTTCCTATAGCCCAACTTTCCTCTAGTAACTTCAGGTTTCCTTTCAAAGCTTGGTTCCAACCTGTTTCTTCTAGAAAGCACTCTATTATCACTTCCTAGAGACTGTCTTATTTCAGAGCTATCTACTTTACAAGGTTTAAAAGGTTTTGCTCTGACCTGGTTTTGGCAGCGTCTGTCTCTGGGAAACTCCACTGACTCCAAGTCTGTGTTCAAGGCTTCTGAGTCTGGCTCTGGGTCTCTTCCAGGGTTCACTCTCTCTTGAAGCTGAGCTCTACCTGGGTCTCTTCCTGGACCACCCACAGGAACTCTCCTTTCCCTGGTTCTCTCCTTGGTTTCCCTTTTGCTGCTCGGGAGGTTTCTGTCTTTACTCCCTTCTCTCCTGGAGATTTCTCTCCTCTCGTCCCTCCAGCTCCTTTCGCTTCTGCTTCTCCTCCCTTCGCCTCTGCTTGCTCTGCTTTCCCTAACTGCTGCTTCCTGGTTACGAGTGCAGAGTGGCCCAATCCGGTCTGACTCCGCCCACCTCCCTGATTGGCTATGTCTCTGGGTTAGCCTAGAGCTAGGGTGTGGTTCTTTCCCTGCTCTTCTTTGCAGAGAAGGTTCATGTGCTGGAATCTTAACCCCTTCCTGTCCTGCATCTCTAAACATCTGAGGTGACAGAAAGTGTTTTAAACCCTTTTTCTTCTGTTTCTGAGCCTCTGCCTTGTCACACTGTACAGTTAGGCCCTGGTCCAGGGTGATTCCCAAGTAGCGCACTTATGATTTAACTTGTAGTTGTGTTCCTGGTATATTTATGTGCACTGGTGGTATGGAGGACCTCTGTCTTTTGGTAGTTCATGGATAAGATGCGCTTTGTTAACTGTTGCGTGAGGGCTGTGAAGCAATTGATTAGAGAAATGTATAGAGGATGTAGTGTGGTGAATGGTACATACAACATTATGTCGTCAGCATAGATATGGTATAGCACATTGTGTGTTTGCATGATTGAGCAAATAGATTGTATGCAAATGTTAAAGAAGAGAGAAGATAGTGCGAAACCTTGAGGCACACCTTGTTGGGTTTTAAATGGAGCAGAGGCAGTACCAGCTGTTCATACCTGCTGTTGGCACTCGTTTAGGTAGAAAGTAAACCTATTTGAGTTGTACTATGTAGACCTACTGTTTGTAAGTGGAGTACTTCATCATGGGGTACACAGTCAAAGGCTGCTATAATGTCCAGAAACATGAGTATGAATCCTTGATGAGATTTTAGGGTACCATGTGTTAGTCTGTCCATGAGGGCTGTCAGAAGGGTTTCAATGCTGTGATGGGGCCTGAAGCCATGTTGCTGTGGGTCTAGCGGTGCATGCATGTTGATGTAGTGTTGGAATTGCAGCTGCACTACCTTCTCAATGATCTTCGCGAGGAAGGGCAGACTGGAGATAGGGTGATAAGAACTTGGAGTGCATGGGTCCAGAATGGAATTTATGGTTGTTGGTTGAATAGAGGAATGCTTGAGGTAAGAAGGCATGTAACCTTGAGTATGAGAGAGCCGAGTCATTTTAAGCAACATGGGGGTGAGTTCTAAGAGAGCTATCTTCATCCAACTCACTGGGTATGGATTTAGGGGGGGAGGTTGTGGTCTTAAGGTTAGAGTTGATAACCTCTAGGCATTCCAGGGATATGTGGTGGAAGGTATGCCATGTGTTGGGCAGGGTTGCAGTGGCTGGTATGTTGCCCTTCTGCTGGTCTTGACTTGTAAGTGATTAGCTAGAGTTTGTGGGGATGGGGCATCATGTTTACTGCTCAGTAGGATTTCATAGTAAAGACTTGACTATGTCAAACAGGTCCCTGGGAAGGTTTAATGAGGTTATGAGGAGATTGGAGTTGTATTCCTTCTTAGGTCTATTGATCGTGTTTTGTTATTCATGCAGCATGGCCATGTAATTATCATGGACAGGTATTGCCTTAGAGCATCGCCATTTTGTTTCTAGTGTCAGAGTTTGTATTTATGGAGTACCAGGTGGCCAAGGGGTGTTTTCTAATGGATCTCTTAGTTTATGGTGCTGTTGCAGCTTTGGACATTGTTTTATTCCAATTCTGGACCAGACTATTGAGGTCTTGAGAGTCAAGGTCTAGCTGTGGGAAGATTGTATTTAGGAGCTCTTCCTTGTCCAAATATCACAACCTTCTTGTGGAGGGCTGAGAGTGGGTGGCTGATGGCGAGGCGAAGCCTTGAGGAAGGTGAAAGGTGATTGGCTTATGGTCAGACCAAGACACTGATAAGGTGGTGGGGTATGGAAGTTGATTGTTTTGGAGCATGCGGTTGGAGATGAAAACGAGGTCAAGCAGGCCTCCCTTTTTGTGAGCTGGTTGGTCTACAATTTGAGTGTATTCTAGTGCTTCCATAGCATTCATAAAGGATTTGGAGGTTTTGTGTGAGGTTGAGGACAGGTTCAGATCACCTAAAAGTATGACTTACTTATTGTTCATAGTTTGGTTACAGGTGATCTGTAAAATGGTGGTTAAGTTCATCCACAAATGCGGGGATCTATATGTTAGGCAAAGTACAAGATGAGATACTTGTTTGCTATTACGAGAATGTCTAGGCCTCGAGCTGATATGATGCTGACATGGTGGGAGCGTAGGTGCTCTTTAGCTAAGATAAAGACACCCCTGCTTCTACAACTGGTCCTGGGACAGTTGAATAAATTGAAGTTTGGTGACGATAGCTGATTTATTAGTACAGTGTCATCTTCCGTGAACCAGGACTCAGCGACACACATCAAATCAATTTGTGGTCGCTAAGAAAATGAGATAGAATAGGAATCTTGTTGCATGCAAAGTCAGTGTTGAAAAGAACATTTTAGGTGAGTGCAGACTGTTGGATGCTCATGGACCTGTGTTTCTATGATGTCAAGCGGTCTACTTCTGAGGAAAGCCCCAGAACTCCTGCTTCTTGCTCTTAGTGCTATATATTTATTTATTTATTTAACAGCTCTTATATACCACGCTATTTGACATCAGTGCGGTTTACATTAAACAAAATACACTCAGATTTAGAGAACTTGTCCAAGTTACAGGTAACAGGGGAATAAAACAAGGATTAACTGGGGAATAGCATATGAGAAAGCATGGGGGGTTGTGTAACTTAAAAAAAAGAGAGAAAAAAAAAAGGAAGTGTTATATTTATCTAAAACACAAAACTTCACTCCCCCATCAACATTCCACATAAATGATCATGAACTGACAGTAAAAAAAAAAAAGAAAAAGAAAAAAAAAGTTAAATATCTGGGAATCATATTAGATCGGTCTCTAAATATGGTCTCTCCTATAAAAGCCATCACAAAATACATATACTTCAAACTACGTATGGTGCAACACCTCAGACCATTACTAGACAGTTCTGATTTCAGAACAGTCTTAGAGGCTCTCATTATGCCACACTTAAATTACTGCAATAACATCCTACAAGGTCTGCCCAAGAAAACCATCCAACAACTGCAGGTAGCGCAAAATATAGCAGCACGCATAATTCATAAGGCGCACTACTTCGACCATACACACCTCTTCTTCACAACTTGCACTGGTTGCCAATTACATCTAGAATAAAATATAAATACATAATGGTAGTGTTCAAATTACATAATAAAATATCCCCATCACACCTTAATTCCCTCATCAGCTTATCCGAGAACACAAGAACCTGAAGAAACCACTCACAAAATACATATACTCGTACTATACCTACCCACATTCGAAACACCGATCACACCACCAGTACTAGAGCCTTTACATACATTGCTCCAAAACTCTGGAATGAGCTCCCAGAAAATTTAAGAGCAATAAGACTTACAATCATTCTGAAAAGAGCTCAAAACCCATCTATTTATAGAATATTATGGTACCACCTCTGACAGTCAACACCACCATATAGCCTAAATAGCTATTCCCTCACTCCTATCTATGTTAAGCAAGAACCCTTTCCTCCCTGTCCCACCCCAATACCCCCCTTGCTCACCCAAATTGTACATAGTTAATGTATTATAGTTATGTTATAAACTTTGTTAGTTATGTAAGTTGATCATTGTTCAATGTAAAGTTCATTGTTACGTTATATGTAAACCACCAACTGCAAGAGGTGGTATATAAAAGCTTTTAAATAAAATTTAAAAAATGAGGTTTCCATGAGGAGTAAATATTTACATGTATGTGATTAGCAGCAAGATGCAGGTGATAGTTAGTAGGAGTGTTATTCAGTTCATGATGAATTGCACAGCAATCTTTTGGATAATAGGCTGTAGAAGGTGACAAGAGGCTCTTACTTGAGGTCTGTGCTTTATGTGCAAGTGATGAGTATGAGTGGGGGTACAATGAGGTACTTGTTACCATTATCAATGTGACAGTGGGTATGATGGCAGCATCCAGTTGATGGGAGATACTGTATCAGGGTGTTTCTTATCTAGTTAGATAAAATGTATTCTTTGAGGGTGGTTACACTGTGTTATGGCCATTGGACAGGCTTTAGGTTATGCGGGTCTCAGCAGTGCAGTGAGTAATTGGTGAGTACGGGGGTAGCAACGATAGCTTCCATAAGGAGAGATATCCACATGTAAAGTTGATGCTTAGGCTATGACTGCAGTAGAGGTTCCATACGGCTGGTTTGGACAACAAGGATGGTCTAGAGAAGGACTCTGTGCTGTAGATAGGAGGGCCACTCTTAAGGGCCATGCCTAAGGGCCCTTTGGCAAGGCCCTTAGACGCAGGCGCACCTGAAGTGCTTTCCTTTAAAGAGCAGGATCGTGCCAGAAGTGATGCTGTTCAGGGGCAGGGTTAGGTGGCACATGTTTTTGCTGAGCCCCCATGCCTTTGGACGTAGCAATGCTGTAATCCTACGGGGTCTCGGTGAGTCCTTACTACAGCTGCTTATGAAGAACGTCATACCTGAAGCGCTGTGCTCCCTCTTAATCATTGCACAGCCTTACAGGAAAACATAGTTACTCACCTGTAACAGGTGCTCTCCAGGAACAGCAGGAATTTAGCCTTCACATATGGGTATCGTCGGTACCGACGGAGCCTGCATGGGAACACTCTCCAGCTTCCAATAGGAAAGCCTTTGGGAGCATCCCACAGCGCCTGCGTGCTGCTTTCCCGCCTTTCCCAACTGTCCCTCTCCAGTTGAGTTTATAGCGGAGACAAAAGAGAGAGGGAAAGAGAAGGAGAGATACAACTCCTAGGGGAGGTGGGTGGGTTGTGAAGACTAAATTCCTGCTGTTCCCGGAGATCACCTGTTACAGGTGAGTAACTATGCTATCTCTCCAGGAACAAGCAGGAATGTAGTCTTCACACATGGGGACTCCCTAGCTGCAGATGCCAGGGAGAAGACCCCAGAAGTTGTGTGCCCTTGTGAAAGGGCTCCACTTCCCCCCATGGATCTCTGGCATCCTACCAGGGAAGGTGGGTAGGAGTTGATTAAGTATGGAACAGGTGTTGAAGAACAGCCTAACCAAACAAGACATCCCAGCGGGAGTCCTTGTCTAAGCAGTAATGGGCTGTGAAGGTATGAACCGAAGCCCAAGAAGCTGCTCGACAGATGTCGTTGATAGACACAGAGGGAAGATCAGTCATAGAGGCTGCCATGGCTCTCACATTGTGAGCTGTGACATGCCTTCCAGAGAAAGGTTTTTACTCTCATAGGCAAAAGATATACACTGTGCAATCCAGTTGGACAGTGTTCTTTTGGAGACTGGATGTCCCAAATGATTAGGATCAAAAGCAACAAAAAGTTGAGAGGACTTTCTATGTTGCCGTGTCCTTTGCAAGTAGAAGGCCAGAGCCCTTTTACAATCCAAAGTATGAAGATTCCTTTCTGCATTTGAGGCATGAGGCCTTGGGAAGAATACAGGAAGGTAAACCTGGCTTGGTTTAAATGAAAAGGTGACAACACCTTTGGCATAAAATGTGGATGAGTCCTAAGGACTACCTTATCATGATGGAACCTTGTATAAGGAGGATCAGCCACCAATGCTTGCAATTCACTGATGCGACGTGCTGATGTGATTGCAATAAGAAAGATGACCTTCCAGGAAAGGAGTTTCAAAGAGGTAGTGGCTAATGATTCAAAAGGCAGTTTCATAAGCTGCCCAAGAACCAAATTTAAGCCCCATGCCACCGGTGGTGGCTTAATTGGATGCTTAGTTAAAAGAAGGCCTCTCATAAATCTCTCTATGAGAGGATGAGGGGAAATAGGCTGCCCATTTAGAGGCTTAAAAGAAGCTGCAATAGCACTCAAATGAACCCTCACTGAATTGGTCTTAAGCCCTGCATTAGATAAATGAAGGAGATACTCCAGTAATGATTCCAGAGGTATCTTAAGAAGGTTAAGACCCTTCTGCAAGCATCATATGGTAAATCTTTTCCACTTGAAAGCATGAGTGTGTCTTGTGGAAGACTTCCTGGAAGCATAAAGGATATCCTTTACCTGCTGAGAAAGGTTAAGACCGTGAAGTTCTAGGCTTTCAGCAACCAGGCCCTGAGATGCAGAGACTGGGGATTGGGATGCCACAGCATCCCGTTCTCTTGAGAAAGGAGATTTGGAGCAGATCATAACTCCAGAAGTGGAGCTTGAGAGAGATGTAGGAGCAGAGGGTACCACATTTGCTGTGGCCAATGTGAAGCTATGAGAATCATATGACCTCTGTCTCTCTGAAGCTTGAACATGGTTTTGGGAATTAGGGGAATGGGTGAAAAGGCATACAGAAGTCCTGGCCCCAATGGAGGAGGAAAGCATTTATATTTAGTTACCTGAGATCCATGGGAGGAAGACAAAGCCCTGGAAGACGTCGATGCCACGAAGGCTGCATCAGAGGGAAAAAGGGTGCTAAGTTTAGCAGCTCGGTTTTGCTGACCCCTTTTCGACATCATCCCACAGGCAACACACTCCAAAATAGAGTTGTCAGGACCTAAACATTTGAGGCACCACTTATGGGTGTCGGTGACAGAGATGGTACTGCCACACTTGGAACACTTTTTAAAACCTGAAGCGGGTTTTTCCATTTTAAAGGAAAAAGGTTGGGCCTAGTGCCCAAAATGGCGCATGGCACCTGAGGAGAAAATAGCTGGAAAAGACTCCAGAAAGAAAGTTCCCCCACCCTTAGAAAAAAAAAGAACCACCGGCGGTACCGGTGTAGTGTCGAAGGAAGGCAGACGCAACCACAAAAAAATAGAATAGACGGAAATATTTTCTGTGGTGACAGGATGTGCGACCTGTCGGCTCCGCAGAAAACGAAGAACTGGAGAGGGACAGTTGGGAAAGGCTGGAAGGCAGCACGCAGGTGCTGTGGGATGCTCCCAAAGGCTTTCCTATTGGACGCTGGGGAGTGTTCCCGTGCAGGCTCCATCGGTACCGACGATACCCATATGTGAAGGCTACATTCCTGCTTGTTCCTGGAGATAAGCAAGCTCTTTGTCAAAATGACTACAATTGCCACATCTATAGCCATTTCCATGTGATTGATGTATCTGCGAGTATTTTAAAATATTTAAGACAATTTGTTTTGTTCACAAGGATAGCTGCAAACATATTGACAAATCAGTGCCGTTGCCATGTTAGTCTACTTCAATGTACAGAATTAAAGGTTAATAAAGTGTAACTACTCACCTATAAAGGGTAGTTATTCACTTGCAACAGTGTTCTCTGAGGAAAGCTGGAGAAGCTATCGTGCAGACTCCATCGGCGCCAACGTGACATATGGGTGACATTGGCACCGAGTCTGCACGATAGCATCTCCTCAGCTTTCAAAGAAAGCCTTTGGGAGATGCACCACGCATGCGCAATCCCCTTCCTGCCCAAGAGTGCCATCTTGCCTCAGTAGAAAGATAGAGCTCCAAGGCAAAAACTGACACAAGAAACAACTCCATGGGGAGGAGGGAGGGTTGTGAAGACTGATTCCTGTTGTCCCCAGAGAACACCTGTTACAGGTGAGTAACTACGCTTTCTCCAGGAACAAGCAGGAAGTCAGTCCTCACATATGAGATTCCCTAGCTACAGGCTACCGAAAACCTGTAAGTAGTCACAGGTGACCAGGAAAAGGTGAATCGTGAGCAGCAGCAATGAGTCCTTGAGAAGACAGGCTCCTGAGTAGCCCAAATGTCCAGCGAGAAACCAGCATTGCAGTAGCCTGAACACACAAGGCCCGGAGGGCAGGAGTTGCATACACCCTGAATTTTTGACAGAGTATTGCCTGGCCAAAGGCACTGTCCTTACGGAACTTCCTCTCCAGGCAGTAATGAGTTGTGAAGGTATGGACTGAGGACCAGGTAGTGGCCAGGCAGATTTCTGACAAGGGAACGAAATGAAGGTTTGCCTCAGATGCAGCCATGGTCCAGACGCTGTGCGCTGTGATCCGGCACTCCAGCGAGAGCAATGCAGTCTGCCACCCAGGTGGACAGAGTATGCTTGGTTTCTGCTGCACTCCACCAACTGGGGTCATAGGAGACGAAGAGCTGTGAGGCTTTGCGTTAGCCCTGGGTACATTGGAGGTAGAAGGACAGGGCCCTCTTACAGTCCAAAGTATGAAGGATGGTTTTCAGCCCTGCTGGCATGAGACACTGGAAAAAAGGTGGGGTGCACCACCTCCTGGTTGAGATGGAAAGGGGACCCCACCTTGGGAAGGAACTTGGGGTGCGAGCAGAGCATGACCCTCTTCTGATAACACCTTTTTTAGGGTGGATCCACCACCAACGCCTGGAACTCGCTGACCCTGCAAACAGACGTGAGTGCCACCAAGAACATGACCTTCCAGGAAAGGTACCATAGGTGGCAGGTAGCCAGGAGCTCAAATGGTGGACCAGTGAGTTGCGACAGCACCACACTGAGGTCCCAATCCAATGCCGGTAGGCAGACAGGAGGCTTGGACAAGAGACCCCACAAGAAGCGGGTTACAAGAGGCTGAATGGAGAGGGACTTGCCTTTATAAGATGGTGATGCAGTGCAAGTGCACTCATGTGGATCCTAACAGAGTTGGACTTCAGTCCTGCCTGAGACAGATGAAGCAAATATTGCAGTACAAGCTGCACAGAACAAGAGAACGGGTTGACCTGTCGCTCCACACAACACAATGAGAATCTGCGCTATTTGAAGGCATAAGCCTGTCTGGTGGAAGTCCTAAGGGAGACCAGGACCACCTCCTCCACCTCCTCTGAAAGGTTGAAAGTGGTCAAGGCTACCCTTTCAGAAGCCAGGCCGTTAGCATCAGAGACCCCAAGTTGGTGTGTAGGAGGGAGCCTCCTCTGAGAGCAGCCCTGGCGCACCGTGGATAAGCGAAGGAGCAGTGGGAACCACGCTTGCCTGGGTCACCGAGGGGCTAATAGTATTAGCGTGCTGTCATGCTGAACCTTGAACCAGATCTTGGAAATCAGCAGCATAGGCAGGAAGGTGTAAAGGCGGCCCTCCGTCCACAGGATGAGGCATGCAGCCGCTGCTACCCGGGATGTAAATAGTAATACTGTAATTACAAATGTAAATAGTTAATACTATTACCCAAGTTGAGCTACCTGTTATATGTAATACGGTGTTAACCCCCACCGTAAAATACCTCATGTTCTTTGTAAACCGCACTGATGTTGAAAAGTGCGGTATATAAGCGATTTAAATAAATAAATAAATGGTGTGGCTGCCTGAAGTAGAAACGGGGCAGTGGACGTAGGTCAGACTAGTGAAAAGGTCCATTCGTGGAGTCCCCCAGAGCTGGAAGAGTCGGTAGGCCACTCTGGGGGTCTAGTCACCACTCATAAGGCTGGGGGACCCTGCTCAGTCTGTCCACCAAAGCATTGCCCTGGGTTGGTAGATACAGCGCCTCAAAGGCATTTGGGCTACTTTTGTCTTTATTGGAACCTCTCTGCTGATATGCCCTATCTTAATTCTTTTGGTAGCATCCTTCAAGGATACATTGTTCCGAATTATGCGCTCTCGGGCGACTGCTGGCTCTACCCTATTATCTAGTTTAAAAGTTGCTCTCTCTCCTTTTTAAAGGTTAATGCCAGCAGCCTGGTTCCATCCTGGTTAAGGCGAAGACCATCCCTTCGGAAGAGCCCCTCCTTTCCCCAGAATGTTCCCCAGTTCCTAACAAATCCAAAACCCTCATCCTTGCACCATCGTCTCATCCATGCATTGATACTCCGGAGCTCTGCCTGCCTTTTGGGTCCTGGGTGTGGAACGGGAAGCATTTTGGAGAATGCTACCTTGGAAGTTCTGGATTTCAACTTCCTACTGAAAAACCTAAATTTAGCCTCCAGAAACTCCCTACCACATTTTCCTGTCATTGATACAGACATGTACCGAGACAGGACCCAGCACTATCTAAGACCTTGTCTAGGTGGCGCATCAGGTCCGCTACCTTCGCCCCAGGCAGGCATGTTACTAGGCAATACTCACGTCCACCAACCACCCAGCTATCTACATGCCTAATGATCAAATCACCAACTATAACGGCTGTCCTAACTCTTCCCTCGTGGGCAAATGGCCCTGGAGAAACGTCCTCGGTGCGAAAGCGTTTTACATCACCTGGAGGACAGGTCCTAGCTATAGGATCTCTTCCTGCCACACCAGGGTGATGCTCTCCTGTCACGTGACCTCTCTCCTTCATGGCAACAGGGATGCTGCCAGAGTCTGGAGGGTGGGACTTCAGGACTATATCCCTGCAGATCTCGTCTATGTACCTCTGTCTTCCTTATGTCCTCCAAGTCTGCTACTCTAGCCTCCATTTATTGGACTCGTTCCCTGAGAGCAAAGAGCTCCTTCCACTTGGTGCACACGTAAAGACCCCTCACCAACTGGGAGAAAAATCATATATGATACACTCGATGCAAGAGACTGGAAAGCCCCCATCTCGCTGCTGGACTGCTGTCTGCATCTTAGTTTTAAGGTTATGTTTAGATATTTAAGTTCTTTACTAAGGGCTGCTGGGGATACTTATATTAATAAAACTATACCTAATATACTTAATTAATGGGGTTCTACTCCCGGTATTTTCTTGTGCCAAAAAAAAGCCTGGAGGCCTCGGTCCCATCCTAGATCTGCAGAACCTGAACAAGTTTCTGGTGCGGGAGAAGTTCAGGATGCTCTCCTTTGGAACATTGCTGTTCTACCTCCATCAGGGAGACTGGCTATGCTCCTTAGATCTAAAGGATGCTTACTGTACACCTACATCCTCATTCATTCCAGTCACAGACAGTACCTAATATTTGTGATTGAAAGCAACCACTACCAGTACAGGGTGCTACCCTTGGGCTGGCTTCCACACCCAGGGTCTTCACCAAATGCTTAGCAGTGGTGGCTGCCTATCTCTGCCTCCAAGGGGCCTTCGTCTTCCCCTATCTGGATGACTGGCTCATAAAAGGAGAAACAGTCACTGAGATACAGCAGGTCACAGACTTCACCATCAGTGTCCAGGAACACCTGGGCTTCGAAATAAACCGGCCCAAGTCTCATCTCACTCCTCCAGCAAAGTCCTTCCTCCCCCTAGACATGGCAAGTCACCTCGAGGCTATAGCCACAGAGGTACAGAGCCGATGCTTTGTGCCGGCTTGCTCCATGCTCCGCTTGCTCGGCCACATAGCATCCATGGTGCATGTTACACTGGACGCCCTCCTCCACATGAGGATGACCCAACAGTGCCTTCAATCCCAGTGGACGCAGGCCACCGATAGCCTCAGGGACAGTGTGCACATGACCCGCCCGCTGGCGAATCACTCAACTGGTGGCAAGTGACAGCACTACGGGCAGGCATTCCCCTAGCTTACAAAGAAAGCCTTTGGAAGATGCCACCAGCATGCAAGCTCCTCTTCCTGCCCCAAGGTGCCTTCTTGCTCAGATGACATAGCTAAAAGACGGCAGAAGATAAAATATGGTAAAAAAGCAACTCAAGGGGAGGAGGGAAGGTTGTAAGGACAGATTTCTGTTATCCCCGGAGAACACCTGTTACAGGTAACTAACTGTGCTTTCTCCGGGAACAAGCAGGAAGTCAGTCCTCACATATGGGACTCCCTAGCTACAGGCTACTGAAAGCCTATAGAGAAAAACACAGTTACCCACAGGGCAAGCTGTGAATTGCAGTAATTGAGTACACAAGTGCAGCACCCACTGGAACATTCCATGACAGATTGCATACGAGCAGAGAGCTACTGCCTCTTGTAAGAGGGTGTATGACCCTGTGACCCTTCTTGTTGACGTAGAACATCACCACTTGACTGTCTGTCTGGACCAGCACTGAATAGTGTTGCAGGTGGTGACAGAAGGCTCAGAGGGCCAGGAATATGACAGAAGGCTCAGAGGGCCAGGAATATGGCCCAAAGCTCCAAGAGGTTGATCTGCTGCAGAACGTCTGTCTGCGACCAACTGCCCTGAGTGCAGAGGGCATCATAGTGGACTCCCCAACCTAAGACAGAGGAGTACGTCATTAGGACCCTCTGGGAGGTGGGGATCTGAAAGGGCATCCTGGCCAGGAGGTGCTAGGAAGCTTGCCACCGGGCAAGAGAGTCAGCCAGTTGGCAAGTCACCACCAACCTGTTCCACAGTCAACCTGTGGCCTGAGTCCACTGAGAGCGGAGGTCCCATTGAGCCACCCTCATGTGAAGGCAGACATTTGAGGTAACATTTATTTATTTATTTATATTTATTTATTTATTTATATTTCTTATATACCGCACTATTTGCAATCAGCGCGGTTCACATGGAACAGAAACATCCGACAACTTAAATATGTCTGGTCATTACATTAAACAGGAAATGCAACTTGGAAAAAGGGTACACTATATACATATGAGGTGTACTGAGAAAGGATAATGTTTGGTGTTTACATTGTAGGGGACGCCTGTTGCGAGGGCTTGCCTAGTTGACTACTATTATTGTTGAGGTGCTCGTTATTCGAGTGGGACTGAGGATCGGAGATGTCAGTGAGATATTTGGTGAAGAGGAAATGTTTAAGGGCCTTTCTAAATTGGCTCAAGTTGGGGATTGCTCTGATATGTGCTGGTAACATGAACCATGCAAGCCATGTGGCCCAACAGGCAGAGCAGGAGGCGGGTGGGCACAGAGTGTCGGCGCTGCAGGGCCACTACCAATGCCTTGAGGCGATCGGCCCTGTCCCAAGGGAACATAAGATATGCCATAATGGGTCAGACCAAGGTCCAACAAGCCCAGTATATCCTGTTTCCAACAGTGGCCAATCCAGATCACAAGTACCTAGCAGTTTCCCCAAAAGACACAGGTTCCACAATGCTTGTATTGGGTCAAGCAGAGATATCCCGGATCCCTTTTAATAATGGGTTAAGGACCTTTCCTCCAGGAACTTGTCCAAACCATTTTTAAACCCAGCTACACTAACAGCTTTTACTACATCCTCCGGTAACAAATTCCAGAGTTTGATTACACGTTGAGTGAAAAAATATTTTCTCTTATTAGTCTTAAATAGGTTACCCTGTAGCTTCATTGCATGTCCCCTAGTCTTTCTATATTCTGATGATATAACGATCTACATTTAGCCGTTCCACTCCATTCATTCATTTATAGACCTCTATCATATCTCCCCTCAGCAGCCTCTTTTCCAGGTTGAAGAGCCCTAACCTGTTTAGCCTCTCTTCATAGGGGTATCTTTCCATCCTCGTTACCATTTTGGTGGCTCTTCTCTGTACCTTTTTTTTAATACCGCTATATCCTTTTTAAGATACGGCAATCAGAATTGCACACAATAATCAAGGTGCGGTCGCACCATGGAACGATACAGAGGCATTATAATATCCTTTGTTTTATTTTCCATTCCTGTCCTTATGATTCCTAGCATTCTATTTGCTCTCTTGGCCATCGCGGCACACTGGACGGAGTGTTTTAACATGTTAACCACAATGACGCCTAAATCTTTCCTGGGTGGTGGTTCTTAATGTGGAACCTTGCATCGTGTAACCATAGTTTGGATTGTTCTTTCCTAGCTGCATAACTTTGCACTTGTCCACATTAAATTTCATCTGCCATTTGGATGCCCAGTCTTCCAATTTATCAAGATCATAGTAACATAGTAAATGATGACAGATAAAGACCAGTATGGTCCATCTAGTCTGCCCAGTAAGATGGCAAAAGTAGGTGCACCAGCCGCTCTGTGCAGGCCACCCCTCCCCCATGTCTTTGTTTTAGGTGTGAACCATGTCTTTGTTTTAGGGGTGAACCCACCGTTCCATGTAGGACACCCCTGTAAGTTGATCCTCTTGCAATTTTCCACAATCTTCATGGGTTTTAACAACTTTGAGTAGTTTTGTGTCAGCTGCAAATTTGATAACCTCACTTGTTATTCCCATATCCAGGTCATTTATGAATTTTATTTATTTACAGTTCTTATATACCGCGCTATTCAGTATCAGTGCGGTTTACAAACAACAGATTTTGCATCAGAACAAAGCTCTTTTGCTTACATTGTAACAGGATTGGTAACTTGGGGCTGTAACAAGGGTAACTATATACAAACAACAGTGGTCATTGTAACTATTTACAATTTATATTGCAAGGTTGGATCGTAATGCAAGAGACCATATCATAAGATCGTTGAGTGTGCTTGAGGGTGGGTCTGTTTTGTGTATTGTCAAGAGTTGTGTTGTTGGGATGTCAGAGGCTGTGTGAGTGAGTTGAGGTGCAGGAGGTGATTGTGTTAGGTTGGAGTGGCCGAAGTGAAGGCAGAATAGGTGGTGTTTAAGGGCTTTTCTGAACTGTGAGAGGTCACTGATTGCTCGGATATGAGGTGGGAGATTGTTCCAGCACCTAGGGGCATAGAATGTAAAGGCTCTATTCCTTCTTGCTTGAGTACATTTGGTAGAATCAAGTGGTATAGTCAGCGTATTGGTAGCTATTGGCCTCCTTAGCCTGTTTGTAGGGGTGATGGTCAAGAGAGCAGAGAGGGATGGAGGGGATATCCGATTAATTGCTTTAAATGAAAGGAGTAATGCCTTGTAGGTGATCCTGCATTGTAACGGAAGCCAGTGTAGTTCCATAAGTATGGGTGTGATGTGATCTCTTCTGGATACGCCGCAGAGAATGCGGGCTGCTGCATTCATCGCCATCTGTAGTGGATTGAGGGTGCTGTTGGGGAGGCCGTGTAAGATGATGTTGGCATAATCAAAGTGAGGCATTACAAGTGTCTGGAATATTGTTCTGAAGTCATCTGGGGTTAGTAGAGGTCTTAGGTGTCTTAGTGTCCATATTTTATTATAGATGGACTTGGTGGTGTTCTTTATGTGATCTTTGAAGTTGAGCTGTTAGTCTATTGTGACACCCAGGTAGCGTATTACGGATTTACATGGAAGCTCTGCATCTCGCACCTTCAATGAAGTGGGGGGAGAGAAGTTCTTGTTTTTGGTTATGAATAGTACTTCAGTTTTCTTGCAGTTTATGCGTAGATTCTGTGATAAGAGCCAATCAGTGATTGTGTTGAAGCACTCTATTAGTGGGGAGAGGTCAGGGTGCATGATTTTGATTGGTGTGAATATCAAGACATTGTCTGCATAGATCAAACTGGATATATTAAAGGAGCGGATTATATCGCAAATTGGTTGCCTATATATGTTGAAAAGTAAGGCAGATAGGGAGGATCCTTGGGGTACTCGTTGTTGATGGAATGGTTCAGATGTTGAGAGTCCTATCTATACATGTTGCCAGCGGTCAGCTAGATAGGATTTGCACCATTCCCAAGCCAAGCCATGAATTCCCTTTTCCTGAAGGCGAGAGAGGAGTTGCTCATGGTTAACAGAATCAAATGCAGCGGCAATATCGAGGAAGATGAGTACAAACCCGTTTTCGATTTTGTCGATACCTCTGGATAAGGTATTGATAAGTAAGGTGAGTAGAGTCTCTACACCATGGGATTCTCGGAACCCATGCTGGCAGGGGTCAAGAGGGGCTGATATGTCGATGTGTTGGTGCAGTTGCATTTGAACCACCTTCTCAATAAGTTTGGCTAGAAGGGGTATGCTAGAGATTGGGCGATATGAGTCTGTCTTTGTTAGGTCAAGTTTATTGTTTTTCAGGAGAGGGCGTATAGACGTTTAAGAGCTGCTGGGAATGTTCCTGCTGAGAAGGAAAGCTTCATGATATAGGCTAATGCTGGGCTGAGTTCTGCACGCATCGTTCTGATCCAGTAAGCAGGGCAAGGATCATTTGGGGCTGTAGTGGTGTTAATAGTAGTAATAAGGTCAGCGATGTATTTCTCTGCTGGAGGGATGAAATTTGTTAACGGTGTCTGTACCTGGGGAATGTAGCTGGGTGAGGAATTTGATGCAGCAATTGTTTTAATGATTTTAGATTGCAGGTATTCGGCACAGGGCTGAGGCTGAATTGATATCATCTGATTGGAGGAAGGTACTTTGGTTAAGGACTTAGCAATGTTAAAGAGGTCACGCGGTTTATTCAACGAGCAGAGGAGGAGCTCCGTGTGGTGTTCTCTCATTTTTTCAGATATTTTCTCTCGGTGTTGCTTTAGGGTATTTTCATAAGCCATTTGATCAGTTGTGGAACGAGAACGACGCCATTTTCTTTCTTGCTTTCTTAGACGCTGAAGAGATGACCGTAATTCAGTGGAAAACCAAGGGGCTGGTTTACTGTTTCTTGGTGGTTTGATGGAGGCCGGTAGCTGCGAGCAAGAGTTCAGGGTGGTATTCCATATGTCGATCATGTCGTCAAGATTTTGAGCTGGTTGAAGGAGTACTGGAAGGGCGCTGTTGATGAATTTATCCTTGTCTAGGGATTTGAAGCGGGTTGTCAATCCTGAGGAAGCTGTATTTACTTGGCTGGTTGAGATTCGATTTTGTTGGAATGGGATTTGGAAAGAGATTAGGTTGTGGTCTGACCATGGAACAGGCGTAAATGAGGGGTTGATATTGTTGTTTGATTCGGATTGGGGGGCAAAAATGAGGTCAAGAGCATTTCCCTTGAGGCGAGTAGGCGAATTCACTATCTGTGTATAATTGAGATCAGTCATAGCATCAAGGAAGGTGTTAGCGGAGGTGGGTTGTAGTGAAGCGAGGTTAAAGTCGCCCATCAGCCAGTTAGGCTTACGTGGGCTTACAGGGTTTCAGGCCAGGTCAATTATGTTAGAAAGATCTTCTGGGGGAGAAGGGGGAGAAGAAGCAGCTCTGTAGATGAGATTTATAGAGAGTGCTTATTGGCAACAGACACTATGTCCATACATGAGACCTTCCGACCACGAGATGAAGAACACATCTGCCGCTGCCCGGGAAGGGTGGACTTGCCGAGAGCAAAAGTGGGCAAGTGGTAGTTGTCTGGGTTGGCAAACAGATCTATCCATGGTTCCCCCCCAGAGATGAAAAAGTCCGCTAGCCACTCTGGGGTCCAGTTGCCACTTGTGCGGCTGGAAGATTCTACTTAATCTATCGGCCAAGGCGTTGTTCTGGCCTTGCAGGTATACTGCCCGTAAGAGTATGCCCTGCTGGACTGCATAGGAGCAGAAAGCCATTACCGCACGGGACCCTGTGCCCCCCTGCATGTTCACATAGAATATTGCCACCTGGTTGTCTGTTTGGACCAACACTGGTTAGCAACGTAGGTGGAGGCAAAAGGCTCAGAGGGCTAGGTGTATCGCCCGTAATTCCAGAAGATTGATCTCCTGGTTGCTCTCGCTCTGCAACCAGCTGCCCTGGGTGCGGAGTTCCTCGCAGTGGGCTCCCCAACCCAGCAGGGAGGGGTCTGTTGTGAGGACCCTTATGGGGCACAGTCTAGAAAAGCATCCCTGCCTCGAGGTACTGGGGATTTTGCCACCAGGTCAAGGATTCCGCCAACTGGTGGGTCACTACAATTCTGTCATGGAGACAGCCTGTGGCCTGCATCCACTAGTCCTGAAGGCACCACTGTGCAGCCCGGCACCTGCGATGACAGGGACCATGGAGGCCATATATCCGAGTAATGCGCAGCAAGAGATGAGTGGACCACTGAGGGACTGGGTTTTATGTCCAGGGCTAGAGCCCTGAGCTGTGCAGCTCGGTCCCCTGGAAGGAAGGCCTTTGCTTGGAGGGTGTCTAGTCTTGCCCCTATGAACTCCAGACACTGTGTCGGGAGGAAGTGAGACTTGGGGTAGTTTATTACAAACCCCAGATTTTGCAGGGCCTGGAAGGTATGTGCGGTTGCCTGCTGTGCCTCTCTTTATGAGACAATCATCCAGGTAGGGAAAGACAAACACCCCCTGGAGGCAGAGGAAGGCGGCCACAACTGCCATATGCAAGGACTGACTTCCTGCTTGTTCCTGGAGAAAAGAAAGAACAGAGTAGAGGAGTTGGGAAAGCAGGCACAGTGGAGTGTTCCCAAAGGCTTTCCATTGGACACTGGGGAGCGTTCCCCCATCGGCTCCGTCAGTGCCGACGTCACCCATATGTGAAGACTGCATTCCTGCTTGTTCCTGGAGATTTAAAAATATACACCATGGATGAAAGTTTGTTCTGAGACCTCCTTCCGCTCCACACCTTTCACATGCAAAAGCAGGCCACATCAAGGATTTATCAGGGTAGTCTAGAACTTTCCCCTTATGTTTGGGCTTGCCCATGCAGAAATCAAAGCTAATAATAATACACAAAGCAGCAGCAGTCTTGCTCCACCCCATGCATGCATCAGTTTTCAAAGTGAAAATATTTGGCATTCTTTTGTTTCGAAACTTGCTGTGGTTATAGGTACTTGTAAGAAGATGCCCCTGGTTTTTGAGAGTTTTCTTTTCATGGAAAATGGCATGCATTAAATTGAAAATGTGTTCTACATGCCCCATTTTCCTCCTTTACTAACACATTCTTGAGAGTATCTTCTTTAAATACAACTAAAAGTACTCTCAGCCATACTGGGGGAACGCCAGGTTCCAGACTGCGCATTTTCAAGCACAAATGGCTTCAAAAATTGCCCTTGAAGTGGGAAATGTTCAGAATGAGTTCACCAGCTCAATCTGGAGCTTTGGAAATTGTCAACAACTGAGCAGATACAGTCATCTAGTTTCACCCTCATTTACTTTGTCACAAGATGGTTTAAAGAACATTGTCCACAGAAGAGAGTCTAAAATTTTGCCAGAATGCGCTTTCCAAAAACTATCCTCATTTCATTTGCCACATTTCGACAGCATATAAAACATTTTGACAGTGTATAAATGGGCTGCAAATGGTAACATCTTCATACTCACATTGTCCACATCTGGAATGTCAAGGAAATACTCGGGATAGCCATAGGATACACCCACATTATTCACTGAAATACAGCCAAAACAAAAAGCTTTCACAGGAGACAAAACAAACACCTTGTGCTACAATAAAGCATGCTGATTGAAGTCCACTAGAAGTTAGTTTGAACAAATCAAGACTAAGAACAGAATCATTTTACCCTTCACCTCTAGTAGTAGGCCAAGAGACTACAATAGTGAACATCTAGAAACCAGAATGATGCTAAACTGTTAGTAGAAAGATAGAATAGTATCCTATAAAATTATTCAAAATAAATACATAGAATAACCAGCTCAAGTGTAACTGCACGAGCTGGCTATATTTTGCACGCAATAACAATTTTATGCAAAATATTAAACACTTCCAAAAAAAAAAAGAACTTAGGGTATGTTTGGCATAATGTACCTTAAGGAAGAAAATTAGCATAAGCAGCATGTATCGCTGCTATGGAAAAAGAAAAGGGTGCATTTTAATTTGCCTGGTAACAAGTACTGTCTTGTGATCATGATGCAGGGAAATGTTCCCCGAGGACAGTAGATGGCAGCAACAGACAGCATAAAGTCTATTTGTTACATTGAAGACATTTCGTGCAAAAGCTTCTGAGCACACCTGGATTGTAAAATTCCTAAACATGTACAGAAAAATGTTTTCATGTAAACTACAATAAGCCCTTACTACAGGAAAGCATTTAACTAGAAAGATGTTTAATCCTCGCTATACTGAAAATGTTATATGGTTGACTGAACGCTTTTACTGCCACATGAATTCTCCATTTATCCACGGGATCCATGGGATAATTTTGTAAAGCATGTTTTTACATGAGGGAAAGGACTCTTATAAACTGCATGGTCGAATACACACCAACAAGATAGCACATACCTATACGAGCACCACACATAGGTATTTCTGGCCAATAGTATGGGCAGAGCTATGAATATATATACACACACACACACACATACACAGTATACACGCTTACTGCTTATTTGGAGCAGATGTAAAATGTGTGCAATGCTGAGGATAGCTTTGGATGCCTATTTTACAAAGTCACACGGGCATCTGCGTTGTCTTTATAAAATGGGACCCAGTTTGGAAACTTGTGACAGATGCCCTTTACGAAATTAGCCCCATAGATAACAAGTACAGCGTAATCAAACTTTGGAATTTTCCGGCAAAGGATGTAGTAAAAGCTGTTAGTGAATTGGGTTTAAGAGAGGTTTGGACAAGTTCCTGGAGAAGAACCCGGAGGAGAACCATTAAAGTGGGCAGGAGAAATCCACTGCTTACCCCTAGGACAAGCTACATGGAATGTGTCTATCTTTCAGGAACCTCACAAGTACTTGCGCCCTGGATTGGCCACTGCTGGAAACAGGATACTGAGCTCGATGGACCTTTTATCTGACCCAGTATGGCATGTCTGATGTTCTTAAGACAGATTCACCTAACACAATGTCAGACTATAGGACAGGTAGAGTCCTTCTCATATAGCGGAAGGGCTGTCGGGTAAGGTCTGCCTCTTTGTGGATGATACCAAAATCTGCAATAGAGTAGACACCCAGGAAGGTGTAGATAAAATGAGGAGGGATGTAGCTAAGCTTGAAGAATGGTCTAGAATTTGGCAGCTGGGATTTAATGTTAAAAAATGTAAGGTCATGCATTTGGGCTGCAGCAATCCAAGGGAGCAATATAGTATAGGGGGTGAAGTACTTTTGTCCACTAAAGAAGAGCAGGACCAAGGCATGGTTGTGTCTGATGATCTTAAAGTAGCTAAATAGGTAGAAAAGGCGACGGCAAAAGCTAGAAGGATGCTTGGGTGCATACGGAGAGGAATGGCTAGCAGAAAAAAGGAGGTGATAGTGCCTCTGTATAAGTCTTTGGTGCGACCTCATTTGGAGTATGGTGTGCAATTCTGGAGACCGCACCTTCAAAAGGATGTGAACAGGATGGAGTCGGTGCAGAGGGTGGCTACTAAAATGATTAGTGGTCTTCATTATAAAGCAGGATCTTAATATGACACCTTAGAGGAAAGGCGGGATAGAGGTGATATGATTGAGATGTTTAAATACCTCTGTGGCATAAATGTTCAGAGGGAGAGCCTCTTTCAATTGAAAGCAAGTTCTGCTACGAGGGGACATGGGATGAGGGTGAAGGGAGATAGATTCAGGAGTGATATGCGGAAATATTTCTTTACGGAAAGAGTAGTGGATCCGTGGAATAGTCTCCCAGTGGAGGTAGTAGAGATGAGGACAGTAACTGAATTCAAAAAAGCATAGGACCAGCACAGAGGATCTCTAAAGGTAAAAAGTGGACTGTTGTAGTTGTCGATATGGAAGGACAGACTAGATAGGCCATGTGGTCTTTTTCTGCAATCATGTTTCTATGTTTCTACATTGTTCCCCCACCAAAGGTATGATACTAACAGTAGCTGCGTAGGTGTCTGGGGCAAGGTGTCCAGCACAGAATGGGCAGCAACAGTATATGCTTCTACCATAAAGCATAGCATCACAGACCAGGTACAACACTAGCACTTGCAGCAGCATAAGCTTCGCTCCCCCTCCCCAACATAATAGGCACCGCATGGGCTGCAAAAGTGCATGCTTCTACCATGAGCTCCTGTATAATGTACGAGAATACGGTTAGTACAGGAAAGGAAGACAAGCAACGCAAGCTTCCTATGTATTCC
Organism: Ichthyophis bannanicus; assembly: GCA_033557465.1. NCBI lineage: Eukaryota > Metazoa > Chordata > Amphibia > Gymnophiona > Ichthyophiidae > Ichthyophis > Ichthyophis bannanicus. The sequence continues at coordinate 33,435,799 of CM066047.1, read as the reverse complement.
CTCACTGAAAAACTATCCAGAAACGTCAAACCTTTGAAGTTAAGACACTTCCAGATCTGGTTTTCTATCATATTGCAAATTTTTACTACTTTGCACCTTCTGATCACCCATCCATCAATCCCACTGTCCCCCAACCCCTTCCCTCCCACCAACACTGCTTTTCCTTGAGATCCTAGTCTGATATTGTCATCTTCCATTCATACTATATGACCTGAAGGAGGTTTTAACCTTCGAAAGCTAGTCATATAATATGTATTGTGTTGGTCCAATAAAAAGGTACACCACCTTTTCCTTTTTTTTTCTAATCTCTAGGAAGGACAAGCAGCTTCTTTCAAATCAACCTTACTACCCAAACCTTGAGTAACTAATGAGCCAGACCCACTATAGCACAAAGAGTACAAACCTAGAACACCAATCTCCAGGCCCTCCAATCCTCCTTTAATTTTTTGGTAGATATAATTATTGTCTTCAAAGTCAGCCGTAATGGTCTTGGTGTCTACTTTGAATTTCTCTTCTGAAAAAAAAGTGGAGAAAAAAAATTCTAAACAATGAATTCAGCCTCTTAGCTATACAGTACAACTGAAATGAAAGACCATAGTAGGTTGCACCAATGATATGCCCTAATAAGAATGGAAATAAAAAGTTAAGTACAAACCAACCATTTTATAGTTATACTTTAGTCATTAGGCAAACGAGGCCTCTCGGGACCTGCAGTGGCAACAATGGTCGCAGACAGCCCCGTAGCACTTATCTTACAACTTCGGCAATGCAGGACTGTTTGCAAACAGGAAGTCAGCATCAGACGAAACAAGGGGGTGGAAACAAACAGTGCTGCTTTGCTGAAGCTATAAAGTAAGCGCCGCAGGGCTGTTTGTGGCCATTTCCTAAGTTTAATGTTAGGTGAAAGTACTGTCCACGTTTAACTAAATAAAAAATGAAAACAAAACCTAGCATGTTTTGATGTTCATCTGTACACATAGCCCTCAAACATGTTCACACAAGATAAAGAACAGTGAAATAAGGTTTGTAAGGCCACCAGAAAGATATGCAGGGGGAAGACTATCCTAGAGATCTCATCTCAGTAAGGATCACAGGTCTATCGAGATTTCTTATATATTCAAAGTTTCATTAACTGCCCCACACTAATGTATTGGAATGACATTCAAGAAAACATCAATAAAAAATACTACTACTACAACACATATCACTCAAAAACATTAAGTCAGGACTTACAGCATCATTTATTTGCATATGTTTCATACTACATGATGTCAGAGATATACCAAACTAGCTCAGCAGACAGTCCTCCACTATGGCTAGAAAGGAAAATACTCACATGAAACCCAATTCCAGTTCTCACCATATCTTTTATATGATCACTCAACCATTCCACATCACCTTTTCCTTAGTCACAACCGTACCCAGAATCTGTTAACACCAGCCCCCAACCCCTCCACTTGTGGGCTTTTTCAGGCCTTGCTATCTTCCAAGTTCATCACTTAATCCACTACTACTATACTACTGAGCATTTGTATAGCGCTAGCTACAAGACGTACACAGCACTGCACAGACATGTAAGAGACAGTCCCTGCTCATCCGAGCTTACAATCTAATCAAGACAAACACAGTAGCTGTATACATGGCATGCATCTAGGGGGAATGATAAGGAAACAAAGATCAGGTGAGTTAAGATCCGAAAGCGGCAGCGAAGAGGTGAGTTTTTAGCCTAGATTTGAAAAGGGCCAGAGAAGGCGCCTGACATACAGACTCAGATAGTTTGTTCCAGGCATAAGGAGCAGCAAGGTGAAAGGAGTGAAGTCTGAAGTTAGCAATAGAAGAGAAGGGCACAAACAGAAGTGATCTGTCAGAAGAGCAGAGTTCCTGAGGAGGTGTATAGGGAGAGATACGAGAGGAAAGGTAGTGAGGAGCTGCAGAGTGAATGCACTTATAGGTCAGCAGTAGAAGTTTGAACTGGATTCCGAAACGGATAGGAAGTCAATGAAATGACTTGAGAAGAGGGGTAATATGAGCATGACGAGGCTGGCGGAAGATTAACTGTGCAGCAGTGTGTTGAACAGACTGAAGGGGACAGCGATGATTCAGCGGGAGACCAGCATGGAGTAGGTTACAATAGTCAAGACAGGAGGTGATTAAGGAGTGGATAAGTGTCTTAGCAGTGTGTTCAGAAAGGAATTGGAGGATTTTGTTGATGCTACAGAGAAAGAAATGGCAAGTCTTAGCTATCAGATAGATGTGTGTGGAGAAGGAGAGAGAGGAGTCAAAAAACTCCAAGGTTGCGAGCCGAGGAAACAGAGGAGTAGAAAGTTATCCACAGAGACTGTGAAAGGAGGAAAAGAGGGGGAAAAATAAGCAGCTCAGATTTGGCCATGTTCAATTTCAAGCGGTGGTGAGACATCCAAGCAGCAATGTCAGAGAGGCAGGCAGAGATTCTGGACTGTGTTACCAGAGAGATTTCAGGTGTAGAGAGGTAGATCTGGGAGTCATCAGCATAAAGATGGCACTGAAAGCCATGGGAAGAGATGAGCGCACCAAGGTACTGGGTATATAGTGAGAAAAGGAGCGGACCCAAGACTGATCCTTGGGGTGCACCAACTGAGAGCAGGATAGCAGCAGAGGAGGAGCCACCAGAACAAATACTGAAAGAGCGATGGGAGAGATAAGAAGAGAACCAGGATAGCAGAGAGCCCTTAAAAACAAGTGAGGACAAGGTATCAAGGAGACGACTGAAGACAACAGTATCACCATCTATTACTTAGAGCCAAACGTTTTTTACACTACACACAGCCACCAAGACCAGCAAGCCTTATCCAAAATACGTAGCCTCTGCATGCTTTTTAAGGAATAGGTTTTAATCATAATCAAGCCATGTAGGTTAACCCAGCCTTCTTAAAAGCTTGATGCCCACAGCACTGTAACTGACTTCTATGGCCTGTGGTTTCACTAACTCATGCTTCTGTTACTCTCTCCCTTTTTTTTTCTCTGTTTATCCCATGCCTTCTATCTTTTTAACCTCCACCACACATTCCCAAAAGGCATTCCAAGCATCCACTACCCTTCTCCAGGAAAAACATTTCTGAACATTGCTCCTGAATATGTACCTATGAAGTTTCACATCTACTAGTATTACCATTTCCTTTCCACAGAAAAAGGTTTACTTTAGCATTAATCTTTTTTCATATATTTAAATGCATCTAAAACATCCTTGGTCTCTCATCTCCTGTAGGGTATTGCTTATTTAGGCACTCAATTTCAATCTTCATGCTCACAAATTTGTTTTATCTTCCAGCGTAGCGATAGCAGTACTCTAGCTAAACTACAAGGCTTTTCTTAAAGAGGTTTGCACATTAATGCTAAAATCATTCATTTTTGGAAGGCGACCTTCTCCCCTACTGAGCATGCAAGCAGATACCCCCAGAAGCTGCAGAAGACAGATCTCTTTAAAAGTAAGCTAGCTCGGAGGTTCCCAATCATTTTGGTTGTGGGAACACATTATTAATCTCTTACAAGTGCAGAGACCCCCAAGTTCTTCCCTATGACTCTTCATAGATCTCCTCGCCCCCCCCCCATTGCCAAGCCTTTCTCCACTAATCCCCTTTTATTCACCTTCCCCTTCCTAGTTCAACCAGTCTCTTCCTCCAGCTAGTTACCACCAATCTCAGTCTCCCTCCCTCCTCCATCCAGTTCTCTCTATTCTTTTTCTCTCTCCTGCCTCCCCCAAGCTCTCTCCTTTAATTTTTTTTCTGGATTTTGCAAACCAAACCTTTTTCAAACCCAGCTACATGAACAGCTTTTAATACATCCTCTGGTAACCAATTCTAGAGCTTGATTAAGCGTTTAATAAAAAAAATATTTTCTCTTATTAGTCTTAAATGGGTTGCATTGTAGCTTCATTGTGTGTCCTCTAGTCTTTCTACTTTTTGATAGTGTAAAAAAACGATGTTTACCTGTTCCACTCCTTTTATTAATTTACAGACCTCTATCATATCCCCTCCCCAGCTGCCTCTTTTTCCAAGTTGAAGAGTCCCAACCTTTTAAGCTTCTCTTCATAGGGGCATCCTTCCATTCCCTTTACCATTTTTGTCACTCTTTGTACCTTTTCTAATTTAGCTATATCCTTTTTAAGATACGGCGACCACAACTGCACACAATATTCAAGGTGCGGTCGCACCATGGAATGATACAGAGGCATTATAATATCCTTTGTTTTATTCTCTATTCTTTTGCTTATGATTTCTAGCATTCTATTTGCTTTCCTGGCCTCCACTGCACAATGAGCAGAGGGTTTCAATGGATCAATCTTTTTTCTGGATGGTGTTTTTTAAGGTGGTACCTTACATTGTGCAATCATAGTTTGGGTTGTTCTTTCCTAGGTGCATAACTTTGCACTTGTCCACATTAAATTTCATCTGCCATTTGGACGTTCAGTCTTTCAATTTTTAAAGGTCCTCTTGCAATTTTTCATAATCCTCTTGTGTTTTAACAACTTTAAATAATGTTGTGTCATCTGCAAATTTGATCACCTCACTTGTTATTCGTATTTCCAGGTCTTTTATGAATATGTTAAAAAGCAGCAGGCCCACCACAGATCCCTGGGATACTCCAATAGTCACCTTTAGCCATTTAGCCCTACTCTTTGCTTTTTATCTTTTAAAAAGTTCCTGATCCACAATACTACACTGCCTCCAATACACTGCCTCCAATCCCATGACTAATTTTGCAGAGTCTCTGAGGGGACCTTGTCAAAGGCTTTCTGAAAATCCAGATACACTATATCAAGTGGCTCACCTTTCTTTACCCGTTTATTCATAGCTTCAAAAAATATAACAGTAAGACAATCAGTAAAAACAAGACTTTCCTTGGATAAATTCATGTTGGCTTTCTCCCATTAAACCATCTACATGTTCAGTAATTTTATTCTTTATAATGGTTTCTGCTATTTTGCCCGATACCGATGTCAGGCTCACTGGTCTGGATCATCCCTGGAGCTCTTTTAAAATTGGCGCTACATTGGCCATTCTCCAATCCTCAGGTACTACAGATGATTTTAATGATATTTCACAGATTACTAATAGTAGGTCTGCAATCTCATAGGTTCTCTCTACTTCCATTGTCAGACAGAAATTAATAGCAATTGGTAAAGCATGATCGAACAAATGAAAATTTGTGAACTAGGATCAAGCTTTTAAGTTGATAATGCGCCCACCTCTTATGAAACAAGCATCCAGAGAAGTCAAACTAGAGGTCCTTTCTCTTACTGGCAACCTAGCCAAACAAGTAGCCCAACTTCCAAAATGTAAAAAAACCCTAAAAAGCCAAAAAACCCTATTAGTCAAGAAAAGATTTGCATTTTAGTATTTATTTACCCTGTCATAGAGGGCCTCAATCACAAGATATGCAATTCACAGGAAACATAAAATTCCAGGCCTCACAGTTTGATCATTTACAAAACATAGGTCTAAGATGGTAACCACAGGGGAGCACGCATGAAATACATCTCCACCATCATAAGGACAGGCAGTGGTCTGAGTGGAATACACGGCTGCTTTTTATTCCACATTCGCCCCTTCTGAGGCAGCATTTCTTAAGATTTGCTGTAGTCCTCTTCCTCATTTTCACCTTAAAAACTAGTAAAAAACAGAATGGGAAGAGTACTGCAGGAGATGGCACTGAGACGTGAAGTGCTATGATACAGCTTCCGTGCTGAAGCTGGTATCAGTTATGCTCTGAGCAATTGTGCCCAAAGGCTTTGACCTCTGGGGAACATGACAAAATTGCTATTTTTATTATGTCTACTTCTCAGGGCATACACTTATAGAGAAAAGGTCTAGCAAAAGAAGGGGTGCAGCATGTCTTAATCTGAGGTTTTGCTTGCATTTAGAAAATAGATCCCATTACTCAGGTGGTGCCTTTCCAGGGAATTTTTTTTGCTTATGTTTGTCTTTACAGTATTTGATATACCGTATTTATGAGCACAAGCATTGCTGTTTAATGAAATTCTAAAAATTAAAACAGAAAAAAACTCCATTTACAAAAGGAAAGAGGAAAAAAAAGAACTAGTGCTGCAAGTTGTAGAAGGGGAGGGTCTGGGGGAGGGTCCTGGGGGGGAGGGGGAAGGACAGGAGGTAAGTAGTATGCTCTTCTGGAGGTGACCCAGTGGTGCCCAGGTTTATGCTTTGCAATTATGAGCACAGATACGCATCAGTGATGCCTCTGCACTCACCACTTATTAGATTTTTTTCTTCCAACAAAAAATATGAATGGCTATAAAAAAAACAAAACAAAAAAGCAGTTCTGTCTCAATCCCTTAATTTATAAAATGCTACCATGTATGATTTGGGACAAGTGAATCTGTAATAATCAAGTTAATTATGCTTGATTAAAGGTGGCACTGGATACTTGGACATCTGGTTAAAAAAAAAAAGACAACACAGACAGCAAAGATCAATTTTCCCTCCCCACTAATGTCTGCTATCTTGTCTAAAAATAGCATTAGAGTTGTGGGAAAGGGGATATTTTATTTTGATCAAATAAAAATCTGCCTATTTAGAAGAGAGGTAAAAAAACCCTACACCATTCAGGGAAAAAAATATCATTCAAGAAAAAGCAGACTAGAGGCTTCTTACATTCCCATGATGCTCCTCTCCATTCAAGAGAAAGGAAGGATCAGCTCCCATGATGCTGTTGTCCATTCATGCAGAATGATGAATCTACTGCAATAAATGACTGGTTCTAGGTTTTTATATCCTTAATGACATGTGCAACAGTGATTCTAGCCCTCCTCCATCTTCCATGAACAGCTGCATTGTTTAAAAACAAAACATCTCTAAGGAGATGTTGCTATGAAGAAATGATGCTAATGGCATTAAAAGCCCTACTGGAACAGGCAGTTTTCTGATCACGTCAGAAGAAAATTAAGCTCAACAGCTTCCATTATTTGGAATAATTCTGTATATTTTGGAAAGCAATTTGCTATAAAGGCAAAAAGATCTGAAATCTTGTTCATTACTCCTTTAAACTATATCCTGCAAGATTCCAGCTGCCACTGGCCTTTTTCAGTAATACTGGCAACAGTTGCATCATTCATGCAGATTCTCTTATTGTCTAGCAAGCCTTCTTTCTCTGAATCTTCCTTAAACATCATCCCCACTCAGGAACCACAGACAGTTATCTAGGTGCTAGTAATGATGACCGGGGAGACTGGAGTGATTAAGTGAACAGCTCATGTAACACTTTTTAATGCTTTCTTCACTCAAAGATCATATAAGGTGCTAATTACATCTATTACTTGAGCAAGCACACAGCAGTTTTATACACAACTACTTCTACGTAACACTGTGGTAAGAAATGCAGAAAATGATGGCAGATACAGACTTCAACGTTCATCTAGTCTCTTCATTTGCCATTATTACTGCAAACACAGAACATACTTGGCCTCCAGGTCTACCTTTGCTTCCCTGCACATAAGGATCTTTATTGCGAGCTTTGTTGAATTGTATTCATGTTTGTGCCTTTACTGGGAGACAATTCTCGGCATCTCTCTGTGAAGGAAATATTACCTTATGTCTGATAGTTCTGGAACCAAGAATCCAAAAAGGTACAGCATGGAAGTCAACAGCACATAGTATATGACCCCAAACAATGTCTTGTCAAAAAGTGTACTCACCTGTAACAGGTGTTCCCTGGGGACATCAGAAATCAGTCCTCACATATGGGACTCTCAAGCTACAGGCTACCGAAAAACCTGTAAAGCGCCATGGACGACCAAAAGATGGCGAACTGTGAATGACAGCAGGGAGCAATGAATGACCTCAAGTCCTGAGATGCAACCCCTGTAACAAGAATGGAATCACCTCTCCAGTAGCCTGGACATAAGGGCCGGAGGGAAGGAGTTGCACTAATCCCCAAAGAGATGACTGAGAACTGCCTGGCCAATTGCGCTGTCAGGCCGTGAGCTCTCCTCCAGGCAGTAATGAGCTACAAAGGTATGGACCGAGGACCAGGTGGCGGCCTGGCATATATCTTGTAGAGGGACAGAGCACAAATGTGCGGAGGCCGCCATGGCATGATGTTCCAGAGAAAGTACAGCATGCTCATAGGCAACGAAGGTGCAGTCCACCACCCAGGTGGAGAGGGTGTGCTTAGAGACAGCAACACTAAGCCTGTTCGGGTCGTAGGAGACTAAACAGTTGTGACAAGCGGCGGAGGGCCTTCGTTCGCTTAAAGTAGAAGAGCACCCTCTTATAATTGAGGGTATGAAGAGTGGCCTCTGCTCGAGACACACAAGGTCTAGGAAAAATAGTGGGGAGAACCACCTCCTGGTTGAGATGAAAGTTAGATAGAACATACGGCAGAAACTCGGGATGGGTGCAGAGAACCACCCTATTCTTGTGAAATCTGGTGTATGGGGCGTGCGCCACCAACGCTTGGAGCTCACTGACAAGCCAAGCAGAAGTGAGCGCGACAAGACAGACAACTTTCCAGGAAAGGAATTTGAGGTGAGCAGAAACAAGCGGTTCAGAAGGAGGAGCCATGAGTTTCCCAAGATCACATTCAGGTCCCATGCTATCGGGAGCAACCAGACCAGAGGCCACAAGAGGACAAGACCCCTCATGAAGCAGCCCAGGAGAGTGTGCAGAGAGATGGATTGTCCATCCATTGGATGGTGATGCACTGCCAGATGCACCCTAATGGGCTTTAGGCCAGCATGAGAAATGTGTAACAGGTACTGGAGTATCAACTGAACAGGACAAGAAACAGGACTAAGGCCTTTGTTGGCACACCAGTGAAAGCCAGCACCACTTAGAGGCATACGATTGCCTGGTGGAATCTTTGCAGGAGGCCAACAAGACATTCTTAATCTCCTTAGAAAGATGGAAGGGGCCCCCAGAGCTACCCTTTCAGCAGCCAGACTGTCAGCGCTAAGGACTGGAGGTTGGGGTGCAGGAGAGCTCTGTCCTCCTGCGAGATTAAGTCCGGAGTGTAGTCCAGAGGGACAGGGGCCTCAAGAAAGCTGCAGAAGCAGCGGAAACCACGGTTACAGGCCACCGGGAAACAATGAGAATAACCATAGCCTGGGTCTGACAATCTTGAGCAGGGTTCGGGGAACCAGTGGAGTGGGAGGATATGCGTATAGTAGGCTCCTTGTCCATGTCAAGAGGAATGCGTTGGCTGCCACTCAGTCCCAGGCCAGCAGCTGAGAGCAAAAGCAGGACAGCTGAACATTGCTGGGGCTGGCAAAGAGATCCATTATTGCAGTCCCCCGGTGCCAGGAGAGAGGCAGGTGCCATTCGTGTGGCTGAAGGACCCTAATGAGCCTGTCCAAGACATTTTAGTGTCCCGTAAGGTAGGCTATCAGAAGGAGCATGCCCCTCGCAAAGGCAAACCGCTTCCAAGCAAAGGAGGTACAAGCTTGTGCCTCCCTATTTCTTGATGTAGAACACTGTGACCTGATTCAACAGCTGACTCAAACAATCAAAGAGCATTCACCACTGCCCGTAGCTCAAGGAAGTTGATCTGATGCAGGCTTTCCTCCTGCATACAAATGCCTTGGGATTGGAGACTGTTGCAGTAGGTTCCCAATCTGAGCTTGGAGGCATCCATGTTGAGGATGTGCTGGAGTGGCGGGGCTTAAAAAAGCATGCTCCAAGAGGTTCTGAGGGTGCCGTCTCCAAGCGGAGTCCAAAAGAGGCCTGGTGATCCATACACAATCATCCAGGCGACCTGTGACCTGTGACCATTGAGTACTGAGGGATCACTGGGAATGCAGCATCCGCAAGCAGGTATCTGGAGTCACGTGAACAGTTGAGGTCCATGTGCCCGCAAGCAGTGACATGGTCGTGCGACTCTGCACCTCTTTCAAGAGAGCCCTGACCAGAGGGAGGGAGGTCCCTATGAACTCTAGGCATTGCATGGGCTGCAGATGGGACTTGGGGTAATTGATGACAAACCCCAGATGTTGCAGCACCATGATGGTGCGGCAGCCCATCTGGCAAGCCTCCTCTGGCGAACCTACCCTTATGAGCCAGTCATCCAGACGGGGGAAAATGAAGATGTCTTTTATTGAGAGATAGGCAGAGACTACCACCAGGCACTTGGTGAACACCCTTGGTAGTGGCACCCACCTTTGACGAAGCAGAGGAAATGACTGAGCCAGAGGTGAAACAGGATGTGGGTATAGGCATCTTTTAGATCCAAGGAGCATAGCCAATTCCCCCACTGGAGGAAGGGAAGTATTCCAAAGGATATCATTTTGAACTTCTGAGTAGAAAGCAGTTGAGATCCAATAGATCGAAGAAGGGACAAAAATCTCCTGTCTTTTTGGGGATAAAGTAGTAGGCAGGAATAGAACTTCTTGTCCCAGAGGTGTCGGGGAACAGTTTCCACAACCCGGCCCGTGAGGAGGATCCCAAGCTCCCTTCTTCAGGAGGTCTCTGTGAAGAGGAGTCATGGGGGGGCACCCCTGGAAAGAATGGAGGGGCCATCTGCTTGAAGTGGAGGAGGTAACCCTCCCACACCATATGTAGAGCACAGGCATCAGTGGTGATGCCAGGCCAGAAATGGGCAAAGTGAATGAGGCACCCTACTGTGTGTGTCCTGGGTGTTGACCCTCGAGGGGCTATGGCCAAGGAGTCAAAAGGAACCCCAAGGTTGCAGTAGGGGCACTATCTGGGATTTGGGGGAGGTCGGTAGGCCAGAAACTGTGGGTAAATTCCATAAGTCTTTCTCTTCTTCAGGCAAGACGACTTTCTCCCTGAAGTCTTCCACTTTAAGGGTCAGCTGTTTTCCTGAAGAGCCTGATTCTGTCATATATTCAGACTCCAACTCTATGGTCTTGTCAGTCATAGGCTTGCCAAAGAGGTTTATTTATTTATTTGTTTATTTAACATTTCTTATATACCGCGGTCTTTGTCATCAGTGCGGTTTACATTGAAACAATATACACTTGGTCAGATAAATTTGGCCGTCGTCTACATAGAACAGGGATTTAACATGGAGGTAAACTTGGGGGAAGCTATTTACATTCCTAGTACATTACATATTAGGCTAAAGGTTGTCCCTTCGGCATGGAACATCGACCAAATATAAAACACTAGTTACCGCATTCAAATTACCCAACAACATTGACCCCCTCCTTTCTTAAATCCCTGATATGCATCCAAAATGACAACAGGAACAGAAGAAAAAGCAACCAAAACCTCTCCTTACTATACTAACATCCATTCGCAAGATCAAACAAACAACGAGCAACAGAGCATTCACCATCACAGCTCCTGTATTATGGAACTCACTACCAGACCCCCACCTATCAATTAAGCACCTACAAACATTTAGAAAAGAATTAAAGACCCTCCTCTTCACGGAACACAATAGTCTGAACTGCAACAGTAACTAGTGCAGTTCCCACCAATCCCCTCCCCTCACACAGAACCAGTCTCCCCCTCACTTAGTAGCATAGCAACTATTATGACATACAATCTCAGCGATGTGTATATAAGCTAATAGTATTTATGTAAATAGTTAATAGTATACCTATTCACACTGTTATATGTACAGTTATGGTATAAATAGTTAAATGCTTAAGCTACTATTTGGTTCTATGTAATTTGTTCCATGTAAACCGCCCCTGATATCTGGAAGGGGCGGTATAAAAAAAAAAACTGTTCAAATAAATAAAAACTTGTCCTGAACCCATGTCACTTAGCAGGCACTGATGCCCACAGCAACTACCTGAGCCATGGACTCAAAGTTGGCGTAGGCTGCCCAAGTCAAACTTGGAGCAGTCCTTGACTGAAGACACCAGGATACAGAACTGCGGCAGAGGTTCATCAGTCAGCTCAGCTGAGAACTCAGCAGCTCCTTTGCCAGGTCCAGCAGGTACATGTCCATGTACAACTGGTAAGCCTGGATGCGGGTCACAAGCATCAATCCCTAGTAGCATTTTCTACCAAACCCATCCATGGTGCGGGCCTCCCTGCCTGCAGGGCACTGAGGAGTGCCTCTTCTGGCTGTTGATACGAAGTACGGTGAACTCCACCACCATGGAATTGTGTAGCAGCTGTGGCTTTTCAAACCCTGGGCCCTTGCATACTTGATACTGGAATTGAATCGCTCACAATAGGCACCGTCACTAGACATTCCCACATCCTGAAGAGCAACCACTCCAGTATGGGCAGGACTAGCAGTGTCAATGCCTCCCTCGGAGGAGCATCGTACTGGAGGATTTCAAGGTCCTCCACAAGAGGCTCATCCTCCAGCTCAGCCACAAAGGACAGGGTCTTGGACATTCGCCTCACGAAAACAAGAAATGCAAGGTCCTCGGGTAGGGATCAGACAGAACATCCCTGTGGAACCGGATTATCAGGTGACACATCCTCTGTCTCCCACTCCGAGTCAGAGTCGGAAAGTGCCTCGAGGACGACCGGCATTGGTCCGATGTCCAGCTGGAGGGATCAGAGAGCAAGACGCCAGACACCCCGACTCAGAGGCACTTGAGGGTGAGATCCAAAACCTCAAGGGTGAAGAGGAGCATAGAAACTTGGCTCTAAGCATATGCTTCTCAAGTACCAGCTGGACATTGTCCAGGGAAGCCCTAGCGGAGGGGGGCCCCAACATCAGTACAAAAGACCTGCCAGGCTGCGTTCCAGGGCCACCAGCCTGGCCTCAAGGCCAGATGGCTCCACACCAGCTCAGGCATAGAGGGAATCGGGCCTAAAGCAGAATCCCCAGACAGGGAATCACCAATGGTGATCGGTTCATCCTCCTGCCATGGCAGTTTTAGGGGCTGCTCTAGGCCATCACCCTCAACATCTCACATAGGACTTCGTTGCCGGTGACCGGAGGTCTTACCCCTGACTCTGGCATCGGACCTAGACATCAACTCAGGTAGAGTGCTAAACTTGCAAGGGAGGTTCTTGGAGAACGATCACCAATCCGAGGATCTGTGACCCAAGGGCTCAAAGTGAACTCGGCCACACGAGTCATCTGATGCGATCCACCAAGAACAGCGATTCCATACTCTATGCAGAGAGCACCTGTTACAGGTGAACAACACTAACTCCAGGAACAAGCAGGAATGCAGTTTTCACATATGGGACTCACATGCTCCAAGATACCAGACTGGAGTTGGTCGCAGTGGTATCCCTAAAGCTAAAGGATAGAGTCAAGGAGGTGCGGATACAAGTAGCCCCACTGGACTCTATTGCAGTTGACAGACGATCGAGACGGAGTCTGGTACCAGAAAGAGTCAGTGACAGGAGGTAGGAGTTGCAGTTAAGTCCCAAAAAGATGCTAGAGGACAGCCTGGCCAAAGACAGTATCCCAGTGGGAGTCCCTGTCAAGGCAGTAGTGTGCAGCGAAGGTATGAATGGAGGACCAGGTAGCTGCTCAACAGATCTCATCAATGGAGAATGAACAAAGATTGGCAACTGAGGTTGCCATGGCGCTCACGTTATGAGCGGTGACGTGACTCAATGGAGAATCCCGCTTCAGCGTAGGCAAAAGAAATGCAGTCCACAAACCAGATGAACAGGGTGTGCTTCGTTATTGGCAGTCCAAGGTGACTTGGATCAAAGGAATTCCTGTGATTCTTGGTTTTGATGAAGAAGAAACCCAGTGCGCGCTTGCAATCTACAGTGTGTAGTGCTGCTTCAGCCCTAGAGGCATGCGATCTCAAGAAGAACACCAGTAGTATCACCAATTGGTTGACGTGAAATGGAGAGACCACCTTTAGAAGGAAGTGTGGATGAGTATGGAGAACAATCTTGTCATGGTGGAACTAGACTACGGAGGATCTGACGCTAAAGCCTGCCGTTCGCTGATGTGGTGAGCTGAGGCAAGGGCAATGAGGAAGATTTCACGGCTGCCTCTTCGGGTGCCGAAAGGCAATGGAGGATTTCCAACTCCTCTGCACTCAGTTCTGTCTACAATGCTACAGTGATCTGCAGACCTGCTACCATGTCCCGAATGAAGTCCTGGAAAGACATGTCCAGACACCGCTTATGAGGAGAGAACAGATCGGAAGGGAGATCCTCAATTACCCTGGAATCTTCCGATGCATTATCAGAATCGTAAGTAGTAGACTGATTCTGACAGAAAGTCAAAGTATTGACAGCCCGGTGCCGATACAGATGACCAGTCAGTGCAGCAACAGCAGTAACTTGTTGGGTTCCATCAATGTCTGTCGGTTCCAAAGGAGGCATAAGAGGGGGAAGGTCTCCCAATGCAGGTTTGAGGTCTGGCATCGGACCCAGAGGTATTGGCCGTGGGCCAGATACAGACGCCCGCACTGTGGGATCTGTCTATACCAATGGCACAGAAACTGCCAGGAGTGCTGCCAAACTCCTCTCGATAGCAAGGATGCACTGGTTGAGGGAGGAGGCTGATGCCTGGGTCTTGAAGGGCTACAAAAAGAGACTGCTATTTCTGGAGAGAGATCTACAATTCTAAGTATTTACTTCTGGGGAATGTTTAAAAACTTGGGGAAAAAGGAATTCTTTAGATTAAAGCTGATTAATCAGTGTAAATTAGAATTCAGTGTGTTTGTTACATCAGTCAGGGCCTAATATCAGCAAAGAGCTTTTTAGTTAAAATAAACTCAACAGTAGCTTTCAGTTTAAGTTTAGAACTCAGCAGAGGGCTTTCAGTTTAAATTTAAAACCCAGCAGAGAGCTTCTAGCTTAAATTTAATACTCAGTCAGGGCCTAGTATCTGCAAAGAGCTTTAATTAAATCAAATCAGAATAACTTAACATAAAAGGAAAAACAGGGTCAGTATTCTTTGAGCAATAAATTGTTTACAAAGAGGTCTTCTAGAAAGGGGGCAAGAGACCTGTAAAATTGTTTTAAATATGCGTTTAAAGCCAACTGACAGATCAAAGGGGCATTTTTAAAGACACCCTCTTATCCAAGCAAGGGCTGTGTGAATCACCCAGGAAATTGGTCACAAATAACATTAGAAGCACAGAACAGGGTACTGTGTAGCAACCAGTTTTTAAGAGGTCTTCTTTCCCTCCCTCCCGACTCCCACCCACCCCTGGGATAATCAGTTTTATAGGTATTCTTAAAGGAAAGGAGGTGTCATATTCACTCTCAGGTGCAGCTGTTTATCCTCATCAAGCATGCATTAGCTTGTGGGAACTGCTGACACCTAATCAGGAGTTAGTGAGCCTGATGAGCCTGTGAATGAACTGAGAGCAGCTGAGGCCTGCATAAAAGGCTTCAGAACCCTGCCCTGTTGAGGCATTCCAAACAGGGGCTCTACAGGTCAAACAGTAAGGATTTGAGGGTTTATTTTTATTAAATTTCTGGCTCTCTGACTGGGAGCTCTTAAAAGGGTTCCGGTATATTTTTAAAGCAAAGTTACATTCTTTTTGGTGGTTTAGTGGCAATATTTTCTTTAGCAGAGTAGGTTTTAAACTCTAGTAACCTTCTCAGCTTTTGGGAACTGCTGACACCTAATCAGGTGTTAGTTCCCTCCCTACCCACCCCAACTCCCACCCACCCCTAGTGAGCATTCTTGCTTTATAGAGCACCTCCCCATTTAACAAAGTACGGGGTACTTGGAACAGCACATTTTGAATATAAAGTGATTTAACTACTTTTTCTCTGAAAGGACAGCTGGGAAACCGGCTGGTACTTTGGTAGATCTCTCTTTTGCTTTAACAGATACCTAAGCTCCACGAACAGAACAATGGCTGAGAAAAATCGTATTTCTAAAGCTGTTGCCCCCTTTACAGCTTCTACCTCTGTCCAGACAGAGGTCCCAATGACAGTTGAAGGACCGGTTCCATGTGCAGGGTGCCTGCATGCTGAAGCTCTGAGGAAACGAGTGGAGGAACTCAGAGGAAGCGGCGAGGCTGAGGAGCATTAAAGACAGTGAGAAGTACATTAATGAGATGCTTCTTGAAACATCCAAGATCTCTGAGAAGAAGAAGGGTGCCAACAGAATGACGAAGGTTGGACACAAGTCACCAGGGCCTGCAGAATCAGCCATCCAACTTCTCCAGCCCTAGAATTGGAGAACCATTATGCAGCCCTGGAAGTGGAGGAGGTGAAAGTATACCTGGAAAGGGAAGAACCAGAGCTCAAGCACCCTAAAGTTGCAGAATCAGTGACCACAAGGAAGCAAAGGGACGTGGTGGTTGGTGACTCTCTTCTGAGGGGTACTGAGGCGTCCATCTGCCGACCAGACTTGATGTCCAGAGAGGTATGCTGTCTGCCTGGTGCCAAAATCCAAGATGTTACGGAGAGTTTGCCGAGACTCATCAAGCCCACTGGCTATTACCCAAGGTTGCTAATCCATGTCGGAAAAAATGATACTGCCAGTTATCCCTCTGAGCGTATCAAAAGTGACTTCATGGCTCTGGGACAGAGGGTGAAGCAGTTAGGTGCACAGGTGGTGTTCTCTTCAATCCTCCCTGTTGAGGGTAAAGGCCAAGGCAGAGAGGCTCGTATCCTGTAGATGAATGCATGGCTGCCTGGATGGTGTCATCGAGAGCATTTTGGTTTCCTAGACCATGGGATGCTGTTCCAAGGGTTGCAGAGCAGAGATGGCATCCATCTGTCCAAGAAAAGTCAACGCGTCTTCAGTAGTAGACTGGCTAATCTACTGAAGAGGAGGGACTCGATACATGGTATCCAGTCTGCGAGAGTGAGGAGAAGTAGTAAGAGGTGTCTCCAACATTCTCAAAATGAGATCATGTAAGATCTCATGGATAGGCAACGTAGCTGCCTCCTTAGGAGCTTTGGGATATTGTAAAATCTCCAACTCCTTAGCTCTGGGCTCTGTTTCAGGAGTCACAGTAATGGACAAACCATGAGTCACCTCCCTGATGAAATCCTGAAAGATGATATCTTCTGGAGGAGACATCCTTTGTTTAGGAGAAGGCGGCTCCTCCGGGAGAAGTATTCCGGTACCGACAGAGCTGTCAGAATCCTCAGAGTCCTCCGATGATTCAAAGTATCTTCTGTCCGGATGCTCTTGAAGAGCCCGATACCCGTACCGACCAAAGTCGGTACCGGAAGGAATCACATGCCTGGGTGCCGGCAAAGCCGACACCAATGTCAATGCTATCTGTACCGGTACCGATACCAGTACCAGCATCTGTGCCGGTACTGGTTGAACTGTGATGCGGTTCAGAGGGCGTCGATGCCGCAAGGAAAGCTGCCAGACTGCGTTCAATAGCCAGGAACCTCTGGTCTATCGACACTGCCGATGCATGGGTATCGGTACCGGAAGCAGCCGGTACCCTAGAGCATGACACCAGTAGTTCTGCCAAGGTCGAGGGCTCGAGAACATCCTGGAGCCCTAATAATGCTTTGGAAGCCGAAAGCTCCCGCCGGGGCAATTTTGCTGGTACAGAACCCTCAAGGGCAACGCCAGAGGCATCTTGATGCTTGGAAGGAGATCTATCCTTTGAGGACCGGCTGGACTTATGTTTAGTTACCTGAGATCCATGGTAGGAAGATGAAGCCCTGGAAAACGTTGATGCCACCACAGCTGCATCGGAGGGAAAAAGGGTGCTGAGCTTGGCAGCTCGGTTTTGTCGACCCCTCTTGGACATCATGGCACAAGCCATACACTCGGAGATGGAGTGGTCAGGACCTAAACATTTAAGACATCACTCGTGGGTGTCGGTGACAGAGATGGTACCGCCACACTTGGTGCCCTTTTTAAAACCCGAGGCGAGTTTCTCCATAGTGGAGGAAATTTTGGGCCTAAGGCCCAAAATGGCATGTGCACCTGGAAAAGAGAAGTCTGGAAAAAAGAATATATATATATATTTTTTTTTTTTTTTTTTTGGTTGTTTTTTAAAGAAAGAACAAACCACCGGCGGTACTGGTATAGCGTCGAGGAAGGCAGACGCGACCACAAAAAAAGAAGGAAAAACATTTTCTGCAGTGACAGGAACGACGACCTGCTGGCTCCACGGAAAACGAAGAACTGGAGAGAGGCAGTTGGGAAAGGCGGGAAGGCAGCACGCAGGCGCTGTGGGATGCTCCCAAAAGCTTCCTATTTGGACGCTGGGGAGCGTTCCCGCGCAGGCTCCATTGGTACCGACGATACCCATATGTGAAGACTACATTCCTGCTTGTTCCTGGAGATGACACTTCTCTCCCCTCACAAGGCAACGTGCTAGCAGACCTGGCGGCTAAGCAAGTGGAGCAGCGTCGCCGCCAGTTCTGTCGACGGAAGGCAGTAAGGGCAGGGGTTGAGATTGCCTTCTCTGCACCTTCTCTTTCTTTACTGTCCTCCTCATAGAGCTTCCTTTGTCTTTTTCCTTCCCTCGCCATTTCTTGCAGGTGGCAGCGGATCCGGAGGATCTTGTATACTGGGAACAAGGGTTGGCTATAAATTCAGCACAGCTTTGGCAGGAAAGAGGGGGGGGGGGAGAGAAGAGGATTGCCGAAAGCTGCGGCTCCTCTGTTAAACAGTCAGGTACATGGGATAGGACATAAGAATAGGAAAAAGGTGTTGAAAGTACTGCAGGAAATGTTTGTTTGTAGAGACTTGCCACATTTAGTAGAAACACAATTGAGTCAGTGCTTGGTATGTGCAAGGAATAATGTGCAGCAGGGGAAAGCGATAGGCCAATTGCAGCATTTGCCCCCACCACAGGGCCCTTTTCAGGCCTTACAGGTAGATTTTACATGTATGCCACGATCAGTAGGGGACTATAAGTACTTACTGGTTATTGTGGATAGATTTTCTAAATGGCCAGAGGCTTTCCCCACAACTAAAGATGATGCTAGAACAGTTGCAAAGATTCTGTGTAAGGAGGTCATTCCCCGGTTCGGGTGTCCTCTTTCCATAGATTCAGACCAAGGCCCGGCATTTACCTCTAAAGTGTTACAACATATCACGCAAATGTTTGCTATTGATTGGAAATTTCATGTCCCTTATCACCCCCCGTCTTCGGGGGTGGTGGAGCGTATGACCCGTACCATTAAACAGAAATTTAAAAAGGCAACGCAGCATGCAGTAGGCAAATGGCCGTTGTTTTTACCGGCCGTTTTAGCTGAAATTAGATTAACACCGGGTGTATCAGGATTTTCTCCTTTTGAGATTTTAATGGGACAACATTTCCCTTTACCTTGGAAATGGCAGCAGGGGGCGGTGATTACAGCAGATGATGTGTTAGCCAATTGAGTAGCATATTCTTCTTGCGCTAAGTATTTAAGTGAGGTGTCTCAGAAAGGTTATGATGCTCTTCCCGTTCCTCCTACAGGGCCTACTCATCCGTACCAGCCTGGAGATCGGGTATTGGTGAAATTGTTCCATAAGAAGGGCCAATGGGATCCGCCCTATGGTGAACCGGAGGAAGTGGTAGCAGTAACTCGCACAGCCGTGCTGACTGATAAGCATCCGACCTGGGTACACGCCTCACACGTCAAGAGTACACCGGAGGATTCCTGGAAGACACCTGACCTGCCCCAGCCATGAAGTCTGCCTGTGGCTGGCCCTTTCTTGTTTATTATTGATCTCGGTTGTCATTGTGCTGACTACATACTATTTTACAAACGAAGGACCTTGGACGCAGGCACATCGGACAGAGAACAATGCAACTTGGATTCAGGTATCTCTCAATAGTTCTCGCCGGACTAAGCGAGAACTCTTCTCTCCGAATTTGTGGAAATCTTCTGTCTTGGAGGTTGTTAGTCTGATGAATTTAACTGACTGTATTATATGTACCCCACTCCCAAAGGGAGTTGGGTACGCGCCGGTAGTAGCCATGCCTGTGCCATTATCAGAAGTGGTAGGTCTGGTTCCCTGTTGGAGTAATGAACAGATATCTCCCAATTGTTATGAATCTATACAATGTAATCAAACCAGGAGCTCCCAGAATGTTTCTGATGAACCAATCCATGTTTTTACTCCAGAGACCCAAACTTATATTTACTGTCTAATTTCCAATGCCACTGTTTCCTTTTCTGCTAAATGTAATATGTCTTATAACGTACAGAATGCTTCAGGGCACATACGTGCTAACACTACATTACCCCCGTGGTACGGGGATAATAGCACCATTTTAGGACTATGGCTGGATCATACCCGTAGTACCGTTAGCCGCCAGTGACAGAATATTTCTACTACTACTTTTGCTGTTAATGCTGATCATTGGAAGAAAAGCTTCCAGGTGGGACCCATGTATGCCAATGGTAGGGTTATGGTAGGGCTGGCCAGCGGGCTTTCCCCATATACCTCTTGTTATATGTTCATGGGTTCCACCCCAATAAAAAAACCTAATGATGCCCTGTACCCTGGTCATCATATGCAGGAGAGGTGGACTGGTACTACTTCCCCAGAGGCTGTGGTTGGTCATTATTGGTTGTGCGGAGAAGTATTGTATCAGAAAGTTAATCTCTCTGTACTTCCTTGTGCCCTAGTTAAAATAACTCCTTATTCGGCTCTAATACCTTTGAATGTGACCCATGGTAAAAGAAAGCACAGTTACTTACCTACTTACAGCAGGAATAAGTCTTCACATATGGGTATCGTCGGTACCGACGGAGCCTGCGCGGGAACGCTCCCCAGCGTCCTTAAAGAAAGCTTTTGGGAGCATCCCACAGCGCCTGCGCGCTGCCTTCCCGCCTTTCCTAACTGCCTCTCTCCAGTTCGAGTTTTAAAGCTGAGACAAAGAGAGAGAGAGGAAAGGAAAGATAGATAGAGAGATACAACTCCTAGGGGAGGTGGGTGGGTTGTGAAGACTTATTCCTGCTGTTCCCAGAGATCACCTGTTACAGGTAAGTAACTGTGCTATCTCCAGGAACAAGCAGGAATGAGTCTTCACATATGGGGACTCCCCAGCTAGAGATGCCTGGGAGATCACCCAGATTGAGAGTCCCTGGGAAGGGCTCTACCTCTACCCATAAATCTCAGGAATCCAGTTCAGGGATGGAGGGTAGGAGTTGATTATTTTATTTATTATTTATTTATTACAGGCTCTTATATACCGCTCTATTCAGCATCAGCGCGGTTCACAAAATATAACAACAGACCAGAACAACAAACTGTTTGGTTTTACAGAGAACAAGGTCAGAGAACTTGGATAAAACATGGGACGTCATTACTGCAACTATTTACATGAGTATTTACAAGTATACACAACAGGATTTGTTATTAGTTATAGGGTAAGGATCGAGATTGGTTAGCTGGAACAGATTAGGTATGGAACAGGTGTTTGAGAACAGCCTGACCAAACAAGGCGTCCCGGCGGGAGTCCTTGTCCAAGCAGTAATGGGCTGTGATGGTATGAACCAATGCCCAAGTGGCCGCTCGACAGATTTGGTCGATGGACACAGTTTAGATGAGCCATAGAGGTTGCCATGGCCCTCACATTGTGAGCTATGACATGGCCCTCAAGAGAAAGGTTCTTACTTTGGTAGGCGAAGGAAATACACTGAGCAATCCAATTGGACAGAGTTCTCTTAGAAACTGGAAGTCCTAAATGAGAAGGATCAAAAGCAACAAAAAGTTGAGAGGACTTTCTATGTTGCTGTGTCCTGTGTAAGTAGAAAGCAAGTGCTCTTTTACAATCCAGGGTATGAAGATTCCTCTCTGCATTTGATGCATGAGGTCCTGGAAAAAAGACAGGTAAAAAGACCTCCTGGTTCAGATGAAAAGGTGAGACCACTTTAGGCATAAAGTGTGGATTAGTTCTGAGGACTACCTTGTCATGATGGAACCTTGTATAAGGAGGATTAGCCACCAAAGCTTGCAGCTCACTGATACGGCGAGCTGAGGTGACTGCAATGAGAAAAATTACCTTCCAAGAAAGGAATTTTAAGGAGGTAGTGGCTAAGGGTTCAAAGGGTGGCTTCATAAGCTGGCCAAGAACCAGATTCAAGTCCCAGGCCACTGGAGGTGGTCGAATGGGAGGTTTAGTCAAAAGAAGGCCTCTCATGAATCTTGCTATAAGAGGATGAGAGGAAATAGGTTGTCCATTGAGAGGCTTAAGGGATGCTGCAATAGCACTCAAATGGACTCTGATTGAATTTGTTTTAAGGCCTGCATGGGATAAATGCAGCAGATAGTCTAGTAAAGAATGCAAAGGTATTGCAAGAGGGTTGAGACCCTTCTCTGCACACCAAATGGAAAACCTTTTCCATTTAAAAGCATATGAACGTCTGGTGGAAGGCTTTCTGGAAGCATGAAGGATATCCTTCACTTCCTGAGAAAGTTGTAGATCCTGAAGGTCTAGGCCTTCAGCAACCAGGTCCTGAGATGAAGAGACTGAGGATTTGGGTGCCACAAGGTTCCCTCCTCCTGGGAGAGGAGATCTGGAGCAGACCCCAGGTCTAGGGAGGGAGCTTGAGAGAGATGCAGAAGTAGAGGGTACCACACTTGGCGTGGCCAAAGTGGTGCTATGAGGATCATAGTCCCTTTGTCTCTCTGAAGCTTGAACAGAGTCTTGGGGATTAGGGGAATAGGTGGAAAGGCATAAAGGAAGTCTTGCCCCCAGTGAAGGGAGAAAGGCATCCCTGGCCTGAACTCCCTGACATGGAATCCTGGAACAGAACCGGGGAAGTTTGGCATTCCACGGACTTGCAAACAGGTCTATGTCTGGGGTACCCCAAATCCGAAAAATTCTGGCTATCTGGTCCCCATGGAGGGACCATTCGTGCGGAAGCAGAACTCGACTGAGTCTGTCTGCCCAAGAGTTTTGAACTCCTGGAAGATATACTGCCATGAGATGGATTTGATGCTCTCTGGCGAAGGCCCACAATCTCAGAGCTTCGTTGCAAAGCGACAGAGAGCCAGTTCCCCTCTGCTTGTTCACGTAGAACATAGCTACCTGGTTGTCCGTGTGGATGAGGACTCTCTTGTAGCTGAGCAGGGTGTGGAAGACTGAGAGCCAGAAAGATTACTCTGAGCTCTAAGAGGTTGATATGAAGATATTTCTCAGGTGGAGACCAGATGCCCTGGGTAGAGAGATATTGTAGATGAGCCCCCCAACCCTTTGGAGAGGCATCTGTTGTAAGGGTTGCTTGGGGTAACACCTATTGAAAGGGGGACCCCAGCAACAGATTCTGAGTGCACTTCCACCAGTGGAGGGACGAAAATAGGCGACTGGAGGTTGCTATTTTGTCTGACAGGCAACCTGATGCCTGGGTCCATTGGGTGGATAGGGTCCACTGAGCTGCTCTCATGTGAAGACGAGCATAGGGAACCACATGCACCGTAGAAGCCAGGTGGCCTAAAAGTTGCAACATCTCTCGAGCAGATAAATGGGATTTTAACTGAATCTGGGAGGCTAACTGCACCAAGCGTAGGCAACGGGCTTGGGGAAGATAGGCCCTTGCAGTTGTGGTATCCAGTAGGGCCCCTATGAACTCTAGAGACTGAGTAGGGGTAAGATGGGATTTTGGAATGTTGATTACCAGTCCCAGATACTGAAGAACACGCATTGTGCAGGCTAGAGAAGTCTGGGCCTCTGACTGGGATGGAGCTCGGATGAGCCAGTCGTCCAGATATGGGAATACGAATATTCCTAGAGTGCGTAGGAATGCAGCTACTACTGCCATGCATTTTGTGAACACTCTTGGAGTGGAAGCCAGACCGAAAGGAAGCACTTTGTATTGGTAGTGCTTTCCTTTGTACAGGAAGCGAAGGAATCTTCTGTGTGTTGGATGGATAAGAACATGGGTGTACGCATCCTTGAGATCTAGAGAACAAAGCCAGTCCTGACTTTGGAGGTATGGAAGGAGAGTTCCGAGAGAAGTCATCTTGAATTTCTCCTTGCATAGAAACTTGTTCAATTCTCTGAGATCTAATATGGGTCTGTAGCCCCCTGTTTTCTTTGGATGAGAAAATAGGGGGAGTAGAACCCTGAGCCCTGTTGAAGAAGGGGTACTTCTTCTATTGCCCCTTGGGCAAGAAGGGTAGCAATCTCCTGACCTAGAAGGTTGAGGAGAGATGTTGGAGAATTGAACTGTTTCACCATGGTGTGAGTAGGAAGGTTTAAGAAATGAAGTTTGTACCCTTCCCTTATGATGGAGAGGGTCCACTGCTCTGCTGTGATTTGTTCCCATCTGGGAGCAAAGTGAGCTAACCTTCCTAGGATGGTGAGTGGCTCTAAATGTTCTAGAGCCAGAAAGGCTAAGTTCTCTAGTGGAAAGTCAAAGGCCCTGAGGAGGCTGAGGCTGTTGGGACGTAGCAGTCCTCGCAGCCTGGGTTTTGGCCTGTTTTAGTTGTTGCTGCCTCTTTGTAGCAAAACGACCTTGAGAAGAGGCCTGACCATAAGAAGAAAATTTCCCTTTCTTTGGGAAAGATCCCTTTTTGAACAACCTCTTTTTGAAAGGAGCAGTAGTAGACTTTGAAAGTCTATCTAAAGCAGAATTTTCAGCATCCATCTGGTTGGCCTTTGCTTGCCAATCTTTGCCAAACAGGTTTTCGCCTGTACAGGGAAGGTTACCTAGACCATCCTGTACCCAGGATTCCAAATCAGAGGCTTGCAACCCAAGCAACTCTGCGTGCACCTATGGCAATAGCCGAGGCTCTACTGACCCCCTCAAAGGAGTCAAAGGCTGCACGGTTGGAAAACTTGGATACATCCTGTGCGTGTTTAAGCCAGGTGATATATTCTTCTCTTATCTTCTGACATAAAAGGAGATAAGGTTTGCAGATGATCTGTAACTTCTTTTAGAAACATCCCCATATAGAGACTATAGGAGTTGATTCTGGCTACAAGCATACTGGCCTGGAAGATTTTCCTGCCAAAGGCATCTAGGGTTCTGCATTCTCTTCCTGGAGGAGCAGAGGAGTGCCTTTTTGTACTCTTGATCTTTTTCATAGCAGACTCTACCACAATGGAGTGGTGAGGAAGCTGAGTCTTATGAAACCCAGGACAAGGAGGAACACGATACATGGTGTCCAACCTTCTGGAATGAGGGGAGGTGGAAAGAGGAGTCCCCCATATGCCCAACATGTGTTCATAAAGAATCTCATGTATTGGTAAGATGGCTGCCTCTTTAGGAGCCTTATGATATTGTAGGATATCTAATTTTTTGGCTCTAGGTTCAGTCTCAGAGGTCACTGAGATGGACAGGCCTTTGGCCACCTCCCTAATGAAATCCTTTAAAGACAACTCTTCAGGAGGAGACATTCTCCTTTTTGGAGAAGAGGGCTCCTGAGGAAGGATCCCCGATGCTTCAATTGAGGCCTCTGAAGAGTCAGAGTCTTCAGAAGAATCGAAGTATCGACTGTCTGGATGCTCTCGTAGAGCCAGATACGCGTACCGGGAGGTATCGACATCGGGAGTAATCGGTACCGGGCCGGTACTGATAGGCATCACTGGATAGCGTACCGCTGCCATCGATGCTGATGTCGATGCAAGCGGTACTGGTATCGGAAAAGGAATCGGATCCTGTACCGGAATCGGTACGAGTACCGACAACGGGGTTTGTTGCGGTACCGTAGGCATTGCAGCTTTAATGAATGCCGTGATGGCACGCTGCATGGTCAGAATATTCTGATCCATTGACGCCACCAATGTCTGGATATCGGTACCGGTAGAAATTGCCGGTACCCCAGAACATTGTAACAGGTGATCGGTCGAGGCCGAGCCATCGATGTCAACCTGTGACCCCATAGGTAGTGCTTTGGAAGCCGGAGCCTCCCGCCGGGGTAATTTTGCCGGTGTGGTATCCTCAAGAGTAAGCCCGGGGGCATCTCAATACTTAGAGGGAGATGAACTCTTTGAGGACCGGCCAGATTTAAGTTTGGTTACCTGAGATCCATGGGATGAAGAAGCAGCCCTGGAAGACGTCGATGCCACGGAAGCTGCATCGGAGGGAAACAGGGTACTGAGCTTAGCTGCCCGATTCTGTAACCCTCTTTTGGACATCATAGAACAGGACTCACAATCCACAATGGAGTGGTCAGGACCTAAACATTTTAGACACCAGTCATGGGTGTCGGTGACAGAAATAGTGCTACTGCACTTTGTGCATTTTTTAAACCCGGAGGCGGGTTTTTCCATGATGGAAAAAATATCTCTGTAGGCCTAAGGCCCCAGAAGAAAAATGCACTGAAAAAGTAGAAGTTTTTTTGTGTTTTTTTAAAAAGAAAGAAAAAGAACCGGTAGTACCGGTGCGGAATCGAGAAGGCAGACACGCGACTAAAGAAAAATAAAAGAAAATAAGAAATTCTTCAGCGGTGACAGGAAACACGACCTGTTGGCTCCGCGGAAAAGAAGAACTGGAGAGAGGCAGTTAGGAAAGGCGGGAAGGCAGCGCTCAGGCGCTGTGGGATGCTCCCAAAAGCTTTCTTTAAGGACGCTGGGGAGCGTTCCCGCGCAGGCTCCATCGGTACCGACGATACCCATATCCGAAGACTCATTCCTGCTTGTTCTTGGAGATAGAAAAGGAATGCAAATCCTTGGTCACCTGATAATCCTGAAGATGAGGCTATTCAAGCTTCATATCAATATATTAATGCTACTTATCCTTTGACCAAAGTTTGCTTGGATGCCCTTAGCTGGACTTCCTGGATCCCAATTTTCCAGACCCCCGCTATCACTGCTGAATTAGGTATGGCAATTCGAAGATTACAATGTTTGTTACATATACAAATGAGGTCAGTAACAGACACTATTTCTAAGCTTGCAGAATCCCTGGAACAGAAAGCATAGTTACTCACCTGTAACAGGTGATCTCTGGGAACAGCAGGAATAAGTCTTCACATATGGGTATCATCGGTACCGACGGAGCCTGCGCAAGAACGCTCCCCAGCGTCCAGTAAGAAAGCTTTTGGGAGCATCCCACAGCGCCTGTGTGCTGCCTTCCTGCCTTTCCCAACCGCCTCTCTCCAGTTCGAGTTTTAAAGCTGAGACAAAGAGAGAGAGGAAAGGAAAGAGAGAGATACAACTCCTAGGGGAGGTGGGTAGGTTGTGAAGACTTATTCCTGCTGTTCCCAGAGATCACCTGTTACAGGTAAGTAACTGTGCTATCTCCAGAAACAAGCAGGAATGAGTCTTCACATATGGGGATTCCCTAGCTGTAGATGCCAGGGAGAAACCCCAGGTTGTGTGTCCTTGAAAAGGACTCTACCTTCTCCCATGGATCTCTGGCATCCGACCAGAGTAGGTGGGTAGGAGTTGATTAGGAATGGAACAGGTGTTTGAGAACAGCCTGACCAAACGAGGCATCCCGGTGGGAGTCCTTGTCCAAACAGTAATGGGCTGTGAAGGTATGAACCGAGACCCAGGTGGCCGCCCGACAGATTTGGTCGATGGACACAGAGTTTAGATGAGCCATTGAGGCTGCCATGGCTCTCACATTGTGAGCTGTGACATGCCCCTCCAGAGAAATGTTCCTACTCTGGTAGGCGAAAGAAATACACTGAGCAATCCAGTTGGACAGTGTTCTCTTAGAGACTGGAAGTCCTAAATGAGAAGGATCAAAAGCAACAAAGAGTTGAGAAGACTTCCTATGTTGCTGTGTTCTTTGTAAGTAAAAAGCGATAGCTCTCTTACAATCCAAGGTATGAAGATTCCTCTCTGCAGTTGAGGCATGAGGTCCTGAAAAAAAGACAAGTAAATATACCTCTTGGTTCAGATGAAAAGGCGAGACCAATTTAGGCATAAAGTGTGGATTGGTCCTGAGGACTACCTTATCATGATGGAACCTTGTATAAGGTGGATTAGCCACCAAAGCTTGCAACTCACTGATGCGGCATGCTGAGGTGACTGCAATGAGAAAAACAACTTTCCAAGAAAGAAATTTCAAGGAGGTGGTGGCTAAAGGTTCAAAGGGTGGATTCATAAGCTGGCCAAGAACCAGGTTTAAGTCCCATGCCACTGGAGGTGGTCTAATTGGAGGTTTAGTTAAAAGAAGGCCTCTCATGAATCTTGCTATAAGAGGATGAGAGGAAATAGGTTGTCCATTGAGAGGCTTGAGGGACGCTGCAATAGTACTCAAATGGACTCTTACTGAATTCATTTTCAGACCTGCATGGGATAGATGCAGGAGATACTCTAGTAGAGAATTCAGAGGTATTGCAAGAGGGTTTAGACCCTTCCCTTAACACCAAATGGTAAATCTTTTCCTTTTGAAAGCATAGGAACGTCTAGTAGAAGGCTTTCTAGAGGCATGAATAACATCTCTGACTTGCTGAGAGAAATGAAAATCTTGAAGGTCTAGGCCCTCAGCAACCAAGCCCTGAGATGGAGCAACTGGGGGTTTGGGTGCCACAACGTTCCTTCTTCCTGGGACAGAAGGTCTGGTGCAGAGCCCAAGTCCAGGGAAGGAGCTTGAGAAAGATGCAGAAGTAGAGGGTACCACACTTGGCGTGGCCAATGTGGTGCTATGAGGATCATGGTCCCTCGATCTCTCTGAAGCTTGAATAGTGTTTTGGGAATTAGGGGAATTGGTGGAAAGGCATAAAGGAAGTCTTGACCCCAGTGAAGGAGGAAGGCATCCTTGGCCTAAACTCCCTGACACAGAATTCTGGAACAGAACCGGGGAAGTTTGGCATTCCACGGACTTGCAAAGAGGTCTATGTCCGGGGTTCCCCAAATTCGAAAAATCCTGGCTACCTGGACAACATGGAGGGAACACTCGTGTGGAAGCAGAACTCGACTGAGTCTGTCCGCCCAAGAGTTTTGAACGCCTAGAAGATATACTGCCAGAAGATGGATGTGATGCTCTCTGGCGAAGGCCCACAGTCGCAAAGCTTTGTTGCAAAGCGACAGAGAGCCAGTCCCACCCTGCTTGTTTACACAGAACATGGCTACTTGATTGTCCGTGTGGATGAGGACTGTCCTGTAGCTGAGCAGGGAATGGAACACTCAGAGCTAAGAATATTGCTCTGAGTTCCAAGAGATTGATATGCAGAGAAGTCTCCTGTGGAGACCAGATGCCCTGGGTGGAGAGATCCTGCAGATGAGCTCCCCAACCCATTGGAGAAGCATCTGTTGTCAGAGTTGCTTGGGGTAGCGACTGCTGAAAAGGGGACCCCAGCAACAGATTTGGAGGGGACTTCCACCAATGGAGAGACCAAAATAGGCAAATGGAGTTTGCTATTTTGTCTGACAGGCAACCTGATGCCTGAGTCCATTGGGTGGACAAAGTCCATTGAGCTGCCCTCATGTGAAAGCGAGCATATGGAACTACATGCACAGTGGATGCCATGTGGCCTAATAGTTGTAACATTTCTCGAGCAGTTAAATGGGACTAACTGTATCTGGGAGGCTAACTGCACCAAGTGTAGGCAACGGGCCTGAGGAAGATAGGCCCTTGCAGTTGTGGTATCCAGCAAGGCCCGTATAAACTCCAGAGACTGAGTAGGGGTGAGATGGGATTTTGGGATATTTATTACCAGTCCCAAATACTGAAGGACACGCATTGTGCAGATTAGAGAAATCTGGGCTTCTGACTGGGATGGAGCTCGAATGAGCCAGTTGTCCAGATATGGCAAAACAAATATTCCTAGAGTGCGTAGAAATGCAGCTACTACTGCCATGCATTTCGTGAACACCCTTGGTGCAGAGGCCAGACCGAAAGGAAGCACCCTGTATTGGTAGTGCTTTCCTTGAAAAAGGAACCAAAGAAACCTTCTGTGTGTTGGATGGATGAGGACATGGGTGTACGCATCCTTGAGATCTAGAGAACAAAGCCAGTCCTGACTCTGAAGGAATGGCAGCAGAGTACCGAGAGAAATCATCTTGAATTTCTCTTTGAATAGAAACTTGCTCAATTCTGAGATCTAATATGGGTCTGTAGCCCCCTGTTTTCTTTGGAATAAGAAAATAAGGGGAGTAGAACCTTGAGCCCTGTTGAAGAAGAGGTGCTTCTTCTATTGCCCCTTGGGCAAGAAGGGTAGCAATCTCCTGACCCAGAACGTCGAGGAGAGATGTTGGAGAATTGAACTGTTTCACCATGGTGTGGGGAGGAAGATTTAAGAAATGAAGCTTGTACCCTTCCCTTATAATGGAGAGGGTCCATTGCTCTGCTGTGATTTGCTCCCGTCTGGGAGCAAAGTAAGCCAACCTTCCTGGAATGGTGAGGAGCTCTGGTTCTTCCAGAGCTAGAAAGGCTAAGTTCTCTAGTTTTAAGTCAAAGGCCCTGAGGAGGCTGAGGCTGCTGGGCTGTGGGAGGCCTGGCAGCCTTTGACTTGGCCTGTTTAGGTGGTTGCTGACGCTTTGCAGCAAAACGACCTGCAGAAGATGCCTGCTGACCATAAGCAGGATAATATCTTCCCTTTTTAGAAAAAGGTGTCTTTTTGAACAATCTTTTCTTAACAGGAGCAGAGGTAGACTTTGAAAGTCGATCCAAAGCAGAGTTCTCAGCATCCATCTGAGTGGCCTTTGCTTGCCAATCCCTGCCAAAAAGGTTTTCACCTGTACAAGGAAGATTTCCCAGTTCATCTTGGACCCAGAGTTCCAGATCAGAGGCTTGTAACCAAGCAATTCTGCGTGCACCTATGGCAATAGCCAAGGCTCTGCTTACACACTCAAGAGTCAAAGGCTGCACAGTTGGAAAATTTGGAAACATCTTGGGCATGTTTAAGCCAAGTGAGAAATTCCTGCCTTTTATCTTCTGAAATAAAAGGGGCTAAAGTCTGCAGATGATCTGTGACTTCTTTTAGAAAAACATCCCCATATAGAGACTATAGGGGTTTATTCTGGCAGCAAGCATATTAGCTTGGAAAACCCTTCGGCCAAAAGCATCAAGGGTCCTGCATTCACGTCCTGGAGGATTAGATGAGTGTCTCTTTGCACTCGTTATTTTCCTCATAGCAGACTCTACCACAATAGAGTGGTGAGGAAGCTGAGACTTATGAAAGCCAGGACAAGGAGGGACACGGTACATGGTGTCTAACCCACGAGAATGAGGAGAGGTGGTAAGAGGAGTCTCCCGCATGCTCAACATGAGATCATAGAGAATCTCATGAATAGGTAAGGTAACTACTTCTTTAGGAGCCTTAGGATATTGCAAAATATCTAATTGCTTGACTCTAGGCTCTGACTCAGGGGCCACTGTAATGGAGAGGCCCTTAGCCACTTCCCTAATGAAGTCTTGAAAAGACAAGTCTTCTGGAGGAGACATTCTTCATTTTGGAGAAGCAGACTCCTGAGGAAGAAGTACCGGTGCCTCGACAGAAGCCTCCGACTCAGAGTCTTCGGAGGAATCGCAGTATCGCCTGTCTGGATGCTACTGTAAAGCCCGATACGCATACCGAGTGGGATCGACATCGGGAGTAAGCGGTACTGGTTCGGTACTGATGGGCATCATAGGACAGGGTACCGTTGCAGTCGACACCGAAGCCGATGCAATCGGTACTGGCACCGGGAACGATGCCGGTGCCGGAGTCGGTACCGGCAACGGAGATTGTTGCGGTACCGGAGGCGTCGAAGCCTGCATAAACGCCATTAGGGTGCGCTGCATGGACAGAATCTTCTGATCCATCGACGCCACCAGAGTCTGGATGTCGGTACCAGTGGAGGCCACCGGTACCCCAGAACACGGCAACAGGTGATCGGTTGAGGCCGAGCCATCGATGTCAACCTGTGACCCCATAGACAATGCTTTGGAAGCCGGAACTTCCCGCTGGGGTAATTTTGCCGGTGCGGAATCCTCGAGGACAAGCCCGGAGGCATCTCGATGCTTAGAGGGAGATTTTCCCTTCGAGGACCGGCTAGATTTATGTTTGGTTACCTGAGATCCATGGGAGGAAGCATCAGCCCTGGAAGACGTCGATGCCACCGAGGCTGCATCAGAGGGAAACAGGGTACTGAGCTTGGCTGCTCGGTTCTGCCGACCTCTTTTAGACATCATGGTACAGGACACACAATCCGTGATGGAATGGTCAGGATCCAAACATTTTAGACACCAATCATGGGTGTCGGTGACAGAAATAGTACCGCCACATTTCGTGCACTTTTTGAACCCGGAAGCGGGCTTCTCCATGAGGAGAAAAATGTTCAGGCCTAAGGCCCAAACTGAAAATGCACAGTTGAAGAAAGAAAAGTTTTTGTTTTTTTTATTTTAAGAAAGAAAAGAAAAGACCGGCGGTACCGGTCTAACGTCGAAGAAGGCAGACGCGACACAGAAAAATAAAGAAAAAAATAAAGAACTTCTGCGGTGACAGGAACACAACCTGCTGGCTCCGCGGAAAAGAAGAACTGGAGAGAGGCGGTTCGGAAAGGCAGGAAGGCAGCGCGCAGGCGCTGTGGGATGCTCCCAAAAGCTTTCTTACTGGACGCTGGGGAGCGTTCCCGCGCAGGCTCTGTCGGTACCAACGATACCCATATGTAAAGACTCATTCCTGCTTGTTCCTGGAGATAAGGTATACTGGGCTTCTCTCAGTGCTGCACCAGTGGTTATACCAAGTGATGCCACTGAAAAATGCTCAATTATGTTTCCTACCTGCTGGCAAGGAAGATAACCCACTTGTCTGGACTGGTCTAGCAAGATAAGGAAGTTTTTAGTTTTTTTGTTTTTTGTTTTTAAATTTATGGCTTCACAGTTAGAGCAGTTTACAATATATTAAAAGTAAATGTCAGCTCTTCCTTTGTCTTGCCCCAATATTAGCCAAATTTTATCAGTAAAAAAAGGGGTTATTTAGCGTGTTAAACAGCTCAATTTTATCCATAGAAACACTGAAAATAAAACGCACAAGTGAGCTGAGCTTTTGCCAGCAGGTGATGAACCCATAACTTGCTTGTCTCACGAACTGCTGAAATTCCATAACATCTTTCAAACAAAAGCAATCATAGCTTCAATACTTAATTCAAAAATCAATCAAAATTTTCAAGAAAGATGAAATTAGACTTACCTGCTAATTGTTGTTCCTGGAGTGGACCCATCTAGTCCCGGAACCTCTGGGTTCCCTATCTTATCCAGCAGCTTGGAGACTGAGAAACACCTTCTTTTGTGACATCATTATCAGTATATCTCTCCGGAGCCCGCCTGAATTCAGCAGTTACCTATTGACAAGGCAGACTCACCGGAGAAACAAGTAAGTATCCATCCAATCCAAGAAAAGCAAACTGATGCAGCACCGACATGAGATGCCGCAAGGAAAACCGCATGTAACGAGAAGCACAGCGGGAAGCTTGCTGTGACTATAAACGCAAACAAAAAACAGCTGCAAAGAGCCCCCCTTCGCAGCCTCTTGCACTGCCTTCTGCCGAGAAAACCACCCCCGGAGGAAGTGGACGGGCACTACAACCTTTTTTTTTTTTGGTCTGTATTTTTGTTATTCTTGGTACCCCTGGAGGAAAACCCCCAAACGGAATAAAAGATCTCTTACCTGTAGCACAGGGCCGTGAGCCGTAGACTCGTTTGCCCAGGGACACCGGGAGGGGCCCGGGACTAGACGGGTCCACTCCAGGAACAAAAATTAGCAGGTAAGTCTAATTTCATCTTCCTGATCGTGTCCCCGTCTAGTCCCGGAACCTCTGGGTCCTTACCAGAGCAGTGTAATCTAAGTATGGGAGGGTCCCGGCAAACCCGCTCGCAGGACTGCGGAACCAAAGGAAGTCTCCTCCCCCCTTTGCACATCCAACCGATAGTGCTTCACGAAAGAGTTCAAAGACGACCACGTCGCCACCCTACAAATCTCCACCGGCGACACCAAACGCACCTCCACCCAGGAAGTAGCTTGTGCTCTCGTGGAATGGGCCCTCAACCCTTCCGGCACCGCCCTACCACGCAACACATAGGCCGACGCAATGGCCTCTCTGATCCAGCGCGCAATGGAAGCTTTGGATGCCGCTTCCCCCTTGCGACGCCCACCGAAGAGTACAAAAAGCCTGTCAGATTTCCGAAAAGCCGCCGTCCGCTTGAGGTACTTCAACGCCCGGCGGACATCCAAGAGGTGAAGTCGTTTTGACGAGGAATCCGCACTCCCGGTAAAAACCGGTAGGGAAATCTCCTGATTGACATGAAACGCCAAAAGTACTTTGGGGAGGAACGCCGGCACCGGCCGCAAAACGACCTTAGAAGCCAAGACAGACAGGAAAGGCTCCCGACAGGAGAGGGCTTGCAGCTCTGACACTCTCCTGGCCGAAGCGACCG
Organism: Ichthyophis bannanicus; assembly: GCA_033557465.1. Lineage (NCBI taxonomy): Eukaryota > Metazoa > Chordata > Amphibia > Gymnophiona > Ichthyophiidae > Ichthyophis > Ichthyophis bannanicus. The sequence goes on along the minus strand of CM066047.1, from coordinate 33,401,759 downwards.
CCACAAGGAAAACCACTTTCAACGTGAGATCCTTCAGTGACGCACGCATCAGCGGTTCAAACGGCTCCCGTTCCAACGCCTCCAGCACAAAGGGAAGATGCCATTTGGGAAACACGGAACGCGAGGGTGGCCTTGCTAACGCCACCGCCCTAAGAAACCTCTTGACATCACGCTGCTCCCCAAGCGATCGGCCCGCTAACCGGCCCCGGTAGCAAGACAGAGCAGCCACCTGCACCCGCAACGACGACGCCGCCAGGCCCTTATCGAAGCCAGCCTGCAGGAACTCCAGGATCTGCGGAAGGTTAGCGTTAAGAGCTTCCAGAGAATGAGCCCTACACCAGGCCCCAAAAATCCTCCAGACCCGCACATACGCCATAGAAGTAGAACGCCGCCTGGATTTCAGCAAGGTAGAGATAACCGCCGACGAATAACCCCGCGAACTCAGTCGCGCCCGCTCAAGAGCCAGGCCGTAAGCGAGAACCGATCCACGTGAGGCATGAACAGAGGCCCCTGAGACAGTAGGTCGGCCCGGCAGGGGAGCCGCCAAGGCTTCGCCACCAGCAACCTGACTAGATCCCCATACCAGGGCCGCCGTGGCCAATCCGGCGCGATCAGAAGGACTTGACCGCTGAACTTTTCCACTCTTTGCAGGACCCTGCCTATCAGAACCCACGGAGGGAAGACATAAAGCAGCTGTCCCTCCGGCCAAGGTTGGAGCAGGGCGTCCAAACCTTCGGACATCCGCTCTCGGCGTCTGCTGAAGAAGCGGCTGCACTTTGCCGAAGCGAACGTCGCCATGAGATCCATGACTGGCGCGCCCCATCTGCGGACGAGCATTTCGAATACCTGAGGATGCAGCGACCATTCCCCGGGATCGACCTTCACCCGGCTGAGATAATCGGCCTCCACATTGTCCACTCCTGCCACATGGGCCGCCGACAGGTCCAGGAGATTCTCTTCCGCCCATTCGCAGAGTGCGCCTGCCTCCGCCTCGAGAGCCGCGCTGCTGGTGCCTCCTTGTCTGTTGACAAAGGCGACCACCGTCGCGTTGTCGGAGAGTACCCTGACCGCTTGTCCCGTCAGCGTCAGCCGAAACTCCCGCAGAGCTAGAAACACCGCTCGCAGTTCCAAGTGATTGATCGACAACTGCTGCTCCTGCCAACTCCATGTGCCCTGCGCGAAGATGCCTTGATAGTGGGCCCCCCAGCCCACCAAACTGGCATCCGTCATCACGGGTACCCACTCGGGTGACTCCAGGGCCCTCCCCCTTTCCAGCGAGGCGGGAACCAACCACCAGAGCAGGGCCAGACGAGTCTCCTCCGGACACACTAGTCTTCGGGACAATGGATGCAACTGATGAGACCAGCGGCGAAGCAACGCACTCTGCAAGGGCCTCATGTGGGCTCTCGCCCACGGAACCGTTTCTATGGCAGCCGCCATGGTGCCCAATAACTGCAGGCAGCGCCACGCCGAGGGAGCCTGGAGCCGGAGAAACCGCTCCACCAAGCTCCGCAAGGCCGCCACGCGTTGGTCTGTGAGAAATACCCTGCCTACGTCCGTGTCGAACCGCACTCCCAGGTACTCCAAATTCTGAGAGGGTTGCAAGCGGCTCTTGGCCAGATTGACTATCCACCCGAGACTTTCCAAGAACTGCACCACTCGAGCTGTGACCCTCGCGCTCTCCGCTCGCGACTTGGCACGGATCAACCAATCGTCCAGATACGGGTGAACAAGGATACCTTCCTTGCGCAAGGCCGCAGCCACCACCACCATTACTTTGGTGAAAACCCTCGGGGCTGTTGCCAGACCAAAAGGCAAAGCCCGGAACTGATAATGACCGAAGGGCACGGCAAATCGGAGAAACTGGTGATGGTCCGACCGAACCGGAATATGTAGATACGCCTCTGACAAGTCCAGAGCGGTGAGGAATTCCCCCCGTCGTACCGCCACGATAACAGATCGGAGAGTTTCCATGTGAAAGTGCGACACGCGCAGGCAGCGATTGACGCCTTTGAGATCCAGAATGGGCCGGATACCTCCGTCCTTTTTGGGAACAATGAAATAAATGGAGTACCGACCGCAGCCGTACTGGTCTGGCGGAACGGGAGCAATCGCTTTTAGGTCCAGCAACCTTTGTACAGTTTCCTGAAGTGCCGCGCACTTCGCTGCCGACCGCCTGGGAGACTGCACAAAGGCCGCTCGCACGGGATGCAAGAACTCCAGGGCATAACCCTCCCGAATGACTTCTAGCACCCATTGATCTGAAGTGATTTGGGCCCAGGCAGGAAGAAAATCCCACAGATGACCCCCCACGGGAAGAAGGGACGACCGGGCCCTCTGCACTTCATTGTGGTTTCTTGAAAGCACTGGAAGTCGAGGCAGAGACGGCCCCGAAACCTCGGCCCGCACCTCAGAAGCCACGGAACCCCTGGCTCCGATAGGGGAAACGCCCCCTTGTGCTGACAGAGAACCGCTGAGACCGAAACCGGCGAAAATCTCGAAACGAGCCCCGAGCGCTCAGAGCTCCCCGAGACGACTTGGGCTAATCCTCCGGCAATCTGCCGCCCTTAGATTCACCGAGGTCCTTAACTAACTTCTCCAAATCCTCGCCGAAGAGCAAACGGCCCTTGAAAGGAAGCTTACTCAACCGCGCCTTAGAGGAAGAATCCGCCGCCCAATTTCTCAACCACAAGTACCGACGAGCCGCTACTGCCGAAGCCATACTTTTGGAGAGGCCCCTCATAAGGTCATACTGCACATCGGCGTGATAGGCCGCCCCTGATTCCATCCTCGCCGCTTCGCCCGCCAAAGGAGTCGCCTGACCCTGCTGAACCTGCTGAGACCAGCGGAGACAGGCTCTGGCCACCCAAGCACCACAAATGGCCGCCTGCAGGGAAATGGCATTGATGTCAAAGATTTGACGCAGGAACACGTCTAACTTCCGATCCTGCACGTCCTTGAGGGCTGCACTACCCTCAACCGGTATGGTGGTCTTCTTGGTGACGGCCGACACAGCCGCGTCCACCCTATGGGACTTAAAGACTTCCTTGTCTTGGTCTAGCAAGGGATACAAACGGCCCATAATCCGGGACCCTTTCAACGGAGCCTCTGGGGCGTTCCACTCCTCCTGAATCATCTCAGTAAACACTCTGTGGACTGGGAAGGACCTCCTAGTCCGCCTGAACACCTGCAATAAAGGATCCTCCAGCGTATCATCCTCTGCCTCGCCAGGGACCGGCATGTTAAGAGCCTTAAGTGACTCAGTAATGAGAGCCGGCAATTCCTCTCTCCTGAAGACTCGCACCACCTGTGCCTGCTCCTCCATTTCCGAAATCTCTCCTTCTTCCAAGTCCTCTTCCATAGCGACACTGGGAGCCTCCTCATCGGACAAGGGATCCTCTGAAACCCCCAGAAGATCAGACAAGTCCCTGTCGCACCTAGGCCTCTTACCGGGACAGGGTGAGGACTGGATGCGAGGAGAAGCCGCACGCTTCCTGTCCCCATCTGAAGCTGCTGCTACAGGCTGCTGCAGAACAGTCCCAGCCGCGGACTGCTGCAGCAGAGCCACGAACTGTGCAGAGAAAATGGCAGACAACTCCTTCGGAAAAAACATCTGAGAAGAGGCAGGGCTAATGCCTGGGGACGGACCAGCAACCGACTCCACCTGCTCCATACTAGGCAAGGGGACCGTAGAAGCCTCTAGCACGCTCCCCGGGTTTTTGTCAGGCTGAGCCGAAGACCGTTCCCCTTCCGGCTCACCTACACAGGTCTTACAGGTCCCTGCACTGGAAACCTTCTTAGCCCCACACACCATACAAAGGGGCTTGGAAGGCATAGTGACAGAGCAAAAAGGAAATGGGAAGCAACCACCTCGTTTGCCACCAGTACAGTGATGGACCCCCCAAAAAGGGATATGTAACAGGGCAAATTCCCCCGGTCGCGGTATTCCGACCCGAAGCACGGGCACTCAAAAAAGGCCAAGCATAAAACAAGAAAGAAAACAAGGAATGAAGCGAAAGAAAACAAAAACGCGATGCCGGTGCAAGCCAGTCGCACGGAGTACCCGCCAAGAGGAAGTCCCGTTGTCCAGAAAATGGCGCGTCACCCACGCTAACACAAGGCCGCACCGCCGCCACGCGGCTAGGCCCAGTCAGCCCAACAAAAGAAAAGCGCGCCAAAAGCGCGGCGCTCCAGAAATGTGAGCCGCCCGAACTGCAAACCGCTTACCTTGCGGAATTGAAGTCTTTGCCCCTAAACGGCCTGAAAAGCCGCAGGTCCTCCACCGAAGACACTGAACGCGCCCCCGTGACTGCTCAGCGCTTCAGAAGCCGAGGTCCGGGCGGCGGGAAAGTACTGAAGCGCGCTTGCAGGCAGACTCTTCTGCTTGGCGCTTATAATGCTTCCCCCTCAGCCTGACAGAAAACTAGCCAAATTTGCGCTAGAGAACCGCAGCGCTGCCAGCCAGGTAAGCTAAAACCCCTAAAGCAGACCCAGTTCACAGGCTGGCAATGCAAGGAGGAGGGGGAGCAGGGGCAGCAACCTGCAACCAAAGATTTTAAAGTTACAGGCACCTATAAAAGAAAAATTAGAAAAAAATTAAGCTATATAAGAAAAACAGAAACTTCAAGACTAGATCCCCAATTGTTTCTCTAGCGAGCCCAAGACCCTTGGGCTCCCAAGTATCCAGCTGCTTGGAGACTGAGGTAACTGCTGAATTCAGGCGGGCTCCGGAGAGATATACTGATGATGTCACAAAAGAAGGTGTTTCTCAGTCTCCAAGCTGCTGGATAAGATAGGGAACCCAGAGGTTCCGGGACTAGACGGGGACACGATCAGGAACTGATATTAGAGGGTTATGACACCATAGTTACAATTTACGGATAGCAATTACTTATGCCTGCCAAAGTGGCTACAGAGAGAACTGAAGTTTTTGTCTTCCCCTGGTTTACCATGCAGAAAAACTGACTGCATAATGGTTCTAATAACCAGATAAGTACAGTAACTTAAAACAGGTAAAAAGAAATGGAATTTCAGTAAGTAAATTATAATTCATCAATATCTTGAAAAATTAAGACTATTACTGGCATAACGCAATAGTTTTACCTTGCAAAAAGTGAACAGTATTTCCTTATTTTAAGGAATCTTAAATGGAGGCAGTTAAATTCTATCTTCAGTTCACAACCAGGAGGAGACAAGTACTTTATGTCATTGCTTGTTTAAATATTGAAAAGAAAAGGGAAAAAGCAAAAGCAAATACAATCATCAAAAAAGGTAAATCCATCCTATGAAGTTTATGAAATCCTAAGGATGTGGTAACATGAAAGAACTATCAGTTTCCAAAAACTGAAAATAGCAGATACACACGTACTTAGTGGTATACTTACTTATTTCATTGGCCACTTGGTCTAGCTTCTCTGGAGATCTGCTGATAAGAACAATACTCATTCCTCGCCTTGCTAACTGGAGACAAAATGACACACCAAGCAATTCAACAACAAATTTAATGCTTTCTTGAAGAGCTTAAGTATAACATGACAATAATTTCATTTAGTTAGTTACTTGCTTGAAAATGGATGAAAAGCAGCATCATATTACTTTAACTGAATATTCTTCATTTTGAAGGTTACATTTATTGGCAAGTACAAAAAGGACATTAGTTATGAAAAAGTACTGTGATACGGTGAGTAGACCATCCACATGACTATAAGTATCTTAGAAACATGATGCCAGAAAAAGACCACATGGCCTATCTAGTCTGTCCTTCCATATCAACAACTACAACAGTCCACTTTAAATGAATGGCTCCATGCAGGAATGTCTGATAAGCAGATATTGCAATGCATCATAATGGTTAGTCTCTCAAAGTATTAAGGGAAGATAGTTATCGGGTGTTTACAATAAACACCCTATCTGCCCCAGGTGATAGCAACTGACAGTTTTGACAGCCATAAGATCTTTTGTTGAATCAGCGCAAGTAGTATTCAGAGATAATGTCCATAAGCTTTCAAGACCATCTCATCGAAAGCTGAAGTATGCCTGTTAAACAGCAAACACACATACTTATATAAACTACCAACTACAAATCTGGCATTTTAAACTGACGGAGGTAATCGGTGTAATCTCATGGTTAAATGAGACTGAAAAAATGGGATTGCCATGCCTTGAGTTCCAAACCATCTTCCATTCTTCCAGCTGTCTAGCTCAGCTCCCAATACTCCACTCCAGCTTTCGGATTGGAATGTATGAGGTCTGTCATTCCACATCATCTTACAGCTTTGCATTCCACCATTCATTCCAATTTGACATACCCCATGCTAGGTATGAATGCTTGCAGCTTTGGGAAATGGACATTTAAGATGGTATAGACAAATCTTACCTCTACAGCATAGGCTTTTCCAATTCCATCAGTAGCTCCCGTAACAACTATATAAAAGATAAAAATATCCTACATTAAATCAGCTCTTATTTTAGCAATTTCAGATAAGACAAACCACCTATACAACAGTGCCCCTATTTTGACAGATCAAATAAATTCCAAGTAATTCAATGTTTTATGTTTACGATACCCAAGCAACCAATTAGCATGAGCAAATGTTCGGGGGGAGGGGGGGGAGGGGGTGGAGATCTGGTACCTTCTGTAGCCCTGAATTACATATTTTTGAATTAAAATTGACAATATAATTCAGAGCAAAGCACAGACTGCATTAGACTGTGGATTCACACTTTACACCAGAAATCGAAAAGTCAGTGCTAAGGGTATTACATAAGATTAGTATAGCTGTGCACTATTGGAGGTACATTCTTCCAATTGAGGGCATGTCTTCTCAATGAATATGTATCAGAATAGTGCAGGCATGCAGTTGCTGTAGTACAGATATATATTCATTAGAATAAACACATCTTGAGAACACTCATGATAGGGTCAATGATACCTTGGAGTTTCATACTGAATATACATCCTGTTCTGATGAAAAATGACATAATTACCCATCACCGTACTGTAGTTTATATCTATATTTATCTCTCTATATATCCTTGTAAACGTTCATACCCCTTTGTATTTTTTTTCACCTTTTGTTGTAAAATAAATTCTAAATCCAATGAAGTAGGAGTTTGTCTCCCTGATCTACACACTTTCAAAATACAGAAACAAAAAAAGAACAAAGTGAAAGGAGACCATAGCCTTGGAGACCCAGATGTTCTACAGTTGAACTTTATTTTGGGAACCCAACTCAGCAGACTCGACTGCGTCAGGGGTGTAGATGTTAAAATATGTTAACCAAATTAATCTGATAGCTGAACTCTGCTATCAGAAAAACAACAGATTTATATAATATGCTTATAAACACACACACCATGGTTCACTGTTCTCACAATGAACCACGATGTTTCTTATAAGCATACTCTATAATAATAAAGTGTAGTTACTCACCTGTAACAGGTGATCTCCGGGAACAGCAGGAATTTAGTTTTCACATATGGGTGATGTCGGTACCGACAGAGCCCGTGTGGGAACGCTCCCCAGCATCAAATAGGAACACTTTTGGGAGCATTCTATTGCGCCTGCATAGCTACCTTTCCAGCTCTTCCTCCTCAGTTGAGTTTGTAGCTGAGATAAAAGGAGAGGAGGAGGAGAAGACAACCTACAAATCCTAGGGGAGGAGGGTGGGTTATGAAGACTAAATTCCTGCTGTTCCTGGAGATCAGCAGTTACAGGTGAGTAACTACGCTATCTCCAGGAACAAGCAGGAATGTAGTCTTCACATATGGGATTCCCTAGCTTGGAGATGCCAGAGAGATTACCTCAGTCGGCTGTGGAATCACAGGTATAATTAGCGAGGTCATGTATCCTCCAAGGATGTCTGGTATCGAAACCCGGGACGGAGGGTAGGAGTTGCACTAAGTCTGAAAGAGATGCTGGAGAACAGCTTGGCCGAACAAGGCATCCCAGCGGGAGTCCTTGTCCAGGCAATAGTGAGCAGCAAGTGCGTGGACCGAAGACCAAGTTGCTGCTTTGCATATCTCATCAATAGCTACAGAGCACAGATTTGCCACAGAGGCAGCCATGGCTCGAACATTATGTGCAGTGATGTGACCCTCGAGAGAGAGTCCTGCCTTTTCATAAGCAAAGGAGATGCAGTCCGCTATCCACCTGGAAAGAGTTTGTTTGGATACTGACAAACCCACGTGACTCGAGTCAAAGGAGATGAAAAGTTTGTAAGCTTTTCTGTGCTCTCAAGTTCTCTGGAGATAAAAAGCCAAGGCACGTTTGCAATCCAGAATGTGGAGAGTTGCCTCTGCCCTAGAGGAATGAGATCATGGGAAAAAGACAGGAAGGTAGACTGTTTAAATGGAAGGGCGAGACCACCTTCGGCATAAAGATAGGATGAGTCCTAAGGACTACCTTATCATGGTAGAATCGTGTATAAGGAGGGTCAGCTATCAAAGCCTGGAGCTCACTAATGCGTCTTGCTGAAGTGAGGACAATAAGGAAGGTGATCTCCCACATGAGAAACTTCAGTGAGGTAGTGGCTATAGGTTCAAAGGACGGCTTGAGAAGCTGTCCTAAAACAACATTAAGATCCCATAACCACTGGAGGTGCTTTAATGGGAGGTTTGGTTAATATAAGACCCCTCATGAAGCGTGCTACAAGCGGCTGAGAAGAGATGGACTTGCTATCTAAGGACATGTGAGAGGCCGCAACTGCATTTAGATGTACTCTTACCAAATTGGTTCTGAGTCCAGAAGAAGATAGGTGGAGGAGATACTCAAGTAATGTCTCCACCAGAGCCGAGAAAGGGTTAAGATCCCTCTCAGAATACCAGAGAGAGCATCTACGCCACTTGCGTAGGAGCACCTGGTGGATGGCTTCCTAGAAGCTAAGAGGGTATCCTTTACCTTCTGGGAAAGGTTAACGTCCTGGAAGGCTAAGCCTTCAGAAGTCATGCTGTGAGATGGAGGGACTGCGGATTGGGATGGAGCAAATCCCCTCCCTCCTGAGAGAGATCTGGAGCATACCACAGATCCATGGGTTGAGCCCGAGACAGACGTAGGAGGAGAGGATACCATGGCTATCATGGCCAGAGTGGGGTTATGAGTATCATGTAGCCCGCTCTGGAGTTTATTTATTTATTTATTTATTTAGTAAACACTTGTATACCGCTGCTTCCTACGATCAGCAGCGGTTTACTTTACAGAATCATAATGTATTGTACGGTACATTGAGATTTCAGTTTTACATTTTGATTAGTCAATGATTACGTAACACGGGACAAGCATTTGGATACGATACATATTTGATTAAAGCACACAGATCAAGGTATACATTTGATTTCAGTAGATTGGGGGAGGGCCCCATATATACAATTTGTACAGAATTAGTTGCCAAGGTGTACAGACTATACATGGTTATATACAATTTGTACGGAATTAGTTGCCAAGGTGTACAAGTTATACATGACTATATACTATTAGATTATATGCTGCCGAGTGCGGCAGAGGAGATCTGGTTGAGGTAGGGTATCGCAGTTAGTTAGTTTGAAAAGAGTCTTGGGAATGAGGGGAATGGGAGGGAAGGCATCTCCAAAGACCCCAACTTCACCCCTCCAGCCCACGTCAGTGTCAAGGAAGCTGACCTACAAGCTAAAGAAACAAGATACCTTGGAGTTACATTGGACCAACGTCTGGATATGAAACATCACATAAATAACATAGTCAAAGCTGTATACTTCAAAATACGCTCGCTTAGGCATATGCGCTCCCTGTTGGACCCGGACGACTTCCGAACCATATACCAAGCGCTAATCCTGCCACACTTCGACTTTGCAAATGCCATATTACAAGGTCTCCCTCAATCCACTCTTAGCCCATTACAGATGGCCATGAATGCCGCAGCAAGAGTCCTCTACGGAGCCTCCAGAACCGACCACGTAACTCCCATTCTTAAACAGCTTCACTGGCTCCCCATCCATGGGAGGATCATCTTTAAAACCCTAGTCCTATCATTCAAGGCAATCAAGGGTATCTCATCCTCCTCACTCACAGATCTGATTCACACTGTACCCCCCAACAGATCCAGAAGAGCAACAGCCGTAAACCTACTGACAACCTTGAAGGCGTCGACAAAGTGCAACATGACAACCTCAAACAGAGCCTTCAGTTTCTATGTCCCCAAATGCTGGAACGCTCTACCCTCCGACATAAGGGCCATTACTGACCTACGCCAGTTCAGGAAGGCACTCAAACACCACCTCTTCCTTCAATACTACCCTACCAGCAATTGAACCAGAGGAAGTGACCCACTCATGAACACACCATGCCGTTCTTTATATTATTAAGACTCTATTCTGTTCTATGTAATTATCTCATGTATATAGTTTACCCCGGTTCTCCAAGTTTGTACTCCTGTTCGATGTAAACCAAACAGCTTGTTGTTATGGTCTTTATGTTATAATGTAAACCGCGCTGATGCCGAATAGTGCGGTATATAAGAACTTGTAATAAATAAATAAATAAATAAATATAGGAAGCTTTGACCCCAGTGGAGGTGAAAAGCATCCCCCTGCTGGCTGTCTAGTGCAGGAGTCCTGGAGCAGAAGCGAGGAAACTTGGCATTCTGAGAACTTACGAACAAGGTTTATCTCTGGGGTTCCCCAGATTTGAAAAATGTGAGCGACTGTCTACATGGAGACTACTCATGGGGAAGAAGGACTCGACTCAGTTTGTCCGCCAAGACATTGTGTTTGCCCGGAAGATACAGCATCGCATTCACCTGTATGCGGTGTATGGCAAAAGACCACAGATGCAGGACCTCACTGCAGAGGGTCCAAGAGCCTGTTCCGCCCTGCTTATTCAAGTAGAATATGGCTACTTGATTGTCCATCTGAACTAGAACTGTGCGGAATCGAAGATGGTCCTAGAACACTGAGAGCATTGTGAATGGCTGAGCTCCAGCAGATTTATGTGGAGTTGTGACTCCTGATGAGACCACAGACCCTGAGTAGAGAGATTGTCCAGATGAGCTCCCCAGAACAATCTGGACACATCCGTCATCAGGGTACATTGATGTGCTGACATCTGAAAAGGTGACCCTACCAGGAGGTTTTCTGGGCATTTCCACCATTGGAGACACGAGATTAGGTGGATAGAGACCTTTATTTTGTCTCCCAGGCGACCCGATGCCTGAGACCACTGAGAAGCCAATTTCCATTGAGCTGTGCGCATAAGTAGACGAAGCACATGGAACAACATGCACCATTGATGCTATATGGCCCAGAAGCTGTAGCATTTCTTTGAGCAGTGAGAAAGTTTTTGAGGCATGCCCGAGATGCTAAACTGGTTGTCGAGTGCAGCGGAGTTGGGGCAGAAATGCCTTTGATTGCTGAGTGTCTAGGAGAGCTCCTATAAACTCTACAGTTTGAGAGGGGACGAGTTGGGACTTTGGAAAATTTATTACAAATCCCAAGCGTTGAAGTACCTGCATGGTACGAGAGAGGGAAAAGCTGACCTCTAGAGAGGTGCTTGCTCGAATGAGCCAGTCGTGTAAGTAAGGGAAGAAATATCCTGAGAGTCCTTAGGCCACTACCACCATGCATTTTGTGAAGACTCTTGGGGAAGAGGCGAGACCAAAAGGAGGACTCTGTATTGATAATGTCTCCCCGGGAACATGAAGCACAGGAACTTTCTGTGCTGTGAATGAATAAGTATGTGAGTGTATGCCTCCTTTAGATTTAGAGAACAGAGTCAATCCTGACCCTAGAGATAGGGGAGAAGGGCCCCTAGGGAGATCATTTTGAACTTCTCCCGTAGTAGGTACTTGTTCAGTTCCTTGAGGTCTAGAATGGGCCTGTACCCTCCTATTTTCTTTGGAATAAGGAAGTATGGAGAATAAAAGCCCATTCCCTGCTGGGATGGTGGAACCTCCGCTATTGCGTGCCCTGTAAGAGAAGGGAGGTGACCTCTTGCAGCAACAGAGCAGTGAGAGGGGGGGCTGAGAGCGGAACTCTCTTGAAGGAGTCCGGAGGTGGGGGGGGGCAGGTAGGCTTTGTAGATGAAGCTTGTACCCCTCGCGTACTATGGACAATGTCCACTGCTCTGATGTGATAAGATGCCACCTGTGAGCAAAGTACAGATCCTGTCCACATCCACGGCAGACTCTGTCAATCTCCAGAGGCAGAACAGCTATGTTCTCTAGAAAGGAGTCAAAGACCCTGAGTAGGCTGGGTCTGCTGAGGTGGCTGACTTAGAAGTACGAACCTTTTTTTTTGCTGCTCTGATGGTTGCTACCCCTTTTGAAGGATCCACTCAAAACACTAATACCCTATTCCCGGTAAAACCAATCAAATAAATGACTAACCTGGAAAAAATTAGCACCGGTGAGATTAAGCTAATAATTTTTTGTTGGAAGAGCCAACTCAGTCAACTCAGTCAACTCAGCCCCTTTTGAAGAGCATGATGTTGACACTGTACACCAGGAAAGTAAGAAGGATAGTACTATTTCTTATTGAAAAAAGCTTTCTTTGCTGATTTTTTCCTAGCTGGGTTGGCCGTAGATCTAGACAGTCTATTAAGAGTGGTGTTCGTGGATTCTGAGAGGCCTTGTCCTGCCAATCCTTGCCAAAAAGGTTTTCACCAGTGCAAGGGATATTACCCAGCTTATCTTGAAGCCATTGTTCAAGATCAGATGCTTGGAACCAAGCAATCCTGCACGCACCGATGCAGATGGATGAAGTTCTGCTGATGCACTCAAAACAGTTAAAAGTTGCCCTGTTAAACCTTGAAACATTCTGAGCATGCTTTACAAGGATGAGATAATCTGCACTCTTGCCATCAGGGAGAAGAGGAGCCTTTAACTCCAAATCCTTAGCCACCTCTCTAAGGAACATACCCATATAGAGTATGTAGGAACTGATCCTGGCCGATAACATGGAGGCCTGAAAATGTTGTCTACCAAAAGCGTCAAGGGTTCTCGATTCCCTACCTGAAGGGCTTGAGGAATATGTCTTAGCACTCTTTATTCGACGCATTGCCAATTCCACCACCATAGAATGGTGCGGCAATTGCATCTTTTGGAAACTGGGACACTCCGGTACCATGTACATGGTATCGAGCCGTCAGGTATTAGGAGAAATGGTAAGGGGCGTCTCCCACATATGAAGCATAAGGTCATGAAGTATGTGATGGATAAGGAGCATAGCAGCCTCCTTCAGGGCTGTAGGGTATTTAAGAATTTCAAGTTCTTCGGCCCTAGGGTTTTTCTCCTGATGAATCGAAATCCGAAGACTCAAAGTAATCGACGGGCAGGGTGTTCCCTCTCCACCTGAACTTGGTACCGATTAAATCCAGTAGCTGAGGCTTGCGGTGCCGTAACCTCTGTACCAGAAACAAATTCGAGGGCCGGCATGGGCGCTAGTGTGGTAAGCGGCAAAAAAGTTGATGCAGGTTGAAACGGTACCAGAGCCGGTACCGATGTCTGTAGAACCGATTGTAAGGGTTTTACTTGTACCGAAGCTGCCAGTAAGGCCGCTAAACTCTGCTCAATGGCCAGGATATGTTGACCCATGGAGATTGCTGATGCTTGGGTATCTGTACCAGAATTGTGGGCCATGATCCCTGAGCATGGCACCAGGAGCTCTCCAGAGGTGGAGGCCTCGGGAGCATCCTGGGACCCCACTAAGGCTTTCGAAGAAAGGTCCTCCCGCGGAGGTTGTTTGGCCGGTGTGTCCCCCCTCCAGGGCAATGCCCAAGGCATCTTGATGCTTAGAAGGAGATCTACCCTTGGAGGGACGGCCAGTCTTCGATGAAGACTTAGGTTTCGATACCTGAGATCCTTGGGAGGAAGATGAAGCTCTCGACGTCAATGCTAGAGATACTGCATTAGGGGCAAAGAAGGTGCCCAGCTTTGCAGCTCGATTCTGTAGGCCTCTCTGTCATCTTCCTACAAAGACATTCTGATGGCTGATGATCTGGCCCTAAGCATTTTAGACACAAGTCATGAGTGTCTGTGGTCAAAATGGTACTGCCACATTTGAAACACTTTAAAACCACTGGATGGTTTTTCCATTTCGTCTGTGACAAAAAGGGAGGCCGAAGCCTAAGATGGGGTCAATGCGCCTGAAGAAAAGAAATAATTCTTTCCTTCAAAATTGTTTTTTTAAAGGAAAGAAAGCAAGCAAACACCGACTGAGGTCAGTAGCAGTGTCGATGGGAAGGCAGAAACAACCACAAAAAAAATAAGACAGACAAATTTTCTGCAGTGACAGAAATTGCTTCTTGTCGGCTCCACAGAAAGTGAAGAACTGAGGAGGGAGAGCTGGAAAGGCAGGAAGGCTGCTACGCAGGCACAGTGGGATGCTCCCTAAAGCTTTCTTTTTGGACCCTGGGGAGCATTCCCATGCGGGCTCCGTTGGTACCAATGTCACCCATATTTGAAGACTACATTCAATAATATGGTGCTCAGGAAACCACCCTAAGGGCTATACCCTTGAGGGAGGCCTTATGAATGGGCTCAATAGACAGCCTTTTCAGTATCTTCCACACCAGAGAAAATTCACAGAAGTAAAACTGGACACACAGGCGGACGAAAGTGCTTCACTCTCCCAAGGAAGCGGGGACATCAGAGAGCACCACTAATGACATCTCTTGGATAAGACTCCTTTAGCCCATCAGAACTATCATCCAAACCATAGAGTTCAGAGCAAAGCCCTGGTCCAGGCCGAACTGCAAGAAAGCACAGTTACTTACCTGTAACAGGTGATCTCTGGGAACAGCAGGAATAAGTCTTCACATATGGGCACGTCGGTACCGACGGAGCCTGCATGGGAACGCTCCCCAGCTTCCCAAAAAGGAAAGCTTTTGGGAGCATCCCACAGCGCCTGCGCGCTGCCTTCCCGCCTTTCCTAACCGCCTCTCTCCAGTTCGAGTTTTAAAGCTGAGACAAAGAGAGAGAGGAAAGGAAAGATAGATAGAGAGATACAACTCCTAGGGGAGGTGGGTGGGTTGTGAAGACTTATTCCTGCTGTTCCCAGAGGTGAGTTGGGACTTTGGAATGTTTATAACCAGTCCCAGATACTGCAAGACACGCATTGTGCAGGCTAGGGAAGTCTGGGACTCTGACTGGGATGGAGCTCGGATGAGCCAGTCGTCCAGATATGGGAATACGAATATCCCCAGAGTGCGTAGAAATGCAGCTATTACTGCCATGCATTTTGTGAACACTCTAGGAGCAGAGGCCAGACCAAAGGGAAGCACCCTGTATTGATAGTGCTTTCCCTGATAAAGGAACCGAAGGAATCTTCTGTGTGCTGGATGGATGAGTATATGGGTATACGCATCCTTGAGATCTAGAGAACAAAGCCAATCCTGACTCTGAAGGAATGGAAGGACAGTACCCAGAGAAATCATCTTGAATTTCTCCTTGCATTTGTTCAATTCTCTGAGATCTAATATGGGTCTGTAACCCCCAGTTTTCTTTGGAATTAGAAAGTAGGGGGAGTAGAACCCTGAGCCCTGTTGAAGAAGAGGTACTTCTTCTATTGCCCCTTGGACAGGAAGGGTGGAAATCTCTTGACCCAGAAGATCGAGGAGAGATGTTGGAGAATTGAACTGTCTCACCATGGTGTGAGGAGGAAGGTTTAAGAAATAAAGTTTGTACCCCTCCCTTATGATGGAAAGGGTCTACTGCTCTGCTGTGATTTGCTCCCATCTGGGAGCAAAGTGAGCTAACCTTCCTGGAATGGTGAGAGGCTCTGGTTCTTTTAGAGCCAGAAAGGCTAAGTTCTCTAGGTGCAAGTCAAAGGCCCTGAGGAGGCTGAGGCTGTTGGGCTACAGTGGGCCTTGCAGCCTTAGACTTGGCCTGTTTAGGTTGTTGACGCTTTGCAGCAAAACGACCTGCAGATGATGTCTGCTGACCATAAGCAGAATAATATCTTCCCTTCTTGGGAAAATATGTCATTTTGAACAACGTCTTCTGGACAGGATTAGAGGTAGACTTTGAAAGCCTATCCAAAAGCAGAATTTTCTGCATCCATCTGAGTGGCCTTTGCTTGCCAATCTTTGCCA
This sequence comes from Ichthyophis bannanicus, assembly GCA_033557465.1. NCBI lineage: Eukaryota > Metazoa > Chordata > Amphibia > Gymnophiona > Ichthyophiidae > Ichthyophis > Ichthyophis bannanicus. The sequence continues at coordinate 33,385,699 of CM066047.1, read as the reverse complement.
AACAGGTTTTCACCTGTACAAGGAAGATTTCCTAATCCATTTTGGACCCAGGGTTCCAAATCAGAAGCTTGTAACCAAGCAATTCTGCGTGCACCTATGGCAATGGCCGAGGCTCTGCTGGCCCCCTCAAAAGAGTCAAAGGCTGCACGGTTAGAGAATTTGGAAACATCCTGGGCATGCTTAAGCCAGGTAAGAAAGTCTTCCCTTTTATCTTACGGAAGAAAAGGGCGGAAAGTTTGCAGATGATCTGTAACTTCTTTCAGAAACATCCCCATATAGAGACTATAGGAGTTGATTCTGGCAACAAGCAAACTGGCTTGAAAAATTTTCCTGCCAAAAGCATCCAAGGTTCTACATTCTCTTCCTGGAGGAGCAGATGAGTGCCTCTTTGCACTCTAACTTTTTCATAGCAGACTCCACCACAATAGAATGGTGAGGAAGCTGAGTTTTATGAAATCCAGGACAAGGAGGGACACGATACATGGTATCCAACCTACGAGAATGAGAAGAGATGGTGAGAGGAGTCTCCCATATGCCTATCATGTGGTCATAAAGGATCTCATGAACTGGCAAAGTGGCTGCTTCTTTAGGAGCCTTAGGATATTGCAAAATATCCAATTTTTTGGCTCTAGGCTCTGTCTCAGGGGCTACTGAGATAGAAAGCCCCTTGGCCACTTCTCTTATGAAGTCTTGAAAAGACAAAGTCTTCTGGAGGGGACATTCTTCTTTTTGGAGAAGAAGATTCCTGAGGAAGAAGTACCGATGCTTCGACAGAGGCCTCCGATGCATCAGAGTCTTCGGAGGAATCGAAGTATCGCCTGTCTGGATGCTCTTGTAAAGCCCGATACGCATACCGGGTGGTATCGACATCGGGAGTCATCGGTACCGGATTTGGCATATGTCAGAGTGTGGCATGTTTTCGAGGCTTGGTGCGCGGACAAGAACTGCGTTCCCCTACGGGCCTCGGTTCCGCAGGTACTCGCCTTCTTGCAGGATGGTTTTCAGAAGGGCCTCGCTGCGGCTTCCTTGAAAGTGCAGTTGGCAGCGTTATCCTGCTATAGAGGATCGGTACCGATAGGCATCATCGGACAGGGTACCGCTGCAGTCGACACCAAAGCCGATGTCGATGCAACCGGTACCGGCACCGGAACAGATATCGGAGCCGGTACCGACAACAAAGCTTGTTGTGGTACCAGCGGCGTCGCAGCTTGTATGAATGCCGTAATGGCACGCTGCATGGTCAGAACATTCTGATCTATCGACGCCATGAATGCCTGGAGGTCGGTACCGGCGGATTCCACCGGTACCCCAGAACATTGCAACAGGTGATCGGTCGAGGCAGTGCCATCGATGTCAACCTGTGACCCCATAGGAGGAGCTTTGGAAGCCGGAGCTTCCCGCCGGGGTACTTTTGCCGGTGCAGGATCCTCGAGGGCAAGCCCGGAGGCATCTCGATGCTTAGAGGGAGATCTACCCTTTGAGGACCGGCTAGACTTATGTTTGGTTACCTGAGATCCATAGGAGGAAGAAGCAGCCCTGGAAGACGTTGATGCCACCGAAGCTGCATCAGAGGGAAACAGTGTACTGAGCTTGGCTGCTCGGTTCTGTAAACCTCTTTTAGACATCATGGAGCAGGACGGACAATCCGTGATGGAATGGTCAGGACCCAAACACTTAAGACACCAGTCATGGGTGTCGGTAACAGAGATGGTACCGCTGCACTTAGTGCATTTTTTAAACCCGGAGGCGGGCTTTTCCATGAGGAATTTTCTGTTAGGCCTAAGGCCCAACGAAGAAAAAATACACTGAAGTGGAACGGAAGTAGTATTTTTTTTTTTTTTAAGAAAAGAAAGAAAAGACAGGCGGTTCCGGTCCAACGTCGAAGAAGGCAGTCGCGCGACCAAAGAAATAAAATAAAATAAAGAACTTCTTCAGCGGTGACAGGAACACGACCTGCTGGCTCCGCGGAAAAGAAGAACTGGAGAGAGGCGGTTAGGAAAGGCGGGAAGGCAGCGCGCAGGCCCTGTGGGACGCTCCCAAAAGCTTTCCTTTTTGGGAAGCTGGGGAGCGTTCCCGCGCAGGCTCCGTCGGTACCGACGTACCCATATGTGAAGACTCATTCCTGCTTGTTCCTGGAGATGGACTTTCACATATGCTAAGGAAGTAAAGATGCTCCAGGCCATAAACAGATTGTCCACCACTGCTCCAAACTACTCTCAAGGACCAGTACAAAAGCAAGGACCAGGATCCCCCAATACCAGAAGCCCCAGCAGCAGTAGGCCAATTTCTTGAGGTAACAGAGGCGGGCCAAACCAGCTGATTCAAAAGACTGCCCTTTCTTAGACCGAGATCCAAAAGACAACTAAGCCCTATCCGAATTCCTAGCAATCTAAGGGCATCTCTAGGTTACTAATACTAATCATTTATATAGCGCTACAAGGTGTATGCAACACTGTATATAGAGATGTAAGACTCAGGCCCTGCTCATGAGAGCTTACAATCTAATCAAGATGAAAAAACATTGCAGAACTGGGGATTAGAGTATGGCAAGATACACAAGTAGTGGACAAGAGAAAATGGAACATCAGGATCCAAAAGGAGGTGGGTCTTCAGCCTGGACTTGAATAGGGCTAGAGAAGGAGCCCCACGCACTGACTCAGTAAACTCTCTTAGGCATATGGAGCAGCAACGCGGAATGAATGAATTCTGGAATTGGCAGTGGCAGAGAAAGGCACACAAAAGGGATCTGCCAGAGGAGCGGAGTTCCTGAGGAGCAGTGTAGAGTGAATTAAGAGAGGAAGGTAATAAGGAGCCACAGAATGAATGTACTTATAGGTAAGTAGAAGTTTGAATTGGATGCGGAAATGGATAGGAAGTCAGTGAAGCAACTCGAGAAGAGGGGTTACATGAGCACAGCAACCCTGGCAGAAGATAAGCTGTGCAGCTCAGTTTTGAATAGATTGAAGGGGAAAAAGATAATTCAGAGACTAGCGAGGAACAGGTTATAATAGTTAAGACGGGAGGTGACTAGTAAGTGTACAAGAGTCTTAGTAGTGTGTGTAGAAGGGAAGGGATGAATTTTGCCAATGTTACAGAGAGAGAAGCAACAGGTTTTAGCTTTAAGAATGGCCCTACAAGAGGCACTCCTGGCACCTCAAAGCCTATCCTCCAGAAATCTCTGTGCACAAGTCTCCCCAAGGCCTATCATTTCATGAGGCTCACTCCAAAAAGTAACCAGTCTTAAAGGGGAGTCTGCTCAGCTGTAATCTAGAAGCACCATCTGCCAACCAAGCGCAGAGCCAAAGCCAAAGCCAAAGCCATTGTCTGGCTATTACCACTGCCTTCATGGACCTGGAAGAGATTCTGATCAAGCCATAGGGGCAGGGGTTCTCAACCCTGTCCTCAGGACCCACCTAGCCAGTCGGGTTTTCAGGATAACCACAATGAATATGCATGGGAGACATTTGCATATAATGAGGCAGTGTGTATGCAAATCTCTCTCATACATATTCATTGTGGTTATCCTGAAAACCCGACTGGCTAGGTGGGTCCTGAGGACAGGGTTGAGAAACCCTGCCATAGAGGGTACCAACCAAATAGGCAATCTGCTCCCAACTCTGTAGCCTCCAGGCTGTCTGGCAGCAACTGGATCTATTGCAAAAGGGCTGGACAAGAAGCCTGCACACAGCGCTGCTTAAGAGCCATTTGAACTAGAGACTCCTTGAGTGCAACCCCTCCCCTCAACAGGGATGGATGGGTGCTCCGACAGTCATGACCAGGGCTCTCTCTTCAGGGAGGCCAAAAAGGCTGATCCTGCTCACACCCCGGGACAGCGTGTACAGCCATGTCTGCTCCTAGGGCCTAGTTCAGAGGTTTCCTCCATAAAACCCTACATGCTGCTGCACAGGATCAGGCAGAGGCACGAACACAGCAGGATGACAGATACCCTCCAGGAAAAAGGAGGGAGGGTGTGCACCTACTAACGTTTGCTCTACCATCCTGAAAAGGTATAAACAGGACCTTTCTGTGAAACACTCAGATCATGGATATCCTAGCCTTCCACTAAGAGAATCACCCCATCCTCCTCAGACTTACCTTCAAGAAAAAAGAATTTTACTCTTGAGTCCCCATAGGGGATAAGGCTGGGCTTCCAGAGGAATGGACGTGTATAAAGGCAAAGCAGGGACCTTGACCTTTTCAAGTGCCCATGACAGAAGCACTTGAGGGTGCCAGATTCCCTGTAGGGAAGGCCAGGTCTTCAGACCACCACACAGGGGGCTGCCAAAAGAGACAAACAGTCAGTGAGCTATTGCAGGAGCTGCAGCACAAGACGGTTAAGGAGAAGGGGGACGTGGAGGGTCTCCAGGGGCTAACACGCTTGTGGCTAAGGTACCCAGACAGGCTCCATGTCTACTGGGATCAAGCAGCCATCTCAAAGGGCTGTGGTGCACATCGGGGTGGGGGGAAGGGGGAGGGTGAAAGAGTGGAAGGGGGTCCCAAAATGATAAAATAAAAAGATGTCCCAGGCATTCCTGCTATAGCTGGGGCAAAAATGAGCAGCCACAGGAAAAAAAAAAAAACACCACACACACACACACTAGGAGTTGCAGGCTGCACAGCCAAGTGCTGCAGAGGCAAAAGTTAAGACAGCAATACCCCCCCCCCCCCCAAAACAGAAACACGGCCACAGTGAGACGGAGGGCTTGTGGACTGGGATGGAGAAGACTCCCATGTTCCTGAGAAAGTTGGGCACATGTCCCAGACAAAGGTGAAGTCTCCACTACGCGAAGCAGCAGAGGAAACCATGGCTGACAGGGCTAGTAAGGGGTTATTAGAATCATGGAGCCCTGATCAGCCTACAGCTTGAACAAAGTCTTGGGTATTAAGAGGGTGGGTGAGAATGCATAAAGTAGTCCTTTTCCCCAATGCAGAAGGAAGGCATCTGCTGCCTGATTCTGTCAGGAGAGAAGCCATTAGCAAAACAGCGGAAGTTGTGCATTCTTCTGGGTGACAAACAGATCTATCCTGGGGAGGTCTACCACATGTGGAAGATCCAATATGCTGCTTCCCAATTCAAAGTCCACTCATGTGGATGCAGGACACGGCCGAGTCTGTCCACAAGGAGATTGAGTTCACCTGGGAGATACACTGCCCTGAGATGGAGTGGTGTGCAATGGAGAAGAACCAGAGATGAAGGGCTTCTTGGCAGAGGAGTTAAGATACTGTTCCCCCCCTGCCTGTTCACACAGAACATGGCCACCTGGTTATGTTCGTTTGGACTAAGACCCGTTTTCCGAAAGTTGGGGTTAAAAAAACCCAAAGGACATTTGTAAGAGCACAAAGCTCCAAGAGGTTGATCAGCAACTGAGATTCCTGTATAGCAAGACTGCTGAGATGTGCTCCCCACATGAGTTTAGAAGCATCTGTTGTGGAGGCATCCGAAAAGGTGACCCTCTGAGTAGGTTTTGAGGGGAGCACCACCACAGAAGGAACTTGACAAGAGATGGGGTGATGCAAGTTTTGTCTGAGACATACCTGGTCGCTTGGGTCCGTTGAGAAGAGGCAAGCATAGAGGATGATATGGACTGTGGAGGCCATGTGTCCAAGAAGGCATAGCATCTCTTAAGCTGTCATGGCATGATGATGCCTTATAGTATGGGGTAGCTCGATAAGGATGGCAGAGTGGTCCTGTGGAAGAAAGCTCAGCCCTGACAAGTGTCCAGAAATGATCTGATGAATTTGAGCCTCTGGGATGGCACCAGGTGCAATTTGGGAAAGTTTAAAACAAATCCCAGATTTTGAAGCACAGTGATGGTGCGATGAAGAGAGAGTTTTACTTCTTCTGAAGCATCTCCCCTGATTAGCCAATTGCCTAAATAGGGAAAGACAAAGATCCCTAAAGTATGCAGGTAGGCGGCAACCACTGCTATGCATTTTGTGAACAGTCGGGGTGCAGAGGTTAACCTGAAGGGGAGCACTCGATATTGCAAGTAGGTTTGCTGGAACCAAAAATGCAGATACTGTGTGTGTTGAGGATGGATCAGCAAGTGTGTGCATGCCTCCTTGAGGTCTAGAGAACACAGCCAATCATTTCTGTGAAGGTATGGCAGAAATGTACCCAGAAATATCATTTTTACCTTTTCTCAAATGAGGAATTTGTTGAGATCCCTTAGATCTAGAATGGGCCCAAACCCTCCTATCTTCTCTGGGATAAGGAAGTAAGAAGAGTAGAAGCCTATGCCTTGGGTGGGAGGGACTCTTTCTACAATCCAATGAGCTGGGCCACCTCTACTGATAGGACATTGGCCTGCAAGGGGTTTGCAGGATAATCCCTTGTGGAGGTGGTGGGGTGTAAGCTTTGGAAGTGAAACAGATGGCTCACTTGGATGATGCTGAGAGTCCACTGCTCTGATGTGATGAGGTGGTACCTGTGAGCATAGAAACAGAGTCTGCCTGCTATGTGAAAGGGTTGGGGACCCTGCAGAGGCAGAGTAGCTTATGCTTTCCAGGAAGGCATCAAAAACCAGGTGCTGGCTGTGGCTCTGCAGCTGGTTATGGTTTAGGCATCTCAGGCTTTGTGGGCTGCAGAGGGCCCTGTTGTCTCTGCTGTTGTTGCTGAGATTGGTAAAAAGCTGCAGGTGGATAAAAAGGATATTATCTCTTCTTTTTGGGATAAAAAGACTTCTTTGGATTAGTCTTTCTCCTAGAGGGGTCTGACGTCTGGAGAGTCATTTGAGGATGACATCATCTGTCTCAATCTCTCCGGCTTTCTCTCTCCAACTCTTTCCAAAGAGGTTCTCACCAGAGCAGAGGATATTGGCTAACTTATCTTGAACCCAATGTTCAAGGTCAGATGCCTGGAGCCAGGCCATTCTGCGAGCACCAATGCAAACTGCTGAAGCTCTGTTGGACGACTCAATAGCATCGAAAGAAGCTCTAGTAAGAAACTTGGATTTATTCTGATTTTGCCTGATTAAGGCCTGGAATGCATCACGTTTGTCGAGAGAAAAGATAGGAGCAAGGTTCTCTATATCCCTGGAGATATCCTTGCGTTACATGCCCATAAAGAGCATGTAAAATGTAATCCTAGAAGTGAGAACGTATGCCTGAAAAAAATGACGCATAAAGGAATCGAGAATTCTGGAGTTCTTGCTGGGAGGCACAGAAGAACGATCCCTAGAACTCTTGATGCGACATATCGCTGATTCCACCACCATGGAATGGATGTGGTAGTTAGGCTTGTGAAAGCCAGGGAATGGGGGAACTCTATACATGGTATCGAGTTGCTTGCTAATAGGCGGAACTGTTAGCGGGACCTCCCACATATGCAGCATTAGATACTGCAGGATCCGATACAACAGTAACGTGGCAGCCTCTTTGGGGGCCAAGGGGTATTGGAGGCTTTCCAATTCCTCTGCCCTCAGTTCCATCTTGGAAGTCATGGCAATCTGCAGGACTGCTGCCATGTAAAAACAGAGAGAGAACACTGCAGAGCTTAAGTAGTCAAAGGGAGGCATCACTCTGGGTGTTAATCTGGAAAGAGGAACAGAACATCTACTAGGGATGTGCATTTGCTTTTCAATTAATGAGAAAAATGTGACGAAGGGCAGTATATTTTGTTAGTTTCACTGCCAAATAACAAAATGCATGAGACTGCGGGTTTCCACAAATTGTTATTCATCATGTTCATTTGTGTCTCTCTAGGAGAATGGTATGGGATTGGAAAAGCATAGTTACTCTCCTATAACAGGTGATCTCTGGGAACAGCAGGAATTTAGTCTTCACATATGGGTATCGTCGGTACCAAAGGAGCCTGCGCGGGAACGCTCCCCAGCGTCCAATAGGATAGCTTTTGGGAGCATCCCACAGCGCCTGCGTGCTGCCTTCCCGCCTTTCCTAACTGTCCCTCTCCAGTTGATTTTAAAGCTGAGACAAAAGAGAGAGGGAAAGAGAAAGAGAGAGATACAACTCCTAGAGGAGGTGGGTGGGTTGTGAAGACTAAATTCCTGCTGTTCCCGGAGATCACCTGTTACAGCTGAGTAACTATGCTATCTCCAGGAACAAGCAGGAATGTAGTCTTCACATATGGTATATAAGAAACTGTTAAATAAAAAATAAATAAATAAAAATAAATATGGGGGACTCCCTAGCTGCAGATGCCAGGGAGAAAACCCCAGAAGTTGTGTGCCCTTGTGAAAGGGCTCCACTTCCCCCCATGGATCTCTGGCATCCTATCAGGGATGGTGAGTAGAAGTTGATTACGTATGGAACAGGTGTTGAAGAACAGCCTGACCAAACAAGGCATCCCGGCGGGAGTCCTTGTCTAAGCAGTAATAAGCTGTGAAGGTATGAATCGAAGCCCAACTAGCTGCATGACAGATGTCATTGATAGACACAGAGTGAAGATGAGCCATAGAGTATGCCATGGCTCTCACATTGAGAGCTGTGACATGGCCTTCCAGAGGCAGGTTTTTACTCTCATAGGCAAAAGATATACACTGTGCAATCCAGCTCTACAGTGGTTTTTTGGAGACTGGAAGACCCAAATGACTAGCATCAAAAGCAACAAAAAGTTGAGAGGACTTCCTATGTTGCTGTGTCCTTTGTAAGTAAAAGGCCAGAGCCCTTTTACAATCCAAAGTATGAAGTTTAATTTCTGCATTTGAGGCATGAGGCCTTGGGAAAAATACAGGAAGGTAAACCGTTTGGTTTAAATGAATAGGTGACACCACCTTTAGCATAAAGTGTGGATGAGTCCTAATGACTACCTTATCATGATGGAACCTTGTATAAGGAGGATCAGCCACCAATGCTTGCAATTAACTGATGCAACATGCTGATGTGATTTCAATAAGAAAGATGACCTTCCAGGAAAGGAATTTCAAGGAGGAAGTGGCTAATGGTTCAAAAGGCGGTTTCATAAGCTGCCCAAGAACCTAATTTAAGTCCCATGCCACCGGTGGTGGCTTAATGGGAGGCTTCATTAAAAGAAGGCCTCTCATAAATCTCACTATTAGAGGATGAGAGGAAATAGGTTGCCCATTTAGAGGCTTGAAAGAAGCTGCAATAGCACTCAAATGAACTCTCACTGAATTGGTCTTAAGCCCTGCATAAGATAAATGAAGGAGATACTCCAGTAATGATTCCAGAGGTATCGCAAGAGGATTAAGACCCTTCTGCGAGCACCATATGGTACACCTTTTCCACTTGAAAGCATAAGAGCATCTTGTGGAAGGCTTCCTGGAAGCATAAAGGATATCTTTTACATGATGAGAAAGGTTAAGACTGTGAAAGTTCTAGGTTTTCAGCAACAAGGACCTGAGATGCAGAGACTGGGGATTGGGATGCCACAGTATCCCGTCCTCCTGAGAAAGGAGATCTGGAGCAGATCCTAACTCCAGAGGCAGAGCTTGAGAGAGATGTAGGAGCAGAGGGTACCACATTTGCCGTGGCCAATGTGGAGCTATGAGAATCATATGACCTCTGTCTCTCTGAAGCTTGAACAGGGTTTTGGGAATTAGGGGAATGGGTGGAAAAGCATACAGGAAGTCCTAGCCCCAATGGAGGAGGAAAGCATCCCTGGCCTGACAACCCTGAGCCGGAATTCTGGAACAGAATCGGGGAAGTTTGGCATTCAGCGGACTTGCAAAGAGGTCTATGTCCGGGGTTCCCCAAATTTGGAAATTTTGGCCAGCTGGTCTACATGGAAAGACCATTCGTGTGGAAGCAGAACTCGACTGAGTGTCTGCCCAAGAGTTTTGAATGCCTGGAAGATACACCGCAAGGAGATGAATCTGATGCTCTCTGGCAAGGGCCCATAGTCGCAAAGCTTCGTTGCATAGCGACAGAGAGCCTGTTACGCCCTGCTTGTTCACACAGAACATGGCTACTTGATTGTCCGTTTGAACTAGGACTGTCTTGTAGCTGAGCTGGGTGTGGAATACTCGAAGAGCAAGGAAGATTGCTCTGACTTCCAGGAGACTGATGTGTAGATAGGCCTCCTGTGGAGTCCAGGTACCCTGGGTAGAGAGGCCTTGCAAGTGGGCTCCCCAACCCACCTGTGAAGTGTCTGTTAGAGTGGCTTGGAGTGGGGGTTGCTGAAAAGGAGACCCCACCAATAGGTTCTGGGGTGACTGCCACCATTGGAGGGACAAAATAAGGCAATCTGAGTTTGCTATTTTGTCTGACAGGCAACCTGATGCCTGAGCCTACTGAGTGGATAAAGTCCACTGGGCTGCCCTCATATGGAGGTGAGCATAAGGAACCACATGCACGGTAGATGCCATGCGGCCTAGCAACTGTAACATTTCTCGAGCAGTGAGGTGAGGTTTTAACACTGCTTGGGAAGCTAACTGCACAATGCGAAGGCAGTGGGGCTGTGGAAGGTAGGCCCTTGTCTGTCTGGTATCCAGCAGAGCTCCCATAAACTCTAGAGACTGAGTGGGAGCAAGGTTGGATTTTGGGAAGTTTATGACAAGTCCCAAATACTGAAGGAGGCGCATTGTGCGAGAGAGCGCAACCCTAGCCTAGCCAGTCATCTAAGTAAGGGAAGACGAATATTCCTAGGGTGAGAAGAAATGCTGCCACCACAGCCATGCATTTTGTGAACACCCTTGGTGCCGAGGCCAGGCCAAAAGGAAAAACCATGTATTGGTAGTGCTTCTCTTGAAAGAGGAAGCGAAGGAACTTTCAAAGAATTGGATGGATGAGAACATGAGTGTAGCATCCTTGAGATCTAGAGAACAAAGCCAGTCCTGACTCTGAAGGTATGGCAGCAGAGTTCCCAGAGAAATCATTTTGAACTTCTCTTTGAACAGGAATTTGTTCAATTCTCTGAGGTCTAAAATGGATCTGTATCCTCCTGTTTTCTTTGGAATGAGGAAATAGGGGGGAGTAGAACCCTGTACCCTGTTGTAGAATGGGTACCTCTTCTATTTCCCCTTGGGCAAGAAGCACAGTGACCTCTTGACCTAACTGGTTGTTGAGAGAGGTCTGAGAATTGAACTGTCTTGCCACTGCAGGAGGGGGCATGCTGAGGAAATGAAGCTTGTACCCCTCTCTTACAAAACACAGAGTCTAATTTTCTGCTGTTATCTCTGACCCCATCTGGGGGCAAATTGACATAACCTTCCTGGAATGGTGGAGGGTTCTGGACCGTTCAGGGCCAGGAAGGCAAATTTCTCTGGATAGGAGTCAAAGCCCCTGTGGAGGCTGAGTCTGCCGAGCCGATTGAGGCTTAGCAGCTTTTGTTTTTCTTTGGCTAGGTTGTTGCTGCTGTCCCTTTTGGGCAGACTGACCCAAACGATGCCCCTGCTGGGTATAGGAGGGATAAAACTTCTTACTGAAGAATGGTTTCTTGTAGGATTTTTTCCTTGCAGGATCAGCTGTATTATTTATATATTTATATTTATATACAGGCTTGATATACCGCCCAAAACCGGAGTATCAGAGCGGTGTACAATAAAAGAAAAGCGGCTGCAGGAAAGTTAAAGAGAGAAAGGAATGCCATTCGAAGACAGGAAAGAACTAGGGAGAGATAGAAGGAAAAAGGACAGAAATTACACGACTAGACAATTAGAACATAAGATATGCCATACTGGGTCAGACCAAGGTCCATCAAAGCCCAGTATCCTGTTTCCAACAGTGGCCAATCTAGGTCATACGTACCTAGCAGTTTCCCCAAAAGACACAGGTTCCACAATGCTTGTACTGGGTCAAGCATTGATATCCTGGGTCCCTTCTTAATAATGGTTTATGGACACGGGGGGAAGGGAGTGAGGGGGTGGATTGTGGCATTGGAACTGACGTGACGGTCATGGAGGTACTGGAAGATCAAAAGCCTGGGAGAAGAGATAGGTCTTAAGGAGAACTTTGAAGTACGGGAAAGAGGGCTCAGTGCGGAGCGTGTATGGAAGGGAGTTCCAGAGAGCGGATGCTAAGAAAAATGCAGAGTGACGGGTGAGTTCAAGGTGGGCCTGGGACAGAGAGGGAAGGAAAAGACATTTGGTATGGGACGATCGGAGAAAATGAGGAGCAGGTTGATGATAGATAAGATCGGAAAGATATTGAGGAGTACTGGTGTTGAGAACTCTATGAGTGATGAGATACTTGTAAATGAACCTAAATTTGATGGGAAGCCAATGAAGGGAGAAAAGACAGGGAGTGATGTGGTCGAAAGGGGAGGAGAAGGTGAGTAAGCGGGCGGCAGTGTTTTGAAGGAGCTGAAGACGACAGAATTGATAGGACGGAAGGCCAGCGAAGATGGAGTTGCAGTAATCCAAGTGAGAGGTTACCAGGAAGAGGACTAGAGTGGTGAGGGATTTAGTGGAGAGAAAGGGCCGGAGGGAGCGAATGCGGCAGAGGTGGAAGAGGCAACTGCGGACAAGGGAAGAAATGTGAGGGTGAAAGGAGAGGGAGGAATCCAGGGTGACACCCAGGTAACGGAGGGAAGAAACGACAGGGAAGGGGAGGGAGGACATCATAGGGGCTAAGATGGGAGGAGGAGTGGTGAAAGAGAACCCGATGACAGAGGATTTAGAGGGATTAACACAGAGGAAATTATCAGAGAACCAAGAGGCAATAAGATTAAGGCAGGCATTGACAGCAGAGAGGTCCAGAGAGGCAGAGCTAGTGTGATGGACAAGAAGAATATCATCTGCATAGAAGTAAAAGGAGATACCAGACTGTTGAATGAGAAGGGCCAGGGGGGCGAGGAAAACATTGAAAAGTAGAGGGGCAAGGATAGAACCTTGTGGAACACCAGTGTAGAGGGGAGGGGGCAGAAGCAGAGGAGCCGAAGTGAACAGCGAAGGAACGGAGAGAAAGAAAAGACTGAAACCAGCGCAACACAGTGCCTTGGATACCAGAATCAGACAGACGAGTGAGGAGCGTGCGGTGATCGATAACAAAGGCGGCAGAGAGCTCTAAAGAGACGGCAATAGATAGGTCACCCCGGTCATGAGAGCGGTGGAGGTCGCTGAGGAGGGCAAGAAGGATAGTTTCAGTGCTGTGTCCAGGCCTAAAACCAGATTGACGAGGGTGAAGATAGAGAGTGCAATTTAGACAATCTATCCAAGGTGATATTGTCAGCATCTCTCTCATTAGCTTTTTCCTGCCAATTCTTACCAAAGAGATACTCTCCTATGCAAGGAATATTCCCTAGTCTCTCCTGTACCCAAAGTTCGAAGTCAGATGCCTGGAGCCAAGCAATCCTACGTGCACCTATGGCAATAGCAGAGGTTCTGCTTATGCACTCAAAGCAGTCAAAGGCTGCACGATTGACAAACTTGGAAACATCCTGAGCATGTTTGACAAGGGCGAGGTAATCCTGCCTCTTATAATCAGGAAGGAGAGGGCTCATAAGCTTTAAATCTCCTTTAACCTCCTTAAGGAACATTCCCGTATATAATATATAGGAACTGATCCTAGCAGAAAGCATGGAAGCCTGGAAGATTCGACGTCCAAAGGCATCAAGAGTCCTACACTCATGTCCTGGAGGATTAGATGTATGCCTTTTTGCACTCTTGATCCTTCTCATAGCTGATTCCACCACCATGGAATGGTGTGGTAGCTGAGTCTTCTGAAACCCAGGACGAGGAACTCGATACATGGTGTCGAGTCGTCAAGAGCGAGGAGATGTGGTTAGAGGTGTTTCCCACAACTTTAACATGAGATCATGCAAGATCTCATGAATAGGTAAGGTAGCTGCCTCCTTGGGAGCTTTAGGGTATTGTAGGATTTCTAATTCAGGAGCCACTGTGATGGAAAGACCTCAATCCATATCTCGGATAAAATCCTGAAAGGACATATCCTCTGGTGGCGACATCCTATGTTGAGGAGAAGAAGAATCCTCAGAAAGAAGTACTCTGGTATCGGCAGAGCTTTCAGAGTCTTCAGACTCATCCGAGGATTCAAAATACCTCCGATCCGGGTGATCGTGCAAGGCACGGTACCGGTACCGATCAAAGTCAGCATCAGAGGGGTCCGGTATCGACTTGTCGGTACCAGATGGATAAGCATGACTCGGTCCCAGTAAAATACCTGCCGATGTCGATGCAGTCGATACCGGTACCGGAGTCGGTGCCGGCACCGGTTGAATTGTCTGAAGCAGTTTCAAGGGCATCGAGGCCGTGAGAAGAGCCGCCAGACTGCGTTTAATAGCCAAGAATCTCTGGTCTATCGACACTGCCGATGCTTGGGTATCGGTACCGGATGAAGCAGCTGGTACCCCAGAGCATGGCACCAGTAGTTCTGCCGAGGTTGAGGCCTCGAGAACATCCTGGAGCCCCGTTAGTGCTTTGGAAGCTGAAGCCTTCTGCCGAGACAATTTTGCCAGTGAAAGTCCCTCAAGGACAACGTCAGAGGCATCTCAAGGCTTAGAGGACCGGCAAGATTTATGTTTAGTTACCTGAGATCCTTGGGAGGAAGACGAAGCTCTGGAAGACGTCGATGCCACAGAGGCTGCATCGGAGAGAAAAAGGGTGCTAAGTTTAGCAGCTCGGTTCTGCCGGCCCCTTTTCGACATCATCCCACAGGCAATACACTCTGAAATAGAGTGGTCAGGACCTAAACATTTGAGGCACCACTCATGGGTGTTGGTGACGGAGATGGTACTGCCCTACTTAGAACACTTTTTAAAACCCGAAGCGGGTTTTTCCATTTTGAAGGAAAAAGTTGGGCCTAGTGCCCAAAATGGCACTTGGCACCTGAGGAGAAAATACCTGGAAAAGACTCCAGAAGAAAGGGGCTTTTTTTTGTGAAAAGAAAGAAAGAAAGAACCAGCGACCACAAAAAAGAATAGAAGGGAATTATTTTCTGTTGTGACAGGATGTGCGACCTGTTGGCTCCGCAGAAAATGAAGAAATGGAGAGGGACAGTTGGGAAAGGCGGGAAGGCAGTACGCAGGCACTGTGGGATGCTCCCAAAAGCTTTCCTATTGGACGCTGGGGAGCGTTCCCACACAGGCTACGTCGTACCGACAATACCCATATGTGAAGACTACATTCCTGCTTGTTCCCTGAGATCAAGCAATCACACAAAGCAATTTAGCCAATTGTCTCAGATCTCTTTAATAAGCAGTCAAACAAGTCTATCCCTATCTGACATTGCCTATGGGATTAGGCAAAGTCGTCACAGCCATCATCAAGGACGACAACCATTATCTTTGAAGATATGAGAGAGAGAGAGAGAATCTTGTAGTAGTTTGGTTTAGTACTTCTGCCAAAATTTGCAGATGTTTAGTAGTAGTCAAAAACAACTTGCCAGAGCGTATACAGCAAAACACACCCCCACACCTCTCTTACAAGCAGAAAAAAGTCAAAACTGCTTTTTCCCCCAAGTTTGTGAAAAAAGTCGGTGGCTGGTTTTAGAGAGAAAGGGTTTACTTTCTGCCAATCAGGAAATACGCCAAGTGATAAGGAGAGAGAACTGGACTGGGAGACAGGGCATGTGAGTGCCACATCTTTATTAAAAGCTGAGAAAAAAAAAGTGTGCGCTTGGCAGCATCAGTGCTGGTAGCTGGCAGATGATGCAGGGACATGCAGTGCACCACTAGTTATTGTATGATATTCTGGATTTAGCTCATGTGTTTCAGGAGTAGCTCAAGGCAACATTCAGGTATAGTAGTTTTTTTTCTGCCCCTGGAGGGCTTACAATCTAAGACTGTACCTGATGACAGCGAAGGATGAGTGACAGGTTAGGGTATCGACTCAGAGAAACATTGTCAGCTACATAATATAATAGTAAAAAAAAAAAAAAAAAAAAAAACCACAACCTCTTATAGGGTTGAGTCCTAAATTGACCGACTGGGTTAGAAACTGGTTGAGTGGAAAGCAAAGGGTAGTGATAAATGGAGTTCTGGATTTCATAGTGCTTCAGGTAGTAACCACTGGAAGAGCAGCCTTTTTGAGGTATGAAAAATGGAAGACACTTCTGTCTGTACACATTCTAGGGAAAGAAGTTTAACGTCCAAGAAATGGTTTTGTCTATGTTCTTAAAAAAATACAAAAATAGAATATGATGGTCGGAAAAGATGATATGGCTTATCCAACTTGCCCATCCAAACCAGTAGCAGAGTCCGTTCTTATATCTTTTGAAGGACTAGAAAACGGGACTCTTGGGGCAGAAGCCAGACCGAAGGGAAGAACCCTATATTGGAAGTGTCTTCCCTGGAAAAGGAATCGAAGGAATTTCTTGTGATCTGCATGTATGAGAATATGCGTATATGCATCCTTTAGATCTAGAGAACATAGCCAGTCCTGACTCTGAAGGCATGGCAGGAGTGTTCCGAGGAAGATCTTGAATTTTTCCCGGAACAAATACTTGTTTAATTTTCTGAGGTCCAATATAGGTCTGTTCCCCCCCCCCCCCCCTGTTTTCTTTGGGATGAGAAAGTAGGGGGAGTAGAACCCCGTACCCTGTTGGGATATGGGTACTTCTATTGCTCCCTGAGCAAGACGTGATGTGACCTCCTGACCTAAGAGATTGGTGGCAGGGACCTGAGAATTGAACTGTCTTACAATTGTAGGAGGGGGAATGCTGTGAAAATGAAGTCTGTACCCCTCTCGCACAATGGACAAGAGGAGTATCCTTCCATCCCCTTTACCATTTTGGTGGCTCTTCTCTGAACCTTTTCTAAAATTGCTATATCCTTTTTAAGATACGGCGACCAGAATTGCACACAATATTCAAGGTGCGGTCTCACCATGGAACGATATAGAGGCATTATAATATCTTCTGTTTTATTTTCCATTCCTTTCCTTATCATACCTAGCATTTTATTTGCTCTCTTGGCTGCCGCTGCACACTGGGCCGAGGGTTTTAACATGGTATCCACAATGACGCCTAAATCTTTTTCCTGGGTGGTGGTTCCTAATGTGGAACCTTGCATCGTGTAACCATAGTTTGGGTTGTTCTTCCCTAGGTGCATAACCTTCCACTTGTCCACATTAAATTTCATCTGCCATTTTGATGCCCAGTCTTCCAATTTATCAAGATCCTCTTGCAATTTTCCACAATCCTCTTGGGTTTTAACAGCTTTAAATAGTTTTGTCTCATCTGCAAAGTTGATAACCTCACTCGTTATTCCACTTTCCAGGTCATTTATGAATATGTCAAAAAGCAGCAGACCCAGCACAGATCCCTGGGGTACACCACTATTCACCTTTCTCCATTGGGAAAATTGGCCATTTAGCCCTACCCTCTGCTTTCTATCTTTTAATCTGTTCCTGATCCACAATAGTACACTGCCTCCTATCCCATGACTCTTTAGTTTTGCCAAAAGTCTCTCATGAGGGACCTTGTCAAAGGCTTTCTGAAAGTCCAGATACACAATATCAACCGACTCACCTTTGTCCACCTGATTATTCACTCCTTCAAAAAAACATAACAGATTAGTAAGACAAGATCTTCCTTGTCTAAAGCCATGTTGGCTGTCTCCCATTAGGTCATGACACTCTAAATGCTGAGTAATTTTATTCTTTATAATGGTTTCTACCATTTTTCCGGTAGTGATGTCAGGCTCACCGGTCTGTAGTTTCCCGGATCACCCCTGGAACCCTTTTTAAAAATTGGTGTTACATTGGCGATCCTCCAATCTTCAGGTATTAGAGATGATTTTAATGATAGTTCACAGATTACTAATAGCAGGTCTGCAATCTCATATTTCAGTTCTTTCAACACCCTTGGATGTATACCATCCGGCCCAGGTGATTTGCTACTCTTCAGTTTATCTAATAGTTACTTATGCCTATCGACCAGAAATTTCTCCAAATGTGAAATATCAAAGAAAATATAAAACTGACCTTACCATGTAATATATTTGCAGGGAAATCTTAAATAAGAGGTTGCACCCAGGGAAAGAATTTGCTGCCCTAATGCCAAAAACTGCTTCCTATGGGTCTGTGTTGATAGATTAGCATTGGAAATACATTACTTTTTTCCCCACAAAATGGAACATCCTTATATTTAAAAAACAACTTCAATATTTTGACCTTCACAGCCAGAGCAAGGAAGGTCACCAACAGGGGCTCCACTTCAAAATAATATCTGTGCAATCTTACGAAAACGCTGCTAAGTCCTAGCTAGGAATAGAGTGGAATCAAACTTCCCCTCCTCCGAATCCTGCTCCCGAACCTTATTAGTAAGCTGAGTAGGTGTTGTTACCCGAACCTTATTAGAACATAATACATTTGGACAACATCAACAGGGAACGATATTTTCAAAACTTCACTAAAATATTTAATGAGCAGAGTCTCTGGTGACAGCAAATGCGTCACTGGAAAATTCAAGAACCTTAAAATTACATGCCTGAGATGCATTTTCTAATGCCTCCAACTGGGTGTGAACCACCATTGAGTCCTTCATGGAAACCATATTTGCAGCGGAAACTGATTGCAGCTGAATCTCAATTCAGACCACAGCTTTATAGACATCAGTATATTTAGCATCTAATTCAAACAATTTTTCCACAGTGTTATGAGCGAAATTACACAGAGGTAACAGTCGTTGAAGGTTTACAGCCAATTTATCGAAAAGCCGCCATAGTTCCTTAAGTGTGACCTCCCCATCAGGGTGTACAGAGGACCAGGTGACAGCCTGGCAGATGTCCACCAAAGGCACCGACCACAGGCTGGCCACTGAGGCCGCCATGGCACGCACATTGTGAGCTGTCACATGATGCTCCAGAGAGAGCCCCACCTGTTGATAGGCAAACAAATGCAGTCAGCCACCCACTGAGAGAGGGTGCACTTGGAGACTGCGACTCCAAGAGCTGTGTCAAACAGCGATGAGGGTTGTCTCCTCTGAATGTAGGACAGGGCGTGCTTGCAGAGAGGCCTCCGCTCTGGAGACGTGAGGTCTGGGAAAAAAGGTGGATAACACCACCTCTTGATTCAAATGGAATGCAGACACCACCTTTGGCAAGAACTTAGGGTGAGTCCAGAGGATGACCCTGTTCTTGTGGAACCTGGTGTAGGGTTCATGCGCTATCAGGGCCTGCAGTTCACTCACGTGCCTGGCAGAGGCGAGCGTCACCAGGAAGAGCACCTTCCAAGAGAGATACTTGAGATAGCAAGTCGCCAGGTGCTCTAAGGGCAGGGCCATGAGCTTCCCTAGCACCACACTGAGGGTCCCCATGCCACCGGTGGTGGGCAGACCATGGACTGAGAGAGGAGGAAGACTCACATGAACCGGCCCACCAAGGTATGTACAGACACGGCCTGGCCATCCAATGCATGGTTTTAAGCCAAGATGGCACAGAGATGCATCCTGACCAAATTGGACTTCAGGCCTGCCCCTGACAGGTGCTAGAGGTATCGCAATATCTCCGCCACT
Organism: Ichthyophis bannanicus; assembly: GCA_033557465.1. Classification (NCBI taxonomy): domain Eukaryota; kingdom Metazoa; phylum Chordata; class Amphibia; order Gymnophiona; family Ichthyophiidae; genus Ichthyophis; species Ichthyophis bannanicus. The sequence goes on along the minus strand of CM066047.1, from coordinate 33,366,367 downwards.
GCGCAGGAGAAAAAAGGGTTAAGGCCATGAAGGCGAGTGCCTGGGACATCTCCCTCACGAACTCCAAGGCTATGGACAACAGCTACCACAGATGGAGGAAAACCTGATCACATCATATAGGAGCATCAACTACATACGCAGTCCCCCAACTCCACTATGGCAGCTTCCAGACTGTCCACAACTGCTAAATTCAATGCAAAAGCATGCTGGCCATGTGGCTTGCAGACAGGGCTGCTTGAGAGCACAAGGCTGAGGCCACAAAGGCATTCTTCAGAACAGCTTCTGCCTTCCTGTCATGAGACGAAATGCAGTGCCACTTTTACCATAGTAACATAGTATATGATGGCAGATAAAGGCCAGTATGGTCCATCTAGACTGCTCAGCAAGGCGGCAAGAATATGTGCACCTGCCGCTCCATGCAGATCACTCCTCCCTATGCCTTTGTTTAGGGGTGTACCCACCGCTCCGTGTAGGTCACCCCTATTTGTTGAGATATAAGAGATAGCTATGTTTATTTTGATTTTATCTTGTTGCTATAAAAGGGATCTACTGTGTCTGTCCCATGCCATTTTGAATTCTGTCACTGTATTTGCCCCCACCACTTTCATCAGGAGGGTAATCCAAGCATCCACCACCCTTTCAGTGAAAAAGTATTTCCCGACACTGCCTTTCAGTTTACCCCCTTTCAGTTTCACATTATGCCCTTTAGTTTTACAGTTTCCCCGTCTTTGGAAGAGGTTTGTTCATTAATACTCTAAGTATTTAAAGGTCTGAATCATATCTCTCCTGTCCCTCCTCTCCTCCACAGTGTACATATTTAGGTCAAGTCTCTTCTCGTAAGTCTTCTGATGCAGGCTCCAAATCATTTTGGTCGCCTTCCTCTGAACTGTTTACAGTCTTTTTATATCCTTTGTGAGATATGGTCTCCAAAACTGAACACAATATTCCAAGTGAGGACTCATCAGCGACTTGTACAGTGGCATTAGTACCTCTTCCTTTCTGCTGGTAATTCCTTTCTGTATACATCCCAGCATCCTTCTGGCTTTTGCCACCACCTTGTCACACTTTTGCCACCTTGAGACCCTCAAACAATCGCTCTGGGGTCCTTCTGGTCTGTGTACACCAACCTCTCGCCCCCTATTGCATAAAATTCCCTTGAATTTCTGACACTGCACTTCTTCACATTAAATCTTAACTCCCAAGCATTAGACCATTCTTCCAACTTTTGCAGATCTTTCCTCATGTTATCCACTCCCTCAGGGGAGTTCACTCTGTTGCAAATTTTTGTGTCATCTGCAAAAAGACAGACTTTTCCATTCAGTCCTTCAGCAATAGCACTCACAAATACATTGAACAGTACCGGTCACAGGACCGAACCCTGGAGCACATCGCTAATCACCTTCCTTTCATCCAAGTGAGTTCCGTTTTACATCACCTTCTGTCGTCTGTCAGTCAACCAATTTCTGATCCATATCACCACCTTGGGACCCCATCCCCAAGCTGCTGAGTTTATTGATAAGCCTCCTATGAGGAACAGTATCAAAGGCTTTGCTGAAATCTAGGTAGATCACATCCATCGCATGCCCTTGATCTAGTTCTCTGGTCACCCAGTCAAAGAACTCAATCAAATCTATTTGGCATTACCAATCTTTGGTAAAACCATGTTGCCTCGGATCATGCAACCTGTTGGTTTCGAGAAAGTCCACGCCTCCATTACTTTTCCCGCCACCGAGGTAAGGCCTGTAGTTTGTCACGTCTTCCCTATTACCACTTTTGTGAAGAGGTACCACATCAGCCCTTCTCCAGTCCTGTGGAACTTCTCCTGTTTCCAAGGATCTATTAAAAACATCCTTTAACGGCCCTGCAAGAACCTCTCTGAGCTCTTTCAGTATCCTGGGATGTATCCCATGGCCTTGTCCACTTTCAGTTTTACATGCTGTTCAAACACATCTACTCTAATCCCATTTGTATATTTGTCAATCACAGGTGGTCCTTTTCCAGGATTTTCTTTAGTAAAAACAGAGCAGAAGTATTTGTTTAGCATTTTCGCTTTTTCAATGTCACTTTCCACGAATCCGTTCCCAGCACTTTCGAGTCCTGCACATCCACCTCTGATTTTCCTCCTCCCGAATATACCTGAAAAAAGTTGTCGCCACACTTCACATCTTTTGCCCTCTTTTCTTTTGCCTTTGATTTTGCTATCCTTATTTCTCTTTTAGTTTGACCCTGTATTCTTTTCTGTGTTCCTGTGTTTGCAAACTTCTGAATTTTGAGAAAGCTGTGGTTTTTGCCTTTATTTGTGCAGCCACTTCTTTGGAGAACCAAATAGGTTTCCCTTTCCTCTTGTTTTATTTACTTTCTTTATATATGTATTTGTTGCCTCTTTTATTGCCTCCTTTAGTTTAGCCCACTGCAATTCCACTTCCCTTATCCCCTTCCACCCTGCCAACTCCTCCTTCAGGTACTTGAACATTTTGCTGAAGTCACTGCTTTTGAAGTCTAGGACTTTAAGCTTGCTGTGAATGGACTCCACCTTGGCTTTTCTCTCAAACTATACCGTGTGATGATCGCTGCTGCTCACATGGACACCCATCCAGATATTCAACAGGCTATCTCTGTTGAGTACTAAAATCCAGCATCGAACTTTCCCTGGTTGGTTCCATCACCATTTGTCTAAGTAATGCATCTTGGAAGGCATCCACAATATATATTTTTTTTAACACACCAAAATAGATGTGCGCTGCTGTGACAAGGGCATTCACCCAAGGGAACCAAAAAATGGATCCAACTTGCCTTGAGGCAGGAGATACTACCAAGAAATGACCTTTGGACCCTTACGGCCCAGCTCTGGATTCTCCCACTAAGAACAGGAGCTAGCCCATAGACTCCAGTAAAGGAAAAATACCAGGACACCATCTAATACCCTTTGAGATAGGGTCCTGAATCAAAAGCAAAAGGTCCTCCCAGTGAAAGAGATGCATCTCCGAAGGATCTTCTCCCTTAACAAGGGGAAGCTCCCCTTCTTCCTCAGACTCATCTTGTGTATCCCCACCAACCCCTTGTCAGGGAAATTAGTCGGACATTGCAGAAATAGAACTCTGACTTAGGTCACAGTACTGGAGAACAGATCTCAGTAACAATAATTCACTGCCCCTCCTATGCATCTCCAGCAGGTTGCTAAATAGAAAAATCAGGTACACATTATCCTAGGCATACCTCTACCGTAGCTTAGTGCAAGATATAGAAGGTAACACTGTCACAGTCGCGCACAAGGATATGCTGGAGCCCGCAACATTATCCTCTACAGTGGAGGCTACCACTACACACACGTCTGCACAAACTTTAAGAGAAAAGAAGATAGCTAAAACAAGCACGTTTACTCTTACCAGACCAGAGTTCAGCGAGAATTCATTCAAAAGGTCTCAAACCAGGGAGTAACTGCTTGCAGTCAACTTCAAGCACTTAGACAAACACTTTTTAGATAATGGGACTTTTTGCATAGACCTCTGCCCGGTTTACATATTCATTTACCCACATTCTTAATTAGCCACATGCACATGGATTTACACAGACCACCATATAAGAATAGAAGAAAAGTTCATAATGTAAAACCCCATAGGGGATTAAAGCTGGGCTACCAGAGGAGCACGTGGGTGAAAGGGTGAGACAGGAACACTAAGTCCCCTAAGCAGCAATGGCAGCATCACCTGAAGGCCTGGAATTCCTATATGGAGGGGGACTGGGCCCTGGGCCTTTGTGAAGAGGTTTGCCAAGCAGTTAAAATGACTGAAAGCAGCCTGTGAGCTCATTCAGCAACTACTGCTCAAAACTAATAAACAGGGATCAATGCAGCCTTGAGGGAGTTTACTGGCACAAGCCCAAGGCCTCCTCAGTCCTCTGCAGGGTACCTATACTTACTGCCATGAGTTTTGCCTACCCCATGGGCAAATCCAGCAGAGGACACAAAAGAGGTCCCAAAACCAGCAATGGGCACCAGGTCACCCGCGAGGAGTCCTGATGCCCAAACATTCAGGCTCCTGCCATCCCCATCATACAGGGGGTGGGGAGGGGCAAAGGAAGCCTACCATGGAGCATGTAGCATGCTTTCTAGGCATCATGCAACTTGGAAGAAAATGCAAAAAGGACTGCGAAAAAGAAAAAAGAGCAAAAAAGTGAAAAGTCCAGAAAAGGGGATCCTAGCACCTGAAAAGAAAGGCTGCCGAGAAAGAAGGCCTGACCTACCTTTTTTTAAAAATGTTTTATTCAAGCAGAAAGTCAAATATGGCCTATTATAAATGAATGGCCTTAAAACATAATAGAAAAAAAATAGAAAAATAAGGCTAACATGAAAATAAGGGACAGCAAGAGGGAAGGGGAAGCCTGACCCAAGTTACCAACCCCTCTCAATGCCCCATGGGGTCCTTCCTGCTCCCGTTAGGCCTACTGGTATTGTAAGCTGTGGGCAACAGTTCTGGGAACAGGGCGGCTGTCAGCTCCAGGAGACAAGGGTGCACTCCATTCCAAGCAACACTGGCCTTCTACTGAACTCTTATCACAGTGAGAGTCACCGCACTAGTCCACACATCTTGCAATCTTCTGGAGACAGAAAATACTGGCTTCTCTCTGTGCTGCACTACCTTCTGGCAAAGGAGCTAAACACTCGTCTAGACTGGTCTAACAGGATAAGGAATTTTCTGTAACATGAATTTTATTATTTTAAAGTTCACACAGATTTTAGGGATTTACTCTTTTCAATTAGCTAATTTTTAATATAATAAACTAGCAACGTCTATCAGCGTTATATTTGCTAAGGTAGTTATGGTGGGTCAGGATCACCTAAGCACAAGCAAAAAGAACAAATCAATTACATGGGTGTCTAAGATAAAGACACAATCATAAACAAAACCTTCATGAACAAAGTGTCAAAGCTATGTTGTAACAAAACCACATACAGAATTTCAGACTATAATTATACTCTTCTCTTAAGGTTTGATAGTACCCAAAGCAGCAAGCCCTTAAAAACTTAGTATTTGCTATTGGTATAAACATGAAATAAAAAACAACTCATCCCAGACATGTAAGAGCTACATGAGATTCTGGAAACATAGAAAGAGACCCTTGAGAGAATATAAAGTCAAGAAAGAATGTCTTTGCTTGCAACTAATGACCGGTTAGTCTATTCTATCCTTTCCTTACTGCAATCTGTGGAGAACTGGCCAGCTGACCGACGCCCAGCTTCCTGATCATCTGCAGTCAGGAAAAGTACTCTAGACTGCGTGGGTTAAAATATTCTACTCTCTTTGTCCTCAGCTTGCTGGGAACAGTTATTTTTAGCAAGAACCCAATCAACCTTATCAAAATCAAACCTCAAAAATAGACTGGAGGAACACTGGAAGCAAATGTGATATTTTTAGCTTCTCTGTTTCTTGCCATCACCCACTGAATTCTGACTGTACAGCCCATGCACGAGTGCTTTGTTATTCTAGGCAGGTCCTCCTCGTGACCTGTTTTTTTCCCTGAACACCTGAATGCAGAAAACACTCGATTGATTAAAGATTAATACTGCCGCAAACTGTGACAGCTGCCTTTCGTCTGAGTCCTTTTGGGGAAGGGGAGGGGAAGCAGGGGGGAAATATGGAATGACAGAGAACTTGCATCAGTATTCCTCTTGGGGATCTATTACATAGAAAGAAAATTGCTATTTCAATTCCCCTTTGTTGCTAAAAATAGCATCCCCAATTGATTCGGCCAAACAGGGCACTGGTTTAGCAATGCCGAATTTAGAAACCACTGAAGTCCCAAACAGTGAATGCTAACGCAGTGTAACAGATGCCAACTCGTATTTAACAAAGAACATACTAAGAATGCATGCTGCGTGTTAAGACTGTAGGAACTGTCTGCATTTTTATGAAAGAAAAGCAAAACATGGACGAACACAAATCCCACCAGCAGCCATACATAGAATTTACAGATCATATTAGAATAGGAAATAAGCACTAATGCAAAAGAAAACATTAATCTACAATCTGCACATCTAAATATTTATCTTTAAAAGCCTTCCTCCATCTTCTGCTGGATGATTCTAGCCTAAAGCTATACCTATGCTTTACAACACTTTGGAGATCAAGGCACAGTTACATTAACAGAAACTGTGTGAAACAAGCAGTATGAACATCAAGAGGTCTCAGTCAAAAGAGAAAACTTAGGTGTTTGGATAAATTCTACACTGACCATGGAGTGACTGACGTATCTGTCTTGGTCAAAACCTCTCTTTTGAAGCTCACAATGATTTGCCAACTGTGCATATTAGGGAAATATTTAGATACTGTGACGAGCACTGGTTCTGATAAATTTAGTATTACTACAGCTTAATATACACTACAGTGCTGCAACATTGTACTTACTGAAAATGTGAAATACTAAATACTGCAGCAAAATTCATGGGACCCTTTAGAGGACTGACCATGCTTCACCACACCAATACAGAAAAACTATTACCGCCTCTTTTTTAATCTTATTTCTCATGGGTAACCTCAAACATTGGAGAAAAAGGATCCCAGAAAAGACAGCCATAGCACATCAACCACTGGTCTGAAAATTCTTCTTGAATTCTTCTTACTTTCTTTACTTTCATACTATATTAATCTCCCCACATAATGTCCAGATTAAGAGCATTATCATCAAATTTATTTTAAATTTCATCCCATACACCACCGTTGTTTCAACCCATCTGCTTCAGGATTCCATTCTCTGATTCTCCTTACAACTCTTGCTGGCAATCTATCAGGGACACGCTCTCTTCGGACATGCTGAGGAGAGCATTTTGTCACCTACAATACATTTTTTTAAATGTGCAGACATACCATGAAGACTGAATGTTCCCTGATGCGGTTGACTTAAATCGATGAAATGTGTCGGGATCTTTGCATGGCCACCGACTGAACCAGTGGTTTGTATTTAAGCATTGTACAGATGAGCATGACTTTACTTGCAATATAAGGTGACATTTTTAACTTACCAGTTAATGTCCTTTCCTTGAGTCCTGCTAGACCAACCAAGACAAGTGGGTTGTGTTCCCCTACCAGCAGATTGGTGGAGGCAAAGAACCAATGAAAAGCCCAGGTTTCAATGACATCACTCCCATGCCTCTATCGCCTCAGCCACGTCAGGTTTCTTCAGTATTCGTCCCCAAGCATATGGAAAAAACATGGTAAGCCTCACAAAACCTCAACTGTGGGCAACAATACATAATCAACAGTAGAGAAATATGTACAGGAAAGCATAAACAAAAGGCTGTCAGATGAAGATGAACCTACAGAGCCAAGTATAAAAATCATAGTGGACTCAAAAGGTACTGCAGCAGAACAGAATAATACAGTTTCATGGACGAACCCTGGATTGATCTAGCAGGACTCAAGGACATTAACTGATAAGTAAAATGTTACCTTCCACATCATCCTGCTAGACCAGTCCTGATACGTGGGATGTACCAAAGCTATAACTCCACTGGACGGGACGAAGACCCAGCAGCTCGCAAACCCCTTGAACCAAAGTCCATGTCCGCCCATGCGTGGACGTCCAAGTGGTAATGCTTGACAAAAGTGGAAGGTGATGCTCGTGCTGCAGCCCAACAAATGTCTGCTTCACCCACAAGGACACTTGTGCTAGGGTAGAATGGACATGCAAACCCTCTGGAACTGGCAGATTCAGCAATAGATACGCTAAGGCAATGGTCTCCTTAATCCAGTGCTCCAAAGCCAACTTTGCTGACCTGCGCAAGGGTGACGTGGTGGCTAACACAAAAAGAAGGTTGGACTTATGAAAAGAATTCATAACCTCCAAGAACCAGAAAAGTACTCTCTGGACATCCACAAACCAAAGATCCTTATCCTTCCACTGACAATGCTTCTTAGAGAAGGAGGGCAGGCAAACTACCTGGTTCACATGGAAGGGATAATTCAGCTTAGGCAAGAAGGAAGGAAGAGGCCTAATGGAAAAAGCCTCCTTTTGAAAAAGGAAGATCAGATCTCAGCAAGACGGAGCCTGCAGCTTGGAAATCTGCCTTGCGGAGAACCACTAGCAAGACGATCGTCTTGAGCATCAAATCCTTCAAAGTAGAGCACTTCAATGGCTCAAACGGCACCAACATCGGGGAACTTAGCGCCAGACACAGATCCCAGGAAGGGACCATGGACAGGAAGGAAGGACGCAGACGTCAAAACCCCTCGAGAAAGTGCAAGACATCCGGGTGCAAGGCTAGAAACTTATCAGCCACTGAACCTTGGAAAACAGGCCAAAGCTGCCACTTGAACTTTCAGGGAACTAAGGGAAAGGACCTTTTCCAGGCTATTCTGTAGAAAAGGCAACAGAGATAGCACCTTAGCGCCTCAGGAGCCAACTGATGAGTGCCACATCACTCAGAGGCACCAGATAGACATCCTCTGGGCTCTGAGCAGAGTGGAGACCACCGCCAGAGAACAGACCTTACACACTAGCTGTCTCTTTTCAAAAGCGAGAAGGGAACCAGGTTCTTCAAGAAGACTAGCCCCTGCCGCAATAGGCCCCGAGGAGGAGGTAAATGAAGAGGAGATGCCTGAAAGAGCTACATCAGGTCTCTGAACCATGCTCTCCTTGGCCAATCTGCCACCACGAGGACAATCCTGCCTGGTGGTGCTCTATATGCTGAATTATGCCCCGCCAGGGGCCATGGAGGAAACATGTACAGCAGGAGCTGACTTGGCCAAGGCTGGGCCAGAGCGTCGACATCCTTTGACTCGGTCTACATGCAGTGACTGAAGAAGTGGAAAACCTTGGAACTGAAGCAGGTCACCATCCGATCCATTTCAAGGTGGCCCTAGTGGTGCAGAATCACCCGAAATGCCTTCCTACTCAATTCCTACTCTCCAGGATCCAGAGAATGATAGCTGAGGAAGTCTGTTTCCACACTGTCCACCCCGGCAATGTGCTGTGCCAACAAGACTAGGAGGTTCTTCTTTGCCCAAGCAAATTTGAGAGCCATCTCCAGTGCTACCCCGGCACTCCTCGTGCTACCTTGTCAATTGACATAAGCCACCACATGACATTGTCTAAAAACACAAACTGCCTGGCCCTTGACCAGGGGCCGGAAATGCCAAAGATCCAAACTGATGTCCCTTGCCTCGAGGCGATTCATGGACCGCACTGCTTCCCCTGTGGTTCCAACGACCCTGGCCCATATGGTCTTAACAACAGGCTCCCAGCCCAACAGACTGGCATCTGTTGTCAGGAGAATCCAGAAGTCATCCAGTGGCACACCCTTCCTCAGATGACAGGGCTCCTGCCACCACTACAGGCTGGACTTCAACAACGACAGCAGGAGCCTATGCTCCAATTCTTGAGAGAACTCAGGGACCACTGAATCAGCAAGGACCACTGGAGCAATCAGGTGTGAGCATGCACTCACAATATCATTTCTTTCTATGGTCACTGCCATCAAGCCAAGGAGCTGAGGATAATCCCTAACTCTAGGAGCCTGCTGTGCACAGAACAGCGCCAGGCAATCCAACAGTCTTTTTGACTTTCTCTTCTGGCAGGAAAACACCTGCCACTCGAGTGTTGAAACATGCTCCCAGAAACTCCAGGGACTGAGAGGGCAACAGATGATTCTTTTCCCGATTTATCACCCAGCTGAGGCTTTCCAAAAGGACATCACTCGGAGTGCCACCGGAGACGCTTCTGAAAGGGAACAGGCCTGGATGAGCCAGTCATCCAGATATGGAGGACACAGATCCCTCAGCGCCGCAGCCATTATCATGTCCAAAGGACAAAAAAACGCATAAACTAAGACACCAGGATGACCCAGCCAAGGGACACAGGGGTATCATGTACACTAAGAGTATGCGCTGTCCAAGTGGAACAGAAAAGCATAATGCCAAGCTGTAAGGAAAAAGGGGTAGATTCCTGCCAGATTGGGAACTCAGACATTCACGCAGAAAAAGCTTGTCTTCTGTATCACAACAGGAGACAAGAGGGTATAAAGAACCCATATAGTCATGGAATGATTATATAAGTTTTTTCTACTATATGGAAAAACCCTCAGAGATAAAGTTCAATGCTCTGTAGCAAGAGCCCATAGTAGTAAGCTTCTCTGAAGATTGCAGAGAGCATTGTGCAGGAGAATTATGAGAGAAAACTGACAGAAGTCAGATGTGTTGCCACATCCTAGGTAAGGATATGGCTAGAAGAAGATAACCTGCAGTGAGTAGTACTATGCAAGATAGTTGAAAGTAGCTTGCAATGAGCATTAAAGTAATCACTGGAACTCCTGCATGCACAGCAACTGATCAAAACAGCAGAGGGGATTTCTCCTGTATAAAAACAGAGAGAAAACAGACAAAGGGAGCGGAGATATTCCTGTCCCTGCCTGATGAGTTGTTCAGAGCATGCATGGAAGGATAATTAAAAGTCTACACTGGAAAGAAAAGAAGTGTTTCAGTATGGTACCAAGCAGGGGAAACCCTGGACGAGAGGGGGTTGGAAGGTGACTTACCATATGGTAAGTCAGCTGAAGGAAAGAATGTCCATATGGGGACAGAAACTATCATGGGATAGTTGTAACCTCCCTTCATAGTAGTAAGACGGGGAGAATTCTGTAACCCATGGACAAAAATATCCTGACAGCTTAGCATACTGAAAAAAGAAAACCAGTGTAGAGTTTGAAGAATAAACTTCTGCTAAGAAGAAGTTAATTGTAGATTGTAACATACAGGAACCTATGGTTGCTGGTTATGATTAGACTGGTCAGAGTCTGTGGACTTCAGACTAGTATGAGATGTCCTTTGCTTGGGTACATCTGGAGGATGGGCAGGAGAAGGGTGAAACCTTCTTTTCTTAGGGAAAGAAGGTTTGGTAGGACATTTCCTACGTCCTGGGGAAAAAGAAGGCTTAGGATGGTTTCCAGAACCAGGGAAGTCAGTGGAGCAATGAGCAACCTGACGTAAAGCCTCTCTATTGAAGAGATTTTCTCCAGTACAAGGAGAATTACCCAGTGTATGTTGTGCCCATCTGCTCAAGTCTGAAGCTTGCAGCCAGGCTGTACGACGTGCTCCAATGGCAATAGCAGAGGATCTGCTAACAGACTCAAAAGAGTCTAGAGAAGCACGAGAAAGAAACCAAGAGATATTCCTGCTATGATTAAGAAGCAAGGAATAGTCAGAGGCCTTAGGTTCTGACAAAAAAGGGGACAAAAGAGATAATTTCTCTGTGACCTCCTGGAGTGTCAGACTCATAAGAAATATATGAAATAATTCTTGAAGCCAGCATAGAAGTTTGGAAGGTTTGACGTCCAAAGGCATTCAAGTGCTTTAGCTGCATGACCTGGCGGATAAGAAGAATGCTTCTTCTTGCTTCTTACCTTCCTCATTGCTGATTCCACTACAATGGAATGATGTGGAAGTTGGTTCTTTTAAAACCCCGGAGAGGGAGGCACCTGATACAGAACATTCATGGCTGTAGAAGGCGAAGGAACCTTTAAGGGTGATTCCCTCATCCTCAGAAGAAGATCCTGCAAAGAATGATGTAAAGGAAGCATTATATTTTCCTTATCTGCAGGATCTTGGTCAAAAGTAAAGCCAGGAATAGGAATGGCAAGAAAGGTTGCCATGTCAAGGAGAAATTTCTGAAAAGAAGGATCTCCAATAGGAACTATTCCTGGGTAAGCTGAGGTTGAAGGAGCAGCTTGAGCACCAGAAGACATACTGGACTGGTGTAGAAAAAGAAGCCTGCTAGATGGACAGTGATACTGACAGTTCTGATTTGATCTAAAAATTATAGCCCCGGCTCCAAACCTCCGTATGTGACATGTAACCCTTATATTAGAATTATGAAAAACACTTTGAGGCAGTTAGTACTGCATTGTCAGTGCCTGGTATCGATTCCAAACTAGGCATAGAAAGGATCGATGGCACCGATGGAACTGCAGGAATCGACATCGATACCGGTACCGGTATCGGAGACGATAATGTCATCGAAGCAGTAATCGGGGGCTGCTGAAGCGGTGCCGAGATAACCAGAGAGCCTTGGTAAATATCCTCGGTACTGCGTAGTCGGAAACGAAATGGATCGGTTCCGAAACGCGTCGGTACCAAGTCATCGAGACTGGGTATCGATTCTAGACTCGGCATCGAAGCGAAGGAGTCCATCGATGCATGTCTAGAAGGTACCGACGTTGGTGGTGGTATCGGCGATGCCGATACAGGAAAGTCAATCGGAGTCACATCGATCGGTTCCGAAGGCACCGAGGACATCCGAAGACGATGCCCGGTGAAGAGCGGAACACTCGACACCGGCGCCAATGTCGGGGTATCGGTACCGCTCGAAGCCGATACCAACCCCGAGCATGGCGAAGATACAGGAAAGTCAATCTGGGGTCATATCGATCGGTCCCGAAGGTACCGAGGATACCAGATGACGATCCCAGGTGAAGAGTGGAACACTCGACACCGATGCCGGGGTATCGGTACCGCTCGAAGCCGGTACCAACCCCAAGCATGGCTGGGATACAGGAAAGCCAATCTGGGTCATATCGATCGGCCCCAAAGGTACCGAGGACACCAGATGACGATCCCTGGTGAAGAGTGGAACACTCGACACCGGTGCCGATGCCGGGGGATCGGTACCGCTCGAAGCGGATACCACCCCCGAGCATGGCTCAGGTATGTTCTGTGAGGGGTGAGCCCCAGGAACAACCTGAAACCCCGTAAATGCTTTGGAACCCGAAGACTCCCGCCGGGGTTTTAATGCCAATGAGGTCTTGAGGGCAAGGCCGGAGCCGTCATCATGCTGGGCATGAGACTTACCCTTCAAGAATTGGCTAGTCTTAACAGACTGTTTGTGGGTTACCTGATCCTGGAGAGAAGAATAAACCGGTGTCCTCACCTCAGGAGGAAAAACGGCATCGAGGGAAACTCGAAAAAGGGAAGGTCTTCTCCCAATAATATAGCCTGAGGTATCAGGGAAAAAAGGGTCAGGACCCAAACAGGTTAGACACCAAGCATTGGAGTCTAAAAAGAAAACTAAGTTTCCACAGTGAAGGCACTTCTTAGGGGAGAAGGCTCCATGTTGGAAAAGGCCTGGTAGGCCCCAAAAAGTTAAAACAAAAAACTGAGGAGAAAATATTTCTCTAAGTTTGAAAAAGAAAAGAATAAAGCACCAGCAGTACCGGTATCGGCGGGAAAGACAGCCGCGACCACAAGAAAATAAGGATTTTAAAGAAAAATGTTTCTGCGGTGACAGGACGACGTCCTTTTGGCTCCGCGGAAAAACGAAAACTGAGGAGAGGCAGTGGGAAAGGCGGGAAGTCAGCGCGCAGGCGCAAGGGATGCTCCCAAAAGCTTTCTGATTGGATGCTGGGGAGCATGCCCGTGCAGGCTCCGTCGGTACCGACGTACCCATATGTGAAGACTCATTCCTGCTTGTTCCTGGAGATACATGGCTACCAGACCTTTCCAAGCAGCATAAACAAAAGTTGCTTACCTGTTGAGTGTTCTCCAGTACACTTGTGGGCAGGGGCTGTGGAATGCCTCTCTGACTAGGAGGGGCTAAGCTCCGCATTGACTCCACCCCAGTTAGCCCCCTGTGTCCTTTACCTCCTGTTCTGTCTGCAGGGATCCAATCTCCCATGGGCAGATAGGAGTCATACTGCGATCTTGGCTGCAATCCCCTCCTGCCTACAGGGAACCAGTCTAATCCCCTATCTCCCACGGGCAGAAGAGAAGGGAAAGGATGAGATTGTGGCAGACTACTCCTGTCTGCCAGTGAGAGATCGGCTCCCCACGGGCAGACAGGAATCTGCTGTGATCACGGCTGCTCTCTCTTCACTAGCAGGCAAACGTTTGGTGAGGCCAGGGCCCATGTGGCCCCACCTCCTCCCCCAGAGTTATCATTTGCTTAGTCTATTAATCCTTCAAACAAAATTTTCCATGTAACGATCATATTCTTTGTTATGCATGATCCATGTAAACCGCTGTGACTAGTAGATAACGGCGGTATAAAAGAGTTATTAAATAAATAAAATGGTGAAGCAGGTTTCCAAGAACTTTGAGTGTGTGTAAAATTCTGAGCATGCACAGCAGTCCCATTCGCAGCAACGTCCTCAGTTAGTTCTATTGCACAAGGATGCTGCTAAGGACAGACTAGATAGGCCATGTGGTCTTTTTCTGTCGTCATATTTCTATGCTTCTATGTTTCTAATTACAATTCTTGGTGAGGTGGGAGGGGGATCGTGTATCTGATTAACCCCCATCCATGGAGAAGACTGGTTACAAATAAGCAACTTTGTTTTCTCCATTGACCAGGAGTGGATGAGGCACACATATGGGTAACTCTCAAGCTCAGGTTTGCTTCAATTTCCTGTTGATGCTTTCCATGTTTCGGTGTAATCTGGTGAGATGAGCACAAGTTGTTCAGGACTGCTTGACCAAATTCACCATCTGACTGAAAACTGATCCAAGCAATAGTACAAAATGAAGGTATGCAATGAGAACAAAGTAGTTGCTTTACAGATGCTTTCCAGTGACGCACAGTTCAAGAAAGCTATGGAAGCAGCAGTGGCTCTCATCTGATGGGACTTGACTGCACTGGTTAGAGGGATACCAGGCTGCTCATCTCAGAAATGAATATAGAACACTAGCCAATTAGCTATGAGCATGCATTCCCACTGGAATTCCCAATCTGTCAGGGCTGAAAGAGAACCTGTATAGCTTTTCTGATGGATTAAGATAGTAAGCGAGAGCCCCTTCACAGTCCAAAGTACGAAGGTTCTTCTCCACCAATACCTGCAAGATATGGACCAAAGACCATAAGAACATAAGAAATGCCATACTGGGTCAGACCAAGGTCCATCAAGCCCAGTATTCTGTTTCCAACAGTGGCCAATCCAAGTTACAAATACCTGGCAAGTACCCAAAGTTCACAGCTTCCACAATGCTCACCCTGGGGTAAGCAGTGGAATTCCCAGGTCCTTTTTAATAATGCTTTATGAACCTTTCCTCCGGGAACTTGTCCAAACCTTTGAGCTCAGCTACACTAACGGCTTTTACTACAACTTCCAGTAATGAATTCCAGATGGCGGCCCAACAGATTTCTGTCATAGATACGGAATGCAGGTTTGCCACAGAGTTGGCCATGGCCCTGACACGGTGCACCATGACCCTCTGGTCCACTGAGATCCTAGCCTGCTCATAGGTGAGGTTAATGCAGTCTGCCACCCAAGCGGATAGAGTTTGCTTAGTCACTGGGAGCCCCACTCAGCTGGAGTCACAGGAAACGAAAAACTGAGGTGCTTTGGGGTGGCCCAGGTGCATTGTAAATAAAAGGACAGGGCCCTTTTACAATCCAGAGTATGGAGAACTGTCTCTGCTGTGCCTGCATGAGGCCTGGGAAAGAAGATGAGAAGCACCACCTCCTGATTGAGGTGGAAAAGGGAAACCACCTTCAGCAGAAACTTGGGGTGGGCAAAGCACCACACTGTTCTTGTAGAACCTCTTGTAGAGGGGCTCTGCTATCAGAGCCTGGAGTTCGCCGACTCTGCAAGCTGACGTGAGTGCCATGAGGGAGGCGACTTTCCAAGAAAGGTACCCAAGGTGACGGGTAGCCAAGGGCTCAAAGGACGGTTTAATAAGCTGCAAGAGCACCATGTTGAAATCACACTCCACTGCAGGTGGATGGACGGGAGGTTTGGATAGTATGAGGCCCTGGAAGAACTGGGGCATGAGGGGCTGAGCCAAAAGGGGTTGGCCCTTGATGGAATGGTGGTGCGTAGTCCTGCCGGCGACAGGTAGAGCAGGTACTGGAGTACCACCTGTACCAAGCAGGAGAACAGGTTAGCCTGTCTTTCAGTGCGCCACACTGAGAACAGACACCACTGAAAGGCATATGCCCTCCTCGTGGAGGTCTTGAGAGAGGCCAGACCACCTCTTCCACGTCCTGTGGAAGGTTGAAGGGGGCTAGAGCTACCCTTTCATCAGCCAAGCCATGAGCGACAGGGATCCCAGGTTGAGGTGCAGGAGAGAGTCCAGCTCCTGTGCGAGTAAGTCCTGGGGCTCGGCCCAGGGGAATCGGCAACGTCACTGCCAGTGAGAGGAGCAGCGGGAACCAGGGTTGCCTGGGCCACAGGGGGGCTATCAGAATTAGTTATGTCCTGTCGCGCTGGACCTTGAAGACAGTCTTGGTGACTAGCGGTGTCAGCAGGAAGACAAAGGAGGCCTTCTGTCCATGGGATAAGGAAAGCGTCTTCTGTCACCTGGGACGGGTGCAGCTGGCAGGAGTAGAACTGGGGCAACTGTGTGTTGTCTGGGCTGGTGAACAGGTCCATTAGGGGGTTACCCAGAATTGAAAGAACCAGAAGGGTCACTCGGGGGTCTAGTCGCCACTCGTATGGTTGGAGAACTCTGCTCAGCTTGTCCGCCAGGGCATTGTCCTGGCCCGGGAGGTAGACCACTTTAAGGAGCATCCTGCTGCAAGTCACAGAGGGCTACCACCTCCTGACAGAGAGTACAACCTTGTGCCACCTTACTTCATGAATAAGACTGACCTGGTTGTCGGTCTGGATCAGCAGACTGGTGCTGTAGTAGCGGCAGAAGGCTCGGAGGACCAGTAATATCACCCGGAGCTCCAGAAGGTTGATTTGCATCTGGGATTCTGATTGGGACCAACTGCCTTGAGTCTGAAGGCCCCCGCAATGCACTCCCCAGCCTAGCAAGGAGACATCCATGGTAAGGACCTTCGGGGGGGGGGGAGAGATATGCTTGGAAGGGCATCCCTGCCTGAAGGTGGCAGGGAATCTGCCACAACATAGGGAGTCCGCCAGATGGCAGGTCACTCTCACTCTGTCCAGGAGCCTGCCCGTGGCTTGCATCCACTGGGAGCGGAGGCACCACTGAGCTGCTCTCATGGGTATAGTCGGGCATACGGAGTCACATGGACCGTGGAAGGCATGAGGCCCAGCAAGCGGAGGAGAAGCTGGGTGGATAACGTTCAGCAGCATTGCATCTCTTCGGCTAGCTCCCTGAGACGTTATGACCTTTCCTGAGGGAGGAAGGCCTTGGCCTGGAGAATATCTAGCTGAGCCCCTATGAATTCTAGGCATTGAGCTGGAGAGAAGTGGGACTTGGGGCAGTTGATGACAAACTAGAGGTGCTACAGGGCACTGATGCTGTGGCTCTGCTGCTGAGCCTCCCTTTATGAGCCAGTTGCCAAGGTAGGAAAACACAAAGGTCTCCTGGAGGAGGATGTGGGCTGCGACCACACTAGGCACTTTGTGAAGACCCTTGGTGAGGAGGCCAGCCCGAAGAGGAGTACTTTGTATTAGTAGTGCTCTCCCCCCACCATGAACCAAAGGTATTTTCTGTGGCCGGGATGAATCAGAATGTGTGTGTAGGCATCCTTTAGGTCTAAGGAGCATAACCAACACTGCTGCCATCCCACTGCTGAAGGGTTGGCAGCAGTGTTCCAAGGGAGAGCATCTTGAACTTCTCCCTTACCAGAACCTGTTCAGCTCCCGCAGATCCAGAATAGGCCTAAGGCCCCATGCCCTTTTAGGGATGAGAAAATATCTGGAGAAGAAGCCAGTACCCCAGAGATGTTGTTTCGGTACTGGCTCCACTGCTCTGTCCTGGAGTAGGCCTGAAAGCTCATTGAGGAGCAGGGTCTGGTGAAGGAGAGGTCTGATGGGCTCTCCTGGGAAGTAAGAGGGTGGCACCCGCTATAGGTGGTGGAGGTAGCCCTACCCTGACCATTTGTAGCACCCAAGTATCAGTGATGATGGCAGACCACCTGTGGGCAAACAAGGCCAGATGCCCCCCTGCGGGCTGCAGGGGACCTCCTGCGGGAGAGGTGGTCACGCTCAGGAAGTCAAAACTCCACCCAGGCTGGGCTGGGGCCGGCACCTGGGACTTAAGGGTCTTTTGCTTATGGGAGTCATGTCTCTATCCTTTGTGCTGTTGGCCTTGCTGAGGGGTCGAGAAGGCCTGAAATTGTGAGGTATTGCCAAACCCCCCCCTTTTTCCTCAGGAAAAAGGGCTTATTTCCCAGTGCCTTCTTACAGGGCTGCACAGAGGTCTTTTTCGAGAGTCTGGTTCTCGTTAGGAACTCAGTCTTTATCTCTGCAGCTCTGTCTGCCATGAGTTTCAAGGGTCTCTCTGATACAGGCGACATCGATAAGTTTGTCCTGAACCCATTGTTCTACGTCAGACGACTTCAGGCATGCTTGGCGTAGAGCCCCGATGCCTGTGGCGGCCACCCTGGCCGAAGACTCGAAGCCATCATAGGCTGCTCAAGGCTAGAACGTCAAGCACTCTTTGAAAAGAGGCCAAAGACTTAACTCTCTGCAGGGGTTCCTCGTTGAGGCCTGCCGAGGATCCACCGAGCCCCCTCAACAGCTCCATCAGGTACATGCCGATATAGAGCTAGTAGGACTGGATCCAGCAAGTCAACATCGAGCCCTAAAAGGCCTTCACAGCCGAGGGCATCGAGGGTCCAGGCCTCCCTGCCGGGTGGCACAGAGAAATAAACGTCTTTTGGCTATTGAGCCTGCACATGGCTGACTCAACTACCATCGGGTTGTAGGGGAATTGAGTCTTCTGGAACCCAGGGCTTCAGCATACTCAATACATGCTGACAATGGGCACCAACGCTGGTGTTTCTCTCATCTGGAAAAGGCGGTGCTTGAGGATCAGAGGCACCGGTACTGTAAGGGTTTCCTTAGGGGGGGTCCTCATACTGGAGTATTTACAGTTCCTCCATGCGCGGGTCTTCATCAGCCTCTGTCTTGATGGTGAGAGCTTTAGCCATAATTCCACACAAACTCGAAGGCAGTGGGTCCTAAGGCATGTCATGGTGGAACAGAGTGTCTGGGGACTCTTCGTCCTCAGTCTCCCATTCAGACACGAAGTTCGAGTAAGAGTCCAAGGCTCTGATCACCACAGTCAAGGTCCACAGCAGATGATCCATGACCTCCAGAGGATAAGCGGCTGAGCTTCAGGCACTCGCCAGAGGATCAGTGTCCGAAGAACAGGACCGGGACCTTATCCGAAGCTGTTGGGTCTCTCGAGGAGCATAGGGATTAGCTCGATATCCAGGGAAGCCCTCAATGTTGAGGGTCCCACTGTCAGGGTAGATGAACCAGACGAACCAAACACACCCAACTGCATGGCCACAAGGGCAGAGATACTGCTCTCTAAGGCTGCCATCTGGATTAGAACTGAATGATTCCAAGGAAGACAGACAAATATTCAAAGTAAAATACTGCCCTCAATGCTAGATGGAACATTCATTGGATCAGTTTCAATGAGTAAGTTGAGTGCAAAGATGTTCTCCCTATCCTATGTTGGACACACCCGTTTTAAATATGCAACAATGTTCCTGTCATGCAAAGGGAAAGCCTTGGAGTAAATTGGCTTCTGTAATCCATCACTGCATCATTCACAGTGAGAAAAAGTTGAATTTTGGAATAAATTATGAGCCCTCTGATTCCACCAAAATCTGGAGATCTCACTTTGAGCCTAGCCAAGAGTTACCATGTGCACAGTAGAGGCCATACATCTATGAATAGGTATGGTTGTAACCAACGCTAAAACGTCAGGTCTGAATTACCAGCTTTGGCATGGTCTATTGAAATAAAAGCCTTTACTTGGTTTGTGCACCTTATGAAGATCATTTGTGCAGACTGAAGGGTTGATTCGTCAAAAAATATGAGAAAGTCCAGAGATTGAAGACGTAATGTTTTAGCACTCAGGGAGCTGGCGAGATCTAGAAGCCAATTGTTAAGATATGTAACACCAAGAAGCCTTGTTTGTGCAGGTGGGCTGCCTCAAATATGATACATTTGGTGAAAGCTCTGGGAACAGAACTGAAACTGCTGTTCTACAGAGTAATACAAGAAAGATACTGCCTGCAGTTGAGATGAGTAAAATACGTGCAAGCATCCCTGAGAACCAGCAAATACAGTCTGTCCCCTCTGGTCAAGTAGGGAAGAGTGTTTATTATTTTTTTTTTTTAAGAGAAAAAAAAAAAGATTAAACTTCCTGAGGTATAAAATGAGATGCAGCCCCTCCCTCAATTATCTTTAAGATAAGGAAATACTTAAGGGGAACCCATGATACCTCCTCTTGAATTGGAACATTTTCTATTGGATTAGTCCTCAGGAGTAGTTTGACCTCTTCCAGAAAAGCCAGCGTATGGGACTGTGGAATGGACAGAAGACAGAGGAGATATCCTGATCTGATAATGTTGAGCATCCAGGAATCTAATTACTTTCTGCCATACCTTAAGAAAAGCTGAAGCCAATCCAAAAGGCAGGGGAAGGTATGGGTTGCAAAAGAAACTGGCAGTTTTAAGACTGTTCAATCAAAAAGATGAAGCGTGCCTAGGCCAAATGAGCTGTCGGTTTTGGTTGCATCCTCTCTTTGGTGAGACTTAGAGCAATACAGCATAGTTACTCACCTGTAACAGGTGATCTCCGGGAACAGCAGGAATTTAGTCTTCACATATGGTATCGTTGGTACTGACGGAGCCTGCGCGGGAACGCTCCCCAGCGTCCAATAGGAAAGCTTTTGGGAGCATCCCACAGCGCCTGCGTGCTGCCTTCCCACCTGTCCCTCTCCAGTTGAGTTTATAGCTGAGACAAAAGAAAGAGAGAAAGAGAGAGATACAACTCCTAGGGGAGGTGGGCGGGCTGTGAAGACTAAATTCCTGCTGTTCCCGGAGATCACCTGCTACAGGTGAGTAACTATGCTATCTCCAGGAACAAGCAGGAACATAGTCTTCACATATGGGGGACTCCCTAGCTGCAGATGCCAAGGAAATGACCCCAGAAAGTTGTGTGCCCTTGTGAAAGGGCTTCACTTCCCCACATGGATCTCTGGCATCCTACCAGGGATGGTGGGTAGGAGTTGATTAAGTATGGAACAGGTGTTGAAGAACAGCCTGACCAAACAAGGCATCCCGGTGGGAGTCCTTGTCTAAGCAGTAATGGGCTGTAAAGGTATGTACCAAAGCCCAAGTAGCTGCTCGACAGATGTCGTTGATAGACACAGAGTGAAGATGAGCCATTGAGGCTGCCATGGCTCTCACATTGTGAGCTGTGACATGGCCTTCAAAAGAAAGGTTCTTACTCTCATAGGAAAAAGATATACACTGTGCAATCCAGATGGACAGTGTCCTTTTAGAGAATGGAAGTCCCAAATGACTAGGATCAAAAGCAACAAAGAGTTGAGAGGATTTTCTATGTTGCTGTGTCCTTTGCAAGTAAAAGGCCAAAGCTCTTTTACAGTCCAAAGTATGAAGGTTCATTTCTGCATTTGAGGCGTGAGGCCTTGGAAAGAATACAGGAAGGTAAACCACTTGGTTTAAATGAAAAGGCGAAACCACCTTTGGCATAAAGTGTGGATGAGTCTTAAGGACTACCTTATGGTGGAACCTTGAATAAGGAGGATCAGACACCAATGCTTGCAATTCACTGATGCAACGTGCTGATGTGATTGTAATGAGGAAGATAACTTTCCAGGAAAGGAATTTCAAAGAGGTAGTGACTAATGGTTCAAAGGGCTGTTTCATGAGCTGCCCAAATACCAAATTCAAGTTCCATGCCACTGGTGGTGGCTTAATGGGAGGCTTCGTTAAAAGACCTCTCATAAATCTCGCTATGAGAGGATGAGAGGAAATAGGTTGTCCATTTAGAGGCTTGAAGGAAGCTCAAATTGGACTCTCAATGAATTTGATAAATGAAGGAGATACTCCAATAATGATTCCAGAGGTATCGCAAGAGGGTTAAGACTCTTCTGCGAGCACCATATGGTAAACCTCTTCCACTTAAATGCATAAGAGCGTCTTGTGGAGGGCTTCCTGGAAGCATGAAGGATATTCTTTACCAGCTGGGAAAGTTAAGACCCTGAAGTTCTAGGCTTTCAGCAACCAGGCCCTGAGATGCAGAGACTGGAGATTGGGATGCCACAGCATCCCGTCCGCTTGAGAAATAAGATCTGGAGCAGATCCTAACTCTAGAGGTGGAGCTTGAGAGAGATGTAGGAGCAGAGGGTACCACATTTGCCGTGGACAACGTGGAGCTGTGAGAATCATATGACCTCTGTCTCGCTGAAGCTTGAATAGGGTTTTGGGAATTAGGGAAATGGGTGGAAAGGCATACAGGAAGTCCTGACCCCAATGGAGGAGGATAGCATCCCTAGCCTGACAACCCTGAGCCGGAATTCTGGAACAGAACCGAGGACGTTTGGCATTCAGCGGACTTGCAAAGAGGTCTATGTCCGGGGTTCCCCAAATTTGAAAAATTTGGCCACCTGGTCTGCATGGAGAGACCATTCGTGTGGAAGCAGAACTCGACTCAGTCTGTCTGCCCAAGAGTTTTGAATGCTTGGAAGATACACCGCAAGGAGATCAATCTGATGCTCTCTGGCGAGGGACCATAGTAGCAAAGCTTCCATGCAGAGCGACAGAGAGCCTGTTCCGCCCTGCTTGTTCACATAGAACATGGCTACTTGATTGTCTGTTTGAACTAGGACTGTCTTGTATCTAAGCTGGGTATGGAATACTCAAAGAGCAAGGAAGATTGCTCTGAGTTCCAGAAGATTAATGTGTAGATAGGCTTCCTGTGGAGTCCAGAAACCCTGGGTAGAGAGGCCTTGCAGGTGGGCTCCCCAACCCACCTGTGAAGCATCTGCTGTTAGAGTGGCTTGGGGTGGGGGTTGCTGAAAAGGAGACCCCACCATAAGGTTTTGGGGTGACTGCCACCATTGGAGGGACAAAATTAGGCGATCTGAGTTTGCTATTTTGTCTGACAGGCAACCTGACGCCTGAGTCCACTGAGTGGATAAAGTCCACTGGGTTGCCCTCATTTGGAGGCGAGCATAAGGAACCACATGCACGGTGGATGCCATGTGGCCTAGCAACTGTAACATTTCCTGAACAGTGAGGTGAGGTTTTAGCACTGCTTGGGAAGCTAACTGCACAATGCGAAGGCAGCGGGGCTGTGGAAGGTAGGCCCTTGTCTGTCTGGTATCCAGCAGAGCTCCTATAAAAACTCTAGGGACAGAGTGGGATCAAGGTTGGATTTTGGGAACTTTATGACAAGTCCTAAAAAATGAAGGATGCGCATTATGCAAGAGAGCACAACCCTGGCCTCTGGCTCTGAAGGGGCTCAAATGAGCCAGTTGTCTAAGTAAGGGAAGACTAATATTCCCAGAGTGCGGAGAAATGCTGCCACCACAGCCATGCATTTTCTGAAGACCCTTGGTGCAGAGGCCAGGCCAAAGGGAAGAACCCTGTATTGGTAGGGCTTCCCTTGAAACAGAAAGCGAAGGAACTTTGTGAGTTGGATGGATGAGAACATGAGTGTACACATCCTTAAGATCTATAGAACAAAGCCAATCCTGACTCTGAAGGTATGGCAGCAGAGTTCCTAGAGAAATCATTTTGAACTTCTCTTTGAACAGGAATTTGTTCAATTCTCTGAGGTCTAAAATGTGTCTGTGTCCTCCTGTTTTCTTTGGAATAAGGAAATAGGGGGAGTAGATCCTTGTACCCTGTTGGGCTCAAAAGAGACGGCTGAGGGGAGATATGATAGAAGTCTATAAATTAATGAACGGAGTGGAACGGGTAAACGTAGATCGATTGTTTACCTTATCAGAATATAGAAAGACTAGGGGACATGCAATGAAGCTACAGGGTAAACTATTTAAGACTAATAAAAGAAAATATTTTTTCACTCAACGTGTAATCAAACTCTGGAATTTGTTACCGGAGGATGTAGTAAAGGCTGTTAGTGTAGCTGGGTTTAAAAAAGGTTTGGACAAGTTCCTGGAGGAAAGGTCCATAAACCATTATTAAGAAGGGACCCAGGATATCAATGCTTGAACCAATACAAGCATTGTGGAACCTGTGTCCCTTGGGGAAACTGCTAGGTACGTATGACCTAGATTGGCCACTGTTGGAAACAGAATACTGGGCTTGATGGACCTTGGTCTGACCCAGTATGGCATATCTTATGTTCTTATGTTCTTATGGGGAATGGATACCTCTTCTACTGCCCCTTGAGCAAGGAGCATCATGACCTCGTGACCTAACTGGTCATTGAGAGAGGTCTGAGAATTGAATTGTCTTACCATTGTAGGAGGGGGCATGCTGAGGAAATGAAGCTTGTACCCCTCTCATAAAAAACAGACAGAGTCCAATTTTCTGCTGTTATCTGACCCCATCTGGGGCAAAATAACATAACCTTCCTGGGATGGTGGAGGGTTCTGGGCCAGGAAGTCAAAGTTCTCTAGATAGGAGTCAAAGCCCCTGTGGAGACAGAGTCTGCTGAGCCGGCTGAGGCTTAGCTGCTTTTGTCTTCCTTTGCCTAGGTTGTTGCTGCTGTCTCTTTTGGGCAGACTGACCTAAACGATGCCCTTGCTCGGTATAGGAGGGATAAAACTTCTTCTTCTTACTGAAGAATGGTTTCTTAAAGGATTTTTTCCTCGCAGGATCAGCTGTAGATTTAGACAATCTATCCAAAGTGATATTGTCAGCATCTATCTCATTAGCTTTTTCCTGCCAATTCTTGCCAAAGAGATTCTCTCCTGTGCGAGGAATATTCCCTAGTTTATCCTGTACCCAAATTTCCAAGTCAGATGCCTGGAGCCAGGCAATCCTACGTGCCCCTATGGCAATGGCAGAGGTTCTGCTTATGCACTCAAAGCAGTCAAAGGCTGCACGATTGACAAACTTGGAAACATCCTGAGCATGTTTGACAAGGGCGAGGTAATCTTGCCTCTTATCAGGAAGGAGAGGGTTCATAAGCTCTAAATCGCCTATGACCTCCTCAAGGAACATTCCCATATATAAGATATAGGATCTGATCCCCTAGCAGAAAGCATGGAAGCCTGGAAGGTTCGACGTCCAAAGGCGTCAAGATTCCTACACTCACGTCCTGGAGGATTAGATGCATGCCTTTTTGCACTCTATCATTCTCATAGCTGATTCCACTACCATGGAATGGTGAGGTAATTGAGTCTTCTGAAACCCAGGACAAGGAGGAACTCAATACCTGGTGTCGAGCCTTCGAGAGTGAGGAAATGTGGTTAGAGGTGTTTCCCACATCCTTAACATGAGATCATGCAAGATCTCATGAATAGGGAAGGTAGCTGCCTCCTTGGGAGCTTTAGGGTACTGCAGGATTTCTAATTCCTTTGCCCTAGGCTCTTTTTCAGGAGCCACTGCAATGGAAAGACCTCGGGCCACATCTTGGATAGAATCCTAAAAGGACATATCCTCTGGTGGAGATATCCTATGCTGATGAGAAGAGGAATTCTCAGGAAGTACTCTAGTATCAGCAGAGCTTTCAGAGTCTTCAGACTCATCCGAGGATTCGAAGTATCTCCGATCCGGGTGATCGTGCATGGTACCGGTACTGATCGAAGTTGACCGGTACCGGACTTGTCGATGCCGGATAGATACGCAAGACTCAGTCCTGGAAGAATACCTGCCGATGTCGATGGAGTCTGTGCCGGTACTGGTTGACTTGTCTGAAGCGGTTTCAGGGGCATCGAGGCCGTGAGAAGAGCTGCCAGACTGCGTTCAATAGCCAAGAATCTCTGGTCTATCGATGCTGCCGATGCTTGCGTATCGGTACTGGATGAAGCGGCCGGCACCCCAGAGCATGGCACCAGTAGTTCTGCCGAGGTTGAAGCCTCAAAAACATCATGGAGCCCTGTTAGTGCTTTGGAAGCCGAAGCCTCCCGCCGGGGCAATTTTGCTGGTGAAAGTCCCTCAAGGGTAACGCCAGAGGCATCTCGCTTTGAGGACCGGCTAGATTTATGTTTAGTTACCTGAGATCCATGGGAGGAAGACGAAGCCCTGGAAGACGTCGATGCCATGGAGGCTGCATCGGAGAGAAAAAGGATGATAAGTTTAGCAGCTCGGTTCTGCCAGCCCCTTTTCGACATCATCCCACAGGCAACACACTATGAAATAGAGTTGTCAGGACCTAAACATTTGAGGCACGACTCATGGGTGTCAGTGACAGAGATGGTACCGCCATACTTAGAACACTTTTTAAAACCCATTTTGAAGGAAAAGTTGGGCCTAGTGCCCAAAATGGCACGTGGCACCTGAAGAGAAAATTACTGGAAAGATTCCAGAAGGTAGGTTTTTTTTGTTTTTTTGGGGGTTTTTTAAGAAGAAAAGAAAGAAGAACCGGCGGTACCGGTGTAGCGTTGAGGGAAGGCAGACACGACCACAAGAAAAGAAGAATAGAAGGGATTTTTTTCTGCGGTGACAGGATGTGTGACCTGAAGGCTCCGCGGAAAACAAACAACTGGTGAGGGACAGTTGGGAAAGGCGGGAAGACAGCACGCAGGCGCTGTGGGATGCTCCCAAAAGCTTTCCTATTGGACGCTGGAGAGCGCTCCCGCGCAGGCTCCGTCAGTACCGACGATACCATATGTGAAGACTACATTCCTGCTTGTTCCTGGAGATTGACATTGTACTTATTGGGTCTGTCTTATGTTTAGAAGGAAGCTTCTTTGATACTGGTTTGTATAAGAGGACGACAGACTATGAAGCTACAGCAAAAAAATGCTTTAGGGTAGTGTAATGGTCTAACAATATCAGTTTCAAAAACTTTTCATCAAAAGGTGAAATTAGACCTTACCTGCTAATTTTTTTTTCCTTGAGTCCCTCCAGTCTAGACACGTGGGTTATGCACTCCTGCCGGCAGATGGAGACTGAAGTACCAGCTTGATTGATGTCATGATACAAAGGGGTCTGTGCAGCCTCGATCTTGTCAGTATTTCTGTAACAAAGCAGATCCTCAATAACATTATATGCTCCT
The DNA here is from genome assembly GCA_033557465.1 of Ichthyophis bannanicus. Classification (NCBI taxonomy): domain Eukaryota; kingdom Metazoa; phylum Chordata; class Amphibia; order Gymnophiona; family Ichthyophiidae; genus Ichthyophis; species Ichthyophis bannanicus. The sequence continues at coordinate 33,339,507 of CM066047.1, read as the reverse complement.
CCAACACCTCCAAATCCTTACATCATAGTCACTGCTGTCATCTTCAAGCCCTCACAAGTGTGACAAACAGGAGACAGCAATGCAGCTGAGCCCATACTACCCAAGTCATGCGCCAGCAGAGAGCCGTAGCCAACCGAGAGCCCATAAGGCAATAAGGGAAAAAAGACAGAAGATTGCCACTAAAAGAGGACACATCAGGCAAAATGAAGAGAAAGGTAGATCATCATCAATCGAGAGCCCATAAGGCAACGAGGGAAACAGCAGCAAACTGCCTGGCTTCCCCTCTGCAATACCAAAGCAAAAACGAAAAGGCCAGGAAACAACATAAGATATGTTTTATATATGTTTGTGGAGTAGCCGCCTAGTGGTTGGGACAGGTTACCTCAGGCCGGAGGGCCGGGGGTTCAATTCCCACATGGGGACAAGTAACCTCAGGCCGTAGGGACTGGGGTCTCTAGTCCTATGGCTGCTCCTTGTGGCCTTGGGCAAGCCACTTAACCCTCCATTGCCTCAGGTACACTTAGATTGTGAGCCCTGCGGGGACAAGGGAATAAAAAAAAAAAAAGTACCTGTTAGTATATATGCAAACCGCTCTGATGCGTAAGTAAAGGGCGGTATATCAAATGCCTAAACCATAACCATCTAGAAAAGGTGGAATGACTATACAGTCATTATACTATAAATATCAAGTGGACCAACAGCCGTTTAAACTGGTGCCTTATGATCAGGAGCCACTGGTGATGAAATAAGTCAAAGCAGCACTGAAAGCCTTATCAAAGAACAAAAGACCGGGCATTGAAGGCATTTCCATTGCAGTATTATAGCAAATCAGACGCAGCTGTTACCATACTTACAAAGCTCTGCCAGGAAATTTGGAAGACATCATGGCCAACTGACTGGAAAATATCTGCATTTATACCAATACTCAAGAAAGATAATCCAACTGACTGAAAATTATTGCACAATCGCTCTGATCCCACATGCCAGTAAGAATCTACTGAAGATTATTCAGCAGAGACTGCAGCCATACCTAGAACGAGACTATGTGAACTGTAAGCCACGTTCAGGAAAGGGCAAGGAACAAGAGACATCACGGATGTAAGATGAATCCTTGAAAAGACGTAAAAAACCCGAAAAGATATGTGTGTGTGTTTTATTGACTACAGCAACACTTTTGACTATGTAAACCATGAGAAACTCTGGGCCACATTAAGCAGCATGGGTATACCAGAACATTTGATAGTTCTCTTGCACAACCTTTACATTGATCAAGAAGCAACAGTTCAAATGGAAATAGGAGAAACAGAATGGTTTAAAACAGAATGGCTGCATACTTTCCCCCTACCTCTTTAATTTATATGCAGAACAAATCAGAGAAGCAGGACTGTATGAAGACAACCGAGGTCTGAAGATTGGAGGAAGACTCAACGATCTTCACTATGCTGGATGATACCACATTACTGGATGAAACTGAAGACGAACTGAAACACTTGCTTCTCAAGATCAAGGAACAGTCTTAAAATGGGCCTACAACTTAACGTAAAGAAAAAGATCCTGATAACTGCCAAAATCAATAAGTTCATTATTGATGAAGAAATTGAAATAGTTGACAACTTTAACCTACTTGGATCAATCATCAATAAAGAAAGGACAAGCAGTCAAGAAATCTGACAACACATTGCTCTTGGCAGAATGGCTATGAAGGACCTTGACAAGATTCTCAAGAGCAGAGATCTCTCTCTCCATACAAAGATTCAACTTGTCCAAGACATGGTATTTTCAATAATGTCATATGGATACAAAAGTTGGACAGTGAAAAAGATAGACAGGAAGAAAATCAATGTCTTTGAATTGTGGTGCTGGCGACAAATACTGTGCATACCATGGACTGCCCGAAGAACAAACTAGTCAGTACTAGAGGAGATCAAACCTAAGCTTTCCTTAGTTGACCAGATGGCACTTATCCCCAGACCAAGACCCGAGAACCAACGAAAACAGCGATCACTCCACAGATAACCCAAGGCAAAGTGTCACTACGAGGGCCACCAGGGGGTTTAGACCAAGAAAACCCCTGTTTTGTCGCCTCTTGGCAACCAGTTGGTACTTCAAAAAAAAAAAAAAAAAAAAGGCAGTGAAGATTTCCCTTAAGCACCAATGAAGTCAGTCATTCCTTCTTTGAAATCAAGGGTGGAAAATGATCCCGCAGCTGTCCAAGGTACCACGCCATGATTTCTTTCAACAGAGGCAACTACCAGGGATGTAATACCAAGGAATCCACGTCTCGCCTCAACCAAAGACCAATCACTGCAACCTATTATAACTAAGCTGCAGAAAGCACTCTCTACAAACTAAGATAAACCATCACAAGGACAGCACGTAATACCAAACTGAACTTAAGCCAAAACAATTTTTTCTTCTTTTTTTTGTTCATGGCTCTGCTTCCTGTACCTTTCTAAATGCAAAGAGAGAAAATGAAATATACTCAGAGGTATGCCACTATACATATTTAACAGATTTTTTTATACCAATTTATCATTTCAGTCAAAGTGGTTTACATTGTTACCTAAACTTGGTAATATACATTAAACAGGGGACATTGTTAACTTGAAATTTTCTGGAGGTAATGGAGGGAAGTGATTTACCCAAGGCCACATGGAGTGCTAGTGGGAATCGAACCCTAGTCTCTTGGTTCCCAAGCCAATGCTCTAATTAGGCTACTCCCTCCACTCCATATATACATACCCACGAATCTACCACTGCATCTGCGGTCAGACGGCCCCTCCAACATCAGCTGTACTCTAAGTTCTAAGGTCCAACTTCAGGTCTTCACACAGATGGCCACACATGACACTCTGGATCTGAACTAGGAGCTGTATGCCGTCCTTCCAAAAGGATCTGTATAAAGAGACCTCGTACCTTAAGGCTGACATCCTCCGCAGGCGAGATTCCTTCCAAAGCACTACCAAGTTGACAAGGCTTATGCACAAGAATTGTCCTTGCCTGTGAACTCCCCTCCTCCCCCTAAAATCAGCTCCACAGAACTCAGACTTGCCAAAATGAGCCTCAGAATCCTCAGACATAGCAATTATGGCTGCAACCACTCCATGCTGCCAAGAAGCTCCATCACTGTCCTGCTCTGAATGCCACCATGGGACTGATACTTGAACATGAGTATCGACTCCACCATCCATGTCCTATTGGCCTGTATTTGGAAGGGACTCCAACCGCCCCCCGCCCCCTCCCATCTACTCCTGAAAAGAAAAGACTGAAGGAACTCATAACTCTAATTTCCTAATCAGATCACCAAAGAGAGACTCCAACACCTGAACACAAGTGACCTTCCCAAATAAGACAGACCTCAAAAGCCTTCCATCTATATATGCCTCTATGTTTTCCATCATACTGGGTTTTCTTTACTTTTTCTTTTTTTGCAATATCCATTTATTCCTCGGGCCATCCCACAGGTGAAGAAATTTGTGACTGTGGCTCCAAAACAAAAGGAAAGAACAATAAGTGGCCTCACTTGATCTTCACCACATACTATGTACTCTCCCGGAAAGAGGAACACATTACCTAAAGAGATCTCCTCCTCATCACCAAGGTATGACAGACTACAATAAACTAACAAAACAAATTCAAGGGAAACAAAAAAGAATTGAGAATAAAGACTGTCTCTTGACAATCTCAGACTCAAAGGAGCTCCTGAAGGGACCCAGAGAAGCCCCTCCATCAGACCTTCACCTTCCAAAATCAGGCATAAGGAGACTGTTCCCTTCTAAGGACAAGCAAGCCCTTCAACATGGCAAAAAATAGGTGGCTGAAACCCCAGCCTGACCGCTGCCAAGCTATAGATACTAAAACAAATTGCTAAACATCTGCTCCCGACCTGGGAGCCAGTGTCAAAGAAAGAAACCACAGACTATACAGTCTCAAATAGCATAAGCTGACCCTGACGGAAAAAAAAACAAACCTACTGAAAAAGTGTGAACACTCATGCCAAGAGATGTCAAAGGCTGTTAATCCCATTAGGGAGCACATGGAAATCAGTGCCCCTCCTAGGACTCGCAAGGGCAAGCGAAAACCCTGACCAACTTAGGAAACTTTTGGAGGAGCAGTTACCAGCACCTTTCTGAAAACATGTTGGCTGCAGCACGAAGAAGAGCCGGGTAAACAACTGGGACAACCAGAGATACACTTTCCTTGGCCCTCATGCCACCAGGCAAGCGCCCAACACAATTTAGTATGGCACCTTGCCCCCACTGCTAACCAACCTAGAGGCCGGGTCAAACAAAGTAGCGACAGACCGTTTACTAGACACCCCTTTTTGCTAGCTACTGCCACCAAAATATCCTTCTGGCCTTGCAGTCAAAGGTCTGCTGAGCCATAAAGCAGCCCACTGGACAAGCCTAGAGTCTCGCACCAGATGGCGCTATCTATCAGCAAATATCCTGTATTGCTTTTTGGTGGTGGTGAGAATCGAGGAGGAATGTGACACATTCTATATACCCTTTCGATGTCTAGGACATCTGTACCTTGCCCACTCACAATCTTAAATGACAGAGGTGTAAGGCAGGGGTCTCCAAATCCAGCCCTGGAGGGCCACAAACCAGTCAGGTTGGAAGGCTCTCTAATGCATATATCTCTCATGCATATTCATTAGGGATATCCCGAAAACCTGCAGGGTTGCGGACCTCCAGGACCGGATTTGAGTAGCTCTGCTCTAACCACTAGGCTACTTTTCCAAAAACAGACTTTCTGGGCAGGCTGGTGCTGGGATATGAAAACAAACTGCAAGTTGATCCATACCAGCAAACACGGAATTGCTCAAAATTAAAACTTCTCCTAAAGAGAGACTTGCCCCCTTGAAAGAAGTCAGAGCTTAACCTTTGAGACACCAAAAAACTAGTTACCACAGAGCACTCAAACCAAAACTGACCTACAAAGAGCCCAAGTCTAGAGGGTCAGATGGAGCCGCTCATCGTTTGAACAAAACCTGTATCAAAAAACAGCTAAAAAGAAACCGCAAAATCAGATGTTAAACAGAAAAAAAAAATATATATTTTTTGGACACACTAGTCCCTTGCCCAATATAACTACCTATCGAAATGAAGAGGCAGCCTGCAAACAGTAACACTGCCACTGTAGAAAGCAAAAACAATCCAGGAACACGCGTTGCCCATTCAGGACGCTAAAATGACTGCAATTCATGCTGCAATCTTCATGGCTTCTGGACAGTGGCTCAGTCTCATAGGACCAGAAAAAGCAGGAATGTCCCTTACGGCCACCACTGTGTACCCACTGGGAATACATGCTGAAGACAGGACAAGAGGATACGCTGCCAAACCAGCAGTCCTCTATCTTTACTGCACGAGAAAAACATGTGCCCCCCAACAAAGAGAAGACCTTGAAATAAGCCTTACCTTCTCAATTAGACTTTCACAATCATACAGTTCTCAAATGAAGTGCAGAATGAGCACTGGAAGGCCCCCAGGTCACCTCCAAGCGACTCCCAGAATGTGAGGGGAACTAAAGGGAAAAAAAACAGAGTTTGCATCAAAGAAACCCCAGAGAATAGAATGCATGAGCACTTGCCAAAAGGCCAAACCGGTCCACTGCCGCTCCAGCAACTTTGCTCAGGTAAAAGCCACACCAATAAGCTCTGAAATATTTTTGTTTTAAAACTGAGAAAAAACGTAAATCCTGAGCAGTCACGCACTCAGGTCCCGTCGACCAAAGTTCCTGCTGAAACCAAGGGTATCACAGATACAGCTAACAAAACCACCCTAAAGCCAAAAGAAACAAAACTGCTGAGACCCTGTGGGAAAATAACTTGTTTTAAAGGAGCTGAACAGCCCTTTTTCTTGTGGCAGCAGGGCACAACCCTCATTGGGAAAGCAGTGCATAGATAAAAGCCTTCTCCCCACTGAAGGGGACATTGTCCTAAATATCCCCTTTAAACAAAAAGACAGAAAATTCTGCAACGAGTTCTGTCTGCCAGCCGCCATACACTAGAAGGTGACTGAAAGCAGAGTACCTTTACCAGAGTGCTCCTATCGTCAGCATCCCACAGAAAAAGAGAAGCAAGAAGCAACCTTAGGCTAGGCTGTTCTCCAGAAAAACTCTTCAGTTAGGGAAAACTGCTAACCAGCAAGGGGGGGAGGGGCCTGGTACCACCAGGTTCTGCATACCAGGGCTGTCAGCCAACTGCCAACAAATGCCCTCTTACATCCTTTCAAAACAATTCAGGCTGCACAAAATGAAAACCAACCTCCATCTGCTGGAGACTGAAAAATACTGGCGAGATCGAGGCTGCCCAGACCCCTTTGTACCATGATGTCAGAATCCAACCGGTAGATCTCAGTCTCCATCTCCTGGTGGGAGTGCATAACCCACACGCCTGGACTGGACTGGACTGGAGGGATAATGAAAGGTTACTGCCAATAAAGGGCACATTCACCAGCTTGTATGTCATCTCCGAGTCCTATAACCAGAAGAAGCATCAGACTGAAATTGCTGCTGCTAAAATTATAAATGAAGTATAAAATCATCATAAGCTTAAGGGAACAGGTATGTTCCATACTCAACGTATTTCAGATAAATGGTGATTAGTCAATTCAAAGTCTAAGCATGGAGGGTTGAGGAAAGTACTTGAACAACACATGCATGTATTGCATCATGTTCAGTTGGTGAGAAGCAATCCTTGTAAAAAAACTAGGCTTCTTGAAAGGCTTTCCCTAGATGGTCCAGTAGTCAGAGCTTTCCTCTTAATAGCTTCTACATTTCTTTGCTTTTGTGTTTCTGAATCAGCTACTATGGAAGTATATGAAAGTTGTTTTGTTGAATCTAGGAGTAGATTTAAAGGTCTAATTTCTTAGAGACTAGCTCAATGATCATCAAGATCTGCCACATATGCATACTTTGGAGCTTTAATGAGTTTTAAAAATCCAAAGACATCAGTTCTAGTTCTGCATCCTATTGAAAATGGGAAAGGAACCTCCACTGTCATTTGCTGTACAAATCTGAGATAAGAGAGACTTCATAAGGAGGAGTTTCCTATAGATGGAAAGGAGGTATCTGATGGAAGTTCTATGGAAAGGTTCTGCCCTTTAGGGGAAACTTCTGGTATGTAATGGTCTGCATGGTCTTCCAAATCAGTATAGGAATGTGTAGAGCGTAGAATAGTGTGGACCTCCTGCGATTCAGAATGAGACAAAAAGGAAATGACTGGATCCTGAGAAGATCAACGTGCTCTCAGCACAGGAATAAAAGCTGTGGAAAAGGTACAGAATGGCATGACCAAAATGATAAACAGGATGAAAATATATCCCAAGGAGGAAAAGATTAAAAGGCTAGAGCTCTTCAGCTTGGAGAAGAGATGGCTGAGGGGAAATACGATAGGTCTATAAAATGAGTAGAATGGAACGAGTAAATGTGAATTGGTTGTTTACACCTTCAAAAAGTACAAAGACTAGAGGACATGCAATGAAGCTACAAAGTAGTACCATGTAAGACTAATCAGAGAAAATAGTTTTTCAATGAATGTGTAATTCCTCATCGGTCCTCCAGTTCAGTCCTCCACCACTGGGTAGTGTACCACCTCCTGCAGCATGGAGACTGGAGCAATTAAAACTCCTGACAGCACTGGTACCTTCTACTGGTCTTCCCATCAGCCCTCAGTGTGTCCAGTCTCCATGCAGCAGGAGAACATAGTGAGCTTAGAATGGGCTCACTGGAGGATCACATAAGGAGCTTTAGTCAGGGTTTAGATTTTACATTTGGGTCTTTTATTTGGGGTCCCTTTAACTTCTTTTTCCTTTTTCTTGTGACTATCCCTTAAAAAAAAAAAAAAAAAAGCTTTGTACCTGGGTGAGCCGGATCGCTGCCCGCTTCTTTTCCCCTTGCCTCCTTTTCTTGCAGGCAGAAAGTACTGCAGATCACTCTCCCTTGGCTTTACGGGGGAGAGATCTATCAGTAGCGCAGCCCCGCACAGCTCTCGTCGGCATCGGCTGAAGCAGGGAGCTGTTGAGGTGAGCGGGTGCTCGCACGGACAGCCTGCTCTCGCCATGAACGTCGCTCTGATCTGTACTGAGTGACATCGCGGCTTGCAGGGCTCAGCGGACGAGGTAAGCTGTTGCTGAGGGCTGTATTCCGGTGTCGGGGGAGTTCGGTTTGTTGACGGCGAGGTGCTTTGGAGGCCCTCGTTTTGGCACAAATTCTTCTGGCGGCGGCCATTTTATCTGCTTCCCGCCTTGCCACCAGCCGCGTGGTTGCTTGTTCTCCAGGTCTTCTCTCCCCTGAGCTGATCGGACCGGCAGCAGCACAGCTCTGCTCAGCCTTGCGGTTTCATTTACCGGCATTTGAGCTGAAAAGTCTTCTGAGCTGCTTTTTTCTCTCTCTCTAGGGGAGTCCAAAAAAAAAAAAAAGAAAAAATAATTACAGAGAGGTGCCATTTTGAAGCCGCATTAAAGACAGCGCTTCAAAGGCACTCTCTCTGTTCTTACTTTCCGGGCTTAGCAGGTCCTTTGTATAAGGGCTTGGCCCATGTCAGAGCGCCCGCAGTGCGTGGTCTGCAGTACGCGCAGAGGCACGGTGTCAGAGACAGGGATTTGCCATGGCTGTGTCTCTATATTTACCTGCGTGGAACAGCAAATAGAAGGTAAGGTGTCTCAGGAGTGTCTGGTTCTCCCTGGATTGCTGGAGGGAGAGTCTTTGGTTGTCTCCCCAGCAGGACCTCCTCCAGAGGTTCCTATGGGGCTTTCGGCGACACCTTTGTCAGTGGGGCCGGAACCGTCTCTGGGAGATTTTTCGGACTTCGTCCTGATCATGCATCAAGCTTTCCGCTTGGGACGTCTGGGTAAGTTGCTGGACACCCTTTCCCCAAGCTCGGCATTGCCGCTGTCCAGACCGGACACCGTCAGTTCCGCCTCCTCGAGACCGGCCAAGAGGATGTGCTATTCCGACCCCGATCCCGCTGAACTGGAATGGCTGGAGTTGGAGGACGTGGATCTTGACCTGAGGTCCGGTCAAGAGGAGCTCAAAGAAGGTGAAATACAGGAGCCAGAGGATCAAGCACAAATTATACGGGTATTTCGTAAAGAAGAACTTCTTCCGCTCATCACGGAGGCTCTTCAGACCCTCAATCTCGCTACAATGCAGTCGACAGAGGAAGAGGGGTTGGAGGATCCCCTCATTCAGGCGATCAGGAAATCACAGACAGTGTTCCCCGTCCACCAGGTGGTGGACCAGATGATTCAAAATGAGTCGGACCAGCCTGAAGCGGGCTTGAAGGGGATCAAGACGATGAACAGACTTTACCCCTTAGCTGACAAGGACAAAGAGAAGTTTCGGTCCCTGCGTGTTGACGCGGCAGTTTCAATGCTTACAAAGAAGACCACGATCCCGGTGGAAGGGAGCGCAGCCTTGAAGGATGCGCAAGACAGGAAAGTGGATGGCTTACTAAAGCAAGCGTTAGAAGCCTGCAACGACAGGGCATTCGCTTCAATCTGTGGGGCCTGGATAGCAAGAGCATGCCTTCGCTGGTCCCAATGGTTGCGGCAGGCTGAGCATCTCGATCAGCAGAGCATGATGGAGGTGACCCGCCTCGAATCTGGTTCAGAATATTTGTCGGACGTTCACTACGATCTGATTAGCACCCTAGCTAATAGCACGGTTTCCTTGGTTGCTGCCAGACGTTCCGTTTGGTTGAGGAATTGGGCGGCCGATGGTTCCTCCGAGTCACGTCTCAGTAAGCTCCCATTCAAGGGTAAGTTGTTGTTTGGAGAGGATCTGGATAAGCTGGTTAAGGACTTGGGGGGAGTCCAAGGGCGGCAGACTCCCAGAAGATAAGCCTAAGCAGGGGAAGTCTGGCCCATCTTTCCGGGGGCAGTTTAGAGACTTTAGACGATTTTGTACGTCTCGCCTAGGTGGTTTCTTCTGGGGAAGGTTTGCTTCTAGAGCCCAGGGATTTCGTGGGTTTCGGGGGCCAGGCAGAGGTTTCGCTGCAGCCTCTGCTTCGCTTTCGAGCAAACCTCAATAAAGCAAGGCAGGCCTCGGCAGGAAATCTCTCGACTGGGGGGCGACTTCGGGAGTTTCTTCCTGCCTGGGTCCATATAACGTCAGATCAATGGGTGCTGGAGATCGTGTGCGAGGGCTATGCTCTAGAGTTGGCACGTCCGGTTCGAGACTCCTTTGTAATGTCCCCCAGCAAGGGGCTTCGAAAGGCTGCTGCAATTCGTCTTACGGTGGAGCATCTCTTGAGGTTGGGAGCAGTAGTGCCCGTTCCATTCTCAGATTACGGGGTGGGCCGCTGCTCTATTTATTTCGTGGTGCCAAAGACAGACGGGTCCCTCCGGCCTATCCTGGACCTCAAGGGTGTAAATCATTGCCTTCGTGTTCCCCATTTCCGCATGGAGACGTTACTGTCCGTTATGGTGGCAGTTCGTCAGGGGGAATTTGTGACATCCCTCGATCTCTCTGAAGCATAGCTGCATGTTCCCATCAGGGCAGCTCATCAAAAGTTCCTGCAGTTTGCTTTTCCCTGGGGACATTATCAGTTTCAGGCATTACCCTTTGGCTTAGCGACGGCTCCGCGCACGTTCACCAAGATCATGGTGGTGGTGGCAGCAGCGTTGCGCAAGGAAGGCATTCTTGTTCATCCTTACCTCGACGATTGGTTGATTCACGCCAAATCCTGGGACGAGAGTCTGCAGGCAACTAACAGATTAGTAGAGCTGCTTCAAAGCCTCGGCTGGGTGGTCAACGATATCAAAAGCCACCTCGACCCATCCCAGGTTCTCGAGTATCTAGGGGTGCACTTTGACACTTCAGTAGGAGCAGTTTTTCTCCCAGAGCACTGGGCGCTCATGCTGCGCCATCTGATATGCCGCTTCCTGCGCACTCAGGCACCGTCAGCTTGGTGGTACCTACGGTTACTGGGCACCATGGCGACAACCTTGGAAGTGGTGCCGTGGGCCAGATTTCACATGCGGCCCTTGCAGAGGGCACTATTGCGTCGCTGGTCTCACCAGTCAGATTCTCTGAACAAACATCTCCCATGCCCTCTCTGGGTGCGATGGGCCCTTCAATGGTGGCTGGTTCCGGGGTCCCTGGAAGCGGGCATGCCTCTGGAGCAGCCGGCCTGGTTCGCCTTGCTAACAGACGCCAGTCTCGCGGGGTGGGGAGCTCATTGCGAGGGGCTGTTCGCCGAGTGTGGTCCAACCAGGAAAAGGGCTTGGTCAATCAAATCGCCTCGAGCAGCGTTGCTGGCGCTCCAAGTGTTCGAAAGCACGGTGAAGGGCCGAGCGGTGAGAGTGCTTTCGGACAATTCGGCAACAGTGGTCTACATCAATAGGCAGGGCGAAACGGGAAGTACGGCCATGGAAGAAGAGACAGACGTTCTGTTCACTTGGATAGAACCGCGATTGCAGGCCATATCGGCAGCACACATCGCGGGAAAAGACAATGTGATGGCGGACTCTCTCAGCAGAGTTTGGGTGGATGCCGGCGAATGGGAGCTTCATCCAGTGGTGTTCGCCCAGACAGTACACAGATGGGGAGCACCGGTGATGGATCTCATGGTGACGTTTCAATCTGCAAAGGTGAGTCGATTCTTCAGCAGGCGATGGGAGAGGATGTCCAGAGGGAATCGATGCTCTGATTCTGCCTTGGCCGGCGTCAGGCATGCTGTATGACTTCCCTCCGTGGGCTCTCATAGGGCGTGTGGTCCAGCGCATCGAGGCACACTGCAGAAGAGTGTGCTGGTGGCGCCGGACTGGCCAAGACGCCCGTGGTATGCCGACCAGGTTCATCTCCTAGACAGAGCCTTGGAGACTGCCAGTGAGGGAAGACCTGTTGCTGCAAGGACCACTACTCATGCCTCAAGCGGATCGATTCTTGATTACGGCCTGGCCATTGAAAGGGCACGGTTAACGAAGGGGGGTTATTCTTCTGAAGTGATTTCCACGTTGCTGCGGGCCAGGAAGAAGTCCACTTCCCTTGCGTATGTTCGTATTTGGCGTATTTTTGAGGACTGGTGTTTGCGGCATCGCATTCATGCTGCTACGGTGGCCGTGCTGTTTCTTACAGGACGGATTCGATAAGGGGTTGGCGGCCAGCTCTCTGAAGGTTCAGCTGGTGGCTATAGCTGTTATAGGGGCAAGATACAGGGTGCGACCCTGGGATCTCACATGGATGTACAGCATTTCCTTCGGGCAGTGTCTCGGCTTCGGCCGTCTCGCAGAATTATGGTTCCACCCTGGGACCTCAACCTGGTGTTGGGAGCCTTAACCATGGAGCCGTTTGAGCCTTTGGGCAAGGCGTCGGTTAAGGATTTAATGCTAAAGACGGTGTGTTCCTGGTGGCCATTTGCTCGGCAAGACGGATTTCGGAGTTGCAGGCGCTGTCGTGCAGAGAGCCGTTGTCTTTTTCCAGAGAGAAGGTAGTCTTGCAACTGGTTCCTTCATTTCTTCCGAAGGTGGTTACTCCGTTCCATTTAAATCAGTCAGTGTCACTGCCAGCAGTTTCCTGGACAGATGAGACTGCTTCCGACTGTAGTCTGCATTGCTTGGACATCAAGAGAGTCTTACGGCGCTATTTAAAGATCTCGAACTCCTTCCGCAAGTCAGACAGTCTTTTTGTTCTGTTTGGAGGCCCTCGTAGGGGAGAAGCGACGGTGAAAGCCTCCATTTCCAGATGGATAAGGGAGGCGATTGCGTCAGCTTATATTTTGCACGGACGTCCAGTTCCGGTGGGCTTATATGCTCACTCTACTAGAGCGCAAGCTACATCCTGGGTGGAACGCAGTTTGGTTCCTCCAGAGGAAATCTGCAGTGCGGCTACCTGGTCGTCGCTGCATACTTTCAGTAGGCACTACCATCTCGATGTTCTGGCAGCTAATGATGCCTGCTTTGGGTCGGCCGTATTACGGTCAGGCTGCAAGGGTCCCTCCCAATGAGTACTGCTCTGTTACATCCCAGTGGTGGAGGACTGAACTGGAGGACCGATAAGGAAATTGAAATTACACTTACCTGGTAATTGTTGTTCCTTGAGGGACTCCAGTTCAGTCCTCATTCCCGCCCGGGGTGTCTGGAGCAGACAGGGGCTTGCAGGGACGATGGTTGCAGGTAAGAAGAGTACAGTGTTATAATGCTTGCAGCCTTCTGGCCTTTGGCTGCAGAATTGTTCTATGCTTTCTCTCTATCGCTGCTCTCCCTCCTTTTTTCCTTGGTAGCGATTCGGAGGATGAGGGGGTGGAGTCAAGGGAGTTATGGTTGTTTCTCTCTTTAATGTTAGTTCTCAGGTTTTATGGCTAGTTTGGCTTCTTATTTGTTGCTCCTTGGAGTCTGCTTTGTCAATAGTTCACTGGGGGCTGACAGGAAGACCAGCAGAAGGTACCAGTGCTGTCAGGAGTTTTGATTGGTCCAGTCTCCATGCTGCAGGAGGAGGTACACTACCCAATGGTGGAGGACTGAACCCGAGTCCCTCAAGGAACAACAATTACCAGGTAAGTGTAATTTCAATTTAAGTTCTAGAATTGACTGCTGGAGGAAGTAACATAGTAACATAGTAAATGACGGCAGATAAAGACCAGCATGGTCCATCTAGTCTGCCCAGCATGATGGCAAGAGTAGGTGCACCTGCCGCTCCGTGCAGGCCACCCTTCCCCACGTCCCTGTTTAGGGGTGAACCCACCAAAGTAGTAACAGCTGTTAGCGTAACAACTGTTAGCGTAGCACTGTTTAAGAAAGGTTTGGATACATTCCTGGAGGAAATGTCTATAAACCATTATTTATGTGGGACTTGGGGAAATCCATTGCTTATCCTTGGGATAAACAGCATGAAACTAGTCTACCTTTGGGAATCCTGCCAGGTACTTGTGACCTGATCAGCAACTGTTGGAAACAGGATACTGGGCTTGATGGACTTTGTTCTGGTACAGTATGGCAAATCTTATGTTCTTATGACAGGGGTAATCCCAATATTGCTCCACTAAGATCTTTGCAAAAGGCCTCAACAAAGTTGTTGAATATTTTTTGCAAAAATGAAGGAGGCCCTTTCAGCAAGAGATTGATGGAGATGACAAAATTGAGGGAGGGGGAAGGGGGGGGGATTTGGTGACATTTTCATTGAAGCCTGAGTTCATAAAGCATCTGGCACACTGGAGGTGCACTAAATAGGAGGCAACAATGCAGAATTCTCTCACAGAAAAAGAAAACAAATGTGTGCACTGACTCTGCATTGGAAAATTACTGCACAGAAGATAATGGTGTGCACTCCTAGGGCTGAAGTTGGTCTGCACTGTATGCCCTTGACAGCATTAGAACCGACACTCATTTTATGCATTGTGAATGGCACAAAAGCAGCTTCCAAATTTTTATGGATTTGAAGCAGCACCATGGTTAATGTCATCTACACTGAGATGGTGGTGCTTTACTTGAAAATTTAAAGGTGGGTGCAATTTAAAATGTAAGCTTCTTTTTACAAGATAGTGAACATTATAAAATTGTAAAACTAAACAAAATAAAAAACACAAAAATACAAAAATATTACATAATAAAACTAAAAAAGATAAGACAACCATTAGAAAATCCCCTAACAAAGCAGTATTAACAGCCATTGGTAGGTTCCATCCTAAACACTTATTTACCCAGATTTTTACGAGGCATTGAAATTCTATGGTAGACCATTCCACAGTCCAAGGATTACTCCTGTAAAACATTTTTGCTGCAAACTAACTAATCAAAAAGTCTTCAAGGCTATAATCGCAAACTTGCGTGTTTGGCTAGTCTGCAACATGTAACCTATCCTCATGGATGCACAGGACCTATTTCATGGTATGCCCAAAAGACTAAGCATGATAAAACTTAATCCTTAGATCAATGGGAAGTAAATTAATTGCTTTTAAAATTAGGAGACCTATTCCCACATAACACTACATGTCGCCACTTTTGCTTCCAAATTCTAAGTTTACTGTAATTTACACAAACCTTTTTAATCAGACTAACAAACATTCCAGTAGTTCAGATGACAATGGACTACCACCTGCACCACTGGGTTTTTTTTCTTTGTGGAATTTACAAATTTATTTTGCATTTAAACATTCAGCAACAATCAATGATACCCAAATTATGAAAGATAGAGCACAGGTTCTCTTAGAACCCAACAGACAGGCAGCAATGCACATAAACGTGTTCCTCACCAATGCCCATATATGGCTCTTCACATTTGTTTAAACCAAATAATCTCATTTCTATGTTCAGCAGGCACCACCTTATATTTGTTCTACAGACATACCATGTTCCACCATATATTCACACCCAGTTATGTATTTTTCCAGTTAAGAACCACTTTAACAATGGAAATCAAAAAATTTAACATTTTGGAATCTAAGACCAGAATATCTTCCACTATGGATTTCCATATAAGATGTTTAAATTGGATATCTTCCTGTGTACAGAGGATCGTAGATACTTTCTACCAGTAAAACTACAAAAATTAGGCCATGCAAACATGTGAAAGAGTGATCCAATATCTGCCTTATATGGCCAGAGCCCATTTTTGCAGTTTTACATGGCATCCATAATACCCTGTGGGTGGTAAAGTATAAGGCAGTAGTACTCAAGTTAGAATGCAGCAATATAACTTTAGCAAAATATATTTCTTTTGGAAGGGTTAGGAGGCAACAGTTAGATGTTATCCAAAAAAATGCACTTGCCACAATTCTGCAGACCTCCCAAATCAAATTATATATATACATATACACACACACACATAGTGAAACAGATTTATAAGCATTGCAGTTCATAAACCCCAAAGGGTTTTCTTATTTTTTTATGGGGGGGGGGAGGTGTGGAGGGAGGGAGGGAAGAGAAGAGATTCAATGAAGGAAGAGATTTCCAAGCAAGATTTCCTACTACACTGTTTTCCCCTGCCTAAGCCTTCAGTTCTATGAATTAGAGCACCGTGCCCATAATAGACAATAAGTGAGAGACTGCGTAAGCAGGTGCATACAGAAGATGAATGAATCGTGTGACGCTAAAGATCTTTGAATTGAAGTATCTAATGCATGAACTGAAATAATAATTAAAAAAAAAAAAAAAAAGACACCCCTCCAAAGAGTTGTGTAGAGCAAGACATAAAAAGAGGAAAAAATAAACCTGGTCTCTGACACATTTATAAAAACTGACGGCCTGTCACCCAGACACTGATGAATATTTTTACAAGATAAAAATGGCAACTGAGAGTCTAAAAATAAAACGCTCTGCAGCAGACCTGTCTGGTTCAGCTACACCGCTAGAATATAAACACACTGCCTCACTAACACATCCCTTCACCAAGGTTTTCCACTGAAGCAAAGGGAAAAAAACAGAATGTTGTGTCTTCTGCAAGGAGCTATGCTTTGCCAAATATTTAACATAAAATTTTAGTGTTGAGTTAAAACAATTTAATATATTTTTTATTCAATTTTAAATGCATGCAAGACAGCCCAATCTAATACCCACTGTGCAAATAATTTTCTCCTTTTTCAGTCTCCCTATTGACACGAGCAGAATATTCAAATTTGTGAGTTAAATTTTAATAGTATGATACAACTAAATTGGTTTTTATTACTGTATCTATACCATTTTTTAATCTCTGAGAAAACTACCTGGGTGCTTCTGAAAATTAAAGGGGCTGAAATACAGGGAGGTTTGGTTTTACAAGACAGGCTGATGGTTTTGCCTATAGCACCTTAATTTATCAAAACCTATATAACCTGTGGTCATGTGTTAGGTATGTTTTAACACCACATAATACAAAAAAAACCACAGAATACGGTGCTGTCGCTCTGTGTTTTGTCTTGACTTGACTAAATTGTAAACTCTGACGAGCAGGGACAGCACAGTTACTTACCTGTAACAGGTGATCTCTGGGAACAGCAGGAATAAGTCTTCACATATGGGTACGTCAGTACCGACGGAGCCTGCGCGGGAACGCTCCCCAGCGTCCAATCAGAAAGCTTTTGGGAGCATCCCTCAGCGCCTGCGTGCTGCCTTCCCGCCTTTCCAACTGTCTCTCCTCAGTTGAGTTTTATAGCTGAGACAAAGAGGAAAGGAAGATAGATAGAGAGATACAACTCCTAGGGGAGGTGGGTGGGTTGTGAAGACTTATTCCTGCTGTTCCCAGAGATCACCTGTTACAGGTAAGTAACTGTGCTATCTCCAGAAACAAGCAGGAATGAGTCTTCACATATGGGGACTCCCAAGCTAAGATGCCTGGAGCCCTAGCATGGTGAGGATTGGAACATGCTACACCTCATATGGCCAGCCATCCTGAGGATGGAGGGTAGGAGTTGAAAAGAGAGGAGCTGTGGAAAAAACAGCTAATCTAAGGACTACAGGTATGGAGTCCTTGTATGTATGATAATTATCATGAAAAATATTGAAATGAACAATCACAATATGGACCTCACCTACTGGGATGCAGGAAGTAGAGAGGCTGATGGAGTCTACTGGAGATCCAGTAGAGGAATCTTCAAGGTGACCTCACTGAAGGGAAGGTGAAGGTCCCAATCTGGAATTGACAGGTGACCCAGGTGTCAACTGGGGTAGTAGAAAAATGGCAGGTCTTTAGTGGAAGCTTTATGGAAAAAGCTGGGAACTCTTTTGGCTACAGAGTTACTAACATTTAGGAGCAAAAGAGGAAGACTGACTGATTTAGACAAACTAGCCCAGTCCTGGAGGGAAGAAGGGGTATGGGAAAAAGCCTGTATTCCCAAGGAGGACAGATGTCTGAAGGGTTGAAACCTCAGATCTACTGAAGATCCACCCTGTCCTTCCTAACTGGTGAGAGATAGGAAAGATATTGAAGCATGGAGCTTCAGGGATACCTAAACCTAGGGTTAAAGTAGGAGCTGTCAGTACCACCGTAGTGGTTGTGTGCATAATACCCTAGACATACTGAGGGACAGTATGAACATATGCAAGCCCACTGTCTGGAACCTATAGGAAGGTAAAAACCTTTATAAGCATAGACAGAGAGAAAAGTATGTAAATACATATCTACCTATAAGGAAGCATTTCGACAGATATATATATATATATCTATAGTGAGATCTGGAGGGGCATAACATATGCACACGCAGCTTACAGACATATGTATCTATAGAGAAGTATATAGAGATATATACATACATGAATATATGTCTAAGATAAATGTCTGCAACTAAGCAGATAGAGATATGCCCATAAGAACATTCACATTGGAGATGTGAAGGAGAAAGATTCATCTAACAACAAGAAGGTGGAACCTACTTGAGAAGATATATAGAGAATCTATTCCCCCTAGCTAAGATGGCGCAGGAATGCTATCCAGTGAAATAACCAGGATGGTTGCGTGAAAATACAGAGAATAATATCAGTCTGTAAACAGCAAGTCCTGAGTCCTGTAGAACTCGCACATGGTAAATGGACAGAAAACGCATAGGATGAGATACCAGGTTGACCCACTGGAGGGACACAAAGGGGTATCATGCGTTATTAGTTAAATATGTGCTGTCCATGAAGGATTAGGATACCATGAGGATAAGCTGTAAGGAAAAAAAGCGTAGTTACTCACCTGTAACAGGTGTTCTCCAGGAGCAGCAGGAATCAGTCCTCACATATGGGTGACGTCGGCGCCGACGGAGCCCTCGCGGAGCAATTTTCCCCAGCTTTCAAAGAAAGCCTTTGGGAATTGCAGCGCGTATGCGCGGTCGCCTTCCCGCCCAAGGGTGCCATCTTAGCCAGTCAGATGACATAGCTAAAAAAGACAGCATAAAAATTTGCAAAAAACTTAAGCAGATGATTGCAACTCCAAGGGGAGGAGGGAGGGTTGTGAGGACTGATTCCTGCTGCTCCTGGAGAACACCTGTTACAGGTGAGTAACTACGCTTTCTCCAGGACCAAGCAGGAAGTCAGTCCTCACATATGGGACTCCCAAGCTTAAGGCTACCGGAGACCCTAAGCACAAAAATGAGCTCCCTCTAGCTCAGCAGCACAGAAGGAAGGAATCTTCGCTGAATTATTACCCACCGGTAGCCCACATCCGGGATGGAGGGTAGGAGTTGCTCAAACCTCAAAGAGATTACGGAGGACTGCCTGTCCGAAAGCACTGTCCCTGCGGGACTCCCTCTCGAGACAGTAATGGACCGCAAAAGTCTGGCTCGAAGACCAAGTAGCGGCCCGGCAGATGTCTGCCAGCGGAACAGAGCGGAGGTAAGCCACTGACGTAGCCTTTGCCCGAACGCAATGAGCCGTGACTCGACCTTCCAAGGAGAGTCCGGCTGCCCCATAAGCCCAAGTGATACAGTCCGCAACCCAGATGGACAGAGTACGCTTGGAGACCGGGAGTCCCAATTTATTGGGATCAAAAGACACAAAAAGCTGCGCAGCTTTGCGGTGCTCCCGCGTACGGTCAAGGTAGAAGTTCAATGCCCTTCTACAGTCCAGGGTATGGAGGACCATTTCAGCTCGGCTGGAGTGTGGTCTGGGAAAGAAGGTCGGAAGTACCACCTCCTGATTGATGTGAAAAGGGGAGACCACTTTTGGAAGAAATTTTGGGTGAGTCCGTAGGACTACCCTATTTTTGTAGAACCGAGTGTAAGGGGGATCAGACACGAGGGCCTGCAATTCACTTACGCGTCTAGCGGAAGTGAGGGCTATCAAGAACAATGTTTTCCAAGAAAGAAAACGGAGGGAACACGTAGCCATAGGTTCAAAAGGTGGACAGGTGATCCGCTGTAAAACCACATTCAGATCCCAGTCAGGCGCTGGCGGGCGCAGAGGTGGTTTAAGTAGAAGGAGACCTCGGAGAAACCTCGCTACAAGAGGGTCGCTGGAAAGAGGTCTGCCGTCCACCGGCACATGATGTGCTGAAAGAGCACTGAGGTGAACTTTGACGGAGTTGGACTTAAGTCCCAGATTAGAGAGGTATAGCAAGTACTGCAGGATCACCGACACCGGGCAGGAGAAGGGATCCTGAGACTGTTGGGTACACCAAACGGAAAAGCGACGCCATTTAAGGGCGTAGCATTTGCGGGTAGAAGGTCGCCGAGAAGCTAGGACGACCTCTTCCACCTCTGCCGGCAGGAGAAGGGGAGCAAGGACTACCCTCTCAGCAGCCAGGCCATTAGATTGAGAGATCTGAGGTTGGGGTGTAGCAGAGACCCCTGATCCTGAGTGAGGAGATCCGGTTGTAACCCCAGAGGGAATGGATCCTCTACCGCTAATTGCAGCAGGAGTGGAAACCACGGCTGTCTGGGCCAGCGAGGGGCCACCAGGATCATGAAAGCTTTGTCTCGGAGAACCTTGAAAAGAGTTCGAGAGACTAGCGGGATGGGAGGAAAAGCATACAGGAGGCTCTCCGACCATGAGTAGAAAAGCGTCTGCCGCAACTCGAAGGGGATGTGGCTGACGAGAGCAGAAGCGAGGAAGTTGCCGGTTGAGAGGGCTGGCAAAGAGATCCATCGTGGGGAGGCCCCACTTTAGAAAGAGCTTCTGAACTACCAAGGGATCCAGGCGCCACTCGTGCGGCTGGAGGATCCTGCTGAGTTTGTCCGCCAGGCAATTTTCTTGGCCTGGGAGATAAACTGCCTTGAGAAGAACGCCGTGACTGACGGCCCAAGAGCAGAGCTTCTGTGCTTCCCGACAGAGAAGGAAGGAGCCCGTGCCCCCCTGCTTGTTCACGTAGAACATGGCAACTTGATTGTCCGTCTGGACAAGGACGGACTGGTGAGAGGTCAGGTGGGAGAAGGCCTTGAGAGCCAGGCGGATCGCTCTGAGCTCCAGGAAGTTGATCTGCTGAGCAGACTCCCACGTGGTCCAGAGGCCCTGAGTACGTGCCCCTTGGCAATGTGCTCCCCAGCCCAGGAGGGACGCATCTGTCGTCAGCACCTGGGCCAGCTGAGGCGACTGAAAAGGCATGCCGAGCACCAGGTTGGGCCGATGAAGCCACCACTGGAGAGACGAGGCCAGCGGCTCGGAGACGCGCACTAGGTCTGCTAGGCTGCCTGTGGCTTGTTGCCACTGCTTGCGAAGACACCATTGAGCAGGCCGCATATTCAGGCGGGCATTGAGGGTCACATGGACGGTGGAAGCCATATGGCCGAGTAGTCTCAGGAAGCGCCTGGCGGAGACCAGGGGCTGGCTGCGAAAACGGTCGGCTAGGTCCATGAGCCGTTGAGCCCTGTCGAGCGGTAGGAACGCTCGTGCCTGAGGGGTGTGCAGCCTTGCGCCGATGAACTCGAGATCCTGTGAGGGGAGCAAAGTGGACTTTGCGAAGTTTATAACAAAGCCCAAGTACTGCAGAAGAGTCACCGTGCGACGTGTGGCGTCGGTGACCTCCGGAGCGGACGCTGCTCTGATGAGCCAGTCGTCGAGGTACGGAAGACAGAGGCCGTGAAGCCGGAGATGGGCCGCCACCACCGCGAGACATTTTGTGAAGACTCGCGGTGCGGAGGACAGGCCAAAGGGCAGTACTCTGTACTGGTAATGATTTCCTGCCACCACAAACCTTAGGTATTGGCGGTGGCTTGGGTGGATGAGGATGTGCGTGTAGGCATCCTTTAGATCCAAGGAGCATAGCCAATCTCCCTGCTGGAGGTAGGGCAGAAGGATTCCAAGGGTAAGCATTTTGAACTTTTCCCGCACGAGGAACTTGTTGAGGTTGCGCAAGTCCAGGATGGGTCTGAGGCCTCCTGTCCTTTTTGGTACCAGAAAATACCTGGAATAAAAGCCTTGACCTCTCAGGTGGTGGGGCACCGGTTCCACCGCCTGTTCCTGTAGAAGACCTGCTAACTCCTGAAGGAGTAAGTCCCTGTGCAGAGGGAGTCGTGGAGGTTCTCCCGGGAAATAGGAGGGAGGGACCTGTTGGAAGTGGAGAAGATAGCCTTCTCTTACGACTTGAAGCACCCAGGCATCTGAAGTGATGCTGGACCACCTGTGGGCGAAGTGAACCAGCCGGCCTCCGGTGCTGGGAGGAGCCAGCGGAGGGGGAGAGGCTATGCTGAAGGAGTCAAAAACCCCCACCCTGCTGAGCAGGGGCTGGTGGTGCAGGCTTGGGGGCTTGCTGCCTACGGGACCCGTTACCCCGTCCCTTGGCCTGCTGGCCCTGTTGGGGAGCTGCGGGGGCCGGATATTGGGGGTAATGTTTATAGGCAGCTGCCTTTCTCGGGTAAAAGGACTTCTTTCCCGAGCCCTTCTTTTTCTGGGAAGGGGCGGAGGTCTTCCTAGAAAGCCTAGTCCTGGTGAGAGTCTCTGTCTCTAGTTGTGCAGCCTTCTCGTCCATAGGTTTGCCAAAGAGGTTTTCACCTCGGCAGGGGACATCGACCAACTTGTCCTGCACCCAGGGCTCAAGGTCAGACGACTGAAGCCAAGCCTGTCGGCGGGCACCGATGCCGGCTGCGGCCACTCGAGCCGATGCTTCAAAGCCATCATAGGCTGCTCGGGATATGAATTTTGAGCATTCCCGAATGCCAGTGGACAAGGCTAGGAACCTCCGCAAAGGTTCCTCGGACAATCCAGCGGAGAATCCGGCTAGCTCTTTAGCCAGGTCTCGGAGATACATGCCCATGTATAGCTGGTAGGTCTGGACACGACACGCAAGCATAGAGCCCTGGAAACACTTCTTACCAAGGCCATTCAGGTTACGGGCCTCCCTGCCAGGAGGCACCGAGGAGTGCATCTTCTGGCTCTTAAGACGATGCATGGCCGATTCCACTACCATGGAATGGTGTGGTAGCTGTGCTTTTTGGAAGCCAGGGCTCTTGCGGACTCGATAGATAGAATTGACCCGCTTGCTCAGGACCGGCGAGGAGGCCGGACTCTCCCACATGCGGAAGAGTAGTCGTTCCAGCATGGGAGGAACCAGTACAGTAAAATGTTCCCTGGCGGGAGAGTCATACTGGAGGGCGTCGAGCTCTTCGGCTCGAGGCTCCTCCTCGGGATCCGCAGGGAAGGCCAAAGCCTTGGCCATATCCCTGACGAAGTCCGAGAACCGGGCATCCTCCGGGGGGGACTGCTTCCGAGGTTCGGACTCAGGTGAGTCCGAGGGGACACACCGAGTCCGAAAAGAATCAGGTGACTCTTCCCCTTCAGACTCCCAGACCGACTCCGACGAGGAATCGGTGGGGTCGGCCCGGGCAGGCCGCGGTGCCGGCCGCCCCGACGCCGAGGGAGTCGGCGTCGGCGACCTCGGTCCCGAACGGGAGGCCGAGGGTGACTTCGACCGAGGATCAACTCGAGTTCGCATGGACTCGAGGATCGGCTCGGTCTCCGGGGTCGACTTAGACGTCGACGTCCCGGCGGTCGGGGCAGCGGCGCCAGCGAGGCTAGCGAGCAGTGCCCGCTGCTGGTCCATGAAGGCAGACAGTCTGCTCTCCAAGGCCGTCAACCTGAGTCCGACCTCAGGTGATCCAGCAGCCCCCGACTCGGGCCACGACGGCGTCGGGCCCGACGTCGGCGGTCTCGGAGGCGAGTCCAGAAGGACCACAGGACTTGCCCGAGCAGGCAGCTCCGACTCCATGCGAGGTCGCTTCGAGAGGTGCTCCTTCTCCAAGGACCCGGGACGGCTATCGGGGCTATGCGACCTGGCCCTCGCGGAGCCAGGAGCGTCCACCGACGCCGCCCTCGCAGGTTTCACCTTCCGTCGATGGTCCCCGGAGGGAGAACCCCTGTCGGAGGAACTCCGGCGACGGTCCGAGCTGGAACCTCTGGACGCCGAGGCCTCCGACGAGGTCCGGGTACGGCTGGGGTCAGCGAAGATCCTATCCCGCTGATGCCGCCGACTTCTCAACGCTTTGGAGGACATTTTGCCACAGGCCCCACAGATCATTTCTTCATGATCCGGGCCCAGGCAGCGGAGGCAATTATCGTGTGTGTCAGTTAGTGACATATTTCGGTCACACTGACCACACCGCTTGAAACCACTGGCAGCCATCGGGGGAAAAAGGGCCCCTGCGAGGTCAAAGGACCGGGCTGCCAGTGAAAAAACCGAAAACGAAACTGACTAAATCAGAAAAACCGAAAAGAAGAAGAGTACTCGTGACCGGCGTCGCGAGTCCGGGCGGGAAAAAGACCGGCGTCGAACCGAAGGAAAAAAGCGAAAATTACGAATAAAAATCAACTTTTTCGCGGGGACAAGACGGGTACGTCTGTAGGGCTCCGCGGAAAAAAGAAGACTGGCTAAGATGGCACCCTTGGGCGGGAAGGCGACCGCGCATGCGCGCTGCAATTCCCAAAGGCTTTCTTTGAAAGCTGGGGAAAATTGCTCCGCGAGGGCTCCGTCGGCGCCGACGTCACCCATATGTGAGGACTGACTTCCTGCTTGGTCCTGGAGAAGAGCATATTCCTTGTAGGAGCTGGATAACTCTTTAGACTTACACGTGGAGAAGGCTTATATCCTTTGAACGAAAAGGAGATAGGAGGGTGTGAAGAACCCTCACAGTCATGGGGGATGACTGAGGAAGCCTTTTTCGACCATGATGGATAGTCATTAGAGAAAAAACTCCATGCTCTCTCGCAAGGGCCCATAGTGGAAGGCTTCTCTGTAGGATTGCAGAGAGCATTATGCAGGAGAATTGGGAGATGGAACTGGCTGATGGAAAAACCAGCAGCCAAGTCAACTATGCTGCCAAACCCAAAGGATTGGAGATGGCAAGGATAGAAGGTAGTGTTAGAAGCCTGTAGTGATAAGGATTTCCCAAGAAAGATGTAAGTACTGTCTTGGAATCACTACTAAGGCCAGACCAAAAAGTGGTGAAAGACAAGACTGGAACTTGTGGAAAAGTACCAGTAGTCAAATCACTGGAACTCCTGCATGGGCAGCTACTGAATAGGACAGCAGAGAGAATCTTTCTGTGTTAAACAGAGAGAACAGACTGAAGAAGGGGAGAATCTTGTCCCTGTCTGATGAGCTGCCCAGATAAAAGAAGGGAGATCACCCCAGAGAAAAAACTCCACAGTGGAAAGAAAGACAAGAAGTCTTTCAGTGGTATGGTACCCCTCTTACAGGGGAAAAACCTGGAGGAAAGGTTAGAGATACAAGAGCTGAAAAAAAAAAAGCTTACCATATGGTAAGTCCCTGGAAGGGAAAAATTCATGTTGGTACAGAAAAACTATCATGTGATAGTTGTTAAACCTCTCTTCTTGTCAGGAAAAGGAGGAAAAACCTGTGACCCATAGACATGAATAGCCTGACAGCTCAGCATACCAAAGAGCAAAAGGATGTCCTGAGAATAGGAATCCCTGTGTAGAGTTTTGAATGAAAAAACAGTGAAAAACTTCTGTTGAAAAGAAGATAACTGTAGGTTATAAAGAGATTAATCAGAACCCCATGGTTGCTGTGTTTATTCAGCCTGGCTAGAGTTTGGATTCTTCAGACCAGGACGAGGCTTCCTGTGCTTGGGAACATCTGAATGATGGGCAGGAGAAGAGTAAAACCTTTTTCTCCTAGGGAAAGAAGGTTTGGTAGGGCATTTCCTACCTACTGGGGAAGGAGAAGGCTTAGGATTGCCTTCAGAAACAGGGAAGTCAGTGGAGCACTGAGCAACCTGATGTAAAGACTCCTTATTGAAGAGATTTTCTCCAGTGCAAGGAGTATTACCCAGTCTTTGTTGTGCCCATTTGTTCAAGTCTGAAGCTTGGAGCCAGGCTCTACGTCGTGCCCCTATGGCTATAGCAGAGGTTCTGTTAACAGACTCAAAAGAGTCTAGGGAAGCACGAGAAAGAAACCAAGAGATATTTTGGCTATGACTAAGAAGTAAGGAATAGTCTGCAGCCTTGGGCTCTGATAGAAAAGGAGTCAAAAGAGATAATTTCTTTGTGACCTCCTGAAGGGATAGACTCATAAAAAATATGAGAGAATCCTTGTTGCCAGCATAGATGTTTGGAAGGTTTGACGTCCAAAGGCATCCGGTGTTCTAGATTCACGACCTGGCGGGTAAGAAGAATGCTTCTTCTTGCTTTTTACCTTCCTCATTGCTGATTCCACTACAATGGAATGATGGGGAAGTTGAGTCTTTTGAAACCCTGGAGAGGGGGGCACCTGATATAGAAGATCAGTTGCTCTAGAAGGTGAGGAAACCCTTAAAGGTGCTTCCCACATTCGTAGAAGAAGATCCTGCAAGGAATGATGTAAAGGAATCATTATATTTTCCTTTTCTCCAGAACAAAGAGAGCCTTGAGCAGGATCATAGCCAGGGGTAGGAATAGCAAGGGATGTTGCTATGTCTAGGAGAAAATTCTGAAAAGAAGGATCTCCAACAGAAACCATCCCTGGACAGGCTAGATCTGAAGAACTAGCCTGGGCACCGGAGTAGGTACTTGAGAATGTAGGTGCAGAAAAGGATCCCTAAGGGATGGATGCTGGTACTGGAGGTCATGACGTGAGACAGTCAGTACTGCATCGTCCATGCCAGGTATCGACTCCAAACTAGGTATAGAAAGGAGCAACTCTGGTGAAAGCAGCATGGAAGAAGCTGACTCCGATGCTACTGCAGGTATCGGCACCGATACCGATAGCTGTGCCGGAATCGAAGACGATACCGACATCGAAGCAGTCATTGGAGGCTGCTCAGGTGGTACTGAGGAAACCGAAGGCCTTTGGTAATTACCCTCGGTACCGAGCATCCGGAATCGGTAAGCATCGGATCCGAGACGTGTCGGTACCCAGTCTTTCAGACTGGAAATCGATTCCAGACTCGGCATCGAAGGAAGCGATTCTATCAATGC
Source organism: Ichthyophis bannanicus (assembly GCA_033557465.1). NCBI lineage: Eukaryota > Metazoa > Chordata > Amphibia > Gymnophiona > Ichthyophiidae > Ichthyophis > Ichthyophis bannanicus. The sequence continues at coordinate 33,312,763 of CM066047.1, read as the reverse complement.
ATGTCTGGAAGGTTCCGACGTCGGTGGTAGTATCGGCGGTGATACCGATACTAGAAAGTCAATCTGGGATGTATCGATCGGTCCCGAAGGTACCGAGAAAACCAGATGACAATCCCTGGTGAAGAGTGGATCACTCAACACCAGTGCCGATGCCGGGGTATCGGTACCGCTCGAAGCGGATGCCACCACCGAGCATGGCTCAGGTATGTTCTGTGAGGGGTGAGCCTCAGGAACAACCTGAAAACCCTGAAAGGCTTTGGAGACCGAAGACTCCTGCCGGGGTTTTGAAGCCAAAGGATCCTTGAGGGCAAGGCCGGAGCCATCATCATGCTCTGCATGAGACCTACCACTCAAGGATTGGCTAGTCTGAACAGACTGTTTGTGGGTTACCTGATCCTGTAGAGAAGGAGAAATGGTCGGTGCCCTGCCATTGGAAGGGAACTCGGTATCGAGGAAAACTCGAAAAGGGAAATCTCTTCTCATAATATGGTAGCCTAATGGCTCCGAATGGTCAGGACCCAAACAGTTTAGAAACCAGGACTTGGAGTCTAAAAACAATACTGCACTGCCACAGTTAAGGCACTTCTTACCCAAAAGTTTAAAACTGAAACTGAGGGAAAAAAATTCCCTGGATTAAATAAAAAGAAAAGAAAAAAACACCGGCGATACCGGTGGAGTCGGGGAGACAGCCGCGACCACAGGAAAACAAGAATTAAAGAAAAATTTTTCTGCGGTAACAGGAGGACGTCCTGCCGGCTCCACGGAAAAACAAAAACTGAGGAGAGACAGTTGGAAAGGCGAGAAGGCAGCACGCAGGCGCTGAGGGATGCTCCCCAAAGCTTTCTGATTGGACGCTGGGGAGCGTTCCCGCGCAGGCTCCGTCGGTACCGACGTACCCATATGTGAAGACTCATTCCTGCTTGTTCCTGGAGATTGTCTCTTACATGTCTGCACAGCGCTGCGTACAAATGGTAGCGCTATATAAATGATCAATAGTAGTAGTAGTAGTAGTAGATAAATATTATAGCCAAATGGTATTTATTGAAAAGGTGACACCCAGTTAAGTTTGCATGTCCCAGAAAACTCTGCACATAATCTTGAAAATTCACAAACTGCTGTCCTTATGAGGCTTAACCTAGGTGATGATGCAGATTATATTTATTTGCATTGTGATGTCATCCAAAATGTTACATGCATCTTTGTAAGCCATAAGCATATTTAAAGTACAAACCAACAGTGATGGGAAAAGCACTTTTTCCTTGACTAAGCTTTTCAAAGATTCAAGATTACCTCACCTTTAAAAAACATACATGCAGGACAAGATACTTGGGGACCTTTTCAGTTTAATCAGTTTCTACTTCACAGTAGCTGCCTTTTAGAACTCATGAGTCCAGCTACAGCAAATAGCATTTCAAGCGAGAGAAAACCAAGTTACTTACCTGTAGAAGGTGTTCTCTGAACACACCAGGATACAAGCCTTCATACCAGTAAGCAGCTTCCAGCTTAAGATTTTTCCTGAAGCTTTTGGAAGACACTACCATGCATGAGTGCCGTTTCCTGCTTGCTGCTGTTTAAGTGGGACCATTTTAGTCTAATATTAAAGCTATGTGTAGAATAGAATTCTTTGGGAAGCTGGAAGGGTATGTAAAAACATGTATCCTGCTGTCAATAGAGAACATCTGTTACAGGTAAGTTACTTGTTTTTCTTCCCCCCGAGGGCAGGCAGGATTATCAAGTCCAAACATCATGGGTTTCCATAGCTAGAGAGCAGTCTTCAATTGGGGGAGGGGGAATGATGAACGTGCCCCAACAATTTTTGGGGGGGAGGGGGAGAAGGCACAACTAGCCTTTTTCATTATTTTTCCTTTTTTTGTTTTTTGTAAAGCAGCCTGGACTGAAAAGAAAGGGTGTTACATATCCTACCGAGGCCATGTTGAGGATGCTGGGCCACATATTCCATACTGATGTCTGCTGACCCTGTTAAATGTCTTCCACTATAGTAACCAGGTTGGTTATTCTTTCTGAAGGAAGGCTTTTGCTCGAGTCATGTCTAGTGGAACTCTTATAAAATTCCAACAGAGTTCCTGGGCTTAGATTAAATTTTAGATAATTTAGGACAAGCCCTAGTAATTCCAGCATCTGGACAGTTGCTTGCACGGATCTTTTGAACTCCTCCTTAAGATGTGCTCTTGACCAGTCAATTGCCCAGATAAGAAAACACATAGTCTGCGTAGACACTACGACAATGGTGAGTCACTTAGTGAAAACTTGAGGTGTTGATGCAAGACCAAAGAGCAGGATGTGATACTGGTATTAGATATATTCTCTATTCTGCCTTTCCTGTGGTCTCCAGAATTACACAATACTCCAAATGAGGTCACATGAGTGACTTATACAGAGGCACTATCACCTCCTTTTTTCTGCTGCCCATTCCTCTCCCTATGCACCAAAGCATCCTTCTGGCTTTCGCCATATCCTTTTCTATCTGGTTTAGTCACTTTAAGATCATCAGAAAAACAAAACAAACAATCTGGCCAAGGTCGTGCTCTTCTTTCGTAGACAGAAGTACTTTGCCCCCTACACTGTACCGCTCCCTTGGATTTTCGCAGCCCAAATGCATGACCCTGCATTTTTTTAGCTTTAAATCTCAGCTGCCAAATTCTCTGCCATTCTTTAAGCTTAGCTAGATCTCATGTTCTCTACGTCTTCCTGTGTGTCTACTCTATTGCAGATTTGGGTATCATCGGCAAACAGGCAAACCTTACCAGACAGCTCTTCCACAATATCACTAACAAAGATGTTAAAAAGAATTGGACCAAGGACAGATCCCTGCAGCACACCACTGGAAACATCCTTCTCCTCAAAGTGAGCTCAATTTACCTGTAGCCTTTATCATCTCCCACTCAACCAAATTTCTAACCCAGTCAGTCATTTTAGGGTCCATCCCTAGGGTGCTCAGGTTTTTTTTTTATAAGTCACCTGTGAGGAACAGTGTCAAAGGCTTTACTGAAATATAAGTAAACCACATTTAGTGATCTCCCTCGGTCCAACTCCTTGGTCACCCAGTCAAAGAAATTAAATTTGTTTGACAAGACCTGCCTTTGTTAAACCCATGCTGCCTCAGATCCTGCAAGCCACTGGACTCCAGAAAACTCACTATTCTCTCTTAGCAGCATTTCCAATAACTTACTCAAGACAGAGGTTAGACTAACCGGCTTGTAGTTCTGAACCTCATCCTTATTTCCGCTTTTGTGTAAAAGGACCACATGTGCCTCTCTCCAGTCCTCTGGGACCACTCCCGATTTTAAAGAAGCATTGAAAAGTTCAGTCAGTGAAGCCACTAGAACATCCCCAAGTTCCTTCAATATCCCATCCAGTCCCATAGTTTTATCTACTTTTAGTTTAGCTAGCTCCTCACAAACAGTCTTCTGTTTATTCACACCTTCAAAAAAGAGTAATTAGGGGGAGCGTCTATCCTGCAGTCTGGTTTCCCTTCAGGGCTGAGAGGTGCCGGTTTGGAGGCTGGCGATTGGAGCGGGCAGCCCAGCTGACGCCATTTTGGGGCCTGATATAAGAGCCCTCTGCTGCATTCTCCTTGGGAGCGTCTATCCTGCAGTCTGGTTTCCCTTCGGGGCTGAGAGGTGCCGGTTTGGAGGCTGGCGATTGGAGCGGGCAGCCCAGCTGACGTCATCTCCTTGGGCCCTAATATATGTTCTTCGCTACGGCGCTAGCCATCGGCGCGTCTCCTAAGGGGTATTGCTACGCCCCTTGTGAGCCCCTTAGGAGTACAGTAGGAGCTCTACCGGTTTTGGAGTGCCGAAAAATGCCAGGTGGAAAGCGGAAGAAGCAGCCTTTGGCTGAGGCTTCCCAAGTTGGTGCCATCGAGAAACATTTGGTTTCTACACCTCGTGCTGTCATCTCAGGTACTGCGTCTCTCGACCCCTCTAGTGAGGGAGTGAGCTTAAGTTCCGTGGAGCATACCCCTCCATTCCCCCCGGGCTTCCTGGAGTTGTCCGGTGAACTTTCCCCTAGTGTGGTATCATCTCGATGTGGTGTTGTTCCGAAGGCGGTCTCTTGGAGCCCTCCTTCCGTCCCCCCCACTGAATCTCCATCATCCGGAATTACCCTTTCGGACGTTTGGCAAGTGGTTACTCGAACAGAAAAAACTCTTGCTGGGACTGTTTCTATGTTGTGTCAATTTACAAGGGACGCTGTTGAACAATTTCAATCTTTGGATTCTCAAGTTGGAGCCTTGAGCTCCGCGGTGGTGAAATTGGAGTCCCAAGCGGTGTCTGTTTCCGATTTTTCGGCAGCACACGCTAAGGACAGTCTAATTTTACACCAGAAACTTGAGCATCTGGAAAATGTTTCTCGTGCCAAAAATTTGAGGCTATTAAATTTTCCAATTTGTTCATTATTATCCCCTCTAATTTTACTTCGGAAGTACTTGAAAGAAGCCCTTCTTCCGCAGGCTGATACTTGTTTAATTGTTAAGTGTTATTATTTATCTGTTAAGAATTTACCGCGCAGCTCTGCGGATCAGGAAGAGGCTCCTCCTTCTACTCCCGAGAATTTCAATTTGACGGCTTTTCTATGACATTATCACCTCTCGGGCTACTTTATTGGTGACCTATTCCTCTGAGGAGGAAAAGGTCGATATTCTAAAGGCATATTTTAGGAGAAAAGAGGTGAAGTTTTGTGGTGAACGGATACAGATATTTCCTGATGTTTCTTATTCCACGCAGTCACGTAGGAAACTGTTTCTTGCATTAAAGCCTAGAGTTCTTGCTTTAGGGGCTACTTTCTTTTTAAAATACCCCTGTAATTGTTGTGTTGCTTCTAGCTATGATACATTTTCTCGTCACCTTCCGAATTGGAAAAGTGAACTTTGGAACGGGAGACACTCTAGGGCAGCGTGTGAGCTCGGTGGGAGAGTGTTTTCACCTGGCTGTATACGTTGGCTACAGATTCTTTTGGGGTTCTGTTTAGCCTTATCTTCAGTATTATATTTTCTTATTGAATTTTCAGACATGTCTCCCCAATGATGTGGGTGGTAACTTTGTATTAAGAATTCTTCTTTATTTCTTTCTTTTGACATATTTCATTTTCCTTTATTAATTTTACTGTATCATATTGTAAAATTATCCATAAATAAATTAAATAAAAAAATAAAAAAAAGAGTAATTAGACCTTACCTGCTAATTAGCATTCCTGAAGGAACTCCAGTCCAGTCCCTCTCCACTGGGTTGTGCCCCCCTTCCAGCAGCATGTAGACTGAGCACGTCATCTTTTTGATGACCCGGGGGTTATAAGTAGACCTGTCACCTCCCACCAGCTCCAGTAACCTATTAACAAAGCAGACTTAAACGGAGAGACAAGTAAATAAAGATAATACTGAACAATAACTAAACTAACTAGAAATAACTAACTAAACTAGAAATCACCGGCGCCGTCCTCCCCCGGGAGAACTTCTCACCACCCCTGAAGGAGGAGAGGCTTACCTGAAACCGGCAAACTCTTAACCAGGCACCTGAACTGTCCAGCTCGCCTCATCATTGAGACCCTCAGCGGAGAGTCCTCTGACCCTTAACTTCCGCTTGGAGCTTCGGGCCGGCAATGTCTGTATAAAGACAAACCAAAATCTGGGCGGGATCAGGGACTGGACTGGAGTTCCTTCAGAACGCTAATTAGCAGGTAAGGTTTAATTACTCTTTCCTAAGCATCTCTCCAGTCCAGTCCCTCTCCACTAGGATGTATCACAGCAGTTCAAACTTGGGTAGACCCGGCAAGACCGGACCGAAGAACTGCTCCTCCAAGCCTCGCTTCTTCCGCAGCCTGGACGTCCAACCAATAATGCTTGGCAAAGGTGTACAAGGATGACCAGACAGCCACTCTGCAGATGTCTAGTGACGGAACCAAACTAAATTCCACCCATGAGGCTGCCTGGGCCCGAGTAGAATGAGCCCAAAGCTTGACTGGGACCTGTCTTCCCTTCAGAATGTAAGCCGAAGCAATGGCCTCTCTGATCCATCTAGAAATAGAAGCCTTAGCTGCCGCCTCATCTTTACGCGGCCCCCCGAACAAAACAAACAATTGCTCTGACTTACGAAAGGGCTCCGTGTAATGCAGGTAACGCTTCAGGACTCTACGTATGTCTAATCGACGCAAGCGTACATCGTCACCCCTCCGAGAGGACCCGGAGAAGGAAGGAAGAGAAACTGACTGATTCGCACGGAAGGCCGAGATTACCTTGGGCAAGAAAGACGGAACCGTACAGAGAACCACCCTTTCTTTGGAAAAAAACCAAGAAATGGTGGCTGGCAGTACAAAGCCTGCAACTCTGAAATACGCCTGGCCGAACAGATAGCCACCAGAAAAACTGTCTTAAGAGTGACGTATGAGACGCGCACGCTGAATCGGCTAATAGGGCTCGGAGGTCAGAGAATCTAACACGAGGTTATGGTCCCAAGGAGGGACCAGCGACCTCTGCTAAGGCCGAAGCCGCCGTACAGCCTTCATAAACTGTCCTACGTCTGCATGCTCGCCTAAAGGACTTGCCCTGGATCAGGAAATAGCCGCCAACTGAAAATGAGCTGGCTGCCAGGCCTCTCGAAACCTGCCTGCAAGAAACCTAGAACCTCTGGGACAGACACCGCAAGGGTCTCCTTCTGATTCTCCACAAACCAGCCTTCAAATATACGCCAGACTTACACCCCCACTTATTTTGATTGTATTGTTATGACACCGCCTTGATTGTATGATAAAGCGGTATAGAAATACTGTTAAATAAATAAATAAATAAACTTAGCAGAGTGGAAGTCACTACACCCGAGTAACCTCGCCTTCGCAGCCGAGCCCTCTCAATAGCCAGGCCGTAAGCGAGAAACGATCCACCTGCGGCATGCGCACTGGGACCCTGGACCAGGAGATCGTCCCTCACTGGCAGGTGCCACCGGCAATCGGCCAGTAGGCACATGAGGATGGCATACCACGAACGGCAAGGCCAGTCCGGGGCAATAAGGACCACCAGCCCTGGGTGAGCCTCTATCCATTGTAGAATCCTGCCTATGAGCGCCCACGGAGGAAACACATAAGAGACCGTCGGTCGGCCACCTTCAAACTAGGGTGTCCAAGCCTTCCAACATCCTCTCCTTTCTTCGGCTGAAGAACCGGCACGCCTTGGCCAACTCCCAAGTCGCCATCAGATCCATGATGGGAGGCCTCCATCTGTGCACAATCCGCTCGTACATCTCCTGGCAGAGCTCCCACTCTCCGTGATCCACTCTGTGTCGGCTTAAGTAATCTGCCATTATGTTTTCTACTCCTGCCATGTGTTGAGCCGACAAGGCCACTAGATGTGCTTCGGCCCATAGCGTCAGCGCCTCCTCTTCCAGTGAAGGGCTGCTCGTCCCGCCCTGATGATTGATGTATGCTACCTTAGTCATGTTGTTGGACAGCACCCAGACCGCCCTCCGGCCCAGTCAGTGTCCGAACACTCAGAGCCTGAAAGACCGCCCTCAACTCTAACCTGTTGATAGACCACTGTGCCTCCTGCACATCCTAAAGGCCCTGTGCAATCCATCCTTTGCTGTGAACCCCCCAACCGGAAAGACTGGCATCTGTCATCAGTTGCAACCAATCCAGTGGCTCGAGGGGCATGCCATGCTCTGGAGGACCTGGACAGAGCCACCACTGTAAGGACTTCTTGATCGCCTCCAGACAGGGAAGTGTCACCGACATGGATTGCCGTTAGTGGGACCAACGGCGGAGCAGGGACCGCTGAAGCGGCCACATGTAGGCCCTGGCCCAAGGAACCAGTTCTATGGTCGCCGCCATGGTCCCCAGCACCTGAAGGTAATGCCACGCTGAGGGTGCCTTCATGTCGAAGAACTGGCGTAGCAGGTTCCGTAGCGCTCCTGCCCTCCGATTCGGCAAGAATACTCTGCCTTTGCCAGTGTCGAACCGTGTCCCCAGATACTCGATCTCCAGGGAGAGAACCAACTTGCTTTTTGCCAAATTGATAACCCATCCTAGGCTCCTCAGCAATTCGACCACCTTGGACGTGGCCTCTCGACTCTCCCATTCAGACTTCGCCCTAATCAACCAATCGTTGAGATACGGATGGACCAAAATCCCTTCCTTGCGTAGAGCCATGGCTACCACTGCCATAACCTTGGTGAAGGTGCGCGTTGCTGTCGCCAAGCCGAACGGCATCGCCTGAAATTGGAAGTGTCCCTGCGGAACTGCGAACCGCAGGAACGGTTGATGAGACTCGGGGATGGGAATATGCAAGTACGCCTCTATGAGGTCGAGGGAAGTCAAAAACTCCCCTTGCCGCACCGCTACCACCACTGACCTCAAAGTTTCCATTCGAAAATGAGGGACCCATAGGCAACGATTGACACCCTTCAGATCGCGAATCGGACAGAACAACCTTTCCTTTTTGGGCACCACAAAAAGAGATGGAGTATTGACAGTTTCCGCGCTGGTCTGAGGGAATGGGAACGACTGCTCCCAGCAACCGCAACCTCTTCAGCATCTCTTCCACCGCTGCCAGTTTGGACGACGACCAGCAAGGGGACTGAACGAAGGAAGGAAAGATGGGCTTTGCAAATTTGAGAACATAACTTTCATATACCACCTCCAAAACCCATTGGTCTGTTGTGACCAATGTTCCCTCTAATTTTCTGTAGCCTGGGTGCGCATAAAATATCAGCTGTGCAGCTTTTGAAGGAAGGTTAAATTTTTGTGCGCCACATAACGACATTCGGAGTTATATACTTTAAAATTTGACTACACATCAGAATACAGTATGTACACCACATTGATTGCACTAGAAAACATTGTAGAACTTGTGAAAACCATAAATACATAACAACTTTTAAATTTTAAGATGTCTGTGTTGTTTTCTATCAGAATCAGAACCGTAATTTTTGTGCGCTCTGTTGTAAAGTATGTGCGCTCGCTTGGCGAGGTGTGTGCGCGCGCACACGCGCACAGCTTAGAGGGAACAGTGGTTGTGACCCATGCCCAGGCGGAGAGGAACTGCTGGTCAGCCTCCCACCAGCAGGCCTCCTCCCGGGGCCCCCGTGGCTTCATTGGGGCTTCCTAGCCCCTTTGATGGAGAAAGAGGCTCCAAAGCCTTTCCCCGCACCTCGAAAACCACGGAAGCCCTTTCCCCTAGAGGGGAACCGACCTCTGAAAGGACGATGACTGGCTCGTCCGAAACCTCCATACCTCTCGCGGTTGAGTCCGCCCAGGAGCGGGACCACGATCCTGCTTCGGCCTATCTTCCGGGAGTCTACCTCCCTTAGGCTCCCCCAGCTCTTTTACCAACTTATCCAGGTCTTCCCCAAAGAGCAGCTTACCCTTAAAGGGGAGCCTGCTGAGCCGGGCCTTAGAATTATCGGCCGCCCAATTGCGGAGCCAGAGGTAATGACAAGCCGTCACCACCAAAGCCATGTTTTTGATAGACTTCTGTCATCGTACTGACTGTCAGCCAAGTACGCTGCGCCCGACTCAATTTTCGCTGCCTCCCCAGGTCCTTCTCTGGAGAGGTCACCTGCCAGCTGAATCTGCTGGGACCAGTGCAAGCAGGCTCGAGCCACCCATGCCCCACAGACCGAGGCCTGTAAAGCTAGGGCGCTAACATCAAAGGCCTGTTTCAGTAGGGTGTCCAACTTCCTATCCTGGGTGTCCTTGAGAGCAGCGCTGCCTTCCACCGGTATCGTGGTCTTCTTAGTAACCACCGACACTGCAGCATCCACACAAGGCAAGCAGAGCAAGTCCTTCTCCCCCTCCGGCAAAGGGTACAGCCTAGACAGACCGTACTCCCCACAAACCGGATTCCGGCTGATCCCACTCTTCCTGGATCATCTGCCGCACCACTCGATGTACCGGGAAAACCCTTTGTGATTTCCTGACCACCTGAATCAATGGGTCCTCCAGCACCACCTCCTCCGCTGGGACTCTGGCCGTCATGTTCAGAACCCTCAGTACTTCCCTGATCAAAGCCGGTAACGCCTCCCGGCGGAAGACTCAAACAATCTTGGCTTATTCCTCGGGAATCTCACCTTGAGTTAGTCTTCCCCCACCTCCCTGTTCGACAGGTCCCCTTTCTAAAGGTTCTGACAGAGGGGAGCGGAGAACCTCCTCCTGTGTGAGCCGTGCCAGTTTAGGGGGCCCACCCGCCTCCTCCTGCTCCTTAGGGTCAGGCTGCCGAGTCTTCGCACATCCCTGCGCCGATCCGTGTCCCTGCTGACGAAAGCAAAACACCTTATGCAGCAGCAAGACAAACGCTGGGGAAAAATACCCCCTCCCCCCCACACACCCTCACCCTCCATTCCCAGCAAGGAGGTAGAGGGCCCAGGCTGAAGCGGCGGCAGGGCAGACTGATCCAGAGACAAAGTGTGAGGAGACTCGGGCCGGAATAATGCCTCCAAAGGAGTTCACGAATCCTGTGAGGTGGAAGGTAGCGGATCCTGTACTGTCTCTGCCTGGATCCCGAGTTCCACCGAGGCTGCCTCTGTGGCACAGCCTCTGCAAATGCCTGTCTCAGACACCGCTCCCCGGCGGGTCCCACAGACCAAGCACGGGGCCTAGCCGGCATGATCACAGCCTGTAGCAGGGGAAACCAATGAGAGAGTAAAGAGAGAATCAAAGGAGTGCAGGCTCACTCTAAAACAACAAAACCTCTCTCTCTATTTTTAGTTTTATTTTACTCTTTTCTCTCTTGTGTTAAAAATTATCCCCTGCCCCCCAGGGACCTTCCGGGGCTGTGCCGTGCCGGTACCACGTGGGCTGAAACGTGCACAAAGAGGGAGACTCACCTGCTTCGCTGCACAAGCAGCGCTGAAAACTATAGGCCCCGGAGAGCACCACGCAGTCGGTGATCGTGTGGTTATCCGCTCCCCCCAGTGAAACGCCACCGCTCACTGGCTCTCTCCTCTGACCCCCTTCGTCGCCCACCTGGCAGGAAGTGCAGCACTGACAAAGCCGGGCCAGCTCCTCATCTTCCCACCTGCACTCTTAGCTGCCTTAAGGGCTTCAATGGCGAGGCAGGGAGGACGGAAAAGGCTTCCCCCTGGCTCCGCAAGGCAAAGGAATGAAGAGATGTCTTCTTTTTTCACCGGCTTTTTTTTTTTTTTTTTTTTAATTATTGCCGGCTGCCAAGCCTCCTTCTCCCAAACCCCCGAAAAGGACAACGGGGGGGGGGGGGGGGGGGGGGGAGCCCAAACCAGACAGACTATCAAGAAGAAAAGAAAGAAACTAAAGTAAACTAAATAAAATAAACCAAACAAGCACAGGAATCCCAAAGACCTGCACTACTCCTAGTCTCTCCAGTAAGCCAGATCCCTGGCTTGCTGCACCCTTTCCATCTGCTAGAAGACTGAGCACAAGACTAGAGCTGGTGGGAGGTGCCAGGTCTACTTATACCCAGGATCATCAAAAAGATTACGTGCTCAGTCTACATGCTGCTGGAAGGGGGGCACAACCCAGTGGAGAGGGACTGGACTGGAGAGACGCTTAGGAAAACAAGATCTTCCTTGGCTAAATCCATGTTGGTTTTCTTCCATTAAACCATGACTATCCACATATTTAGTGATTTTATTCTTTATAATGGTTTCTACCATTTGCCCAGTATCGTTAGGCTCACCAGTACGTAGTTTCACGGATCCCCCTAGAACCCTTTTTAAAAATGGTGTTACATTGACTATTCTCCAATCTAAAGATACAACAGATGATTTCAATGGTAGTTCACAGATTACTAATAGTAGGTCTGCAATCTGATATTTCTGTTCTTTCAGCACCCTCGGATGTTTATCTCATCTGGTCCAGGTGATCTGTTACTCTTAATCGAATAGTTGTAAAACATCTTCCCAAGTTTATCAAAATTTGTTTCAATGCTTTCAATACATCACCTTTAAATACCATTTCAGGCATAGGTGACTTCCCTACATAATCTTCAGTAAAGACCGAAGCAAAAAATTCAGTCAGTCAATCTCTCCACTATGGCCTTGTCCTCCCTTTTACCCCTTTATCTTTCTAATAGTCCAACTGACTCTCGCAGGTTTTTTGCTAAAAATGTACTTGAAAAAGTTTTATTGTGTGCTTCTGCTTCCACTACAAGCTTTTTTTTCAAATTCTCTTTGCCAACCTTATTAATGCCTTGCATCTCTTGTGCCAGTGCTTAAGTTTGTTTCCCGTTCTCATCATTTGGCTCCTTTTTCCATTTCCTTAAAGATGCTTTTTTGGCAAGAGTCTCTCTGACCTCACCTTTAAACCATGCTAGCAGTTTTTTTTGTTTTCCTTGCACCTTTCTTAATGTGGAATACATGTGGTCTGGGCTTCCAAGATAGCCTTTTTTTAAAAACACCCATGCGAATATAGGCATCCTTGAGATTCAACAATGTCCTACCATCAAGTGAGGGAAGATGGAGGTGGGAACAGTGATTTTGAACTTTTCCTTTTAAAAAAAAATTTTAAGATCCTCAAGGTCTGAAAAAAAAGGGCATTATCTTCTTTGGAATGAGGGAAAGTCTGGAATTGAAGCCCCGATTCCTTTCCTAAAGTGGAACAGTCTCAATTGCATTTGCTTGAAGGTGGCTTGTAGCTTCCTCCCAAAACCTATGGACATGGTTCTCAGGTAGTTGACACCAGGGAAAGAACTTTCTAGTAGAAGTGAGAGAAATATGACATAATAGCCCATTTTGACTGACGAAAATTCAGTAACTGGTTGTGATTTTCTTCTCCTCTGAAGGAAAAAAATTTCTATTAGACCACCTACATACAGCACAGGATATATAATCAAAGTAACTTGCTATGATTGTGAAGCAAAGTCCAAAAGGATGCAGCTGCTTCTGCTGTCCTCCTCCTCACTGATGAGACTTAGCTAAGAGCAGACACTGGGCTTGTGGTTGTCTGGAAAAGGGAATAAAATTCCTCCTTTTAGAATGGACTGCACTCATTCATCTGAAGGACGATGACGACTTTGGAGCTACTGCCAAAAGTACTCTAGAGCAAAAGCATGATATTTGTGTCTATAGTGTCTTTAACCTCATCATCGAAAAAGTATCTTGGTGGAAGGTGCATCTGCTAATCTGCTATGAATATCCCTGAAACATTTGTCCAGCCAAGTCATCTAGAGGTGACTAGAAGCTCAGATTATCAAAAAATGATTTAATACCATATATGCTGAGTGAATAAACGGTGGTCCACAATCATCTGCCTCTGCAAAAATTGCTTCTAGTTTAGAATGACTGAAAAGATGGGCTGGATAAACAAAACACTGAAAGGTAATGTATATGTACTGAACCATACAGAGTTCATGTGCTGCAAATCGTGCAGGTTATACTGCACCCTAAAATATTTTTAGCTTAAAAAGGGCCAACTGCCTAGGATCTTTACCAGGTGGTATATTTGAAAAACACAATTCTTTTGTCTTCTTCATTGTCAGGTCTATTAGAGAAGTATGAGAAAACTGAACTTCATTGAATCCTGTTGATGGCTGAATTTTATACTTTAAATCCATCATTTTAGGAGACGGGCTGAATTTAGTGGGGTTTGCCACAAACGGAGCAGCTGATCATGTTAGGGGCATGTACTGGAAAGGCTACTGAGGCCTTTAGAACCTCTATGTATTTTAGAAGGACAAAAATATCCTGAGGTTCTACAGGAAAAGGAACCTCTCTAGAAATGCAGTAAAAACACATTTCAGGTAAGAAATATCTTCTTGGGAAGATTCATTACATACAGAAGAACAAGCAGTTGGAGGAACTTCTTCTAAAGAATATTCTGGTGGGATGAAGTCATAACCTGGGCAATCTTCCAGTCCATTATTGAGAAATCTCTGACTACAGTGAAAAGGGAGATACAAAAGTACCTTCTTTGAAGATCAGAATCTGAGATGGAGAGTGGAGACACTATTGGATCTCGAGATGAAATAATCTTTCTATGAAAGGTCAATCCTGTGAACTGAGATGTTTGCGCTAGGCTTTTCCTCCCCCCCCCCCCCCCCCCCCCATATTAGGCTGGCAGAAAATCATGACAGTAACACAAAATTAAAACAGCCCTTGTAGAAAGTACAGATGCTATGGTAGAGGAAGCATAACCGATGGAGAAAGATCATCAGCTTCCTTTACTATAACCAGACTCGACATTAGAGGAACTTGGACTGAAGATCACTGCACAGGAAAGTTTAATTTCAGTGTCTGAACTAAGATGTCAATGCCAGACAGATTGGGCAGCAATGAATCTGTGCGAAAGGCAAAGAACAGAAGTAGTGCAATGGTCCTCTTGCATTTTAGATGGCACAGACAGTAAATGAGATGCCCACATTGGTTTGCTAGAAACTGTTCCAATAGTTGTCTCTGCAGATGTGTATGTGCTTTTCCACTGCATTGAAGGGCGGTTTGCCTTAAATTCAGTCCTGTACGAAGCGTATTGATAATGCTTTAGGCCTGAAAGTCTTTGATTATATCTGTGCTGCTTTAAAAGATTCCTAGTGCTACTACTACTGCTTGGATCTTAAAACCACTGTGCATGCAGATAGAAGCAACATCCAGAAAAGATGTGCTGGAGTGTGCAGAGTCTGCAAACTTCTGCAGAGATTTTTTTTTCTCTCTCCCACCTTTTTGTGCAACCAGTCTTTTCTCTACCAATAATGATTACAAAGCCAAACAAGACAATACTTTTTTAGTCATGGAGACATCTTTCTATAGTGCTGACGTTCAGTCTGGTTATGTTCTGCGCTGAACAACAAGCAAGGAGTGGAAGTCGTAAAACCACAGCCATAATAAGTTGACAAAGTATTTTATTGAGGACCCAACTTAAAAGGTTTTGGCATTAAGCCTTCATCAGGGGTCTAAAATAGGACACAAAAATGCATAAAAAGAAATTAATGGTAAAGCATCAGAAAAATAAAATTAAAGTAAAAGTACACGATAAAAGTGATATGAAAAAACAAACTTAAAAAAATCTTTAAAATACATTACCAAAAGAACGCAACAAAATTTGCGTGGGTTTACCTTTTGATTCTCCAATTTTGCATATTAAGCCCTGTTTTTACTTACATACTTTTCATATAGTTACACCATATGTTCCTCTTATATATTTTTTATATGTACAGTTTTACACTCATTTTCACATTAGTTTTACTTTTTTACAGATTCCCCTCATTCCCTGTATTTTTCTGTACCCTCCGTTTTTATATGTTGCAGCTTAGACATTTCATTTTTTTGTGTGTTATAGCTAACACATATTTCATGTTTGAATTTACCACATCTTTGGTCAGAGAATTAATGACATTTTACCATGTATACTTATCCTGACTGTTCAGTGACGATAACTAGTGGGAAGAGTCTTTACATATGCATAAGTGCCCTCTGCTTCTGCGCGGCATTTTCTCGCAGCTGATTTTCTTATCAGATACTGCCTCTCATATTATACACGTCTGTAGTAGCTAGTTTAGTATCTTTTTTATACTTTATACTCTGTCTGCGACTCACTTTTACAGGTTCAGGTTACGTCTTTAACCATAGATTTACCATCGGGATGTTACAGTTGCACTTAAAACTTACGGTTCGACATATTTCTAATCACCAAGTATTTCTTATAAATATGTTCCAATGATGGTTTTCTTGTGCTTTACTCACCGGAACATGGAGCTCTTCTGACGGTCCTCTATAAAGTTTACTGCAGACTTTGTAGTCCTTTTACGGCTGGTTGCACTAGCACTTTATCTTTATGTGTTTGCTTTAGCTCTGTGTATCATTCATATAGACACCTTAATGTGGTCTCTCCTAAACTTTGTTTACCAGAAACATGGAGATGGTCCCACGGTCCCTCTTAATAGCTGTACTGTAGATTTCAATTAAGTTTATCCCCCTTTATAGCCCTATTTCAGTTTGTGTAATACCTATGTGAGTTCATAGAAACATAGAAATATGACAGAAAAAGACCACATGGCCTATCTCCCCCTTTTTCTTTCAGAGATACTCTGTTTCTCCTATGCGTTTTTGAATTCAGATACTGTCCTCATCTCTACCACCTCCACTGGGAGTTCCATACTTTGTTTTTTGCTTTTATGATGGCATGCCATATGCATTTTTGTTTAATTTCCTTTTATTATATGATTTTCTATAATTTTGTTTTTAGCAGCTAATTTTTTATAGAACACCACCAAAAATGATCATCACATGCACTGGTGCGTCAAATTCTTCTGTTTATGCTATTTGATTACACTTTCTCCCGATAACGGAAATTCATTAGTCATTTGGATGTTTGTTCAGCCAATTTGTCTCTGTCTCAAGTTGTATAATGTAATGCCAAATATATATTTATGACCTATGTGTTTCCTTTTTCCCCCCTTCTCCCTCTTTTCCCACACTTTCCCCCCTCCCCCAGCCCCTCCTATCCCCCACTTCCGTTCCCCTCCTCTCCTCTCCCTTCTCTTTTTTCCCTCCCCCCATCCTTTTTCCCCTCTTCCCCTCCCCCCCTCTTTCCTTCCTTCCCCTCATTTTTGGATTAATTTTCTATTTGTCAGACTATTTTTGCTTTTACATTTATTTGTCTATTATCAGAATTTGTGTTTATGAACTCGTATGTTTTATATGTCCCTTTAGATTGGGAAGAGTGTCTTTGCACCACCCATTTGGGACAGACTCCACACAAATTTTGTTATGTTCTTTTGGTAATGTATTTTAAAGTTTTTAAGTTTATGTTTTTTCAAATCACTTTTATTGTGTATTTTTACTTTAATTTTATTTTTCTGATGTTTTATCTTTAATTCCTTTATTTGAATTTTTGTGTCTCCTATTTTTAGACCCCTGATGAAGGCTTAATGCCGAAACATTTTAAGTTGGGTCCTCAAAATACTTTGTCAACTTACTTAGTCTTCAACTTCTTCAGAATTTAGAACAGAGATGGATTTTTCATTTAAACTCAGTATCTCCACATGGTATGAATATGCAAGTGGACTGGCATACCGTTCATTAACGTTGCCTTCTCAACGATAGCAGTATCATTCATTCCCCGTTTATGGGGGGGAGGTCTCTGATCAGTGATCCCTCCCCGCAGCCATTTTGATTGGCTCTTTTAATACTGATCTTGATTGGAGCGCTTCGTTACAGCTGGGCGAACGTCAGCGGGGCTGGTGTACATAAAGACGTTGTTTTCCAAACAAACAAGCTTGATGGCTGAGAGCTCACTACACAGCGGATCTGACCTGAAGCAGGGGGATTATTTTGAACACCCTGAAACGTGACACGTCGTATTACTGCTGACTTTGGCGTTACTGTGCAGCCTTCTCAAGATTATTACGATTACTACGATTCAGCTATCTGCAAAAAAAAAAGGAATAAGATTGTTTTCTTATTTAATAAAATGGATGGGCCACAACGGCGAGAGGTACATTCCTCTTGGCTTGGCTGACCTTTCCGACAAAAAAAAAAAAAAAAAGTAGTTACATAAAGAATCATTTTGGATAACGGGTTTGTTAATACCGGGTTTTGTCTTTGCAATTGTAAATTTTGACCTGGCTGTGGGTGTTTTGCTTTTTTGTTTGAACTTACTTAGTGTGGCCATGGTTTTACTTCTTCCGCTCCTTGCTTGTTCTTCACATTTGCGGAAGCTGTCCTTCTCCCCTCTTCCTATGTTCTGCGCTAAAACAAATGAGGCATCTGGAATACGTTTCAAAATTCTGGATCTTTTTACCACACTAAGAGCAGGGTAGTAACCCTAAACTTAGTTTGTAATCACCCTCCATAGAAAGAAAACAAAAATTTATTTTTTTTTAAAGAAAAACAAAAACGATGAGAAAAATCTGAAAGTAAATGAGAGAAGAGAAACTCCTCAGTTAACAGAAGAGCTTTGATTTCTTGTCCAATTGTCAGAGAAGAAAACAGATTGAGAAGACTACTACATGCTGGAAGGGGCATGCATTCTCAGAACTTTACACTTGGTTCCAACCTGTCATGCATTGATGTCACCCACTTGTATGGGTTAAAAAAAAGTCAAATTCACTTTAGTACCTTTGCTCCCCTTATTTATTTGAAAGGCTTACATACTGTATTTCCAATTATCAAGGCAGTTTACATAGAACATAATATAACATTACAGAGAACATTTAACACAGGTATTTTCAACTTAACATTTACATTCAACATTTAACGTTCAACCATGTAACTTAGTTATAGTTAGGACGACAGGGAGATGCGGACTTAGGCAATGAAGTCATATAGGAATTTAGGTGATCAGTGTGCAAAGGGTTCTGTAAGATGGATAATTCTGAAAACTGTACGGTAATCTCTATTTTCTTTAAGTCAAGTCATCATCTTATGTTTCGAAGAAAATAAATGCCATACTGGGTCAAACCAAAGGTTCATCAAACCCAGTATCCCATTTCCAACAGCAGCAAAGTCCAGGTCACAGGTACCCAACAGGATCACAACAGTAATCCATTCTTAGTTGCTTACACCCAGGGATAAGCAGTGGCTTTTCCAAGTCTACCTGGCTAATAGTCTGTTGACCTTTCTTCCGGGAAACTTGTATAAAACCTTTTCAAACCCACTGCTTTCAGCACATTTTCTGGCAACAAATTTAACAACTTAATTGTGCATTAGTGAAAATGTTTCCTCCAATTAGTTTTAAAAGTGCTACCTACAGTTTTTCAGAAAGCTTGAAACACTGATCTTTTTTACTTTTTTGAACAGATAAAAATTAGCCCATATTTTCAAAATTGTAAGTATACAGGGAGAAATATATTGTTGTTTTTGTCTACTGCTATTGATTGTGTATATACAACCAAAACAATGCATGTATTTTTATCAATATTTTTTCCTTTCTGCAAATGACTGGGATGCGATTTTCCAAGCACATTCTATATATGCTTTATTGATCTGCAGAACTCTGAATAACCATATGCTAAAAAATGTTAGCACCAACATTAGTGCTAATAAGAAATACGTCCACATTTAGGAATATCCTCAACCTTAAAAGAAAAGAATTATGGATAGATTACCAAGAATGAGACACAACGTAAACACACAATGATGCTCAGTCTGTATTTTAAGACTCAAAGTTTTGTTTTGTTTTTTTAAACAAAGGGGGGGGGGCAATTTCTCCCTTTGTTTTGAACGAACAGAATAATCAAGCTTCCTTAAATGTTTCCGCTATAATTGATTTGATGTATTGTCTCTCCCTGGTAAGCAGAGATTAGAGAAAAGTGCCAGTGGGCAGTAAAAAGGCACCAACATTCTGTATTCAGAGACAAGCAAGCCCCTACCCCCCTCCCATTCCTCCTGGCTAGCAGCACATGTACTAGGCCAATGTCCTTATCACATGACAGAGCTGCTTCTCTAGGGATCAGTCACATCCAGTTATCACTCACAGGATAAGTCCCATTGCTCGCTGAAATATTACATTCATGACAGCCGCCCCAGCACATGAATGACATCCCATCCGATTCATAAAAATGGCAGTGGTCAAGTCAGAGTTTTCTGGTAGCTTATGCATTGCAAGAAAAGAAAAGCTAACCATTAGAAACAATACAAATTTAAAGTACTTTATCTGAAGGCTCAAAAATAAAGTCTATTTTGTGATGTGGCTGTAACTCAATTTCCTCTACCTCCAACAAAAAATGGGCAATAATTAGTTTAAGACCCCCCAGAGATAACGTATTAATAGCCACAATGGAAGAAATTGAGTTTCCTGTTACTGTCTGAGCATATCTATGAAAACCCTAGCATTTATTCCAGGGTTAATTGTGCAGTGAAGAACTGGCACAGAATTCACTTGCCCTACATACTTTCAATTTTACAGTTTCTCTCTACTACTGTGCTCAGCCAAGTTCCAGCGCAGGGACAACGACCACAACACACAGGTACTGGACTGTTATTACTGGCTTATGTAGGAGGGAGCAGTCATAGCAATACTGGACTGCTAAAACCAAAATAAGGAAAAGGAATTGGATTTTTTAGCTCACACTTTTAGAAACAGTAGCAGTGGCTGGCTCAAATATTGGCCTGTGGCAACAGGGAAAAAAGCAGTGGCGGTGGAGGCAGATTGCGATTAAGGAAACTTCAGCAGATGTGAAACCCCAAAGAATGGCTTAGGGGTGGAGGAACAGAGCAAGGATAGCAAGAGTTTGAAGAAGCGAAAGACCGGAGGGGAGGGAGAAAGGGAAGAAGGTGACTGAGGGAGTAAAGGAATGAGACAGGGAGCAGAGGGGCTGTGAGGTAGGAGAGAGATAGGCGAACTAGGACAATGGAGGGAGTGTAGCAGAGGCTGGGTGGTAGGGATGAAGCTATTTGGTACTAAATGGGGAACCAGAGGCTTGTGATATGGCAGGAGAGTAAATTTGGATGATTATGTACTCTTATATGGAATTCTGTATCAAAGGAATGAAAAGCAGCTTGCTAGTCAGGTTTAGAGATCACATCTGTAGACCTCTGTCACAGCCACAGCAACCTGGATGCCATATCACTAAAACCACTGATCCGGGAAGCCAAGCTGATAAAATCGTACAAGGAACAGACTAAAAATAAGCAGACCCTGGAATCGAGGCAATTGGCCTCTGAGCTGGCCCAAGAAAGCCTAGTTACTCAACTGTAGCAGGTGTTCTCCGCGAACAGCAGAAATAAGTCTTCATGTATGGATGATGTCAGCTATGGAGCCCCACATGAAAACCCTCCCCAGCTTCCAAAAGAAGCTTTTGGGGAGACACATTGTGCATGCGCGCCTGCCATGGAACCATCTCCAGTCTAACATAGCAGGGGACAAAAAGGCAACTCCCCAAGGAGGTGGGCGAGTTGTGTGGATTTATTCCTACTGTTCATGAACAACTGCTTTCTCCGTGAACAAGGAGGAAATAAGTCCTTACATATGAGACTCCTAAACTACAGGCTACCGAAACAAGAGAAGATCAACAGCCCAAGAGGAGCAACCAACTGGAGAGACCAGAACAGCAGCAAGGTTGTCCTCCAAGGGACGCATCTGATTACGCAGACATCAACCTGAGAGATTTTAGCAGGTAGCCTGGATGGACAGGAGTTGACTCTAAGACCCAAAGAGATGCTGGAGCACAAACTGTCCAAAATTGCCATCCCATCAAGAATCCCCATCTAGACAGTAATGGACTGCAAAAGGTATGGACCAAAGACCAAGTAGCAGCCTTGCAGATTTCCTTTGCAGAAACAGAAAGGAGATTGGCCACCAACGCAGCCATAGCTTGGACCCAGCCTGGGAATAAGCATGAGCGATGCAGTCCACTAGCCAAGGGATAGTGTGCGCTTTGAGACAGTGGCACTCAGCTTACCGGGATCAAAGGAAACTAATAACTTGGTGGACCAGCAGCGTACCTTCGTGCTCTCCAGGTAAAAGGCTTGAGCCTGCTTGCAGTCCAAGGTATGCATCACTGACTCACCCTGGTTAGCATGAGGCCACGGAAAGAGGTCAGCAAGACTAATGACTGGTTAAGATGGAACACACAGACCACCTTCGACAAAAAGCAGAAGTGCGCGCGGAGAAACACCCTGTTTTGGTGAAACCTGGTTAAGGTGAGTGAGCCACCAAGGCCTGGAGCTAACTGATGCGCTGGGCTAACATAACTGCCACCAGAAAGAGGATCTTCCAGGTCAGGAATTTCAGGGTACAAGAGTCCAGTGGTTCGAATGGCGCCCGCATCACCTAGGCAAGTACCACACTGAGATACTAAACCACTGTAGGGGAATTCAGCAGAGGCTTTAAGAGGAGCAGGCACTGCATGAAATGAGCCAGGAGAGAATGGGCCAAAATGGGCTTCCCCCTAGAGCCATGATAGTATGCTGAGGTCAATGCACACCAAATTTGACTTAAGGCTTGAGTTTGAGAGGTGCAGGAGGTACTCCAGCAGCTGGTCCATGGTGCAAGAGAAGAGGGTCCAGCGTCCTGCCCATGCACCAGGCAGCAAACCTCTGCCACTTTAGCATTTAGGCCCTTAAGTGTTAAGTCCTTCCGCTATACCAGAAGGATGTTTTTAACACCCTCTGGAAGACTGAGCTCTGAGAGGACTACCCACTCAGCATCCATGCCTTGGTGGCAACAAGTGAACTCTGGGATGCAGCAAGGTTCCGCCTCCTATGATATGAGGTCCAGGGCAGAGTCCAGTCAGAGAGGCA
This sequence comes from Ichthyophis bannanicus, assembly GCA_033557465.1. Taxonomy (NCBI): domain Eukaryota; kingdom Metazoa; phylum Chordata; class Amphibia; order Gymnophiona; family Ichthyophiidae; genus Ichthyophis; species Ichthyophis bannanicus. The sequence goes on along the minus strand of CM066047.1, from coordinate 33,290,609 downwards.
CCCTCTGCAAGAGCTGCAGCAGTTGTGGGAGCCACGGTTGGAGAGACCAATAAAGAGCGATTAGGATCATGAAACCCTTGTCGACCTGAAGCTTCAGGAGGGTTTCTGCCACAAGTGGTATCTGTGGGTATGTATACAGTAAGCCCTCCCCCTCAGTGGAGAAGGAAGGTATCCAAGGCCAGGCGGTTGCTGGCTAGCCTGCAGGAGCAGAACCGGATCACCTGGAAATTATGTGCTGTGGCAAAGAGATCCACTGCAGAAGTGCCCCACTCCTAAAAGATCTGGGTCACCATCACCTGGTTGAGGGTCCACTCATATGGCTGAAGGATTCTGTTGAGCTGGTCCGCTAGGCCATTGAGCTCAGACGACAGATAAAATAGCTCTTAGGTCTATTCCATGGAGTAGAGCGAACTTCCGCAACTGAACCATCTCTCAGCAGAGGAGGTATGAGCCTGTGCCTTCCTGCTTGTTCACATAGAATATCACCACCTGGTTGCCCACTTGGATCAGGACCACTTGATTGGCAAGATGTACTCAGAAGGCATGGAGGGCATTGGCTATCCCTTGAAGCTTCAGAAAGTTGATCTGGAGCAGGCTCTCTTGCTTGGACCACAGGCCCTGTGAGCAGAAGCCATCCAGGTGAGCTCCCAAACAGAGCTTGGACATGTCCATTGTGAGCGTATTGGGGGGGGGACCGCCGTCTGAAATGGAAGGCCTTTGAGCAGATTTCTCCAGCTCGAGGCACCAGTTGAGGGACCACACCATGGGAGCAGTGACCACCACTCTGTCACAGAGGCAGCCCATTGCTTAAGGTCCACTGAGCCTGCCTGCCACATGAAGAGATGGGCCTGAGGGTGACAAATTGTGGCAACCATATGACAGAGGACCCTCAATATCCCTCAGGCTGATGTATAGCACTAGCGCTGCACATCACCCACCACTGCTACCAGCCGCTACATGTGGTCTTGCAGCAGAAAGGCCTGTGCCCGAGCGGTATCGAGCACGGCCCCGATGAACTTCACCTGTTGCATGGGCTGGAGATGGGACTTTGGGCAGTTGATCACAAAGCCCAGCCGCTCGGGCACTGAATGGTGAGGTCAGCAGACTGCCAGATGCCATCCAGCATGGGACCATTGATGAGTCAGCCATCGAAGTATGGGAACATGAAGACCTCCATGGTCAGAGGGTAGGCAGCCACGACCACTAGGCACTTCGCGAAGACCCCTGAGGCTGAAGAAGCCCAAAGGGAAGCACTCTGTACTGATAGCGCTGGCCTCCCAGCACGAATCGTAGATATTGTCTGTGATTAAGATGGACCGGGATGTATGTGCATGCACCCTTTAGATCCAAGGAGCATAGCCAATCGTCCCATAGAAGGTACGGAAGCAATATCCCCAGCGAGACTATTTTGAACTTCTCGCACACCAGGAACTGGTTTAGGTTTCACAGGTCCAGGATGGGCCTGAACCCACCAGTCTTCTTGGGAACCAGAAAGTATTGGGAACAGAAGCTTCACCTGACCTGAGCCGGGGGAATTGGTTTGATGGCTAGGTCAGCCAACAGAGCAGAGACTTCTTCCTGTAGCAGGCTTCAGTGCAAGGAGTCCATGGGGTACTCCCCTGAGGCGTACAAAAGCAACACTTGGGCGAGGTGGAGTAGATATCTGCTTTAGATGATCTTCAACACCCAGGCATCAGAGGTGATGAGGGGCCACCTGAGGGTGAACCCCAAAAGACAGCAGCGGGCTGGCTATGCTCCTGAGGAACTTCTCAAAAGCCTGCCCCACAGCTTGGGCTGTGGGGCCAGCTGAGCCTTAAGCTTTGTCCCTCTACTGCTGGCAGAGGAGTCCTGCGCCTTCAGCTGAGCCGGCTGCTGCGACAGGTAATATCAGCACAGGAGCAGGAGCAGGTAGGCGGCCTTTTTACCTTGATGTTTCTTTAGTGAGGGATCCATAGAGTAGGTCAAATGCTCCTTCTCTAGCTCCGCTACCTTTCTCCTCCACCGGCTTCCCAAAGAAGTTCTCACTCCAGCAGGGGACATTGGCCAACTTGTTCTGAACCACTCCAGCCGGTGGGCAGCAATGCCTATTGCCACTATTCTGCCGGCAGACTCGAAAGCATTGTAAGTGCCATGCACCATGAATATGGAGCAGTTCTTGCCATGGCCCACCAAGGTCCAAAAGGCCTCATAGCGGTCCTCAGGGACATGGCCGACAAATTCCACCAGGTCCAGCATGATGTCCTTCAGGAACACACTCATATAGGTCTGGTAGGCCAGGACCCTGGCCACCAGCATGGAACCCTATAGCATCTTCTCCCAAAAGAGTCCAGGGGCATCGAAAAATGGGTCTTGGTGCTCTTAACTTGCTTCAAAGTCAACTCAACCACAATGGAATCACGTCTCCAGCTGATGACGGGAACGGTAAGAGGGGTTTCCCACAGCTGCAACAACAGCTGTTGCAGGACTTGGTGCAAGGATACCATCACCACCTCCTTGGGGGCCGAGAGAAGTAGCTCCAGCTCCTCGCCCCTCTCCCTGTAATCAAAGGAGGAACAGAGGGTGATGTCCTTGGCCATGTCCCTGACAAAGTCCTGGAAGGACAGGTCTTCCAAAGATGAATTACACCATTCAGGGGAGGGAGAAGGTGCTGAAGTGACAGATCAGACGGGGTGTCAGGGGATCGGGGGTCTGAAGCTGTTAATTCCTTCTCTGTATCCCACTCTGATTTGGATTCCAATGAAGTAGTGGTGCCAGGTCTCCTCCCCCCCACCGGAAACATGATGGAAGAAAGGGCAGACATCTGTGGCGCCTGCGCTGCCGTGTGTGTGGGCACCTGTGTCCTTAGGGATCAGATTCCGACATGCTAGACAGAGAGATAGCCGCCAGAACTGGTTTCGATTCTGACCTCCCACCTGATGTGACTACTACAGTGGGCAGGACATGGGTCTCCAGAAAGGGCTGGATGTAATGTGGCAATGATGATGCCGGCACCGTGAAGCCTACGTTTTATAAGGCTAGAACTGCCACCAAGTGAGCTTCAAGGGCTCGAAGGCGTTCCTCCAGAACTACCACCTGCAAAAGCGGCACCATGGTCACTGGCGTCAAAACCTTGCGTGGGGATTCCACAATTATTGGTACATCAGGAGACAATCGTCTGCCCTTCCTGGGCAATGGGAGTCTACTCTGCCCTTCTGGAGGTTGATTCCTCCCATCGGGGAAACTTAGTCAGCTGTTCCCAGCCATCACTCTCCGCATCATGATGGAAAGGGCTGTGATGACGCACCCGGACTTTCTTCCAGTGCTCACCCGACGTCGATCGGGTCTCATCTGTCTCCTCACGGTGCATGGGCCTCCATCCCTGTGGACGCCTCATCAAAAGCCTTGGAAGGCATTAACATCGGGGTCGAAGATGCCAAATACGATGAGCCAAAGAAGGACTTCTCTTGTTTTTCCTGACCCTTTAGTCCTCGTCACATGCTCTGTATGCATAGACTGCATGCTGATGATCGAGTCCAAGGCATTGCAAGCACTAATTGCAGCAGTTGGTAATAGAGATGGTCCTGTCACACTTCTTGCATTTTTTAAGCCATTAGCTGGCTTAAATATGTCAAAAAATATTGCCATGGCTAAGTCAAACTCAATAGTTGCCGCGGGTGGGAGAAATATGGAGGAGGAGCAGGAGACTTAGGTTGAGGGTACTAGCAGAAAGAAATACACAGAAAAATATTATTGTTGAGGGAGGAAATAGAGTTTAGACATCTGGAACAGCAGGAGAGTGAGATGAACAAAGGGCAGGTCAATACATCAACTGAAGAGGAAGAAGAAAGGGAGGAGAGAGACCCAGAGGTGGAGGACTTCAAGATCAAACTTCTAATCCACTTGGAAAAAGATAAACTATGCTGGATTCCAGGAAAGAGAAAAAGATTACCCAAGTTAAATTTAAACACCTAAGGTTAAAAGTATGATAATTAAGATGAACAAGACCATATCCTGTATAAAGGGACCATTTACTGGCATCACAGATATAAATCAAACACAATATTGTGCAGCTAAAATTACTGCAAGAACACAACTAAAGCACAGGGCCAGAATAAAAAAAAAGAAAACTATTCCTCCTTGGTAAAAGTGCATCGAAAGAAAAATACAATCATTGCATGTGGAGGTTATCCCTGATAGACTAGTATTTAAAAGGATTAAGATCAAAGATATTGAGGAAGATCCAAGCCATCAAGCTGAAGCACGCTGCATTAGTAGATGATCTGAAATTTATACAGTTGTGGTCAACATTACGGGCATCACTGCATTTTAGGTATGTTGTGTACAATATCTTGAGAAATAATTGGGAATATTCAAACTATGTCATCAAAATATTTTAATAGTATGTTCAAAGGTAAACAACAACAAAAATGCCTGTGCATCACAGACTTAGTAATTTCTGAGAAAAAATTATATGACCTGGACAGGATTAATGGCACCCTTTGCTAATATTTGGTTGCACAGCCCTTGGCAGTGATGACAGCCTCCAAATGTTTCTTGTAGCCATCTTGTTTCATATATCTGTCTGCTGGTAATTTCTCCCACTCTTCAACTGGATTTGTTTCAGCTCATGAATGTCTGCAGGATTCCTTTTATCAATGGCAGATTTCAGCTCTTTCCAAAAGTTCTCAATTAGATTGAGATATGGACTCATTGCTGGCCAGTTTAAAACAGTCTATTTTTTCCTTTTTAACCATTCTTTTGTACTTTTGTATGTATGCTTTGGGTCACTGTCCTGCTAGTGGATCCATGACCTTCAATCCAGACCTAGCTTTCTGACACTAGGTAACACATTTAACTCCAAAATATCTTGGTAGTCCTCCACCTTCATGATTACTTTAATACGTTCCAGGCCTCCATTCCTGAGGCAACAAAACAGCCCCACATTATGGAACCTCCACCATATTTAACTGCAGGAAGGGTTCTGTTTTCCTTATAAGCTTCATTTCTTTGCCTGTAAATCTATCGCCTGTCTGCATTGCCAAAGAGCTTGTTTGGTTTAATCCGTCCACAGAACATTTTACCAGGATTGCAGTTTCTCAAGGTGTGTTTGGGCAAAGATTAGGCGTGCCTTCATGTGTGTCTTTGAGCAGTGGGGTCCTCCTTGGCTTTTGCCCATTAAGTCCTTCTTGGTTTAGTGTGCAGCGTATGGTGCAGGTTGAAACCAGATTGCTCCAGGTCAGCCTTAAGCTCCTTGGCTGTTGTATGTGGTATTTTTCCAACAGTCCGCACTAATCTTTGAAGACTTCTGGGATTAATTTTCCTCTTTCCACCACGTCCTGGGAGGTTCTTAACAGTTCCATGAGCATAAAACTTCTTAATATTGCGAACTGTAAACACAGGAATCCCATGGTCTACGGAGATAGCCTTGTACCTCTGATGTTTGATAATGGCTTTTCTTACTTGTCTCAGGCAGCTCTCTCTCTTCACTACTGTAAAAAATGGAACATGGAAGTGAATGTGGCCATTTCAAACATTAGAGCCACCATTGATTGGTTGATTCAAGTCATGCGAGTACTGACAACTGATCACAGGTGCATCTAATTTTACTGCAATAGAAATGTAGTAGTTCTGATCAAGCTGATTTGAATTATTTATAAGGGTGCCAATAGCATGTCCTGGCAATGTCACAGTTTTTATACTATTTCCCTTTTAATTGGTCTGATTTGACTCTTGTGTATCAAATATGCCTGCACATATAGTCCAAAGCCATTTCATTCACCACTTTCTTTTAGGAGATATTGGACATTAAGGGGTTGAACTTCAAGGGTGCCAATAATGTTGACCACAACTGTATGTTCAAACAATAAATTGAAAGTAGCAGCAAAGATATGAAGGAAACAGAAAAGATAGATATCAAAATAAAATATTCAGAGAGAACCCAAAACAGTTATACAGGGAATTGGGAAAGAGCTTTTAATATGGTAAAAACACCGCCAATCAAAGCTGAAACAAAAACCTTCTGGAGAAGCCTATACGAGGACCCCATAGAGCACAATCAAGAAGCACAGTGATTACCTTACACTCAGGAACATTTAGAAAAATCAAACATCAAGCCTATAGAATGGACTGTGGTAACAACAAAAGAGCTGGAAAGCAGGTTAAAACCAGACCCAAACTGGATGAGCCCTGGCCCAGATGGAGTGACCAATTTTGGTTTAAACAGTTATCACTCAACCAAGACCTGGCAAACCACAAAAAACAATTGATCAAGCAGCCAAACTTAACATCAAAATAACTTATAACATGAAAAACATTTCTCCTTTCAAAGGGGAACCCGAGTTATATTCCCAAAAAATGATAGACCAATATAACTTGTCTAACTACAATCTATAAGCTGTTCACTGCAATATATGCAGACAGAATATATCATCAACATCATAGTAATATAGCAAAAGGGCAATAACATGGGTAGCATATGGAACTAAAGACCAGTTCATGTTAAATAAGGCCATTATCGCCAGCACTAAGAAAAGCAGACATCTTAGTACAGCATGGATATAAGACAGCTTTTGACAGTGTCCCACATTTTGGATAATAAATTCCCTTGAAATGTACAAGGTAAATCCTTGGGCTTTTTTTTTGTTTTGTTTTTAAAGAGTACATTAAGTTCACCATGACAAAGTGGCAAACCACATTATTTTTGAAGTATGAAGATGGTCAGAACATCCTTCCTAACATCAAGATCCAGTGAGGAATATTTCATGGAGATTTCCTGTCGCCACTTCCGCTTTGTATGGCGCTTAATCCAATGAGTGCTCTCTCATCAACTCTTTGGGATAAGGATTTAGCCTGAATCCTAAAGAAGGTAACAACCCAGAGGGGTAACATCCTATTTACTAATTTGTAGATGACCTAACGCTCTACAGTTCCAGCGACCAACAGCAGAGCAATTCCGTGTACTGAAAAGCTTTTTTGATGATATCAGAATGACTTTTGGCCTTGACAAATGTGCTAAGGCAACTTTTTTTTTTAAGAGGAATAAAGAGCAGACATGGAAAACATCTCTGGCTGAGGGCTGTAACATCAAGGAACTTGAACAGGAAGACATATATAAATATCTTGAAGTAAAGGAAGGAACGACAAGCAAAAATTACTGAGAGAAAAGATCAGTAAAGAAAATTATAGAAGATTAAAATAGATATTGAAAAGTGCTTTAATATCACAGAACAAGATAAAAGCCAATTAGCTGGCAATTCCTGTATTCTCATACAACTTTGGGATTGTAGACTGGCCTCTTAAAGACCTTGAAAAACTGGATATGCGAACGAGAAAACTCCTCCATGCCCATGAGATAGTTTACAAGAATCAGTGTATTCCAAGACTGAACATCTCTAGAGCTGAAGGAGGGCTTCCTAGAGATTGATTACACATACAGAGCTACTATCATAGACCTCTAGGCTTACCTAACAGCATCGCTGGATCCAAATACACAAAAAGTGCTGAAATATGAAAGCAAACGTCCAGAATCTCTTTCCATCAAACTTGGTAAATTCTGACAACTAGAAAGAATAAGTGAGAATCCACAAGCATATACAGGAAAGGAAGCAACAGAATTTGCAAAACAAGAGAAAAAAAACAGAACTTCAAAGAATTGGATCAGAAAACAAGTCAAAAACAAAGTGGCAAATGCACAAATACAGTGGGAAATACAAAGTGTTACTATAGGAACCCTTTGTTGATCAAGAACTAACATATGGATGATTTAGGCGAGGTGAACTGAAACCGAAGGATGAGAGATTAATAGTTGCAGCCCAGGACAGCGGATTATGGATGAGATTGTTTACAAGCAGCATTGAAAAAAACCTGGCAAAACAGACATGTCGATTCTATAAGAAAGACCTGGAAACAGTGACTTACCTCATAGCTAGCTGTGAAGTTCTGTTAACACAAAATTTCTATACAGAAAGGCATAACAAAGTAGCATGCCTCGTACACTGTAACCTCTATAAACACTACACATCATTGCCTGAAAAGCACTGGAATCATGACCCTAAGAGAATTATAGAGAATGAAGAGGTTATGATCACCTGGAACATTCCCATTCTGATAGATAATAAACTGGATGTGATGAAACCAGACACAGTGGTAAATGAGAAACACAAACGGGGCGATTATTCTGTGAATTGTGTGGAGACACAGAAGATCCTGAAGTACCAAGAAATGCAGCCAGAGACCAGGAAAACGTGGCAGAAAGATACAGAAACATTTCCCATTGTATTGGGAACCATAGGCTCAAGAAAGAAGAATTTCCAAGCACATTTTGACAAACTACCCATACAAACTCCAGAAGGAAGCTCTCTTTGGCTTGATGCAAGTACTACACCGAGCATTAGCAGTAAATCTAAGATCATACTCCACATACCCTGGCTTAGAAGTTAGGTTCATGACTGTTATAGTATTCACAAAACCCACCCATTTGGAGAAAGTGTCTCGAGACAAGGCCTGCAGCTTTGACACCCACTTGGCAGCAACAACCATCAGAAATACCACACCTTTAGGGTCAAATCCTTGAGAGGGGCTATCTGAAGGGGCTCAAAGGGAGGACACCTTTCAGTACCTTTATCACCAGAGACAGACTCCATTGAGATAAAATTAGATGCACAGGGTGCTCCGCTAAGGACACTTTCTGTACACACCCCCAAAGTAGCTCGCATGGGCTTCCACCTGAACTTTGAGTTCATGGCTAAAACCTGGTTCAACCCGGACTCTAATCAAGACAAGACAGTGACTATGTTCATCTTTCTGGCATCCAGAGCCTGACAGAAATATCACCTCTTGAAGACGATCCAGACCATCACATAGACCAAGGATGTAGATGCCTTCCAGACCTTAAGATGGCTGTTGACTACTGCTTGAGGGTATCCTTTCTTGAGAGATGTAAGCTGATTAAGGGAAAGGCTGTGAGACGGGAATGGGATTCTCCATGACCAAGGGGCTCTGCCACAGAAGTCCCCTCTCCTGAAGCAGCAATAGAAGGGATGACACCATGCGTAACTATGAATGGCAATTTTGTTAAAGATTCTATAATTTTACATACTAAATTAGAGACATTTTAAAAAAGTCCTGAAATTGCAAGATTTTATTGAAATAGTTCAGGCTTACTATGTTCCAGTTAAGGTCAGGGTCTGTCCCCCCCCCCCCCCCCCCCTCTGGGGATGGGGTTTATGACTCCCTTGATCCGTTAGTCAAAAATTAACTGATTTCTTAGAAGACTCTACAGATATTACTACAGGACGGAGTACACTGTGACTTTTCCTACTGAATCTGTTAAAGTAAAAATCCTGAAATTGTTCTTTAAAAATAAGGTGGTGGTGTTCTGTCGCCAAGATGTTTCCTGATGTTAGCCGAGCAACACAGGCTTGCAGGAAGCAATTTTTGCAGCTGAAACAGAGTGTTGCCTACGGGGGGCCACTTTTTTCTTGAAGTTTCCCTGCAAATGCCTTGTGATCTTGCAGAGACAAAAAGTGTTTGTTGATGTTTCTCAAGTGAAACGTTTCTTAGTGGGTAGACAAAGTGAGGCACTGTGATGACAGATTTAATTTTATAAACTTCTCTAATGTGGACATAACTTATAAGAAATTTAGGCATTAAAAACTAATTCATGTATAAATTGTATCACAGCACAGCTCCTTGATGTGGGCTTGGTCATCATTTTACTTTATGCTATTCCTATAAAAAGGTCTCTTTTTGGGATTGTATTATGGATATGAGGTTTTTCCCGTTCTAAGGAAAAATCATCATAATATAATTTGTTTTATTGTATTTTGAAAAATGCAATAAATATATTGAAGATAAAAAAAAGAGAAGGGATGACACCAACAGGCCGGCACCACTAGAATGATCAAGTCCACGTGAGATTGAATTCTGTGCAGAGGTTGGCTCACCAGGGCCCCATGGGAGAAAGACATCCTGGTACCCCTTTCTAGGGTCACACCTGAATGGCATCCAAGCCCATCACCCCTGAACACTTCCTAAGGCTGAACAGTTTTCACCTTTGCATTTCCTTGGGTCGCTATCAGATCGAACACTGGCAGACCCCACATGAGAAGTTCAAAACATACAAGGGCTTAGCCCCCACTCACGAGGATTCACAGTTTGTTTGTTTTTTACTCAAAAGTCAGCTTTCATGTTGTTGGCACCTGGGCTTCCTCTGCCTAATAAAGCGCCACTAAATCTATGGCCACTGCAGTGCTGCAAGTGACACCTTGGTTGCTGATGTACACCACTGCCATGGCATTGCCCATGAACAGTCTGACCACCTTGCCCTTCAGGAGGGACCAAAGCCTCTGCAAAGCCAGGCAGATCTGTTGATCAACCATGTGACTTCCTGAGGGGAGCAGAACCTCCAAATGAATTGACCTAAATAACGTGTCTCCAAGCCCAACAGGATTGCATCCATGGTGACTATCATCCAATCCAGTGCCTTCAGAGGCATCCCATCCAGAGGGAGAGTAGATAGCCACCAGGCCAATTACTCCTTGATATTCCAAGGAAGACAGACACACTTTGAACAGCCCCTGGGGGAACCATCACTCTATCCTCCTCAGACTTACCATCCAGTGGCTGGAAATTCCCTCAAGTCCTTCAAAACAACCCCTTAGGTGCAGGCTGGGCGCGTAAAAAAAATGAAGGAGCGCAGAGTGAAGCAGGGGCCGTAGCCTCTTAAGCTGCTGTTGGAAGAGCACTCAGGCAGAGTTGGCCCGTCCACGAGGTGAGCTAGGCAGGACCTGGATGGCCAGCTTTATGCCACTTTGTTGATGTCTGCAGCAGGCCATGTATTTCAGCACACATGACCTGCCACTTCTGATCCCCCTCCAATGCACAAAGCCACCATTTTTTAAATAGTGCTGGCGCACCTCCCCCGAGATGGAAATGACGGAAAGGACCTGTGTGGCTTGGCACAAGGAAGGGGCAATGCGGCAGAAATCCTTGGGCCAATCCTGCGCTCAGGGGCCCTGTATTTTCCCAGGAGGTACACCCACGGTCCCAACCCCCCCCCCAAAAGAGACTTACTAAGGAGCTAGTCAACCAAAAATACAGCCAGAGGGCTGCTTCAGGAGCTACAACATAAGCCAGCCAATATGCAAGGCCCCTTCCCCCCCCCCCCCCCTGGGGAATGCGGCTAGTGTCAGCTCACTATGCTCTGCCTCTTTCGGGCCCAAGCCACCTCTCAGAACTCAGCAGAAATCAAAGAAGCAACAGGGGCCACAGGAACAGCCTTGGGCCAAAAAGTGCCCTGAACATTGCACCCATGACACAAAAACCACTAGGAACCTGCAGGCTGCATTGGCTCACATAACTGAGAACAATGGTGGCAAAAGAAAGACATGAAGAAAACCATACCAACAAAAAGGAGCAGGGCTGCAGAAAAATCAAGTCCCAAAAAGGGAATCTCGATGAGACCTTTTGGGCTGACCAAGAAAACCTGATTAGGGAAGCACCACATGCCCTTACAGGCCTGGGGAAGCCCAACTTTCAAGGCAGGCCTACCTTTCTCCCCACCCAGTTTGAAGCAGATTTATACAAAGCTACTCGAAAAAGGTCACGATTCAAATGTACATCAATCAGAATAGTACAAATGACACTCACTGTGTATACACTACTACAAAAAAAATTTAAACAAGGACAATATAAAATTAGGTATAAGCTGTAAGAGACCTCAGTACAGGGCACACTTAAAAGTACTGCACATGCCTCCCATTTTTCTAATTGCAGGTCTCAAATACACACCAATTCTATTTTTATGTATATTTTTTGACTCAAGTTTTGTCAGGGCTAGCTAACTGCATCAAGAGAAAATTTGCTACTGAGGCACAGTAAAAAATATTGAAGACTGCTGCCTGCTGTCCTTGTTGTCACATGAACATTAACCATTTGTTAACTGCTTAGAATGTTATTTCATATTCATATTAACGACCAAGCTGCTTATCTGAATAATCTACAACATCAAAGAGCGGTCAACTACAAGAGAAAAGAACACCACACCAACACCCTCTTGCGCTCCCTTAATAAACCTCGTGAGTTCTTCAGCCTCATTAAATCTCTCACAAAAGATACATCCACGCACAAACACTCCTAGCCCAGAAGCCTTCGCTACATACTTTCAAAGTAAAACATCAACAAACGACCAACTCAGATTGGTCTGACCTTAAATGCTCACCCAGGCACCTCCCCCCTCCCAATGACACACTCACACTAGAGTCCTTTTATCAATACTCTCCCAAATAGAGAGGATCATCAGTGGAATCACACCACCATCTCCCCAATGGACCCATGTCCAGCATTGTGGATCAAGCAAACACGAACCAACCTCAGCAAAGCCATCACCAGAATTGCTAACCTCACTGTCTAAAGGCGTCCTTCCACCACCACTTAAAACCACCTCCATCAGGCCACTGATAAAAAACAACAAGCTTGAGCCTTGAGAGATCAGTTCCTACTAACCTATCTCCAGCCTCCCCTTCCTAACCAAAATACTAGAAAAGATCATCCACCAACAAACCCAAGACCACATTGACTCCTACGCTCCTCTGAACCCGCAACAGCACAGGTTCCGCCAGCAACATGGTGTGGAAACCCTACTGGCGACTCTCCTGGACAGACTCTAAACAGGCCTAGAAAAGAACAAACAAGGATTCATCCTGATTTTCATGGACATCACCTCTGCCTTTGATACAATCAACCACACTCTCCTACTCACCGGTCTGCATCAAAAAGATATAAGGAACCTAGCCCTCAACTGGTTTAAATCATACCTGTCCAATCGCCAGCAACAAGTCCACACAGAAACTCAATCATCCAGACCATTCAAACAGATGCAAGGAGTCCCACAGGGATCATCCCTCTCCGCCCTGCTTTTCAACATTTATGTACAGCCAATCTGTGCCATTACACAATCAATTCAACATTTTCTATCACATTTATGCTGATGTATTGCTATACACCCCCTTTCTCCACAGCCAGCCTTGATTTCTCTTCCATTGCAGAATGCTTCAATGCAGTCTCAGATTGGCTTGCTACCCACAATCTGATGGTCAACAGCAGAATGATGGAGGTCTTATTTATAACCAAAGACAACACTTTTACCCCACCAACTTCCCTCAGGGTGAAAGACTTAGATCTCATGGCCAAGCAAGAAGTACGCTATCTTGGAAACACACTGGACCAACAGCTGAGTTGGGAAGCCCACATACAGAATGTCACCAAAGCAGTCTACCATAAACTGAGAACCCTCCGGCATCTACGCCCTCTCAAGCCCTCAGATTACCGCACTGTATGCCAAGTCCTCATCTTTCCTCACAACTACTCCAACATGATTTTTCATGGCCTGCCAAAGCAAGCTCTCCAACAATTACAACTGGCCATGAACATAGCTGCCTGAACACTCCTATCTGCATCCAGATTTGAACACATCACGCTCCTATTGATTCAGCTTCACTGGCTCCCCATAACAAATCGCCTGATTTACAAAGCCCTCCTACTTACCTTCAAGGCCCTTCACGGCATGTCTTCAACCTCCCTCGCAAGGCTCATACAATGTACACTGGAGAACAGGACTAGGAGATCATGCATGGTGAACTCACTCGCCATCCCCTCAGCAATAAGATCATATACCCAATCTGCTAAGAATTGGGCATTTTCTTTATATGCACCAACTCGATGGAACGCCCTACCCCCAAAGATCAGTCATCCCAGATCAGACATCCTTCAGAAAGGCATTAGACATACCTGTTCCAACCAACCTACAACCTGCCACCACAAGGCCGAAGTCATTACTGCTCAGCCTGTCACCAGTCTACCTGCCTGCACATTTCAATTTCATTTCCTCATACTAACATTTTATAGCTATCTGCTCTCAACACTTGTATATTACCGCTCTCCAATGTTTTCAACCCGTTAAACTGTTCTTTGCAAATCTGTTTGATATTTTACTGTTCACGTTATTTCCAATTCAATGCAATCTCTTCTATGTAAACCCGTTTATAATGTTCACGTTATATGTAAACCGCACTGATCTTAAAAAGTGTGGTATATAAAAACAAATAAATATTTGAAGAATACAGATTCTTTTAAATAAATCATTAACCATGTGAAAATATATGGTATGGTAATTATTTTCAATGTCTGACTTTTAAATGTCTGGGTCAATTTTACATTTAGCCTGGATACACAAACAATTTCTCAGTGTTGTCAAAATTATTTCCCACTCCATCAGTCAAGTCATATCCAGGAGGATCTATGAATGATAGCTCATGCTCTAGTCAATTCTAAAATTGACTATTACAATGCACTAAAAATACAGCTTCCTAAAAACCAGCCTGCATAGATTACTGATTGTTCAAAACCATGCAGCCAGATTAATATCAAGCTTAATGGCTTGGGAGCATATTAGGCCAAACCTGAAAACACTGGCTTTGTTTCCAGTTTATGCCTTGTCTTGGCTTTTAAGGCCTTGCACATTCTGTGACTGTGTACTTGAGGGATTGGCTGGCTCCTTACCAGTCATTAAAATAAGAGATCCTCTCAGGGTGCCTTCTTAGTGTAACCTTCTAAAGAGATCAGGAAACCCACACTAGAGGGTTAGTCTTCTGTTATACGATAGTCTTCCCTTATGTGGGTCAAGTGCTGGAATGATCTCTAAGGGAAACAGAATTTTCTAATCATCTCTTAATTTAGAGAAAGCCTTGCTATATCAAGAAGTCTTTGCCTAATAAAAGGTTAAAATCTGCTTACTCATGAGATGTTAGTCTAGTGAGATCTTTTCATTAAAAGATAGTATTGTGCTACTGATGGTTAATGAAGAACTTATCAGTTGATAATATGCACTTTTATTATTACAACGCATCTTAAAATACTTGTTTCTATTAACTCAATTTATTAAGTTGATTGAATAGTGAAATAAATTGTATCATATGTGCTGCAGGGTTATGCAACTTTTGTATTGCTATGTTAACTAGAGATCCCCACCTCAAGCATTAGTGGATCGAAGCGAAAGCTGGGCAGTTATAATTATATGTACATTAATCTTGGGTACATGAGGCTCTGGGTTTCTCCATCACACAGGATTTGGTAAATAAAAGATAGCTCTTAAATATTCTAAGGAATATGCATATTCAAAGTGTGTGTGGGGGGAGGGGGGTGGAGATTAACAGAAGTAGGTAATTCAGAATTGCTAGGTAAAACAATCTTATAACCAGGAGATCTCGGTAAATTTGAACTGTGCTGGTAAGTGCTATTGAATAGCTACTCATAAGAGAATAGTAGTAGAATATACCATTTATAAAATGTCCCTTAGCTGTTAAAAAGTTACTTACCTGTAAACACGTTTTCTAAAGACAAGGGAACCACCAGTCACAAATTGGCTGACATCAACTTACAGTACCAATACAGAATATTTCCACAGCTTCCTAGGTAAAACCTGAAAGTCCCTCTGAGCATACATGGCAGTTCCTGATCCTCTCACTGGGCGAATGCACCAACGTGTGCTACTCATTAAAAGGTGAAATTAGACTTATCTGCTAATTGTTGTTCCTTGAGGAACTCCAGTCTAGTCCCGAACCTCTGGGGTTGTGCTCCTCCTCCAGCAGCTTGGAGACCGAGAAACGTCATCCTTTTGATGACACTGGTATAAAGACACAGGCACCGCCTCCTCGTTCCAGTAACCTATTGTCAAAGCAGACTCACCGGAGCAACAATTTAGTCAACACTATCAACAAACTATAAACTAACAACCTATAAACTTTAAGGGAGAAATATCTCCGTCTACGCTTTATTAGCTTTTGTTAGAACTGCTGAGGCCTGCTCCCCCCCCCCCCCCCTTACGGAGAAAAGCGACCCCTTTATAATCCCCTATCCACAACTTCCCGTATGAACCAAAACCCAAACAGTTCCATTTGTCTCTTACCTGTGATAAATCATTTGCTTCAGGCTCAAGTCCAAAGGAAAAACCGGGAGGGATACGGGACTAGACTGGAGTTCCTCAAGGAACAACAATTAGCAGGTAAGTCTAATTTCACCTTCCTTATCATCCCTCCAGTCTAGTCCCGAACCTCTGGGGATGTAACAGAGCAGTGAAATAAACCAAACGGGAGGGACCTGCTAGACCAGCCTGAAGCACTGCTGTCCCAAAACAGGCATCCCTTCCCGCCTGGACATCCAGACGGTAATGCTTGACAAAGGAATTTAAAGATGACCAGGTCGCTGCTTTACAAATCTCTGCCGCTGGTACAAACCTGTACTCAGCCCATGAAGCCGCTTGAGCCCTAGTCGAATGAGCTTTAAGCCCTTCAGGCACCAGCTTACCCTTCAACATATACGCTGACGCTATCGCCTCCTTAATCCATCTGGCAATGGACGCCTTTGATGCTGCTTCTCCTCTCCTTGAACCACCAAACAGTACAGTGTGTCTATCCGATTTCCGGAAATCTGCTGTCCGCCGGACATATTTCTTCAATGCCCTTCGAACATCTAATAGATGCAACTGCCCTGCGGAAGAGGTCTCCAAACCTCTACTGAACACTGGCAAAGAAACCACCTGATTCACATGAAATGAGACCACTTTAGGTAAAAATGATGGCACCGGCCTCAATACCACCTTTGAATCGTAAAAAGAGAGAAAAGGGTTTCCTACAGGATAAAGCTTGCAAATTCCTAGATGCTCCCGGCCGAAGAAATCGCTACCAGGAAGACCACCTTAAGAGTAAGATCCTTCAAAAAAGACCTAGACAATGGCTCAAAAGGCTCTCGCACCAAGGCTTCCAAAACAAACTGTAGATCCCACGTCAGAACTACCTGCCTACACGGTGGCCTCAAAAGCAAAACTGCTCTTAAGAAATGCTTAGCATCTAGGTGAGCCACCAGCGCTTCCCCCTTGATCTTTCCTCCATAACAGGACAGCGCTGCCAGTTGCACCCTTAAGGATGAGCCCGCTAAACCTTTCTGGAATCCATCCTTCAAGAATGCCAGAATCTGCGGTATTGACGCTCTCAAGGCTACCAATCTCCTGTCCACACACCAGGCCTCACAAATACGCCAAACGCGAATATACGCCAATGAAGTAGATCTCCTTCGTGCCTTCAACAAGGTAGCAATTACTTCTGCAGAGTACCCCTTCGCTCTCAACCTTGCCCTCTCAAAAGCCAAGCCGTAAGCGAGAATCGATCCGCCTGGGGCATATACAGGGGACCCTGCGACAACAGATCCCTCCTGACCGGCAGACGCCAAGGCTGCTCCACTAACAGCCTCCTCAGATCCGAATACCAAGGCCTTCTTGGCTAATGCGGAGCGATCAATATCACCAATCCTCTGTGTAGCTCAATGCGTTGCACTACACGGCCTATTAACACCCACGGAGGAAACACGTACAAGAGCTGCTCTACTGGCCAGTCCTTTATGAGAGCATCTAGGCCCTCCAACATTCTCTCCCACCTTCTGCTGAAGAAACGACTGACCTTTGCCGATTGAAAAGTCACCATGAGATCCATTACTGGTAACCCCCAGCGACACACCACCATTTCGTAAACTTCCGGATGAAGCATCCATTCGCCTGGATCAGCCTTCACTCGACTCAAGAAGTCGGCCTCTACAGTGTCCACCCCGCCACATGCACCGCCGACAGAGCTGCTAGGTTTTGTTCGACCCAATCGAACAACTGTTCGGCCTCGGCTTCCAGAGGCACACTGGTGCCTCCCTGCCTGTTGATGTAGGCCACTGTGGTCGCATTGTCGGAAAACACTCATATTGCCTGCCTTTCCATGTAGATACGGCTGAAAAACTTGCACCGCCAGGGCTACTGCTCTCAGCTCCAACCTGTTGATCGACCACTGCCATTCCAGATTAGTCCACTGTCCTTGTGCGAATCTTCCTTGGAAGTGAGCCCCCCAGCTTACTAGACTTGCATCTGTTAGGGGTATCCAATCTGGAGTTTCCAAGGGCATCCCCTTCTCCAGACACCCTGGATGCAACCACCACTGCAATGCCTTCCGCGTCTCCACCAGACAGGGTAGTTTCTGGGACAGAGGTTCGTCCTGGTGAGACCACCGCCTGAGCAACGCTTTCTGCAAAGGCCTCATATGAGCCCTTGCCCACGGCAACAGCTCGAGAGTTGCTGCCATGGTACCAAGCAACTGTACATAATGCCATGCCGTGGGAAGCGGCCTGCTCAGAAATTCTCGGATCAATTTCCTCAAACCTTGCGCCCGATGCTAAGGAAAACCCTGCTGGCCTCTGTATCGAACCACACCACCAGGTATTCCAAACTCTGGGACAGGACCAACCTGCTTTTGGTCATATTGACTACCCAACCTAGACTTTGCAGGCACGCCAACTACCTTAGGCGTAGCTTCCTTGCTCTCGGCTTTTGACTTCGCTAGAATCAGCCAGTCCAGATACGGATGTACTAGCACTCCATCCTTTCGCAGCAACGCAGCTACCACCACCATCACCATGGTGAACGTTCATGGTGCCGTAGCCAGCCCGAATGGTAACGCCCGGAATTGAAAATGTCCCATCGGAACCGCAAATCTGAGAAACCTTTGGTGTTCCTGCCGAACTGGAATGCGTAGGTACGCTTCTGACAAATCTAGGGACGTGAGAAACTCCCCTTTTCTTACCGCTACGATGACTGACCTTAGAGTCTCCATATGAAAATGAGACACTCAGACACCGATTCACTCTTTTGAGATTCAGAATTGGCCAATAAGTCCCTTCCTTTTTTGGAACTACAAATAAATGGAGTATCGACCAGAACTGTATTGGTCTCGAGGAACCGGCACTACTGCTTTGAGAGCTATCAGCCTGTCTAATGTCTGTTTGATTGCTTTACACTTGACATGTTGTCTGCACGGGGACTGTACGAAAGAGTCGGTCACTGGCCGTTAAAATTCCAAAGCATACCCCTTCTCGAATGACCTCCAGTACCCACTGGTCTGAGGTAATTTGGACCCAGGCAGGGTAAAAATCCCGTAACCGACCTCATACAGCAGGCACCTCTACCTGGGTCCCCCTTACCTCATTGCGATTTTCTAACCTCTCCCTGCTCCTCGAAACCCCCCAAACCCCTGGTTTGTATAGGGGAAACGTCCTCTTTGACTCTGAGTGAACCTTGTTAAACGAAAACAGCGAAACTCTCTCTGTGGCACCTTGGCCGCTGTTGTCAATCTTCCCTGCTTCTGCTTGTCCTCCTGAAGTCTTCCACCCTTGGACTCTCCTAGATCCTTTACTATCCTCTCCAAAAAGTAGTTTCCCCCTAACAAACCTGTATCTGTACATAGTTCTTAAATTGTTCTTGTTCTGTTATGTATTTAACCATTCACCGTTCTGTTATGTATTTAACTATTACATTGTTTACTGTCAAAAATTGTTCCATGTAAAACAAGCCCTTGCTTTGTTGACTGTTGTTTCAATTGTGAGCCGCATCTGAACTCTGGAAGATGCGGGATATAAATGATTGTTAAATAAATAAATAAATAAATAAATAAATAAATAAAAGGAAGCTTACTTAGCCTTGCCTTGGAAGCATCTGCTGCCCAATTGCGCAGTCAAAGATACCGTCGTGCCGCTATCACTGAAACCATACTGTTCGATAATCCCCGAATCAGATCATAATAAATATCAGACAGATATGTAGCTCCTGACTCCAGTCTAGCTGCTTCTCCTGTCGCCTCTTTCGACTGCTCTCCCTGGATTCGTTGCGACCAGCGAAGACATGCTCTTGCTACCCATGCACCACAAATGGATGCTTGTATAGACAGTGCATGTACCTCAAAACCTGCTTCAACAAAGCATCTAGTTTTCTGTCCTGGGTATCCTTGAGAGCCGCACTACCTTCTACTGGAATGGTAGTCTTCTTGGTGACCGCCGATATGGCTGCATCCACCCTCTGTGACAAACAATTCTCTATCCTGGTCAACCAGCAGGTAAAGACGAGACATAACCCTAGACCCTTTAAGCGCTGCCTCGGGCATGACCCATTCACCTTGAATCATTTCCCTCACTACTCTGTGTATGGGAAATGCTCTCCGTGTCTTCCGAAACGCTTGCAACAACGGATCTTCAAACGTAGAATCCTCCGCCAGTCCTGCCGTCGGCATATTAAGTGCTTTGAGTATCTCTGAAATAAGTGCAGGCAATTCATCTCTCCGAAAAACCCGAACTTCTCTAGCCTGGTCCTCCTGTTCTGTGATCTCACCTTCTTCCAACTCCTAATCAAGTTCCAGATCCTGCTCTCCATCCTCGGTGTGCAGCCATTCTGAGATCACCGACTGATCCGGACGCTCTTTTTCTATCCTAGATTTTTTCGTCAGTACCCCTGACGTCCCCGTATTCAGAGGCATCCCTGGCCTTTTTTCCCCCAGCTCCACGCCTGGGGAACCGGTTGTAGACCCTCTCTGAGTGCCCCCGAACGCTTGTTGAATAAGTGCAACAAAATCTGGGAAAAAAATTGCTGTCAATCCTCCTGGTAAAGGCAGTTGAGAGGCTGGAATATCCGGAGCGCCAGAAGGACTCGCTACTGGTCTGACTCATTTCCGCTATCCAATTCTTGCTCCATTGAGGTTGAAGCTTGAATGCAGCCCCTACACACCCCTGTTTCGGAGACTGCACCCTTTCTCCAACCGCAGAGCAAACACTGTGGCTTGGAAGGCATCCTGGCCATGCGGTAATGCTCCAATGCCCACCAGGAACCACCGCTGCCCAAGCACTGTGTCCCCCACAGGACTATTGACCTAAAACCCCGTTGGACTACTCCCAAGAGAACCGTAACGTTTTATTGGGTTTTTTTGTCTGGGTTTTTTTTTTTTTTTTTTAATGTGGATTCATCCCTGAACCCCTCCGAGCTAATCCATGAAGAAACTTTCTCAAAATGAAGCTTTGCTGCCAATCTAGGAGCCTCTGCAGGCCCACAGCTGCTAACCACGTTTCCCCCACGAATCGCACACGGCTCGGGCCTGTTGCTGACACCAGCGCTTTGGGGAGATTTACAGCCCTCTGGTGAATATGCCTTCTGTGTCCCCCAGCCGATTCGGCACTTACTGCAGCGCCTCCTGTCTGGCTGAGCTCCGCTTGACTGTCTCGCCCTCGGACAGATGGACACAGAGCCGTAGCAACACCTGCAGCCATGATCCAGCAGCTGTCCCCCTACATCGGCAACTGAGCGCTGACAGGCAATACTTCTTCCATGCGCCCGGTATTCCTCTGCTACTGGTTGCTCTCCCAAGACTTTGGGCTTGCCAAACCGGAGCTTGTCTTCCCCACTTATCTGAAATCCCGCTGAGCAAGCACAGCCCTCTCGGGCCGAATAAGGGGGGGGGAGGGGGGAGCCCTCTAGCAGACAAAATTTAAAGGTATACTACCAATCCTGTTGAATCAGAATTAAAATTAAAAAACCTTCTTCCCCATCTATCTCTATTCCATCTAACTTTCCTTAATTGCTCGAGTGAGCCCATACCCCCAGGCTCTTAACCCTCCAGCTGCTTGGAGACTGAGATAACTGGAGCGAGGAGGCGGTGCCTGTCTTTATACCAGTGTCATCAAAAGGATGACGTTTCTCAGTCTCCAAGCTGCTGGAGGAGGAGCACAACCCCAGAGGTTCGGGACTAGACTGGAGGGACTTTAAGGAAATAGCAGTTTGTACTCTTATTTTCTCCACGCTAACCCTACTCCCCTATGCAGGAAAGCACAGTTACTTACCTGTAACAGGTGATCTCTGGGAAAAGCAGGAATTAGTCTTCACATATGGGTACGTCGGTACTGACGGAGCCTGCATGGGAATGCTCCCCAGCATCCAATCAGAAAGCTTTTGGGAGCATCCCTCGCGCTGACTTCCCGCCTTTCCCACTGCCTCTCCTCAGTTGAGTTTCATAACTGAGACAGAAGGAGAGAAAGAGGAAAGGAGATAGATAGATACAACTCCTAGGGGAGGTGGATGGGTTGTGAAGACTAATTCTTGCTGTTCCCAGAGATCACCTGTTACAGGTAAGTAACTGTGCTATCTCCAGGAACAAGCAGGAATGAGTCTTTACATATGGGGACTCCCTAGCTGTGGGTGCCAGGGGAGATCCCATAAAATGCGTATCCCTGGAACAGGACGGCATTTTCCAAACCTGGATCCCCGGCATCCCCTGAGGGATGGGGGGTAGGAGTTGAATAAAGAAGAGCTGTAGAGGAACAGCGAATCTAAAGACTACAGGAAAAATGAGTCTTTAGAATGTATGTCAAGTATCATTAAATATTTAATGAACTAGTACAATATAGAGCTTACCTACTGGATTGTAGGAAGTAGAACTGTAATGGAGTGTACTGTAGATGCAGTAGTGGAATCCTCAAGGTAACTTCACAGCAGTGAGGATGAAGTTCCAAACATGGAATGGGCAGGTAACCCAGGTGTCAACTGTGGCAGGAGAAGAACGGCAGGTCTTCAATGGAAAGCTTTATGGGAAAAAGCTGAAAACTCTTTTAGGTACAGAGTTATTAACATTGAGGACTAAAAGAAGACGACTGACCGATCTGGAGAATTAGCCCAGTCCTGAAGGGAAGAGGGGGTATGGAAAAAAGCCCCTATTCCCAAGGAGAACAGAAGTGTACTCAGAAATACTGAAGATGTACACCGTCTTTCCTAGCTGGTAAGAGATAGGAAGACATTGAAGTTTGATACTTCATAGACAGGGAGATCTATAACAAAAATAGAAGCTGCTGACATCACAGCAGTAATTGTGTGTATAACCGCTCCCACTTACTGAGCCGCATGAGAATAGGCAAGTTGACTGTCTGGAACCCTTAAGAAGGTAAAAGCTTTATAGCACAGACAGTTAGGGAGATAGTAGGTAATACATAGCGTCCTATGGACATCTCCCAATGGGTATATATATATTTATACACACACACATGGAGAGACATACATATCTATATATATGTGCATATATGTCTATTATTTATTTATTTATTACAATTTCTTATATACCGCACTATTGTCAGCGCGGTTTACATACAACAAAATGACCATAACAAACTGTTTGGCTTCACATAGAACAGGAGAAAACAACTTGGATAACATGCTTATGCTTTACATAGAACAGGAGTAATAACTTGGATAACATGCTTATGCTTTACATAGAACAGGAGTAATAACTTGGATAAACGGGGAATGCAAACTAAACTACTTACATATGTACAATGTCTAGATGTGTGATATATATATATATATATAGATATAGAGATATAGATATAGATGGGCATGACTTATGCCCACACAGGTTACAGAAATATGTATGTATAGGACATATACATACATGAATATAAGTCTGAGGATACATGCCTGCAACTGAGCCCCACAAAAACATTCACATGGGGAATGTGATGGGAAAAGATTCATCTAATAAGGGGGTGAAAACCACCTGAAGATATATAGAGAATCTATTTCTGCTGTGCAGGAATGTAGTTCAGTGGAATAACCAGTATGGTTGCGTGAAAAAACAGAGGATAATAGCAGTCTGGCAAGAGCACGTCAGGAGTACTTTAGGACTCTGACATGTCCAAAGGACAAAAAAACGCATAAACTAAGACACCAGGATGACCCAGCCAAGGGACACAGGGGTATCATGTACACTAAAAGAGTATGCGTTGTCCAAGTGGAGCAGAAAAGCATAATGCCAAGCTGTAAGGAAAAAGGGGTAGATTCCTGCAAGATTAGGAACTCCTTGGACATTCACGCAGAAAAAGCTTGTCTTCTGTATCACAACAGGAGACAAGAGGGTATAAAGAACCCATGGAATGATTATATAAGTTTTTTCTACTATATGGAAAAACCCTCAGAGATAAAGTTCAATGCTCTGTAGCAAGGGCCCATAGTAGTAAGCTTCTCTGAAGATTGCAGAGAGCATTGTGCAGGAGAATTATGAGATAAAAATGACTGAAGTCAGGTGTGTTGCCACATCCTAGGAAAGGTTATGGCTAGAAGAAGATAACCTGCAGTGAGTAGTATTATGCAAGATAGTTGAAAGTAGCTTGCAATGAGCATTAAAGTAATCACTGGAACTCCTGCATGCACAGCAACTGAACAAAACAGCAGAGGGGATTCTCCTGTAAAAAAACAGAGAGAAAACAGACAAAGGGAGCGGAGATATTCCCGTCCGTGTCTGATGAGTTGTTCAGAGCATGCATTGAAGGATAACAAAAAGTCTACACTGGAAAGAAAGAGAGTGTTTCAGTATGGTACCAACTCAAGCAGGGGAAAAACCCTGGAAGAGGGGGTTGGAAGGTGACTTACCATATGGTAAGTCAGCTGAAGGAAAAGATGTCCATGTGGGGACAGAAACTATCATGGGATAGTTGTAACCTCCCTTCGTAGTAGTAAGAAGGGGAGAATTCTGTAACCCATGGACAATAATATCCTAACAGCTTAGCATACTGAAAAAGAAAAAAACAATGTAGAGTTTGAAGAATAAACTTCTGCTGAGAAGAAGTTAACTGTAGATTGCAACATACAGGAACCTATGGTTGCTGGTCATGATTAGACTGGTTAGAGTCTGGAGACTTCAGACTAGGATGAGATGTCCCTTGCTTGGGTACATCTGGAGGATGGGCAGGAGAAGGGTGAAACCTTATTTTCTTAGGGAAAGAAGGTTTGGTAGGACATTTCCTACGTCCTGGAGAAAAAGGCGGCTTAAGATGGTGTCCAGAACCAGGGAAGTCAGTGGAGCAATGAGCAACCTGACGTAAAGCCTCTGTATTGAAGAGATTTTCTCCCGTACAAGGAGAATTACCCAGTGTATGTTGTGCCCATCTGCTCAAGTCTGAAGCTTGCAGCCAGGCTTTACGACGTGCTCCAATGGCAATAGCAGAGGATCTGCTAACAGACTCAAAAGAGTCTAGAGAAGCACGAGAAAGAAACCAAGAGATATTCCTGCTATGATTAAGAAGCAAGGAATAGTCAGTGGCCTTAGGCTCTGACAAAAAAGGGGACAAGAGAGATAATTTCTCTGTGACCTCCTGAAGTGTCAGACTCATAAAAAATATATGAAATAATTCTTGAAGCCAGCATAGAAGTTTGGAAGGTTTGACGTCCAAAGGCATCAAGTGCTTTAGATGCACGACCTGGTGGATAAAAAGAATGCTTCTTCTTGCTTCTTACCTTCCTCATTGCTGATTCCACTACAATGGAATGATGTGGAAGTTGGTTTTTTTGAAACCCCGCAGAGGGAGGCACCTGATACAGAACATTAGTGGCTGTAGAAGGCGAAGGAACCTTTAAAGGTGATTCCCACATCCTCAGAAGATCCTGCAAAGAAAGCATTATATTTTCCTTTTCTGCAGGATCTTGGTTAAGAATAGAGCCAGGAATAGGAATGGCAAGAAAGGTTGCCATGTCAAGGAGAAATTTCTGAAAAGAAGGATCTCCAATATGAACTATTCCTGGGTAAGCTGAGGTTGAAGGAGCAGCTTGAGCACCAGAAGACATACTAGAATGGTGCAGAAAAAGAATCCTGCTAGATGGACAGTGATACTGACAGTTCTGATTCGAGGCAGTTAGTACTGCATCATCAGTGCCCGGTATCGATTCCAAGCTAGGCATAGAAAGGATCGAAGGCACCAATGGAACTGCAGGAATCGACATCGATACCGATACCGGTATCGGAGACGGTAATGTCATTGAAGCAGTAATCGGGGGCTGCTGAAGCGGTACCGAGATAGCCAGAGAGCCCTGGTGAATATCCTCGGTACTGCGTAGACGGAAACGATATGGATCGGTTCCGAAACGCGTCGGTACCAAGTCATCTAGACTGGATATCAATTGTAGACTCGGCATCAAAGGGAGCAAGTCTATCGATGCATGTCTAGAAGGTACCGACGGTGGTGGTGGTATCGGCGATGCCGATACAGGAAAGTCAATCGGAGTCGTATCGATCGGTTCCGAAGGTACCGAGGACGTCTGAAGACGATCCCTGGTGAAGAGTGGAACACTCGACACCGGCGCTGATGTCGGGGTATCGGTACCGCTCGAAGCCGGTACCAACCCCGAGCATGGCGGAGACACCGGAAAGTCAATCTGGTTCGTATCGATCGGCCCCGAAGGTACTGAGGATACCAGATGACGATCCCAGGTGAAGAGTGGAACACTCGACACCGATGCCGATGTATCGGTACCGCTCGAAGCCGGTACCAACCCCGAGCATGGCGGAGATACAGGAAAGTCAATCTGGGTCGTATCGATCGGCCCCGAAGGTACCGAGGACACCAGATGACGATCCCTGGTGAAGAGTGGAACACTCGACACCGATGCCGGGTTATCGGTACCGCTCGAAGCGGATACCACCCCCAAGCATGGCTCAGGTATGTTCTGTGAGGGGTGAGCCCCAGGAACAACCTGAAACCCCATAAATGCTTTGGAGCCCGAAGACTCCCGCCGGGGTTTTAATGCCAATGAGGTCTTGAGGGCAAGGCCGGAGCAGTCATCATGCTGGGCATGAGACTTACCCTTTAAGAATTGGCTAGTCTTAACAGACTGTTTGTGGGTTACCTGATCCTGGAGAGAAGAATAAACCGGTGTCCTCACCTCAGGAGAAAAAACGGCATCGAGGGAAACTCGAAAAAGGGAAGGTCTTCTCCCAATAATACAGCCTGATGGATCAGGGAAAAAAGGGTCAGGACCCAAACAGGTTAGACACCAAGCATTGGAGTCTAAAAAGAAAACCATGTTTCCACAGTGAAGGCACCTCTTAGGGGGAAGAAGGCTCCATGTTGGAGAGGCCTGGTAGGCCCAAAAGTTAAAACAAAAACTGAGGAGAAAATATTTCTCTTAAGTTTAGAAAAGAAAAGAATAAAGCACCGGCGGTACCGGTATCGGCAGGAAAGACAGCCGCGACCACAAGAAAACAAGGAAATAAGAATTTTAAAGAAAAACATTTCTGCGGTGACAGGAGGAGGTCCTGTCGGCTCCGCGGAAAAACGAAAACTGAGGAGAGGCAGTGGGAAAGGCGGGAAGTCAGCGCGCAGGCGCGAGGGATGCTCCCAAAAGCTTTCTGATTGGATGCTGGGGAGCATTCCCGTGCAGGCTCTGTCGGTACCGACATACCCATATGTGAAGACTCATTCCTGCTTGTTCCTGGAGATGAAAGATTAGCAAACAAAAATCAGTGTAAAACCATTCTGCAAGGATAAGAATATAAGAACTACCATACCATACCCCTTCTCTGTAAAGTTTCTAATGTCACTATAGTTTTTGAAAGAGTACTGTGTGCAATTCTGGTCTCAATGTGGAGAGAGAGGCATGATGAAATTTTATGCATGCAGAACAGATAAATGCAAAACTGCTCTCTATATAAAAATCTGTGCTGTAAACAATCATTGGTAGCCCTAGTGGGTCCTTGCAATTCATCTTACTACCAAAACAGTCTGTAGTGGGCCTCCTCCGTACCTTCAATGTTGGGAGGCAGGAACAATGCCCACACACTACTGCCTCCATGTCATCTTTGCAAATGGCAGTGCATGCACTGCCCTCCCCCCACCTCAAACAGTGCATCTGGGAACACAATTCCACACAGTGCACCCCAGGATGCACGAGAGGGCTGTCAATCTGCCAAATAAGGCAAAATGTACTCCACACAGTGCATAGCAGGATGCACTACACAGTTCAGGCACCATCATTTCCTAAGATGCGCAAAGTAGGCATCACTCCTCCTCCTCCCAATAATGAAGGCACAGCAGGGTACTCAAGAGCATGGTGGAGGCCCATAACAGACTCTATTGGTCAGAAGTGGGGGCGCATCCGGGCCCACTGAAGCCACCAATCAGTGGCACAAATTTAGACTGAGGGCCCCCAAGCACAAATATCTGAAAGGGCACCCCAGAGCACAAGACAAAAAACCCCCCAAAAAAACACACACACACTTAAGACGGTATGGGAACAGCTATAAAAATGGGCCCCCTGTACAACATGAGCAGCTTGAGTGGAATTTAAACCACTGCCACCATAGATTGTTTTGGGGGATTTGTTGGGGGAAAGGGTTAGTGCCAATTATTTTTTGTAAGGGGGTGGGGTTCAGGCAGGAGATTGAGAATGATCTGTCTTCCTTTACTATCTCTTTATGTCAGTGTATGAGCCAATACCTGCTCATGCACCGACAAAGCGTAGTAACAACTGTAACAGGGGCAGAATGACTAAGTTCTCTAGAAAGAAGTCAAAGACCCTGAGGGGGCTGGGTCTGTTGAGCCAGTTGAGCTTTTTGAGCTTGCGGCTTTCTTTGCTGTCTGTTCTGTTGCCCCTTCTGGGGAACATTGAGCGGACAGTGAGTTTGATGGGTGTAAGATTGGTAAGGCTTCTTTTTCTTACTGAAAAAGTTTTTTTTGAATATTTTCTTCTTTGCTGGGTTGGCTATAGACTTTGACAATCTGTTTAAAGTAGTACTGTCAGATTCAAGCTGATTAGCCTTGTCCTGCCAGTCCTTGCCAAAGAGATTTTCTCCTGTGCATGGAATACTTCCCAGCTTTTCTTGCACCCACTCTTCTAAGTCTGATGCTTGAAGCCAAGCAATACGACGTGCTCCTATGGATATAGCAGAGGCTCTGCTAATACATTCAAAGCAATCAAAGGTAGCACGGTTCATGAATTTTGAGACATTCTGGGCATGACCAGAATAAGGTAGTCTGCTCTTTTTTCCTCCGAAACAAGGACTAAGGAGCTCTGTGACTTCTTCCAGGAACATTCCCATATAAAGAATGTAGAAAATGATCCTGGTTCCTAGCATGGAAGATTGAAAGCATCGACGGCCAAAGGCATCGAGAGTCCTGGATTCACGGCCTGGAGGATTAGAAGAATGTGTTTTAGCACTCTTGATCCTTCGCATGGCCGATTCCACTACCATTGAATGGTGTGGTAACTGAGTTTTTTGAAAACAGGACAACTTGGCACTTGATACGTAGTGTCAAGGTGTCGGGAAT
This sequence comes from Ichthyophis bannanicus, assembly GCA_033557465.1. Taxonomy (NCBI): domain Eukaryota; kingdom Metazoa; phylum Chordata; class Amphibia; order Gymnophiona; family Ichthyophiidae; genus Ichthyophis; species Ichthyophis bannanicus. Next base: position 33,261,638 of record CM066047.1, on the reverse strand, counting down.
GTGAAGATATTGTTAAAGGAGTTTCTCACATTCTCAACATTAGATCAGGTACAATCTTGTGAATGGGAAGCATAGCTGCTTCGTTGGAAGCCATAGGGTATTGTAGAATTCTTAATTCTTCTGCCCTAGGTTCCTTTTCTGGAATCACAGTGATTGCAAGACCCTTTGCTAAATCACGTATGAAATCCTGGAAGGACATATCCTCTGGAAGAGACATTCTGCGTTGAGGAGAAGGAACCGAATCTTCTAATAGATTCGCTCTGGCACTGGTAGAATCAGTCATCGGAATCGGAAGACTCAAGCACCAGGCGCTCCTGTAGGACATGGTATCAGTACAGCTCGAAGTCGGTACATTAATGTCTCGGTTCCTGATCCCCAATACCAGAGATCGGCATGGGGAAAGCAGTCCTGTCAAAGCAGGTACTGGTACCGATATATGTTGAAACGTCTGTTGCAGTCTTTGCGGTACCAAAGCCGTTAAGAGGGCCGCTAGACTGCGTTCGATAGTGAGGATTCTGTGATCCATCGCTCCTGCTGATGCCTGGGTGCCGGTACCGGTGGAGGCTTCTGAAACATTCTGGAGCCCCGTTAGTGCTTTGGAGCCCGAAGACTCCCGCCAGGGCTGTTTTGCTGGTGAAGTATCCTACAGGGAAACGCTAGTGGCATCTCGATACTTTGAAGGATATTTACCCTTCGAGGACCGGCTAGTCTTAGAAGACTTCAATTTGGTTACCTGAGATCCAAGGGAGGAAGATGAAGCCCTGGATGACTTCTATGCAACCGACATCGTGTCGGCAGCAAAAAGGGTACCAAGTTTTGCAGCTCTATTCTAGAGGCCCCTTTTGGTCATCCTGGTGCAGGAGACATACTCCGTTGGACAATGTTCAGGACCCACACATTTTAGACACCAATCATGGGTGTCTGTGACGGAAATGGTACCACACATTTTGAGCATTTTTTTAAACCACTAGCTGGTTTCTCCATGCTTGAAGAAAAATGGGCCCAAAATGGCGCCTAGCACCAGAAGCAGAGAAATATCCCTGAAGAAATACAAGTTGTTTTTTTTAAGGAAAGAAGAAAACCGGCGGTACCGGTAGCCGTCGAATGAAGGCAGACGCAACCACAAAAAACAAGAAATAAAAGGTAAAATTTTCTGCGGTGACAAGGTACAACGTCCTGTCGGCTCCACAGAAAATGAAGAACTGAAGAAGTGAGAGAGGTACAGAGGCAGGAAGGCAGCACACATGCGCTGCGGGATGCTCCCAAAAGCTTTCCTTTTGGATGCTGGGGAGCGTTGCCGCACGGGCTGTCGGTTCCGACGATACCCATATGTGAAGACTACATTCCTGCTTGTTCCTGGAGATAGGGAGATGTCTGCAAGCATTCCAGCACGTGCCAAACAAAGCAGGCCCTTGTGTTCATGCGTCTGGCTTGCTTTTCTTGATCAATGCAGTCTTTTTGTGTAGAATTTTTCATACTGTTTGCTTATAGCATTAGTGAGCAAAAAGAGTAGTTACTCACCTGTAACAGGTGTTCTCCAGGAGCAGCAGGAATCAGTCCACACATATGGGTGTCATCGGCGCCGATGAAGCCCCAGCGGAGCATTTCCCCAGCTTTCTATGAAAACCTTTGGGAATGCAGGCATGCATGCGCAGTTCCCTTCCCGCCTAAAGGTGCCATCTTACCTCAGTCAAATGACATAGCTAAGAACAGCACACAAAAATGAAAAAAAACTATGCACAATTGCAACTCCAAGGGGAGGAGGGAGGGTTGTGAGGACTGATTCCTGCTGCTCCTGGAGAACACCTGTTACAGGTGAGTAACTACTCTTTCTCCAGGACCAAGCAGAAAGTCAGTCCTCACATATGGGTGACTCCCTAGCTCTGGGCTACCGAGGAACCCAGGCTGAACAAGAGAACTCCCTCTAGTCTCAGCAGCAAAGAAAGGCTTTTCAAGGACACAACCTCCACCGGTAGCCCAACAGGGGGCAGGAGTTGCCTAAACCTCAAAGAGATTCCGGAGTACTGCTTGGCCAAAAGCACTTTCCCTACGGGACTCCCTCTCCAGGCAGTAATGGGCCGCAAAACTCTGGCTTGAAGACCAAGTTGCAGCCCTGCAGATGTCTACCAAGGGCACAGAGCGGAGATGAGCCACTGAGACAGCCATTGCCCTGACTCGGTGGGCCGTAACCCGACCCTGCAAAGGAAGGTCAGCCGCCTTATAAGCCCAGGTGATACAGTCAGCTACCCAGATGGACAAGGTACGCTTGGACACAGGCAACCCCAACATATTGGGGTCAAAGGAGACGAAGAGCTGGGTAGCCCTTCTATGCCCCTGCGTACGGTCAAGGTAGAAGGATAAGGCCCTCCTACAGTCCAGGGTATGCAGGACTGCTTCAGCCTGGCTTGCATGAGGCCTAGGGAAGAATGTCGGAAGAACCACCTCCTGTTTGAGGTGGAAAGAGGAGACAACCTTAGGGAGGAACTTTGGATGAGTCCTAAGGACTACCCTGTTCCTATAAATCCTTGTGTAAGGCCTATCACAGACCAGGGCCTGAAGCTCACTTACTCGACTAGCCGAGGTAAGGGCTATCAGGAAGAGTGTCTTCCAGGAGAGGAAGCGTAGTGGACAAGTAGCCATCGGCTCAAAAGGTGGGCGAGCCAGTTGCTGCAAGACCACACTCAGCTCCCACTCAGGGGCAGGAGGACGGATAGGAGGCTTGAGCAAAAGCAAGCCCCTAAGAAAGCGAGACACCAAGGGGTGACCAGACAGAGAATGTCCCTCCACCAGAGAGTGGTGAGCTGCTAGAGCTGAGAGGTAGACCCGAACAGAATTGGATTTAAGACCTTGATTTAACAAGTGCAGTAAGTACTGAAGGACTACTGGCACAGTACAGGAGAAAGGATCTTCTGTACGTATCTGACACCACACAGAAAACCTCTTCCATTTGAGAGCATAGGTTTTCCTAGTGGACTGTTTCCTAGAGGCTAGGACAACCTCCTCAACCTCCTGAGGCAGGCCCCAGGGAGCCAAGACTACCCTTGCAGCCTCCAGGCCATCAAATTGAGAGATTTGAGATTGGGGTGCAGAAGGGAACCCTGCTCCTGTGAGAGAAGGTTGGGTTGCAACCCCAGAGGTAGTGGAGGATCCACCGCCAGTTGAAGCAGAAGAGGAAACCAAGGCTGTCTCGGCCACCTGGGAGCCACCAGCAGGACCGAGACCTTGTCCTGAAGAATCTTGAAAAGAGTTCGGGCCACCAAGGGCGTGGGAGGAAACGCATAGAAGCAGCCTTGAGACCAGGATATCAGAAAAGCATCCGCTGCTATCCGCAGAGGATGCGGTTGCCTGGAGCAGAACTTTGGCAGTTGCTTGTTCGTTGGGCTGGCAAAGAGATCTTTCAAAGGGAGACGATATTTCAGGAAGATCTTCTGAACTACTGAAGGATGCAGCTGCCACTCGTGGGGCTGCAGTATTCTGCTTAATCTGTCTGCCAGGTCGTTGTCCTTGAGGGCAAAAGAACAAAGGTCCTGAGCCTCCCGACAAAGGATTCTGGACCCAGTTCCGCCCTGTTTGTTCACATAAAACATGGCAACTTGGTTGTCTGTCTGAATCAGGACTGGTGAGCCAGGGTAGGAGTGAAAGCTTTGAGTGCTAATTGAATAGCTCTGAGTTCGAGGAGATTGGTCTCCCTGGGAAGCTGCACAGCAGATCAGAGGCCCTGGGTGCACTTGCCCAGACAGACAATGAGCTCCCAAGCCTTGCAGGGAGGCATCTGTTGTCATCACTACTGTGTACCCTGGAATCTGAAAAGGCACTCCTTTCAGTAGATTGAGTGGGTGCAGCCACCAGTTGAGGGAGTGCAGAAATGATCTGGACACCCTTATCCTGTCTCTGAGGCTGCCTGTGGCCTGTGACCACTGAGCCCAAAGGCACCACTGTGCAGGCCTCATATGGAGCCTAGCATTGGGGGTCACATGTACTGTCGAAGCCATGTGGCCTAGAAGCCTCAGGCAGAGTCTGGCGGAGACCAGGGACCTGTTGAGAAACTGATTTGCCAAGGCCATCAACCTTTGGGCCCTGTCGGCTAGCAAGAAAGCCTTTGCCAGCAGATAGTCCAGCCTTGCTCCTATGAACTCTAAGCTCTGGGAGGGGAGCAAAGTGGACTTTGCGAAGTTTATGACAAACCCCAGGCTTTGTAGAAGAGCAATAGTCCTGAGGGTGGCTTGATTGGCCTCTTGGCACGTCCGACCGCTGATGAGTCAGTCGTCTAGATAGGGGAAGACAAAGATTCCCTGATTTCTCAGGTAGGCCGCCACCACTGCCAGGCACTTTGTAAAGATTCTGGGGGCGGAGGTGAGGCCGAAAGGCAGCACTCGGTACTGATAATTGTTTCCTCCCACAATGAACCTGAGGTACTTTCTGTGGTCTGGATGAATGAGGATGTGAGTGTACGCATCCTTTAGATCTAAGGAGCATAGCCAATCTCCCTGCTGGAGGTAGGGCAGAAGAGTTCCAAGAGTAAGCATCTTGAACTTCTCCTTCACTAGGAACTTGTTGAGGTTCCTGAGGTCCAGAATGGGCCGAAGGCCACCGGTTCTTTTGGGCACCAGGAAATACCTGGAGTAGAATCAGTGACCTTGGAAGTGGGGAGGCACAGGCTCCACTGCCCTGTCCACCAACAGACCATGAAGCTCTTGTAGAAGAAGGTCTGTGTGCAGGGGAGGCCTTGGAGGCTCCCCTGGAAAATATGGTGGAGGCAGTTGGGTGAAAATGGAGGGTATAGCCCTTGTGGACTATCTCCAGCACCCAACTGTCCCCGGTGACAAGGGGCCACTGGTGGGCAAAGAGGGCGAGGCGACCTCCTGTGCAGGGTTGGGAGAGCAGTGGAGGAGAGGCTACGCTCAAGGAGTCAAACCCCACCCCCACCCTGCTGAGTGGTAGCAGGGGCTTGAGGCTTGGGGGTCCTCTGCCTACGGGGCCCATTACCCTGGCCCTTGGCTTGCTGACCCTGGGGGGTAGCTTGGGCAGCCTGATATTGTGGGTACTGTTTGTAGGCAGTGCCCTTCCTCGGGTAAAAGGGCTTTTTACCCGAGCCCTTCTTGCTATGAGAAGGGGCAGAGGTCTTCCTCAAAAGCCTTGTCCGAGTGAGGTGCTCGGTCTCGAGCTGAGCGGCCTTCTCGGTCATGGGCTTGCCAAAAAGGTTTTCACCTCGGCAAGGGACATCGACCAACTTGTCCTGAACCCATGGCTCGAGGTCTGATGACTGCAGTCATGCTTGGCGTAGAGCCGCGATGCCGGCTGCCGCAACTCGGGCCGAAGCCTCGAAGCCATCGTAGGCGGCGCGGGACATGAACTTCGAGCAGTCCCGAATCCCCGAGGACAAGGACTTAAATCTCTTCAAGGGTTCCCCGGAGAGACCAGCAGAGAACCCGGCCAACTCCTTGGCCAGATCCCACAAGTACATGCCCATGTACAGCTGGTAAGACTGGACACGGCAAGCAAGCATCGAGCCGTGAAAGCACTTTCTATTGACGCCATCGAGGTTTCGGGCCTCCCTACCGGGAGGCACCGCAGAGTGCATCTTCTGGCTCTTCAGACGATGCATGGCCAATTCCACAACCATGGAATGGTGTGGTAGCTGTGCCTTCTGAAAGTCAGGGCTCTTCCGGAGCCGATAGATCGAATCGATTCGCTTGCTAAGAAGAGGGCGCCGAGGCCAGTGCCTCCCACATACGGAAGAGGAGCTGTTCCAGCATCGGAGGAACCGGGACAGTAAAGGCCTCCTTCGGAGGAGAGTCATACTGCAGCGCCTCGAGCTCTTCAGCACGAGGCTCTTCCTCGGGGTCCGCCGGAATTGCCAAGGCAGTGGCCATATCCCGGACGAACTCCGACAACCGGGTGTCCTCCAGGGGGGACCTACTCCGGGGCTCAGACTGCGGTGAGTCCGAAGGGACGCACTGAGTCTTAAAGGTATCAGGAGACTTCTTGTACTCCGTCTCCCAAGCCGACTCGTCCGATGAAGAGTCAGGGTCCAACCCCGCGGGGCCCTGGAGCACCCGCCCCGACGCCAGAAGCACCGGTGTTGACACCCTCTGTCCCGAACAGGAGGTCGAGGGAGACCGCGACCGAGGTCGACTCCGAGCCACGATGGACTCTAGTATCGGCTCGATCTCCGGGGTCGACTTCGACGTCGATGTCCCGGTGGTCGGGGCAGATGCATCAGACAGGCTGGCCATCAGTGCCCGCTGCTGCTCCATGAAGGCAGACATTCTGCTCTCCAAGGCTGTCATCCTGAGACACAGCTCGGGAGACGCAGCAGCCACCGACTCGGGCCCCGGCAGCGCCGGGCCCGACGTCGGCTCCCTGGGAGGAGAGTCCACGAGGACTACGGGGCTTACGTGTCCAGCAGACTCCGGCTCCATACGAGGAACTTTGGCAGGCTTCTCCGGTTCCACGGGCTCGGGGTGACGGTCGTGAGTCTTAGACCTGGCCCTCGAGGAGCTAGGGACCTCCGACGACAACGCCCTCGCGAGCCGTTTCTTCCTCTTGCGTTCCCGGTTGGGGGACCCCCTGTCCGAGGAGCTTCGACTGCGCTCGGGATCAGAATCCCGAGATGTCGTGGCCTCAGATGAGGTCCGGGCCCGGCCGGAGGCTGAGTTCGAGAAAAGCCTTTTCTTTTGCTACTGGCGACTTCGTAGTGCCTTGAAAGACATTTTCCCACAGGCCCCGCACAACTTAGGATCGTGGTCGGGGCCAAGGCACCGTAGGCAGCAGTCGTGTGTGTCGGTGAGAGACATTAGTTTTACACCGATCACACTTTTTAAAACCGCTGGAAACCATCGGGGAAAAAAAAAAAAAAAAAAGAGTCCCCGCGAGGTCAAAGGACTGGCCTTCCAGGGAAAAGGAGAAAAAAGGGCACGAACGCCAGCCACGAAGGGCAAAAACCGAAAAAGAATCGGGCTCGATACCGGTGTACCGAACCGGGCAGGAGGGGAACCGGCAGAAAAAAAAGAGCAAAAATCGCTGAAAAATCTAATTTTAACCGGGAAAACTGGACACACGTCCGGTGGGCTTCACGGAAAAAAAGAGACTGAGGTAAGATGGCACCTTTAGGCGGGAAGGGAACCGCGCATGCGTGCCTGCATTCCCAAAGGCTTTCATAGAAAGCTGGGGAAATGCTCCGCTGGGGCTTCATCGGCGCCGATGACACCCATATGTGAGGACTGACTTCCTGCTTGGTCCTGGAGAACTTCTGTATTAAACTTGTGTTAGGAAACCCTGTGCTAAAGCTTAGCACTGGCCCTAGTACAGGGTTTCTGCACCAACCCCTCCTGTCTCAGTTCTGTTATTAAGCTAATAACTACAAAATGGGAAGAGAGCATTGCGTTGTTCCAGACATGTTTAGACACACTAGATGGACCTTGCTTGCAGCAATATTCTTTGACAGCAATAGGAAAATGATGGAGCTTGTGGTATTACAAACCACCCAACGTTCATGCCCTCTGGGTTCAAAAACGGTATATCAAAATCTGAATAAACTGAACTAAAGGGTGTAGACAAAAGGACAAGAGAAAAAAAAAAAAACCAAACCTACACAATCTAGCAATAATGCAAGCCTTGGGTAGCTGGGCTGGTGTCAGACTGCAATTCCCCAGAAACCAAGGAAGCCAGATGATTGGCAACAGCTTCACCAGTTTTTGGTAGAGGTCTATCTACATTATTACAGAGCTATGTACTCGGGGGAATTATGTACAACTACAAACCACAGAATTTACATAAATTCCCCTCACGCATAAAGAAGTTGAAATTAGACTTACCTGCTAATTGTTGTTCCTTGAGGAACTCGTGTCTAGTCCCGAACCTCTGGGTTTAAGCACCTCCTCCGCAGCATGTCACATTTCTTGTGACACCAGGATAGGTAGCCCAGGAACCGCCTCCTTGTCTCAGTAACCTATTGACAAAGCAGACTCACCAGAGCAATAAGTAAGTAGATATTTATCATGAAAAACTTTATAACTGTATAACTGAACCAAACTGTAATAACTAACTGCGTTAGCCGACCAATCATCAGGCAACGCCCAGTGAACCTAAAGATTTGGCCTGTTGCGCCCCTTCTCCAGGATCTCCCAACAGGCCCCCCCTTTAACTTCCTCCAGTTATTACCCCCCAATCCCCCTCCCCGAAAGACCCGCAGCCCAGAAGCAGCTCTTGCAGTCCTTTGAACCAACTTACTGAGCTTCAGGCTACCGTCAGAAAACACCATAACAGGGAGGGGTGCGGGACTAGACTGGAGTTCCTCAAGGAACAACAATTAGCAGGTAAGTCTAATTTCATCTTCCTTATCGTCCCTCCAGTCTAGTCCCGAACCTCTGGGGATGTAACAGAGCAGTAAAACAGCTTAATGGGAGGGACCTGTAGACCAGCCTGAAGTACTGCCAACCCAAACCTAGCGTCCCCTTCTGCCTAAAAGTCAATTCTGTAGTGCTTGATAAAGGAAGTCAAAGACGACCAAGTCGCTGCCTTACAAATTTCCACAGCTGGCACTAAACAGCACTCTGCCCAGGAAGTTGCCTGTGCCCTAGTCGAATGAGTTCTTAAGACTTTCGGCACTACCTTGCCTTTTAAGATGTAGGCTGACGCAATGGCCTCCTTAAGCCACCTTGCTATGGAAGACTGTCACCTGCTCCCCTCTCTTCGGCCCACCAAAGAGGACAAACAACCTATCGGTCTTGCGGAACAACGCTGTCCTCTTCAAATACGCTTTTAATACTCGACCTACATCCAACCAATGCAGCTGACCTGAGGACCTATCCTTGCCATCCCTTTCAAACACCGGCAAGGACACTACTTGATTCGCATGAAAAGCCGACATCACCTTTGGTAAGAAAGAAGGAACTGTTCTCAAAACCACCTTTTTATCATAGAAGATCAAAAAGGGTTCTTTACACGACAAAGCCTGCAACTCCGAAATTCTGAGCCAAGAAAATAGCCACCAAAAACACCACCTTCAGCGTAATATCTTTCAAAGATGCTTTTGCTAACAGCTCAAAAGGCTCCCGTACCAATGTTTTCCAACACCAAGGTAAGATCCCATGCCGGCACTGGCGCCCGGCATGGCAGCCGTAAGAGCAACACCGCTCGCAGGAACTTCTTCACATCCAGATGTGAACCAAGAACCATTCCCTGCAGCCTCCCGCGATAGCACGAAAGCGCTGCCAGCTGAACCCGAAGCGAAGCCTCTGCCAGCCCTTTCTCATACCCATCCTGCAAAAAGGACAGAATATGTGGCACCGAAGCTCTTAAGGCCACTACCTGCCTATCTTCGCACCAGGCCTCGAACAGACGCCAGGTCCGAATATACACTACAGAGGTGGACCTGCGTCTAGACCTTAATAGGGTAGAGACCACTGCCGCCAAATACCCTTTGGCCGTCAACCTTGCCCTTTCCAGAGCCAAATCGTAAGCGAGAATCGATCCACTTGAGGCATATTCAACAGCCCCTGACCTAGTAGATCTTTCCTGACCGGCAGCTTCCACGGAGCTCCACCAGAAGACGAATCAGGTCGGCATACCACGGTCTTCTTGGCCAGTCGGGCGCAATTAGTATCACTTGACCCCTGTGCCGCTCTATGCGCTGTAGAACCCGACCTATTAACACCTACGGAGGGAACACATACAAGAGCTGATCCTCTGGCCAGCGTTGCAACAGAGCATCCAAACCTTCAGACATCCGCTCCCTTCTTCTGCTGTAAAACCTTCCTGCCTTTGCCGAAGCAAACGTCTCCATGAGGTCCATCACTGGAGGACCCCAGCATTCCACCAGTAAACTGAAAACCTCCTGATTGAGAACCCACTCTCCTGGGTCCACCTTGACTAGACTCAAAAAATATATATATAATAAATATATATATAATAATCGGCCGTCACATTGTCTACCCCTGCAACATGCGCCGCCGATATAGCCTCCAGATGCACCTCAGCCCAACCGAGGAGATCCTTCGCCTCTTCTTTGAGAGCCATGCTGCTGGTACCTCCTTGCCGATTAATATAGGCTATCGCTGTGGCATTGTCTGACATCACACGCACTGCCTTTCCGCGCAGAAGCGACCGAAACGCTCTCTCAGTGCTAGAGTGACGGCCCTCAACTCCAACCTGTTGATCGACCAACGTCTCTCCTGTTCGGTCCATTTACCCTGGGAAACTGCCGTTCGAAGTGCGCCCCCCAGCCAAACAGACTTGCATCCATCGTCAAGGGCTGCTAATCTGGCGCTTCCAGCGGCATTGCCTTTCCCAGAGAACTTGGCGCTAGCCAACACCGCAGGGACTGTCTTGTCTCGCTCGGGCAGATTAATCTTTGGGACAATGGATCGGACTGATGCGACCATCTGCTGAGTAGAGCCCTTTGCAACGGTCACATGTGCACTCTGGCCCACGGTACCAACTCTAACGTGGCCGCCATCGTTCCCTACAGCTGCAAGTAATGCCATGCCGATGACGCCATTCTGCTCAAGAAGCCACGTACTAGCCGTCTTAACCCTTGGGCCCTGGCTTGAGGGAGAAACACTCTGCCGTTTCTTGTGTCAAACCGGGCCCCTAAGTACTCCAACTCCTGAGACACCAACTTGCTCTCACATTCACTACCCACCCCAAGCTCTCCAGAAATTGTACCACCCGGCGTGTAGCTACTTCACTTTCCTCTCTTGACTTCGCGCGAATCAACCAATCGCCCAGGTAAGGGTGTACCAACACAATAACGCCGCCACCATTACCTTGGTGAAGGCTCGCAGTGCTGTTACCAAACCGAACAGCAATGCCTGGAACTGAAAATGCCCCATCGGGACCACAAACTGCAGGAACCGCTGATGCTCTAACCGTATTAGAATGTGCAGATACACCTCAGAAAGATCCAAGGACGTGAGAAATTCTCCCTGCCGAACTGCTACTATGACTGATCTCAGCATCTCCATGCGGAAGTGGGAAACTCTTAGGCAGCTGTTGACCTTTTTGAGGTCTAAAATCGGCCTCCACAAACCTTCCTTCTTTGGAACCACAAAATATTTTGAGTATCGACCACAACCGTACTGGTCCGGAGGAACCTGCACCACCGCTTCGAGAGTGAGTAGCCGTTCCAAAGTATCTTGCACTGCCAGACACTTGGCTTTCGTCCTGCACGGCGATTGAACAAAGGCGTCGACCACTGGGCGTTGAAACTCACGAGCATAACCCTCCCGAATGACCTCCAACACCCACTGATCTGACGTAATTTGGGTCCAGGCCTGATAGAACCCCCGCAAACGACCTCCCATGGGAACTAATCCTGCCTGGACCCCCCTCACTTCATTGCAACTTCTTGAGGTTCAAGGAAGGGGAAGCTCCAAAAACTCTACCTGCCCCTCTGAACCCTTGAAATCCCTGGGACCTATACTGAAAACGTCCTCTCTGAAACTGACCGTATCTCAGCTGACGAAACCTCCGAAACTCCCTTTGCTGACTCTTAGAGGGGACAAGAGGCCTATTCTGCTTTTGCTTGTCCTCCAGTAAGCGTCCGCCCCTTAGACTCTCTGAGATCCTTAACCAACTTGTCCAAATCCTCCCCAAATAGGAGCTTGCCGCAAAAGTGGAGCTTAGCTAGCCTTGCCTTCAAGGCACTATCAGCCGCCCAATTACACAGCCACAAGTACCTGTGCACTGCCACCACGGATGCCATACTCTTAGACAAGCCCCGAATAAGGTCATACTGAACATCTGCCAAATAAGGCGCCCCGGACTCCATCCGGGAGGCTTCGAGTGCCTCTTCTTCCTGGTTTCCCTTACGTTTCTGGGACCATTGTAGGCATGCTCTTGCCACCCAGGCCCCACAAATGGAAGCCTGCATGGATATGGCACTGACCTCAAAGACTTGCTTCACTAACGCATCTAGCCATCTATCCTGCGCATTCTTAAGGGCAGCACTGCCCTCGACCGGAATAGTTGTTTTCTTAGTGACCGCCGACACCGCTGCATCTACCTTAGGAGATTTAAAAAGATCCTTATCTGGATCTTGTAACGGCATGCCATCATGCTGGAACCCCTCAAGCCTGCTTCTGGGGTGTCCCATTCTTCCCGAATTGTTTCCTTAAATATGTATTGGGAAGGCTCTCAGACTTTCGTACCGCTTGCAACAACGGGTCCTCTAAAGTGAAGTCTTCCACCTGATCCACTGTGGGCATGTTCAACGCTTTCCAGTGTCTCTGAGGTAAGGGCAGCTAATTCTTCTCTTCTGAAGACCCGGACAACTCTAGCCTGATCTTCCTGCTCTGCAATCTCGCCTTCCTCAAGATCCTGATCTATCTCGGAGCCTTCCAAATCCTCAGATTGATCTTCCAAGGGTACCGCCTCAGCTCTGTCCAATCTAAGCTTAATAGGGCGCACCCGTCCCCCCTTCCATAGGGGTTCCCAAGCACTTACCACCCCCCCACCCCGCTGTTCATCTGCCTCAGCAGACTCCCGCTGTCCCCCAAGGGACTGCTGCAGCAGCATCAAATTCCTGGGAGAAAATTGCCACCAGTCCACCCTGCCACAAAGACTGTGAAAGGAAGGTCTGGCACGGTGGAAGGCCCCGGCACAGGCTCTGAAGGCACGGCAGGAGAAAGCGACCTTGAAGAGTCAGAAACCTGTTCTTTAGGAATCTTCCCTCCAGCAGTCTCTGCTGTCTCCCCTACTGCTGCTTCCTGTGCACAGCCCTTACAGGACACCCACCTCCGAGACCGACCCCTTCTTGGACCCACACAGCACACACTGAGGTTTGGAAGGCATGCTAAGCCCAGGTAACCCCTCCCTGAGTTATCTGCAAGCAATTAAAGCAATTCTCTCACTGCCCTCATTTCTTCTTTTTTTTTTTTTTAAATCATTCAGAGCAAAGATACCTAGCCCAGAACAGCCCCCCCAAGCTAAAACTAGAGCTTTCCGAAAGGGCCCGCAGTACCCTACCTTGTATGTAGCTGAAAAGGGCTTCGTTCAGGTTTCCTGCGTTGCCGCCGCGTGGTGCGAGCCTGACCAAACTGAAGCGCCTGTCTCTCACCTCAGAGCACTGCGTACAGGGTTGGCATGGCCCACGTGGCAAAGAAACCTCTCCCGCCGAAGAAGTGCCTTGTTCCAGCGCTGCCGCACAGCCCCACTTACATTGGGATGCGCCCCAACACTAGAGCCATCGTCCGAGCTCCTCTCCCCCTTTTCAAGCGCTGCCACTGCTGAGAAAGGAAGTACACTGATAGCTGTCTACACCTCAACAGCTCCTCACTCGGTCCACGGGTTCAGGAGCCGGAGGCCCCAGCACCTACTCCCGCACTCTCCCCGAGACAACGTACGGCTTTGAGGGAGGGGGGGCAGCTACAGCCGCTAACATTGCCTCAAAGACGACAGAGAAAACCTCGGCTGAAAAAACACTCAAATTTAAAGGGATATTACCCCTTGTTTTATTTTTTTCAATGAAGATCACTATCTAACACTATTCTGATCCTACACTCCTTAATCATTCCTCCAGTAAGCCCCGAACCTCTGAGGCTCACAGCTCCTCCAGCTGCTTGGAGACTGAAATAACTAAGACAAGGAGGCGGTTCCCGGTCTACTTATCCTGGTGTCACAAGAAATGTGACATTACGACGATGCATCAGTGCAGCTAAACAAAGCAGAATGAACAGTACCATGCAGGCTGGAAGCAGGGGGGGGGGGGGGTACTTCTAAATGTGAGGAAAGTTGGAAGACTACAGCAGGATACACACTGTGTGGACTTGCAGAGACAGAGGCTGCAGTAGTAGTATCAACCTGCATGGCCTAATAAAGGCAGAAGCAGTGAGGGAATATCCTGGAAGAGAGAAAGACAGTGAGGGAGACAAACTGGAGAAATGAGAAGGAGACGACCCTGGAGGCCCTGCTGGTATGGAGGAGAGAACTGGGGGGTGGGGGGGGGGGGGTCAAACCTGGAGAGATGGGCCGGGTTAGACTGGAAGAGGTAGAAAAAAATAAGGTCTCAAGAGCAGCAGGGAAGGTGAAATTAGACTTACCTGCTAATTGTTGTTTCTTGAGGAACTCAAGTCTAGCCCCGAACCTCTGGGTTTAGCATCTCCTCCAGCAGCTTGGAGACTGAACATGTGACTCTTTTGGCGACTCCCCTATAAATAGTCCCGGAACTGCCTCCTTGGGTCCAGTAACCTATTGACAAAGCAGACTCACCAGAGCAATAAGTAGCTATTCATACTTTAAAACTGTACTAACATAAGTGCATAATTACAAAACGGAATCATTGAACAATTGCAAAATTTTGAGATAATCCCAATGTTAATATCATAAGTGAACAGGTAACAACTATCTGCTCTACTGCCAAACCTTGCTTCGCATCGTCTGTACTCTGGTTCCTCCTCCCACCTCCCCCCCCCAAGTTGCCCTGAACACTACTGCTAAGTAACTTCTTACCTCCACCTTCTCGCATGTACTGTAGCCCATATGGCCGCTCCCGCAGCCAAATTCTAAATTTTAATCTGCTTCAGGCTACTGTCCAACACACTAAACAGGGAGGGATGCAGGACTAGACTGGAGTTCCTCAAGTAACAACAATTAGCAGGTAAGTCTAATTTCACCTTCCTTATCATCCCTCCAGTCTAGTCCCGAACCTCTGGGAATGTAACAGAGCAGTAAAAACCTTTAATGGGAGGGACCTGTCAGGCCAGTCTGAAGCTCTGCTGACCCAAACCTAGTGTCCTCCTGTGCCTGAACATCAATTCTGTAATGTTTGACAAAGGAATTCAATGATGACCAAGTCACTGCCTTACAAATTTCTAATGGAGGCACTAAGCTGAACTCCGCCCAAGATGCAGCTTGCCCCCTAGTTGAATGAGCTCTCAAGCCCTTCGGAACCATCTTGCCCTTTAAAACATATGCCAACGCAATGGCCTCCTTAAGCCACCTTGCAATAGACGATTTAGAAGCCGGCTCCCCTTGCCTTTGCCCCCCAAACAAAACAATCTATCCGTCTTGCGCAGGTAAGCCGTTCTCTGCAAATACTTCCGTAACACTCGGCCAACATCCAACCTATGCAGCCGTCTTCTGGACTTATCCTTGCGCTCTGTCTCTAACATTGGCAAAGACACCACCTGATTCACATGAAACAGACATCTTTGGCAAGAATGAAGGAGCCGTTCTCAAGACCACCTTATTATAAAACGCCAAAAAAGGCTCCCTGCATGACAACGCTTGCAATTCCGAGATTCTCCTCGCCAAGGAAATCGCCACCAAAAACACCACCTTAAGTGTAAGGTCCTTTAACGTTGCCTTAGCTAACGGTTCAAACGGCTCCTGTACTAACGCGTCAAGCACTAAATTGAGATCCCAAACTGGAATCGCAGACCTGCAAGGTGGCCTCAGTAGAGACACTGCTCGTAAAAATCTCCGCACATCTGGATGCGAGCCAAGCATCAATCCTTGTACCTTCCCGCGATAACAGGAGAGCGCCGCCAACTGTACTCGTAAAGACGCTGCCGCTAATCCTTTGTCAAAGCCATCCTGCAAAAAGGACAAAATGTGTGGGACAGAGGCCCTTAACGCTCTCACGTGCCTACCTTCACACCAGGACTCAAACAGCCGCCACACTCGTATATACGCCATGGACGTTGATCGCTGCCTAGACTTCAATAAAGGTAGAAATCACTGCTGACCAGTATCCCTTGGCCATCAACCTTGCCCTTTCAATAGCCAAGCCATGAGAACCGATCCACCTGAGGCATATTCAATGGACCCTGCACTAGTAGGTCTCCCCTGTCGGGCAGTCTCCACGGGCGCTCTACCAGGAGACGTATTAGGTCTGCATACCACGGCCTTCTTGGCCCATCTGGCGCAATCAGAATTACCTGACCTTTGTGACTCTCTATGCGCTGTATGACCTGACCTATTAACACCCACGGTGGAAATATGTAAAGGAGCTGGTCCTCTGGACAACTCTGTATTAGAGCATCCAACCCCTCTGACATTCGCTTTTTCCTTCTACTGTAAAATCTTTCTGCCTTTGCAGATGCGCACGTCGCCATGAGATCTATCACCGGACATCCCCATCACTGAACCAAGTCGAACACCTCCTGATGGAGACTCCACTCTCCCGGGTCCACCTTGACCTGACTCAAAAAAAAAAAAAACACAAATCAGCTGTCACATCGTCCACCCCCTGCCACATGTGCCGCCAATAACGCCTCCAGATGCAATTCGGCCCAGCTCAGCAGCTTCTCCGCCTCTTCGAGAGCCACGCTACTGGTGCCCCCTTGACGACTGATATAAGCTACCGCTGTGGCATTGTCTGACAGCACTCAAATTGCTTTCCCTTGCAGATACTGTTGGAACGCTCGCAGCACTAGGGTGACTGCCCTCAATTCTAACCTGTTGATCGACCAACCCTTTTCTCTTTTCGTCCACTGACCTTGGGCCCACCGACCTTCAAAGTGCGCCCCCCCCCCCATCCAAACAGACTTGTATCTGTCGTCAAAGGTTCCCAGTCTGGCGCTTCCAGTGGCATCCCTTTTTCTAGGCACCCCGGATCTAGCCACCACTGCCGAGTCTCCCGGAGACAAGGCAACCTCTGCGACAAGTGATCGGACTGCTGCGACCACCTTCTGAGTAGCGCTCTCTGAAGTGGTCTCATGTGGGCTCTGGCCGCCATTGTCCCTAACAGTTGTAAATAATGCCATGCCGAGGGAGGATTTTTTTTCTCCAGGAACGCTTGGATGAGCTGCCTGAGCCCTAGGACCCTGAGATGCGGGAGAAACACTCTGCCACCCTTCGTGTCGAAGCGCGCCCCCAAGTACTCAAACTCCTGAGACGACACCAAATTGCTCTTTGCTACATTTACTACCCACCCCAAACTCTCTAGAAATTGCACTACAAGGCGGGTAGCCACTTCGCTTTCGCTCTTTGACTTCACTCGAATCAGCCAATCATCTAGGTAAGGGTGTACCAATATTCCTTCCCTGCGCAGAGCAACCACCACCACCACCATCACCTTGATAAAGGTACACGTGCTGTCGCCAATCCAAACGGTAGCGCCTGGAACAGAAAATGACCCATGGGGACCGCAAACCTGCTGCTGATGCTCTAATCGAATTAGTATGTGCAGATAAGCCTCTGACAGATCTAAAGACGTGAGAAATTCTCCTTTCCGTACCGCCACTATCACCGATCTCAGCGTTTCCATCCGAAAATGCAACACTTTGAGACACCTATTTACACCTTTGAGATCCAGAATCGGCCTCAAGGATCCTTCCTTTTTTGGCACTACAAAACATATGGAGTATCGACCGCAGCCGTACTGGTCTGCTGGGACCGGCACCACCGCCTTGAGAGCCAACAACCTCTCCAAGGTTTCTCGCACTGCCAACAGTTTCGACCTCCCCCTGCAAGGAGACTGTACAAAGGCATCGATCACCGGCCGTTGGAGCTCGAGAGCATATCCCTTCTGAATGACCTCCAACACCCACTGATCGGACGTGATTTGGGCCCAGGCAGGATAAAATTCCCTCAATCGACCCCCCATGGGAACAAGTCCTGCCTGAGCCCCCCCCCCTCGCTTCAGTGTGACTTCTTAAGGTTCGAGAAAGAGGAGGCTCCAAACCCCCTACCCGCTCCTCTAAACCCTCGAAGCCCCTGCGACCTATACTGTGAACGTCCTCTCTGAAACTGCACCTCTTCTCTGCCGCCTTTGACTTCCCCTCTCCTCTTGTGTGACAAATACCCCCCACCCCCTGTTTTCCTTCCCCTCTCTCCCCCGTAGTCATGTCTATTTAAATGTCGGGGGTGCTTTCCTGTCTTATATTGTAATTTCTTTTCTCCTTCTCTTTTTTTTTTTTTTTTTTCGACCTATTGGTCTCTTTGTATAAGAATTTGTGTTTTTATTGTAAACCGCTATGTTCTAATTGTAATAGCGGTATATCAAGCTTAATAAACATAAACATAAATCTCGCCGGTCGAAACCGACAATACTCCCTTTGTTGACTCAGAGGGCGCTAGAGAACGCATCTGCTTCTGCTTGTCCTCTGGCAACCTACTACCTTTCGATTCCCCGAGGTCTTTGACTAGCTTATCCAAATCCTCTCCGAAGAGGAGCTTCCCTCGAAACGGAAGCTTACCTAGCCTTGCCTTCGAGGCACTATCCGCTGCCCAATTATGCAGCCACAAATGTCTTTACGCCGCCACTACCGACACCATACTCTTTGCTATCCCTCTGATAAGATCATACTGAATGTAAGCCAGATACCGCCCCCGACTCCATCCTGGACGCTTCCTTGACCGCCTCCTATACCTGTAATCCCTTGATTCTTTGGGACCACCGGCAACAAGCCCTTGCTACCCATGCCCCACAAATGGAAGCATGCATGGATATTGCATTAATCTCAAAAACTTGTTTCAGCAAACAGCCCAGCCTCCTATCCTGAGCATCCTTAAGAGCGGCGCTACCTTCCACTGGAATCGTCGTCTTTTTGGTAATGTCTGACACTGCCGCATCTACCTTCGTAGACTTAAAAAGATCGTTATCCGGCTCC
This sequence comes from Ichthyophis bannanicus, assembly GCA_033557465.1. Lineage (NCBI taxonomy): Eukaryota > Metazoa > Chordata > Amphibia > Gymnophiona > Ichthyophiidae > Ichthyophis > Ichthyophis bannanicus. The sequence continues at coordinate 33,243,081 of CM066047.1, read as the reverse complement.
ACCAGCGGATACAGCCCCACCTCAGGTGCGTCCCATTCCTCCTGAATCATCTCCTTAAACACTATGTATCAGGAACGCTCTCCAAGACTTTCGCACCACCTGCAACAACGGATCCTCCAACGTGGAATCCTCCGCCTGCCCCGCTGTCGGCATGTTCAGTGCTTTCATAGTCTCCGCGATAAGCGCTGACAATTCCTCATGCCTGAACACTCAGACCACTCTTGCCTGGATTCTCCTGCTCCGCGATTTCACTTTCTTCAAGCTCCTGCTCCACCTCTGAGTCTTCCACATTCTCTGACTGCTCATCGGATTGAAAAGCCTGATACGCCCTCTCTTACCAGCCTCGGCTTTTTCTGTGGGGAGTCCCAGGGCACTTCAAGCCCAGCACCCCATCCACAGCTGCCCCTGCAGACCCGCGACCAGAGCCCCCTAGAGCCTGCTGCAGCAGCGCCACAAAGTCTTGCAAAAATATAGCTGCCAAACCTCCTTGCAAAAGCGGCTGGGAAATGGGGACGTCTGGTGCTATCGATGGCCCCGGAACTGGTTCTGTGGATAGCGCGGCCAGCGACAGAGGAACTGGAGATCCAGACCCCGTTCCCTTCTGAAGCTCCCCGGCCCTGTCTTCAGCCATCTCCTCAGACACCACCTCTCGAGCACAGGTTCTACACACTCCTTCCTCCAAGACTGAGCCCTGTCGCAATCCACACAACAAGCAGAAAAGCCTAGAAGGCATAATGGGTAAAGTACAATCAGCCTTAACCCGGGACTGATTCCCCCCACCAAATTTATTTTTTTTTTTTAAACTTACCACCTGAGTCCAAGGCTCTGTCCACTTCTAGCTAGCCTATTTCTGCAGAAAATACTGTCTCTTTGGCTGCCCGAGACAAAAAGCAGAGAGAGAAACTGAGAGACCATTTTCCCACTCTGCCTCCACGAGGTGTGGGCCCCTGCTCTCAGCAGGTCTGTTGGCTGTCGGCACACAGCGCTAGTCTCTTGTCTGCTTCTCGGCGCGGCTCTTACCTCTGTTTTGCAGCTTCTCTGTTCTCCTTCGGGTCTCCACAGCTGGAGCGCATGTCCGCTAACCTCCTCCAACACCGCTGCTGCTGCTGACAACACGACCGCGGCTAAGCCAAAACCGCTCACTTTCCCACTCTTCTCCAGACACGCCTCAACGGCTCCTCCCCCAAGGGTCGGGTTCGGGAACCGGCAACCTAAGCTGTTAGCCCCGCACACTTCCCTATAAGTGCCCACCGGCTATCAGGGAAGGGGTGAGACGAGGACAATAGCCTTTGAAGGCGACAATGCTATGGCTGTAGAGAAGGCAGCACCAACTCTCTTAAAGGGATATTCCTACTTCTGTATTTCTTTTTTTTTTTTTTTTTTTTAAATTCTTTATTTTCGTTTTATAACAAAGGAAAGGAAGACATACAGCAAAAGACAAATACATAACATGTAATACATACACCAAAGTAAACCCCTACCACCCCCCGCCCCCCTGCTTCTTCTCTAGAAAACTAAGCATTCCCGAAGCGAGCGTGTACTTACATAATTGCATTACAAAACCTAACGGTGATCTAAAACATGATGAGTGCACATTATACAGGCATGTTGGAGCAATGAACAGATTGTACAGAATCATTAAGGATCTGCCATTTAGACAAGCAGGAGTAAGTTTGGACAGGGGGAATAGCTCTCCGAAATATCTGCTCATATTTACTATATAAGCAGACGAGGTTTGACAGGACGTCGAGAGCTATCCTTCCAATTCCTCATGATTAAGCATATGGCTAACCAGTATGGCAACCCCACATTTCTTAGAAACGGCAGGGGAATAAGCGGCCACCATGTAAGGTTTGAAATGAAGTTTAAAAGTTTCCTTCGAATTTGACTGCGTTCATTGGAGAAAAGCAGACCCGCTGCTTCCTAACTGAGGTAGCTTAGGATTTTCTTCCATTTTATCGGATTATTGACGCCTTTTACGTTCAATGAAAAAATCTTACATGGTGCCATCAGTCGGTAGAAGACATTTAGGTAAGGGCGCTTGAAACATAGAACATAAGCAGAATCGGTACAACAATGTCATAATCACCGAGTATTCTGGCTAATACACCCCATATTGAAAAGTATGTACCAACGTATCCTAGAGAAGAAGCAAACCCCCAAAGAATATGGCGACTTGATGTCTGCGGGAGGAGGCCCTAGAGAGGAAATAGAAGACATGTATAAAAAAAGAAAAGAAACACCAGAGTCCATAAGAACACTGTCTCTGATACTCATCGAGGCTGCTGTGGGTAGATGGAGTCGGGTCACAGATACCATCAAGAGTAAAGCAACAGACTGCCCACGCCAGACTCTTTGCAAGGCTGCGGCGGATCCAATATGGCAGGTACAGCGGGTAGAAGAAGACTTGCAGGAATATTCTGGAAGTCAGCGCATCAAGTCGGCTTCTTTGGAATCCAAAAACTCCGCTAGTAGATCAGGGTCCTCAAATGTTCTTGTCTGATTGTGAAGCGTAACTCGGAGCTTGGCCGGGTACATCAGGCCGTAGCGTGCTTGTAGTTGCTGAAGCCTCGGCCGGAATTCCAGAAAGCGCTTTCGACGGTCGACTGTGGGTTTAGACAAGTCGGGATAGAAGGAGATCTTGTGGCTCTCAAACTCCATAGGGCCCTTTGCCCGAGAGGCACTTAGAATTTGCTCCACGTGTTGATATCGCAATAGTCGAAAAATGATAGGCCGCGGGGTCTTCCTGTTGAGCGTTATGCTTGTGGGTACACGATGAGCGCGATCAATCTCCAAATCTTTGGTAAAGGTGATTTGGAGCAAGGAAGGGAGGACTTTGCATAAAAACTCTTTCATGTCTCCCGATTCCGCTCCCTCCGGTATGCCCACGAGTCGTAAGTTATTGCGGCGCGCTCTATTATTGCCATCTTCCACCTCTTTCTGCAGGGCCCGCACCTGTCGTTCAACTTCGTCGAGTTTGGACAACCGGGCCGCATGGGAGTCCAATATGCTCTCCATTTTGTCCTGACGCGCAGAAAGCCCCTCTAGCTTGCCTTGCAGCACACCAAAATCGTCCCGCAGCGCTCGGAGTGCTTCACCGTTTGCCTGCACAAGGGTTTTGACCCCTCTAATCTCTACGAGGATTTCCTGCTGCATTTCGGGGCCCTCGCACGAGGCCGGCCCCTTCTGCGGGGACGGAGGTTCAGTTTTGGAACGTTTGCCGTGATAAGCCGCAGGAGACCCAAATTCCAGGCGCGTTGGTTTGGTCCCCGCCATCTCACCAATGCGCCCCGGCAGGATCAGAGTAGAAATTCCAAATATGTGAGGTGTTAATTCAGGATTCTGAGTAGGCCTCTCGGGAGCCTCAGCGTTATGCGACCATCCCGCTGGACATCAGGCTCCGCCCCCCCTGTATTTCTCTTTTTTTTATTCAAATCCAAATAACCTACAACTGAATCAACTATTCTATCACTCCTCAATCATTCCTCTAGTGAGCCCTGAGCCTCTGGGGCTCTCAACTTCTCCAGCTGCTTGGAGACTGAGCTAACTAGACCAAGGAGGCGGTTCCAGGACTATTTATAGGGGAGTCACCAAAATGTGTGACATGCTTAGCCTCCAAGCTGCGAGAGGAGGTGCAAAGGTTCAGGACTAGACTGGGGGAACGATAAGGAAGTGGGGTATTGAGCCTGGGTGATGGGGAGGGAGATCCTTGAAAATGGGGAAGAAAAGCAAGAGCTGAGGGCCTGGAAAAAAGGCTGAGACTGGAGGGGGGAAAGGAAGGCAGCAAGACAATATTAGAGTGTATATGAGGGAGTGAGAAACCCTGGGGAACAAGAGAGCAGATGAATTGAGGAATCAACCTTTGGAAAAGGTTTAAGCCAAAAAAGACAGAGGGTTGTGCTTGGAAGGAGAAAGAGATGGAGTAAGAGTCTGGAGGAAGGACAGTGCAAGCTGGTATGGTTGAGTCAGGAGATATCTGGGATAAATCTGCACAAAAAAAATATTTGAAAAAAAAAAACCCTGTACTCCTCAGATGCAGAATTTAATATAAGAAGCAACAAAGAAATAGCTACTCAGAATGATTATTTGCAACCGCTCACAAAATTTAATTTTTTGTGCAGAATTCTCCCAGGATTATTACTGCTAACGCATGGTACAGAGTACAGGAACTATGGAATCTGTATGATCATCTATCCAGGATGGCAGAGAAGGTGAAATTAGACTTACCTGCTAATTGTTGTTCCTAAAGGAACTCCAGTCTAGTCCCGAACTTCTGGGGTTGTCATCCTCCTCCAGAAGCATGGAGACTGAGAAATGTCACTTTTGTGATGTCACTGCTATATATACTCAGGAACCGCCTCCTCACTCTAGTTACCTATTGACAAAGCAGACTCACCGGAACAACAATTAAGTAATAAATAGTACTACCATACTATAACAATAAATTACAACTTTAAGGACCACATGCCCAACTATGTACATTTTCTTGAAGCGGTCCATAAGTGTTCAGGTCCACTCTCCCCACTTATGGAAAATGCTGACTGTATGAACACTCCAAGTTGTACCCTGGAAACAAAATGAACTATGCTTACCCGTAACGTCTGTCCTGCTTCAGGCCATAGTGCACAGAACTACCAGGGCGGGATATGGGACTAGACTGGAGTTCCTTAAGGAACAATTAGCAGGTAAGTCTAATTTCACCTTCCTTATCGTCCCTCCAGTCTAGTCCCGAACTTCTGGGGATGTAACAGAGCAGTGAAAAGATTCAAAACGGGAGGACCCCGCTAGACCAGCCTGAAGCACAGCTGATCCAAAATAGGAGTCCCTTTCTGCCTTAACATCCAGACGGTAATGCTTGACAAAAGAATGCAAAGACCAGGTAGCTGCTTTACAGATTTCTACCCCTGGTACCAAACTGCACTCCGCCCATGAGGTCGCCTGCACCCTCTTGGAATGAGCTTTCAGCCCTTCCGGTACCAGTCTGCCCTTTAACAGGTATGCCGTTGCGATCGCCTCCTTTAGCCATGGGGCAATAGAAGCCTTAGAAGCTGCTTCGCCTTTCTTTGCTCCCTCAAACACCACAAACAGCCTATCTGACCGACAGAAATTGGCCGTTCTGCGCAGATACCTTTTCAACGCTCGACGAACATCCAATAGATGTAAACGCCTTGAAGAACATTCCCTGCTCTCTGCTGCGAAGACCGGTAGAGATACCACTTGATTCATATGAAAAACCGACACTACCTTGGGCAAGAAGGACAGCACCGTCCTTAAAACCACCTTCGAATCAAAGAAAGACAAAAAAGGCTCCTTACAGGACAAAGTCTGCAATTCGGAAATCCTCCTTGTCAAAGCAATCACTACCAGAATCACCACCTTAAGAGTAAGATACTTCAGAGAAGCTCTCGACAAAGGTTCAAACGGCTCTCTCCCCACGTCTCCAACACCAAAGGGAGATCCCACGTCGGAACCACCTGCCTACGTGGCAGCTGCAAAAGAGTTACCGCTCTCAAAAAAACATTTTAACGTCTGCGTGTCCACCTAGCGCTTCCCCTTGTACCTTTCCTCTCTAACAGGACAGCGCTGCCAACTGAACTCTCAAGGATGCAGCCGCCAAGCCTTTCTGAAATCCATCCTGCAAGGAAGATAGAACCTGCGATACTGAAGCCTGTAACGGGACACATTCCCTGTCCGCACACCACACCTCAAAAGACAAGCCAAACTCTAATATAAGCCAACTATGTAGACCTTTGACAAGCCTTCAGCAAAGTTGAGATCACTGCTGCCGAATAACCCTTTGCTTTCATCCTAGCCCTCTCAAGAGCCAAGCCATAAGCGAAAACCGATCCACCTGAGGCATGATCAGAGGCCCCCGAGACAGTAAGTCTCTCCGAAGAGGAAGCTGCCACGGCTTTTCGACCAAGAGTCTCATGAGGTCCGTGTACCACGGCCAATCTGGTGCGATTAATATCACCTGCCCTTTGTGGCGTTCTATGCGCTGCACCACCCGACCTATTAACACCCAAGGTGGAAACACATACAGGAGTTGACCTTGCGGCCAGACCTGAATGAGAGCATCCAGGCCTTCCAACATTCTTTCCCTTCTTCTGCTGAAGAAGCGATCGACCTGCGCCAACTGAAAAGTCGCCATGAGATCCATTACCGGCATCCCCCAGCGATTTACAAGCATCGCGAACACGTCCGGGTGCAAGACCCACTCTCCTGGGTTTACCTTTACACGACTCAAGAAGTCAGCCTCTACAATGTCCACTCCCACTACATGCGCTGCCGACAAAGTCACCAGGTGCGCCTCGGCCCACTCGAACAAACAGTCGGCTTCAGCCTCTAGTGCCACACTGCTGGTGCCCTCTTGACGGCTGATATAAGCTACCGCCGTCACATTGTCGTAAAAATACCCGAATGGCTTTCCCTCGGAGATACGGACGAAACCATTGCAGTGCCAACACCACTGCCCTCAGTTCCAATCTGTTGATTGACCAGGCCTTCTCCAGATCGGTCCACTGCCCCTGAGCAAACCTTCCTCGGTAGTGAGCTCCCCAGCCCATGAGACTGGCATCCATCGTCAGATATCCACGCAGGCGCTTCTAAGGGCATTCCTTTTTCTAGACATCCTGGCAGCAAACACCACTGAAGTGCATTGCACGTCTGTGCCGGACAAGGCAGTCTCTGAGATAACTGATCCCTTTGATGTGACCACCTCCTTAACGCTCTTTGCAATGGTCTGAGCCCGCACCCACGGGATCAGCTCGAGGGTCACCGCCATGGTCCCGAGCAGCTGCAGATAATGTCAGGCCGTGGGATACCGTTTGCTGAGAAACTGCCAGATCAAGTTACTTAGTCCCTGCGCCCACTGCCGTGAGAGAAATATTCTTCCAACTCTTATCGAAACGCGCCCCAAGGTATTCCAGGCTCTGAGATGGGCACAACTTGCTGTTTGTCATGTTGACCACCCAACCAAGACACTGCAGAAATTGTACTACTTTGGCTGTAGCTGACATGCTCTCCTCCTTGGACTTTGCTCTGATCAACCAACCGTCTAGATAAGGGTGCACCAACACCCCCTCCTTTCGCAAGGCTGCTGCTACCATTACCTTGGTGAATGCCCGTGGCGCCGTAGCCAACCCAAAAGGTAGCACCTGGAATTGGAAATGCCACATAGGCACTGCAAACCTGAGGAATTTCTGATGCTCCTGCCGAATCAGAATGTGAAGATATACCTCCGACAAGTCCCGGGACGTAAGAAATTCTCCCTTTCTTACCGCTACAATGATCAACCTTAGGGTCCCCATCCGAAAATGAGACACTCTGAGACAGCGATTTACTCTTTTGAGATCCAAAATTGGGCGATGAGACCTGTCCTTCTTTGGGACCACGAAGTAAATGGAGTATCGACCGTCTCCTAACTTGTCAGAAGGAACCGGTACTACCGCCTTGAGCGACAGCAGCCTTTGTACCGTCTCTTGCACTGCCTTGCACTTTACGCTTGCTTTGCAAGGTGACTGAACAAAGGAATTGGACACTGGATGCTGAAATTCGAGCGCATAACCTTCTCGAATGACCTCCAATACCCATTGATCTGATGTGATCTGGACCCAGGCAGGGTAAAACTCCCGCAAATGCCCCCCTACGGGAACCATCCCCATCTGGGTCCTCCTGGCTTCATTAAGATTTTCTAAAGGTAGAGGAAGAGGAGGGGGCAGCAAATCCCCTGCCCGCTCCCCGAAATCCTTGAAACCTGACCTCGAAAGGGAAAACGTCCTCTCTGACTTTGGCCAAATCTCGGGGAACAGAAACGGCGAAACTCCCGCTGCTGGCCCCTAGGAATAGAAGTTGACCGCCCCTGCTTTTGCTTGTCCTCCGGCAACCTACCTCCTTTAGATTCCCCTAAATCTTTAACGAGTTTATCCAAATCTTCTCCAAAAAGTAGCCTACCTCTGAAGGGAAGCTTAATTAGCCTAGCTTTGGAAGAGCTACCTGCCGCCCAATTACGCAACCAAAGATATCGCCTTGCCGCTATAACCGAACCCATACTCTTCGCTAAACCTTGGATGAGATAATGGATATCCGCAAGATACGCTGCCCCGGACTCCAAGCTGGACGACTCACTTGACGCCTCTTCCGAGTGCTCTCCTTGAACTCACTTCGCCCAGCGCAGGCAGGCTCTCGCCACCCAGGCTCCACAAATAGAAGCCTGTAAGGACAGCACATTCACCTCAAAAGACCTGCTTCAACAAGGTTTCCAGTTTACGGTCCTGAGTATCCTTTAGGGCCACACTACCCTCTACAGGAATGGTAGCCTTCTTAACCATGGAGATGGCTGCATCAACTCTCGGAGACTTAAACAATTCTCAATCTTGGTCCACCAACGGGTAAAGTCACGCCATAACTCTAGAACCTTTAAGATTCGACTCCAGCATGTCCCATTCTTCCTGAATCATCTCTCTAACCACTCTGTGTACTGGGAACGCTCTCTGATTCTTACGAACGGCCTGTAACAACGGATCCTCCAGGGTAGAAACATCCACCGCCCCCCTCCCCCCCGACGGCATATTAAGAGTCTTGAGAGTCTCGGAAATGAGTGCCGGCAACTCGTCTCTACGAAAAACGCAAACCACTCTGGTTTGATCCTCCTGTTCCGTAATCTTGCCTTCCTCCAGATCATCTTCCAGATCTAGAACAGGGTCTGGATCCTCAGAACATAGGCCCTCGGATACGACAGACTGCTCTGAGCTATCCCTGTCACCCCTGGCTCTCTTCGCTTTTAGCCCTGTCACCCCCACGTGCCTGGCCTTTTCTCTCCCAGCTCCGCTTCTGCGGAACTGGCCGGAGGCCTACTCCGCGAATTGCCAAAGGCGTGCTGTAACAGAGCCATAAAATCTGAGGAAAAGATTTCCGCCAGCCCACCTGGTAAAGGCAGTTGTCCCTTTGAGGGCTCTGGAGACAATCTTCCTGGTACCGGATCCAGGGAAGGCAGTCTGGGGGAAACTGGCTCTAAACAGGCCAGAGACAATCCCTCCTTGGCCTCCGCAACCGAATCAGAGGCTTGCTCCACTGCTGCAGACTCCTGACTGCAGCCCCTACATACCCCAGTATCGGAGACTGCGCCTCTCCTAGCTCCACAGACCAAACAGTGTGGTCTGGACGGCATTCTGCACGATCGGGGGTGTTCTCTCACCCCCCCAGCCCTGCAGGAGCTAAACCGTGTGCCTTGCCAATAGTGCCCTGCAAATAATCCAAAAAAATAAAAAACGGCGCTTTTTATTTTTTATTTTTTTAAACCATGGGACTATCAGATAGGGCCCCCCCAGCCAAATTCTGAAGAAAGTAATTCCAAACAAGGCTCCCCGGCCAAGTTAATCCACTTTTTCAGGCAGTCAAAATTAACGGCGATTCCCGCGCGACTGACACACAGCCTGGCCTGCACGGAGGAAAAAACAGCCCCCCACCGAGCTTTCTCCACTGCAACGGCTCCTTACTTGTGCTGCCTCAAATCCTGAGCCCTGTGATCCCCAGCATTGAGCTTCTCCGTCAACCGGGAACTGCAGCCTAAGGGCAAGAGAACCGCCGACAAAACAACTGCAACAGAGAAAAAAAATGGGATATTGGCTCAACAGCTCTGGCAGGCAAATCCTTTGCATACGCTGAGCTCCATGGATAACCGGTTCCTCACCCGATTGTGAGTTAAAGGTAACCGGATGCCCGTTTCTCCACACCTGCCTCCTTCTTAGACAAAAGTCTTCTGAAAAGTCCCCTCAGGAGAAGGGGGGGGGGGAGACAGGGCTAAAGCACCTCCAAAGTAAAGAGAGCACCTGAGCACTATCCCCTTGATCGAAGGAGCCTTGTTCCCTCTATATATTCTTTATTATTTTTTAAATCAAAGTTCTTAATTCTAACTTTCCTTAATTGTTCCTCTAGTGAGCCCCAAACCTCTAGGCTTGCCAATCCTCCAGCTGCTTGGAGACAGAGAACTGGAGTGAGGAGGCGGTTCCTGAGTATATATACCAGTGACATCATAAAAGTGACGTTTCTCAGTCTCCAAGCTGCTGGAGGACGACAACAACCCCAGAAGTTTGGGACTAGACTGGAGGGACAATAAGGAATCAATATTTAGAATGAAGAGGGAAACAAAAACTAGTCGGTTAAGGAATGATATCCTATATTTCTGCAGATATACGCTTGCAGTGAAGACAAGAGTAGCTGGATCGATATGATAAGCTAATAGTTCTTTTTCTATTGTTATTTACTATGGTAAGAGGGGTGGAGTTATTTGGTGGTTTTCCCTGTCTTCATAGAATATGCTACTGTCTTAAAGCTTTGTTTCCGCTGTATGCTTCCAAGAGCTTTTCCTGACTTTTCCAGGTTCACTCAGAAGCGTCACCAGGAGTTTCTGGTGTTATACCCCAGGGTGATAGCCCTGGGTTTTTTTATGTTAAGATTTCCATGTGTATGTCTTGTTCAATGTAATGATAAATCTGTGGCTTATTTTGAACCAAGTCAATTATTAGCTTCTCTTAATGCAAAAGAGGAGGAGAAACTACAGGTGGTTGTTCCATAATTACATCACGGGGGGGGGAGGGGGGCCTGATTGAATATGTCTTGTATTTGTAGGTTGTAATTTATTATATTTGGAATAAAATATGAATGAGTAAAATTGCATTAAATAAAAATAAATATCTCCTATAGGTAAGCAACTTTGCTTTATCTGAAGGGGAATCACATCATCAATAACTATGACTCCTTGTTAAGGACTTTCTTCAAGTTTCTGGAAAATTCAATCTTTAAAAACCTGTATGTTCTCTCTTCTGATAAAGGCACTTAAAATCTTCAAGTTAAGTCAATGTGACCCAGCAGCCCCTAGGTTTTCTTGGGAAGGTATGACCGAAGTAGATCATCCGACCTTTTCTTCTGAAGCAATGGAGGGTAAAGTGACTTGCCCAAGGCCGCAAGAAGTGCCAGTGGGCTGTTGCTCTAACCACTAGCTACTCCTCCACTCGAAAACTTGGAAGATTACCATACGTTAATGTTACAACCCATCCAATACATTCTATGGATTCACAAAGATTAGTAGTATCCTTGACTAAAGCTGTGAAACTTATGCTGACACGTAAGAGGTTGATTTTAATTTGTTATTCATCTTCTGATTGTAAACCGCTTTGGATGACTGCCAGGAAGACAGAATATACCTTTTTATAAAAAAATAAGAACATTATTCATTCCTGCATCAATTATTTGGAATAAGCTGCTGGATGATTTGTGACAAAGTACAGAATACAAGGTCAGTAAAGGCTTTTTTTTTTCTGTAAGCAAGCATCGGGATATGTTTACTAAACCAGACTAACGGTTAATCCATGCTATTTTATGTATGACAAGGGCAGTCCGAGTGAACTGTTTTAACTTTATGTTTTCATGAGTTGTTTTGTTTTAAACTGATAAACCTACTGAGAACAATACATCCTTGCATCAGGAATTAAAGTACAATACTTAAAAATAAATAATTAAAAAGCTGAAATTAATGTAATCTGGCGAACAGGGTGGCACAATTCTTTGGCAGGTTATAGCTCCCCCTTTTTTTTCCACTCTAAAGGACAATACTCAGAGTGGGTTTTTATGGGGTCTAGAGTTGAATTCTCACTATAAAACATCCTACAGAGAAATTCCTGATGAAACTGCAAGTAAAAGTGGCCTCGTTCTAAAACAATGGTATGTATAATGTATGAACAGTATATCGCAAAGAAGGTTTAAGCAAGGGGGGCGGAGCCTGATGTCCAGCGGGTAGGACGCTTTGCGTTGAAGCTCCCGAGAGGCCTACTTAGAATCCTGACTTAATACCTATACAAATTTACTATTTCGCTCCGAGCTGACCGGGGCACCTCGGGGGGGATGGCAGCCCATAAACCAGCGCGCTTGGACTTCGGGTCTCCTTCTTCTTCTCACGGAAAACGCTCCAAAACAGAGGTGTCCTCCCCACAGAAGATGGTCCCATTTCGTGAAAACCCCGAAATGCACCTGGAGATTTTGGAGGAAATACGCGGCGTGAAGGAACTGGTGCAGTCCAATGGAGAAGCGCTTCGAGCCATGCGAGAAGACTTTGGAGTGCTCCAGGACCGACTTGAAAGTCTTTCATTACGGCAGGACAACATGGCGGGGGTCCTCGACTCGCACGAGGTGCGCTTGGGCAAACTGGACAAGGCTGAGCGCCAGATACAGAATCTTCAAAAGGAGTTAGAAGATAGCAATAATCGAGCCCGTCGCAACAATGTGAGGCTCCTCGGAATGCCGGAGGGGGTGGAAGCAGGAGATATAAGAGAATTCTTGCTCAAAACTCTTCCCTCCTTGCTGAAGATCACTTTTCACAGAGAACTGGAAATCGATCGCGCACACCGTGTTCCTGCCCACATGGCGCTCAACCGCACGACCCCCCGGCCTATTATCTTTAGCTTGCTACGATATCAACAAGTGGAACAAATTTTACATGCTGCCCGAGCGAATCATCATTTGGAATTTGAAGGTCGTAAGGTCTCCTTCTTTCCTGATTTGGCAAAGCCTACCGTTGACCGTCGGAAGAAACTCCTTGCTTTTCGCCCTCGACTTCAACAGCTACAGGCTCGCTTTGGCCTGTTGTATCCAGCGAAGCTCCGAGTGACTCTCCACAACCAAACCAGGACGTTCGAAGATCCTGATCTACTATCAACATTTTTAGACTCCAAAGAAGCAGAGCAGATGCGCTAATCCCAAATCTTGGACTCTTATCTGCCGGCTCTATCCGCCATTTTGAAGGGCCCGATGCGGCGGTCATAGCCAAGCACAGAAATAGCCTGGACTTTCTTTCTTTCTCTATATGACTTTTGTTTTTTGGTCTCCTATCCCTTCATGATGTGTGCCTCGGTCGGACTCGGAGCACGCACAGTCCTACAGGTTATGTGTTTTTTCAATTTAGGCCTTCTCTGGGGTTTCTCCCCGCAGACACATGGTCGCCAGTAATTTTGGGGTTTTGCTTCTCCTCTACCGTACTGCGGTTTTCTTTGTTAATGTGGGGCGCTTCATTGTATTATATTAGCTTATTTTTCCTATGTCATGTGTACAGCCAGATACAGTCAGTTTTGAGGGATATAGTGAAATTATGTGTGCTATCATGCTCAGAATTTTTAACTTTTTTGAATGACCTTATGTAAAATCTTATCATTCACCGTCAAAGGCATTAATGGTCCACTCAAAGGAAAGAAAATCCTTAGCTATCTTAGCCATGTGCATGTTGATTTAGTGTTTCTTCAGGAAACGCATTTAAACTCTGCTGAAACACTGAAACTCAATGCTAAGCCTCACAGGGTAGCTGCCTATTCTCCCACCGTTTCCAAATGGTACGGGATAACCATTCTGGTTAAGAAGTCTTTGCATGCTACTGTACCTGATATTAGCGCTGACAAGGAGGGTAGATGGGCCCGTGTATACCTTGAGGTTGGAGATAGTGAATTCACGTGTATTTGCATTATGCCCCGAATGTGGACAACCCTGCTTACTATGCAAGTATTGCGCAGTTGGCCTTGGCCTCTGCCAATGCTCCATTAATACTTGGTGGCGATTTTACTCAAGTGTTCCCTTAATCTTTTCTTCTCAAACAAGGTGCTCGTTGGTTGGAAGATCCAGTACCGAGTAGACCTGTGTGGCTAGATATAGAAGCGGGCCTTTGCAAACCGATTCCTCTTACCTTTTTCCCTGGTATGCCTCTCCCATCAGACTCCTACTATCTACCAATGCTTTTAGACACTTTAGGTGCCTTTAATATTCTTATGCAATCTTTAGACTCCCGACTCTGGTCAGTGCAACTTCAGCATCGCCTTCGGAGCGCTAGAGTACTCCCGCCATCGGCATTCCCTACATAAGGTTGATTGGAGACTTTCCGATCTCTCGGTAGTTCACCGGGTGTGGCATCCAATTTTACTAAACCTTATGTAATGCTATAACTAGAGCTACCCCTATAGCGCAGAAAGTATGGGAGAGAGAATTGCATGTGACTTTGACCTCGGAGCAATGGAGCCTTATCTGGAGTAGAGGGACACGGGTTCCCGATCCGCCTCACTCACTCAGGCCTCTTCTTACTAGCCCACCGGTGTTTTTACACTTCTCACAGATTAGACAAATGGAACACTACTCAGGGCAATGGTTGCTGGACATGTCCTGCGGCCATTGGTTCATTGCCTCATGTTATGCATGAATATCCCGCACTACAGTATCACTGGCGTCGGGTCTGGGGTCGTATTTAGTCTATCTCGCACTCTCAGGAGCCCCTTTCTTGGAGGATAGTGGGACTTCGCCCAATTGCGGGGATCCCCTCTCTCCCAAAAATGGCTTATCTCCTTTCGAACTTTATGCTTGGCATTGCTATTTCCCTAATTAAGTAATACTGGAAAATTAGCTCCCATTTGAGCCCCAATGAATGGTGGAATCATGCTTGTCTTTACAGTAAATATGAACAAATACCTCGTCTGTTCGCTTCCTCCGTTCAGACCCCTTCTCATTGGTCTCAATGGAAGCTGCTCAATGACTATGTACATTTTGCTAAATGCTCTCATCTGACTGTCTAACTTTGTATATATCTCTGTCCCATGATCATGCTGTATTGTAGATACTCTTTTGATCGTTTGATGTATAATCACTGTTAATTGGAAGCGCTCACATGCTGATATAATCGGGTAGAGAAGAAGCATCGGGGTGGGGGGTAATGGGTTTACTTTTCCTTATTGTATACCTGTTTTGTCTCTTTTGGTGTGTTGTTTCTTTTGTTTGTTGCAAACTGAAAATAAAAGTTTAAAAAAAAAAAGAAGGTTTAAGCAAATGGGCCGCTAGCCATCTTGATTGATGTTATAATCTTTATGGGCACTTTTAAGTTCATGTATGGAACAAAAAGAAAGAAAGATAGGCGGATTTTCTGAGAGGACAGGGCAATACCCATTGTACTTGCCTGTAACTCACTTTGAACAACTACTGGAAAAGCATGAACTAAATGCTAAACTTTTAATCCTCTCTAGATAGAAGGCAACTGACAATTCAACACGCATGGGGGCTCATTCACAGATGTTGGCATGACATCTCAGGAAAAACGGACTCATATATAATCCCAACACTAATTCAGATAAACATAGGATGCATATGCTGTACAATCCTGTTATAACAGAACTCTGTTTCAGGTGGATAAGTTACTGGAACCTGAAGCTCTCCAACTGTGGTCTGAAAGCACTGTTGAAAGTGACCTTCCAGTCAGATATTTTTGCTCACAGAAAGCTAAATACTAAGATTTGTGTGAGACTTGCTTAATTTGAAATCTCCCATCAACCCACCTGCAGGGTCAGAGGACCTTAGCATAATTTTAAACTAGCAAATGAAAGCCTTTTTACCTTCTGGCATGGATCTCTGGAGATCAGCACAGTGAACATATAAAATCTGAGCTAAATTTCCAGCCAAGGGCCTCAGGGGTGGCAGCATAGCCTCCAATACTCATTCTATTTTCAAAAGCCATGACAAGGAGACTGTCACCCATTTACTTCTTCCACATGCTCAGATCCTACTTCTTGTAATGCACTTTGAGCATAAGACCCGTCTCGTTTTCTGACTTCAGTATAAAAAGTGTTGATGCCTTTCCAGCTATCACTGCACCTCCATGGTCGGTCATTCTCCAACAATGGCTTGGTGAAGTGGTGAAGCTGGAATTCTGGCAAATGGGAATATGATCTCATCAGACAGAAACAATGGACTATTTATAGTCAACACAAATTTGGAAAAGCGAGTAATTAAATCTAAAACCACTATCCCGAGGCAGGTATTACAGTGGGACACTATCTTCACCACACATTTCTAGTAGCTCCATCTCCTCCACTGTAGTCCCTTCCCTCTCCCATATTCTCAACCTATTGCTCTCCAATGCATGCATTCAAGCATGCTGCGGTCACGCCTCTCCTCAAGAAATCCTCACTAAACTCCACTGGTCCTTCTAACTAATCGACCCATCTCCCTCCTCCCCTTCGTTTCTAAATTATTTGAACAAGCGGTTCCTCTCAAGCCCTTCTGGATCCTTTACAATCTGGCTTTCGTCCTTTACATTCGACGGAAACGGCTCTTGCCAAAGTCTCCAGTGACCTGTTCCTGGCAAAATTCAAGGGCCTTTACTCAATCTTCATCCTTCTTGACCTTTCTGCTGCTTTTGACACTGTTGACCACAACCTTCTCCTTGATACCTTATCCTCGCTTGGTTTTAAGGGCTCTGTGCTATCCTAGTTCTCTTCTTCTCTCTCCTATCACACTTTCAGTGTTTGTTCTGGTGGAACCTCCTCTACTGCTATCACACTCTCAGTTGGTGTATCCTAAGGATTGGTCTTGTGTCCACTCCTTTTCTTTCTCTATACCCAGTCCCTTGGTACACTCATCTTTACACTGACGATGCCCAGATCTACCTCTCTACATCTAAAATCTCTCTGGCAATACAGGCCAGAATCTCTGCCTGCCTTTCTAACACTGCTGCTTGGATGTCTCACCGCCACTTGAAATTGAACATGGCATGGCCAAAACTGAGCTGCTTATTTTTCCCCCTAAACCCTCCTCTCCCCTTCCTCAGTCTCTGTGGATAACTCTCTACTCCTCCCTGTCTCCTCAGCTCGCAACCTTGATGTCCTTTGACTGCTCTCTCTTTCTCCACACACATCCAACTAATAGCTAAAACCTGCCATTTCTTTCTCTGCAACATCAACAAAACTCACCCATTCCTTTCTGAACACACTAACACTACTAAGACACTTAGCCACTCCTTAGTCACCTCCTATCTAGATTATAGTAACCTGATCCTTGCTGGTCCCACTCTGAGTTCTCTCTTTCCCCTTCAATCTATTCAACACTCTGTTGCGTGGCTAATTGTCCACGAGCCTCATCATGCTCATATTATCCCTCTTCTCAAGTCTCTTTATTGGCTTCCTATCCATTTCTGCATCCAGTTCAAGCTTCTCCTGCTGACCTGTAAGTGCATTCACTCTGCAGCTCCTCAGTACCTTTCCTCTCGTATCTCTCCCTACAACCCTCCTCGGGAACTCCACTCTTCTGGCAAATCTCTTCTATCTGTGCCTTTCTCTTCTATTGCTACCTTGCTGCTCCTTATGCCTGGAACAAACTACCTGAGCCTGTACAACAGGCGCCTTCTCTGACCCTTTTCAAATCCAGGCTGAAAACTCACCTCTTCGCTGCTGCTTTCAGATCTTGACTCACCTGATCTTTGTGTTTCCTTACCAATCCCCCTAGCTGTATTCATGTCTACAGCTACTAATGTCTGACTAGACTGCATGCTCCGATGAGCAGGGACTGTCTTTTAAATGTGTTTGTGCAGCGCTGCACACGCTTTGTAGCACTATACAAATGTTCAGTAGTAGGTCTTACAACGTTTTCAGACTGTATTCTGGCCACTTCTTGAAGCTACTGAGCTTTACTGAAATTATCAGATATGACACTGCTAAAATCAAGGAGATTACTTCGTGAGGCAGACACCCTAAAAAAGTTGTGTTGTCAAGATAGGCCTACTGAATGACTGCAGTCAGCTTATAAATATTAAGCATGCCAGGGGAAAGAAAGCAGAGGCATGCTGTAAAGCCATAGAACTTAAAGAGGCTTACAATGGTACGCCAATCTTCACCAGAAAGCTCTGAAAAATGCACTGGATTACAATACTGATATGCAACACCACTGTGAACTGTTCATCTTTAGAAACCAGGGGACTGCACAGTGAGGCACGTTTGTCAGAAAACAGCAAAGATTCATTTTCAACATTGTTGAGAGGTCCCAGAGGGACAAAAAAAAAGCACTAGGCCACAAATGAGCTAATACAGTTATCTTGCATTAGAGTTCTTTGCCAAGGCTTGCATTAGAAAACCATGTGCTGAGCTTAACACAGAGTTAACTCTGCAATGCTATAAACAAACTACGCAAATAGTGCATGGTTTCTGCATACAGCCTAACATGAGAGCGCATGCAGAAACTTATGTGCATGTGCCAGACGTGCACATAGATCTGTGGTAGCAGTAGCTGCACCCTTTGTGTATATGATGGGATGTTATTCTGCGCACAGCAATTTTTGGAATCATTTATGCACAATATTCCATTAAATGCACAGATGTCATGCACATGCAACTTCGAAGCACCATATAATCCAGTTCAGTACTTAAATTACATGAACATAACAGCCACACATATGATGGAATACTATTCTGTGCATAAGTATTGCACAATGGCTATGCACAGAAAAATATCCCATTACGCGTGTGCTGAAGAAACAAGCATGCTGACTACAGAATGGACTATTGTACTCCTCTGCTCAGACCTTTGTTATAACAAGAGCATTCTGGTCTTCTGTGCACTTCTCTGCATCTGCACTGAATTGTTAATTGCTTCATTACCATCAATTTAAATGGATTTAAATGTGCCGTGTTTTGCCATCTGCTCGAGGCTTTGCACCCAGTTTGTGTGCAAAGCTTGATCTTGCATTGCTAACGCAGAGCTAACCTGTGTGCAAAACTAGTGCACAGGCCCAAGAGGGAGAAAAATACTCTGAAACCAACAGAGCAACTACAGAAAATTAGAGACAAATGCATCCAGTGTTGTTGATGGCAAATAACAAAAAGAATACTATGGGTGTTAAGCCAGATATGCTCAATGACCTTCACGTTTTCCTGGAAAGCTATGAAAAATGTGTTCTGTTGCCACCATAAAATGATGTCATTCACCTTGCAGTCAAAAAACAATACAGAGCTTTATTCATTTAAACGGTGCAGAATCTGGGGTGGTCATAAGGGTAGCAATTCCCTTCTTACCCTAATACAATCTCAAATCTTTGTGATATACTTTGTTAGTGTGAAACAGACCTGCACAAAAGCTGGAAAATGTGTACTGTGTTTTAAACAATCGAATCATGGACATAAATTTTTAACCACCTCCTTTAATCAGATAACCAGCAGGTTTCTGTAATATGTGCCAGAAAGCATATGCAGAATCAAACGAGACCACTACAGACTGGTTACTCGTTCACAAAAATGAGAGAGAAAATGGATTTATCTTAATAACAGAAGAAAATACTTTGAAACTAAAAGGAAACTATAAATTATTTATGTTTTTTGTCCTAAGCTACTTTAATAAAGCCCACATTGTAACATATCATTGATCAGTTTCCATCTTCCAGCCTATCCCCCTCTTGTAAAATGAGGCCCGCTCCAAAGGGATCATTTCCTTTTAACTTTTACATTTAATACACCTCAGTCCTATTATGATTGTTTCATTCATACTATTATTACAAGTTGTTGGCCATCAAGCTAAAATTAGCTTTTCTTCACGTGCTTTATAGATATATAAAACACACCGGAACCCTGATGTTGCCGTTTTCCTTCATCTGTCCGAATTTTACAACGCAGCTCACGCACTTTGCAAGCGACAGGATTTCTCTGTCATCGCTTTACAAATTGGACCGCCAGCCTTCTTTGCTTGCTCTAGAAGCTTTAAGCACGTCTCTACCAAGAATGTGTCTTAAAACTTAACCATAAACAGCAGGCTGTCATCCCAATAAAACTGCAGGTTTTCTTAACTAAGAAATTTAGTGGAAAAATGTTCACAGGTAATTGCAAGAATAGCTACTTCCCTACCCAAGATAAAAGTAGTCAAGAATTACAAGTTTCTCTTCCAGCTCCTACGAATAAGAGGATCAGCTGGAGTCTATTGATGACTGCTGATCGCTGAACAGACTACTGGGCTCTAACATCTTCCTCAGAATATTTAAGGTTATATTGGAGATTTCTCACAAATGTTGTTTTCAAATCCCCGGAGAGTCTTCCTCGGGAGACCTGCACGCTATTCTTTATGCACTGTAGTGTCCATAGTTTACCCAGGATCAAAAAATGTATAGATCAGCCTTAAGTCCCAGAGAATGAATGATTCATCTCCCAGGTACTTTGACTTTAGCACTATGAATAAACTCTGCGGGAACAGCAGCCCCACCGCCACATAATTCCCGGGTCAGGCCTTGTCCTCCCACCCAGGTTACAAAGAGCTACAAGAGACAGAGCCGTACGGACCGACTCACCTGCCCATCTCCCGAGCCTCGGGCCCACCTGCGTTCCATCCCCCAGCACCCAGACCCGTATCCCGCTTAGCAAGAGGTAGGCGGCCCGCAGGCCGAGCCAGGCGGAAGCCACCACACCCAGATACCAGAAGAAGCTGGCGGCCGGCAGGAGAGAGGCGGCCCTCATTTCCGCAGCCATCGCGAGTAACGAGAAGCCGAGAACACTGCACGAAGCACGCGGAACTCACTGACCCTCACGTCGCGCGTGCACCCAGCGCCGCGGCCGGACCGTTCCGGGGGCGGGCCTGGTAGGCCCCTCCTCGCGCTCCGCTACTGGCCAGCTTCTAACGTCACTCAAAGCTTTGACCCAGTTTGATTGAGCGGCCCTGGTCAGCAATTAGCAGAGGCAAGCCCCCTCCCTTCTCCCATTGTTATCGCTCCTTCGCGCTCCTATTGGCTCAGTCGCTTTTCAAGTCCCTGGCAGCTAGGAGAGCCAATCTGTTCCTAACGTCCCACTGCCTCCTGCCTGAGTCATCTAGCGCGGCCGCCTTCTTTCGCCACGCCCTCTCTTCTCCGGCAGTTGTCTGTTAACGTGTAGCTCCATTTTGATTGGTAGAGGAGGTGACGTGAGACTTCCTTGTGTGGCACAGAATAGGAATGTGGGGAAGGTTTGAAAAGTGCTGTTAGTCACGGGTAGAAGTTTCTTAAAAGTGTTATGGAGTTTTTCTTTAGAGTATGAAATTAACTCGCTTTATTGAGCTAAGTTAACACGTTTGGAATTAACGGTGGAAAGTTGTACTTCTTGCACGAGGTTAGTATGAAATGAGTTAACAAAAAAAATGTTGTTTACGTTTAAAAATGTTACTTCAATCTTGCTGTGGATATTGGAAGTTTTGAGGTGGTGTTGTGCCGTGTGTTAAGAATCAAAATCTGTTAGAGAACTTTAATTCCAAATTGTAAGCGTTTTACCGTCATCCAGCGTGGGAGAGGCAGAACGGGCGCAATAGCGAGGTTTCATCCAGGACCGAAAGCCTGGCTATATTGTTTTTTCCGCGGGTATTTGCAAACCGCTTTGAAGGATGGATTTGTACAGGAAGACTGTATAAACATTGGTTATAAATAAACAAATCTGTTCATGTGCTCTGTGCTAACAGCTGGAGCCCCCATGCTAAGCTGAATACATAATAACCTTATTTTCCAGAGACAGCCCATCACGTCTCATTGGTTCAGAATACTTTGTGGTCTCGCTATATGTTTTGCTTTGGCATGTGCAGAGAGTGATCAGTGACAATGTGGGTTCAGAAACATGCGATTCAGATATGTTATGTGACCATTATCATTGTTTTCACAGGTTCAGATGGTGCTTGGGGTGTATCTGCCGAACTTGCAGAAGGACTTGGTGCAGGGAGAGAAATCACAAGCTGTTAATGTGATGGTACCAGATCAGCTCATTAAGCGTTCTTGTGGTATATATCGATAGCCGATAACTTCTCTCCGCAGGTTTATTTATATACTAAGACTAGATCATTTTAAAGCTTCTGCACCGCCCTTAATAGCAGAAACTTGTGAGCTGGCATCTGGGCCGGCTTAACCATTAGGTAAATTAGGGTGGCAGCTTCTGGGTAGGTGGCAAACAGCAGGGCATTCAAAGCTAAACAATAGATTCTGACAGCCAGGGATGGTATAAGGCTTGCCTAAGACACTGTCACCTTAAACCAACCTCCTCTCCTCTGCTGCCACCCAGGTAGTGGCCTGAAACCAAAGTGGAGGGGCCTTGGCCCACCAAATGCTATGCCCTTACCTGGTATACTGCCATGCAAGAGATCTGGGTTCAGTTTTCACATCATGATTTTGCTCCTCAGGGGTTGGAGGGAGACTCAGCTATCATTGGCAACTTCAGTGACCAAACTTGGGGGGTCTGACTTATGTTCCAGATGGATTCTTGTGGCTCAGAACTGTTGCTGTGATCGTTCAGCTAAGTTGGGAGGGAGATAGACATAAAATTAAAGGAAGACTCCCCCTCCCTGAGCTAATTATACATGAAATCTCATGGTACTGTAGCCCAATTAAGACTGATTCCAGTTTAGCTGGAAGCCCAAAGGAGCAAAAAGAAACTGCTAAGTCAAAAAAATATTCAGAATGTCTGTTTGCTGCAGTCTAGTCTGGAAACAAGCGATTTAAGCAAGTCTTCATATGCTGCTTCTCACTGTGGTATTTGGCAAAACATTATACAATTAAGAAACAAGTCAATTGGGTTTGTTATTCTCCTCTGATGTTCCTATTTTAAAAATTTTTAGTTGTCTATACCATTTGCTAATCTTGATTATTTTTAATACAGGGTGGGTGTTTAACTGTTGTATGATAAATTGGATTTTTTTCCAAGTGTCTTGAATTTTTCAAACATGACCAGGGCTCTGTTAGACATTATGATTAGAGATATTAAATTTAGTGTGGTCATTGGTCGATTGAACCTTTATGGGAGTTCTGTTGAAGGAAAGGATAGTAAACTGTAAAATTCAGTGTGTTATAGGATTTAAGGCAGTGTGGATTTTACAACCATAAACAATAATGGTGTGATTGTTTCAGTCTCCAAGAAAATACGGAGTACCAGTACAGTATAAAAGTTACAACCCTATACAGTGGTATACCAGTATTGGATTAGGGTAAGCTGCTGGTCAAGACGGGGACTTCTATGATTTTAAACAGTATCTTCACTAACTTTGGTGACTGGGGATTATAACAAACTTAATAGGCCATGTAAGGGGTCCCGAGTGTTTAACTTGGGTGTAACCTTGTGGAAGGCAGAGTTGGGATGGTAGGAACTGGGATAGCATGTTGTGACATATTTTGGACTTGCTCGGGATGAAAGTTGGGGTGCGGAGGTTTTGAGTGATTGGGTTACATATGGGAGTTTGTACATGCATCTCTTCAAAGTGGATGAATCTCAACTGGGCACTCTGGAAAGGCGATTTTTGATCTTTACCTGAAGTCCTTTATTATTTTACTGTATAAGGAATGCTACTGCATTAAAGAATAGTGGATGTCTTTTCTCATGGGTGATAAGAGTTCTCGTAGTTATCAAGTACCTTTTTAATCTGCAATTCAGTGGCACTGCCACCAATACTTTTCATGTTCATGTAGACATTTGGAGGCCACAAAGAAGTTGTAGGTGATACTCTGCTACTGGGCGAACTTGCCATATTTGTGACTAGAGGGAGGGATATGCAAAATGATTAATGCGGTTAGCAGATCTGCTAACTGCATTAATCGCCATGGTCAGGATATTCAGCGGCACAACAATGGTTAGTGCCACTGAATATCCATGGGTGCCGCTGCTGCACACCCTGATGCTAGCCACTAGCATTGTGACATTCTGGGAACCGCACCCAGCAGTAAATGGGCAGTGGTTGATATTGAATCGCTGTCCGGTTATGGCAAAGCAGTGAAACTTAGGCACATTTAAAAGGCTGGCTTAACTTTTTCTGCAGAAGCTAACCAGGCAGCAGCTGTTTGTTGTCACTGCCCATTTAACATCTATGTTATCTGGCTGCCCTATATATTCAGTGCCAGTGGTTGGATATGATCCTGGCATTTGAATATCCGAGGTTAAGTTTCAGCGGCAACGGCTAGCCACTGAAACAGTCTTAGTCACCATCGCTGAATATCCTTTCTCCCCCCACCCCCATGTATATAAATACAGACATAATACCTGGCTAAAATAAGAACATAAAAAAAGCCATGTTGAGTCAGACCAAGGTCCATCAAGACCAGCATTCCATTGAGGGTGGTTAGTCCAGGTCACAAGTTCCCAGCAGAAAGCTGATCCATTTCTTTTTCCAGGGATAAGTAATAGTTTTCCAAGCCTTCCTGGCTAACAATATGTTTAAGGGCTTTTTTTCTTCTGGAGACTTGTCAAAATCTCTTTTGAAATTTTCTCTTTTTGTTGCCTTGACCATGTCTTCTGACAAAAGATTCTACAGCTTAATTTCTACAATTTGTTTTCAGTCTGCTGGTTATTAGTTTTATGGAGTGGCCTCTGTTCTAGTATTGTTTGAAAGAAACATGACGGCAGAAAAGGACCGCATGGCCTATCTACTCTGTCCTTCCATAATCAACTACAAAAGTCCCCCCTTTACCTTTAGAGATCCTCTATATTTGTCCCATGCCTTTTTGAATTCCTGTGCTAGGGAATGCAACCAACCATGCGTTGTATCAGCTGATATTTAGAGCATATCAACATATCTCCCATTCCCCCAGTTATCCACTTAAGGCTTCATGCAGAAACCTTGTGTTAGAGTCCAGTGCTAAAGCTCTAGTGCAGGATTTCCTAACGCAAGTTTAATACGGACGTTTGCTCAGCAGTGCTGTAAGCAAACATACAAATCAGTTGTGCAGAAACAGTTGGTGCTAAACAAGGAGAGTAAGCCAGGCACATTTATTTATTTAAAAGACTTTATATACCACTTTATCCTATAAGTCAAAGCAGTTTACACTTCAACCAAATCATGTTACATAGTGCGAGGGTGTAGGCATGCAGTGGCTATTTAGTTGCGTTTATGTAGGTGTAATTTTAGTATAACTAAATTACAAGATGCGCTATGTACAGGATGAACTATATACAATGTGCTATAAACAAGGAGGAAGTGGAGGGTTAACTAGGGTGGGTGCGAAGGGGGAGGTAGGAGCAGGGCATTAAGGGGGTGGGGGGTGAGCGAAGGCAGGAACAATTAGAATGCAGAATGTTGGGGTCTTTGGTCAGGCACATAACACAGGGTCTGCATTAAGTCTTGGAACCTGTGTGCAATTCTGGATTGCTTAAAAAAGAAAGGCATCAGAGCTCCCAGTCGCTGCCTCCTCTCCCCAACCTGTGAAGTCTTCTCTGGTGACTCAGTGGCCCCTCTACCCTGAACATCCCTCCTCCTGTACCTTAAATGTTAGCGGGTGGGTGCATTGCCTACATGCTGCTGCCCCCACGCTACTATCTTGAAATTTTATTTAGCTGTATTTATATCCCGCTTTTCACCAGGTCAAAGCGGTCAATTGGGGGATACATTTAACATGAGGGGACATGACACACATACGCTAATACTTACAGGGAACATGGGAAAGATGGTGGTGCTGGCCCTGGATGCACCAGGCTGGATCAGTCTGCCATTTAAGGCAAAAATTGCCTTATATGGCAGAGTGATCCCTCCCTACCCTGGGAAGGTCCCTCTGCCATATAAGAAAATGTTGTCTTCTATGGCAGACTGACCCCACCTGTGCATCACATCACCATTTTACTGTGGCAGGATGGGAGTGGGACCATGTGGGCATCGCACTCGCCACCCTACTTTTAAGGTATCAGGGGTCCCGATGTGCCCCGGGGAGGGGGGGGGGTAGAGGTCACCAGGGTATTTTGTTGTTTCATGGTGAGGGATCATGATCAGCAAGTCTGGTCATCTGAGGTGAAGTGTCAAACTTCACCTCAGGTGATTGTTTTGCTCCTTGCTGCATCTATACACCTTCTTGAAGCTGGTGTAAAGATTTAGCACTATATTTTACCCCTTTATTTAGGGCTACGTTTCGGTGCAGCTTGGGTTGTTTTTTATTTGTGGGTTTTTTGTTTTTTTTTTTACATTGTGAGTAATTAAACATTCATTCCATATCGTCCTGCTAGGCCAGTTAAGTGGGTTGTATTCCCATACCAGCAGAGGTTTCTGATGATATCATCCTGTACTATATCTAGAGCAGTCAGAGGGCTTACTATCTCAGTATTTCTGTTTCTCCAGAAGAGTATGGACACATTGGATCAGCTTTTTGAAAACTTTGAGAAAGATAGATTTACTTGTGAGTAGCCGCTCTTAGGATCGACTTTCTCACTTGAGCTTGTCGTGGGAAGCACCCATTGGGTCACCTTTTAAAATCGGTGCCATCCTGGGTTTGCCAAGGAGGTGGGGTGTCTGTTCAGTTCCCCACTATTATCCTGTTAGGGGCTGGTAGAACAGCCAGAATTGTTAGATCAGGACCCTGGTGGAATTGGTTACACAGCCTCAGTACCCCCTTTCCCCTTCTCCCTTGGCTCTTCCCCGAAGATGGCATGAAGATTCAAGAGGTATGTGGCTGCAGGCCTTGGCAGCAGGGAAGTAGCATTGAGTCCAGCACTGTTGCTTGGACTTCCTGGGGCTGAGTACCAGATTTAAGTTCTCTTCTATGCTTGTTCAATATTGTTTGTGGGGGCCGTCACCTTCTGCCATTTAGTGGGGCAATTGTTGGGTCAGGGATGGGAACTATTGGTACTCACGGTCTTTTTTCCTGCCAGTTCCCGCCTTGTACTGGCACTGCATGTGCGCATTACTGGCGCTTGACTGTACCCATGTTTCTTATCGTCTCTCCGGCCAGTCCAGGTACATTTGGGTAGTCAGCCCCTTCCAGCAGCTGAAGACTGAACAAGGCAGAGTCTTGCCTATGTGGTATAAAAACTCCTCCTACCTTCCGTGACTCCAGTCTTTCAGTCCTCAGCAGCTGGGAGTAAGAGCTCTTAGGTGTGGACTCTCTGAAGAGACAATCTGGCATTAAATTCTGCACAAAAGAGATGCGAGAATAATAGCAATAAGAACAAAAAGTAAACCTTCACTGAAATGCTCTAGCTGAGCTTATTCAGCAGAGTGTGAGCGTTGAAGGCTGGCAGCGCTTCCCTTAAAGCATCGGGGAAGCACAGGAGGCAGCCGGGGCTGAAAGCACTAGAAACTGTCGGGGGTGACTACCTGGGAACCTCAGGTCCCTCCCTCCACTCCCCAGCAGGATAGCCAGGAGCCAGTAGGCTATGGGCCTTCAAGCTATCCCTTAGTCGGCAGACACCAGGTACTGTGCAGTTGCATAGTTGGCAGTAAGAGGCATCTCCGGGGGGAGGGGGGGGCAGCTGCCAGGGCAGAGTGCGGAGTGCACAGCTCTGTTTTTTTTTCTCTTTGCGGCTCAGTAGTTGTGTTTGCAGCTCCTCTCCAATCAGCTGTACAGCGGCAAGAAAGTGTGTGTACATGCTTCCGGCTCTCTCGGTGTGCTTAAAGTGCGGGAGCAGCAGCAGCTTGAGTATTGCTGGCTTCTGTCGGTTTTGTTTTCATCGAGGCTAGGACATACAGAGACTGTTCCGGTGAATATGGAACAAGATACCAAGGCCCGTTGCTATTCAGCAAGGCTAGCAGTTCCTACGGTTTTGGTGGGAACCGTGGCCATTTTGCAACCGGCAGCCATTAGCTCAGTGCAGCCTGAGCAGAGTGCAAAGTGCAGGGCGAAGGTACAGAACCCAGCCAGAGTGGTTTCAGCACCTCAGATGGGTACTCCAGGTCTGCAAGAGAGGCTGGAACCAGTTTTCTCCCCAGACTTTATTCTTTGTCTTTAAGGCATATTGCCTTAAGAGATCTCAGACGATTGTGCAAGGTTCCCCAGGCAAGTTTCCTGTTACTCCTACAGAGGAGCCCTTGTGGGAAGGGGATCCTGGTGAAGGACCTTCCTGGCTGGAAAAGGTGGAAGAGACCAGTCACGATTGGCTCGGCAGGGATTTCCCGCAGGCGTTCGGTGATGGGGAGGACAGCAGAGCCTTGGGGGAATCTCTGGACTCACGAATTGGAGGAAGGGGAGATTGCCCCAGGAGACTATCTTGGTGTTTTTTGGGTGTTCCATAGAGAGGAATTGGGACAGTTAATTGTCCATTCCCTCGCGGCCCTGAACATGGTGCAGGCCGCTCAGGTAGAGGACTCTCTGCTTCAGGGTTTCAAGGTAACGCAGGTGTGTTTCCAGTTCATAGGGTCATTAAGAAGATGATTGAGGCAGAGTGGGAGTATCCAGAGGCTACCTTGAGGGGTAGTCGGCTCATGGGTCAGTTATAACCGATTCCACCAGATGAACATGACTTATGAAGGATGGCCAAAGTGGATGCCAAGGTTACCAAGACCACCACCAATCCCAGTAGAAGGCAGAGCGGCCCTTAAAGATCTGCAGGATAGGCGCTTGGAATGGCTCCTTAAGCAGGCTTTTGACTCGAGTGCCTTGGCCTTACAGGCTTCTATTTGTGGAGCCTATGTTTCAAGGGCCTCTATTCTCTGGCTCCAAGGGCTTTCTCCTTCGGTCCTGGAGGGGCAGACGGGGGTGGAAGGGGCTAAGCTGGAGTCAGCTGCTGCCTACATGGCTGACCTCTTTTATGATTTGTTTCGGATAACTTCCAAGACAATGGCGTTGGTGATTGCAGAACAACATTTTTTTTCTGGCTTCATAATTGGGCAGCGGAGCCCTCTTCCAAGTCCAGACTTAGCAAACTGCCATACAAGAGTAAGCTACCCTTTGTGAGGCACTGGAAAAAATTGTAAAGGACTTGGGCGACTCCAAGAGAAGACGCCTACTTGTGACGCAGCGGACCCTCTTCTAGAGAGAAAAAAAGTTTTAAATTCTGAGAAAAAAAGAAATGACCTGCAATTTCCAAAGGATCCATCTAGGGGGAGCAGGAGAGGCAGGACAGAGACTCCAGAACCACGCCTCAGGGGGCAGGAGTCATACTCCAACTCCACACATTTAAGGAGAGGCAGGCAAGACTCAGCAGTCTCGCAAGGGAGCTCAGAAGGTTCACCAGGAAGTGTGCCACCTGGAAGAGAACAAGTTAGAAGCAGCTCCAGGGAAGGACCAAGAACAGGCTATGCAGAGGAGAGACCAAAGCCAAGGTCTAGGCCCAAGCCAAGCCTGAGCAGAAAGACAGGCTGGGGAAGGAGAAGCAGTCCTATAGCCCAGAGGATAGGCCGAGAAGGCCGAAGCCTGACCAGATTAGGCTCTGAAGCCGGAAAGAAAAACAGCCATAAAAGCCAAAGGAGAGAAGAGTGGGAGAGCCGAAGGAACGCACCAGAGAGCACTGACACGGAAGGCAGTAGCCAAGAGAGGCCTCCAGCTTTGTCCCAAAGAACCAGGAGAAAAGCAAGAGGTAAAGCTTTTAAAGATTGTTATAGTTTGCCTAGAGAAGAAGCCTGGAAAGGTGACCCTCCTTATCATAAACAAGGACAGAAGTATAAGTTAAAAGACAGCTGTTATAAGCAAAGAACTGGTAGAGGAAAACATTACCAAGAAAATGTTTTTAAACCTTTAGAAAAAGAGCTGCCACTGTGGTATTCCACCTTGCAGAAGCCTAGGCCCAAACATTTGGCTAAGCCCTGGGAAACACCAGAACATACTCCAGGGAAGGACACTTATTCGGTTTCCCCAGAGCAGTCAGAGGAGGAGGCCATGCAAGTGGAATCTATATCCGAGGACTTGGATAGCCCAGTGGAATGTACCTACTGTGTTGTGGATGAGATTGAATCATTCCATAGATCTGGCAGCGAATGAAGTATTACTGTTTGAACAATTTTTATACTGTGAAGTTAACAGCCCTTTTTGGTTAATTCATACCCTGTTTGGAAAATCCGTTGCAAAGACTTTTTCTGTTACGTTTACCAGTGTGTTGTGCGTATGATTTGAACCCTTAGTGCAAAAAAGGGGAAATAAAAGCCTTTTTTCATTTTTCCTCCACTTTGTGCAAGAGTATAATTTTTCTCTTTGGGAGTTTGGTAACGAGGCCGGCACAAGGCTGATACCCTTGACCCTCGCACCTGGCCAACCCCAATCCAACCTTCTTGGTGACAGCGGACCAGCGAGCGGCGGCGCCCCGTGGAACCCACCCTTCGGTGGAACTACTACGCCGCCACCAGGGGGTGCTGGCACAGTTACGCACACACTCCGCCCGGCGGCCTCCGCGTCACATACTGGAGGACCGTCTGAAACCAGGAGGGCCGCAGAGAGATCAGGCCAGAGATTTCCTAAGGTTCTGTGCTTTGAGGTTCGCTCCCTACCAAAGAGGTCACTGCTTGACACGAGGGCAACCTTTCGTGGAGTTCGGGTCTTCGGTAGGAGTTTTTATGCTTCCCAGCTGACCCCAACAAAGCCCCAGTGAAGCCATGTCAGTCCAGATGGTACCAATAGGGGGCAGTTGCAGCAGTTTTATTCTGTCTGGATCACCATGACATCTGGCCAGTGGGTCTTGGAAATCATCTGTGAGGGCTGTGCTCTGGAGTTTGCCAGGCCTCTGCCACAGCCTTTTTCTAGTTGCCTTGCCGGGCACCGGAGAAGAGGGAAGCAGTGTGGTAGACTCTGAGGCGCTTAATCCAACTGGAAGGGGTGATTCTAGTACCCCGAGAGAAGTACAGGTCCAGTCAATATTCCATATACTTCATGGTTTTCAAGAAGGAGGGGTCCTTTCGGCCCATCTTCAACCTCAAGCAAATGAACTAGTCCTTAAGAGTGCCACATTTCTGCATGGAAATGTTGCGATCAGTCATATTGGTGGTGAGGCAGGGGGAGTTTCTCTCCACCTTGGATCTCACGGAGGCATATCTTCACATTCCTATCAGGCCGGAGCACCAACAGTTCTTGTAGTTCGCCGTGCCTATGGGGCATTTCCAGTTTAGGGCCCAGTCCTTCAGGCTGGCCACCGCATCACATACGTTCACGAAGATCATGGTGGTGGTGGCTGTGGCCGTGTGACAGAAGGGTATTCTTGTGCATCCTTACCTGGATGAATGGCTCATCCGGGCGAAGGCAAAGGCCGTTGACGCGATGGGTGATAGACTTGCTGCAACAACTCAGTTGGGTGATCAACCGGGCCAAGAGCCAGCTGCAGCCGCTGCAACAACTGGTATATCGCGGAGCTCTCTTTGACAGGAAGGCCAGGCTTGTATCACTGCCCAAAGACAGAGTACAGAAGCTTTTGGGGCAGATCTGGAGGTTCCTGCATATGGGGGCACCCACTGCGTGGTATCACATGCAGCTGTTGGGCTCTATGGCAGTGGCACTGGATCTGGTCCTGTGGGCCAGGACACATATGAAGCTGCTGCAGCAGGCGCTTCTCTCACAGTGGTCTCCAAAGAGGCACTCCTTGTCGCGGGAAGTGCGGAACAGTCTGGAATGGTGGCTGGATCCTGCTCACCTGAGGGCAGGGATATCATTGGACCAGCCGCCATGGATCCTGTTGACAATGGATGCCATCCTCTCCAGCTGGGGAACTCGCTGTCTTTCTCACGTGGCACAGAGTTCTTTGTCCCCAGTGGAAATCTTGTGGTCCATCAATCGGCTTGAGATGAGAATGGTGTTTCTGGCGCTGCAGAAATTCCAGCACCTGTTGTAGGTGGAATGCTGTGTGGGTCTTCTACGACAATGCAACATCAGTAGCCTTTGTCAACTGGCAGTGTTACCCTAGTGCAAGAGTCAACTGCTCCTGTCTTGGGAAGAGGCTCATCTGCTAGCCCTGTCGGTAGTGCACGCTGTGGGGGAGGATAGTGTTCAGGCGGACAACCTCAGCCAAAACACTTTAGATCCCAGAGAGTGGGAGCTCAATGCGGCCATGTTTCACGATATCATGCTCCAGTGGGGGGCAGCCAGTCATGGATCTCATGGCTACCCTAACCCAATACCAAGGCACCTTGATTTTTCAGCAGATGCAGGGAACACATGTCCGAGAGGCTCAATGCGATAGCACAGTCCTGGCCTACGGACGGTCTTTTGTATGACTTCCTGCCGTGGACTCTCATAGGCCGCCATTTACAGTGGATAGAGGCAGGATAGATAGATTATCCTTATTGCACTAGATTGGCTGCGCAGACTGTGGTACGCCAACCTCACTCGGCTCCTGTTTGAGAGTCTGTGGAGGCTCCCCAACAAGATCAATCTCTTGGCGCAGGGGCCAGTGCTGATGCCACAGATGAATTGATTCTTGCTTACAGCTTGGCTCTTGAGAAGGCACAGTTGTGCCACAAGGGCTACCCATCAGCTGTCATTTCAACATTGATAGGCTCCAGAAAGTGCTCGACAACTCTTGTGTATGCCCAGGTTTGGCGTATTTTCGAAGGTTGGTGCGATACCCAGGACATTTGTCCCAT
This sequence comes from Ichthyophis bannanicus, assembly GCA_033557465.1. Classification (NCBI taxonomy): domain Eukaryota; kingdom Metazoa; phylum Chordata; class Amphibia; order Gymnophiona; family Ichthyophiidae; genus Ichthyophis; species Ichthyophis bannanicus. The sequence goes on along the minus strand of CM066047.1, from coordinate 33,211,050 downwards.
GGCTTGTTGGCTCGCCGATGTTTTGTTGTTTCTCCAACACGGCCTGGAGAAGGGCTTGGCTCTTAGCTCCTTGATGGTACAGGTATCAGCTCTAGCCTGCTATAAGGGGGCGAGTTCAGGGTCAGGCGCTGGCACCACATCCAGATGTCATTCAGTTTCTGCGCCCAGTGAAGCATGTGAGACTGCCCTTACAACTGGTGGTTCCACTGTGGGATCTGAATTTGGTCCTGGAGGTTATGATGGAAGCTCTATTTGAATCTCTCTCAAGTGCGTCCTTAAAGGAGTCGACTCTCAAAACAGTTTTCTTAGTGGCACTTTGTTCAATGCGAAGGGTCTCCGATCCTCAGGCGCTTTGATTTAGAGAACATTTCTGCAGTTTACAAAGGAGAATGTGGTCTGGTCTTGCATCCGGTGCCCTCCTTTCTGATGAAAGTAGTGTCTCTCTTTCACTTGAATCAGCCTATTTCTCTGCCCACCGTTCCAGGGTGAGTGATTGTTCCCTTCGCAAGCTCGACCTTTATAGAGTGTTGCAGAAATATTTTCAGGGCACAAAGGTGGTGCGTAAGACGGACCATTTTGTTTGGTTATTTTTTGGGGGGGGGGTCCTCACAAAGGCAAGGCGGCTTCTAAGGCTTCAGTTGCTCATTTGGTGAAGCAGGCTGTCTGTGTGGTGTATGTTTGTATAAAACTTCCACCGATATGAATTCGGGCCCATTTGACCAGGGCCCAAGCTGTGTCCTGGGCAGAGCATTCTCTCATTCTGCCGGTGGACATCTGTACAGCTGCATCATGGTCATCGCTTCATACTTTTGCGAAGCATTATCAGCTGGATGTGTAGGCGGCTGGTGACGTGGTGGTTGGAGCTTAAGTGCTTCAGGCCGATTTGGTGGGTCCCTGCCTAGCTTAGGTACTGCTTTGGTATGTTCCATATGTACCTGGACTGGCCTGGAGAGATAAGGAAGGTGAAATTAGGTCTTGCCTGCTAATTGTCTTTCCTTGTTCTCTCCAGGCCAGTCCAGGGCCCACCTGTTTGATGGTTGTCACTGGTTTGGCATACAGGAAAGTGTACTCGGGGTCAATGTTCTCTATAATTTTCTGTAGGCTGTGTGCGCATAAAATATCAGCTGTGCAGCTTTTGAAGGAAGGTTAAATTTTTGTGCACCACATAATGACACTCGGAGTTATTTACTTTAAAATTTGACTACACGTCAGAATACAGTATGTACACCACATTGATTTTAATCAAATTAAATGAAAATAGATGATTACTAAATGAAGCTGAAAATTTACATTAATTGCAATCACAACTTTTAAATTTTAAGACGTCTGTGTTGTTTTCTATCAGAATCAGAACCGTAATTTTTGTGCGCTCTGTTGTAAAGTATGTGTGCTCGCGCACACGCGCACAGCTTAGAGGGAACAGTGCTCGGGGTGTATCAGTTCAGATTCAGACTTACTGACCTCACTCTGGAATTGGGGTGTTTTCTGAGTGCGCGGAGCTGGTTGGGCAGGTTGCACCTGTTAGGGGCTCGTTCCCTTTTTAGGGATTTAGAATAAAGGGGCCTGACATAAGGAGGGGCAAAGTGCTCCCATCCTTCTTAGCTTCTTTTTGTTCTGGGGGCAGTGTCTCTTGATAGGGGAGTCGTGTTCACGTGTAGTGTATATGTGTGTGTGTGTGTTTTCTTTAGTTAGTAGTTTTTGGCTGCTTTGTCAAGGAGAGACTGGAGTCAGGGAAGGTAGAAGGAGCTCTAATACCATGTAGGCAAGACTGTCTTGTTTGGTCATCTGCTGCTGGAGGGGGCCGACTACCCATATGTACTTGTACTGGCCCAGAGAAAACTCAAGGAAAGACAATTAGCAGGTAAGACCTAATTTCACCTTCCTTGCTGCCCACGGTATCTGTGTGCTTCGTGTGCCATGAGCATGCACTTTCATCACGCATCATGAGCGCATGCCTAGGAGCTCTAGCTCAGAAGCGTGTGGTAGCTCCGTGTTTCTGGTGCACAAACTATAGGTATGGCTTTCCACAGCTCGCCTTGTTTAGACGGAAGGATTTGTTTCAGGAAGCCACTCTGCTTTGACATTGACTTCTGGGAGATGACAATGCCTAACACCTTTCTGCCCTCCCTCAACAACTTTTCCTAGAGACATCTGCTCACCTCTTGGAGGTTATCATTTTTATAAGTGATGGACATGGACTTCTCTTCTATCCCTGCAGGTGGTAATAGGTTGTCTAGAGAGAGACAGCACCCCAGCTCATGATTCCTCTGCCTCAGAATCGGCCCTGTACGTCCGGGGTCATGGATCACCTATGCCACGCCCTTGCTCCGCCTCCAGACCGCCCCCCCTCCCATCCCTATCTAAACCTCCCCATACAAATGTGTTTTTCATGTGGGGAGCTTTTGCCGGGGCCGGCAGGGGAGCAAATAGCGGAGATGGACATCCCAACAGGTCGTCCATTCCCGCTATTCGCAGGACAGAATGACCCCCATTGCCTCTGGAATTATTTATTCTGGGGTGGTGTATACAGCACAGTCAACTTATTTAATATATTACAAGCAATAGATATTTAAAAATGTATTTGTTTTATTTAACAGGGTTTTTTTTGTACTTCATTATCAGTTAGTCAAAGCAGTTTACATTGTAACTTTAAACTTGGTAATATACATTAAACAGGGACATTGATAACTTGGATTCTTTTGGAGGCAGTGGAGGGTTAAGTGACTTGCCCAAGGCCACAAGGAGTGCTAGTGGTCTCTGGGTTTCCAAACCAGTGCTCTAACCATTGGGCTACTCCTCCACTCCAACGGTGTTAATGTATTGGATAAGCTTACGGTGTTTATATACAAATCTAAGATTACTAAAGAAAAGCTCTTAAGGTTTAAATATGAGGGGACCCAAACCTGTTTCAAGATGGTATAGTGAGCTAGGTACAGATCATGAGTTTGTGTGCCACAGATGTAAATTATTTCTTTTGTGCTATATACCACATGATTCAACATTGCAATTGTTCTTTTTTCTGCACATTTATCCTTCACACTTGGCATCATTTTCTGCTATGTATTAATTGAAAATATGCTTCAAACACCAAAATATAAAGAAACAATGGCGTGTGACATTTTTAAGAATGTTTGTTTATTATGTCTATTTTCTTTTCAAAACAAAGAAATGTAGAAAGAAAAGGAAAACCAACTAAATGGGAATTTATTAAGGCTTACAAGATTTTCAGCTTGCCAACATTTTATATCCTTGTTTCCTTCATTATAGCTGCAATTGCAGTGGCTGTCAGAATAGCTGCTTTTGTTCGTTTCATGGACCAAAATCCCCATAATCCATGCTGAGATGTGTCGGAAAAACTGAAAGACAGAAGACAAGACCAATGCTTGGTAAACAGTGGTTGGTATTATTCAAACAACCATAGTAATCGGAGTAGAATTCATTTTAAAGTGTTGTGGAAACTTACGACATTTCAGAAAATATTACAAGGTGTATAGTCTGTACAGCCATATAAACTGCATTATAAAACAGCGTCACATGTTCCATAAATATTGCATGAAAATTTCCAGTATTTTTCTAGACTCATTTCTAAGACAAATTTTTTTGAATTAGCATGGTTCCGCCTTGCCTTATTGCTTAAAATGTGCAAACCTGAATATGTGTACAAAAAACAGTCAGTGTGCATAAGCTATAGGGCATGTTTACTAAGCTGGGCTAACAGCACTGGCTATTTGTAACTAGGACCCATTGAATAGGATATGGTCCCGACTTAGTTACAAATAGCCCGTGCTATCCATTAGCCCAGCATAGTAAGCATTCCTCTATGTACAGTATTGATGTATTAAAAGCATTTTTAGCATATGTTGTGTTGGTGCATAAACTTGCAAAAGCTAAACTATGTTAATGCAATAGAGAGGCACAAAAAATTATGCCAAACAATTCAATATCTGTTAGAACTTTGATATAGTGCACATGCTGTTTTGAAAATGCATTATCATGTGAAAATTAACTGAATCTTGAAGCATGGTTAAACTTTTTGTAATAAGTCAAGTATATACATACTTTCCTCTTGACTCATTTTCATGTCTTTTGACATTGTCCATTAGCATGCGCATACTAAGGCAGTATTAATTTTAGTACATTAATCTCCTAATCACTTAGATTCAGTGAAGATAGATGTCCGTCAGCCTTATTGAGGGCACAATCTATGAGATTGCCAAGAAAGAAAACAGTAGTGGCAAAGTAAATAAGAGCATTTCAGAAAAGTTATATGACATGTATAATTTTTTTCTTTATATCTGTAATTTTTCAATATTCCTGGCTGTAAAAAAAGTTTTGTGTAGTCTATGCACCAGGTCACCATGGTGACTACAGATTACTCCTCCCCAACACCTGGGATTTTCTTGCCTCATTATTTTTACTGCTTCTGGCACAGCTGAAACAGGAATTTCCTCTTCTCTGCATGCATGGCTTTCTGTGAGTTTGATCCATGCAGTGCAGTAAACTCAACTCTCATGAGACCATTGCAGTAGTTCCTTATCGTCCCTCCAGTCTAGTCCTGAACCTTTGGGGTTTAGCACCTCCTCCCGCAGCCTTGGAGACTGAGCACGTCACTCTTTTGGTGACCTCTGTATAAATAGGCCAGGATCTGCCTCCTCGCTCCAGTAAGCTCAGTCTCCAAAGCAGCTGGAGGAGTACTGTTCACCCTAGAGGTTCAGAACTCACAGGAGTAATGCATAAGGAGAGTTAGGTAGTCTTAATTTCTGAGTGGGAGTTATTGGTTTAGAAAAAAAAAACTGTTTTCGTGGCAGGAGCCAGCAGTTTGATTCTGCAGATTGGGAAAGGCATAATCAGCCTCCGCGGGAGATTTGTGCTGCAGGGCCTGCCTCTTCTCAAATCCATTCCCCCTCTCCTCATGCATCGCCCCTCCGGTCTGGCGGAAGATCGGTATTGCCAGCAGTGTTGTGGGTAGGAGTCCGGCTCCCGAACCCACCAAGTGGGTGAGAAGCTGGTCAGTGGAGAGAGCGGAGAGTGTACGGCTGCCAGGGATCGCATCGGCGATTCGGACGGCACCATCACAGACGGAAGCTCACTCACTCTTTCTCCTTCGATCTGCCATGAGTGCTCTTCTCGATGCTCCTGCTGTGGACAGGCAGAGCGCGATTGAATTGAGCAGAAAGATTCGGCGGAGTGGGGACTCCAGAGGTAAGGCCCCTCCCCCTATTTCTCTTCAAGAACTTCAGACCAGTAACTGTGCTGTCCTGTCCGTCTGTATGTTCATCCCAAAATCATCAATGTTGAGCCCCCGGTAATGGCCCCCCCCCCCCCCCCCCCCCCCCCGTTATGTGTCCCACCGCTTTGACCCGGTGAAAAGCGGGATATAAATACAGTTAAATAAATAAAAAATAAAAGGCCGTGCTAGCAGCAGTGACATAGGCGACTAGCCGTTTCTTTGCGCAGGTGGTAGTTGCAAGCCCGATTAGGCCGCGGCCACGTGGGAAAACCGTGGGAAACGGGTCAGTAGTATCCCGTCGTTCATAGGGTGATTTTTCTTAGTAGCGGATGGCAGGAACTGTGGGGGAGATTCCTGGTTAATGTCTCATTGCATTGTTTAAAAAAAAAATAGAAAACGGGGGTTCCTTTCTAAGTGGTGCTGAGGAGCTGGCTGGCAGGCATGTCTCCTAAGCCCTTGTGTTTTGATGTGTGGGGCGAAGAAAGGGGCACTGTCTGAGGCATAGAAACATAGAAACATGATGACAGAAAAAGACCACAAGGCCCATCTAGTCTGTCCTTCCATAACAACAACTACAACAGTCCACCTTCTACCTTTAGAGATCCTCTGTGTTGGTCCCATGCTTTTTTGAATTCAGTTACTGTCCTCATCTCTACCACCTCCACTGGGAGACTATTCCACGGATCCACTACTCTTTCCATAAAGAAATATTTCCACATATCACTCCTGAATCTATCCCCCTTCACCCTCATCCCATGTCCCCTCATAGCAGAACCTGCTTTCAATTGAAAGAGGCTCTCTCCCTGAACATTTATGCCACGGAGGTATTTAAACATCTCAATCATATCACCTCTATCCTGCCTTTCCTCTAAGGTGTACATATTAAGATCCTTAAGTCTGTCCTCATATGCTTTATAATGAAGCCCATTAATCATTTTAGTAGCAGGGGGTGTACACAGGAAGTGGCCTCAGCGGAGATGGCCAGAGAGGATGGGGGAGATTGCCAAAAGGGTCAGCCTCCTGTCCTTTTCTGTTCCAGTTTCTTCTCCAAAACCCCTGCTGGAGTCAGTAGCGGGGCCGTCATCGGCACCAGATGTTCCCTCTTCCCCTGCCCTAATCCAGGGTGGATTGGCACCGATTTTCTCTCAGGATTTTGTAGCCCTGTTACAACAAGCCCTCGGAAGGGGGGGCTGGGTCCAGCAGGGACGACTGGTGGGGAACTAGGGGGAAAACGTCCAGGGCCTCCGCTAGACTCAGTAGTGAGTGGCGTCCCTTCTAAGACGCCGAGATGCTGAGTGACACCACAGAGCAGGCAGTAGAGGTAGAGGAGCAGTCTGACAACTTGGATGAGTTAGAATTAGAAGAGGAGTTGGAGGAAGGTGAGCTCACTGAGCAGGAGGACCAGGCACGCGTGGTAAGGGTGTTCCGGCGGGAATAGTTGCCGGCACTTATCACGGAGATGCTGAAGGTGCTTAACATGCCGGTTGCGGGTCTTGCGGAGGATTCTACGTTAGAGTACCCGCTTTTGCAGGCAGTTCGCAAGTCCCAGAAGGTGTTCCCAGTGCAGAGTGTTTAGGGAAATGATTCAGGAGGAGTGGGACATGCCAGAGTCCGGGATAAAGGAGGAGTGGCCTAGTAGTTAGGACAAGGTACTTCAGGCCGGAGGGCCGGGGGTTCAAGTCCCACCTGGGGACAGCAATCTCAGGCCAGAGGGACTGAGATTTCTAGTCCTATAGGCACTCCTTGTGGTCTTGGGCAAGCCACTTAACCCTCCATTGCCCATGTTCCCTGTAAGTATTAGCGTATGTGTGTCATATCCCCTCGTGTTAAATGTATCTCACAATTGACCGCTTTGACCCGGTGAAAAGCGGGATATAAATACAGCTAAATAAATAAATAAATTAAGGGGTCATGAGGGATGGCTCGCCTTTATCCGTTGGCGGACCAGGATAAGGAGCTGTTTGTCCCCTAGAGTGGCGGTGGCAGCCGTTACCAAAAAGACGATCATATCAGTATAAGGTAGTGCGGCTCTTAAGGATGCCCAGGATAGGCGATTGGACACTTTGCTGAAGCAGGTGTTTTGATGTTAATGCCCTTTCCATGCAGGCTTCTATTTGTGGAGCTTCCAGATCATACTGCTAGACCAGTCCAGACAAGTGGGTTATGTCCCCCTGCTAGCAGATGTTAGAGACAGAGAAAAAAACACTCCAGAGCTGTGATTGGTTGGGCTCTGGGTGACATAGGAGTGCCCCTAGAGGATCTAGCCAGTATTTCTCTGTCTCTAGCAGATGAAGGACTTAGACAACTTTGGCTATTATTTTATTTTATTTATTTATTTACATTCTCTTATATACCACGCTATTCTGCATCAGTGCGGTTTACATTGAACAAACTGAAATTACATTGAACAAGGCATTATAACTTGGAGATAACTATTTTACAGGGAACATGGGCTATGGAGGGTTAAGTGGCTTGCCCAAGACCACAAGGAGCACCTGTGGGACTAGAAACCCCAGTCCTTCCGGCCCAAGGTTGCTGTCCTCTAGTGGGATTTGAACCCCCGACCTTCCAGCCTGAAGTACCTTGCCCCAACCACTAGGCTACTCCTCCACTCCACTTAGATTCTTTTTTTTATATTTAGCTCCTGGATGCACCCAGAGCACGCGAGGTGTTTTCTTTGGGTTTCCCAGGCTTCCTTTCTTGATTGCTGTCTTTCTATAATCAGCAATACAGCAGGGTTGAGCTCCTGATTTCCTCTCAGTGCAGCTCCCCTTTTCCCCATTCCTCTTCAGGAACACTTTCCAGCCCCTGCCAAGAGGGTCTAAGCAGCTGGAGGAGGATTCAACTGTCATTTCTGTACCTTTCAGTCTCTATAATTGTCCTTACGCTGACTTGAAAGTTTCTTTCTCCTCCGTGGGACCTCAGCTCCTCTGATTTCAGCACAGTGAGTAACTGACAGTTTCCTTTTCACTGCCGTTTTCAGTAATTCGGGGCTCGACAGGGTTTCAAGTTTTAAGGTGCTGGCAGCACTCCTTGCCTCTTCCCCAATTTTGCCGCATTTTTGGAGCAAAGGGTTGCTTTTACTTTTGCTTTTAAAGTTGCCAGCGGCCATTTTGAAATCTCAGGATAGCTTTTTTTTTTTCTTCATTCTTTTTTGCGGGAGCAGCTCTGGGCAGGCATTTTATGTCTAATTCTCACCAGAGAAACACATTACCCTTCTAGGAAAGTTTTTCCAAGGAAGAGTTTTAAATGGACCTTTGTTCCCTTCTCAAAAAAAAATAATAGAAGATTTACACTTAACATGCCTGCTTCTCTGCACAGTTGTATCGGATGTAATAAGAAGCAGAAAGACTTAGTTAATCGCATGTGCTCTTTGTGTACAATGCATCCAGGGGAGTCCTCTTCCACTGTGCTACCGTCTGTGGATATCAGTGCTTTGTCACCGCCTTCATTAGAAGGGCTGCAATCCAGTCCGCCTGCAGAAGGATCCCAATCTGTTCCAAATTTGCCTCCACAGACTGCTGAACTCTCTTCAGTTTCGGCTGACGGACAGTTCCTGGCACGTTTTCACCAGGCATGGCGCCTGTGGGGTTATGAATCCTCCGGAATACCTGCCTTACCTGCTTACGCTCCAAGCAGGGATATTGTGGGGTCTCGCAAGCGCTCACGTATGTCCGTAGACCTTAAGCCTATTCTTTTCTTCAGGGACATTTTGTGGGGCTTCCGGGATGTTCCTGATGCCCATGAAGAGCATAAATCTTCAGAGGGCAGTCCTGGTTCGTCTGAACGAGTAGATGGGGAATATTCCCCCTCAGATTTTTCACTCACACTTCAGGAGGACTCTCAAGATATCCGACTCTTTCGGAAAGAGGAGTTACCGGCCTTAATTGCTCAGGTGATAGAGGCGCTACGCCTGGCCGACACGCCTGATCCACAAACTTCCCAGGCTCCTTTACAGCCTCATCCTATTTTGCAAGGTATTCGTAAACCTTCCAAAGCTTTTTCCTTTCCAGCGGAGTTGCAGCAAATGGTATCTCGGGAATGGGACTCTCCAGAATAGTCTCTCTGCACCGCACGTTGTATTGGGCAGTTGTATCCTTGGTCTCCTACTGACCTCGACCGTTGGCTGTCATACTGAAAGGTGGATGTTTTGGTGACTGGGGTCACTAAACATACAACTATTCCGGTTGAGGGCGAAGCGGCACTCCGAGATCAACAAGACCGTAAGGTCGAAAGCCTTCTGAAAACAGCCTTTTCGTCCTCCACTCTTTCTCTACAAGCTGCGGTTTGTGGAGGTTTGGCGGCTTGGGCCTCCCTCCGATGGATTCAGCAACTTTCTGACGAGCCAGTTAGAGTGCCTTGAATCTGTCGCTGCATTCCTGGCAGATGCCTTTTATGATCTTCTATGGCTGTCAGCTCGCTCTGTGGCGGCGGTTACAGTGGCTAGAAGATGGCTATGGTTGCGTCAATGGACAGCGGATGTTGCTTCTAAAACTTTCCTGTCTAGGTTGCCTTTTAAAGGGAGACTCCTTTTCGGTGAAGATCTTGATAAATTGGTGAAAGATCTCAGAGAAGTAAAGCCGCAATGTTTACCTGAGGACAGACCAAAGGCATCTTCTCGTCATGGCTCTCGGTCCCATGGTTTTCGCCGATTTTCTAAATCTCAGGATTCATGTTCTTTTAAACCAGGTGAATCTCGGGATTCACGTTTTTTTAAGTCAGGTGTTTCTTCCGCTTCTACCCATCGCTATGGTCAGAGAGCGCAGTCTTTTCAAGGAGCCCGCAGAGGGACAGATACCTACTCTGGCCCAGGGAAATTCACTGGAACCTCCCGTCCTTCCTGCTGACGGGATGCTCCGCCCACTCGAGATCCTTCCGCCCAAAGGAGGACGGTTATCCCTTTTTTCTCGACAGTGGGCTCTCATAACTTCAGATCGCTGGTCCTCGATATAGTTACTCACGGCTATTCTCTCAAATATTACCGACCCATTCACGATGCCTTCCTGGTCTCTCCAGGACGCTCATCGGGAAAACGAGTGGCCATTCAAACTACTGTTCAGAGACTTTTCTCCTTAAAGGCCATTTGTCCAGTCCTTCCGTTAGAAAGAGGGCTAGACCGCTATTCCATCTATTTCGTGGTGCCCAAGAAAGATGGATCCTTTCGTCCAATTTTGGACCTCAAAGGCATAAATCGCAGCCTTCGAGTACCACACTTTCAGGATGGAAACTCTACGATCAGTCATTCATTCGGTACGCCAGGGAGAGTTTCTAGCTTCCTTAGATCTCGCGGAAGCGTATTTTCATATTCCCATTCAAGAAGACCACCAGTGCTTCCTGCGTTTTTCAGTTCTAGGCCAACATTTTCAGTTTCGAGCTATGCCCTTTGGCCTAGCCTCGGCACCTCGAACCTTCTCAAAGGGTGATGGTGGTTGTGTCTGCAGCCTTACGCAAGCAGGGCATCAAAGTGCACCTGTACTTGGATGATTGGCTCATTCGTGCGGATTCTCTTCCACAGTAGTGGCCTTTCTTCAGCAGCTTGGTTTGGGTGATCAACCGCACCAAAAGTTCCCTCCATCCGTCTCAAGAGATCACATTTTTTTGGAGCGCGCTTCGATACCGGTCAAGGGCGTGTGTTCCTGACTCAAGCCCGTTTTTGTAAAGCTTACCTCTCAACTCTGCAGTTTCTTGGCGCAAACAGCCCCCCCCCCCCCCCCGGACATGGGATTACCTACAAGTTCTGGGATCCATGGTAGCCACCATTGAACTCGTACCTTGGACAAAAGCTCACATGCGCTGTCTTCAGGCCGCTCTGCTTTCCAGATGGTCCCCAGTGACGGAAGACTATCAGATTCGTCTGCCGTTACAGCGGCAGGTCCGGCGCAGTCTACAGTGGTGGTTGGCATCTCACAATCTCCTCAGGGGAGTACCGTTGGAAAACCCGCGTTGGATCTTGCTGACAACTGACACCAGTGTCCGGATGAGGAGCGCATTGTTGCACTTAGCACAAGGAACTTGGACGAAATGCGAAGCATGATGGACCATCAACAGGCTCGAGGCGAGAGCAGCTCGATTCGCCTTACTGAAGTTTCAGCGGTTCCTACAGGGATAAGCGGTTCGGATTCTCTGCAATTATCCTACCTCAACCGCCAGGGCGGCACCAAGTGCACAGGGGTATCGAAAGAGATGCCCCTTCTCTTCCCTTGGGCGGAAAAGAACCTTCAAACACTCTCGGCACAGCATATTGCGGGAACCAGCAACGTGAAAGCGGATTTCCTAAGCAGACACACACTCGATCCTGGCGAATGGGAACTGGCCCCACCAGTGTTCCAAACCATAGTTCAGAAGTGGGGACAACCGAAAGTAGATCTCATGGCATCAGCCACGAATGCAAAAGTTCCGCTCTTCTTCAGTCGTTGGAGGGACCACAGCTCTCAAGGCATAGGTGCCTTGGCGCAGCCATGGCCGAAACACCAGTTGCTTTACGTATTCCCACCTTGGCCAATGATCGGAAGGGTTTTGCAGTGAATCAGGGAGCACCAGGGTCCAGTAATATTGGTGGCCCCAGACTGGCCACGAAGACCTTGGTATGCCGATCTCATAAGACTGTCTCGAGTCCCTCCTCTGCGACTACAAGCTCCGTTCGGACTTCTCAGGCAAGGTCCTATTTCGATGGAAGATCCAACTCCCTACTTGCTTACGGCTTGGCTCTTGAACGCCATAGATTGACCCATAAGGGTTACTCTTTCAAGGTAGTGTTGACTCTCCTCAAGGCTTGCCATTTGTCTACTTCATTGACATACGCTAGGGTGTGGAGAGTCTTTGAGTCCTGGTGTACCCAACATCATCTTTCTCCTTGGAGAACAGAAATTCCAGACATTCTTGCTTTTCTTCAAGAGGGCTTTGACAAGGGCTTAGCTCTTGGCACTATACGGGCACAGATTTCAGCGACGTGTTTTTCTAGGGGGCTGATTCGCGGTTGTTCTCTTGCATCTCACTTCAATGTGTCACGTTTTCTTAAAGGAGTTAAGTTTCTACGCCCTCCGGTCCGTCCACTTGTTCCTTCTTGGGACCTTGTCTTTGGTTCTTCGGGCTCTGATGTCTCCACCCTTCAAGCCTCTGAAGGAAGTTTCCTTATCAGATTTGACACTTAAGGCAGTTTTCTTAGTGGCAATAACTTCGGCTCGTCGCATTTCGGAGCTGCAAGCCCTCTCTTGCAGGGATCCGTATTTGCCTTTCTCTGCAGAAGGAGTGTCCCTTCGCACTGTTCCCTCTTTCTTGCCTAAGGTGATTACTCCTTTTCATATCAATCAGCCTCTTTTGTTGCCGGCTTTTTCAAAGGAACAATATTCCGGAAGTTCCAAGAATCTCCGAGCAGTTGATCTCAAAGGGATTCTTCTTCACTATCTCAAGGTCACCAATTCTTTTCGCAAGACCGACCATCTTCTTGCGGGGCCACGCCGAGGTTTGGCAGCTTCCAAGTCTACTATCGCCCGATGGATACGCCGTACCATTGAATCAGCCTATATTCTCCAAGGCAAGCCGGTGCATCCCGCTCTTCGCGCACATTCGACTCTGGCTCAGGCCACATCTTGGGCTGAGCAATCGCATGTAGTCCCTCTTGATATTTGTCGAGCGGCAACTTGGTCTTCCTTGTCTACCTTTGTCCAGCATTATCACCTGGACGTTCAGGCACGTGAGGAAAGTCGTTTTGGGGCTAGTGTGCTGTCAGCGGCTCTCTCTGCCCACCCTGGAGTTCATTAGCTTGGGTACTTCCCGCTTGTCTGGACTGGTCTAGCAGTATGATCTGGAAGGAGAAATTTCACTTACCGTTAATTTCCTTTCCTGGAATACTGCTAGACCAGTCCAGAACCCGCCCCATTATCAGTGTCACGACTGCTTGTGCAGAGGAGTCGACGTTCGATTTACTTCAGACATAAGCAATTTCATATGCTGGAGAAAGTCCACAACAGTGGATTCAGATTTTTTTCTCCAAAGAATGATGTTTGATCCTCCTCCTCCAACCTTCTTGGTTCGAGTTCAAGTTTTCATTGAATTACTGGTTACCTGTACATAGTTGAGTTCATTAGTCCCATTTTTCTCTTTGCATTAGTGCTTTTTCAAATGAATAATGGCTACATCCTCTAGGGGCACTCCTATGTCACCCAGAGTCCAACCAATCACAGCTCTGGAGTGTTGTTTTTTTCTCTGTCTCTAACATCTGCTAGCAGGGGGACATAACCCGCTTGTCTGGACTGGTCTAGCAGCATTCCAGGAAAGGAAATTAACGGTAAGTGAAATTTCTCCATGGGTGGCAAGGGCCTGTCTTCGATGGTGCCAGAGGATTGGTGGAGCACAGCTAGAGGGCATGGCCGAGGAGACAGCCCGTTTTGGAGACGGGAGCTGCTTATTTGGCGGATATCCACTATGATCTTATTTGGGGCCCTTCTAGGAGTATGGCATCAGTGATAGCGGCGCGGAGGTGTCTGTGGCTCCGTAACTGGGCTGCAGATGGGGCCTCGAAGGCAAGGTTGAGTAGTCTCTCTTTCAGGGGCAGGCTTCTATTTGTGGAGGATTTGGATATGTTAGCGAAAGATCTGGGGGAATCTAAGGGCAATAGGTTACCGGAGGATAAGCAGAAGCCCAGGCGTGCCCTAGCGACAATGAAGACTCAGCAAAGGGAGTTCCGGCGTTTTTCGCTCACCGAGGTTGGGTCAGTTTCAGCGGGGGCGTTCATCGTTCAGGTCCCAGGGGTTTCGGGGGTTCAGAGGAGCAGGAAGGGGTTTTGGGGCTTCCTCGTCCTCAACCTTCAAGAAGCCTCAATGAAGTAAGGGGGATCCAGGCAGAATTGATACCCATGGGGGGTCGGTTAAGGGAGTTCTATTCTGCCTGGATCCGAGTTACGTCAGACCAGTTGGTGTTGGAAGTCATTCACGAGGGTTATGCTCTAGAGTTCCAGCTTCCGGTAGTCGACGCCTTTGTTCTGTCTCCCTGCAGGATCCGGTCGAAACAGCTGGCGGTGCGGGAAACGGACAGGCTTTTGGCGCTCAGGGCATTGGTACCGGTACCGGTGCCGGAGGACCAGTGCGGGTGCGGTCGCTACTCCATATACTTTGTGGTGCCCAAGGAGGACGGCGCCTTTTGGCCGATTCTAGATCTAAAAAGGGTAAGCAGGTGTCTCAGAGTGTCCCATTTTCGGATGGAGACCATGAGGTCGGTCATAGTAACAATGAGACAGGGGGAGTTTCTCATGTCTCTAGATTTGACAGATGCCTATCTTCACATTCCCATTCGCAGGGAGCATCAACGGTTCCTGCAGTTCGCGGTCCCTATGGGTCATTTTCAGTTCCAGGCATTGCCATTCGGCTTGGCAACAGCGCCGCGAACCTTCACCAAAGTCATGGTGGTGGTGGCGGCGGCGGCTTTGTGAAAAGAGGGGGTGTTGGTGCATCCATACCTGGACGATTGGTTGATCAGGGCGAAGTCGAAAGGAGAAAGCGAGGAAGCTTCAAGTCGAGTGGTCCAGTTTCTGCAGAGTTTAGGATGGGTGGTAAATGCAGAAAAGAGCAAGTTAGTGCCCTCACAGGAGTTGGAGTATTTGGGAGCCCGCTTAGACACAAGAGCAGGGAAAGTCTTTCTGCTGCTCCCCCCGAGCGCAGGATCTAAGGGAGCTAGTGCACACTTTTCTGAGAAGGGGGGCTCCCACAGCGTGGCACTATCTGCAACTACTAGGAAAAATGGTGACGATGCTTGAGGTCATTCCGTGGGCCAGGGCCCACATGAGGCTGCTGCAGAGGGCCTTGCTCAGGCGATGGTCACATCAGTCAGGTCGGTTGACTCAGAGGTTCCCCTGTCCGCAGGAGACACAGGTGGCTCTTCAGTGGTGGCTCAAGCCTGGCACTCTGCAGAGGGGAATGCCCTTGGAGGTGCTGAGCTGGAAACCCCTTACGGCAGATGCCAGTCTGTTCAGATGGGGGGCACACTTCAAAGGACAGTTCACGTAGGGCCAGTGGACAGAAACGGAAAAGCAGTGGTCCACCAACAGATTGGAACTGAGAGCGGTGAAGTTAGCGCTGTGGGCCTTGCAGCACAGACTGCAGGGGAAAGCGATCAGAGTACTGTCACAATGCCACAGCGGTAGCATATATCAATCGCCAGGGAGGCACCAACAGTGTAGCTCTGGAGGACGAGGCAGGAGCGCTCTTAGGCTGGGCCGAAGATCATCTGGAGGCATTATCAGTAGCGCATGTAGCAGGGGTGGACAATGTGACAGCTGATTTCTTGAGTCGCGTCAAAGTAGATCCAGGAGAGTGGGTTCTCCATCAAGAGGTGTTCGATTTGGTAGTGCATCAATGGGGGACACTGGTGATGGATCTCATGGTGACGTTCCAATCAGCGAAGGCCACAAGGTTTTACAGCAGAAGGCGAAAAAGGATGTCAGAAGGCTTGGATGCCTTGATGCAGGTCTGGCCAGAGGAGCAGCTACTGTATGTGTTTCCGCCCTGGGTATTAATAGGGCGGGTGCTACAGCAGATAGTGTCACAAGGGTCAGGTCAGCCTGATCGCTCCGGATTGGCCTCGGAGGCCGTGGTATGTGGACTTGATGCAGCTGCTGGTGGGACAACCATGGCGGCTGCCGGACAGAGGGATCTGTTAGTGCAGGGGCTGTTGAATATGCCTCAGGTGGATCGATTCTCACTTACGGCTTGGCTCTTGAGGGGGCGAGGTTGAAGGCGAAGGGTTATTCTTCACAGGTCATTTCTACCCTACCTCAGTGGCGTATGTTAGGGTATGGCGACTCTTTGAGGCATGGTGTGAAGAGAAAGGAGCGCCGGCTTTGAAGGCGTCGGTCCCACAAATTTTGTCTTTTTTGCAAGACGGCTTCAATAAGGGCTTAGCGGCCGCTTCCATACGAGTTCAGCTAGCAGCGCTGTCTTGTTTTAGGGGTAAGGTGCAAGGAGTGAGTTTTTGGGGACTCATCCGGATGTGAAGCGATTTTTGCGAGCGGCATCGTTGTTGAGTCCTTCGTGTAGGGCAGCGGTGCCTTCTTGGGATCTCAATTTGGTATTGGAAGCTCTGGTGCGGGAGCTGTTTGAGCCTTTGAGTGCGTCTACATTGAAGGATATCACTCTTAAGGTAGTCTTTTTGGTGGCAATTTGTTCAGCTAGAAGGATTTCGGAGTTGCAGGCTTTGTCGTGTAGAGAGCCTTTTTTATTCTTTCAGGGGAAGAAGGTGGTCTTGAGGACGGTGCCCTCCTTCTTGCCTAAGGTTGTGTCAGCGTTCCACTTGAATCAGGTAGTGGTGCTGCCAGTTTTTGATCTCAAGGGCAAAGAGGGGCCCGGAGGTCGGCTGCATAGGTTGGATGTAGGGGGTGTATTGTGAAAGTATTTGCAAAGAACAGCCTCCTTCCGCAAGTCAGAGAGATTGTTTGTTTGTGCTGTTGGACCAAGACGAGGAGAAGCGGCTTCAAAGTCTTCTATTGCGCCGTGGTTGAAGAAGACTATTGCGTCGGCTTATCTGTTAAAAGGAAAGTTGGTGCCGGTGGAGCTGAGGGCCCATTCGACAAGGGCGCAGGCGGCTTCTTGTGCGGAGTTCATTCTAGTACTGGCAGTAGAGATTTGTAAAGCGGCGACGTGGTCTTCGCTTCATTCGTTTGTGAAACATTACCGGTTGGACGTTCAAGTGGAAAGGGTTTCTTGTTTTGGATCGACAGTGCTTCAGGCTGGTCTAGCAGGTCCCTCCCGGTAATTGTTTCACTGCTCTGTTACATCCCCAAAGGTTCAGGACTAGACTGGAGGGACGATAAGGAAGATGAAATTTAGACTTACTTGCTAATTGTAGTTCCTTGAGGAACTCCAGTCTAGTCCTGTATCCCTCCCTGGTGGTGTTCTGAATCAGTGGCCTGAAGCAGCGAGTAAGCGGTGACAGTGACCGTCTACGTGCGGTTCAGGAGGGGGAGGTGAATGGTGCGATTGTAGGGGGATTTTTAGCTGTCCCGGGGGGGCCTCGGAGGAGTGTGAGGTTAGCCCCAGCGGCGCAAAAGAACTTACCTATGATAGAATAGGATTGTTGCTTGAGTTTCCCGGCAGAGGAGCTCCTACAGTGTTAGTTTGTACAAAGTTATTTGCTTTTGTTGTTAACTGCTTAGTTATTGCTCTCGTGAGTCTGCTTTGTCAATAGGTTATTGGAGCGAGGAGGCGGATCCTGGCCTATTTTATTCAAAGGTCACCAAAAGAGTGACGTGCTCAGTCTTCAAGGCTGCGGGAGGAGGTGCTAAACCCCAAATGTTCAGGACTAGACTGGAGTTCCTCAAGGAACTACAATTAGCAGGTAAGTCTAATTTCCTCTTCCTGTACCCCGTGTCTCAAACTTACTGAGAGCCATGCATTGCAAGGAAATCTCAGGTGTTGAGGGTAATATCTTGTCCCATGGTGACCTGTTGCCTGGAATTTAAGTCTTGGTGCACAGAATGCAAAACCATTTTTCATAGTCAGGAATACAGGAAAATTGCAGATAGAATAAAAATTACATGATCTGGCAGCAGCACCAGTTTGAAGATTAGAGTTGAACTAATTTGGGGGAGTAGGGGGCCGTGGTTGCCTTGCTGTGTAATGGCTTTGAGGCGTCAGTAGCTGGGAGTATTTACTTTGTTACATTAGAGAGGAGGGATAAGAGTCTTGTGGGGGTGGCTGACTGGATTCTTGGGTAATGCCTCTAGTTTGGGGATATGAAGTTGGCTACATGGGAGCAGGGTATTATGACCATGCTACGCCACCCCGAATCGAGCCTAATCTCGGAAACTAAGCCATGTCAAGCGTGGTTAGTACTTGGATGGGCAACCACCTTGGAATCCTAGGTACTGTAGGCTTACTGTAAAGAGCAAAGGTTTGGCACTCAGGGAAGAGTTGCAACATGGCTGGCTATCCACAGGGTTGTCAGACTTGACAGCACTTAACAACAACATAGGAGTAGAGACTTGAGGAATGGCTGATCTACTTCCTGAGTGCTGAGGGTTAGCCGGGTAGATGTAGTTGACTGCTTAAGAGTAGCTGGCCAGTTTTCTGGGGGGATGGGTGATTTAGAGGAGGAGAGATATGGGAAAGACAGATAAGAGACTGGGTGATCACAAGCTGGGGAACTGAGGGAGAGTGGGTGATAAGGTTGGGGGAGGGGAGAGAAACTGGACAGGGAGCTGCTGGTTATGTTTTCCTGATAGTGGTCAGTAGCGGTGCATTAAGGTCTAGGCTTGCTACGGTTTTTTTTGTTGTTGTTTTTGTTTTGTTTTTTCCCTTTCTCGTGGATATAGACAGGTAATTTTGTAAAGTCCTTTTCATGCACATGTGGTCACATGCCCATGTAAATAGCCTTGTATAAAATACTGACCAGTGTAAAAGTATGTGCATTGGCATGAAGGCACATAATTTGTCTGTAGGTGTAGCTGGGATTGAGTACAGGCAGAATTTGCAAGTACTCACATTGATTTTGAAAAAGCTTAATTTACATACTTCATTTGTACTTGCTCTCGAACAGGCGTGATTTCTGCTTTACACTAGTATTTTATAAAGACACGTGGGCGCCTGCATCTTTATAAGATATCACCTAAGTGGGCACATACTTGTCTTCTTAAACTAGGCACCTTGTGTTAAAATTATTCTTGGAATGGGTAAGCAGCCTTAGTAAATCAAGCCCTAAAGGAATTTCAGTAGGTCTCAGATCTGTCTCCTTCTGCCCCAGCAGAGACAACGTTGGGGGCGGGGATGAAAGATCTTGGGGCTGGGTCCCAGATTCAAAGAAAATTTAAGGCCTGCTGCACATCAAAAATAAGTTAATCTGCTTTCCACCCTGGAAGTGTTTTTTACTTTTTTCAGCTGTTTTTATCCAAGCATATTTTATATAACATTAATGTCTATTTCTGAAGTACACTGGAATCCTGTTTAACTGAAAGATGCCATAGAAATCAAGGTAACCAATTCTGGAATATTAATTAGAGGAGTTGGGTTTTGTAAAAAATATTCAAGAATTAAGAAACATTGGATATGGGAGCTGGCGTTTTCCCCTGGACTGCTGGTCTTCCTGTCGGCGGTGTTCTGGGCAGTTGCACCAATCAGCAGAGCGGAGGGCCTTTAAACAGCGGCCCCCCACCGTGGGACGCAGTCAGTGGAAACATGTGCGAAAGAGAGCAGAGGCACTATGAATGTTGGTCCATCAGTTTCTACGCAAAGCAGAACCCTCGGCGTGGCTCTTATTTATTTATTTATTTATTTAACTGTGCTTATATACCGCTTTTTACCAGGTCAAAACGGTTTACAGATATATGCTAACAGGCACTATTTATTCTCTTGTCCCCGAGGGGCTTACAATCTAAGTGTACCTGAGGCAATGGAGGGTTAAGTGGCTTGCCCAAGGCCACAAGGAGTGGGGGCCATGGCGGCAACTATCGATCTGGTCCCATGGGCACAAGCCCACATGAGGCCTTTGCAGAGAGCACTTCTTCGCCGGTGGTTGCACCAGCGTCGCCCCCTGTCGAACGTTGTGCTGCCCAAGGGATGTTCGAGTGGCTCTCAGATGGTGGCGGGAGTTCCTTTGGAGGCGCCTAGCTGGATCCCACTAACAACGGATGCCCGCCTTTCAGGCTGGGGAGCCCACTGCGAGGACAGAGTGGCTCAGGGGCAGTGGTCTGCGGAGGAGCGGACGTGGTCCATCAATCGGCTGGAAATGTGTGCCGTTCGCTTTGCCTTGCAGGAGTTTCACCTGCTGGTGCATGGGAGGGCTGTGCGGGTATTTTCTGACAACGCCACCACGATGGAGTACGTCAATCGGCAGGGTGGGAACAGGCAGCGTCAAACTGGAGAGCGAGGCGGAGTTGTTGCTGGGGTGGGCAGAGACTTACCTTCAGGCAATTTTGGCGGCTCACGTGGCTGGCATAGCAAACGTCACGGCCAACTATCTCAGTCGGGTACGTCTGGACCCTGGGGGATGGCAATTGAACCCATTGGTCTTCGAGCATATTGTGCTCCAGTGCGGTGGAGCTGATCATGGATCTCATGGCAACGTTCATGTCAGTCAAGGTGAGTCTCTTCTACAGTCGGTGGAGAGAACAAATGTCTGAGGGTTTGGGCGCCTTAGTGCAGCACTGGCCCAGTCAGGGGCTGCTCTACGTCTTCCCTCTGTGGGCACTCATAGGTCGAGTGGTGCAGAGAGTGGAGGCAGATCGAGAATTAGTAGTTCTCATTACCCTGGATTGGCCACGGCGTCCATCGTACTCGGATCTGGTTCGCCTGATGGTGGCCAAGCCATGGAGGCTTCCCAACAGGCTGGATTTGTTGATGCAGGGGCCAGTTCTAATGTCACAAGTGGATCGGTTCGCGTTTATGGCATGGCTCTTGAGAGAGCTAGGCTTTGAAAGTGGGGTTATTCAGCCCAGTGATATACACGTTTCTCAAGGCCCGGAAGAAGTCCATGTCCTTGTCTTACATTCAAGTGTGGAGAGTCTTTGAGGGCTGGTGTGCTGAGAACGGTTGCAGGCCACTGGTGGCATTGGTGCCAGATATGTTGGCCTTCCTGCAGGCAGGGCTCGAGAAGGGACTGGCCTGTGGCTCTTTGAGGGTGCAGGTGGCCACGTTGGCGTATTATCGGGGTAGAATCCAGGGGGCTCCT
The DNA here is from genome assembly GCA_033557465.1 of Ichthyophis bannanicus. Lineage (NCBI taxonomy): Eukaryota > Metazoa > Chordata > Amphibia > Gymnophiona > Ichthyophiidae > Ichthyophis > Ichthyophis bannanicus. Next base: position 33,190,166 of record CM066047.1, on the reverse strand, counting down.
TCAGAGCTCATCCGGATGTCATGCGGTTCTTGCAAGCCGTGAAACACCTTCACCTGCTGACAAGGGCAATTGGTTCTGACTTGGGACCTCGATTTGGTACTTACGGGGCTGTCGGGCAGCCCTTCAAGCTGTTGGCTTCGTGTACCCTTAAGGGTCTGACTTTGAAGATAGCGTTTTGGTGGCCATCTGCTCAGCCAGGAGAATCTCCAATCTCCAGGTGCTTTCTTTTAGGGAGCCTTTCTTATCCTTCTCTAGGGAGAAGGTCACCTTGTGTACATTTCCTGCTTTCTTCCCGAAGGTGGTGACACAGTTTCATTTGAATCAGCCGGTTACCTTGCCGGTGGTGTCAGGTCTGGCAGAGGAAGCACAAGATCCGCAATTTGCGGCTGCTAGACGTCAAGTGTACCTTAAGATATCTAAAGAGGACGGCTTTGTTTCAAAGGTCAGACCGTCTGTCTGTTCTTTTCGGAGGGCCGTGTAAGGGGGAAGCGGTAGCTAAGTCCTCCATTGCATGGTGGATTAAGGAAGCGATTGCGTCGGCTTACCTGTTGCGGAGCAAGGGGTCTGCGGGCTCATTCTACCAGGGCACAGGCTGCCTCCTGGGCGTAGTGGAGCTTGGTGCCAGTGGGTGACATCTGTCGGGTGGCTACCTGGTTGTCCTTGCATTCATTTGTGAAACACTATTGGTTGGATGTCCAAGCGGCGGGGGATGCGAGGTTCAGTTCGGCAGTAATTCAGGCTGGGCTCGCAAGTCCCTCCCGTTGTTAGATGGCTCTGTTACATCCCTGAGGTGCGGGACTGGACTGGAGTGATGATAAGGAAGGTGAAATTAGGTGTTACCTGCTAATTGGCTTTCCTTGAGGAACTCCAGTCCAGTCCCGGAACCCTCCCTGTCTGTGGATTGGCTGCGACCCCAGGTTGGAAGAATTTCAACTTATATAGGGGGCCTGTGGGTGGAGTAGATGTGTGACAGGTTAAAGAGCGGTCACAGGGGAGCCTGTGCTGTTCAGGTTATGGTGCTGGTCCCACCTTCCGGGGGGAGGGGGGTGACTGGTGTGTGGTCAGGTAAGCTCCTTTTGGTTTGAGGCATCCCATGTTGGGGAGGGGGGCGGGGAGGGGCTTCCTGGGGAGAAGGGGTTATTTTTGTTTTTGTTTCCTGAGGGAGACCTCTTCAAGTTTTCTGGTTGGTTGGTTGGGTTTTTTTTCTTGACTTCTTATTTGTTGCTCCAATGAGTCTGCTTTGTCAATAGATTACTGGGAGCTGGTGGGTGGTGCCGGCTGCCTAAGTACTCTGAGGTCATCAAGTTTGTGACATGCTCAGTCTCCAAGCTGCTGGAAGAGGTGCACTACCCTGAGGTGCGGGATCCAATTGAGGAAATCCAATTAGCAGGTAAGACCTAATTTCACTTTGTGTGCCACATTTGGGATTAAAAGTCCGGTAGCTCAGATCTCCGTCTTGCCTAATGCCGCGCAACAGCTTGTTTCTATTAGTAGTGGAGATGGTATGGAAGTTCCTATTCCAAAAGAGAGACGTTTCGTTTTTTCTTTGGACTCTGTTACAACTCCTTCTGAAGAGGTTTCATTAAGAGACATTTTGCAGGCCATTAATTATCTGGAGATGTCTTTTGGCTCTTCCTTCAAGGAGTTTTCAGATTTCACCATGGACACCATTGCTAAATTATTTGATCAGGATAGTCTTATTTCCTTTTTGAATAGTCAAGATTGCTAAGATGAATGTTTTATACTGCGCTACAAAATGGTTATGGCTCTTTTGTGAAAGATGGTCTGGTCATCCACCAGCGCCTTGAGGCTCTTGAAAATGTCCAGCGTTCATATAATTTGCGGTTCCTAAATTTCCCCCGTATGCACTACCTTTCTGCTATGATTTTGGTACGTAAATATTTTAGAGGTTTTGGGGTTGCCAGCGGTGGAGAATCTAGGAATTTCAAATATTTTATATTCCTCAGGGTAAAATAAGTTCTTCTATGTCTGATGCTGCCAGTCTTGAACAACTGTCTTTGATAGAACCCAATATTTCTGAATTTTAGAGGACTTTTCAGACAATATTTTGACTTGGTCCACTCTAATTGTTACTTTTAAGTCGTTGGTTGATCGTAATTTAATTTTGAGATTATTTTTTCAACATAAGAATCAATTTTATTTTGTGGCTAGAAGATTAACATAATCTCCAGGAACAAGCAGGAATGTAGTCTTCACATATGGGTATCGTCGGTACCGACGGAGTCTGCCCGGGAACACTCCCCAGCGTCCAATAGGAAAGCTTTTGGGAGCATCCCACAGCACCTGCGTGCTGCCTTCCCGCCTTTCCAACTCTCCCTCTTCAGTTCTTCGTTTTCCGCGGAGCCGACAGGACACATACTGTCACCGCAGAAAATCCATTCTTATTCTTTTGGGGTTTTTTGGGGTCTGCCTTCATTCGACGCCTACCTGTACCGCCGGTTCTCTTTGCTTCTTTTTCAGCTAAGACCGCTACAGACGGTTCCACAGGTATCGGTGCCGGTACCGACTGCACCTGCCTCGGCTGGCATGCTTCCCCCCATGCCGAGCCTTGAGTCTATCTCAGGTATCGAAAGGCCGGTACCGAGACACCCCGATACCGACTTCCAGCGGTATCGGTACCATGCGTTGCAGGAACACCCGGCACAGAGATACTTCGAATCCTCCGATTCCGATGACTCTGCCGGTACTAGAGCAATCCTTCCCGAGGATCCATCTCTTTCTCCTCAATGCAGAATGTCTCCTCCAGAAGACATGTCCTTCCAGGATTTCATACGTGATTTAGCTCGAGGTCTTGCAATCACGGTGACTCCGGAGAAGGAACCTAGAGCAGAATAATTAGAAATTCTTCAATACCCTAAGGCTCCTAAAGAGACAGCTACTCTGCCCATTCATAGGATCTTGCATGATCTTATGCTAAGAATGTGGGAAACCCCTTTAACGGTGTCTCCACACTCCCGACGACTCAATACCACGTACCGAGTTCCAAGCTGTCCTGGTTTTCAAAAGACTCAGTTACCACAACATTCAATGGTAGTGGAATCAGCGATGCTTAGGATTAAGAGTGTTAAGACGCATTCTTCCAATCCTCCAGGCCGTGAATTGAGGACACTCGATGCCTTTGGGCATCAATGCTTCCAATCCTCCATGTTGTCAGCCAGGATCAGCTCTTACATTCTCTTTATGGGAATGTTCCTCAAGGAGGATACAGGAGACTTGGAGCTCAAGAGCCCTCTTCTTCCTGAGGATAAAAGAGGGGAATTTCTTACTCTGGTCAAACATGCCCAGGATGTCTCTAAGTTTGTGAACCGTGCAACCTTTGATTGCTTTGAATGCATTAGCAGAACCTCTGCTATTTCCATCGGTGCACGTCATATTGCCTGGCTTCAGGCATCAGACTTAGAACAATGGGTGCAAGATAAACTGGGAAACATCCCTTGCACAGGAGAAAATCTCTTTGGCAAGGATTGGCAAGACAAGGCCATTCAGATTTGAATCTGAAAATATTACCTTGAATAGATTATCAAAGTCTGCAGCCAACCCAGCAAAGAAAGTCAGTCAAGAAAAAGAGGTTTTACCCATCTTACACCCATCACGCTTGCTGTCCAGTTCATGTTCCCCAAAAGGGGCAGCAACAGAACAGACAGCAGAGGAAGCCACAAGTTCCAAGAACTCAACCGGCTCTGCAAACTCAGCCTCCTCAGGGGCTTTGACTCCTTCCTAGAGAACCTAGCCTGCCGGGGATGGCAAGAGGTTCTGGACCTTTCAGGGGTAGAAAGACTGTCATTTTGCCAAAAGATGGCAACAAATAACATCAGAAAATTGGACTCTGTCCATTGTACGGGTGGGGTACAGACTTCATTTTCACAGCATGCCCCTGCCTACAATTATAAGACAGTTCAATTTTCAGGTCCCTGCCACTGATCTCTTGGGTCAGGAGATCGCATCACTTCTTGCTCAGGGAGCAATAGAAGAGGTGCCCATACCCCAACATGTTCTACTCCCCCTGTTTTCTCATCCCAAAGAAAACAGGGGGACACAGGCCCATTCTGGACCTCAGAGAATTAAACAAATATCTGTTCCGAGAAAAATTCAAAATGATCTCCCTCGGAACACTCCTGCCATACTTTCAGAGTCAGGATTGGCTATGTTCTCTAGATCTAAAGGATGCATATACGCATATTCTCATCCATACAGATCACAGGAAATTCCTTTTATTCCTTTTCCAGGGAAGACACTTCATATACAGGGTTCTTCCCTTCGGTCTGGCTTCTGCCCCAAGAGTCTTCACAAAATGCATGGCAGTAGTAGCAGCATTTCTAAGAACTCTGGGAATATTTGTCTTCCCTTACTTAGACGACTGGCTCATTCGAGCATCAACAGCTCTAGAAGCCAGCTTCGCTCTTTCTCGCACAATGTGAATTCTTCGCTATTTGGGACTGGTCATAAACCTTCTTGTTAATCTTCAGAAGCATAAGCGCTGCTGTACACTTCTTTTCGACTTTCTCATTTGGGCGATAGCTATGTTTCTCAGGATTTTCTTTGCTCAGCCCTTGAAAAAACGCCACGAAAGACGTGTACAGCAGCGGTTATGCTTCTGAAGATTAATAAGAAGTGTAAGAGATCCACTGAGGAAACATCGATAGTGAAACACAGTGGAGGTACCTGAGGAAGGTGTTGATCAAATGAAGCATTGTGGATAGTTTGCTGTGAAGTAATCATCTAGAAGCTAAGTGTTGGAAGGATTTTATGATGAATAGTGAGCTTCTAGTAGTAGTTTCAACAGTGCCCAATAGGGATAACAGCTCCATCTGTTTCATTACCACTAGATAGTGTGTATTGAAGGTCACTGATGCTATTAGGCACATCAGTTGGACATGTTACAAGTCTTAAAAAAGAGTGCCGAAGAAGTCTGAGACCTTCATAGTTAGAAAAATTAAATTTTCTTAAATATTCTTGAATAACTGCAAGAGATAATGTGAAGAAGATTTTTGTCCCATTTTTGATAGTGTCGAGCATTTTTTGACAATAGTTAAGAACTGAAAAGATACAAGACATTTACAAGGAAATTTGAGGGAGAAGGATGCCTCCAGAACCAAAACAGAAGGCTTCAATGCTAGGAACTACCTCTTCCTCAATTGAATGATTCTAGAGACATCAGGAAAAGTGCAGTTACTCGCCTGTAACAGGTGATCTCTGGGAACAGCAGAAATTAACTCTGGCAATGGTAAGGAAGGCCTCAAGATATATAGAGGCCTTCCTTACCATTGCTGGTTCTCTCTGTTCTGTCCCTCTCTTTGGCTTCTCTCACCTCCTATCCTTTGAGCGGTTTCGGGTGAAAAGGGACAGAGGCCAGGGGGAGGGTATTGGGGTTTTTTCCCCTTTTGATTTTGCAGGGGTCTTAACGTTAATGAGTACAGTTCAAAATTGAAAGGTTGGAAATGTTATTCTGTTGTTATTTAGCTACTTATCTGTTGCTCCTTTGAGTTTGCTTTGTCAATAGTTCACTGGGGATGATGGGATTTCCAACAGGAGGTACCCAGTGCTGGCAAGAAGCTGATTGGTCCAGTCTCCATGCTGCAGGAGGAGGTACACTATACAGTGGTGGAGGACTGAACTGGAGTCCCTCCAGGAACATCAAATCTTCAGGAACAAGCAGGAATGAGTCTTCACATATGGGTATCGTCGGTACCGATGGAGCCTGCGCGGGAACGCTCCCCAGCGTCCAATAAGAAAGCTTTTGGGAGCATCCCACAGCACCTGCGTGCTGCCTTCCCGCATTTCCCAACCGCCTCTCTCCAGTTCTTTTCTGCGGAGCCAGCAGGTCGTGTTCCTGTCACCGCAGAAGAAGTTCTTTATTTTTTCTTTATTCTTTTGTGTCGCGTCTGCCTTCTTCGACGTCGGACCGGTACCGCCGGTCTTTCTTTTCTTTCTTTCAAAAAAAAAAAAAAAAAAGCTTTATCTTTACTGTGCATTTTCAGTTTTTGGCCCTAGGCCTAAAAATATTTTCCTCATGGAGAAGCCCACTTCAGGGTTTAAAAAATGCACAAAATGTGGCGGTACTATTTCTGTCACCGACACCCATGACTGGTGTCTAAAGTGTTTGGGACCTGACCATTCCATCACGGATTGTATGTCCTGTACCATGATGTCTAAGAGAGGTCGGCAGAACCGAGCAGCCAAGCTCAGTACCCTGTTTCCCTCTGATGCAGCTTCGGTAGCATCAACGTCTTCCAGGGCCTCTTCTTCCTCCCATGGATCTCAGGTAACCAAGCATAAATCTGGCTGGTCCTCGAAGGGTAGATCTCCCTCCAAGCATCGAGATGCCTCCGGGCTTGCCCTCGAGGATTCCGCACCGGCAAAATTACCCCGGCGGGAAGCTCCGGCTTCCAAAGCATTATCTATGGGGTCACAGGTTGACTTCGTTGGTTCGGCCTCGACAGATCACCTGTTGCCGTGTTCTGGGGTACCGGTGGCTCCCACTGGTACCGACATCCAGACTCTGGTAGCGTCGATGGATCAGAAGATTCTGACCATCCAGTGCACCTTAACGGCTTTCATGCAGGCTGCGACGCCTCCGGTACCACAACAATCCCCGTTGCTGGTACCGGCTCCAGTACCGGCATCGCTCCCGGTACCGATTGCATCGACATTGGCTTCGGTGTCGACTGCAACTGTACCCTGTCCTATGATGCCCATCGGTACCGAACCGGTACCGATTACTCCTAATGTCGATCCCACTCGATACGGTTATCGGGCTTTACAGGAGCATCGAGACAGGCGATACTTCGATTCCTCTGAGGACTCTGAGTCTAAGGGTTCTGCAGAAGCATCGATACTTGTTCCTCAGGAGTCTTCTTCACCTAAACGAAGAATGTCTCCTCCAGAAGACTTGTCTTTTCAAGACTTTGTTAGGGAATTGGCTAGGGGCCTCTCTATCACAGTGGCCCCTGAGTCAGAACCCAGAGCCAAGGAGTTGGATATTTTACAATATCCTAAAGCTCCTAAGGAGGCAGCTACTTTACCTGTTCATGAGATTCTGTATGATCTCATGTTGAGGATGTGGGAGACACCTCTCACCACCTCTCCTCATTCTCGCAGGTTAGACACCTATCGTGTTCCTCCTTGTCCTGGCTTCCACAAGACTCAGCTTCCTCACCACTCTATTGTGGTAGAGTCTGCCATGAAGAAGATAAAGAGTGCAAAAAGACACTCATCTAATTCTCCAGGGCGTGAATGCAGGAGGACCCTGGATGCTTTTGGCCGAAGGGTTTTCCAAGCTGCTATGCTAGCTGCTAGGATCAATTCCTATAGTCTCTATATAGGAATGTTTCTAAAAGAAGTCACAGATCATCTGCAGACTCTAACCCCTTTCATTTCAGAGGATAAAAGACAGGAGTTTCTCACTTGGCTCAAACATGCCCAAGATGTCTCCAAATTTTCCAACCGTGCAGCCTTTGACTCTTTTGAGTGTGTAAGCAGAGCTTCGGCTATTGCCATAGGGGCACGCAGAATTGCTTGGCTACAAGCTTCTGATTTGGAGCTCTGGGTCCAAGATCAATTGGGAAATCTCCCTTGTACAGGTGAAAACCTTTTTGGTAAGGATTGGCAAGCAAAGGCCACACAGATGGATGCTGAAAACTGTTTTGGATCGACTTTCAAAGTCTACCTCTGCTCCTGTTAAGAAAAGATTGTTTAAAAAGACATCTTTTTCCAAAAAGGGAAGATATTATCCTGCTTATGGTCAGCAGGCATCTTCTGCAAAGCATCAGCAACCACCTAAACAGGTCAAGTCAAAGGCAGCTAGACCTTCCACGGCCCAGCAGCCTCAGCCTCCTCAGGGCCTTTGACTTGCAACTAGAGAACTTAGCCTTTCTAGCTCTGGAAGGGCCAGAGCCCCTTACCATCCCAGGAAGGTTGACTTACTTTGCTTCCAGATGGGAGAAAATCACAGCAGAGCAATGGACACTCTCCATCATAAGGGAAGGGTACAAGCTTCATTTCTTAAGCCTTCCCCCTCACACCATTGTGAAACAGTTCAATTCTCCAACATCTTTCCTCAACCTTCTAGGTTAGGAGATTGCCATCCTTTTTGCCCAAGGGGCAATAGAAGAAGTACTTCTTCTTCAACAAGGCACAGGGTTCTACTCCCCTTATTTTCTTATTCCAAAGAAAACAGGGGGCTACAGACCCATCTTAGATCTCAGAGAATTGAACAAATTTCTATTCAAGGAGAAATTCAAGATGATTTCTCTCGGTGCTCTGCTTCCATACCTTCAGAGTCAGGACTGGCTTTGTTCTCTAGATCTCAAGGATGCGTACACCCATGTCCTCATCCATCCAACCCACAGAAGGTTCCTTAGGTTCCTTTTTCAAGGAAGGCACTACCAATACAGGGTGCTTCCTTTTGGTCTGGCCTCTCCACCAAGGGTGTTAACGAAATGCATGGCAGTAGTAGCTGCATTTCTACGCACTCTAGGAATATTCGTCTTCCCATATCTGGACGACTGGCTCATTCGAGCTCCATCTCAAGCAGAGGCCAAGACTTGTCTAACCTGCACAATGCGTGTCCTTCAGTATTTGGGACTAGTAATAAACATCCCAAAATCCAGTGTCACCCCTACTCAGTCCCTCGAATTATAGGGGTTTGGTTGGATACCACAAATGCAAGGGCCTATCTTCCTCAGGCCCGTTGCCTACGCTTGGTGCAGTTAGCCTCCCAAATACAGTTAAAGCCCCTTTTAACTGCTCGAGAAATGTTACAACTCTTAGGCCACATGGCATCCACTGTGCATGTGGTTCCATATGCTCGCCTTCACATGAGGGCAGCTCAATGGACTTTGTCCACCCAATGGATTCAGGCATCAGGTTGCCTGTCAGACAAAATAGCAAACTCCATTCGCCTTTTTTGGTCTCTCCAGTGGTGAAAGTCCTCTCAAAACCTGTTGCTGGGGTCCTCTTTTCAACAGCCACTTCCCCAAGCAACCCTTACAACAGATGCCTCTCCAATGGGTTGGGGAGCTCATCTGCAAGATCTCTCCACCCAGGGCATCTGGTCTCCACAGGAGACTTCACTGCACATAAATCTCTTGGAACTCGGAGCAATTTTTCTTAGCTCTCAGAGTGTTCCACTCCCTGCTCAGCTACAGGACAGTCCTCATCCACACGGACAATCAAGTAGCCATGTTCTATGTAAACAAGCAGGGAGGGACTGGCTCTCTGTCGCTTTGCAACGAAGCTTTGCGACTGTGGGCCTTCGCCAGAGAGCATCAGATTCATCTTATGGCAGTATATCTTCCAGGTGTTCAAAACTCTTGGGCAGACAGACTCAGTCGAGTTCTGCTTCCACACTAATGGTCCCTCCAGAGGGACCAGGTAGCCAGGATTTTTTGAATTTGGGGAACCCCGGACATAGACCTATTTGCAAGTCCGTGGAATGCCAAACTTCCCCGGTTCTGTTCCAGGATTCCGTGTCAGGGAGTTCAGGCCAAGGATGCCTTCCTCCTTCACTGGGGTCAAGACTTCATTTATGCCTTTCCACCCATTCCCCTAATTCCCAAAACACTGTTCAAGCTTCAGAGAGACCGAGGTTCTATGATCCTCATAGCACCACATTGGCCACGCCAAGTGTGGTACCCTCTACTTCTGCATCTCTCTCAAGCTCCGTCCCTGGAGTTGGGCTCTGCTCCAGATCTTCTTTCCCAGGAAGACGGAACGTTGTGGCACCCAAACCCCCAGTCTCTCCTTCTCAGGGCCTGGTTGTTGAAGGCCTAGGCCTGGTTGTTGAAGGCCTAGACCTTCAAGTTTTCCATCTCTCTCAGCAAGTCAGAGATATTATTCATGCTTCTAGAAAGCCTTCCACTAGACGTTCCTATGCTTTCAAATGGAAAAGATTTACCATTTGGTGTTCAGAGAAGGGTCTTACCCTCTTGCAATACCTTTTGAATTCTTTACTAGAGTATCTTCTGCATCTTTCCCATGCAGGCCTCAAAACGAATTCGGTAAGAGTCCATTTGAGTGCTATTGCAGCGTCCCTCAAGCCTCTCAATGGACAGCCTGTTTCCTCTCATCCTCTTATAGCAAGATTCACGAGAGGCCTTCTTTTAACTAAACCTCCCATTAGACCACCTCCAGTGGCATGGGACTTAAATCTGGTTCTTGGCCAGCTTATGAAGCCACCTTTTGAACCTTTAGCCATCACCTCCTTGAAATTTCTTTCTTGGAAGGTCATCTTTCTTATTGCAGTCACCTCAGCACGTCGCATCAGTGAGTTGCAAGCCTTGGTGGCTAATCCTCCTTATACAAGGTTCCATCATAAGGTAGTCCTCAGGACCAATCCACACTTTATGCCCAAAGTGGTCTCGCCTTTTCATCTGAACCAAGAGGTATACTTACCTGTCTTTTTTCCAGGACCTCATGCATCAAGTGCAGAGAGGAATCTTCATACTTTGGATTGTAAAAGAGCTCTCGCCTTTTTACTTACAAAGAACACAGCAACATAGAAAGTCTTCTCAACTCTTTGTTGCTTTTGATCCTTCTCATTTAGGACTTCCAGTTTCTAAGAGAACACTGTCCAACTGGATTGCTCAGTGTATTTCTTTCGCCTACCAAAGTAGGAACCTTTCTCTGGAAGGCCATGTCACAGCTCACAATGTGAGAGCCATGGCAGCCTCAATGGCTCATCAAAAATCTGTGTCCATCAACCAAATCTGTCGAGCGGCCACCTGGGCCTCGGTTCATACATTCACAGTCCATTACTGTTTGGACAAGGACTCCTGCCGGGGTGCCTCGTTTGGTCAGGCTGTTCCCAAACACCTGTTCCATTCCTAATCAACTCCTACCCACCTACCCTGGTTGGATGCCAGAGATCCATGGGGGGAGGTAGAGCCCTTTTCAAGGACACACAACTCTGGGATCTCTCCCTGGCATCTGCAGCTAGGGAGTCCCCATATGTGAAGACTCATTCCTGCTTGTTCTTGGAGATAGCACAGTTACTTACCTGTAACAGGTGATCTCTGGGAACTGCAGGAATAAGTCTTCACAACCCACCCACCTCCCTTAGGAGTTGTATCTCTCTATCTATCTTTCCTTCCCTCTCTCTCTCAGCTTTAAAACTCGAACTGGAGAGAGGTGGTTGGGAAAGGCGGGAAGGCAGCACGCAGGCGCAGTGGAATGCTCCCAAAAGCTTTCTTATTGGACGCTGGGGAGCATTCCCGCGCAGGCTCCGTCCGTACCGACGATACCCATATGTGAAGACTTATTCCTGCTGTTCCCAGAGATCACCTGTTACAGGTAGTAACTGTGCTTTACCAGGTAAGTGTAACTTCCATATTTCTTATAGGCTGCTTTGAAGTCCAGTATATTGCATTCTCCATCTGCTGGTAGTTGAGCATAACCCATGTGTTGGGACTCAACTGGAGGAACTCCAGGAAAGAAAATTAGCAGGTAAGGTCTAATTTCACTTTTCTGGTCAGACCTGCTAATTGGCTAAAATGCAGTGATCCTAATATTCAGCGTTACTATCCGGATAGTGCCACTGACTATCCCCACTGACCACGTTAAAAATGGGGCAGTCTCTTGGTGGATTGGAGGCGGAACTGGTTGCTATCCAGTCAGCAATGATATTCAGCCACTAACCTAATAATTAAACTGGTTACAGTTAGGTCTGTTCAGGGGGTGTCTTAACTTTAAGCAGTTATCACTATCCATTTAGTGGCTGAATATTGCGACAGACTGGATAGCAGTGCGCTGATCAACTAAATTGGATATTCAACACCGGACCCTCGATAAGTTCTGGCACTTAGTATCTGATCGTATTTTACCATTGGTGGCTAGGCACTTTAAAAGACCTGTCTGCGTTGCTGAATATCTGCCCCATAGAACAGAATTGCAGATTAGATGGGCCATATGATCCTTGTCTGCCCATTTTCATGCTTTAGTTGATCTGTGGCTTTCCCTCACTTCATTGCAACTTATTTAATGTCTTCTTGAGTTCTGTTACTGTTGCTGACTCCACCAGGAGACAATTTCATGCATCTATTACCCTTTCCATGAAGAAATATTCAGTCCTGAGTCATAAGAAAGAACATAATAAAAAATAATAATAATCTGATGAGTTAAACCAAAATCCATCAAGCCTGGTGATGTCATCAGCCTGGATGGACGTGTTAGTGTGGAGCTGTGTCCAGCAGGAGAGGGAAAAGCTAAAATAAGCTTCCCCCAGAGTGGGTATGAACACTTTTTGCTCACCTCAAACAGGGATAAGTTCGGAGGTGAATAATGCTGAACACCACATGCTGAAAAAACAGACTTGTGCAAATTTGTGTATCGGCAGTTGTGGAGACAGTTATGAGGGACAATATGGCAGCTGAGTCGTCACAAGGAGACAACTCTGTGGATTCCTGTATAGCAGATCTCAGAGTATCTGCGGGCTTGGTTTGCTGGCATTAAGGGTGAAGATCAGCATGGTGAGAGCTGTGCTTGGAGGTGCTGAGCTGGGACCAGAGAGTGGATGAGGCGGAGGGCCTGCTTGAGGCTGTTCAAAAGAAAACGGGCAATCTGGGCAAAAGAGTAAAGGAGGTGAAGGTTGCTAATGAGGCCCTGACTTTGAAGGTGGAGTACTTAGAGAACAAAAAGGGACACAGTAATGCAGGATTGCAAGGCAGTGGTGATAGTAATTAGTCAAACATTGAATGAAGGGGAAGCTTGAGAAGCTGTCAGCTCCATTGTTGGATAGATAGAGCACATCAGGCCTTAGGACTAACCAGAGGATTTATTTATTTAACGTTTTTATTTTTTTTTATGCCGCCATTAATTCAAAGCGGTTTACAATGAACATCATAACAACAACAAGCTTTTACATAGAACAGGATATTACAACTTGAAAGATTACATGGGACAATTAATAAATTTAACTATATACAGGTACATTGTAGCAGTGTGAGGTATAGCAGAGTTACATAACAGGTATAAGTTATGAAGTTGTAGTATTGGTATCTGGCACTCGCTCTTCTGAGGTGGGACCATAGTATTCACAGAAAAGGTGGATTTTTATGACTTTCCTAAAGTCCATTAGGTCTTTAATTGCACGTATTGCGATGGGGAGATCATTCCATAGTTGGGGGGGCGTACATGGAGAAGGCTGTATTACAGGTGGATTGTCTCGCTGTTCTGAAACTTGGTGGAGTTACCAAGATGGTGTTTGCTCCTCTTCTCATTCTGGTTGGGTGTGCTTTTGTGATCAATGGTTGAAGGGCTGGTGGAGATAGGTTGTTTAGTATCTTGAAGATTATTATGATGATCTTGTATTTGATGCGTGAGTTAACAGGGAGCCAGTGTAGTTGGTGTAGAGTAGGGGGTTATATGGCTGTATTTAGCAGTTCCAGTTATCTCCTGCAGCTGTGTTTTGCACCAGTTGGAGGAGGAGTAGTGTTTTCTTGGGTAATCCATGGTAGATGACATTGCAGTTATCTGTTATGGGTGTTACTACGGCTTGACACACAGTCTTGAAGTCGTTGTTGGATAGTAGTGGTTTGAGTTTGTGTAGGGTTTTCAATTTGTGGTAGACTGATCTGGTCATCCACTTTATGTGCAGTTGGAAGCTGAGATACTGATCAAAGGTTACTCTGAGGTACTTAACTTCTTGCTTGTTGATTAGGGTGTGATCTAGGATTGAGTCCGGGGGAGAGAATTTTATGTTCTTGGTGATATGTATCAATTCAGATTTTTTGAAGTTAATGGAAAGGTTCTGTCCTTTGAGCCATTTTGACATTGATTCGAGGCATGCTCTGAATAATCTGGATGATTGATATGAATGCAGGTGAATATCATAATATCATTCACGTATATTCTGTAGTGGATGTTGTATTGTCTTATTAAGTTGCAGATTGGTTGGATGTATATATTAAATAACAGTGCAGAGAGGGCCGAGCCTTATGGGACACCCTGGTATTCTGTGAAAGGTTTAGACTGTTTTGGTTCTCATTTGTTGGTTACAGTGGGACAGGTAAGAGATGAAAAATTCTAGTACTGTACCATTTATTCCTATATCGTGGAGTCTTTGTAGCAGAGTATTGTGGTTCACGGAGTCAAAAGCCGCAGTGATATCAATGAAGCATAGGACGAAACCATGAAGTGTGTTGTCTATGCCTGTAACAGGAGTGTCCATCAGTGATGTAATGAGTGTTTCTACACTGTGATCTTGTTTAAATCCATACTGATGGAGGTCCAATGGGCGTATGTGTTTGATCCTGTAGTTGATGTACTATTTTCTCAATTATTTTGGTTAGAAATGTGGTACTGGATATTGGGTGGAAGGAGTTTGGGTCCCTTTTATTGAGGTTATTGTTCTTGATTGGTCTGTAGAAGCCTTCTTGATTTGGGGGGGGTATCATTGAGTGAGTGAGGATTTGACAATCTTTTGTAGGTATGGTACTAGACATTCTCTTGTTTGCTTAATCCAAATAACAGGGCATGGGTCAATGGGCGAAGTTGTTGTGTTAATATTGGCAGTGATGGAGTTGAGCTGTTTTCTTGGAATTCAGAATGTGTCCCATGCTTCATCTGTGGTGTTCTATAAGTTGGACTTGGTTGAGTACCTGCTTTTAAGGAGCAGGAGGAGGATGATCATTGTATCTTTTCCCATTTTGTGTTTCAGGGTTAGAATATTTAATGAGAGAAAGGGATGGGTTATGCTGAGTGTAGAATGTGAGGCTCAAGTGTGCAATACAGGTTAGGCTAAGCAGTATGGAGCAAGGAATACTCACTTTTCTGACAGGTTCTTATAGCAAGGGTGCTTCCTCTTCAATGCTGCTTTCTTGATTGATGTGGTTGCGTGGGCTGGAGTTCTTCCTAAGACGTTTTGACGGTGCATCAAGGGGCAGATCTGCTTTGAAGGACATAATCACTTGTGTTCATGACTATGGCCTGAAGGAAAGGATAGCATCATGGATGAGAGTGGTAGGCCCTTTTGAGTGATGAGACTATCATGTTGCAGTTTACACTGACTTGGATTTGGAGCCTGCGGCAGAAGACTTATGAGAAGAGACTTGAAGACCTAAATATGTACACTCTGGAGTAGAGGAGGCACAGGAGAGATATGAGTCAGACCTTTAAATGCTTAGGGTATTAATGGACAAGCAAATCTCTTCCAAAGACGGGGAAGCTGCAAGGGGGTAAACTGAAAGGCAATGTCAGGAAATACTTTTTCACTGAAAGGGTGGTGGATGCTTGGAATGCCCTCCTGATGGAAGTGGTGGGGGCAAACACAGTGACATAATTCAAAATGGCATGGGATAGACATAGTGGATCCCTTTATAGCAACAGGATAAAATCAAAATAAGCATAACTATCTCTTATTTCTGAACAAATAGGGGTGACCTACATGGAGCAGTGGGTACACCCCTAAACAAAGGCATGGGGCGAGGTGACCTGCACAGAGCAGCAAGTACACTTACTCTTGCCACCTTGCTGGGCACACTAGATGGACCATACTGGTCTTTATCTGCCATACACCATGTTACTATGTTATCAAAAGCTGTGCTGGCTAGTGAATTGAGAGATTCTACAATGCCATATAAAGTACAGATGGCCTTATCCTTTTGGAATAGGGTTTACTATAAAAGGTATGACCAGACATGCTGTTACTCTGGAAGAGACCACTAAGGCAATGGTAGAAACAGGCATGAAGGGATGTTATTGTGCAGCCCAAGACCAGAGACAGTGGAGGAGCATGGTGGATAAAGGGGAGGAACACAAGAAGCAGCAAGTGCCCAAAAAGTGGATGCGACCTGAATTGGTGTTTGACACAGTTCAGGACTTGTATTTCACTAAGGGAGAAGGAAGGGTGCAGGGGAGAGTGTTTGGTGATATTAATTTGTGCTAAAAGGAGTGGGAGTTTGAATGGTGAAAAATGTAAGGCAGAGTTCAAAATATCAGAATTTTATTAGAAAAGTATGTGTTATTGTCACTTTCATGGTCAAAAGCTTTAAGAACCAAAGATATATATGTCATTTTCAAAGTTTTATTCAGGAAACAATACATGTGTCAGTATTTGATAGGGTGTCCATGATTTTTCAGCACAGCCTGGACTCTTGTAGGCATACTGTTAACTAGCGTTTTACAGTATGCTGGAGTGATTTCGTTGACCTATACATGCTTGAGTATGTCCTTTAAATCTGCTTCTGAAGTTGGACGGTGTGCTGCCACCTTTTTCTTCATAAGATTCCAACAGTTTTCAATTACATTGAGATCCGGAGAGTTTGATGGCCAACTTGGTAGCAGTTCGGTCTTGTCTACGAACCATTTTTTGACTGTTTTTGCAGTGTGGTACGGTGCTGAGTCCTGCTGACATATAGTTGTGCCAGAAACATTCATATGTATTTTAATTTTACTATTCAGCACGGCTATGTATTTTGCAGCATTTACTCTTTCACTTTTCTCAAAAATGTGCAGGCCACATTGTCCATTCGCCGAGATACCACCCCATACGATGACTGATGGTGGGTGTTTAACAGTCTTGATCGTGTACTTCAGATTTAGTCTCTCGTCTGCTGGTCGACGAACGTAGTTGTAACCACTCCCACGTACTTGTTGAAATGTACTTTCATCTGTGAACATTACTCTGTCCCACCATTCAGCAGATTTGTCTTTCATCTTGCTACAAAACTGTATGCGGGCAGCAATTTGTTTCTTGGTCATCATAGGCTTCTTGGCAGGTCTTCTGGCCACGAGTTTGAATTCATCCACAAACTGTTGTCGGACAGATCTGGCACTTAGCCATTAGCGATCATTAGCTAACTGAGCCACACTGAGATGACGTATGTGGACTAGATGTTATAATGCTTTTGAGGGATCGGTCATCTCGTCCAGTAGTTATCCGTCTGCGCCCACATTTCGAACAACGGGTACGGCCACCTGATTTCAGAACATTCTGAACTTCACACCTTGATATATGCAAATATTTTGCAATAGCATATTGCGAATATCCTTCAGCATGGAGTGTGACATGTCCCTTTACAAAGTCATTAATCACACTTTCTACCCATCTTGATTGTATATTTTACATGTAACTTTCAATCTTTTCCTAGTTGTAAAAATTCAAAACTTCATCCAAGAAACCTACTGCAGAGTGTAAGTAAACTAAAATGGACGCCAGACGCATGGTGTGACTAATCGCCATGCTGATTAAATAAGTAAGCATGTGTGGCATCTCCACAGTACATTATTTAACAATAAATTTGTAGAAAAAGATACCTGTGCCTTAATTTTTTGGCCACTACTGTAAGGGGATGTAATAAGAGGGGGAAGGTAGCATGGGAGAAACAGTTGGAAAGATCTCTTGCTGCCCAGATGGATGATGACAGTACTCCATAAAGAAAATGGCTGGTGTGGGAAAGTCATATAATTGTGGGGAGGGAGTGGGGATGTGATATTGGTGTTGATTCTTGGCAACTAAGTGGGAGGGGAAGAAACATTGTAGGTTATATTTATTTATTTTATTTATTTATTTAAAGTCTCTTTTATACCGCGCTATTGACATCAGCGCGGTTTACAGTGAACATTAAACTACACATCTCAGATTGCTGATTTGTGTTTACAAAAAACAGGTATCATAACTTGGGTATACATTAAAACAAATTTTAACAGGGAAAAACATGATAAATATATACAAACCACTTTATGTAGCCATATAAAGGGTTAAATGAACTGTACAAGCATCTCAAAGTGGGGGAAGGTTAAATGTGTGATGATAGGAATGATGTTAAATATGAATGGACTAAATTCATAGCAGAAAAGGCCCTAGAAGTTAAAGAAAAGACTTGGAACAGAAATCCTAATGGTACAGGAAATGCATCTGAGGAAGTCCTATGAAGGAAAGCTGCAATTGAGGTCATATCCTATATATTTAGGGCCCAGAATTCAGTGGCTAGAGCTGCTAAAGCAGCTAGTTGTCGCCATTGAACTTTAAACCTGGATATTCAATGCCATCTGGGCACTAGCATTTGAATATCTGGATTGTCTGGTTGCCGTGAAGCTAACCAAGCAGCTGTGATATTCGCTTAGCAATAAACGGGCACTGGCTCAATATCGCTGGGTGCCGCCCCCCAGAATGTCCTGATGCAACTGTTTAGCAGCGGTGGCACCTGCAGATATTCAGCGACACTACTGTGTTAGTGCTGCTGAATATCCTGGCTAGGGGGATTAATGAAAGTAATAAGTCTGCTAAATGCGTTTATAGTTTTAAATATCGGGCCCTTAGTGGCTAGTAGGGAGCAACTGAAAATGAGTGGAGGGGGGCATTTTAATGTCTGCAGAGCAAAGGCTGGAAATTTTGGGGGAACTCCGAGTTTTGGAGGGAGAGTGAAATTAGATTTACCTGCTAATTTGCTTTCCTCGAATATCTCCAGTCCAGTACCGACAAGCAGGTTGTCTCCCCCTACCAGAAGCTGGAGGCTGAGCATGCTGCAAACCTTGGTGGTGTTATCCCTCATAGGCTACCAGAATCCCCCACTAAAGGTCAGTATCCTATTGCCCAAGCCGCTAGAACTACCCAGGGACTTACACAATAGTCAAATATTAAAACTTGTAAGAAGGGTCCGCAACTATACCCCATTCCAGAGGAACAACCCCTCAAGCAGACGGTCTCCACAACCAAAAATTGGAAACTTCCCTTTTTTTGTTGGTTTTTTTTTTTTTTTTGAGCTGGCCTAAACTGACTCCAGTACCAATCACATACCGGAAAAACCAGGACCCTGCAATACCTCCCAAGGGAACCCGAAGAAGCCCCTGCCCCCCAACTCTGAAGGGAACCAAGACCTAAGTCTCCCATCAACTACTGGGCTCTCCTAACTGGACCCAGTCAACTCTCGGGCAGGTATTTGAGAACTGGACTGGAGGTATTTGAGAAGAGCATCCATATCACCTTCCATATGATACCTCCAGTCCAGTCCCGACAAACGGGATGTACCAAAGCTGAACTATCACTGGGAGGGACCCACAAGCCCGGCCTGCACCACAGAGGCCCCAAAGCATGCATCCCTAGCTGCCTGAACATTCAAACAATAATGATGGGCAAAAGTAGGCAACAACAACCAAATCGCCACTTGACAAATATCCACCGGCAGCACCAGCATACACTCCGCCCAGGAGGTCGTTTGTGCCCTTGTGGCGGCTATTTCTGCCTCAGCAAATACTCCTTCATCCAGCATGCTACAGCCGTCTTGGAGTCTGCTTTGCCTTGTCTTGCCCCTCCAAAGAGTACAAACAGGCAGTCCGAACTGTGGAAACCTTTGGTCTGTGTCAGATAGACTCTTAGAGTACTCCGCATATTCAAGCGAGGAAGAGGACCAACTGCTTCAAAGTCCCCCCCTTTGTAGAGTGACTGCTTGATTCACATGAAAAGCTGAGACGACCTTAGGCAAGACAGGATGGCACCAGACAAAGCACCACCTTCTGATGATTAACGTAAACGGTTCCCTGCAAGACCACGCTTGAAGCTGCAAAATCTACCTAGCAGAACCAAAAATACCACCTTCAACATCCAATCTTTAAGGGTTGCTCCCCAAAGGGGTTCAAAATGCAGCTCCCCCAGTGCGGAGAGCACCAAATTGAGATCCCAGGAAGGAACCAGGTCTCGCCTTTGGGGCTTCACCTGTTTCACTGCCTGGAGAAAATGTACCACATCTGGGTGAGAAGCTAGGGATGCCCCCTGGACCTTTCCCCAGTAGCATACCAAAGCTGCCACTTGCACTGGCAATGATTCCAGAGCGAGCCCCTTATCCAGACCAACCTGGAGGAAGGCCAGTATCTCCAATAAAGGCACCACCAGTGGCCTGACACTCTTGTCATCAAACATGTGCCACACTCTAACGTACACCAGCAGCGTCTACCTCCTCCATACTTGCAAAAGGGTGGCAATGACTTGTGGTGAATAGCCCCGCTTCGTCAACCTTGCCCACTCAAGAGCCAAGCCGTAAGTGAAAACCAATCCACCTGTGGCATCTAGATCAGTCTCTGTGTCAACAGATCACATCTCGCTGGTAGCCTCCACGGGTCGTACACCAGCAACTGCAGTGAGGTCTGCATACCACAGTCGCTGTGACCAGTCTGGGGCAATGAGTATCATCAGACCGGGATGCCCCTCTGCACTGCAGAACACGCCCAATTTTAGGCCCAAGGCGGGAAGACATACATGAGCACCTGAGTCAGCCAAGGCTGTCTCGGGGCGTCCATCTCCTTTACTATATGTTCCTGGCGATGACCGAAGAACCTTGAGGCCTTGGCATGCTCGCAGGTCGCCATGAAGTCCATCACTGGCTGTCCTCCGCTGTTGGGCCACCATGTCGAACACATCCTGCTGCAGAACCCACTCAACATGATCCAAGCAATGTCGACTTAGTGCACATGGACTTTCTTTCTCCCGACTGACCACATGTGCCGCCAAGAGAGCCAGCAGTCCTGCTGCCCGTGTTGACCTGATGGTTCAGGTATGCCACCGTGGCCTCATTGTCTGAGAACACCTGATCCGCCTTTGCCCTGAATGAGTGGCCAGAAGACACAGAAAGTTAGGAACATCGCTCACATCTCCAAGCCGTTGATCAGCCATGATATCTGCTCTACTGTCCATATCCCTTGTGTCATGTGACCCTGGCAGTTGGCCTATCAGACTGGCATCTGCTGTCAACGGGATCCACTATGGAGCTTCCAAGGGCATCCCCGCTAACAAGTTCTTCCGCACCAGCCACCACTGGAGAGCCACCCCAGTGACTAGCGGACAGACGAAAGACTGATTCAAGGAGTCTCTGCGGACACCATCAATGCCCAACATTGCCCTCTGTAATGACTGCATGTGCACTCTCACCCAGGGCACCAGCTACAGCATGGCTGCCATCGACCCCGGTAGCTGCAGGTAGAGCCATCCTGATGGGACCCCCATATGGAGGAATAAGCGGACCTGCGCTTGTATCTTTTCTGCCCTGTCCTGAGGCAGAGAAATGCACCCTTCTGCCATCTGGCAACAAGCCCCCAGCTGGATAAGATCCTGTGAGGGTTCCAGCTGGCTCTTGGTGAAGTTGCTCATTTAACCCAGCTTCTGCCGAGGTTGGATCACTTGCTGCGTGGACCTTCTGCTCTCTGCATATGATTTCGCATGTATCAACCAGTTGTTGAGATGGGGATGTGCCAGAACCCCTTCCCGGTGCAGCTCTGCCACAACGACTACCATGAACTTGGTAGAGGTCTGGGGAGAAGTCGCCAGGCCGAAAGATAAGGCTCGAAACTGGAAATGCCCCATAGGCACCGCAAATTGCAGAAAGCAATGGTGATCCAGCAGAATGGGAATATGAAGGTCTCCATGAGATCCAATGCCATCAGGAACTCGTCCCGCCATGATAACTTGAGCCCAAGATCTCCATTCGAAAGTGTTGCACACGTAGACTTCGATTTATGTATCTGAGGTCGAGTATTGGCCTGTATGAGCCTTCCTTTTTTGGTACCCCGAAGTAAATGGAGTATCTGCCCTTTCTGGCCTGTTCATCCAGCACCAGCACCACTGCCTCCAGTTGAAGTGTCTGCTGCACCACTTCTGCCTTTCTTTCCAATCGGCAAGGTGAAGCTACGAAGTCTTCAGCTAATGGATGGGTGAACTCGAGAGCATAGCCATCACGGATCACCTCCAACACCAAGCAGTCTGAGGTTATCCGGGCCTAGGCAGGCAGAAACCGCTGCAAGCTCCCCCCTCCCCCCCCCCACCCCCACCCCGTCTGACCCTGGGCCCCCTTTGCTTCATTGTGACTTCTTAGAGGCCAAGGAAGCAGCCAAAAACTAACCTCTGCCCATCCCTCGACCCCCCCCCCCCCCCCAATAGGGAGTACCCCTGTTCTGGTAGCACACCTGCTGAAAGGGTGCAAAGCAGGCAGCCCTGAACCTCCAAAAATCTCTGCTGGCCTCTACCTGGTGCTGCTGCCTTGGTCCGCTTCAGCTTATCCCCAAGCAGCCTACCACCTCTGGTATCTCCAAGCTCCTTAACTAACTTTTTTAGAGCCTCCCGAAACAGCAATTTGCCCCTGAAGGGAAGCCTGCTCAGGCGAGCTTTAGATGAGGTATCTGCTGCCCAGTTTCATAGCCACAGAAGGTGCCTGACTGCCTCAACCACTACCATGCTCTGTGCTGTGACTCTGATGAAATCATAAAAGGCGTCTGCTAGAAAGGCTGCTCCTGACTTATAAAATGTATTATAAACTCTGTACAACAACTTTGAAAGTAATTTTAGTCTACCGTTAGACTAACTATGCTTGTAATCAAAAAAATCTTTTTGAAATACTCAACGGGAAGCTGCGTGGTCTCAGTATTATCGGGCTAACATCGTCTAGCTGACTCATCGCCCAAACAGAAACATCAATGACCACCCCAATGCAGCCCACTTCCAGATGGCATTCTCATTGAGCCTCCTCTGCCGACCGCGTCTCCTCCTTGCATGCCCAGCAGACTCCGGTGGCAGAAAGGCTGCTGCGGGGCGCCCCTCAAGCAGCTCAGGACGGCTTGAGGCATGATGAGGCTGACGCAGGTGAAAATACACTTCAGCTCCTGCCCACTGCAGGAAACCCGAGCAGACGATGACAGATAATGCTGCAAATAGCCCCCCCCCCCTTATTCAGGTGTGTCCCGTGAAGCTCTTATGGCAGGCTCACCTCTGTCGCTAAGAGTCACACTCACACACACAGAATTTACAGCGCCGGTTACCTCTGAGTCAGGAGATGCCACTGCCCACACCAGTGAGTCTCCTGACAAGCAGGACTGGGCCGACTAAACCCCAGTCCCTCAAGAAGCTGGTTCCCCCCCACCCCCGCCTGGCTTTCCTGGTCTGCTCTCAGCATTGTAGTGGTCAACAGCCTCCCACTGAAGGGATCAGCCTAGATCAGTCTGCTCTTTTGAAATTCCAGTATATTTAAACTTTGCAGGGCTGTTTAGTAAGGTACTCCCCACTCCAAAAGAAATCAATGTCTGCCTCCTAAGTCCACCCCGTGCCAGCCCGCACCAGGTGAGTCCTCCAGCTGCTGGAGGCTGAGTTACTGACCTTGGTGGGGGTTCCAGTAGCCTATGAGGGATGACATCAAAGTTTTGAGCATGCTCAGCCTCCAGCTACTGGTAGGGGGAGATAACCTGCTTGTTGGGACTGGACTGGAGATATGAAATGGAAGCACTATTTGTTTTTGTGGGTCAAATTGGATGAGTTAGAAATGGTGCTTGTAAATGTGTTTATGTACCCAATACTGGGCCCAAAGCTTTTATTTTTTTGAGGTCATGGATGAGTTGGAAGGATTTTGTGCAGGGGTAAGAATTATAGGGGGGATTTTAATTTAACTGTGATTCCCTGTTTCAGTAATTCCAGGTGGGGGGTGAAGCGGCAACTTATAAATGTTCTTAAGAAGCTGTGCATGTTTGAAGACAAAAGTGTGGGATGTGGAACATACAGCAGGATTGATTATGTTCTGGGTAGATGGAACCTTGATGCCCCAAGTTCAGGAGGTGAAAATCGACAAGATGATATGCTCCAAGGAGGAGAGTAGCTTAATGGTTAGAATACTGTCTCGGAAACCAAGAGACCAAGGTTCGATTTCTACTAGAACTTGTGGCCTTGGGCAAGTCACTTAACCCTCCTTTGCTTCATAAGAATCCAAGTTATTAACGTCCCTATTTAATGTGCATTACCAAGTTTAAGTTGCAATGTAAACCACTTTAATTGAAATGATAAAGTGGTATTAAAAAACCTGTTGGATAAATACATAAATATTAGGTGCATTGGAGGGGGAGATAACACGTCACTCAAATGTCAACATTTTATTAGATAGTGGGGAGAATTTTGAGAAGATTAAGAATGCAATAGTGGAGTACTTTGGGCTTCATGAGGGTATGGACTTGGCTAAGAGTGTGATTTGAGGTGGATTCAAAGCTGTGTTAAGGGGCCAGTTTCTCTCGATGGCTGCATATCAGAAAAGGCAGACGCTCAAGAAAGATCAGTTTGAGAAAGCAGTTGAAAGTGGTGCAAGAGAGGCATATTTAAACCCAATCAAAGAAGGCTTAAGGAAACAGAGTGGATACAGGTTCAATTGGAACAGCTCCAAGCCCAAGAGGTGGCTTTAAAGCTGGAAAAGATCAAAGAGATACATTTTGAATGGGACAATAAATCAATATAATCCTAGCCAATAAGTTAAGGGCAAAGTAGGGACAACCGCAGGTAGTCAAAATCAGAGTGAGAAGGGCCAGTTGGTGGTTTGGGTCTTTGGAGATTAGGGATGATAAAAGGATTGAAAGAGGACAAGGCTCTGAGCCTAGATGGGCTCACTACTACATTTTATTAAAAAATTAAGGAAATAGTTGATTTCTTAGTAGCCCTATTCACAGAGTGGTGAAAGGGGAAGATCTATCTGAGTCAGTGGCAGTGGGCAGGTATTACTATTCTTCCTAAGCCAGGAAAGGATGTCAGTGTATGTGAATCTTGTAGGCTGATATCACTTATAAATTTGGGTGCAGAGGTCTGAAATTGTGTGGCCAGAATTTTAGCTATCTGCCTTATTTGATGAAGAAAGATCAGATGGAATTTCTGCTGGGGAGACAGGCCAGTGACAACAAATGTAAATTGCTAAATAATTTGGTATGCCAAAGGGAAGAGGGTTCCATCTCTGTTAATTGCTGTTGACGCAGAAAAGGTGTTTGACAGTGTGGAGGGGGGGGGGGGGGTTCATGTTTCAGGTTTTGCACAAAATGGGGATGGGAACTAAATTTATTGGCTGGATTAAAACTTCGTGCAAGGCTCCTTTTAATAAGAATATGAATGAATAAGGGTTATTCAGAGGAATTTAAGCTGGGTCAGGGGACGCACCAGGGCTCTCTCCATAAATGGTTCAATAACCAATGCAAAAATGAGGAAAGGAATAGGATGAATGGGGACATTGTATTCCTGTTCAGCTTGCTTCATCCCTGCAAAAATTGCCCTTTTTGCAGATGATGCTATCTTGAATAAGACTTTGGTTTCAATACCATTGCTAAGTGGAAGAATATAGTAAAGTATTGGGGTATAAAATCAGTGGGCAAGACTGACATTTTAAAAATGTATCTAGACCCCCCAGTTGTAGAGACTGAGAGAGGCATTCCCATTTAAGGGTGTTGGAAAGGCAATTAGATATCTGGGAGTACATGGGAGTATTATTCTTGAACTATTCTTCACTTCTGGATGTTCTTGGTAAGGATATGGATAGATGGAGGAGAATGTATCTTTTCTGGCTGGAGAGAATAACAGTGATTAAAATGAATGTGGTGCCTCATCTACTTTTCTTGTTCATATCACCGCCCATTGAGGTGCCTGATAGGGTCTTGAAAAGATTACAGAGAAGGATTTTCTCCTTCATAAGAAGACCCCTACAGTGGCAAAGGAGGTGCTTTATAGGAAGAAAGTGGAGGGAGGGTTTGGGTTCCAAATATACAGGCATACTGTGAAATATTGCAGGCGAGAGAAATGTTTGATTGGAGGGTGGGAATGTACAGGAAATCATGGTTAGATTGGAATAGTGGACAGTAGAGGAAGTCCCGTTGCAGGATTTGACATGGTTGTATAAGGGGAAAGGCAGGGAGGAAGTTGAAGAACCCTTTTACCTCTCTCACCCTGCAAGTATGGGGAGGTACAAGAGTCAAATGATGGAGGGGAAGGGGATTAGGGAGGTTTATATCTGTGCAACATAATGAGGAATTCCAACTGAGAAAGGGCATTAAAGTTTTGAGATGCTGGGATCAAAAAGAGTTATAGAGACTGTGGTTGCTGATTACGGGGAAGGGAGATTGAGTTTCAAAGATCCCAAGGGAAGTATGGTCCATTGGATTCAGACACGTATGTATATCTTCGGTGTTGCCGTTATGTAAAGGGCAGGAATGTACTGGAGAGGGATGTTTGTGTGGAAACTGTTTTGGAGGAGCTATATCGGTCCTGCTGAAAGTCATGGAGATTTGCTATCCGAGTTGTATCGACTGGGGAATTCTAAGGGAATAGGGAAGATTGCATTTCTCCAGGAACAAGCAGGAAGTCCTCACATATGGGTAACGACGGAGCCCACGTAGTAACCTCTCCCCGCTTTCAAAGAAAACCTTTGGGAGATGTACCTTCCCGCCCAAGGTTGCCATCTTGCCTCGGTCTCCTTTTTTCCACGGAGCCCATTGGATGTGTGTCTGTTCCCCTGGAAAAAGTTGGTGATTTTTTTTTGTCTTCTCTTTTGCTTCTCTGGTAGCGTATTGGTGCCTTTTCCTACCCCCAAACACACTTGCCTCAGCTTCACATCCTCTGGTTCTTTTTTCCTTTTTTTTTTTTTCTTTGGGAGCAAGTTTGTGCCTTTTCCTGGCTGGGCCTGGTGAATTTGACCTTGTGGGGGCCATCTAACCCAGCATGGCATTGGCTTCAAGCTGTGCAACTGCTGTGCTCATAATATGTTGTGCACAGATCCGCACGACTGCTGCCTTCGATGCCTTGGGCCAGACCACAATGCCTTGGTCTGCGGTCTCTGTAAGCAGATGGCCCTAAGGCCCTCAGGAAACATCAGCAGCAGCGTGTCGATATTTCAGAAGACTTAATCCAGCCCCTAGTCCTCCACGAGAGCCTGATCCGAGATGCCTTCCAGGACCTCAAGCACCCACGGAGACTGTGCGGCCTCGGAGCCCCCCCATCAAGGAGCATGCAAAGAAGAGCCGGAATACCTCGAGGACACCGTCTGGCGATGAGTCAGGGAAAGTGGGGAAATCCCCATGGGTCCGGGTCCGGGTCCTGGTCCCACAGCCCTCGATAGGAGGCTGAGGGTGATGCCAAAGAGAAGTTTGTCCAAGTTGCCTTGCCAGGAACTGTCCACGCCCTGGGACTGGTCTTGGAAACCAGAGGCCATCCTGATCGAGGACCCTTCCCCTCGACAGAGCCAGTGCCGAGCCCAAAGTCCTTGGTGCCCACACAGAAGGCTGCGGAACCATCTGGTCTTAAGGCCAGGATGGTGGCCTTGGAGCGCATTTTGTCTGCCTTCATGGCCGAGCAGCAGGCTCTGATGCTTGATTCCTCTGGATCATCACTTCCAACCACTGGGCCCTCCACTGCGAGGGACTCTCCAGAGGTCAAGCTGATCCTCGAGTGCCACCGGCCTTGAGAGATGCATCGGCCGTGGTCCCAGTCCTTGGGCCTGTGGTCCTCACTGCTCAGTGCTCTCTGCTCCAAGCTCTGGGCCATTGTGCCCTCAAGGTCCTCAGGGTCAAGCCAGCACCCAGAGTCTCGGAGGACCTCCAACTCCTCCTCTGAGCCGGACCTGGATTAGGAAACTGAGAACGATGAGTCCCTGGATATCTGCTGTCACCATGACGTGCCCTCTGTCCCTCAACTTCAGGTGGGACATAGCCAAGGCTCTGGCCTTCGCCACAGAGTCTGAGGAGGACCCTCGCACAGAGGATCTTGAGATCCTCCAGTACAAGCCTTTCCCCCGCCGCTCAGAAAAGGCGGTACCTGGTCCACCGGAGCCCTGTCTTCCAAAAAGCCTAACTGCCTCACAACTCCATGGTGATGGAGTCGGCCATTCAGAGGCTCAAGAGCCATAAAATGCACTCCTCAGTGCCCCAGGGCAGGGAGACCTGTGCCATGGATGCCAGGGGCAGAAAGTGCTTCTAGGGCTTGATACTTTTTGGTCGTATCCAGGCTTACCAGTTGTACATGTACCTCTGAGACCTGGTGAAGGAGCTTGCTAGGTTCTCGGCTAGTGTCTGAGGAACCCCTCCAGCAGTTCCAGACCCCCCTGGCCTCGGCAGTCAGGGAGTGCTCTAAGTTTATCACTCGAGCGGCCTACGATGGCTTTGAGTCGGCAACTAGAGTAGCTGCAGTGGTCATTAGTTCTCAGCACTAGGCTTGACTACCTGGAGCAACGGGTCCAGGACAAATATCCTAGCAAAAACTCAACTTAAATTCAAAATCCTCACATCTAGTAGCTCAGATGAATCCAACATAATCACCATAGCCAACAACTACATCACACTGAGCCTCATATACAGAGCCCATACTGCCAAGGGTGATGAACTATCCAAAGTTCTCGAGTCAGTATGTGCACACAGCACCCTTCAAAAACCCCTCATAGCCCTGGAAGACTTCAGCCTAGGGACATCTCCTGACAAGGAGGCCAGATCCTTCCTGAATGCCATGGAAGCTCTATACTATCACTAATTACAAAAAAAAAAAAAAATCCCACTCACTTACCAGGCATGACCCCTGATCTTATCTTCATCCCCCAAACAATACTAAACCACAACCACTTAACACACTCCACAATCACCCCAATACCTTGGTCAGACCACCACCTAATAAACGTTATCTTGCGCATCACACGCCTATCTGAACAGGAACCCCAGCAACACAATTGCAGAAGATTTAAAAGCTTTAACAAAGATGAATTCCTGAACTAAATAAACCCCAAACTACAGCAAGACACTGATAACCTGGAATAGCTCCTTAACTGCAGCAGCGACAGCACCTACCAGAAAACATGCAGCCACACACACAACAAAAACAGCACCCTGGTACTCCAAGGAAATCAGGACAGCTAAAAGACTCCTAAGAAGATGCAAAAGAAAATGGAGACAGGCAACATTCTCAAACATCCTATGTCAATACAAAATCCTACAGAAGGAATACACCAACACAATCAACAAATGCAAACACCACCATCATGCAAATCGGATAACAAACCAAGAGAACTATTCAATATTATTAGAACACTCGCTGGAGACCCACTAAAAAGCAACACTCCAGAAATACACCCTCAAAGCATAGCAAATCACCTAAGAGACAGACATACACCTCAAACAGAACTAGATAACCACGACGACCACACCATACAAACTTCAGGATTCACCCAACAAAGAATTATGGGGAACATTCAGCATCCCATCTACCCAGCAGATAGACGTCATATCTTCCCTTAATACCACCACATCACCCTCAGACCAATGTCACATCACATGGATAAAATCAATGAAAGAACTCCTCAAACACTTCATTCATAAAATGGCAACCTTGTCTCTCACCCAAGGGTACATGCCAACATCACTCAAACAGGCTACCTTACGACCTATACGCAGACACGTCCCTCAACAAAAATGACCCAGCTGCGTACGGACCAATCTCCAGCTAGCCATTTATCGCTAAAATCATAGAAAAGGTGGTTCTAAAGCAACTACAGGACCACATAAATCAGCAGGCAACACTGGACCCACATCAACATGGGTTCATCAGATCCAACCATGGCACAGAGACTCTTCTAATATCTCAGAGGAATAGATAACGTTAAAACAGGATTTATCTTCATATTCATGGACATATCTAAAGCTTTTGAAGCTATCTCCCACAACATCATGCTGCGGTGTCTCCAAGAAACTGGCCTACATAACAATACGCTAGCATGGTTTCAATCTTACCTCAACAACTGACAACAGCAGGTCAAATGTGGAATGAACAGATCAACACCCTTCCCCATACAT
Organism: Ichthyophis bannanicus; assembly: GCA_033557465.1. Classification (NCBI taxonomy): domain Eukaryota; kingdom Metazoa; phylum Chordata; class Amphibia; order Gymnophiona; family Ichthyophiidae; genus Ichthyophis; species Ichthyophis bannanicus. Next base: position 33,160,604 of record CM066047.1, on the reverse strand, counting down.
CAAGGAGTACCGCAAGACTCATCACTTTTATTTAACATCTACATAGAGCCTATATGTGAAATCATCAAGAAATACAAAATTCACTATAATGACATTATGGTATGAGTCACACTCAAAATAAGCAAGCCTGTCCTCTCAACCATAACATTGTACATGGAAGATATGATCATCTGGCTCAACAACCACCAATCTATAAACTACAAAAAGACAGAGGCCTTCTGTCACAAGGCATACCTCATTCATCCCACCGCAATCAAACATACAGCAAAAGCCCATAACATTAAAAAAAAAAAAAAAAAAAAAAAAAAGAGATCAAATACCTAGGAATCATCATGGACCAACACCTCATAAAGAGAACCACTGCAAACGCCTACCATAAAATGAAAGTGATCAGGAGGCTAAAACCGATCCTGGACCAAAATCACTAACGCACACTTTGCTGGGCAGTAATCGCCCCAACACTTGACTACTCCAACTCACTCTACCAGTGGCTCCCAAAGCAAACCATCATGCCACTACAAATAGCACAAAATACAGCAGCACGGATCATTACAGGAACACTCAAACAAGAGCACATCACCCCTATACTCAACCAGTTACATTGGCTCCCAGTACACTCCCGCATCAGGTTCAAGACCATCTTAACCATCTCGAGATCATCCACCAATCTTACATGTGCACTAGGTGCAAGGAGCTCTTTGCTCTCAGGAAATGAGTCTGATCTCTGGAGGCTAGAGTACCAGACTTGGAGGACATAAGGAAGACTGAGAGGTACATAGACAAGACCTACAGGGATATAGTACTGAAGTCCCACCTCCAGTCTGGCAGCATCCCTGTTGCCATGGAGGAGAAAGGTCACATGATAGGAGAGCATCACTCTGGTGTGGCAGGAAGTGATCCTGTAGCTAGGACCTGTCCTCCAGATGATGTAAAACCCTCTCGCATCAAGGTGGTTTCTCCAGGGCCATGTGCCCATGCGGGAAGGGTTAGGACAGCCGATATAGTTGGTGATTCGATCATTAGGCATGTAGATAGCTGAGTGGCTGGTTGACGTGAGGATCGCCTGGTAACATGCCTGCCTGCTGAGAAGGTAGCGGACCTCACGCGCCACCTAGATAAGGTCTTAGATAGTGCTGGGAGGCGTCTGCTGTCTTGATACATGTCGGTACCAGTGACCTAGGAAAATGTGGTAGGGAGGTTCTGGAGGCTAAATTTAGGCTTTTAGGTAGGAAGTTGAAATCCAGAACATCCAGGGTAGCATTCTCAGAAATCCTTCCCATTCCACGCGCAGGACCCAAAAGGTAGGCAGAGCTCCGGAGTCTCAATGCGTGGATGAGACGATGGTGCAAGGATGAGGGTTTTGGATTTGTTAGGAACTGGGGAACATTCTGGGGAAAGGAGGGGCTTCACCTTAACCGCTGTTGGCATTAACTTTTAAAAAGGAGAGAGAGCAGCTTTTAAACTAGATAATAGGGGAGAGCTGACAGTCGCCCAAGAGCGTATGGTTCGGAACAGTGTATCCTTGAAGGATACAACCAAGAGAATGAAGTTGGAGCATATCAGCAGAGAGGTTCCAATAAAGACAAAAGTAGCCCAAATGCCCTTGAGTACACAGCAGACAGAGCTTAAAAATTCCAAATTACCCCTGCCTACCGATAACCAGATTAATTTGAATAAATACAGTCTCTAAAATGCTTGTATGCAAATGCTAGAAGTCTAAAAAAAATAAGATGGGAGAGTTAAAATATATAACACTAAATGAGAGGTTAGATATGATTGGTATCGCAGAGACATGGTAGAAGGAGGACAACCAGTGCAACACTGTGATACCTGGGTACAAACTATATCGTAATGATAGAGCTGATCAAATTGGTGGAAGGGTTGCGCTCTGTTAGAGAGGGCATTGAGTCACAAAGGATTAAGGTTTTGCAGGAAAAAAGTTTTGCTGTAGAAGCTCTATGGATTGAAATTCCATGTAAAAAGGGGTAGGCGATGGCAGTGGGGATGTACTATCGACCGCCTGGCCAGAATGAAGAAATGGATGATGAAATGCTCAAAGAAATCAAGGAAGCTAACAAAAGTTACAGCACAGTAATGGGTGATTTCAATTACTCCGGTATTGACTGGGTCAGTGTCATGGCAGGACATACTAGGGAAATAAAGTTTCTAGATGAAATAAATGACTGTTCCTTGGAGCAGCTGGTTCATGAACTGACCAGAGGGGAAGCCATTTTGAATCTAGTCCTTAGTGGAAAACCAGTGCTGGTGCAAGAGATAAGGGTGTTGGGGCCACTTGGCAATGGAGATCATAGCATGATCACGTTTGATTTGATTAATGGAGGAGGAATGGTAAGGAAATCCACAGTACTACCTTTTAACTTTCGAAAGGGGGAGACTATGATAAAATGAGGAAAATAGTTAAGAAAAAACTAAAAGGAGCAGTTGCGAAAGTTAGACTTAGAATTTTTAAAAATCAAGCTTGGTGTTTAAAAATACTTTCTTGGAAGCCTAGACCACCTGTATCCCACACTTTATGAAAAGTGGAAGGAAATCCAAAAAACTGTCAGCATGGTTTAAAAGTGAGGTCAGAGAGGCTCTTGTTGCCAAAAAAGCACGTTTCCGGAAATGGGAAAAAGAGCCAAATTACAAAAACTGTAAACAGCACAAGCATTGATAAGGCAGGCAAAGAGAGAATTTGAGAAGAAGCTTGCTGTGGAAGCAAAAAAGGTGAATAAAGACTTTCAAGTACATTCGTAGTAAAAAAAAACCTGTGAGAGAGTCAGTTGGACCATTAGATGATAGAGGAGTAAAAGGGGCACTAAGAGAGGACAAGGCCATAGCAGAGAGACTGAATGAATTCTTTGTTTCTGTCTTTACTGAAGAAGATGTAGGGATGTTACCCATGACTGAAGTGGTGTTTTAAAGGTGATACTGTGGAAGAATTGTTAGAAATATTGATACACCGAGAAGATGTATTACAACTATTTGATAAACTGAAGAGTAGCAACTGAAGGGTGTTGAAAGAACTGAAATATGAGATTGCAGACCTCTATCATTAAAATCATCTGTAATACCTGAACATTGGAGGATGGCCAATTTAACGCCAATTTTTAAAAAGGATTCCAGGGGTGATCCAGGAAACTACTGACCAGTGAGCCTGATGTCAGTACCGGGAAAAATGGTAGAAACCATCATAAAGAACAAAATTACTGAACATGTGGATAGTCATGGCTTAATGGAAGACGGCCAACATATGATACGTGTATAATCACATATATAAGAACTTATTAGTGTGACCATGTGTCTATAAGTTCTTATATATGTGATTATACACGTATCATACGTATACAGTCATTTAATTAATTATTTATTTATCTGTCTGTTGGTTCACAGACTTTCGCTGTACTTTAGCAGTTAGTATCTAATTAATTATTTATTTACAGTTTTTATGAATTTTTTAGTGTTTTGAGTGCCTTATATATGTATATTTATGATGAATTTGTTTGTTTTAAATGAATTTTTTATATGTTGTTATAGCCAAAGCCCCTGAGGAAGGCATAAACGAAACACGGCCTGTGTCGGGCCTGGCTTTATGAAATAAAGGTGGTATTATAGTTCCTAAGTGTGGCGGTACCATTTCCATCACTGACACCCATGATTGGTGTCTAAAATGTTTAGCACCTGATCATTCTCCAACTGAATGTCTCTCCTGCATGGGGATGACCAAAAGAGGAAGACAGAACCGGGCCGCAAAGCTTGGTACAATTGCATCAACATCGTCAAGGGCCTCTTCTTCCTCCCATGGATCTCAGGTAACTGAACAGAAAAGCCGGTCCTCAAAGGGTAGCTCTCCTGCTAAGCATCGAGAGGCCATTGGCATTGCCCTTCAGAGAAGCACACTGGCAAAACAGCCCCGGCGGGAGGCTTCGGCTTCCAAAGCATCGATGGGGCTTCAGGATGTTCGAGGCCTCAACCTCGCAAGAACTACCTGTGCCATGCTCGGGGGTTCCAGCCGTCCTTACCGGTACCGATACCCCAGCATCAGCAGCATCGATAGACCAGAGGTTTCTTGCTATCGAGCACAGTATTGCAGCTCTTCTTTCATCTGCGGTACCAGTGGTCCCAAGGGCACCGGTACTGACAGACACCGATGCCAGTACAGACGCCAGTACCGACACCAACGATGACGGTACCGGCCCCGGTGGGAATTCTTCCCATGCCATCTCTAACTGGAGTTGACAAACCAGTACCGGGTCACCTTGGTACCGACTTCGATCGGTACCGGGATCGTGCTTTGCAAGAGCATCGGGGTCAGGAATACTTCGATTCCTCCGATTCCGAAGACTCTGACAATTCTGCTGGCACTAGAGGGTTTCTCCTAGAAGATCCCTCTTCTCCCCAATGCAGAATGTCACCTTCAGAGGACATGTCATTTCAGGATTTCATCCGTGATATGGCCAAAGGTCTTTCAATCACAGTAGCTCCTGAAGAGGAACCCAGAGCAAAGGAATTGGAAATCCTCCAATATCCTAAAGCTCCTAAGGAGGCAGCCACTCTGCCTATCCATGAAATTCTGCATAGCTTGATGCTCAGAATGTGAGAGACACCTCTAACCACTTCTCACTCTAGGAGACTTGATACTATGTATAGAGTTCCACCATGTCCTGAATTTCAGAAAACTCAGCTGCCACACCATTCAATGGTAGTGGAATCAGCGATGCGTAGGATGAAAAGTGCAAAGAGGCATGCATCCAAACCTCCAGGTCGTGAATGCAGGACTCTGGATGCTTTTGGACGCAGGACTTTTCAAGCTTCCATGCTTTCAGCTAGGATCAGTTCATATATCCTATATATGGAAATGTTCCTCAAAGAAATCACAGGAGACTTGGAACTTATGAGCCCATTTCTCCCAGATAAGAGACAAGATTTTCTTGCTCTAGTTAAGCATGCACAGGATGTCTCCAAGTTTGTCAATCGTGCAGCCTTCGACTGCTTCAAATGCATCAGCAGAACTTCTGCTATTGCCATTGGCACACAACGGATTGCCTGGCTACAGGCATCAGACTTTGAGACTTGGGTACAGGACAAGTTAGGCAACATTCCTTGCACGGGGGAGAATCTCTTCGGCAAGAACTGGCAGGAAAAGGCTAACGAGTTAGATGCTGACAATTCTGCCTTAGATAGATTGTTAAAGTCTACAGCCACTCCAGCCAAAAGGAAGCCTTATAAAAAACCCTCTTTTAGCAAAAAGAGTTAGTTTTATCCTTCCTATACCCAGCAGAGTCAGACTCCAGGTCAGGTGCCCAAAAGGGACAAACTAGACAGCAAAAGAAACCAAAAGGCCCGAGAGCCCAACCAGCTCTCTGGGTTCAGCCCCTTCAAGAGCTTTGACTCCTTCCTAGAGAGCTTTGCCTTCCTGCCTCTGAGGGGTCCCCAACCCCCCAATATTCCGGGCAGGTTATGCCACTTTGTCATAGGCCATGTGGTCTTTTTCTGTCATCATGTTTCTATCTAGTCTGTCCTTCCATATCAACAACTACAACAGTCCACTTTTTACCTTTAGAGATCCTCTGTGTTGGTCCCATGCTTTTTTGAATTCAGTTACTGTCCTCATCTCTACCACCTCCACTGGGAGACTATTCCATGGATCCACTACTCTTTCCGTAAAGAAATATTTCCGCATATCACTCCTGAATCTATCTCCCTTCACCCTCATCCCATGTCCCCTCGTAGCAGAACTTGCTTTCAATTGAAAGAGGCTCTCTCCCTGAACATTTATGCCACGGAGGTATTTAAACATCTGAATCATATCACCTCTATCCCGCCTTTCCTCTAAGGTGTACATATTAAGATCCTTAAGTCTGTCCTCATATGCTTTATAATGAAGCCCACTAATCATTTTAGTAGCCACCCTCTGCACCGACTCCATCCTGTTCACATCCTTTTGAAGGTGCGGTCTCCAGAATTACACACTATACTCCAAATGAGGTCGCACCAAAGACTTATACAGAGGCATTATCACCTCCTTTTTTCTGCTAGCCATTCCTCTCCGTATGCACTCAAGCATCCTTCTAGCTTTTGCCGTCGCCTTTTCTACCTGTTTAGCTACCTTAAGATCATCAGACACAACCACGCCTAGGTCCCGCTCTTCTTTAGTGGACAAAAGTACTTCACCTCCTATACTGTATTGCTCCCTTGGATTGCTGCAGCCCAAATGCATGACCTTACATTTTTTAACATTAAATCCCAGCTGCCAAATTCTAGACCATTCTTCAAGCTTAGCTAGATCCCTCCTCATGTTATCTACACCTTCCTGGGTGTCGACTCTATTGCAGATTTTGGTATCATCTGCAAAGAGGCAAACCTTACCCGACAGTCCTTCCGCTATATCACTAACAAAGATGTTAAAAAGAATCGGACCAAGGACAGATCCCTGGGGCACACCACTGGTAACATCCTTCTCCTCAGAGTGAGCTCCATTTACTTGTACACTTTGTCGCCTCCCACCCAAAGAAAACAGGGGGATACAGACCCATTCTAGACCTCAGAGAATTGAACAAATATTTGTTTCAAGAGAAATTCAAAATGATTTCTCTAGGGACTCTTCTGCCATACCTTCAAAGCCAGGACTGGCTTTGCTCTCTAGACTTAAAGGATGCATACACTCGCATTCTCATCCACCCAGATTACAGGAAATTTTTACGTTTCCTTGTCAGGGGAAGACATTTCCAGTACAGGGTTCTTCTCTTTGGTCTGGCTTCAGCACCAAGGGTATTCACGAAATGCATGGCAGTAGTAGCTGCATTTCTACGAACCCTGGGGATTTTCATCTTCCCTTACTTAGATGACTGTCTCATTCGGGCCTCCACAGCTGCAGAGACCAGCACTGCACTGTCCCGTACAATGTGAATCCTCCAATACTTGGGATTGGTAATAAACTTCCCGAAATCTCAACTAGTTCCTTCCCAATGTCTAGAATTCATAGGAGCTTGTTTGGATACCAGACAGGCAAGGGCTTTCTTTCCTCAAGTCCGGTGTCTTCGCATAATGCAGCTAGCTTCCCAAGCAGCAGGTAAATCCTCCCTCACTGCTCGGGAGCTACTGCAGTTACTGGGACACATGGCACCCACAGTTCATGTAGTCCCATACATTCGCCTCCACATGCGAGCAACTCAGTGTACCCTCTCCACACAGTGGACACAGGCCATGGGTCGTTTGTCGGACAAAATAACAATCTCTCAATGACTAATTTTGTCCCTCCAACGGTGGCAATCACTAGAAAATCTGACAGTGGGGTCTCCTTTTCATCAACCCCTCTTTCAGGCCACCCTAACAACAGATGCATCACAGGTGAGTTGGGGAGCACACCTGAATCATCTCTCTACCCAGGGCACCTGGACTCCACAGGAGGTTGGTTTACAAATAAACCTCCTGGAATTAAGAGCAATTTATTTAGCTCTTCGAGTGTTCCACGCCCAGCTCAGCTACAAGACAGTCCTAGTCCAGACGGACAATCAGGTAGTCATGTTCTATGTGAACAAGCAGGGCGGAACGGGCTCTCTGTCGTTATGCAATGAAGCTTTACGACTATGGGCCCTCGCCAGAGAGCATCAAATTCACCTTCTAGTGGTATATCTTCCAGGCATTCAAAACCTTTGGGCAGACAAACTCAGTCGAGTACTGCTACCTCACGAATGGTCACTCCGCCTAGACCAGGTGGCAAAGATTTTTCATCTCTGGGGCACTCCAGACATAGACCTCTTTGAAAGTCCACTGAATGCCCAACTTCCCCGGTTCTGTTCCAGGATTCCGGCACACAACTGTCAGGCAAGGGATGCCTTCCTCCTTCACTGGGGTCAGGACTTCCTTTATGCCTTCCCACCCATTCCCCTCATCCCCAAGACACTCTTCAAGCTTCAGAGAGACAGGGGTCGCATGATTCTCGTAGCACCACGATGGCCAGGTCAAACGTGGTATTCCCTGCTTCTGCATCTCTCTCAAGCGGCACCTCTGGAGTTAGGGCATGCTCCAGATCTCCTTTCCCAGGAGAATGGGACGCTATGGCACCCGAATCCCCAGTCCCTGCACCTCATGGCCTGGTTGCTGAAGGCTTAGACCTCCAGGATTTCAACCTGTCCCAGCAGGTAAAAGATATCCTTCAGGCTTCTAGAAAACTTTCCACAAGAGGGGATTAAACCCCCTGGTCATACCCTTAGAATCAATACTAGAGTATCGATTCTACTTATCGAATTCTGGGTTGAAAACCAATTCGGTAAGAGTCCATCTTAGTGCAATTGCAGCTTCTTAAAAGCCTCTAAATGGACAACCAATTTCCTCTCATCCACTCCTATCAAGATTTATGAGAGGCCTTCTATTAACTAAACCTCCCATCAAGCCACCACCGGTGGCATGGGATCTAAATCTAGTTCTCGGGCAGCTCATGAAGCCGCCTTTTGAGCCTTTAGCCACTGCAGCCCTTAAGTTTTTGACCTGGAAGGTCATCTTCCTAATTGCAATCACCTCTGCCCGTCGCATTATTGAACTGCAAGCTTTAGTGGCTGATCCTCCTTATACTAGGTTTCATCATAATAAGGTTGTTCTTCGAACTCGCCCACATGTTATGCCAAAGGTGGTTTCGCCTTTTCATTTAAAACAATCAGTTTACCTTCCTGTATTTTTTCTGAGGCCTCACGCCTCTAATGCAGAAAGAAACCTTCATACTCTGGATTGTAAAAGAGTCTTCACAACCCACCCATCTCCCCTAGGAGTTGTCTCTCTATCTCTGTCTCTTTCCTCTCTCCCTCTATCCTTTCACTCAGCTACAAACTTAACTGAAGAGGGACAGTTGGAAAAGCGGGAAGGCAGCGCGCATGTGCTGAGGTATGCTCCCAAAAGCGTTCCTATTGGATGCTGGGGAGTGTTCCCATGCAGGCTCCGTCGGTACCGACGATACCCATATGTGAAGACTAAATTCCTGCTGTTCCCAGAGATCACCTGTTACAGGTGAGTAACTACGCTGTACCTGAGGAAACAAGATTAATTATTAATCCCACAGATTAAGAAAGTACTCTAGCTATATAAATCTTATTTATTTTATTTATTTACATTCTCTTATATACCACGCTATTCTGCATCAGTGCGGTTTACATTGAACAAACTGAAATTACATTGAACAGGGCATTATAACTTGGAGATAACTATTTTACAGGGAACATGGGCTATGGAGGGTTAAGTGGCTTGCCCAAGACCACAAGGAGCACCTGTAGGACTAGAAACCCCAGTTCTTCCAGCCCAAGGTTGCTGTCCTCTAGTGGGATTTGAACCCCTGACCTTCCGGCCTGAAGTACCTTGCCCCAACCACTAGGCCACTCCTCCACTCTTGTGGCTGATCAACATTCATTAGAGTTTGAATAAATCAGATAACGTTGATCTGTGGGATATATCTATGATAATTCTTTTTATTTATTTATTTTATATTTATTCAATTTAAACAAAATAAACCAAGAAATTAATCTTGTACAGAAAACGTGCATATTATAAAAGTTATGCAGAAATACTGTGAAAATACCAAAATATTTCCTCAGTCACTAATTAAAGTAATATTTTCTAGCCCATAAATCCCAAGGGTCAGTGTCAAAGAAATTTTCAACTTCTAAGGACGATATATGCAAGAAAACATTACTAAGTTTTACAACAGGCACAAATTACTCACAGATCACCTGAGAGTCAGTGGAGGTCTCCAGATGACTAGCGTTCACGAAGGCTAGCAGCCGAGAAGATTCATTAAAAAAACATAAGAAATAGACTGAAATTTAATAAGACATTTGCAAGGATGCTTAAGAGAAAAAAGAGCCCTCCCAGCTGTTAGACCCCCAGTCGAAGGAGAAGAAACTCACGCCGCCTCTTTTGTGTCTCCTTAGATAAATTAGACTATATCCTAATCATTAATCCACGAAATAATACATTCCTCTTTTTATAAAATAACTTTAACAACCATTTCTTGTCTGAAATCAACGCAAAAGTCGCTAATAATGTAGATGGTGTTACCACCTCTGAGTCAGACATTTCCAGAAAATCTGTAACATTTAAAACGTCTAAACGCCAATTCCCAATATCATTAGAGAATGTTTTTTTTTTCCCTGAAAGTAAATAATACATTACCAGCGGCGGGTGTGATTTCCCCGGAATTACCAAAGCTTCAGTAAGATACTCCCTGAACATTTCACGTGAAGATACTGGGCTTGATGGACCTTGGTCTGACTCAGTATGGCATATCTTATGTTCTTATTGCACACCGGGGGAAAGTTAATTATCCTCAAATTCACCACTTGTGAGACATTTTCCAAGTGTTCAATCTTAGCATGAAAAGCCAAAGAACTCTTGATATTGGCTTGAACCTGGTTCTTGAAGACTTCTGTTTTTTTGTTGTAACTTAGTAAGCGAAGTCTGCATTGAAGTGTTTTAAACATTAATAATTTCAACCATATTCGAATTAGAAGACACATTAGCAGCCAAAGTAGACTTGTGACAGTAAAGCATTTCCCAAAGAGACTATAGTAGCCCAAATAGTCTCCAACGTAAAGTTTCGGGGCAAATCCAAGCCAGTCATCCCCTATAGGAATCCTCTCCTCCATAACGTTTGACGTCTTGCCTCTCTGTACCAAAAAAGCCGCTCTCACTGCTGCTCGCTCTTCTGATGTGCTCCCAAAGGTTATGTGCTTAGAGGACGTTGAGAACTCTACTCTGGCCCTCGTGGCTTTGCATCATTCCCAGACCAGAAAGCACTTCGTCACAGACCACCTTCAGAGTTTTGTTGGAAGCAGTGAACCTTGGAAACCTGCCATGAGTCAGGGAAGAGAGATGACAGTCCCGAAGCAGAAGTTGAGCCCTCCGGCCCCAGCGCACCTGCAGCCGGACTTACCTCCCCTCTAAACACCGGTTGCTGTAGTGGCCAAAAATAAGAGTCTGAAGGCTCCAAAGGTCATCAAAAACCGCCACTAGGACAAACCCAGCAAATTGCCATCTGGCACCTGATTATTCTTTTTAAATATTTGATGTTTTGAAATGTAGCCACCTGAATATCCTAATGGAGGTGCAATTAATACATTAAAATAAACTATGCCTGTAGCTGGCCTTTGATGCCAGACTGAATCTACAAGGATGAGGTACAATTCCACTGCTTAATGAAAAGGCAAAATGAGCAATTTTGATTTTATCATCTTGCATCTATGGGCTTGTATATACAGTTTCTGTATTGGAATTGGGGCTATATGTCCATAGATACAAGGAAGGAAAAACATGGAATTCTCTGTGATCACTTTAGTCTAATGCAGTGATTCCCAAACCTTTTCAGCCTGCTGCCTCCTTGGTTCCATAAACGTATTACAGCGCTGCCCCTCACCCGGTGAGGCTATTGCTCAAAACAAATCATTCAAAATTTTGATACGTTTTTTAAAATTTAATTAATATTATAAATAGTATCCTTTAATAACATTAATGATGGAATTGAAATTTTTATTTAACTTACAACACAAAAGCAAATAACATTTTTCAAAAAACAATTTTAATAAAATAGTGTACCTACTCTATTGAACATGTTTAATGGGATGGATGGGCTTAATGTAGCGATACCAAGTTTCTCAATGTCTGGTTTAAAGTTACCGAGTGGGAGCCTTAAATTCCGATGTTCATCTATTTAGAATAGATTTCTTTGTTTGTGCTTATCCCTCCAGCACCCCCCTAGGGCAGTGCAGTGGCCTTACGCCACCACATTGCCTTTCAGCGCCCCATAGAGTAGCCCAACGCCTCCCTGGGGGGGGCAGTGCCGCCCACTTTGAGAATGACTGGTCTACCCTTACACTATAGCTCTACCATACACTACTGTCTTGTTTAACTCGTGTATATATGAGATATAGTGTTCTACCCAATGCTGAACGCCCTTCTATTTTCCTCTCACAAAATATGACCATTCTCAGTTGAATAAAAGGGTCTAATATGTGAATATTAGATTTACATTTCTTATTAAAGCTGTTTACCTCATTGCTCAAAACAGAGAAAATAGAAATGCATTAACCCTTCTGAGTCTGCATGTTCCAAGCATGGCAGAAAATCCTGATCCCAGGCATCAAGTGTTTAAATAAGTGTACACATAATTTGTTAATCTATTCCATGTAAAAAGTTAGAAAGTTTCCATGTAAAAAGTTAGAAAGTTTCCTGTTCCATGTAAAGTATACAGTAGTATACACAATTTGTTCCATGTAAACTGCCCCTGATCACTGGAAGGGGCGGTATAGAAGAAATAAATAAATAAATACTAAGCCTGATATACTATTGTGCACAGGGATGGCTCTGGGGCAGATGGTGCCCTGGGTGAAAACTGTTGATGGCATCCACCCAAACAATCCTCACACATTTTTACAAAATATGCTCCCTAGAACATCCCTCCTATCACTGCCTGGTGGCTTCTTCTCGCGTGACCTATGACGACGCCGACGACTCCTCATTGGGTACTGATTTTGGCTGCTTGCTCATGACCTGTGCTGCCTGGCTACTGCAGTTTTCTCCCTGTCCAGACACAGCTACCCTGCTTCTTGCTCATAGTTTGTGCTCCTGGCCGAGTCTGTTGCACAGACCGCCATTACTGCCCTGATTCTTCCCTTGGTCCTGCTCTTCCTGATGCCATTTGAAAGGCAGCACATTTTCTCTGGCTTTGCTGCTGCTTAGGAACACCCATGCAGGCTCCAGTGAACTTTCTACAGCTACATTGCCTTGCTTGAATTGCCTCTCCTGCACCAGGTCTAGCTAACACCATTGCTGCCCAGCTCACTAGATGATACCTCTTTAATATCTGAAGTGCTCCTCATCTCTTGATGCTCTGGGCAACATTCCAGCTCACTCTTCCTAAATGGCCAGCCCCACTGTATGCCAGATTTAATGCACTTCTCATTTTGCACATTCTATTTGATTGCAAAAAGGTCTTGTGTGAAGCCAGTCTCACACATTTTTTTGCTGCGCATTTAATAGTTAATGAGTTGTTCATGAGTCTGCATTGCTGCAGTTCCTAAACTCTTAATTTAAACAAAATTTCACGCATAAAAATCAATGGAGCATGTTTACTAAAATGTACTGTAGTGTGTGGTATGGCCCAAATTAGCGAAGGAGGCGGCATAGGACCAGCATGTCCCCCTACAATTACCAAGGGGGGGGGGGGGAGATGCACATTCTGTTATCAGGCTGGTATATCTAATACGGGTGCACTTATCGCCAGACAGAGGAGGACGTAGAGGTACCTGTGTTAATGACAGCAATCGCAGTGAGCGTGCACCAGTGACATCTGCACTAACTGCAATATGCTGTCCATGACTACACACCGCCCCAAACCTGCCCAGCCACCTCCTCTTCCCACACTAACCTTTAGTGCGGGACTTTTACCATGCAGCAGGGAAGGAATATTTAAGTACAGTTTGGGAAACAGGGATATCAAAATGCAACCTCAACATAAAAAAGCCCAGGTCAAATGCTAGTCTTTTTAAACAAACAGTTTTGCTCAGAATACTTAAAAATAAATTTTTGCCATTTCTCTCTCACTGGGCTATATATTATTTACATATATAAGACCAAATGGAAATCTACTAAAATGACAATCATACAAAACAGCACAAAATATATATTATCCAAAATGCACCTTTCAACTATTCCCCAATTATGTTTTGAATATTAGAAGTCAACATTCTTCAGAATTTGTTTTTCTAGTCGGTGATTAATACCTTGTTGCTTACAGTATTGATGTCTCTGGGAAGCCCAAATATCCCCAGCACCTAATTGTTTCTACACTATAAAATTCTAAACAGAAATTCATCTTGAAATGCTCTTGCAGTCTTTCTGTGGTCTACTTTTGGATTGTGTGACACAAATAAATAACCACGGGCATCATGACACACAGTACATCTTCACAGCCAGCTACTGAAAAAAAAACCCCGGCAGCTGCAACGTTATCTTCTGAGTAAAACATAGTGAGACATTTTACTAAAGTGATATTTTAACCAGCTAGAGCAAACCGGTATTCCTTGGTAATGTTGATCATACTATGAACATCATCTGTGCAACAAACATGTCAGGATTGCTTAAAATAATTTCTTTCTTCTATGTCTTTGTCAAATTCTATCCATCAATCACAATTATTTCCTAGCGTCTGAAAACACAGTGGTAAAGGTGAGCTTTTACATATTTGGGCCTACTTTTTCCATTTTTCTATGCAGAAAATATAGGATTTGTCTTGAATAGGTAAAAAAGAACAAAGATTACCTTCTAGCAGGCAGCCATTACAGGAAACGATGCAGAGAGAGAGATTTTTACGACAACTCCCATGATTCTTTGTGCCTACAACATCCATGTTCCCCAGGTCTGCTCTGCTGTTAACCCTTTAACTGGCCTCAGCCAACTTTGCACTAACAAACACACATTACCTTTTTACAATTAACACCACATGCAAGGTCAGACTAACTGCGTAGAAAAGATAGATATTTATGGTTCCCCTAGTTTTGCTTTGTAGAAAAATCTCTGGCCATTTTAGAGAATTATAGCATTTTCAATTCTTCACTATCATAAGCCTTGCAGCTGTAACTTGCAGATGTTTACAGTGTTTTCAATTAACATTCATATTTTTATTTGCTAAACATTGAGAATATTTCACAGCACTGCATTTCAAAGGAGATGAGTGTTAGCAATTACTGTATTTTTACCATGCCCTTTTCTATCACAAATCAGTAACAGTATGTGTACCAAGTAGCTCCATGTATAAACTGAGAGGATTATTTAATTTTACACAGTGGAAACAAATGAATCTGATCATAAACACTAAAAATGCACATGTAACTTGTTCAAAATCCACTCTTCTACCAAGCATTGGCTTTTTTAAAATTATACAAAATGCTGAATTCTGTCACTTCACCATTTTACCTAAAAGATAGACAGCAATTTTTCCCAAAGGATGTTCACCTCACTCGTTTGATAAATATCATTA
Organism: Ichthyophis bannanicus; assembly: GCA_033557465.1. Taxonomy (NCBI): domain Eukaryota; kingdom Metazoa; phylum Chordata; class Amphibia; order Gymnophiona; family Ichthyophiidae; genus Ichthyophis; species Ichthyophis bannanicus. The sequence continues at coordinate 33,145,582 of CM066047.1, read as the reverse complement.
AAACTACCCAGAAAATAGAGTAAAAATGAGCCTCGCTAATAAAAGACAGGAAAAAACCCACTATGATCTCTGCTCTGTGTTCATTCAGAAATCGTTGAGCCCTGCAACATGCTTTCTAGGCTCCATTTAATTAAAACCAGGATTTATTTTGGATTTTTCCTCTCTACAGTAAGTTTATTAATTCAGTTTAAATAATATAGTATTTAAAGATCAATCAATAACAAAATCAGGACTACTGCTTTAGACAGTATATCTATTACATATATATATATGTGTGTGTGTGTGTGTGTGATTAAGCATGAATCGTGGAAAGATAAAATACTAAACTTCCTCTCCTGAAACTTTACACATTTATGAAGCGATATTCTGCTTTTTAAATTACACAATTAATCTAACAGATTTTCCTGTGTACATGTATTTTACAGAGAGCAGATGCATTTTCTTTAAATCCTCTAAAATTTATTATGAATTTATAGTTTCAAACGATGCAGAAAAATAGTTGGAAAACTGTCAAATTATGCCCTCTTAAAAATTGTTTGACATCTCATTTTCAATCCTTTGTCTGTTTATGCAAATTTTAGCATAGAAATACAGAATTGAGAAAGTATATCTAATATTTTCGCTATTAAGTCAAACCCAAGGCATGCAAAAAACACTAGCCCTAAACAACTCATTTTGAACAGTTCTATCAGAATTCTGTCCAGTTTTACATTATGACTGACTTTCCTTGTGACTTTTAAAATCCAGTTTTGCATTGTCAGCAGAATAGTAAATTATCCTTTTTTTATATTACTCTCTCCTTCATCAATCTTTTTAAAAACATGCAATCTATATTTTACATTTTATTCAGTTGTTGCTAACACATGGTATGCAGCAAAACAAAGTTTGCAAATGTATTTTAAATCAAATTGATCTTGACACTTTTTTTTAAGACTTGCCTCTACAATATCAGTATAATCGAGTAATGTCATTCATGAGTGGTGGCCTGATTCTGTGTTACTCTCTGGAGGACACCCCCCCCCCCCCCAATTTGTAGATTTTAATATGAGATATGTTAGCAAGACTATTTAAGCATGTCAAAAAGAGCTTTTATGCTTTGACTTATTGCAGTATTCCTCCTTTTAAATCTCATATATCCTGAAAAAATCATCTTAAACAAGTTATAAGCTAAATCTCTTAAAATAAAAGGTGTCTTATACACCAAAAATTCCTAAAGTACAGATGTCAATTTTTATCATAAATATTAACATACGTTTGGAGTATCTTTTGTGCTGAACTTTGAAATGTTAAATAGTTGACTTGTCCAAATTTCTCTTAAGCTTAGAACAAGTAATAAAAATATAATAATCATTTTCTGGAAGATTATTATTTTCTGATTTTTTTTTATTGGATCAAAGCTACTGAATTATCTTTTTTTTTTTTTTTTTTTTTTGTCTTAAGCAGCTCAGAAAAATTCTGATATGGTAGTCTGCCCAACATATTTACTCCTAATGGTGTTTGTTTAGCTTAACTGTTCCAAAGTAACTTTTGAAATATGCTTGTATACTGACAAAGATACCGATTCTTCTTTTGTCCCTTCAAACCTGCCATATGAGGAAAGGCGTAATCAACTTTGAAATAACCTTAGATCTTTTTTTTTTCTGTGTAAGATGAGGCTATTTCTAAATAGGATTATAAAAAATGTAGCTTTTAAAATGTCCTTAACCGGGAAGCCTCTTCAGGGGAAAGACTCTTAATACCTTCTAATGTTTCTACCCGTCATATTTTGCTCTAACAAAGTAATTATCTAAAAATGAAAACATAAAGATAAATTTGTATTACCTGTCAAAGACTTTATGCTTTATTGTTTCATAGAACAGTTTTAATTTATACAGTTTTATATAGGAAACAATTATTGTGGTTAACTATCTTCAAACTACCATCAAATCCCAAATGCTGATAATCTATTTTTAGTCAATCCTTATTGGTAATTTTAAGTATTCTTTATTCTGACATGGTACTTTTTCTTCTCAGTTTATTAATCCATACCAAAAGAATTAAAGTTGGTACAAAATAGCATCATTGTTAATATGACTTACTTGACAAAAGGCATTTTAAAATCTAACTTTATTGTTAATACCTTTTTAGTTTAAATCCTGGTAATATAAAGAACCAGCCTGATCTCATTTTTTTATTGTTCAAAATTTTATCATGTTATTCATAACTGCTCTGGTTTTTTTTCTGAATTGTACCTCAAATTGATAACATTTAAATTAAAATATTTTATATTTAATCTTTTTTTCTAAGCATCCACTTCATACTGGACTCTGCTTTCAGTAGAACCTTTCTGCTATTAACTAATTAATGTTCCATGGTCCCTGTAAAGGAAACAAAGTTTAAATGTTGAAATGCAGTTTTTGAATTCCTTTTGGTGAAAATAATTTTTTTAAACATCTTTTTCTGCCTCTGTCCTGAAAGGTTTTTTGAAAGCAGAGTCCAGTAAGAAGTGGATGCTTAGAAAAAAATTAAATATAAAATATTTCAATGGTTGCTACCTGTTGATGCTGCAAAAATTGTACATGGTTTAGGTAGAGATTCTGAGAACCTTATGATCTGGAATTTTTGAAAATGTGTGTTCCTTTTCTCAGCTGTCTTAAATAAGAATTGTATGATGGCAGAATGCTTTACATCTCTTTAAAATTGTGCCTGACACATACACCAAGAATCTCCTGTGCTACCTACCCAAACATTCAAGATGAAATTGGCAAACCCCTGCAAATAAGCCCTAATTGATCCTTTTACATGTACATTCATTTTAATCTACGATAAACCATACAAGAAAGAGGTTCTATGTCAAGTTACCAAGTTATCAGTTTTCTGTCAGATCATACAAAAAGTGAAAACATACCGAAATATTAGATTTAAAACCTAATTGATTTATATTCATTTAACTATCCCCGTTTCCTCCTCATTCCTTCTCAAGGGTTGCCGGTTTGTGCAGAGACCCTGGGGAAACACTTTCCCTTTAAATACATATGCTGTTTCATGAAGTGTTCTGTTTCTATACCTACACACTGTTCTTTAAAGTAATGCAAACAAACATTAGTCATTTGCACAAGATTTGAAAAGCAAATGAGGATTGTTTTCCCAGGTCCGGACTTTACTGCTATTTGAGTGTTTCATACATATGGTTTGGTGGTCTAAACAAATGTATGCTTAGTCTCTGCATATCAGTATTGTATTCTCCATTTCGTAATCCAGGAACTGGATTTGGTTTGAGTTTTATTTTATTTCATTTAGTAATTTTTTATGGACCAGTGAAAACACACTATAGTTGAAACTGCTAAGAGAAAAGTAGTACGATTCAACTTTTTCACTAGATGGCTGGTGATTGCCAAAACCCAGATGCTAAATATGAAGCCTTTCATGTTTTATCTCGTCTCACTCCTTGCTAGTTGATAAGTTATTGTAAGAAAAATATAGTAGCATTAACAATTTATCACCAAAAACATATTAAAACAAGTACCAATAGCACTATTGAATAAAAACATATGACACTTAACAAAAAAAAAATCATAGTCATAAAACAGTCCCATATCTAATAAATATAAATCAGAAATTAGTTTATATACTTAGGGGGGTAATTTTATAACTGTCCATTTGTGTGAAAAATCTGCTTCATGTATTTTTCCGGATTTTCAAAGTAAATGTGTGTCCTTCCGTTTAGAAAGTATCTGCACATATTTACATCTGTTAATGTGAATACATTTTCTGACCAAAAACATGAATAGATTTCTAAAAATTCAAATGTGCATGCCTTCCTGTATTGCAGGTAAAAATGCACATGAAATGGTATGATACGTGTACTTTTTTCCACAGCCACCCTATATCTGAGTACAAAACTGTTTTTCCTGTTGAAATGGCTTTGAAATTTTACCCTCTGTAAGCAAATACAAATTACAGATCATCATTTTATAAAAATTTGCTATACCGCCTTTCTTGGTACAGGCAAAGCGGTTTACAATCATTAAAAACAGAAACTCAGAAAGGAACTCCAATCGTGTGTCACAAAAGGGATAGAATGGGAGAGGAAGAGAAAGAAAGAGGGAACATCAGGGAGAGAAGGGGAAAAGGAGAAGACCAACACCACCGCCACACTGCTATGAACAGACCCCGAAGGCTTGTTGGAGGAGGAGGAGGATTCTAATTAAAGATCATGTGGCAGTGAGTTCCACAAGATGGGGACCCAAAAGAAAAAGGTTGATTCCAGACATGCTCGGGAAGGCGGAGGGTGGATGTAAAGATGGTTGTCCTGTATGGAACGTAATGATCGAGAGAGTGTGAAAAATCAAAAAGGAGGCAAGTTAAGCTGGTGTACCATTGTAAAGAGCTCTGTGGGCTAATGTCCGGAATTTATAGTGAATGCGAATTGAGATGGGCAGCCAATGATGATTTTCTATCGGGGTGAGATATGATCTGTTCTCTTAGCGCATGTTAGAATGCGGATAGCTGTGTTCTGGATTGACTGTAAACGTTTGAGTTTTGAATGAGAGAGGCCAGCGTAAATTGTGTTACAGTAATCTAATATTGATATTATGTATTGTAGAAAAAGAGGCGTGAGAGAATCTGAGTCTAGGTAGGGATGAAGCAAACAGTATTGACTGAGAGCATAGAAAGATTTTTTCACTATAGCGATGTGAGAAAAGAATGATAGTTCTGTACTGAGGATTGCTCCTAGATACTTCAGAGACATAGTTTGTTGGATTGGCACATTGTCAATATATGGTGCTACTAAGGGGGGGGGGGGGGAGATAGGCCTCCTATGATCCAAATTGCAAAGGTTTTTGTCTAATTTAATTTAAGATAGCTTATCTGAAGCCATTTGGAGATAGCAGTCGGGGTTTGGATTATAAGGGGTAGGTCTGGTTTAATTGGGTCTAGATGGGCTAGTAGCAAGGTATCTTTCGCTTAAAGATAAGCACTGATTTTATAGAGAAAGTGGTGAGAAGACAGAACCTTGGGGCATGCCACAGGGGATGAGATGAGCTGCGGAGATAGAAGTACCGGTACATACCTGGTATAAATGTTGCATAAGAAAATAATTGAACCAGTTGTATGCTTGTCTTGAAATACTGACACCAGCTAACCATGAAAGTAATATATGATCTACTGAGTCAACTACCACAGTAAGATCAAGTGAGATTTTACTGGAATCAAGAGAAATATATACTTCATTTAGTAATGAGGTAAGCATAATTTCAGTCCTGAAACCGGGCCAAAACCCAGATTGCTGAGGGAGAAGGTTATTAGTTTGTTCCAGTTGATCTGATAGCTGATGAAAGAAAAGACAATCGTTTTGTCAGTTCTGATATATAACATCCATACATCTCTTATGGCGTGACTGTCTACCAGTAGTGGGTTTGGAGAAACGGAGAGCGCTTTGTATTTATCTGCAATGCAGGAGTTATCAACCCAGTCATGTAGTCAGGATATTCACAATACGTATGCATGGGATAAATTTGCATACAGTGGAGCGAATACATGCAAATCTATCTCATGCATATTCATTGTGGATATCATGACAAACCAAATGGCTGGAGGTGTCCTGAGAACTCAGAGAACCACAGCTGTAATATGTAATGCTTTCAAAAACAGAATATTTTATGGTACCAAGCTACTGTTGGAACCTTCAGTACTTTTTTTTTGCCCTCTTCTTAGACATAGATACCTGTAATTAGACTAGATTTTCTCACAGGATCTTCTAATATCTGTTGAAGCAATAGATTTGACTTTTCCTTTCATACTTTTAGTTGCAAATAGCACTTTGCATAATTCCCTATTCATGGGCTGTTAAATGCAGAAACACCTTACTGGACCGTCTTTTATTTGTGTCTGTACAGCGCTGTGTATGCCTTGTTAGCGCTATACAAATGATCATTAGTGGTAGTAGTAATCGGTGTAAAAGTGGTGAGCATGCCTCTCCTTTTTTTTTATTGTTTCTGAAGGAAGAATGCAAGCATTCCATCGTTTCTCATTTTTCAAACTTGCTTTTAGCAAAACTTACTTTATGAAGGTGTCCTATTGATGTAATGGAGAAGTAAAGGGCAACAACAAACAAGTTGTAGGTGATATCTTTTTATTTAACTATATTAATGCATTGGTAACTAACTTTAGTTAATCCAGTAAAATAAAAATGTATCACCTACAACTTGTTGTTCTTTATTTCTACATATTCAGATGGACTAACATGGCAACTACAATACTTTCTGTGACACAGGAAAGCTAATACTTTTCATTTGCTAATTTGCACCAAGAGTACATTGCAGTAGTTCTCTCTTCTTTAGTGCCAGTGTTAAACTAACTATACATTCCAGTTATCGAGTGCAGAAAAGTTGAATAGAATTTATTTTAAAATATACTTAAGATCTATGCTGTCCTTGCTAGGAGTATTTCTAGCTCTAGGTGATAACAGCCTGTGCTGACTCTGTACAGTGCAGAACATTGCATCTTGTGCTATACTGTGAACAAACATAAGAGATGCTTTCTATGCCCCAATATAAATGTAAACCGCGCTGATGCAGAATAGCGCGGTATATAAGAGAATGTAAATAAATAAATAAATATCTCATAGAGCATAACAGAACTAGCTGTACTAAGTATCTTACATGGACACACAATTTTGATGTAAAATCTTACACACTCCCTTAAAAAGTAAAATCTAAATCATTTTAGGCATGACATTCTAATTCCTCATATTAGAAGAAAACACTTAGATCTTTCCTTGCAGTATTACTAAAGTAGTAATATTGACCTTGCTCACAGCGGGAAAGGTAACTTGTTTTTTACGTCCTTGCAGTAGCTTTCATGAAATTTATGCATTCCTCCGGGCACAGTTGTAATGGGAGGGGTGCCTTCACTTACATAAATGGGATTTGACTATTTCAGATCTACAGTAGTTGCAAATGACTTCATAGATACTGATGAGTCCACTTGGATAGCCATGTACATGACAGTCTAGGAAGTTTGCTTTTTTTTTTTTAAGATGGACTACAAATTAACTGAAAAAATAGTGATTCAAGACAAAAAGAATAAGCAAAGGTAAGCAGCAGCTCCATTGTTGTTTTGCACACTGAGTTTCCAGCAAGTTAGAGACCAAATGAAGGGAGAAATTTACAAAAATGTAGAATATTGTATGATAAAGAAGATTGCAGTGGAAGCAAATGTGCATGATACAGTCTTTTGCAAGTATATTTGTAGCAAAACACCTGTGAAAGAGCCAGTTGGACCATTAGATGATAGAGGGGTAAAAGAGGCACTAAGAGAGGACAAGGTCGTAGCAGAGAGACTGAATGAATGAATTCTTTGCTTCAGTCTTTACTGAAGAAGATGTAAGAAACTTACCCATGCTAGAAATGATATTCAAAGGTGATGTATCAGAGGAATTGAAACAAATCTCAAAAAATTGGGACAATGTATTACAGTTGTTTGATAAACTAAGGAGCAGAAAATCACCTGGCTGGATGGCGTACATCCCAAGGTGCTAAAACTGAAATATGACATTTCAGACCTACTTTTAGTAATCTGTGAACTATCCTTAAAAATCATCTGTAGGTTTGGAGAGTGGCTAATGTAACGCCAATTTTTAAAAAGGTTTCCAGAGGTGATTCAGAAAACTACAGACCCATGAGCCCGATATCTGTACAGGCAAAATGGTAGAAACCATTATAAAGAACAAACTTACTGAACATATGGATAGTTATGGCTTAATGGCAGGAAGCCAACATGGATTTAGCCAAGGAAATGTCCATTTAACCCTAATTGGAGTGGAGGAGTGACCTAGTGGTTAAGGTAGCAGCCTAGAGCCAGAAAGATCAGGGTTCAAATCCCACGGGCACTCCTTGTGGCCTTAGGGTAAGTCACAACCCTCCACTGCCTCAGGTACAAACTTAGATTGTGAGTGCTTGGGGACAGGAAAATGGGGACAGTACCTGAATGTAACTTGCCTTGATCTTTCCCTGGAAAGGCATGAGCTAAATACTAAAAATAAATAAATAAATAAAATACTATCTTCTAACCAGTTCCTAATCCACAATAGTACACTGCCTTCTATCCTATGACTTTTTAATTTTGCAAAGAATCTCTCGTGAGGGACCTTGTCACAGGCATTCTAAAAATCCAAATACACTATTATCAACCTGCTCACCTTCAAAAAAATAACAGATAAGTAAAACAAGACATTTTCTCAATAGAGAAAGTGGAGTACCACACGGATCTGTGCTGAGTCTGTTGCTTTTTAACATTTATAAATGACCTGGAAATGGGAATAAAGAGTGACGTGATCAAATTTGCAGATGAGACAATTATTCAAAGTTGTTAAAATGCAAGAGGATTGTGAAAAATTGCAAGAGGTCCTTGAAAAATTGGGAAACTGGGTGATCAAATGGCAGGTGAAATTTAATGTGGACAAGTGAAAAATTATGCACTTAGAGAAAAACAAACCAAACTATAGTTACACAATGCACGATTCCACATTAGGAAACACCACTCAGGAAAAGGATCTGATTATCATGGTGGATAGTATGTTGACATCTTCTGCTCAGTGTGCAGCCACGTCCAAGCAAGCAAATAGAATGCTAGGAATCATTAGGAAAGGAATAGAAAATAAAACCAAGGATGATATAATGCCTTTATCGTTTCATGGTGTGACTGTATCTTCAATGTTGTGTGCAATTCTGGTCACCATATTGTAAATAGGATATAGCAGAATTGGAAAACGTACAGAGAAGAGCGACCAAAATGGTAAAGAGGTTGGAAGAATATCCCTATGGGTAAGGCTTAAAAGATTAGGGCTCTTCAACTTTGAAAAGAGATGGCTAGGGGGAGATACAATAGAAGTCTATACAATAATGAATGGAATGGAACGGGTACATGTAGATTTCTTGTTTACTTGTTCAAAAAGTAGAAAGACTAGGGGACATGCAATGAAGCTACACTGTGGCACATTAAGACTAATTGGAGAAAATATTTTTTCTCTCAGCACGCAATCAAACTTTGGAATTCATTTCCGGAGGATGTAATACAAGCTGTTAGTAGTGTAACTGGGTTCAAAACCGGTTTGGACGAGTTCCTGGAGGAAAAACCATAAACCATTATGAAGGAGGACTGGGGACAAGCAGCATGGAATGTGTATACCTTTGGGAACCCGACGGGTACTTGAGACCTGGAATGGCCACATTTGGAAACAGGATACTGGGCTTGATGGACCCTTGGTCTGATTCAGTAAGGTATATCTTATGTTCTTATGTAAATCTTTGGAGAAAAGAGAAGCCAAGATGATGGAAAGCTGTATAATTAAGAGTGGATTTTTTGAGTTTGATTCAGGTTTTAATGGAGAACTAAATAATTAGGTGCTGGAGAGTTGGGCAACACATGGAAAATGATGGAGTGTGGAGCCAGTAAACGTTGCTGAGAGGTTTGGAAGCCAGCGAGATGGGAGGCTGGGAATGTAGCAGTAGAGGTGGAAAGTCTAATGCCCTTGTTCAGGGCATACTTTGATACCAAAAAGAAGAAATATAGTTGTAGAGTTGGGTAAACATTACCAGGAGAACTGAAAGACCAGACTGGTGATTGTATTACACAAGTTGGGAATCTGTCCTTTGTATGTGAGCAGTGGGATCAAATCTTATTATGTCAATTATTACAAACTATAGGGATGTGCTCTAATTTTAAAACATGAAATCATCAACAAAACATGTTGTATGATTTGACATCTTGAACATACAACTATTAATGAAATGTTTCTTTTGGCAAGACATTTTACTTTCCATTGCTTCAGAAGAAAGGCCTGGCAATCTACTTCTAGTCCCACCTTGCCAAGAAAACCCAGGAGCAGCTGGAGCGCCAAGAGTCAGCATTGACTCGATGGTGCTCACACACATGCGGGAAAACTGTGTACATACATTTTAAAAACCATGCTCATTATTAAAATATAACATGCTAAAATGAAACATCAACCACATTAAAATGTACCCAGATCTAGCTAAAAGTATGCACATTATCCTATTACAGCACATATACTTTAATACATTTAGGAAAGGCATGCCCAGGAATGTGTTTTGGGTTGGAGTGGAAAATAATGTGTATGGATCCTTTTTTTAAGTCTGGGTAGATTTTCTATGGAAAATAACAAACAGAAAGCAAATGCATAGTTGCAATAGATAATTTTTACTTTTACTATGTTTCAAAGAGAAAGTAACTTTGTGCAAAGCCAGCACATAAAAAGTATCTGTGAACTGTAACCTAAAAGGGGATAGTTTTATAAAGCATTTTCTCCATCTCAAGTGCACATGTACTATTATGTGGAACTTATGAAATGGTAAAACATATAGAATATATGCACAAATTTATACCATCTTTGGAGCAAGTGTAAACTTGTACATATCCAATTGTGCTATCTAAATGTTAAGTACCCTCATGTTAAATGTAACCCTCCAATTGTGATGTGACCACTTTGATTGAAAGATAAGGTGGCACACAAACCTGTCTAAATAAAAATGAGTTTATAAGAACATAAGATATGCCACACTGGGTCAGACCAAGGTCCATCAAGCCCAGTATCCTCTTTCCAACAGTGGCCAATCTAGGTCATACATACCTAGCAGTTTCCCCAAAAGACACAGGTTCCACAATGCTTGTACTGGATCAAGCATTGATATCCTGGGTCCCTTCTTAATAATGGTTTATGGACCTTTCTTCCAGGAACTTGTCCAAACCTTTTTTAAACCCAGCTACACTAACAGCCTTTATTACATCCTCCGGTAACAAATTCCAGAGTTTGATTACACATTGAGTGAAAAAATATTTTCTTTTATTCGTCTTAAATAGTTTACCCTGTAGCTTCATTACATGTCCCCTAGTCTTTCTATATTCTGATAACGTAAACAATTGATCTACGTTTACCCGTTCCACTCCGTTCATTAATTTATAGACTTCTATCATATCTCCCCTCAGCTGTCTCTTTTCCAGGTTAAAGAGCCCTAACCTTTTTAGCCTTTCTTCATAGGAATATCCTTCCATCCCCTTTACCATTTTGGTGGCTCTTCTCTGAACCTTTTCTAATAACGCTATATCCTTTTTAAGATACGGTGACCAGAATTGCACACAATATTCAAGGTGCGGTCTCACCATGGAATGATATAGATGCATTATAATATCTTTTGTTTTATTTTCCATGCCTTTCCTTATGATACCTAGCATTCTATTTGCTCTCTTGGCCGCCGCTGAACACTGGGCCAAGGGTTTTAACATGTTATCCACAATGATGCCTAAATCTTTTTCCTGGGTGGTGGTTCCTAATGTGGAACCTTGCATCGTGTAACCATAGTTTGGGTTGTTCTTCCCTAGGTGCATAACTTTGCACTTGTCCACATTAAATTTCATCTGCCATTTTGATGCCCAGTCTTCCAATTTATCAAGATCCTCTTGCAATTTTCCACAATCCTCTTGGGTTTTAACAACTTTAAATAGTTTTGTGTCATCTGCAAATTTGATAACCTCACTCGTTATTCCCCTTTCCAGGTCATTTATGAATATGTCAAAAAGCAGCGGACCCAGCACAGATCCCTGGGGTACTCCACTATTCACCTTTCTCCATTGGGAAATAGTTTGTGCACTATTGACACTTATGTTGCCTCTATAAAATAGGCATCTTTTTGGGCTTTTCATGTAGGCACCCTCTTATATAAAGTAGTACTTTAAGGGGGTACTTTTATAAATTTATTTAGTGGACAGTTATAAAAATACATTTCCCTTTTCATCCATTCCAGACAAGTAGGTGAAACTAGAGAAACAAAAGCTCAGAATTCCTTCCACTTTATAGTGGGCTGGTGCTGCCTTCAGCTCCTCAGTATTTCTTTGCTCCCATGGATGGTGCAGACGTGGCTTTATGCAGTAGTTAAGAGCAAGCTGCTTCTAGGAAGGCTGTAGGCCCAAATTCCTGGTGGAGCAGAGACAGTCTAGAGAATGCTCTTGGCAACAGTCCTTCTGGAGCTGCTTTCCCTGAGAACAGGCTTAGTTGGGGTCTGAATTCCCACACCAGTGAGTCCAGGACTGGGTGGTCCCCAGTGATACATTGCCATTGGTCTGACAGCAGGAGCTACTGACAGCATACCCTTCTCCTATCTTTGGTGACCAACAAGGAGGTAGTAAAGTTAGAATGAAAAAAAAAAGAAGTTTTCAGTGCAGCCTTTTCCCACACGTCTCAGTCTACTATGGCACTGAGTCAGATTTGGACTTGGTCAGAGGGGTCTGAAATGATCACACTTTACCCTCTCTCCTTCCACTTGCTTCCAGTATGTCGGGGGCGGGGGGAAGGAGGTGACGTGCTGCAGGTAAAAGTCATGGCTTTGAGTATCACCTGGTGAATTTGTGCTGGCTTGGGAGCAAGAAAGCAAACGGGTGGCAGGATGCAGTCTGTGGCGAGGTACCACTCAACCAAAGGTGAAGCTGGAGGGGTTCCATGTGGTGTATATGGAGTAAGATGTGTTCAGTGCTCCTTGTTTAATAGCATTAGCAGCCATTTTACTGCTTCTCCATGCCTAAATTAATAAGTGAAGCAGGCCAGTCCTTTGTCTTCTTCTTTCTCTTTGTGGAGGTTACGTATCTACCCTCTGGCATGGCAGAGCCTGCATAGCTCCAGTTCTCTTCTGCATTATTTTTTCAGCAGGCAATCATAAAGCATGTTGGAGCTCATTTTTCCTCCTTCCCAGCTAGGAAGGCGATGGTGAGAACAGCCTACAGAATCAACTCTCTTCCCCTGTATACAGGGGAAGCATTCAAGAGTGCCTTTAAGCCCAGATTAGGCTTGTGATGCATGAAAAATTACTATAGCCTGAGAATAAACATAATTCCTGGATGGTCCTGCTTGGGCAGTGCCTTTTGGATTCTGATTTGTGCTCTTCCTTGCCCTTATCTGTCTTGCAGGGAAGGAACCAAAGGTTGATCTTGGCAATGTTTAGGGTACTAGAGCAGAGAATTTTTATTTCAGTTCTTCAGGAAATAATAAAAAATGGACTGTTTTTGGGGTCCCCCTGTGGATTGGCAGATCCCATCTTGGATATTTTCCCACATGGATACACAGGAACCTTCTCTCCAAGTTTCACCACCAGATATTTCTTAGATTAGGTATCCTGGATCCTTAGAGTGCAAGGCTCTTGTGCTAACCATGGCCCGAATAACCTGTTGGTCAAGGGATAGTAATTCAGATGCCTGGCTATTTAGGACCAATTCTGCACAGGTGAGTTTGGCTGTAGCCAGAGCAGAACCCCTATACCGATTATCATCTCAAAAAAGAATGTAGTCCTTCTTAGTCTTTGGCGTGTAGGGGAGCCTCTTGTCTCTGAAGAAGAATGTGGCATCATGGCTTTTGGATGTCAGGAGTTCAGAACCTTACTCACAAAGTCCAAATCTCCTGGTTCCATGTATAACCCAAGAATGGTATTTCTATAGCTCTTAGGCTTCAGGACAGTGGACCCTATAGGTGGTATCATGGGCTTGGACCCACATGCTATCTCCTCAGTTCATACTCCTTTCCCCATTAGTCCAGTGTCACAAGGCTTCTCTCTCTAGGAAACTGGAAGCAGCCTGAGCAGGTGACTTTTAATAGCTATCTGTGGCAGGGAACGGATCAGGGGTTCTCTTCATCATTATTTTGCACCCTAGAAGCCTCATGGACTGGGAGGGATGTTGTGATCTGGAACGACTGAAGCAGTGGCAGTGATCTTGATGAAGAATCAACAAGTTGAAGTCTAAGCTGCGGGCCAGAGCCAACCATTTAGCTCTCCAGAAATCCTGGCTTTTAGCTTGGGAGAAGACAGTCCAGTTAATGGCAAGCAAAACACCACCTTTCACTGATGCGACAAGCTGAGGGAAACTAGTAGCCCTCATGTGCCCTGGTCAGTTGGTCAGATTTTGTCTGGAATGAAGTTCCTTTGCAGGACCTGGCAGCAGCACACATGTTACCATCATAGCACGGATAGATTTTCTGAGCCAACCCCTTTTGATACTCTAAAGTGAAAGACTGGAAGGAGCTGTGGCAGTACTAGGAGTCGGGTAGAGCACCTCCATGAGTGGACCTCTGATTAACTCTGAGAAACTCCAAGACAAGCAAGTTCTTCAGCCAAATAAGAAAAGCAGGAGACTGGATATCCTAGTAGAGCTGTGACTGACATTGTCTTCAACACATGTTCCTATTGAGAGATCGGACATTCCATGGTCTGATCTCTGAAGGAGCCAGTCGGATGTGGTACTTCATTTCACCTCCCCCCCCCCCCCCCCCCCCGTCAGGTAATTCCTTCCTCGAAGATACTTTCCATTCTCTTTTACAACCTTGACTGTTGAGAGAATCAGGCAACATAGCAAGGATACTTAGAGTCCAGTAGAGGCATGTCCGAGCCGTCTGGACTGCCCTGAGCAGGATGGACCCATTAGGACCTGATTCTGCATGCTGGAGCGAGACGTTCCCATGGGTGCAGGATTGGGCCCCGACACAGCCCAGCATTGCAGCCCTATAGGGACATCCAACCTGCATGCTGGTCCACAGCTGCATTGCTGAACCCCCTGTTAACCCACCGTCTGACCCCAGGCTGGGCAGCTGGGGCCCAGCTTGGGTAGCGGGGACATACCATGTACTGTTACCAACCTTCAGGGGGTTTCCCAGGCCCGATCGGGGTTGCTTCAGCTGCTTATGCCACCTCCGCTGTTGAATAAGCAGCACTTTTCACCCCCAAAGGACATAAAGGACTGTGACCTGAATCGGCCCTGTACACCCTGCCCACTCTCCGCTCCCTGCCAGCTCTGCCCATACTGCGACTCTGGCCTTGCGGGGAGGGAAGAATGCGGAATTAGGGCAGGACTGCACGTCCCCCTGGAACTGCAGCCCCCTAGGCGCCTTGAAGAATCAGGCCCTTAGTGTCAGATGTAACCTTTGGTGGTACGAAAGAGGACCACATAGTGGACTTATATTTAGAAGGAAATGTAAATGTGTGACGGTATTTTCATAGGAATAAGTTTCAAAGGAAAAGTACGCACTTAATTTTATTTTAAAAAATTGGTTTAACTTATGTGCGTATTTTCAATAACATATGGATGTGAAAGCTGGACAGTGAA
Organism: Ichthyophis bannanicus; assembly: GCA_033557465.1. Taxonomy (NCBI): domain Eukaryota; kingdom Metazoa; phylum Chordata; class Amphibia; order Gymnophiona; family Ichthyophiidae; genus Ichthyophis; species Ichthyophis bannanicus. The sequence continues at coordinate 33,130,438 of CM066047.1, read as the reverse complement.
AAAGATAGGAAGAAAATTGATGCCTTTGAATTATGGTGCTGGCGGCGAATACTGCGTATACCATGGACTGCCCGAAGAACAAACCAGTCAGTACTAGAGGAGATCAAACCTAAGCTTTCTTTAGAAGCTCAGATGACAAGACTTCGACTTTCATACTTTGGACACATCATGCGAAGAGAGAGATCATTAGAGAAAGACGACATGCTTGGGAAGATAGGTCAACGCAAAAGAGGAATGCCAGCAATGAGATGGATCGATACAATAACAGCAGCTACGGGTACCAGTCTGTCAACAATGAGCTGCTTGACAGAAGACTGAACACAATTTAGGACAACTATCCAAAGGGTCGCCATGAGTCGATGCCGACTCGATGGCACTTAACAACATGTGCATATTAGCTGTACAGTTTAGGAAGACTGTTTAAAATAAATTACCCTCTTCATGATTATTCAAATAAAGATATATGCATGATAGTTACTGAGACCATACATAAGGTGTAACCCTTTTATACTGTAATGGTGGAATCCGATGTCCTACTGGCTTTGAACAATCATTTAATAAACTTCCAAAATCAATTATATAAAGTAAAATACATTTTTTCTTTTGTTTTGGAAATGTAAGCAGTGGTATGGAATGATAATGGAATAATCTCCCGTCCAATATCAGATCAATCAGAGATCTCACACAATTCAGGAAAGCTATTAATCATCATTTATTCCTATTGTATTTCTCGCAATCCAACTGCACCCCTACACCTTGCACCAACACAACTCCCCATCAGCATTCATAATTTAAGTGTGTCACTAATATTCTCTCATTTGTTTAGATGTATATTGTTCAATGTTAGGAATCCAAGTTACCATGTCCTGTTCGATGTAAGCACAAGGCATCTCCCCCTGCCCTGTACAAAATTGTTAATTGTAAATTGCACTGATGTCAAATAGCGCGGTATAGAAAAGCTATAAATAAATAATATAGTGCCAAGGTGATCCATCTCGGATTACCTGGCTGTTATGAACATTGGACAACAAGTGATTCAGGAATACAGCTTGCACAGAAACTGCAAGTTACAGAGTGCCTTTGTGATGTCATCAGTTTCTGTGCCTACAATTTAAGGAGAATGCTATCCATCTATTTGAACAAAATGTATTCATGAGAGTACACGAACAAAATGTATTCATGAGAGTACACTAACATGGTTTGTTTTAACTTTAATGCAGATTAATGCATGCCATTAACTAACGCAACCCCATTATTTTAAATAGGGGCAATTCACTAATCTATGTGCATTAAGCCATGTTAACACACAAAGCCAAATTTTGCATAGGCCATCTAAAAGAGATTACCAAATCTGCATGTTCAGAATGTGGAAGGTATTTTGCAAAAGGCTCGCTGAACGCGTTAAAAAAAAAAAAAAAAAGCAGCATCACGTGAGACTTTGAACGTGTAACTAGTAGCAGTTATGTATGTAAGTGACAGATAAGATATGTCATGAGACAACTCAGTATCTTATCTTTCACAGTGGCCAATCCATAGAAACATGACGGCAGATAAAGACCATACAGCCTATCCAGTCTGACCTTCCATACCAATTACTAAACTCTACAGTCCCTTTTTCTCCTTTTAGAGATCTTGTGTGTTTATCTCACGCTTTTTTGAATTCAGATACAGTCTGTCTTTACTTCATCCACTGGGAAACTATTTCACACATCTACCACTCTTTCCGCAGATTACTCCCGAGTCTGTCTCCTTTCACCTTCATCCTATGCCCTCTCATTGCCGAGCTTTCTTTCAATTGAAAGAGGCCCTTCTGTGCATTTATGCAACAGAGGTATTTAAATATCTCTATCCAGATCCAGCAGGATCCCAAGGTTCATTCTTTATTGCTCATACTGAATGATAAAAGCAGCAACTTTCTCATGGCTAATTAAAAGTACCTGTTTGTATATACATACATGTAAACCGCTCTGATACGCAAGTAAAGGGCGGTATATCAAGTGCCTAAAACCATAATAATTTATAGACACTGCCTCTAAGAATGTGCCTAAACTCTTTTTTTAAATTCCTAATGTTCAATTTGCATTTTTGACTGCTGCTGCACACTGAATTGAGAATTTCAGTATATGCCCACAGTAACTTCATGATCATTTTCCTAAGTGATATTAATAGAATAAAATAAACTTGTGCTTTGAAAATTACCCCAGGGAACAGATATATATCCATGTATGTAATATAAATATTTACACCTGTTCTTTAGTATGTACAAATTACCCAGGTTAATTTATGCACATATATGCATAAATACTAACCCCCCCACCTTTTGGGTACACTTCTACTCAGTTCCTATCATCTTAAGCACATACAAACTATATGTATAAGTTTATGCACATACTGTATTAGAAGGGCAATCTTACAAAGTCCTATGCATATACAATTTATATATCCATGCATTTTAAAATTCCCCCTTTAATTAGTAGAGGCCTCCAAATACTATTTTATCTAATTTATAAACCTTTATTTTAACCTATATACTACCTTAATGGAGAACTGCCCAAAGCTGTTTACAGCAACTTTAAGCTCATCAAGCAGTTACACTTTTCTTGGGTAACATTCTATGCATACAGGGGTTGACTCAAATTACCATTTGATGGCCATGAAAAAGGAAGCACAGAGGAGTACTAGATTTAATATGCTGACTCAGAAACGGAACTTCAGTGGATTTTGCAAAAGTTATTAGCACGATTCAATAAAATCAAAGGCAAAGCATATTATCTCAGCTAAACTGAAACTAATTTGGACTAGGACAGTAAAAAGGGATTTTTTTTTAATGTTTCCGTTCTTCCATCAGTTCCAGTTCAGTCTCAGTTTGCTGTCCTTCATATTCTTTACAAAGTCACGAACAGTCTTAAGGGGCTTTCACTAGTTCTGTTTGACTAGGTGAAGTACTATCTTATTACCAAATAATTAAACAAAAGAGTTCCTGAAAAACCTTTCAGCACGTCACCTAGAAGCTTTATTGAAAAGCAGAAGCTGCAACAATACTTTAGAAATGTTTTCAGGTTCTCTATCCTGTAAATCTGTGTTTTTGCATACTAAGGGCCAAATTTACTGAGCTACTTTTCCATAGGCACAGAATGGGGGGGGGGGGTAGATTTAGTAAATCTGCCCCCAAGTGATTTATATCTTATTGTGATGTAAGTATTCTGTAATACTAGGAGATGGTATTCGTGGCTGTGGGAAAAAAGTATTAAATTACAAAGAAGGAAGAGACTGTGCATAGGTCTTATACGAGACAACTGTATAAAAGCCCTAGGTGTGCTAATCAGCTGCATCTTTCTCATGCACTTAAATTTTCCTTTTTGATTTTTCTGTTCCAAGTTGTGGGCAGGTTTTCTTGCAATTTACAAGTAGAAGAAACCTCTTAAATAGGCTGTACTGTGGATAATGCCATTATAGAGGATGTGAGCTCCATTATATGTTGTGTGTTGAGCCAAGACTGCATTTATTTGAATCAAAAACACTACAGGTATGTAAACTACATGCAATTTCTATCATGTGTCATTTATTTACAATTAAGGGTTTCAGTTTTCTGAAGTCACTAGTGCAGTTGAGATTGGGTCAAGGATAAGAACAATGGAAGGAGATGGAGATTAACAAAGAAGCTAGCAAAAGCTCATTTTGGCAACACTGAAGAGCCTACTTTTATATATGAAACCTGATTTAAGGCCAAAGGTTTAAAAAACCTGAAAATGTATGGGCCACCAAGAGTATTTAAAGTATGTCTGTGTATCTCAAAAGTGAGTACACATGACTTCTCAGATTTTCAGTTATGCCATCTTATATAAAATTAATGCAACTACCTTCTATAAAAAACTAATCTAAAAAACTACAATAGTTATGTTTTACTCAGATAGTACATGTTAAAGTTAGAATCTGAGTGAGCTACATTGAGTTGCGATGTAAATAAGATATGCAAATAAGATTTTAATGCTCTGTCCTTCAGGTCTAGGATCTATATCCATTTTTTTCCATATCACTGCCATATGTATCTTATCTTATCTGATGTTTTGTAGTTCTATGTAAACCGCGCTGATAATAAATAGTGCGGTATATAAAAATGTTAAATAAATAAATAAATTAAATAAATATCGGATCTCCAGGAACAAGCAGGAATAAGTCCTCACATATGGGTACGTCGGTACCGACGGAGCCCGAGCGGGAAAGCTTCCCAGAAGGAAAGCTTTTGGGGCCTCCCACTACGCATGCGCGCTGCCTTTCCGCCTTCCTGACCCCAACTCTCCTCAGTTCTTCTTTTTCCGCGGAGCCAGCAGGTCGTGTTCCTGTCACCGCTGAAGAAGTTGTTATTTTTATTTATTTCTTTGGCCGCGTGTCTGCCTTCCCCGATTCCAGACCGGTACCGCCGGTCTTTTTTCCTTTATTTTAAAAAAAAAAACCTTTTTTTTTTTTCCTCACTTGGTGTGTTAGTTCTGTGAGGCCTTTAGGCCTTCACTAATTCTCCCTCATGGAGAAACAAGCCTCTGGGTTTAAAAAATGCACCAAGTGCAGCGGTACTATTTTCAGTCACAGACACCCATGAATGGTGTCTTAAATGTTTGGGGCCTGACCATTCCATTCCGGATTGCCCATCCTGTTCTTTGATGTCTAAACGTGGCTTACAGAACCGGGCACCCAAGTTTCACATGCTGTTTTCTACAGATACTCCAGCATCGACATCTTCCAGGTCTTCCTCTCCTGATGGATCTCAGGTAACCAAACATTCCTCTGGCAGGTCCTCAAAGGGCAAATCTCCCTCTAAGTATCGAGATACCCCTGGGCTTGACCCTGAGGACCCTGCCCCAGCCAAACAACCCCGGCGGGAAGCTCCGGCTTCCAAAGCTCCTCCTATGGGGTTACAGGTTGACATCGATGGCACGGCCTTGACCGATCACCTGTTAGACTGTTCTGGGGTACTGGCTCAATCATCCGGTACCGACTTCCAGACAGTCGTGGCGTCCATGGATCATACAGTTCAATCCATGCAGCAGGCCATTTTGGCTTTTATTAAGGCTGCGACGCCCTCGGTACCGCACCCTTCGGTACCGACTCCGGTTCCGGTACCACAACCGATGCCTTCCACATCGACCAGGATACCGATTCCGGTTCTGGGGCTTTTCCCGATACCGATCCGGTTCCGGGTACCCCGATGTCGATACCGGTCGATAACGCTTATCGGGCCCTGGAAGCAAACAGACGATACTTTGACTCTTCTGATGATCCTGATTCATCAGATGACTCTGCTGAAGTATCCCTTACTCTACCTGAGGAGCCCTCTTCTCCAAAGAGGAGAATGTCTCCTCCAGAGGATTTATCCTTTCAAGACTTCATCATTGAAGTAGCTAAAGGTCTTTCTATTTCTGTATCCTCTGAAAAAGAACCTAGAGCAAAAACGTTACACATTTTAGGATACTCTAAGGTTCCCAAAGAGGCAGTCACCCTGCCCATCCATGAAATTCTTCAAGATCACATGATGGACTTATGGGAGACTCCTCTCACCCTATCTCCACATTCTCGTCGTCTGGACACCATGTATCGTGTCCCCCCTTCTCCTGGGTTTCAAAAAACTCAGCTCCCGCACCACTCCATTGTGGTGCAGTCAGCTATGAAAAGGATCAAGAGTACTAAAAGACACTCTTCTACTCCCCCAGGAAGAGAATGTAGGACTCTGGATGCTTTTAGAAGAAAAATCTTCCAAGCAAGTATGCTTATTGCCAGAATCAACTCATACAGCCTCTATATGGGCATGTTTCTGAAGGAAATTGCATTAAAAATACGCCATTTTCTCCCCTTTATCTCAGAGGATAGAAAGGAGGAGTTCCTTCTTCTGCTGAAGCATACCCAAAATATTTCAAAGTTCTCCAACAGAGCAGCCTTTGACTCCTTTGAAGGTGCTAGCAGAGCCTCAGGTATTGCCATAGCGGCTCGCAGAATTGCTTGGCTCCAGGCCTCTAACCTTGAACCCTGGGTCCAGGATGGGTTGGGAAATTTGCCCTGTACGGGTGAGAATCTGTTTGGTAGGGAATGGCAAATTAAAGCCACTCAAATGTATGCAAAAAATGCTGCTTTAGATAGACTTTCTAAGTCTACCTCTACCCCTGTCAAGAAGAAATCTTTCAAAAAGCCTTTCTACAAGAAGGCCAGATTTGCCACAAATACTGGCCAACAATCTTCTGCAGCTCGCTTTGCTCCTAAGCGTCAGCAGCCTAAACAGGCCAGGGCAAAACCTGCAGGGGCTGCTACAGCCCAACAGTCCCAACCCCCTCAAGGTTTTTGACTTAAAACTAGAGAACTTAACCTTTCTGGCTCTAAAACATCCAGAACCTCTCACCATTCCAGGGAGGTTAACTCATTTTGCTCCCAGATGGGAGCAAATCACATCAGAGCAATGGACCCTCTCTATCATCAGAGAGGGGCTACAAACTACATTTCTCCAACCTTCCTCCCCATACCATGGTGAGAAGTTTCAATTCTCCCCCATCTCTCCTAGACCTGTTGGGTCAGGAGGTGACCACTCTTCTCGCCCAAAAGGCAATAGAAGAGGTTCCTCTTCCTCAACAAGGGTCAGGTTTTTACTCCCCTTATTTTCTCATTCCCAAGAAAACAGGGGGGGTACAGACCCATTTTGGATCTCAGAGAATTGAACAAATTTCTATACAGGGAGAAATTAAAGATGCTTTCTCTAGGCACTCTCCTTCCATACCTACAGAGTCAGGACTGGCTTTGTTCTCTAGATCTCAAGGATGCATACACACATATACTCATCCATCCATCCCACAGAAAATTCCTACGGTTTCTGTTCCAGGGAAAACACTTCCAATACAGAGTACTTCCCTTCGGTCTAGCCTCTGCTCCAAGGGTATTTACCAAATGCATGGCAATAGTAGCTGCATTCCTACGCACCCTGGGAATTTTTGTCTTCCCATACCTGGACGACTGGCTCATCCGAGCTCCGTCTCAGTCCGAGGCTCAGACTTCCCTGGATCGCACCAGGCGAATTCTACAGTATCTGGGACTTGTGATCAATCTGCCAAAGTCCCAACTCACCCCTACTCAATCCCTAGAATTCATAGGGGCCTGGTTGGATACCACCACCGCAAGGGCCTATCTACCTCAGGCCCGTTGCCAACGTCTAGTGCACTTAGCCTCTCAGACTCAGTCCAGAAGCCACTTGACTGCCAGAGAGATGCTACAACTATTAGGCCACATGGCCTCCACAGTGCATGTGGTGCCTTATGCTCGCCTACATATGAGAGCAGCTCAATGGACTTTATCCACCCAGTGGACTCAATCATCAGGAGCTCTCTCAGACCAAATAGCAAACTCCAATCGTCTCTTTTTGTCTCTCCAATGGTGGATATCCACTCAAAATCTGTTGTTGGGGGCCCCCTTTCAACCATTGTTGCCCCAAGCAACCCTCACAACAGATGCCTCCCAAACAGGTTGGGGGGCTCATCTCCGAGATCTCTCCACTCAGGGCACTTGGTCTCCACAGGAGACCACCCTTCATATCAACCACTTGGAACTTCGAGCAATTTTTCTAGCTCTCAAAGTTTTTCATACCCTCCTCAGCAACATGACAGTCCTTATTCACACGGACAATCAAGTAGCCATGTTTTACATAAACAAACAAGGAGGGACTGGCTCTCTGTCGCTTTGCAACGAAGCTCTAAGATTATGGGCCTTCGCCAGAGAGCATCAAATCCATCTCCTGGCAGTATATCTTCCAGGAATCCAAAACTCTTGGGCAGACAGACTCAGTCGAGTTCTGCTTTCACACGAATGGTCCCTGCACATGGATCAGGTACTCAGAATCTTCCAGAAATGGGGAACCCCAGACATAGACCTCTTTGCAAGTCCGTGGAATGCCAAACTTCCCCGGTTCTGTTCCAGAATTCCGTGTCAGGGAGTTCAGACCAAGGATGCCTTCCTCCTGCATTGGGGTCAGGGTTTCCTGTATGCCTTTCCACCCATTCCTTTGATTCCCAAGACTCTGTTCAAACTTCAAAGGGATCAAGGGTCCATGATCCTCATAGCTCCACCCTTGCCACGCCAAGTGTGGTACCCTCTACTTCTGCATCTCTCCCAAGCCCCCTCCCTGGACTTTGGAGCGGCTCCAGACCTTCTGTCTCAAGAGGAGGGGACTTTGTGGCACCCAAACCCCAAGTCCCTTCACCTCAGAGCTTGGTTACTGAAGGCCTAGACCTTCAACACTTCAATCTTTCGCAGCAAGTGAAGGATATCCTACATGCCTCTAGGAAACCTTCCACTAGGCGCTCTTACGCTTTTAAATGGAAAAGATTTTCCATTTGGTGTGCTCAAAAGGGTCTTAACCCTCTGGCACTCCCATTGAATTCTCTTTTGGAATATCTCCTGCATCTTTCCAATGCAGGACTCAAAACGACCTCAGTAAGAGTCCATTTGAGTGCTACTGCGGCATCACTTAAACCCATCAATGGACAACCTGTTTCCTCTCATCCTCTTATTGCAAGATTCATGAGAGGCTTAACTTTAACTAAACCTCCCATTCGACCTCCTCCGGTGGCATGGGACTTAAACTTGGTTCTTGGTCAGCTTATGAAGCCACCTTTTGAACCCTTAGCCACTACCTCCTTGAAATTTCTTTCCTGGAAGGTTATTTTCCTCATTGCAGTCACTTCAGCTCGCCGCATCAGTGAACTGCAGGCCTTAGTGGCTAATCCACCTTACACAAGGTTCCATCATGATAAGGTAGTCCTTAGGACAAATCCTCACTTGATGCCTAAAGTGGTCTCACCTTTTCATCTTAATCAAGAGGTTTATTTACCTGTCTTTTTTCCAGCTCCTCAAAGAGCTCTTGCCTTTTACCTCCACAGGACACAGCAACATCGAAAGTCTTCTCAGCTTTTTGTTGCTTTTGATCCTTCTCATTTAGGACTTCCAGTCTCCAAAAGAACACTCTCCAATTGGATTGCTCACTGTATCTCTTTTGCTTACCAGAGTAAGAACCTTTCTCTGGAGGGCCATGTCACCGCTCACAACGTGAGGGCCATGGCCACCTCTATGGCTCATCTAAACTCTGTGTCCATTGACCAGATCTGTCGAGCAGCCACCTGGGCCTCGGTTCATACCTTTACAGCCCATTACTGTTTGGACAAGGACTCCCGCCGGGATGCCTTGTTTGGTCAGGCTGTCCTCAGACACCTGTTCCATTCTTGAACAACTCCAGCCCACCTTCCCTGAATGGATGCCTGAGATCCATAGGAAGATGAAGAACCTTTCAGGGTCTCATACCCTTTAAGGGATCTCCCGGGCATCTTAGCTAGGGAGTCCCCATATGTGAGGACTTATTCCTGCTTGTTCCTGGAGATAGCACAGTTACTTACCTGTAACAGATGATCTCTGGGAACAGCAGGAATTAGTCCTCACAACCCACCCACCTCCCCTAGGAGTTGTATCTCTCTCTCTCTTCCTTTCCTCTCTCTATTGTCTCAGCTATAAACTCGAACTGAGGAGAGTTGGTCAGGAAGGCGGGAAGGCAGCGCGCATGCGCAGTGGGAGGCCCCAAAAGCTTTCCTTCTGGGAAGCTGGGGAGCTTTCCCGCTCGGGCTCCGTCGGTACCGACGTACCCATATGTGAGGACTAATTCCTGCTGTTCCCAGAGATCACCTCTTACAGGTAAGTAACTGTGCTATATCTTCCAAAATGTGACCAAATACATTTTGTCGGAAAACGCCACCAAGGAAGAGAGGGACCCTCTCCCCTACAAATAGCATGTCATAAGAACATAAGATATGCCAAACTGGGTCAGACCAAGGTCCATCAAGCCCTGTTTCCAACAGTGGCCAATTTAGGTCAAAAGTACCTAGCAGTTTCCCCAAAAGACACAGGTTCCACAATGCTTGTATTGGGTCAAGCAGTGATATCCCCGGTCCCTTTTAATAATGGTTTATGGACCTTTCCTCGAAGAACGTGTCCAAACTTTTTTTAAACCCAGCTTCACTAACAGCTTTTATTACATTCTCCAGTAACAAATTCCAGAGTTCGATTACATGTTGAGTGAAAAAATATTTCTCTTATTAGTCTTAAATAGGTTACCCTGTAGCTTCATTGCATGTCCCCTAGTCTTTCTATATTCTAATGACATAAACGATCAGTCTACATTTACCTGTTCCACTCCATTCATTAATTTATAGACCTCTATTATATCTCCCCTCAGCCATCTTTTTTCCAGGTTGAAGAGCCCTAATCTTTTTAGCCTCTCTTCATAGGGGTATCCTTCCATCCCCTTTACCATTTTGGTGACTCTTCTCTGTACCTTTTCTAATAACGCTATATCCTTTAGAATTGCACACAATATTCAAGGTGCGGTTGCACCATGGAACGATAGGCATTATAATATCCTTTGTTTTATTTTCCATTCCTTTCCTTATGATACCTAGCATTCTATTTGCTGTCTTGGCCGCCGCTGCGCACTGGGCGGAGGGTTTTAACATGTTATCTATGATGACCCTAAATCTTTCTCCCGGTGGTGGTGGTTCCTAATGTGGAACCTTGCATCATGTAACCATAGTTTGGTTTGTTCTTTCTTAGGTGTATAACTTTGCACTTGTCCACATTAAATTTCATCTGCCATTTGGATGCTACTAGGCCCTGACTGATTTAACAAATACTGGGTTCACAGATTAATCAGCTTTAATCTAAATAATTCCTTTTTCCCCCAAGATTCAGAAAAATTCCCAGAAGTAAATACTTACAATTGCAGATCTCTCTCCAGAAGTAGCAGTTCCTTTTTGTAGTATCAACTGTTCTGCAGTTAGTTTTGCAAATCCTTAAAATCAGCCTGTTTGTTTATTGGTCATATTTTTCTAATTTAACTTTCTTCCATTCTTCTAAGCTAAGAAATTATAAAACTATAATTTGTAACGTATGGAAGATCTTCAGAGTCTTAATCAACCTCTTTATAAAATATATTATCCATTTCTATATCAGAAATAAAATAAACACATATCGGTGGGGGAAACGTTTTTTTTGTAAATGGGAAACCCATTAGCACATGTGACTCGAACAGATGAAAGACCTAAACTGAAAAATCTACCATAAATTGTAGCTTTAAATCTGTGGGTATGTCCAGCTCTGTCCCTGAGGCAAACAGTATTAACAGATTGCCTATAAATAAATGCAGTTATAGATAAATGGTAATTTAAAAAAAATAATAAAATGCTTCAGACGTTGAGAGACATAATACCTTCAGTAGAACAGAAAGACAAAATCACTCCAAAATGAGTAAAAGGCAGAATTGGCAGAAGCTTTCAGCTTAGGGGAAAGAGTGGATAAACCAAACATCAAGCTAAAATGTAGCAGATAAACGAGTGAAGAAAGAAACACCCAAGGAATCTTAGAAGGAAACAACGGTTTAATGTGCACAGACCCAGAGAAAATAATATATATAATCTCTCTGGGCCCCCAGCAGAGGGCTCAGAGAGATTATATAGACTACTTATCAGATTATTACAGCATTTCTTCATGATTGGTCACTTTATTACAGTATAGTCCCGATTGGAGAAAGTCTACTGTACTCTTATCTCTAGCAAGCAGAGAGAGCAGCAGGACAAAGGAATAGAGGAGGGACAAGCATGTACCAGGGTATGACTTCACCAAGAGGGGTGTGTCCTTTTCACTTAACCCTTCCAGCTCTCAGCCTTGCCTGGATTTCTACCTCATTCCCCACTTTTTAAGGGAAAAATTTGCCTTTTAGCGAAGGAGACCAATTTTTCCTCATAGCAGTTGATCTGACTGTGGAAGGGATTTGTATTTGCATACTGCCATCACATTGGGAGCAGTTTTTCCGCTCCACCATGGTCTCAATGATGGAGGTAATAAATCGGATAGGGATAGGGATACAGCATGGCAGGTTGACACATAGCAGGAGAATAAGGTGAACCCCTACCACTAGGGTTTTTTAAGTCCACCTAATAATACCATAAATATTATACAGCTTGAATGTTTGAAGGTTAAATGTAAAACTGTAGCCCCTTATGCTCCAAAAGCAACCACGTGAGTAATTGCAATTCTCAACTGTATATGCAGATGGAACCGATGTCCAGTTCATGCATCCATGTATGTGTATATACTTCATCATTGATTGATGTGGAATGTGTTGTGCATGCATGTATTCCACATGAATGATTACATTTTTTTTACAAATTTAGAATAATTTATATTGTATTTATCTTTCTTATAGAACTCTACATATGTATTCTGTCTCATCCAAATAACATTGATGTTAAATTATATTTATGAGTACTAGAAGTTGCACATGCATGAATAGGATGTGCAGGTTTGTAATTTGCCTTCAATTTCCCACATTGGGCTTTTCTTCTGACTCTTTGGATTCACAAATGCCACGTATCTAACTTTGTGTCTCGGTGTATATAGTGAAGAAGAAAACCCATTTCATTTTATAATCTCTGTGCTAATTTCTGCTTTTAGCTAGGGTATTGCTCTCTGGAGCACCTGTTGCTCCGCTTCTTAACATTAAACTGTTTGGAGTATAGTTGCTGCTAGTTTGATTTATGCATCATTTTGTATGACTTTGAAACCTAAGACAGCATCGTTTTTGAATATTTGTCCAGAAAGACTGGCTTTCTGCAGCAGCACTTAAACCTTTATTAGTACGTTATAAACAGAGTACAAAAACATTTTGTTCTTCACATGCATGTGGAAGATAGATTGATTGAAAGTGCTTCAAAAATATCAAATTACATATAAGCTCCTATTTACTAAGCTGCATTAACTGTTTAATGTGGGAATTACCATACACTAACAGCATGTGCTAATTGTCACATTAAACAGGTAATGAGGAAAATGACATTTTGGAGCATGTAATAGGGCTTGGATTTTGCAGTTAACACACTGTAACAACCTCTGCGTTAACTGCTAACCTGACTGAAAATATAGTTAGCTACACTTCAAAAAGTGTAGCAACCTGTATTCCACATTATCTGCTAACAAACCTTTCCTTGCATTAACTGTATAGCAGCTATCTCAAAAATTCTGGGAATGCCCCCCAATAATTATTACAGAGATTTTGTAGTTACCATTTTTTAACTGCAAAATGGTGCACCTAGTAAATAGGGGCCATAATGTTTGTGTAAAACAGAAAATATCTCTCTATCAGAACTTAAAAAGCAGCTCTTAATTTTACTGTAGAAAAAATGCTGCATTTAAAATAACTCTTCAGAAGTTCAGATTGTGTTATATGGAGCCTTTACATTGTTCATTATCCATAATGCACAGCCCAAAGTGCAACAATGCAGCCACGGTATACAAGTTTTGAAAAATTAAATTAGTCCAAGAAAATAATTAGATTTGTGGAATAGATTCTAAAATCTATCAAGATGGAGCAACCCCAATCTGCATCACAAACCATCCATACTATCCAATATTTAATGTTAGCAAAATAATAAAATATAAATATCGCAGTCTATATATGCATACATATATATGTAGTTCACATTTGCGTATGTGTGTGTGTGTATATATATATATATATATATATAATGTGTGTGTGTGTGTGTCGTACGTACACATTTAAATTAGCCCAGGTCTGTACAACTTGTATGTGCATATTTATTTATTTATATACACCCAGATACATTCTTTATATTGTATTGCAAACATTCGGTCTTGCTGGCAGTTTAAGATGTTTAAGACAATGTTTTGTGTTACAAAATGAGAAGAAAGTTATGAAAGGCTTAAATTCAGAAAACTTCCTGAGCCACATAAATGGCCAAAGATCTACATATTTTCAGCAAAGAGCTGAAGATGGCCGTTTAATAAATATTAACTCTTTCTCTGTCACTGTGTATCACAACTTTATTGCTTTTTAGCCATGTCACTAATGCACATGCCATGAAAATTTTCTGTACACAGTTGTATGTCATAGTAACTAGTGGTACTAGAGTAATCAGTAGATAGAATGGTATTTATTAATGATTAGTCTAACTGACATAGCCATATGCCAGTTATATGTATTGAAGGTACAGTTAGAGATTAGTTATTCCCTCTGATGATAAACAAACAAAAAAAAAAGCGTTTAGAAATATGACATCAAATATCAACATAGAAATACAGGGCCTGATATAAAAACAAAAAACTGAACTTCTAAATTTGTGCCCACTTTTCAGCCAAACTTAGAATTCAAAGGGGGCCTTTTGCAGCAAATGTCAAGGTGCGCTAAAAGTGTACCTTGGAGACACATTACCAGCCAGTGTGGGGCTATGACAGCGCAGGCCGATTCCCGTGTTAACTGTGCATCTCACATTAGAGATGCAAGTGGGTGGTTTGGGGCGGAGAATGGCCATGGTGAGTTCTGTGTAGTTAGTGCTAAGTGCATCCTGCGCGGTTAGCGTGGGTTCATCTATGCCACCTCAGTAGGTAGAGAGAAGTGCATCTGCACTAATGTGGTATGCATTAGGGGACAGGGCTCTGTATTAACTGCTGGGAAAATGCTGTCCACACCCTCAGCAGTTAGCACCTAAACTGCCCTGACTTTGGAGCTATTAGCTCATTAAATGTAACACCTTGGTGCCCTTTATAGTAAGCAACATTCTAAGGTGTTTTTTTTTTTGCTGAAAATTCATTTTAATTTAGGAATTTAAAAGTTAGGTTTATAAATTTTAGGACTGCCATTCATTTGCGTAGGTTTATGAGTCTAATTTATGAGCATAGTGCTGAAAATTAGTGCTAAACTAAATTTTTTCCTCTCCCTAAATCCGCCCCCGTTGTCACCCATTTTTTATGCTCCTAAATTTGAGTTTATTGAAATTTTGAGATTAAAATTTAAGAATTTGCCCTAATAAATGTTTTAGAGACCCATTCAGGAGCATAATTCTCAATGGGACACATTTATTAAAGATTAATGCGTATTAACAGATGTTAGCATGCACTAAGTGCCAACATGCCCATTTGTTTCTATGGGAGCAGTATAACTTAGGACATGTTAATGTTCATTTATATGAATTAACCTTTAGTAAACATGCCATAAAAAGGTAAGTGGAAATTCTTTGGATATTGATCCCATAGCAGTTAGTGCAGGTATCCTAGATCGATGCATTTATGATGTATATATCCAACTACCCCGCCTTACCTTATACAGTTACAATCATATCTTCTTCTGAAACTATAGAAAAAGTCAGATTTAAATACTTGAAGACTTTGCATCTTTTTTTATTACGTCACTAGTTTGAAAATATAACAACTGGCTTTGACCCCATCATGTGTCACTTCATGAGGGTAGTTACTAACCTATGCACTAAGGTATAACACACAATATTTGTCCCTTAATGTGCATTAAACAGTAATATCTTATTTTTCCATAACACATATTAAAGGCAAACAAGTAAGATGCAGATGCATGCAAACCATCTCATTATAATGCACATCAAATCACAAGCTGCATTTTTTATTCCTGTAAAAATAATGCCAACTCAAAACTGGCATTATTTTTCCTGTCCGGTAGCATTAGGTCACTAACATACAGCCTGAGGTTCCCAGGTTCCATTTTAAAGAGGCTGGTAGCTTTTAAAATGTGGGCGGACCTCTTCCTTCAAGGCTTACTTCAAGAAATCTTGGCAGTCTAGGGTAACTGAACAGGAGCAATCCTTAGTTGCTTCTACTGGGTTCAGAATAGCACTGGTTTACCCCAGGGATCGTCTCGCTTTTTGCCCTTATATGGCAGCTTGACACCTACTGATAGAATAGCAAGACTACCACTAGCAGTCAGCTGGTGGCATTTTGAACCCAGCATCAGAAAAGGGCAGGAGCAAACCTTTGAGGATCGCTCTTGCCACACTACTCATTACCACCAAAGATGAGGTAGGCCTGAGAGGTGGGGAAGAGGATCTGCGGGATGTCTTTAGGGGTAGGGAGGCTGGATTGGAGATTGAGGGTAGGTGGCTTCTTGGGGAAGGCATCTGCCCGAATTTCTAAAAGATACCGGCTTTAATATGGTGCCCCGGGAGCACTGGGCTATATGTTAGTGGCCTGATGCTCCTCGGGAGCACAATAACATAGCTTGCAAGGTTGACTGCAAGTTGCGTTCATTTACTACAGGAGTTACTAATCTGCAATACATTCCCTTTAGTGTTAATAAAGTGCAGTGCTAGACACATGTTAGTCAAATGTAGCAAATTCCTGTGTTGGGGATTTTGGGCATTCAGTAAAATATTCATGTAAGAATGCAAAAGCAATTCTATGAATATGTATAGGTATTATTACAAAACTAAAATATATATATGCAGAATAATGATCTTTATAATATACAGTACAAATCGAGTATCAAGTATGCCCCACAGTTTAATTGTATATACAATTATTTTAGATGTTTGTTTACTATAATCACAATTGAAAAACTAATTTTTGAAACTGCATCTCTTCAAAGTCTTTTGCATATTTTGAGATACAAAATTTTTGAAGAATAAAGCATATTTTTGAGTACTACAGGCTAGGAAAACATATCAGGATTCCTATAATTCAAGGCAAAGAAAATACTTTTTGCCAAAAAAGAACTGATCTAAAGAAAGTCTACTGGCGATCTGTTCTTACCAAAGCAAATCCTATTGTAATGAAAGGCCCTTAACTAATTACAATCATGTTTGAGTTTTGAATGTTGTTTTTATGTGGCTTTATATAACTGTATAGTTATTAATAATTTGTTAGAATTTTTTGAAATAATTTGATAAAATTCATACAATGCTTTTGAGTTAAAATGTTATGTTGTGTTGTCCAGTTGAACCTTTTTCTTAAAATTATTTACTCCTTGATACCCACTTTCCCTTCCAAAAATTAAAATTGTCATTTTGTTTATAATTCCCAAGGTGGAAAAGTTGGACTCTGTGACTGACATTAACGTGACATGCTAGCTCTCTTTAGTTTTCAGCATCTGTGCATTTAGCAAACTTAATTGGCAACTAGTAAGTCCAGCTGGACTATAACACTATGATCAAGAGTTTACCAAAAAAAAGTTAATCATTGGATTTAACTTGGAAGGGAGAAGTTAAGTTCCTGTCCCCCAAATACATTTGAAATAACAGGAATACAAATCAGATAAATTTTGCAGTAAATAAAAGTGGATATATAAAATTTGTACCTTTTTTAAAGATGAAATTTTGGATTATTTATATGTTTACAACTGGACATAAATATAGGTAAACTGTCTCATTTATGGCTTAATAAATTTGCTGTGACTCCTTTCACAGTGCTATCATTTAAAGTCATAAGTGCATTAAAATAACCACCTATGATAGGCTGCTGTTTTCTGTAATGAGGTAGCTGTTCATTGTAGCAAGGCTTTTCTTTCTTAAAAAAAAAAGCCAAAAGAACTAAGACTTTCAGAAAAGATCCACTGGTAAGGGGAATTCACTATAACAAGCAATTATTGGGTAAGTCGTTGTACAGTTCTTTTTTTATATAATTTGTTCTTTATTCAATTTTTCAACACCAACTTACATCTTCACATCTGAAGACCACAGCCGGTCTGTCAAAATCTGCCCTATCTATACAATAAAATTAACTTTCACATATGTTTATTGTCATTTCCCCCCTCCCTTTCTTTTCCCCCCTCCCCCACCTCTCCTCCCTTAGGTAAACAAAAATGCATTCATTTTAAATTATTTGCATTTTTTTATTTTTATGTTTTTATCTCCGTTTGCTTTGTTTCATGTGTCTTGAATTTCTTTTAATTAAAATTGTTATGTTTCATTTAAAACCTATTCAAAAAACATATTGCCATGAATCATAATTTAGCCATGCTAATGTTTTAACTAACTTCCTATGTCCTAAATGTGATCCAAAACACAGGTTAGGTATATACCTGCAGACTTAGGAAGTTGGTATTTACAGAAAAAAAAATCTTATAGATAGATTTTGATTTTGCAACAAAAATGTTTGTTGTATTCTAATAGTTAGAATCTACATGTTACTTTTAAAATAAGTGTTCTCTAAAATTTAGAGTAGACTTATTAAAGTGTGCTGCTGCATCCTAACATCATTAACGCATTAATGGTAACTAGGTACCATGTAGTAAATCTAGCCCATAATGAGATACATGTCAAACCAGGATCAATATGTTTGTTCTGTTGGCCAAGAAGGCAGATATATAATACATGGCTTTAACCATTGTACAAGCAAATACTGATAAATATCAAGTAGTCTCATCATCCTCAGATACATTATGGAAAATCATAGTCCATATATGAATTATTTGCTTCAGTATAGTTATTCAAATTAACTACATTTGTACAGCATTTCAAATGGAACAACTAGTTTACGTTTCTCATTAATTTGTTCTGTTTAAAATACCATATATAAAACTAAAGATATAATAAGTTTCCCTCTTCCCTTTTTGTCCTGTAATAATCTGACCGTAATAAATTTGAATTTCTACTTGCTAGGCTTTTCAAATAAGAAAACTAAATTGGGTTTGGAACCTCCTTTAGATTGAAATTGTTACAACTTTTTTTTTTTCATTTTGTTTTTTACCTATAAAAGAATATTGTTCTCATACACTTTTAGAAACTATAGTAATAACCTGAACTGGTTATTTTTAATTTAAAGAAATGAGACTGAATTGGCAGATAGTAACAAGGTGCTTTTATTTTTAATAAATTAAAATTTACTGGCTGTAATTATTTCAGAAATGATAAAGGTATTGATTTTGTAGAAAAACTTCAATTGGAATAAAACAATACAAAACCTATTCTTCAGTTCTGCTTCAGAAATCTGTATTACAAGAAGTGGCATTACCCTGTCCTGAAGATTCAAAATTAGTACAAAGGGTAAAAAAGAATATCTTTATAGTATTTAACAATGAAAGTTTGATTCAGTTAATGCAGCTATTAAATTTACCTCTTTTGGCCCATAGTTCATGGAAAAAATACTTCTATTAGATATTAATTAATGTGGATAAATAAGTATAAAATGTGAAAAAATCCTTAATTTATAATACTTAATTGCCTGAATGTGCATACTTTATTAAATATATCAAAGATTGGAATTTTAGTATGCTATATTTTTAAAAAAAGAAAAGCTATCTAGGATACATGTGTGGGTATGTATCAAAATACATATACATACATGCATACCCACACATACATGTGGGTATATATAATGTTTAATGCTAAATAATTATTACTTTATAGTTAGCAAATTCTAAGGTTAATGTCTTTGAACAGCAAAAATAAAACTGCAACATATCAGTTTCCAAAAACAGCAAAAAAAAAGAAAAATATTTGAAACTTTAGCAACACAAATATATTCTAAACATAGAAAATTGTTTAGCATTTGTCTCCTGTAGTTATTGTACGTATTTTTAAAGTTTGAGATAATCACATTTTCTTTCCTTGAACAGATTCATTCAGAAAAGAAAGGAGTAAGGATAGAGTTACAAAGAATTTTCTTTCACTTTCCTATTAGTTTACTGTTTTGAGGTGCTTTTCCCTCTGTTGCAAGTAGGTATATGTTATCCATACATATATATAATATATATACATTCACACACTTAAGGGCATGTTTACTAAAGGTTTTAATGTGCGTTAATGTATGTTAACAGATGTTAAGTGCCCACAGCCATTTGTTTCTGTGAGCACATTGACAGTTAATGAGTGTTAGCCTTTAGTAAATATGACCCTTGCAGTTATTTGATATCCTGCCTTATATGAAATGTTTTTCATTTTCAGTGGGATGAAAATTCATGAGGACTGGTGCCATGAATGAATACTGTATCTTTCTTTCTGAAAAACAAATGTTTCCTCATCAGTTTCTCCTATTTTTTGATCATCGCAAAATAATTGATCTGGTGGAGTTGTTTTAGCTAGTGTATCTTCCACAAACATGTACTTGTTGCTGTTTCTCTGCTAAATTTGTGTAGGCTAGTCTTTGTTTTACCTTTCAGTGTGCATTACATGAAATCTTGCATACTTTCTAGAACATACAAAGCTTGATCTGGTCTTTTTATAAATCTCATTTTTGTACAGCTATGTATATTTAAATATTGTTTGCTTTGAAATTAGTTCTAACTTCTCAGTTTACAAATTAAGCAGTTCTGAATGACTATAATTGCTATATTTTAGAATTTTGTATTTGTGCCATCTGTGTCTTATTAAAATACTTAACGTAGATGAAATATACAATACTTATGATAGCATTGTTAGTGTTACTTTGATTTGTTGCTCCTTTTATATATTAAAAGAGAAAGCAAGCAATATTCTTCAAATCTTCTTTATGATTTTACTTTCCAGTATATCTCCCTTAATCATTTTCTATTTATATACACATTCTGTATTGCTAATATTGTTAAATTATGCTTGGATCTTATGTGTTAAACAAAATTTGCACCTTTCTGTTACAAGATATTACAAGAACTTTTAAACATTTTACAAATTTGGCCATATCTGACTGAACAGGAGAAGATATAAAACATTACCTTTTGAAATCTTCCGTTAATCCATATTTACTTTATCTAAAAGAAAAAGTCTTATTTTCAAGATATTAGATTCAACAAAATAATTTCAGATAATGTCCATTCAAAACTTGTATCCGTTCTACCCTTTTAAACAGATCAAGAGCTGTTATTTATTCAAGGAATGACAGAGCAAGCTTTCTGGTGGGAAAGCCAGGGTAAAGCTAGTGTGAGTTTGGCAAATGGACACACTGGATGGGTTTAACAGTCTATCTACTTTTTAGTTTCTTTTTCATAATTCCTTTGATTCTTTCCTTTTCATTTTTTTGTATAATACTCAGAAGTAATCAATATGTATTAGAATAACTTAAAAGTGCAGGTGAGAGTCATCTGAACTAATGTTTCATTGTTACATTTCCTTAGCATTTTCGTACTGACCCAATTTATTTTTTACTTATTTTATTTAACTGCATTTATATACCGCTTTTCACCGGGTCAAAGTGGTTTAACAAAAAGGGGGGGTGGACAGTAATCAATTTACAGAGGGGGGGTGCCGTCACCGAGGGGGCCAATATCGATGATCCGAACAGATAGTAATGACTTAGACAATTGACATGAGTCTCTTAGTGAGTAGTTTGGAGATATGTCAGAAGAACTGGGAGCTGTCAGTGATGGTTGTCTGTTTCTGATCCAAGGTATTCATGAAACAGGATGTTTTTTAGTTGTTTCCAAAATGTGGATAAGTCACCATTGTTTCTGATTTGGTTCGGTAGGGAGTTCGAGGGAGGGTGCGTACAGTTAGAAGGCTCTGTTGCAAGTTCGTTGATTGTATTTTGTTCTTAACTTTGTTTTTTATGTATTAACATGGCCATGGGCCTCACTATTTACAAGATAAATTAGTGTGATAAGTTCCATTCATCCTTCAGTTGAGTTAATGAGCTCTTCTGTCTCTTCCTACAGCCAGGTTGGTAAAAAAATGATAAATAAGGGGTAAAATATTTGCTGTAGAATCCCTTGTACTTTGGAATAAATTTCTGGATAACATCACACAAGAGTGTACTTATTTTAATTTTTGTAAAAAGGCTTGCCTTTTCCCATAATTCAGTTTTGATTGTGCTGTTTTGTATCGCTTTGGGAATATCTTGTTCTGCTTACTGGGGGGTTTTTTTTATGATTGCGTGTTGTCATTTTTAAAATTTGCAATTGACTGTTAGGGACACCTTTTGTCTCCACTGCATGTAAATCTAACTTGTACATATTCATTGTGGATATCCTGAAAACCAGATTGGCTGGGGGGGGGGGGGTACACCAGGACTGGTTTGAGACCAACTGTTCTATAACTATTACTTCCCAATACTACAACTCTTTAGAATGGTCACACTTTGGGCCTAAACTCCTGCTTGCTATGGGGGACCCAATACAAGCATTGTGGAACCTGTGTCTCTTGGGGAAACTGCTAGGTACTTATGGCCTAGATTGGCCACTGTTGGAAACAGGATACTGGGCTTGATGGACCTTGGTATGACCCAGTATGGCATATCTTATGTTCTTAAGTGCCGATAAGATATTTCCCACGTATGATAAGAAGGGACATCTGTGCTCATTCTCTGGCCATAGTTTCCTGTCCTAACAAGTTGCAGTGCAGTGTTCTTTTTAATACTTCTGAATGGAAGCATAAAGTGAATTTGACTAGGCCCAGAAGAATTTGCAACAAGAAATGCTTGAATCTGCTCTCAGTATAATTCAGCATACTGTTCAGTTTTAACACTCTTTTTATTCCCCCAGACGTATAGGGCATGATCGCTGCATGGCTGAAACTATGTGGCTGCCTCCTGCAGCACTTAAAACTTCTGTAACGTGTCTTTCAACTCACTAGGCAGGAAAAGATTTTCATAGGATAGCCTTTAAAAAGAAGCTGTAAACCCTAGTCACCATGATCAGAGGCATGAGATGGAGAGCATTTCCCTATGCAAGATCTAACTTTGTATTTCAAAGTGTCTCCTGACTTTGTTGTGAAATATTTCCTTTTTCAATTCAGGTTGTAAACTCTTGCCATTGCATAGAACTTCTGTAATGTTGCTGAATCATCCTGTCATTTGGTAGCTCTCTTCTTTAGCTTCTCCTCCATCAGAACTTTCTTTTCCCTCTCAATATCTTGTGTTGCTTTTCATACCCATTTCCCATCCAAACCCCCCTTAAGCATTCCAGAGGGCAAGGAATATATCTATATACAGTAGGGCAGCTCCCCAATTAGCTTGTTGACAAAGATAACAGATGTTGATTAGTTAGTAGAGAAAACTGAGGAAGCAAATTGTTTACTTTTTTAGTAGATATCCAATGTGGAACTATTTGATATTCTTGAAGGAGCTTTGATTAGGTAATTTTACAAAGGGAACACAATCTGTATACCTCAGACACACAATATTAGAATTTAATAGCATTAAGTAATAACCGTTTAGCAAACAAGCAGAACTACACACAGGTACATAGAACAGTGCTGTCAGAACACACACAAAAGAGGTCAGCTGCTTTTTCTCTTAAAGGACAGCTGAGGAAATTTTAGGGACTTTGGTAGGTTTCTCATTTACTTCAACAGGTACTGGAACTTCAACGCCTGAACGATGGCTGGGAAAAATCGTATTGACAAAGCTGCTGCCCAGTTACAGCTTCTGCCTCTGTCCAGACAGCCTGATTCCATTTGCAAAATGCCTGCAAATTGAAACCTTCATGAAACAAACGGAGGAGCTTGGAGAAGAGGTGGCGTTACTAAGAAGTACCCATGACAGCGAGAAGTACATTGATAAGATGTTTCTTGAGACATCCAAGGTCTGGCAGAGGTGAAGATGGTATGCCACAAAATGAAGAGAGTTGGACACTAGTCACCAGAGCCTGCAGAATCAACAATCCAAATGCCTCCAGCCCTTGAATTAAAGAACCAGTATGCAGTCCTGGAAGTGGCAGAGGTGAAAACATCCCAGGAAAGGGAAGAACCAGAGCTCAAGCACCCCAAAGTTGCAGAACCATTTCCCACAAGGAAACAAAGGTAACTGTCTTTTGAGGGGTACCGAGACATCCATCTGCCAATTAAATTTGATGTCCAAGGAGGCATGCGCTGTCTGCCAGGTGCCAAAATCTGAGATCTTATAGAGAGTTTGCCTAAACTAATCAAGTCTACTGACTATTATACGATGTTGCTCATCCATGTTGACACAAATGATATTGCTAGATATCCCTCCAAGCTTATCAAGAGTGATTTCATGGCTTTGAGAGAGAGGGTGAAGCAGATAGATGCGCAGGTGGTGGTCCTGTAAGCCTCCCTGTTTGTAAAGGCTGAGGCAGAGAAGCTTGCATCCTGGAGATGATTACATGGATGGTATTATAGAGAGTGTTTTGGTTTCCTGGACCATGTGATGATTTTCCAAGGGCTGCAGCACAGAAATAGCATCCAGCTATCCAAGAAGGGTCAAAGTGTCTTCCACAGCAGAGACGCAACCTACTGAAGAGGGCTTTAAACTAGATTCCATATCGTCCCTCCAGTTTAGTCCATACTTCTGGGTTGTGCACCTCCTCCTGCAGCTTGAAGACTGGGCATGTCAAAAAAGTGACATCACTGGATGTAGTCTGCTGGCATCTCCCATCAGCCCCAGTGTGTCCAGTCTCCATGCAGCAGGAGGACGTGAGCCTTAGTGCTGGGCTCACTGGGGGAACACATAAGGAGCTAGTAGTGTAGAGTAGGAAAAGTTTCTATTTGATTTTTGGGGACTCCTTTATGGTTTAATTTGGGGGGTCTATAGCTTTTTTTTAAAAAAAGGGCAGCGTAGAGAAGAGACCGTTTGAACGGAGGCTGCTCTTCTTTGTGCTGGGTCCTGTCTTGCCTGTCTGTGGGGTCTGCTTTGAAGGCGATTGGTTAAAAAAAAAAAAAAAGGAAAACACTGACAGTCTTGTCTAGTGCAGTTCTCTCTTTCTGGGCAGTTCGGGAGAGAGCCCTGTGACAGCAGACCAGCAGTTGAATCTGGGGCAGCCGCGATCCTGCAGAAGCCAGGTCATTGAGGACAGCAGGCAGCTTGTCCGCAGCGGCTTGCTCGCTGTTTAGCTGAGCGCGGCCGCGTGGATTAGAGCCCCGAGGCAGCGGATTGCTTCGGCGAAAGTGCAGGTAGGCTGGGAGCAGTATTTCCCCTGGTACGGTTGGGGCTCGGAAGGCCGCAGGCGCGGGGCTCAATTCTTTGCGTTTTGGCACCCTTTCTCCCTCCTTCATTCAGCGGCAGCCATTTTGGGCAAGCCGGTGTCCACGTGGCGCGCCGTTCAGCAGGGAATCGCACGCGGTGGTTATTCTCGGATTGCCGTTTGTTTCTTTTGGGGTTTGGTTTCCCTCCTGGGGTCATTACGGGGTAGTTTTGGGACTCTATTAGACCTATTCAGAGTTTCGGGGGGGGGGGGAGTTCTATAATAGCGGTATAATCAAGATATATACTAGATCCCTGCAGTGTAGTTCCAAGTACTGGGAAATTTCGAGTGCATTCCCTGGCTGGAGGAGGACATGGTTGAACTTTATTTAATTTGAGGAAAAAAAAAACAAGAGAAGAAGTTTTTCTTTCTTGGTCAAACTTGCTCTTTTTGCTGTTACCGCTGGGCTTCACTGCCAGAGTGGTGAGAGATGGCGTCCCGGCCGCTTTGCGTGGTCTGCAGTGCGTGTAGGGGCGCTATCGTGGATTCTGGGATCTGCCGTGGCTGTACGGCGGCGTCTGCCAGCATGGAGCAGCAGCTGGAGTTTAAAACGGGGCAGGACCTTCAGGGAGTGGCCGCTGTACCAGAAGGGGATGTCCTGCGGGCTAGTTCGCCAGGGGACGCTCCAGAGGCTCAAGCGGGACCTTCAGGTGTTCCGTCAGCTTCGGACTCGGGGTCTCATCTTGGTGATTTTTGCCCTGACTTTGTCTTGATTATGCATCAGGCCTTTTGTTTGCGAAGGCAAGGAAAGCTGCCGGAGCCATTGCCTTACCAGCGAAGCTGCAGCAGCCGGCTCTGGCGCAGGCGAGTAGCGGTTCTGCTAGACCGCCCAAGCAGGCCAGGCCGCAGGATCGCTTGCCCTCTGAGTTGGAGTGGCAGGAAGCGGAGAAGCCGAAGTAGACCTGGAGGCTGGATTAGAGGAGTTGGAAGAAGGAGAGATTTCGGAGCCAGAGGATCAGGTGAAAATTATTCGGATTTTCCGAAAGGACGAGTTGACGCCTCTTATCACAGAATCCCTGCAAACGCTAAAACTAGCCACGGAATTGCCAGTGAAGGAAGATACTGGGGAAGACCCGATCATTCAAGCGGTGCGGCAGACGCAGATTGTGTTTCCCGTCCACGAGGTGGTAAATCACATGATCCAGGACGAGTGGGATCAGCTGGAAGCCGGGCTCAGAGGAGCTCAGATTATGAATAGGTTGTATTCTCTGGCAGATAAGGACAAGGAAAGGTTTCAGTCTCCGCGGATTGATGCAGCGGTGTCAGCGGTAACCAAGACCACCCTATTCCGGTGGAAGGTAGTTCGGCCTTGAAAGATGCGCAGGATAGAAAGGTAGATGGGTTACTAAAGCAGTCCTTTGAGGCAAACGGCTTGTCATTGAAAGCTTCTATATGTGGGGCTTGGGTGGCAAGAGCGTGTCTTCGCTGGTCGCATGGGTTGCGACATTCGGTTCAGCTGGAGCCGGAGGGCTTACGAGAACTAGATCATCTGGAGTCCGGATCGGCTTATTTGGCACATGTGCATTATGATTTAATCCGGGCTCTAGCTAATAGCATGGCATCGTTGGTGGCCGCCCGTAGGTTCTTGTGGTTGGGGAATTGGGCGGCGGACGGTTCTTCTAAGGCCCGTCTCAGTAAACTCCCGTTCAAAGGATGGCTGTTATTCGGTGAGGATCTCGATAAGCTGGTTAAGGATTTGGGGGAGTCTAAAGGGGGCAGACCCCCAGAGGATAAGCCTAAACAGGGGAAATCCTCACCGGCCTTTAGAGATTTTAGAAAGTTTCGGACTTCCCGATTGGGTAGTTTTCAAAGAGGAAGATTTGCCCCTAGAGCCCAGGGGTTTCGTGGATTTCGTGGCGCAGGGAGGGGCTTTGCCACGATGTCTGCAGCTACCGCTCAAAAGCCACAATGAAGCGAGGTGGGCGCCGGTGGGAAGCGAACCGATAGGCGGGCAACTTTGGAATTTTCTTCCTGCCTGGGCCCAAACCACGTCCGACCAGTGGGTCTTGGAAATAATCCGAGAGGGCTATGCTCTCGAGTTTGCAAGACCAGTTCATGAATCGTTTGTGATGTCTCCCTGCAAGGGTCAACAAAAAGTTCTGATGGTTTGTCACACCTTGAATTGTCTCCTACAGATCGGAGCTGCTGTTCCAGTTCCCAGAGAAGAATTTGGCAGGGGTCGATACTCAATTTATTTCGTAGTCCCGAAGTGGGACGCGGCTCTTCGTCCAATCTTAGACCTCAAGGGAGTGAATCAGTGTCTGAGTACCGCATTTCCGGATGGAAACGTTGCGGTCTGTCATTGTAGTGGTGCGTCAGGGGGAGTACTTGACATCTCTCGACCTTACGGAGGTGTATTTACATATCCCAATCAGAGTGGGGCATCAAAACTTTGTCCGCTTCGCTCTGCCGTGGGGGCACTATCAGTTTCAGGCGTTACCCTTCGGACTAGCAACGGCACCGCGGACCTTCACCAAGATCATGGTGGTGGTGGCCGCAGCCTTACGAAAGCAGGGAATTCTGGTGCATCCCTATCTCGACGACTGGTTTATTTGAGCAGAGTCCAAGGGCGAGAGCATGTGGGTGACAGAGAAGGTGGTGAAGTTCTTGGAGGGGCTCGGCTGGGTGGTCAATACAGCAAAAAGCCACCTGAGTCTGACCCAGAGTCACGAGTATCTGGGAGTGCACTTCAACACGCAGCGGGGAGCTGCGTTTCTCCTGGATCGACGAATCCAAAATTCTTAAGCAGCTGGTGCACCAGTTCATAGCGACTCCAGCACCTTTGGCGTGGAGCTACCTCAGGGTGCTGGGCACAATGGCGGCGACATTGGAAGCAGTGCCTTGGGCCAGGTTTCATATGCGGTCACTGCAACGAGCGTTACTTCGCCAATGGTCTCATCAAGCCAACTCGTTGAGCAAGCATCTGCCTTGTCCTCTCGGCGTCAGACAGGCGCTGGAATGGTGGCTGCGTCCGAGGTCTCTTTCGGCCAGAATGATTCTGGAACAGCCAGAGTGGCTGCCCTTGTTGACGGACGTGAGTCTCATGGGCTGGGGAGCTCTTCGCGCAGGGTCTTTGGTCAAGTCAGGAGGCCGCTTGGTCGATCAACAGGTTGGAGCTCTGAGCAGTGCTGCTAGCCCTAAACGCATTCAAAGCAACGGTGCGCAGTTGGGCAAGGCGAGTTCTATCTGACAATTCTGCTACAGTAGCTTATATCAATCGGCAAGGCGGTACAGGGAGTACAGCCATGGAGGAGGCGGCCAAGGCTCTGTTCACTTGGGTAGAACAGAGGCTGCTGGCGATTTCAGCAGCGCACATTGCAGGGAAGACAATGTGATGGCGGATTTCCTCAGCAGGGTTCAAGTAGATGCCGGAGAATGGGAATTGCATCCGGAGGTGTTTGCACAGGTGGTTCTCCGCTGGAGTCCACCGATCATGGATCTCATGGCAACCTTCCAGTCCGCGAAGTTGAGTCTGTTCCTCAGCAGGTGACGGGAATGGATGTCAGAAGGGATAGACGCTCTGATGCAGAGTTGGCCGGTGTCCGGTCTTCTCTACGTGTTTCCCCCGTGGGCAATGATAGGTCGGGTGTTTCAGCACATCGAAGCTCATCGGGGGAGAGTTGCTAGTGGCCCTGGACTGGCCGAGGCGTCTCTGGTACGCCGATCTCATACGTCTGCTAGATGGGGAGCCGTGGCGGCTACCGGTCTCAGAGGATCTGTTGTGGCAAGGGCCTCTGCGGATGCCTCAAGTGGATCTCTCTTACGGTCTGGCCATTGAAAGGGCAAGGCTAAGAAGGAAAGGTTATTCTGGAGCAGTTATCTCTACTTTGCTTAAAGCACGGAAGATGTCTACGTCTTTAGCCTATGTTCGTATCTGGCGTATATTTGAGGACTAGTGTTCAAGGAGACAAGTACGGGCGGCGACGGTGTCCGTACCGATGGTCTTAAGCTTTCTGCAAGAGGGGTTTGACAAAGGCCTGGCGGCCAGTTCCTTGAGAGTTCAGTTAGCGGCGCTGTCTTGCTATAGAGGCACGGTTCAGGGCATGGCGCTTGGCGTGCATGTGGATGTTCTGAGGTTTCTGAAGGCAGTCACCAGGTTGCATCCCTCTCGTAGAGTCTTGGTGCCTCTGTAGGATCTCAATCTAGTGTTGGGAGCGCTGGCTAAGGTTCCCTTCGAACCGTTGCAGCAAGCATCACTAAAAGATTTGACTCTAAAGACGGTGTTTTTGGTGGCTATTTGTTCAGCGAGGTGTGTTTCGGAGTTGCAAGCATTTTCTTGCCGGGAGCCGTTTTTGTCTTTTTCTCGTGAAATGATGGTACTGCGACTCGTTCCATCCTTTTTACCTAAAGTAGTCTCTCCGTTTCATTTAAATCAGACAGTTTCACTTCCGGTGCTGGGATCCCTGGGGGGGGGGGACGCTTCGGACCGGGGGCTACGCCGCTTGGATGTTAAACGGGTACTTCATCATTATTTAAAGGTGTCAGAGGCCTTTTGTAAATCGGACCGTCTGTTCGTTCTCTTCAGGGCCCCCCGGAAGGGCAAAGCGGCTGCGAAGGCTTCTATTTCTTGGTGGATTAGAAAGGCGATTGCGTCGGCTTATCTTTTGTCAGGTCGGCAGGTTCCGTCGGGCTTGCGAGCTCATTCTACCAGAGCGCAAGCGACTTCTTGGGCGGAGCACAGTTTGGTTCTGCCTGTGGAAATTTGTAGGGCGGCTACGTGGTCGTCCTTGCATACTTTCAGTAAACATTACCGCTGGGATATTTTGTCAGCAAAGGATGCTGTATTTGGTTCGGCAGTGTTGCAAGCAGGCTGGAAAGGTCCCTCCCAATGAGTACTGCTCTGATACATTCCAGAAGTATGGACTAAACTGGAGGGACGATAAGGAAATGGAAATTACACTTACCTGGTAATTGATGTTCCTGGAGGAACTCCAGTTTAGTCCTTATTCCCACCCAGGATCATATTATGGCACTGCTGGTTCCGTCAAGGGAGGACTTGGCTAACTGGTAGGTAACCTTTTTTCTCTTTCATTTCTGTCTATGCTTATGATGCTGACCTATCGCTCTGATGAGGTGCAAGGAAGTGGCACAAGGAAGGAGATCTGTTTTCCTGAAAGGAAGTTCTCTTGTATATAGTTCTTTTACAGTTAATTGGTTATAGTTAGCTACTTATTTGTTACTCCTTGAAGTGTGCTTTGTCAATAGTTCACTGGGGCTGATGGGAGATGCCAGCAGACTACATCCAGTGATGTCACTTTTTTGACATGCCCAGTCTCCAAGCTGCAGGAGGAGGTGCACAACAGAAGTATGGACTAAGCTGGAGTTCCTCCAGGAACATCAATTACCAGGTAAGTGTAATTTCCATTTAGTTGGGGGATGGGTGAAGAAAGCCTTCAGATAAGTAAAATATTAAATACCTCTGTAGAAATGGGTATAAGGGGCAACATCTGGAAAGCAGTGAGGGAGACGTGGTTTACAAACAACCATGATGGGATGTAATTATACCAGGCTCTACTTTATTCAGGAAGGACAGGGTAGGAAGAAGGGGCAGAGTGGTGGCACTACATAAAAATAAATTTAAAACTAAAGGATTATAGGACTTATGAGGGAACAAGGAAGCACTGTGGGTTAAACTTAAAAGAGGGAACAGGAAATCCATTTGCATTGGTATGATATACAGATCTCCTTCACAGGCAGAAGAAGTGGACGGAGATTTAATAGAAGACATATGCAGTACTGCGAGGAAAGGAGAAGTGCTACTGATAAATGATTTCAATATGCTGGAGGGGGACTGGCACATCCCTGCTGTGGTGTCATCCAGAAATAAAGGGATCCTAGATTCTTTACAGGGAGAACTATTCCGGCAACTGATAATCTAACCCACCCATGAAGGGGCCCATACAGGACCTGATGTTTATCAATGGGGAAAGTATTTCTGATGTTTTAGTGGGTGATCATCTTGCATCCAGTAGATCACCAAATGGTGAGGTTCAGGACTAGGACTGATAAAGTCCAATCAAAAGCAAGGGTCCTAGACTAAGAAAACTAAGTTTGCCAAGACGGGCCAATACTTGAAGGAGCCATTAATGGGATGGGAACAGCGGGGAGATGTAGAAAAGCAATGGGCAAAACTGAAAGGGAATATTTTAAGGGAAACAAACCTTTTTGTTAGGAAAGTAAATAAAGAAAAAGGAGGCCACTATAGTTCTCAAATGCAGTAGCTGAAAAGGTGAAGAAAAAGAGGATGACTCTCACAAAATGCAAGAGATCACAGAAAGAGAAAGAAAAGAATCAATATTTGGAAAGACTTAGAAAAATTAGGAAAGTAGTCAGGAAAGCAAATATACCAATAGAAGAAAAAGTAGCCAATGAAGTCAAATGGGGGAACAAGACAGTTTTCAGGTATATTAGTGAGAGGAGGAAGTGCAAAAGTGGTATTGACAGACTCAAAGGTGAAGGAGATGAAGGTGTAGAAGCTGATGAGAATAAAGCAGAATCGTTCAACAAATATTTTTGTTCTGTGTTCACAGATGAAAGAACAGGAGCAGGACCTCAGAAAACACCCACAAATAGGAACAGAAGTGAAGGGGATCTTGAATGATTTTCAGAAGACTGTGTTCACGAGGGACTAGCCAAACTAGAAGTAGACAAAGTGATGGGGCCGAAAGGAATTTATCCGAGAGTATTGAAGGAACTTGGGGACGTTCTAGCTAGCTCAACCGTCTGATCTTTTCAGTGCTTCTTTAGAGTCAGGGGTGATCACAGAGGACTGGAGAAAGGCACATGTGATCCCTTTACACAAAAGCGGAAGTAAGGTTGTGGTTCAGAACTACAGACTGGTTAGTCTGACCTCTGTGGTGAGTAAATTAATGGAAATGCTGCTGAACAGAAAGATTTCTGGAATCCAGTGGATTGCAGGATCTGAGGCAGCATGGTTTTACTAGAGGCAGGTCTTGTCAGACAAATCTAATTTGTTTTTGACTGGATGACCAGAGAGTTGGACTGAGGAAGAGCCCTAGATAGGTGTACTTAGTTCCAACAGGCTACTTATAAATAAATTGAGCACCCTAGGAATGGACCCTAAATTGACTGACTGGGTTAGAAATTGGCTGAATGGGAGGCGACAAAGGGTACAGGTAAATGGTGTCATTCTGAGAAGGATGATCTTCAGGAACAAGCAGGAATGTAGTCCTCACATATGGGTATCGTCGGTACCGACGGAGGCTGCATGGTAACGCTCCCCAGCGTCCAATAGGAACGCTTTTGGGAGCATCCCTTAGCACATGCATGCTGCCTTCCCGCCTTTCCAACTGTCCCTCTTCAGTTCTTCGTTTTCCGGAGCCGACAGGACCTATTCCCTGTCACCGCAGAAAATTCCGTCTTTAAATTTCGTTCTTGTGGTCGCATTTGCCTACCGGTACTGCCGGTTCTTTTCTTTTAAAAAAAAAAAAAAACCTTAATTTAGACACTTTCTTTTCAGAAACTTTCCTCTTGGGTGCTAGGCGCCATTTTGGGCATTAGGCCCCATTTTCCTTAATTATGGAAAAGCCAACTAGTGGTTTTAAAAAATGTACTAAGTGTGGCGGTACCATTTCGGTCACTGACACCCATGATTGGTGTCTAAAATGTTTAGGACCTGATCATTCTCCAACTGAAGAGCAGAACCTGGGTGTGATCGTTTCTGATGATCTTAAAGTGGCTAAACAGGTAGAAATGATGATGATAAAAGCCAAAAGGATGCTTGGGTGCATAGGGTGGGGAATGGCCAGCAGGAAGAAGGCAGGGATGGTGCCTCTGTCTAAGTCTTTGGTGAGACCTCATTTGGAGTATTGTGTACAATTCTGAAGACCACACCTTCAAAAGGATATAAACAGGATGGCGTCTGTGCAGAGGGTGGCTACCAAAATGGTCAGTGGGCTTAGTCATAAGGCATATGAGGTCAGACTTAAAGATCTCAATATGTATACTCTGGAGGAAAGGCAGGAGAGAGAGGAGATATGATAGAGGTGTTTAAATACTTCCGTGGCATAAATGCGGGAGGAGGAGAGTCTCAGCTGAAAGAAAGCTCTGCAAAGAGGTGGCATAGAATGAAAGTGAAAGTGGATAGACTCAGGAGTTATATGTGTAAATATTTCTTTACAGAAAGAGTTGTAGTCCTGGTAGAGATAATACAGACCAAGACAGTATCCGAATTCAAGAAAACATGGGATAAACACAAACGAAAAAAGGGACTATAGTAATTGGTATGGAAGGGCAGACTGGATTGGCAGTATGTTGTTTTGTTTTCTGTCAGCATGTTTCTATGTCTGTCTTTCTAGAGGTTGAGCTTACTGATATAAAACTGAATAGTTGGGGAGGAAGATATAAAAGCATGTTTGGATAGATACATAAATGTTTTGCTCCTTACATGAGGGAAACTGGTGAAATAATGAGATCAGCATTACTTTTAGATGAAGCACATCTATTCATGCCACCATTTTATTGTGCTTCAAAGGGAACAGATCCTTTAATCCCTCTTATCTATGCCTGTTTCTTCTACTGCCAACTCAAGACTCCGTTTGTTCAGCCTTGCTGCTCCTTATTTCTGGGAGTGAGTGCACCAGGCTGCTCCTCTGGTCCTTTTCAAATTCAGGTTGAAAACCCACCTCGTCGAGGCTACTTTTGGCTCCTGATCCCCTTTTTCTCCTGTGTAATACCCATGTATGCATTAATCATTTCCTTCTTGAACTACCCTAGTCCCCTGTTTGTTCATCTTGATTAGAATATATGTTTCTGTGGAGCAGGGACTGTCTTGTATGTGTTTGTGTACAGTACTTCATCTGCCTTGTAGTGCTATGCAAACGATCAGTAGTAGTAGTAATATAAATCACTACCAACATACCATTGTATTATATATTCTGGAAGAAGATTGCAGAGTTTCCCAGTAAGGTGAATTCAAATGTACTTTGCAGCTATATAAATGTCGATTCACATCTATATACCACTATCACTTTTGAATATTTCATGCATTTTTAATGCAAAATATTATAGTTAATGGAAGTGGAAAAAAGGCTTTAACAAGAACTTTTTCAGGATTAAATTATATAACCTTCTATTCAGCATTGCTAATTCAACCATTTTCAGTTGATTTGTTTTGCAGAATTTGAAAAACTGCAGAGAGAGGGAAAGAGAACAAGACAAAAAGATATCAAAGAAAGAGAAAATAAGAGAAAAATAAAGGCAGAGCAAGAAAGAGAGAGAATATGCAAATGGATAAAGCAGATAGATGCAAAAGGATCAAAGAGAGAGGCAGAGAAAGTGAGCGTGCCATCTTGCCTATGTATCTGTTCTTGCTTGAAAGACAGCATTCCTTATCAACATGTTTGTATATGGAAGAAAACGTCCTCACAACCCTGTTCGTGATTTACACTGCAGTGAAGTTGGTGATGTCAATACCTGTTGCTGTGCCTAAGTTAAAAATGCCGATCAAGAAGGATGGAGAAGAGAGGCTATGGGAGAATATCTTACATAAACATAAATATCTGTAAATATTTTACAACTGTTGAATGAAAGTTTGAAAAACTCTGGAAAGATAATTAAGGTTGGTTAACATTGAAAGAAAAGTTGCTTCCCAAAGTTGAAAGCACTGAAGTAATTTTTTTTTTAAAACACCCTTGTACAGCGAGAGATTTTGATGTTGAACTAATGAAGTGATCTGATTTACTGAAAGTCCTTCAATACTTCCTAATTTGTTCTACAGCTTTTTTGATTGGAGGCTCTTACTGTTGTTTTTTTTTTAATTTAAATGAATAAAAATATTGGAACTGGAAGTTTAAAATGTAGCGCCGAGTACCTGTGTATCTTGGTTCAAGTAAACAACCTGTTTAAAGCAAGTTTTTTAGATTGGGCCATACATTAAAGTGCATGTGTTATTTCTTCAGTATAATATGCAATGGTGGAAAAATAGGATCATGACGCCTAATTCTCAGGCATCGAGCAGCACTCTTTGCCATGAAAGAAACTGCAATGGAAAAGCACAGCCATACTGACAGGAGAGGGGAAATAGTCTGAACTAAAGTATAAAGATAAAACATGATGGGGCAAACAAAGAAAAAAGTTTTTAAAAAAATGGCTAGATCATAAAAATAGATGAAACAAACATGGATCCCAAATATAGATCGGCCAAAATAATTTAAAAATAGTTTAAAACTAAAATCTTAAAGGCTATAAAGAAAATGTTTTTTCCCCCCAGCTGTTAATATGCTTAAAGCTCATGATCCTTTGGTCCATATGCCAAGTCGCTCTCCTCATTTCACTAGCATCTTGAATTAGGTGGCAGACTTGTTCTGTGCATGGCAACTATGATTCAAATTCAAACTAAGAGAACAAAGGCAAATTAAAAATAGAAATGTTTTCTTTAATTGTACCAAAAATCACTTTTATATTTGTAAGCAAAAAATAAAATAGCTGCACAGTAATTAGGAAAATTCTTATATTGATATCAGAAGGAAAAACAAAAAAAGGTTGCATGAACATTGCACATTTGACAGAAGCTCCTGGCAGAAAGTTTGCAGACTTAAGAGAAAATTGGTTTTCCAGAGTCCGAGTGTATACTCTATGCCTTGCAGCACCTATGGTTATGATTGTAGCACTCTTCTGCACCAATACAAGGGTGTAGGAATGGAATTAATGGTCGTGTATGAACAGATACCCATTATCACATAATGCGATTTCCTTATCGTTCCTCCAAGCACTGGCAAGTCAAATGCACAAGCACTGGCAAGTCAAATGCAAGGCATTGATAAGGCAGGCAAAGGGAGAATTTGAGAGGAAGCTTGCTGCAGAAGCAAAGACATGAAATAAAGACCTTTTCAAGTACATTCGTAGCAAAAAACCTGTGAGAGAGTCAGTTGGTCCATTAGATGATAAAGGGGTTAAAGGAGCACTGAGAGGCGATAGCGGAGAAACTGAATGAATTCTTTGCTTCGGTCTTTACTGAGGAAGATGTAGGGATGTTACCCATGACTGAAGTGGTATTTAAAGGTGCGGAAGAATTGAAGGAAATATCGATACATTGGGAAGATGTATTACAACTATTAGATAAACTGAAGAGTAGCAAATCACCTGGGCCGGATGGTATACATCCAAGGGTGTTGAAAGAACTGAAATATGAGATTGCAGACCTGCTATTAGTAATCTGTGAACTATCATTAAAATCATCTCTAATACCTGAAGATTGGAGGATCGCCAATGTAACACCAATTTTTAAAAAGGGTTCCAGGGGTGATCCGGGAAACTACAGACCGGTGAGCCTGACATCAGTACCGGATAAAATGGTAGAAACCATTATAAAGAATAAAATTACTCAGCATGTAGATAGTCATGACCTAATGGGAGACAGCCAACATGGCTTTAGGCAAGGAAGATCTTGTCTTACTAATCTGTTATGTTTTTTTGAAGGAGTGAATAAACAGGTGGACAAAGGTGAGTCGGTTGATATTGTATATCTGGACTTTCAGAAAGCCTTTGACAAGGTCCCTCATGAGAGACTTTTGGCAAAACTAAAGAGTCATGGGATAGGAGGCAGTGTACTATTGTGGATCAGGAATTGGTTGAAAGATAGAAAGCAGAGGGTAGGGCTAAATGGCCAATTTTCCCAATGGAGAAAGGTGAATAGTGGTGTACCCCAGGGATCTGTGCTGGGTCCGCTGCTTTTTGACATATTCATAAATGACCTGGAAAGTGGAATAACGAGTGAGGTTATCAAATTTGCAGATGAGACAAAACTATTTAAAATTGTTAAAACCCAAGAGGATTGTAGAAAATTGCAAGAGGATCTTGATAAATTAGACTGGGCATCAAAATGGCAGATGAAATTTAATGTGGACAAGTGCAAGGTTATGCACCTAGGGAAGAACAACCCAAACTATGGTTACACGATGCAAGGTTCCACATTAGGAACCACCACCCAGGAAAAAGATTTAGGCGTCATTGTGGATACCATGTTAAAACCCTCAGCCCAGTGTGCAGTGGCGGCCAAGAGAGCAAATAGAATGCTAGGTATGATAAGGAAAGGAATGGACAATAAAACAAAAGATATTATAATGCCTCTATATCGTTCCATGGTGAGACCGCACCTTGAATATTGTGTGCAATTCTGGTCACCGTATCTTAAAAAGGATATAGCGATTTTAGAAAAGGTTCAGAGAAGAGCCACCAAAATGGTAAAGGGGATGGAAGGATACTCCTATGAAGAAAGGCTAAAAAGGTTAGGGCTCTTTAACCTGGAAAAGAGACGGCTGAGGGGAGATATGATAGAAGTCTATAAATTAATGAACGGAGTGGAACGGGTGAACGTAGATCGATTGTTTACCTTATCAGAATATAGAAAGACTAGGGGACAAGCAATGAAGCTACAGGGTAAACTATTTAAGACTAATAAAAGAAAATATTTTTTCACTCAACGTGTAATCAAACTCTGGAATTTGTTACCGGAGGATGTAGTAAAGGCTGTTAGTGTAGCTGGGTTTAAAAAAGGTTTGGACAACTTCCTAGAGGAAAGGTCCATAAACCATTATTAAGAAGGGACCCAGGATATCAATGCTTGACCCAGTACAAGCATTGTGGAACCTGTGTCTTTTGGGGAAACTGCTAGGTACTTGTGACCTAGATTGGCCACTGTTGGCAACAGGATACTGGGCTTGATGGACCTTGGTCTGACCCAGTATGGCATATCTTATGTTCTCCAGTTCAGTTCAGCACCTCTGGGTTGTGCATCTCTTCCTGCAGCATGGAGACTGGGCATGTCAGAAGCTTGCCATATGTACCGGTGGCACCTCCCACTAGCTTCCAGTGTGTCCAGTCTCCATGCAGCAGTAGGTTGTGAGCCTAAGGTGTAGGCTCAGCTGGAGGAGCACATAAGGAAAGTTAGGTGGTTAGTTTGGTTTAAACTGGAGGTTTTTCAATTGTTTGGTATACATTTTGATACTGTGCCTTTAATTTATTTGGAGTTGTTGTAAAGCAAGAAAAACAGCCAAAGGTGCCGGGAAGGGAAGCAGTGGAGAGGATTCCTGCTTCTCCTTCTCGGAAAGTCTTTCATTTGACTGCCCGGTTACACTCCCTACCTTGATCAGATGGTGGGGAGTTGTGTTAGCTGTGCTGAGCTGCTGTCTGGTTTAGTCGACAGCAGGGGAAAAGCAGTGCAGGAAGGTAAAGGTCTCAGCATTGCAGATCACCGGCAAGGAGTACAAACAGCTGCTGGCAGGAATCCAGGTATTTCTTTATTGCTTTCCTTCTGAATCGGCAGGAAACGGGGCAGAGAGTGTCTTCAGAGCTGCGGGGACGGTGGCAGCCGGTTGAGGCCTGTTGCCTCGTGGTAAGCAGGGGACTAAATTTTGACAGCGGCCATTTTGTGTTTGGGAGTGTTTTCTTTCCCCCCGCGGTTTTTGCTGAGCACATTTGCAGTGCAGGCAGTCCCTGAGGCTAGTGGCCACTTCTTTTTCCAGAAAATATTTATTTGGAAGCTTGTCCCCAGCCTCTGGCAGTTAAAAGAAGAAAAAAAAAGTGTTTTTGAACAGATTGGTACCGTACTAGTTTTGAGAACAAGACTCACTTGGGGGGGGGGGGAACCAACTCTGGTGAGGTGCAGGGTGGGCGCGGATGCCTGCTTGATCTCAGTGCCTGGTGTGCGGTACCCGCAGGGGCATGGTTTCAGTGGACAGTGCGTGCTGAGGCTGCGCAGTGGAAGCGGTGCAAATGGAGCAAAATTTAAAGGATCAGAGTAAGGGTGAGCAGCTCCTCCTGCCGTTAGAGGCTGAAGGGGGTGAGAAAGGGGGGTTAGCCCCTCCACGGTTGCTGCAAGCATCGACCTCGTCGCTTCCTGGTACGGTGGCCCTGCAAGGGACAGCTTCTGAAGTTCTGGAGGAGTTCTCTCCGGATTTTGTACTGCTGTTGCATCAGGCATTTTGTCTTTGCAAGCAGAGTGCAGGGCTGGCTTCGTGCCACTTGCTTCGGAGGTGCAGACGGCAGGGAGGTCTCAAGTGAGGCTGTCCAAACGTCCGTGGTTGGCGGAGGAGACGACCCATCCCATGGAGGCCTTCGATGAGGAAGGCTTAGAGGGTGAATTAGAGGATCATATGGAGGATCTTGAAGAGGGTGAACTTCGGGAAACGGAAGGTCAGGCCTGGATTATTCAGGTGTTCAGGAGGGAGGAGCTGGCAGCGTTGATATCGGAATCGCTGCAGACCCTTAACCAGTCGGTAGCTACGGTAGTAGAAGATGATGGTGTGGAAGATCCACTCATTCAGGCAGTACGGCGGCCCTAGGCGATGTTTCCGATCCATAAGGTGGTTAGGTGGATGATTCAGGATGAGTGGGACATGCCGGAGTCGGCCCTCAGGGGTGGGAGGTCTATGGCTCAGCTCTATCTGTTGGCTGAGCAGGAGCAGGAGCTGGAGCTGTTTTCGCTCTCCTAGGATAGATGTGACAGTGTCGGCAGTGACGAAGACGACTACCATTCCGGTGGAAGGATGGACAGGACAGGAAAATAGATATCATGGTGAAACGAGCCTTTGAGGCTAATGCCCTGGCTTTGCAGGCCTCTATTTGTGGGGCGTGGGTAGCGAGGGCTTGCCTGCGCTGGTCTCAGTGTTTGCAAGGGGTGGACTTGTCGCTGGATCCGTTGCAGGACTTGTCCAGGTTGGAGTCTGGTACGGCGTATTTGGCAGATGTTCATTATGACTTGGTCTGGACACTAGCTAATAGTATGTCTTCTTTAGTGGCGGCGCGCAGATAAGTTTGGTTATGGAATTGGGCTGCAGATGGGGCGTCCAAGTCGAGGCTCAGTAAGCTGCCCTTTAAGGGTAAGCTGCTGTTTGGTGAGGACTTGGACAAGCTGGTTAAGGACTTGGGAGAGTCCAAAGGGGGATGGTTACCGGAGGATAAGGCAAAGACGGCTAGGCCCGGGATGGCATTTAGGGGTCAAGCTCGTGATTTTTGTTTTCGGGCACACGGTTCAGATCTTTTCAGAGAGGCCGGTATCCCTTTTGGGGTCAAGGTTTTCGCGGTTTCAGAGGAGCGGGCAGGGGGTTTGCAGCCACGCCAGCTACCCGTTTTAAAAAGTGGCAATGAAACGAGGAGAACTCAGGCAGGCGTACAGCCCGGAGGGGGGGGTCAGCTGCGGGAGTTCTTGCCTGCCTGGGTTCAAGTTTCATCCGATCAATGGGTGCTCGAGGTCATTCGAGAGGGGTATGCTCTCAATTTGTGCGGCCGGTACAAGACTCCTTTGTTACTCCTTGCAGGTGATGGAGCAAACAGTTGGCAGTTCGAGCAACCTTGTCGCGGCTCGAGCAGTTAGGAGCCGTAGTGCCGGTGCCTCTAGATCAGTGCGGCGACGGTCAGTACTCAATTTATTTTGTGGTTCCAAAAAAGGACGGGGTGTTTCAGCCGATTCTGGATCTCAAAGGCGTCAATCGATGTTTGCGGGTGACCCATTTTCACATGGAAACGCTAAGGTCCGTCATGGTAGCGGTGAGACAAGGAGAGTTTTTAACTTCGCTAGAGCTCACGGAGGCTTATCTGATTTGTCCAGAACATAGCCGATTTGTCCAGAACATCAAAGATTCTTGAGGTTTGCAGTCCCGTGGGGTCATTTTCAGTTCCAGGCTCTACCGTTTGGACTGGCAACGGCTCTGCGCCTGTTTATCAAGGTGATGGTGGTGGTAGCAGCCTTTCTCCACAGAGAAGGGGTGCTGGTGCATCCCTACTTGGACGATTGGTTGATTCGAGCAAAATCCAGGGCGGAGAGCGAGAAGGCGAAAAGCCGCGTGGTGCAGTTCTTAGAGTCTTGGTTGGATAGCCAATGCCGCGAAGAGTTGGTTAGTACCGACGCAGTCGGAGTATCTCGGGGTTCGATTTGACACCGAGGTCGGAGCGGTCTTCCTTCCGGA
The DNA here is from genome assembly GCA_033557465.1 of Ichthyophis bannanicus. NCBI lineage: Eukaryota > Metazoa > Chordata > Amphibia > Gymnophiona > Ichthyophiidae > Ichthyophis > Ichthyophis bannanicus. The sequence continues at coordinate 33,089,794 of CM066047.1, read as the reverse complement.
GGCTCGAGTTCGGTCAATGCGGGCGTTGGTGCTTGGGTTCTTGAAGCTGTAGGCGCCGATGGCGTGGCATTACCTGCAAGTGCTAGGTACCATGGCGGCGACCATCGAGGTAGTTCCCTGGGCACGCGTGCATATGCGGCCATTGCAGGGGTCACTGCTCTGGCGTTGGTCACACCAGAAGGATTCGTTGAGCAAGCGCTTGTCCGCCCGGGGAAGGTTCGGGCGTCCCTCAGATGGTGGCTTCAGCGAGAGAAACTAAGCGGTACCTAATGCGGCTGTTCCAACAGCATCCCTGCCATCAATGACAGATGCCAGCCTGGGGGGTTGGGGTGCTCATTGCGAGGGGCACTTCGCGCAGGGAGTATGGAGCGTGGAAGAGGCTCAGTGTTCTATCAATCTTCTGGAGTTGCGAGCGGTAGCTCTGGCTCTGAAAGCCTTTGAGTTTGTGTTGCTCAGGCGGTGTATCTCAATCAGCAGGGCGGAATGGGCAGCGTGGCGCTGGAAAAAGAGGTGGAAGGTTTGTTTGAGTGGGTGGAGCATCGGCTTCTGGCTCTGTCGGTGGCGCACATTGCAGGAAAGGACAACGTGATGGCAGATTTCCTCAGCTGGGTGGATCCCGGAGAGTGGGAGATGAATCAGGAAGTATTCAGGCAGTTGGTTGCCAGGAGGGGAGTGCCGCGGATGATCTCATGGCAACAAGACACAGCCAAGGCCGAACGATTTTTCAGCAGAAGAGCGAGGATGTCTGAAGGGATCAATGTCTTAATTCAATGGTGGCCGGACCACGGTCGTCTTTGTGTTTCCGCCCTGGGCACTCATAGGCCAGGTAATGCAGCGCATAGAGAACCATCAGGGTCCCGTAGTCTTGATAGCACCAGATTGGCTGCGTCATCCGTGGTACGCAGACCTAGTGAGACTTCGACGGGCAGCCCTGGCACCTTCTGGTTTGGGAAGATCTGCTCCTACAGGGGCCTCTGCGAATGCCACAGGTAGCTCGATTCTCGCTTACGGCTTGGCTATTGAGAGGGCTAGGTTGAAGAGGAAAGGTTATTTGCCGGCGGTGGTGGCTACTCTCTTGGCAGCTAGGAGACGTTCTACTTCCTTAGCGTATATTCGCATTTGGCGTATTTTTGAAGGATGGTGCGATGAGCAGCAGTTGCAGGCATCGGTTGTCTCTGTTCCGGAGGTGCTGTCTTTTCTTCAGGATGGCTTTTATAAGGGGTTGGCAGCCAGTTCTTTGAGAGTTCAGCTGGCTGCTATAGCTTGTTATCGTGGTAAGGTGCAAGGGCGTACAGTGGGGACTCACCCAGATGTCTTAAGTTTCTTGAGAGCGGTTTCACAGTTGTGGCCTCCATGCCGTGTGTTGCTCCCGCCGTGGGATCTTAATTTGGTGTTAGGAGCGCTGACAGGTAGGCCTTTAGAGCCATTGGAGGCGGCCTTGATTAAAGGGTTGACGTTGAAAACTGTTTTTGGTGGCTAATTGTTCGGTTCATAGGGTCTCGGAGCTGCAGGCATTTTCTTGCAGGGAACCTTTCCTAGTGTTTTCCAAGGAAAAGGTGGTGTTACACCCGGTACCTTCGTTCTTGCCAAAAGTGGTGTCGCTGTTCCATCTGAATCAGTCAGTCTCTTTACCGGTGTTACGGTCTTCTGGCAGAGTTGCGGTCAATCGGGATTTACAGTTGCTGGATGTGAAGAGAGTTCTTCGGCATTATCTGCGGAGGTCAGATAAGTTTCGACGGTCGGAGCGTTTGTTCTTTTTGGAGGGCCGTGTAAGGGTGACGCAGTGTCCAAGGCGTCTTTTGCTAGGTGGATTAAGGAAGCGATTGCGTCAGCTTATCTCTTGCAGGGGCGTCAGGTGCCCTTGGAGTTGAGGGCCCATTCTACAAGGGCTCAGGCGACGTCTTGGGCAGAGCGCAGTCGTGTTCCGGCGGCCGAGATCTGTAAGGTGGCCACATGGTCGTCGTTGCATACCTTTAGTAAGCATTACCCTCTTGATGTGCAGGCTGTGGGGGATGCCGATTTCGGGTCAGCAGTTTTGCGGGCCGGTTTTTCAGGTCCCTCCCATTAAGGTACTGCTATGCTACATCCCAGAGGTGTGGAACTGAACTGGAGGAACGATAAGGAAAGAGGAATTAGACTTACCTGCTAATTGTTGTTCCTTGAGGAACTCCAGTTCAGTTCCAATTCCCACCCAGTTTCAAGATTGTCAATGGTCTCAGGACCTTAGAGGGGCCGGCCACGCAAGAGAATTCTACTGGTAAGTGGCTTGTGTCTGTGTAGGTATGATTGTGGTGTGAATGACGGTTCTCTTCAAATTGCCTGACTTGTCTTTTTTCATACGTTTCTTCACTTTGCTGTTGAACCTCTTGGGGGGAGGGGGGAAGCCGTTATCCTCTCCTCGCAGGGCAGGTTGCGATGTATGTTAAGGCCACTAGTTTACAGTTCATAGTCATTATAACCACTTATGTGTTGCTCCATAGAGTATGCTGTGTCAATAGGTCACTGGAAGCTAGTAGGAGGTGCCACCGGTACATATGGCAAGCTTCTGACATGCCCAGTCTCCATTCTGCAGGAAGAGGTGCACAACCCAGAGGTGCGGAACTGAACTGGAGTTCCTCAAGAAACAACAATTAGCAGGTAAGTCTAATTCCTCTATGTGCCTTTGAGTCATTGCTGACTCCTGGCAACCTTGCTGCTCCTGGGTTTTCTTGGCAGTGTTATCAGAAGTAGATTGCCAGACCTTTCAAGGCAAAGGAGGGTTAAGTGACTTGCCCAAGGCCACAAGGAGTGCTAGCGGGAATTGAACCCTGATCTCTTGGTTACCAAGCTAATGCCTTTGCCATGCATTTCCCTTGCAACACTCTGAACTCCATCCTAAAGTCATGTTGACTTATACAGCAAGAGTTCTCTCAGTATATAGGCATCATTACAGGACCCAGTAAGTTTGACTGCTACATTCACTGCCAGATGTACATGGTGCAGAGGAGGGGTATGAATTGTGTATATTCCTTGGTAGCTTTAGTCCTATGGATGCATGCTATGTGTTCTGACAAGGTGAGAGGTATATGTGTAAATAGGTTTCCATGCATGTTTAAACTGCAAGGCATACAATTGTGAAAGTTGTAACCGAATGTGTGTATGGGGGGAGAGGGGAAAGGTGTAAAGCTGTGAATACAAGTAAAACACATTCACAGTAAGATAAGAGAATGATTCATGTTTAGTGTTAGCTGATGGAGTAATAGAAACCAATTCCTTTTCGTCCCTCTAGTCCAGTCCCGGAACCAGTGAGTTGAGAATCTCCTCCAGCAGCTTTGGAGACTGAAACATATCATCGCTTTGATGACCTCAGCATAAATAGGCTAGGACCACCCCAGTATTTTCAGTCTCCAAGCAGCAGGAGAAGCTTCTGAGCCCTAGGCTCGCTCAGCACAAATAAGCAGAGTTATAGATTAAGTTTTACATTTAAAATTGCAGAGTTTTTATTTTTGATTGGGGGTTGATTATTTTTACAGGACAGGTGCTGCTGCTGGAGGTGTCCTTTTGCGGCTGCTGGTTGAAGCTTTGTTTGTTCCCTCCCCTCCTCTCCCTATTTCTATCATTGCTTTCTTAGTGTGGGTATTTGCTTCTCTCCCTATCGTGTTAACGAGCATCGGGGGACCAGCATAGCACCTTTGGCCTCCCTGCTCCCGAACCCGCGGTAACGGGTGAGGAGCAGGTTGCAGGCACAAGAGCCACAGCACCAGCCGAAGCCCTGAGGAGAAGGAGAGAACGCCGAAGCTGAAGCCACTGTCAGGCTGAGCCCGGCGAGCTGTGAGCCCCGTTTTTTGGAGGTCTGAGAGGTGAATTCAGGTCAGTGCAGGCACCGGAGTTTAGCCGGGGGCTGGACGGAGGTGCGAGAGCAGCATTCGCGTAGTTAAGCCGCCAGCCCGATTTTGTGCGGGAAGCGCAACGGCGGCCATTTTAAAAGCCGTGAGGCTGATCAGCGTTTTTGTTTTGATGGAAGAAGTTTGCCTTTTCTTTGAGGAGATCTCGCCTTTTCAAGGCTCGTTTCAGCCTTAGGCAAGCAGCACAGAGCTGTGGGGTTTGCTGGTAGTGCAGGTGTTGTAAAAAAAACAACACAAAAAAAAAAACACCGGGACCGTTTAACTCCTTGTGTAGGACTGCTAGAGGAGTTCAGTTTTGCTTTACAAGGGGTTATGCTGCCTAAACCACGGTGTTTGGTGTATGGTTCACGGCGAAGTGAGTTGTTGGAGGCCGGTGTGTGTAGGCTCTGCACCCGTGAAACGGCCCTCATGGAGAATCCTCTGGAAGGTACCAGTGGAGATTACGTGGAGACTGCAGGTGGTCAGGGGGACCCCCTGCCTTCCCAGGAGATCTCTGCTGAGCAGTTACAGGGATCTTCTTCATGGGGGGTGGTTCCGCCGCTTGCAGCCAGTCAAGCGAGGGGTTCAATGGGCATTCTGCCAGATTTTTTCTCCCTCATGCAGCAGGCCTTGGCTTTGTTGCAGCCAGCTATGGGGGCGACAGCTCAGAGCCCGCGAGGTCAGAAGCATCCTGGGTCTGCAGGGGTTCAGCCGGTCCCACGCAAAAAGAGGCGAGTATGGAGGATCCTACGTCTCCCCTCTGGGGGGATCTAGGATCTGCTGACGGAGACTTCCCGGAAGCGTTGGAGGAGGGGGAGTTGCCCGATGCGGAACAACAAAATAGAGTGGTCAGGGTGTTTAGGAAAGAAGAGCTTCCTGCTCTGATTGCGGAGACGCTAAAGACGAACATGCCGTCGGTAGAACCTGCCTCTGAAGAGGTTCTAGAGGATCCGCTATTACAAGCTGTGCACACGTCTCAGCGCGTTTTTCCCGTGCATTGGGTATTTAGGAATATGATTCAGGAGGAGTGGGACGTGCCGGAATCGGCTCTGAAAGGTTCTAAGGCGATAGCTCGGTTGTATCCTCTTTCTGACCAAGATAAAGAACTCTTTCGCTCTCCGAAAGTAGATGCGGCAGTTTCAGTTGTCACTAAGAAGACTACCATTCCAGTCGAGGGAGCCGCGGCTTTAAAGGATGTACAGGACAGGATGTCTGATACCTTATTGAAGCAGGTATTTGATATTAGTGCTCTCTCCATGCAGGCCTCGATAGCGGGTGCATGGGTGGTTAGAGGCTGTCTCAGATGGTCCCAAGGGTTGCAGGGGGATCAGTTGGGGGAGCAGGAAGCAGAGATAGCGCGGCTCGAATCCGGTACCGCTTATCTGGTGGATATTCATTATGACCTTATTCGGGGTCTGGCGAAGACTATGGCGTCAGTTGTTGCGGCGCGGAGATATTTATGGTTAAGGAACTGGGCAGCAGACGGCTCGTCCAAGGCGCACCTCAGTAAGCTTCCTTTTCGAGGAAAGCTATTGTTTGGTGAGGATTTGGAAAAGTTGGTCAAAGATCTCGGGGACTCCAAGGGGGGTTGCTTGCTGGAGGATAAGCCTAAGCAGGGTTGGGGGCCTTCGGGTCTCAGAGGAGTTCAGTGGGAGTTTCGTAGGTTTCGGTCCTCTCATTTTGGCCATTCACAGCGGGGCAGGTTTCCAATGCGAGGCCAAGGATTTCGAGGGGCAGGTAGAGGGTTTGCGCCCTATCAGTCCTCGACCGTTAAGAAGTCGCAATGAGATAAGGCAGACTCAGGTGGCGGTGCTGTCCGGAGGAGGTCTGTTACGGGAGTTTTACCCTGCCTGGGTCTACATTACCTCGGATCAGTGGGTACTAGAGGTTATTCGAGAAGGCTATGCACTAGAACTCCATCGACCCGTCTTAGATTCCTTTGTGCTATCTCCTTGCAGGGCGCCTCTCAAGGTACGCGCAGTTGCAGAGACTTTGCAAAGATTGCTGCAGCTTCGGGCAGTAGTTCCCGTTCCCTCGGACCAATGCGGGTGCGGTCGGTACTCCATCTATTTCATGGTCCCCAAGAAAGAGGGCTCCTCTCGGCCGATCCTGGATTTAAAGAGGGTGAATCGGTGTCTCAGAGTGACTCATTTTCGTATGGAGACCTTGCATTCCGTGATCGCGGCAGTCCGGCAAGGCGAGTTCCTAACGTCGTTGGACGTCACGGAAGCCTATTTACATATCCCTATCCAGCCAGAGCATCAGAGGTACCTGCGATTTGCTCTTCCCATGGGGCATTTCCAGTTTCAAGCGATGCCCTTTGGGTTGGCAACGGCGCCTCGGGTATTCACCAAGATCATGGTAGTGGTGGCAGCGGCACTTTGAAAGGAAGGGGTGTTAGTACACCCATACTTAGACGATTGGTTGATTCGGGCGGTCAAGAGAGGAAAGTGTAAGGGCCACCGCTCGGGTGGTGCAGATGTTGGAAGGCCTGGGCTGGGTGGTTAACCATGTGAAGAGCAGCCTGGTCCCCTCTCAGTTCCTGGAGTACTTGGGAGCGTGTTTCGAGACCGGGTTGGGCAAGGTTTTTCTGCCGGATTGCCGGGCTCGCACTTTACGAAGTTTGGTAACGCAATTTTTGGCGCGTCAGGCACCGTCGGCGTGGTAGTACCTCTAACTGCTCGGGACGATGGCTGCCTCGATCAAGGTAGTGCCGTGGGCAAGAGCGCACATGAGGCCGTTGCAGAGGGCTCTCCTTCGGCGCTGGTCCCATCAATCGGATCCCTTGTCCCGCAGACTGGTCTGTTCGCCGGAGGTGCGGCAGGAACTTCGTTGGTGGTTGCGGAAGGAATCTCTGGCGGCTGGGGCCTCTCTCGAACCTCCGGCCTGGAGACTATTGATGACGGATGCCAGTCTGATAGGTTGGGGTGCGCATTGCGAGGGGAGATTAGCCCAAGGGCAATGGTCACAGAACGAAAAGAGTTACTCCATCAACAGGTTAGAAATGAGAGCAGTGTTCCTGGCTCTCCGGAAGTTTCAAGCCTGGTTGCAGCATGCGGCAGTGAGGGTGCTGTCCAACAATGCGGCGACAGTAGCCTACATCAATCGTCAGGGGGGTACAGGCAGTGTGGCTCTAGAAGAGGAAGCAGGTCGGCTGTTAGATTGGGTTGAGCAGCATCTGGTAGGTCTGTCAGCGCAATATGTGGCCGGGGTGCACAATGTCGAGGCAGATTTTCTCAGTCACAGAAAGGTGGATCCGGGGGAGTGGGTGCTTCACCCGGAGGTGTTTGCTCTGCTCGTGCAGCGTTGGAGTTGTCCCCTCATGGATCTCATGGCGACGTTCGAGTCCGCACAGGTGGACAGATTTTACAGCAGGAGAAGAGAGCGGATGTCGGAAGGGCTCGATGCGTTAGCACAAAGGTGGCCAGAAGGGTGTCTGCTCTATGTGTTTCCGCCGTGGGCTCTCATAGGTCGAGTGGTGCAGCGCATAGAGCGGCACCAGGAACGCGTGATTCTGATTGCGCCAGATTGGCCCAGGAGACCGTGGTATGCGGATCTAGTACGTCTGCTAGTGGAAGCCCCATGGAGGTTCCCTCAAAGAGCGGATCTCTTGCGGCAGGGGCCGTTGCGAATGCCGGAGGTGGCTCGATTCTTGCTTACGGCATGGCTCTTGAAAGGGCTAGGATGAAGGCTAAGGGTTATTCCCCAGCGGTCATTTCTACCTTGTTGAGGGCGCGCAGGCGGTCTACATTGCTAGCGTATGTTCAGATCTGGCGCGTCTTTGAGAACTGGTGTGAAGAGAGACGCCTGCGGCCTTTAGGAGCATCGGTTCCTCACATTCTTTCCTTACAAGCTGGAGTAGAGAAGGGCTTGGCGGCGAGTTCCTTGCGGGTTCAGTTAGCAGCACTTTCTTGCTTCTGGAGCAAGATTCAGGGCCAGGTGCTGGGGGCGCATAGCGACATTAGGAGATTTTTGCACACCATGTTGCTCATGCGGCCTCCGCGTAGGTGCTCAGTCCCGGCATGGAACCTGAACTTGGTGTTGGAAGCGTTGGTTAGGCAGCCCTTTGAGCCGTTGGGGAAGGCCACGGTTAAGGATCTGACGTTGAAGACGGTGTTTCTTGTAGTTATTTGTTCTGCTCGCCGAATTTCGGAGTTACCGGCTTTGTCTTGTAAAGAGCCATATCTGTCCTCCTTCGATCACAAGGTGGTGCTGCGTACAGTACCGGCCTTTTTACCTAAGGTGGTCTCGGTGTTTCATGTTAACCAGGTAGTGTCTCTTCCGGTGTTCTCGGAGAATCAAGGGGCAACGTCGGATAGCAGATTGCATCTTCTGGATGTACATCGGGCTCTTCGGCGTTACCTCCGCGGTACAGCGTCTTTCCGTAGGTCCGACAGATTGTTTGTAGCTTTTGGGGGCCCGCGGAAGGGAGAGGCGGCGGCAAAGTCGTCTATCTCCTGGTGGTTGAAGGAGACGATTGCGGCGACCTACATGTTGAAAGGAAGAGAGTTGTGCCGGAAGGGCTCCGAGCTCATTCGACTTGGGCGGAATATAGTTTAGTGCCGGCAGTAGACATTTGTAGAGCGGCTACTTGGTCGTCATTGCATTCTTTCGCGAAGCATTATCGGCTTGACGTGCAAGCGGGAGATGAGGGCCGCTTTGGGGTGGCAGTGCTTCAGGCTGGATTGGCTGGCCCCTCCCGTTGAAATTTACTGCTCTGATACATCCTCACTGGTTCCGGGACTGGACTAGAGGGACGAAAAGGAAGAGGAAATTAGACTTACCTGCTTATTGTTGTTCCTTAAAGAACTCTAGTCCAGTCCCGGATCCCACCCGGGGTTCCAAGGTGGCCAGCCTGCAATTGATGTAAAATTGGTTCTGAAGTGGGTTCTGGATGAGTCCATATTATTCTAAGCAACTGGGATCCTGTCGCAGCAGGTGGGAAGCATGGGGAGAGTGATGGCAAGTTCAAGTTTGTTAGAGCTTTTCTGGTTCAGTTATTTGTTAGGAATATGATTAACTACTTATTTGTTGCTCTGCTGAGTCTGCTTTGTCAATAGGTACTGAAGGAGAAGGGGCGGTCCTAGCCTATTTATGCTGAGGTCATCAAAGCAATGACATGTTTCAGTCTCCAAAGCTGCTGGAGGAGATTCTCAACTCACTGGTTCCGGGACTGGACTAGAGTTCCTTAAGGAACAACAATTAGCAGGTAAGTCTAATTTCCTCTTTGTTGCAGCTAGCTTTCCTGTTGTCCCCAAGGGTGAAAAGGTTTTAAAAATGTCAAAATTGCTTCCATAGAATAAAGCAGGGGTCTCCAATTCCTGTCCTGGAGGGCTGCAAACCAGTCAGGTTTTCAGAATGTCCTTAATGAATATGCATGAAATAAATGTGAATATAATGGGGCAATGCATGCAGATCTCAGGCATATTCATTAGGGACATCCTGAAAACCTGACTGGTTTGCAGCCCTCCAGGACAGGAATTGGAAACCCTGGAATAGAGTACTGCTGAAGCCACAAGAATCCTAAGTCGGACTTATATCCAGGTCCAGTTCAAGGTGTTGGCACCCTAGGCAGACGTTAAGCTTTACACCCCTCCAGCCCCCCTTCTAGCTTTGAAGGCCCTGCTCTTTGCCACCCCTCAGAAGTGGCTGCCTTAGGCGACCACCTAGTTTTGCCTGTTGGTTGGTTCAGCCCTGTTTATACCACTCAAAGACAAATAGGTAGCTTCAGACACTTTGGTTCTAGAGCACTGGGGCAGAAGCTCACTGAGTGGATAAGTCTTGCTAAGTTTTTTTTTCTCTTTTTGCTTGATTTTTTAATACTTTCTAGCTGCTTATATGTTTTATATCTCTTTGAATAAAATTGCCTTATTTGCTGTCTTTGATTAACCTTGTTCCTTTGAATATTGCTCAACAGTCTATCAATGTCAATTTCTATAAAACAGAAAGAATCAGTGCTATATAGAAATTACCTAGTTCTTTTGCCTTTCATAGATGTGACACTATAGAAAAATTGTTCAACTTTTCAGCCTTTTGGAGTCTGGTAGTTAACAGTTGCCCAGCAGGGGGTCTCTGACTAAAGAGGTCAAACATGTGAAGGCATATTGTAGAAAAGCTGTTGATCTGACTGCAGCAACATCCAAGTGAAAACATCTGCAGTGCTATGTTAGTTTTAAAGGAAAAGGTGGTTCCATTTTGTTCCTCCATTCCAGTCCTAGCACCTCTGCATATTCATGCCCCACCAGCAGCTTGGAAACTGAACACGTCATGATTTTCATGACCTCCACTAGATAGACAGCTGGCTTCTCCCCCAGCCTCCAATATCTCAGTCTCCAAGCAGGTGGAAAGACCTGAATCCCTTTGCTAGGATTCACTGAAGGAACACTGGGTTTTTAAATTGAGGACCATTTTTGAAATTTGAAACTTGAGTAAGAGTATTTGGAGCACCGTGAGGATCACCGGAACTGCACTGACAGTGGGACTGGAGGAAGCCATCTGTTGCAGTTAAAGAATTGGTCTGTGCTGGTAATTTTTTATTAAAAGGCAGGCACAGAGGTGATCCACTGGACCCGCACAGCTCTCCCTGTGTAGAAATATTGTAACATGCTTTTTGTTAAAATTTGCATCTCTCACTTGGTTTGCAGCTTGTCGTGCTGTGAGGGCTTGCGTGCATCAGTGATGCTGAGAGCTAAACTATCCGTAGTTTAACTACTGGCAGGGTCTCCCAAGATGGACAGGTCTCAGCTGAGGTGCCAGACGAAGACAAACCACCCATCTGGGCAGCAGCAGAATGGGATAGTGTTGACGGCGGAGGATCACATTTCTGTGACAACGGCAACAACACCAAACTTAAACTGCGCGGAAGGAAGGCCCGGCAATCTACTTCTGTATCTTGCCATGAAAACCCAATGGATAGTTACAACAAAACAAATTGTGCTATGGTGCTGGAAGATGAGACTCCCAGGTCGGAAGGCACTCAACTAGCTACTGGGGAAGAGCTGAAGACTTTTCAGAGTAAAGCCAGCATTTATGATGTGGTTGGATCAAAGCCCTCGGGAAGTCTGACTGCTGATGTAGCTGCGCATGAAATGAGAGTCAGAAGCTGTAAAGATGTCTTACACATTGGAACATGGAACGTACGAAGCATGAACCAAGGGAAGTTGGAGGTGGTCAAGAATGAAATGGAACGTGTACAACTTGATCTGTTGGGTGTCAGCGAACTGAAATGGACTGGCATCGGGCACTTTGCATCAGATGATCACATGGTCTACTATGCTGGAAATGAAAGACAAAGAAGAAATGGTGTTGCGTTTATAATAAAGAAGAAACTTGCAAGAACTGTAATGAAATACAATGCAGTCAGCGAACGCTTAATCTCTATTCGTCTACGAGGATTGCCTATCAACACAACTATAATTCAAGTATATGCCCCAACAACAGCTGCAGAAGAGAATGAAATTGAAGAGTTCTATGAACAAGTACAAGCTGAAATTGACAGAACATGCAAACAGGATATCCTGATAGTCATGGGTGACTGGAACGCAAAAGTTGGCAACAAAGAAGAAGGCAAAGTAGTTGGAAAATATGGACTTGGCAACAGAAATGAAGCTGGAGAAAGATTGATAGAATTCTGCAAGACCAATGATCTATTCATCTCAAACACCTTCTTCCAGCAACACAAGCGGCGACTGTACACATGGACTTCACCCAATGGATTGTATAAAAATCAAATTGACTACATCTGTGGAAGTCAACGATGGAAAAGCTCTGTAACATCAACCAAGACAAAACCTGGAGCTGACTGTGGTACAGATCATCAACTACTAGTATGCAAACTCAAGCTAAAGTTGAAAAAGAGCAAACCACTCATGAATGCAGCAAAATATGACCTTGAGAATATACCACTGGAATTTAAAGACTGCCTGCAAAATCGATTTGCTGCTTTAGATACAAATGACAGAGCTCCGGAAGAGTTATGGAATGACATCAAGAAGGTTGTGCTAGAAGAAAGGGAGAAGTCTCTACAAAAGGTGAAAAAGCAAAAACGGCCAAAATGGATGACGGAAGAAACTCTGAAAATTGCCCAGAAACGCAGAGAAGCTAAAGCCAAAGGAGAAAGAAAGACAATCGTAGAACTCAGAGATTTCCAACGTGCAGCAAGACAGGACAAGGAAAAGTACTACAATGACACTTGCAAGGAAATAGAAGCAGAAACTATTAGAGGAAGAACAAGATCGGCTTTCCTAAAGCTGCGAGAGTTAAAGAAAAAGTTCCAGCCTCGAATTGGAATGTTACAAGATGCTCAAGGTTCTATGTTGAATGATGCTGAGAAGATCAAGAAAAGGTGGAAGGAGTATACAGAGTTTTTATATGATAAAGATCAAGTGGACCAACAGCCGTTTCAACCTATACCTTATGATCAGGAACCATTGGTGATGAAAGAAGAAGTTGAAGCAGCATTGAAAGCCTTATCAAAGAACAAAGCACCAGGCATTGATAGCATTCCCATAGAAGTATTGCAGCAATCTGATGCAGCTGTTACCGTACTTACACGGCTCTGCCAAGAAATATGGAAGACAACATCATGGCCAACTGACTGGAAAAGATCTGTGTTTATACCAATACTAAAGAAAGGTGATCCAACTGACTGTGGAAATTATCGCACAATCGCTCTGATCCCACATGCCAGCAAGATTCTACTGAAGATTATTCAAAAGAGACTACAGCCATACCTAGAACAAGAACTACCTGAAGTGCAAGCAGGGTTCAGGAAAGGGCGAGGAACGAGAGACATCATTGCGGATGTGAGATGGATCCTTGAAAAGACTAAAGAATACCAAAAAGATATCTATTTGTGCTTTATCGACTATAGCAAGGCTTTTGACTGTGTAAACCATGAGAAACTCTGGACCACATTAAGAAGAATGGGTATACCAGAACACCTGATCGTTCTCTTGCGCAATCTGTACATTGATCAAGAAGCAATAGTTCGAACGGAACAAGGAGAAACAGAATGGTTTAAAATAAGCAAGGGTGTAAGACAAGGCTGCATACTTTCCCCCTGCCTGTTTAATTTATATGCAGAACAAATCATCAGAGAAGCAGGACTGTATGAAGACAACAGAGGTGTGAAGATTGGTGGAAGACTCATCAACAACCTTCGCTATGCTGATGATACCACATTACTGGCTGAAAGTGAAGATGATCTGAAACATTTGCTTCTCACAATCAAAGAACATAGTCTCAAAATGGGCCTGCACCTTAATGTAAAGAAGACAAAGATCATGACAACTGGCAAAATCAACAGGTTCATCGTTGAAGGAGAAGAAATTGAAATCGTGAACAACTTTAACCTACTTGGATCAACTATCAATAAAGAAGCAACAAGCAGTCAAGAAATCAGACGACGCATTGCTCTTGGCAGAATGGCTATGAAAGACCTAGATAAGATTCTCAAGAGCAGAGATGTCTCTCTCCATACAAAGATTCGACTTGTTCAAGCCATGGTATTTTCAATAACATCATATGGATGTGAAAGCTGGACAGTGAAAAAGACAGACAGGAAGAAAATTGATGCCTTTGAATTATGGTGCTGGCGGCGAATACTGTGTATACCATGGACTGCCCGAAGAACAAACCAGTCGGTACTAGAGGAGATCAAACCTAAGCTTTCTTTAGAAGCTCAGATGACAAGACTTCGACTTTCATACTTCGGACACATCATGCGAAGAGAGAGATCATTAGAGAAAGACATCATGCTTGGCAAGATAGAAGGTCAACGCAAAAGAGGAAGGCCAGCAATGAGATGGATCGCTACAATAACAGCAGCTACGGGTACCAGCCTGTCAACAATGAGCCGCCTGACTGAAGACCGAACACAATTTAGGATAGCTATCCAGAGGGTCGCCATGAGTCGACTCCGACTCGACGGCACTTAACAACAACATGCAGGCACATGCTGTAAAATGCCCATGTTATAGTTTTAGCTTATGTTAGGGTCAATAAGATGATTTTTATGCATTATTCTATAATGTTTTCTGCATATTACCCCTTTTCCTTTTTTGTTGTACCATTTTGGTTAATTTTCTGGTTGTGGCCTTTTAGCTTGCTATTGCTTTCCTTTCAAAAAATGTAATCCATGGACAAAGTCTCAGTAACAAGAGCTAGAAGATTCCCCAGCACATTTTCATAAGTTAGTGTAACATTACTTTGCATATGTTTTTCAATTTAATATGCAAAATTTTGTTGTGTCTGAAGGTTTTGTTCTTTTGTGCATTTGGCGGGTCGGTTATTGTCAGGAAAGGAGAGCTGCAGGCAAGCATGTCAGAGCAGCACCTCGTTACTAGAGGGCAGAAGTGTGTGCATGACGACTCCAGAACCACAGTTTTAAATGGTGAGGGATCATTGCGCCACAGGAGACTAGGTCAGTGGCCACAACGTTTGAACAGCCTGATGTTGGCTAAGGTCAGGGGCAGCTGCTCTGGCATCGGTAAGCAGGACCATTGCAGGCAACCGAAGGAGCCGTGTGATTGCAGTGGTCATTTTGTTCAGCACAGGAAACTGAGCAGATCAGTAAGCAAGGGGGGGGGGCTCTAGATAGTGGGGCTTCCTTCCTTGGAGCGTTTACTGTGCTTATGGTTTTTACTGTTTGAGTGTTTGTGTGTGTCCTATGTTGATGGGGAGAAAAAAAAAAAAAGGAACTCATTCTAGAGAGAAAGAAGGGCAGACATGTCTACAAGGCCTGCCTGCGGATCTTGCAGGGGGTCATTCCTGGATGGATTCTGTAAGGGATGTGAGGCAGAATCCCTGTCAGTGGTGAAGGGCCTGCGAGAGGACAGGCCAGAGAGGTCCCCTTGGGACATTAAAGGCGGCCCGGTCGCTTTGGGGTCCTCAGTCATAGTGGCAGGTGCACCACCAGTGAGGATTGGGAAAGGAGGGGAAACCCTTACCACCAAGGGCCAGAAGAGCAAGGCAAAGAAGGTGCCTAAGATGAGAGTCCCTGTGGGGGGGGGGGGGTGGAGTACAGGGGGTCTTCTCGCTGGCGTTTGTCCTGCTGCTACAGAAGGCATTTTGTTTGAGGCAAAGTGCAGGAGAGGACCCACTGACTCTTAGGTGTGAAACAAAGCAGTATTCAGACATTGCCTTGGTGCTTGAGGAGACAGAGTGAACTGGGTCCCAATAAGTGGCAAAGGGAAGATAATCTCTGGGAAGAAACTCCACTAGGAGCGGAAGATCAGGACAAGGAGGCGGCACCAGACTCTTGAGTTGGAAGATGGAGAAATTCTGCAGGCAGAGGATTCTTGCATCATCTGGGTTTTCCCGCAGAGAGGAATTAGCAGCATTGATAACTCGGTCTTCAAAACTATTGAATGTGTGCATGGAGGCCCCAGAGGAAAAGGAACCTCTAGAGGACCCGCTGTTCCCGGAGGTTAGGTCAACACAAAAGATGTTCCCAGTACATCGTGTCATGCAACGGATGATGCATGAGGAATAGGATGCACCTGAAGGGGCACTTAAAGGGACAGAACAATATTGCAGCTCTACCCTCTGCTGGAGAAGGACAGAGAGCTTTTGCATGCACCTAAAATGGATACAGCAGTCTTGGCAGTGACCAAAAAGACTACTATTCCAATGGAAGTTAGTTCAGCCCTCAAGGATGTGCGGGACCGCAGACTGGAAACGCTATTGAAGCAGGCGTTTGCCATTAATGTGCTGTCATTGCAGGCCTCGATATGAGGGGCCTTTGTGTCCAGGGCCTTTCTCCATTGGGAGATCCTGGAGTGGTGCAGGCGTGGCCTCCAGAGTAGCAAAGTTGGAGTCCGGAGTGCATATTTGGGAGGTAAATTTTATGACCTCATTAGGTGCTTGTTCAAGGGTATGGCCTCAGTGATTGCAGCGAGGAGATTTGTGACTCCGCAATTGGTCAGCAGATGTGTCATTCAAGTCCAGGCTGAGCAAGCTCCCATTTCAAGGGAAGCTGCTCTTTGGTGAAGATCTGGAAAGCTAGTAAAGGAACTGGGTGAAACCAAAGGAGAATGATCGCTGGTGGACAAGCAGAAAGTGGGGTGATCCTTGACCCCAGGAAGAGGTCAGCCAAGAGACTTTCAGAGGTTTCAGGTGCAGAGGTTAGCACCCTATCAGGTCGGTTTCTGTCGAGAAGGCTGTCTTTTTGAGGCTTCAGAGGCGTGGGAAGAAGTTTCTACTCTTCCGCTTCCTCGGCTTCTAAGAAATCACAATGAACAGAGTACAGGCCAGGTGGAGTTAATTCCTGTAGAGGGTCAGCTACGGGAGTTTCACAACACCTGGATGTGAATCACAACCGACTGGTGGGTGCTGGTAGTCATACAGGAAGGCTATCCCCTGGAATTTGCTCCTCCACTCAGGGATGCCTTTGTCAATTCAACCTGCAAAGTGCTGGTAAAAGAGAGAGGCAGTGGAGGAGACCCTGCAACGGTGGCAGGATTTGTGAGCAGCAGTAGTAGAAGTGCCACAAAGCCAATGAGGATGTGGTCAATAACTCCATCTATTTTGTGGTTCCAAAGAAGGAAGGTACCTTTGGGCCCATTCTAGACCTCAAGTATGTGAATCGGATGTTGTGGCTACCTCACACTTACGTATGGAAACTTTATGGTCCATGATAATGGCAGTGAGAAGGGGGAGGAGAGTTCTTGACTGCTCTCAACCTCACAGAAGCTTATCTCCACATTCCGGTGCAGACAGAGCACCAGCAGTTTCTCAGATTTGCAGTACCAGGGGGCCACTTCCAGTTCTGGGCATTGCCCTTTGGCCTGGCAACCGTGCCATGGATATTCACCAAAGTCGTGGTGGTGGTGGCAGCGCTCAAGCAGAAGGGCATCCTAGTACACTCATACTTAGACAATTCTCTCATAAGGGCAAAGACCCATGAGGAGAGCATGAAGGTGACAGCCCAAGTCGTCGTGCTCCTCCAGAGCCTGGGATGGGTAGTCAACTTTGCCAAGAGTTGTATTACGCCATCTCAGGACCTGGAATATCTTGGTGCATGGTTTCAGATGGATGTGGGAAGGGTGTCCCTACCGATAACCAGAGTACACAAGCTGCAGGAGCAGATCCAGTAATTTCTGTGGTTGCAAAAGCCCACAGCATCCACAAGTCCTGGGTTATATGGCAGTGGTGATGAAGTTGGTGCCATGTATGTGAGTGCACATGCGACCATTACAGAGAGTGCTACTATATTGGTGGTCAGCACAGGTGCATCCCTTGTCACAGCATCTACTATGCACAGAAGAGGTGTAGAACTTACTCTGGTGGTGGCTCCGGCCCGATATGCTCTAGAGAGGCATGCCCCTGGAAATACCTCACTGTGCAGCTCAACAGCTGCCAGCCTAGTGGGGGAGCACATTGTGAAGCGCATGGGCTGTGGGCAGAGCATGAGGTGCAGTAGCCCATAAATTGTTTGGAGCTGAAAGCAGTTTTCCTGGCCCTGCAAGGCTTTCAGCAACATTTTAGAAATATAAACATCCCGTGGTCTTTTTTTCTATTACAGATGGTTTTGTATTTTTTTTTTTTTTAAAAACGCATGTAAAGGGAGAAATAAACATTAGGGGACTAAAAGTGGCCATCCCTCTTACTTCCCTCCTGTCAAGAGCTGTCCAAAATAAGCATTTTTGAAAAACCTAGATGTGCCTGGGGGGCACATGCAGCCCCTAAAAGAAGTTGTAGGTACACAGATATCTTTCTGTACCACCAAATCACACCCCTGTACGACTTAGACGTGATCAGGGCAGATGTGTAAAATACAGCCATTTCTAAAATGACTTGAGATGTGGATGTGATTTACATATGTAAATGGTGATTTTCACAAATGTAAATCACTAATAGGGCTTCTAAAATAACCACTATAGCTTATAAACATTTTTTTTGTTTGTTATATTATGAGGGTTCAGGAAAATTTGCCACTTATTCCCTCCCACCCTACCTCTCCTCCCTCCCCCATTACCTTGCATTTGAAGTGTCTCATTGAACTGCAGAAGGGAGCATGTGATCCTTCTACACAAAAGCGAAGTAAGGATGAGGTTGGGAACTACAGGCCAGGTAGTCTGACCTCTTCCATTAATTTACTCAAGACAACACTGCTGAAACAAAGGATAGTGAGGTTTCTGGAATCCAGTAAAATTGCAGGATCCGAGGCAGCATAGGTTTTACTAGAAAAAGATCTCGGGAGACAAATCTAATTAATTTTTTGGCCGGGTGATCAAAGAGTTGGACCAAGGAAGAGCCCTAGATGTGATGTACTTAGATTTCAGTAAAGCCACTGACACCTTATAAATAAATTGAGGGCCCTAGGGGATGGATCCTAAAGTAACTGACTGGGTAAGAAATTGGTTGAGTGGAAGGCGACAAGGGATACAGGTAAATGTCGCTCACCCTGAAGAGAAGGATGTTACCAATGGTGTGCCACAGGGATCTGTCCTTGGTCAGATTTTTTAAAACATATTTGTAAGTGATATTGTGGAAGGGCTGCCCTTTTGCAGATACCAAAATCTGCAAAAGAGTGGACATCCAGGAAGATGTAGATAGCCTGAGGGAGGGATCTAGCAAAGCTTGAAGCATGGTCTAGAATTTGCAGCAAAAGCTAAAAGGATACTTGGGTGGGTAGGGAGAGGAATGGACAGCAGGAAGAAGTCACTGATGGTGCCTCTGTAGATTTCTTTGGTGAGCAGAGAGAAACACCATTCCTGCAGCATCACCAGGCACAGAGAAAACAGAACAGGAAACCCATCATGGAAAAGAACTTTATTCAAAGCCTAAGAGGTCAACCCGATATGTGTTTCGGCCGGGAGGCCTTCTTCAGGGTTTAACGATCTCTAATGCTACAGAAATGAGCAAGGGGAACAAAGTTCTAACACCTTCAAGTATCCAACATCAGCGTATTAAAAAGAAAAGTCTTTGGTGAGATCCCATTTGGAGTATTATGTTCAATTCTGGAGATCACACCTTCAAAGGGATATAAACAAGATGGTATTAGTGCAGAAGGTGGCTACCAAAATGGCCAGTGGTCTTCGTCATATGAAGACAGACTTAAAAATCTCAATATGTATATATTGGAAGAAGAGGGGAGATATAGATTTAAATACCTCCATTACATACATGCACAGGAGGAGAGCCTTTTGTAATTGAAAGAAAGCTCTACAATGAGGGGGCATAGGATGAATGTGAAAGGCGATAGACTCAGAAGTAATTTATGGAAATATTTCTTTACAGAAAGAGTGGTAGATGCATAGAATAGTCTCTCAGTGGAGGTAGTAGAGAGAAGGACTGTATCTGAATTCAAGAAAGCATGGGACAAATATAAAGGATCTCTAAAGGGGGGAAAAAAAGGGACCATAATGTTTAGTAGCTGGTATGGAAGGGCAGACTGGATAGGCTGCATGGTCTTTATCTGCCATCATGTTTCTCTGTTATTTCTATTAACTGACAGTCAAATAATCTTGCTGTTTGGAAATTTGTAGTATTTAGCTTGCACCTTTCCAGTAATTATCCAAGGCGAGTTACAATCAGGTACAGTAGATATTTCCCTGTACCCAGAGGGCTTACAATCTACATTTGCACCTGAGGCAGTGGAGGGTTAAGTGACTTGCCTAACGTCACAAGGAGTGCCAGTGAAATTTGAACCCTGGTCGCTTTGGTCACAGGCCAGAAATATTTTCACTCAACATGTAATGAAATTCTGGAATTTCTTGCCAGAAGATGTAATAAAAGCTGTTAGTGTAGCTGGATTTAAGAGAGGTTTGGATGAGTTTCTGGAGGAAAAATCCATAGACCATTATTAAAGAGAATGTGGGAAATCCACTGCTTACCTATGGGACAAGCAGCATAGAATCAGTATATCTTCTGGGAACCTGACAGGTACTTGTTGACCTGGATTGGCCACTATTCAAAACAGGATAGTGGACTTTATGGACCGTTGGTCTGACCCAGTATGCCATTTCTTATGTACTGTTCTATTTGGAAATTATTATAAGAATGTAGTTATTCTAACTCATATCATCCATCCAACCAACCATTTACAAGTATAATTCAGTGCAAGCAATGTAGTGTCTTCATCCTAAAGCACATCATCTGGAGACTTAAAGCCTACCCCTTCTGTCTTTAACTCTTTGCTATGAAAAACGTGCCCACTCATCTTAAACAGGAATTAGTAGCAATTAAACCTAACCCCCAAACTTACAGCCTCCAGAAAATCTATCCCTACTGCCACAGAGAATTGATTTATTACAGTGGGTCAGGTTATTATTTGTGACATGCAGGCATCTGTTCTCCCAACTGTTGCCCCTAAAAAATTGCTTTGATGCACTAGAACATGACAATGCTTATGAAAGAAAAGCTGAAGTGGAGACAGAAATGAGAAGAATTACTTGGTGCAAACAAAATTTTCAAAGCATCAGAAAACAGAAAAGTCTCCCTGCTAAGACTCCATTATCAAAGGTGCTAAGTAGGAACATCACCTGAAGGTTCCATCAAGATGAAATACCTTCCTAGATCCTCAGCTAACAAGAGTGCAAACTAAATAGTAAGCATTATCAGTGAAGAAAGTAAGGGCAGTAAAGCAAATGTTAAAACCCACAGTGGGGACAAGTAACCTGGCAAGAAACAGCACCTTGTAGCAGAGAGAAATTTCCACAAGTGGGGGAAGGGTTAAAATGCATAGTAAGGACTGTAGCTTTTACAAAGTATTGCCTGCCTTGAAGAAAGGCTACATTGTTCAGACAGCTTCAATAACCTGTCATCAAGAAAGGTTTGGATATGTTGGAGCCTAGGGCAACATATGGAAAAGCAAAAAGCTATATTCTAATGGTTTACATCTTTTACATTTTACTGTAGCAGGAAAAATGATCCTAATTGAAAAATTTAGGTAATACATTTCTAGGCATTTAAATTAGAAGATAGGGGTGACATGAGGAAACAGTTGAGCCCAGGATGTCATCACCAGCGAAAACAAGATAGCAGTATGGGGAAAAAAGTAAAATCAACCATCTTAACAGCTCACAAACAGCAAAGTAGAAGAGGAGGGTAGACAAAAGGCTATAAAGAACATGAAAAAGCCAATAAAAAATAACTGGAAAGCAATGAGCACAAATTCTCATAGCAGACAAAGTTCCAGATCTGCCTGCTCTAAGTAGAGGCAGACTTACAGTAGATATTGTTGCTATTATGGAAACATGGTTCAATGAGTTCCGTGAATGGGACATGGCCATACCAGGCTATAATCTCTTTTGGAGGGAAAGAGATGGCTCAAAGGGTGCCGTAGATGCCCTTTATGTGAAAGTCAGTATTAAAGCAGCTGAAATGCAGGTGATTTGGGGAAAAGGAGGGAGCAATATTGGTCATCTTGGAAAGAGAAGATGGAACTTCCATCTATACAGATGTCTACAGCCCTGCAACTCGTAGAAACTGGACAGTTCTCGCATGAATATCCAGAAGTTGGGAATGGAAGGGGAGGTGCTGTTAAGAGATTTCAACCTGCTGGATGCGGCTTGAGATATCCCATCTGCAGAATCAGAACTAGAGAGATTGTGGATGCTAAGCAAGGCCATCTGCTCTGACAAAAGGTGAAGGAACCCACATAAAGGGCAACACTGGATCTAGTACTCATAAATGGAGATAGTGTTTTTAATATCTTGGTGGGTGCCCACTTGGACAGCAGTGATCATCATGTGGTGTGTTTTGATAAAGCAGAGTCCAGACACAAAAACCCGAAGTCCTGGATTTCAAATACATCAACTTTAGTAAAATGAGGGAGGAACTGGCAAGATGGGATGAGATAAGAAAAATGTAAAGGCAGTGGGCCAAACTGAAAGGAGCTATAAAAATGGTAACTAATCTTTATGTAAGAAAAGTCGATAAATGTAAAAGGAGAAGGAAATCGATATGGTTCTCCAAGGAAATGGCTAAAAATATATAGTGCTCACAAGAAGAGGAACACAGAAAAGAATACTGGTCAAAGCCCAGAGAGGCAAAGAAATCAGAACAGCAAAAGCATGGGCAGAATCAAAATTGATAAAGATGTAAAGCAGGTGACAAGACCTTTTCCAGATATGTTGGAGAGAAGAGGGAGGCCAGAATTAGAATTGTAATATTGAAAGATGGCAAGACCACTGTGTGGAGTGTGACCAGAAAAAAAGCAAAAATGCTGAAATATTTCTCTTCGTATTCACAGAAGAGAATTCTGGAGAAAGAGACCACAGATGGCTGACAGATACATAAAGAAATGGAGTAGATACCACGCCTTTCACAGAAGAAAGTATTTGTGAGCAACTTGGAAAAATTAAAAGTTGACGAATCCATGAGGCCTGATGATATATGTCCGAGGATACTGGGGAGCTCAGAGATTTTGGTGTGTTTTCTGAGGATTTGTTTAATAGATCCTTAGAGATGTAAGAGTTTCCTCAGGACTAGAGAAGGGCTAATATGCTCCACAAAAAGTGGCAACAGAGAAGAGGTGGGAAACTATTGGCCAGTAACCCTTAAGTGGTTAGAAAACTAAATAGCAATACTAAGAAATGAAAGAATAGTGAACTTTCTACAATCCAGTAGGTTGCAAGACCTCAGGCAACATGGTTTTACCAAAGGCAGATCATGCCAGATGAATCAGATTTTTTTCTTTGGTGACCAGAGAATTTGGTCAAGGGCATTTGCTGGACGAGTTCTACTTTTATTTCAGCAAAGCCTTTATAACTTTTTCTTTATAGGAGGCTCATGAATAAACTGACCAGCCTGAAACTAGGACCCAAGATGATTGACTGACTGACAGACGGTAATGGTAAATGGAATTCACTTGAAAGAATGTCGGGTAGTGGAATGCCTCAAGGATCTTTACTGGAATTGATTCTGTTCAGTATTGCTGAAGGGCTAGAAGAAAACATTTGCCCTTTTGCAGATGATACAAAGATTTGCAACAGAGTAGACACCCCGGAGGGAGCTAGCATGAGAAATGATCTACAAAATTTAGGATGGTCTAATGCTTGGCAATTAAGAGGTAATGTAAAGTGCAAAGTGATGCACTTGGGGTGCAGAAATCTCAAACAGTAGTATGCAATAGGAGATGAGAGGATGATGTGTACAGACCGGGAGAGAGGCTTTGGGGTGATAGTGTCTGAAGACCCTGAGATTGTGAAACAGTGTGGTGGTCAAAGCCAGAAGGATGCAAACCTGCATAGAGAGGAGTATAACCAGCCGAAAGAAGGTGCTAATGCGCCTGTACAGATTGTTAGTAAGGCCTGACTTGGAGTACTGTGCTCAGTTTTGGAGGCCGTATCTTGCTAAAAAGACCTGAAGCGATTCAGAGAAGAGTGAGCAAAATGGCATGGGGTTTGCGCTAGAAGCCATTTGAGAAGACACTTGAAGGCCTGAATATGTATACCTTAGAGGAAAGGAGGTACAGGGCGATATGATACAGACATTTTTAAAAAACTTGAAAAGTATTAATGGGCAAAGAAATCTTTTCCAAAGACAGGGAAGCTGTAAGACTAGAAGACATGAAATTAAGCTGAAAGGAGGAAAACGTAAAAGCAACATCAGGAAATACTTTTTTTGCGAAAAGTGTGGTGGATGCCCGGAACGTCTTCCCACTGGAGGTAATGGAGACACAAACTGTGACAGAATTCAAAAAGGCATTGGGATAAGCACAGAGGAGCCTTGTATAAGAAGAGGAGCATTCCTGCTCAAAGCAAAACAGAAGACTTTCACACTTCATAAAGCGTACTGGGGTAGGTGTCACAGAGTAGCAGCAAAGTGCAGAGCAGGGTAATGTGTACGGTGCGGCAGTTACGATGCAAAGTTAAAAGCACAGAGCATGCAGTGGCACTTAGAACCCTAAATAACTTTGTTGGGCAGACTAAATGGGTCATACTGGTTTTTATCTGCCATCATTTATCATGTTACTATGTTAGATATGAGGGGTCTGAGACTAAATAAACAGTATATAAATAGGTAGGTGAATCAACTTTTGTAAGTGGGTCTGTAGACACAACAAAGGGTGTTGACAGAGCACCTGTGATCTTATAAAAGTCTTTTTGAACCATAGCGAATGTTCTTTTCTTCCCAATATCTGCTTTTATAACAGAGAAGAGGGAACAGCCTTGTGGTTACAGCAGTGGATTAATAACCAGAGAAGATGGTTCAAATCCCACTGTTGCTCTTTCCGATCTTAGACAAATTGCTCAACTCATCATTGCAGATACAAACTTAGATTGTAAGCCCTCTGGAGACAGGAAGATACCAACCATACCTGAATGTAACTCACCTTGAGCTATTGAAAAGGTATGAGCCAAAACTCCTTTTCTGAAATGTGCCCTCTAGAGACAAAGACAAGAACTTGAAGTCATTTATTGCTATAAATATCATTAATCTTCTTAAAACAGGTGCCAATTACAAGCTGCCAAGGATTGGTTTTGAGTTAAGCAGTGGAATATAGCCTTTGGTAGGGTGTCAAATTCAGGTGAAGCTTACTATATTCCTCTGCCTCTAAACCCTTCATAGAAGTAATTTTAATTTATTGTTTTAATTCCTCAGATCTGAGATTTTAATACAAGAACACCCCAAAATAATTGTGGATATTGCATTTAAAATATGGCTGCCAGCCCACCTTGAGTTATCCAAATCTGTGACTATGAAGGCAAGATCCCATTAGATAAGCAGCCGTGGAGACCAAAAAGCATGTAGAAGTGAATGAGGTATGTGAAACCGAACAACATTTATAATGTTTGCAGCAAGCTAGTCCTGAAGCAATATGAGCAAATGGATTGTCATTCACCTGCACAATTTTATAGCTTTTTTTTTTACATGTGGAAAATGCTGTATAAAATTACCTGCCTTACTAAAAGGTGATATGCAGCACCATGTGTTAAATAGCGCTTTTCTAAAATGGCTTTTACATGTGTACGCCAGTCTATGTGTGTTGTTGCTGCAATTCATGCTGCTTCTAAAATAACCACCTTGGTGCACACTAATTCATGCATTAACTGCATAGCATGGAATGGGTTGGGAATATGCCTTGCAGTTAAACAATGGTAATTTACCATGTCTTAATTGTTGTTACATAGATCACTTAACACCACTTTACTGGGTCTTGCAATGCAGTTAACACTAAATATTTTTTTTATCTGATTTAACTCCATAGATAGGAAGGTGCTGGGCATGCCTCCCAAAAGTTACCACAGAGGCTTTGCAGTTACCACGTCATTGCTAGTTTTCACTGGACTGTGGTACTAGAGTGACAGAGGATAATTTTGGACAGATTGGATAGGTGGATAACTGGGTGTTTGCCTGTGCTAAGCCTTTTGTAAAATACATGCAGTGTGGCCAAGAGCTAGAGGCATTTTAGAAATGTACACAGTCAAAGCAATATCAGTGCCACAATTTTATAAACAGCTGTGACGTGTGTATATGTGACACCACTTAGACATATGAGTGGTGTATCGTACACGCAAAAGAACTGATAATTAAAGTTAAAATTACTCTGTCATGGAGCTAATACTTTTACTTGTTAGTTGGGGCTGGGCCAACCATTAGGCAAACTAGGCAGCAACCTAGGGTGGCAACTTCTGGGTGTGGGTGGGTGTGGCAAAGAGCAATTCATTCAAATCTAAACAATAGATTTTGACAGCGGGGGGGGGGGGGGGCTTGGGGAGAAGTTTCAGGTTTGACTAGGGCACCAACACCATGAACCAACTCTAGGGCCGGTCCAAGTTAGAGTGGTACACAAATCATCATTAAGCAGTCCTCTTAGGTCTGAAAAACAGACTTCTTCAGGGTTGTGCATGACTGAGTAGGCATAAATGACAGGTGAAATTTCCGAGGTATATGTGTATTGAAGCTCTAAAATACAGAATACACATGTATCTGGAAAGCCAATTCAAATAGTCTCCTTTAAATCTCCGTGTGCTGCTCCATTTATGTATAAATAACCTCATCTAAAATCAATAAGTATATATTGATAAATGACTTAAATTTTCTAAAATTGCTCCTAAATATACGAGGGTTGCTCAGAAAGTAATGCCCCAAATGTTTTTTCTCAGTCCGGAATGAAGATAGAGGTGTGAAATTGAAAGGGTAGTAACTTGGAACTTCAAAAGGACACATGCATAATTTTACAGTCATCTGACAAATAGTGAGGCGGTAGTGATCCTTCAAATGGCATCTGAGTGACACACAGTACAAACAAGCTGTAATTGAATTCTTGGTGGAGGAGAAAAAGTGTGAGAAACATTCACAAACAGTTGTGTGCCGTGTATGGAAGTTCTGCGGTAGATAGGAGCACTGTTGGACGATGGGTGAAGAGAGTAAAGGCTTCAGGAAGTGGTAAAACAGAACTGGAAGATCAGCCGCGGTCTGGGCGTCCTGCCTCAGCCACCAGTCCAGACAAGTAGCAGCGCCCTGCGATAGCTGCAATCGGGCATTAAGTACTGTAAGCTGTTGTGGTGTGCCTTGCACACCCCTTTGAATATCCCAAAGAGTCAATAATTGCCATTGCACTACCTCTACTGATGGAAAGCTGTACAGACAATTCCCGACTCGTGATGTGCCGATCCACACGAATAATGTCATCAGCGCGCTGCAACTTATCTGGACTGGTGGCTGACTGCGTTTTACCACTTCCTGAAGCCTTTACTGTAAAATTACACACGTGTCCTTTGAAGTTCCAAGTTACTACCCTTTCACTTTCACACCTCTATCTTCATTCTGGACTGAGAAAACACATGTGGGGCATTACTTTCTGAGCAACCGTCGTATTATTGTTGGATATTTAAAAAAATAGCATCACCTGCTGAAATAATCATAGTGATCACAAATAGCATGAAAGTATCTGAGAGCTATTTTCCTGTTGGAGTCTCGGCCATTCCAGTTTGGAGAATTTTAAGTTGGGCCATTCAAAGAAATATTGCAGAAACAATATACTAGGAAAGTATTTATGATTTCAAGCAGAGCAGTTAACCATTCAGTGATAGAATTTTTATAAATGGAATTACCCAAGCTTTATAGCAATGCTGAATAATTACTGCCATAAGACTAGAAATAAATGAGACTTTAGTTTCTGTTTTCTTTTTTCAATATAAGAACTTTATTGATTTATAGTATTAGCCTAGCGTGTGAGATACTGATTATATCATATAGAGATATTGCCCATACAAGCATACCAGTATAGATGTTTCTCTCTAACAGATGTGGACAAAAATAAACTGGTCTCACTGTCCCTCCTCTCCCCCCTCCCCACCAAGTAATCCTTGTACGTTGTGTTATAACAAATTGCAGCCTGTTAGTTATATGTAAAATGACCACTGCATGCATGCACAGCTAAGTGCAGCCATATGTATTGGCACACAGTGTATTCACATACATGCACAGATACATATACATATATCTGGGAATAACCACACCATATATCCATGCAGTGAAGAGAGTTTACGCATTCAAGCAAATTTTTATACTGCTAGTATAACATATCTATACTAATGCTAGGTATGCATAGTAGTGTATGGAAGTATGCATGTCTGTGTGAGTAGGAAATATATCCATAAGTACACACACATAAGTAATAAAGATACATACTTAAGGGTTCATACATGCATTTCTGAATACTGCATATACAGATAGGTTCATGCATATACATCCACATGCCATGCATACATACCCCAGACATTCCTGTGATTTGATCCCTAAAGAAATGTTCCTGTTTTTCATTCTCTCTCTTCACTTGCTGTTGTCTGTCAAGATTTGGGAAGCAAAACATAGTATGAATCTCTAATTGCATTATAGAAATCTGAACAAACATTACAATAAACAATGCAACTAATCCTTATAATAATAATTTTACATTTTTGTAACACATCAACCAGACAGAATTCCAAATGCTTTACGATTAAGTGTCGTAAAAATAGGTAGTCACCTCTGGGGTGACTGGCCAAGCAGCACATTTCTGCTTGAACGACATGACAGCTTGCAAAGCCAGATGAAGTGAGAGAACCATCAATATTATTCCCCAATTAAAGTTGAGGTAAATTAAGGAATTAGCAGTGTATCTGATATCCTGTCCTCTTTCTTCCCTTTTCTCTACCCCCTTGTTTTGTGCAAAAGAAGAAATCCCAAATATTTCATTGTAATTTATTAAATTGAACATTGCACATTATTTATTTAGCAAGTAATTCAAAGGTTTGTACTCGCACTCCACTTAAATATGATATGGTATATCCGAACTTGTACAGCACAGCATGCAAACCTGTGCTTAAAGGACATCTCATACCTTTCTTTGTATTATATGCATGGGCGATGACTCACATTAGCCTGTTTGCAGCCACCTTTCAGCAAGTATATACGTACTGTATGATTCGTAGCTGAATCTTAATGGAACAGAAATGTGCCAGACAAGAAAAAAAAGAATCCATGCTGTCCTGCATAGGACATTGTTCAGAACTCTTTCCCTACGATAGACAAACTCGGGATACAGGCTGGTTTATAACGGATTGATCCTCCACCATGCACTTGTCCTGTATAGACTACTGAATCCAAAGCAGTACACACTGTTTAGAGCCACTGCCCAACCTAAAATGGCTAGAATAAAAAATCCTAATTATTTATTGCAAAACTTTGGGAGAATATGCAAGTTAAATCTTTCTGAAACTGTATTGCAAGCAGTCGGTATGTGCAAGTCATCATACATAATTAAGAGCCCTATTTACTAATGTGCAGCAAGGTTTGGCACTTACTTTGCATTAATTGCCAAAATTAACCAGCGGTAACTGCAAGAACTCTGTTAACTGAATGGAAAAGTGCTGGAAACACCCTAGCAATGCAGCGACGACTTTTAAAGGGCACTAAAAGCATTGCAGATAACAGTATGTAGTTAGCAACAGCTATTTGGTGGCATTAGCTGTGTCACGTTAGCTGTATCTGCTGTGTTATCTGTTAATGTGCAGTATCTACCGCTGTGTTAACTGGTACAGTTCTTACCCATTTTTTTGCAGTGAGGTGTGTTACAGTTATGGTCAACATTATTGGCACCCTTGCAGTTCAAACCTTAATATCCGATATCTCCTAAAATAAAAGTGGCTAGTGAAATGGCTTTGGACTATATATGCACACATGTTTGACAAATACAAGAATCAAATAAAATAAGACCAATTAAAAAAGGAAATAGTATAAAAACAGACATTGCCAGGACATGATTATTAAAAGATCTATTCCCACAAGCGTTCACAC
This sequence comes from Ichthyophis bannanicus, assembly GCA_033557465.1. Taxonomy (NCBI): domain Eukaryota; kingdom Metazoa; phylum Chordata; class Amphibia; order Gymnophiona; family Ichthyophiidae; genus Ichthyophis; species Ichthyophis bannanicus. The sequence continues at coordinate 33,060,695 of CM066047.1, read as the reverse complement.
TGGCAACATTAAATTATGATTGTAATTTTTGTCAGACTAATGTCTGTGCGAGGACTAAACCTCTACCTTAGACCGTGTCCATTTTAACTGTGCAGTAAATTAAAAAGGTAAGGAAAGCAAGCACTTTACAAGATGGTAAGTTAAGTGCTTGCTTTCCTTACCTTTTTTAATTTACTGCACAGTTGATTAAAATGGACACGGTCTGAGGTAGAGGTTTAGTCCTCGCACAGACATTAGTCCGACAAAAATTACAATCGCAATTTAATGTTGCCATTGTGAATGCTTGTGGGAATAGGTCTATTTATTAATGGCATTTTATAGGCGAGACATTTTCTTTAGCCCTTTAGGATTTTTGGTTTGATTAAGGACATGATTATTGACACCCTTATAAACAATTCAAATCAGTTTGAACAGAAGAACCACATTCTCATTGCAGTCAAATTAGGTGCACCTGTGATCAACTGTCACTACTCACATGACTTGAATCAACTAATGAATGATGGCTCTAATGTTTAAAATGGCTACATTCACTCCCTGTTCCATTTTCACAATGGTGAAGACGAGCTGCTTGAGAACATCAGAAAAGCCATATCATCAAACTTCAGAGGGGTACAAGGCACTCCATGACCTTGGTATTCCTGTGTCTTACAGTTCACAATGTTAAGATGTTTTCTGCTCATTAAACTGTCAAGAACCTCCCAGGATGTGATGAGAAGAGGAAAATTAAATCCAAGAAGTCTTCGAAGGTTAGTGTGAACTGTTGCAAAAACATGTACAACATCCAAAGACCTTAAGGCTGACCTGGAACAATCTGGAATGATGGTTTCAGCTCGCAATGTGACACTCACTAAGCAAAGGAGGACTTCATGGGCAAAGGCCAAGTAAGACCCCACTGCTCCAAGACAGACATAAAAAGGGACACCTAATCTTTGCCCAAACCCACATTGAGAAATCACAATCCTAGGAAAATGTTCCGTCGACAGATGAAACCAAACTTCAGCTCTTAGGCAATGCAGACCAGCGATACATTTACAGGTGAAGAAATGAAGCTTATAAAGAAAAGTGCACCCTTCCTACAGTTAAATGTGGAGATTCCATAATGTTGTGGGGCTGTCTAGCTGTCTCAGGAACTGGAGGCCTGGAACATATTAAAGGAATCATGAAGTCTGAGGACTACCAAGGTATTCTGGACCAAAATATGCAACCTAGTGTCAGAAAGCTAGGTCTGCGTCAAAGGTCATGGGTCCTCTAGCAGGACAATGACCTAAAACATACATCCAAAAGTATAAAAGAATGGTTAAAAAGGAAAATATTGGCTAGTTTAATGAGTCCTCATCTCAATCCAATTGAGAACCTTTGGAAAGAGCTGAAATCTGCCATTGGTAAAAGAAATCCTGGAAACATTCGTGAGCTGGAACAAATCGCAGTTGAAGAGTGGGAGAAATTACCAGCAGACAGATCTACGAAACATATAGATGGCTACAAGAAACATTTGAAGGCTGTTATCACTGCCAAGGGTTGTGCAGCCAAATATTAATTAAGGGTGCCTTGAATCCTGTCCAGGTCATATTTTGTTTTTTTCTCAGAAATTACTCTGTCTAAAGTTGCACAGTCATCCTTTCTTGTATACCTTTGAACATACTATTAAAATATTATGATGTACAGTTGGAATATTTCCAATTATTTCTCAAGATATTATACACAGCATACCTAAATGCAAGGGTGCCAATAATGTTGACCACAACTGTAACTGTTAATGTGGAAATTACCACAGCCAGTACGGCTTAGTAAATGTTGTTAAGTGCCATTGAGTCTGTGTCAACTCATGGCGACCCTCTGGATAGCTGTCCTAAACTGTGTTCGGTCTTCAGTCAGACGGCTCAGAGTGGCACCCATAGCTGCTGTTATTGTACAAGTCCATCTCATTGCTGGCCTTCCTCTTTTGCATTGACCTTCTACCTTGCCAAACACAATGTTTTTCTCTAACAATCTCTCTTTTCACAAGATGTGTCCAAAGTATGAAAGTTAAAGTCTTGTCATCTGAGCTTCTAAAGAAAGCTTTGGTTTGATCTTTTCTACTACTGACTGGTTTGTTCTTCGGGCAGTCCATGGTACACACACCATTCATCATCAGCACCATAATTCGAAGGCATCGATTTTCTTCCTGTCTGGCTTTTTCACTGTCCAACTTTTGCATTCATATGAGGTTATTGAAATTACCATGACTTGGACAAGTCAAATCTTTGTATAGAGAGAGACATCTCTGCTCGTGAGATTGTTATCTAGGACCGTCATAGCCATTCTGCCAAGAGCAATGCATAGTCTGATTTCTTGACTGTTGTTTCTTTATCAATTGTTTATCCAAGTAGGTTGAAGTTGTCAACTACAATTTCTTCTCCATCAACGATGAACTTATTGATTTTGCCAGCTGTCAGGATCTTTGTTTTCTTTGTTAAGGTGCAGGTCCATTTTAAGACTATTTTCCTTAATCTTGAGAAGCAAATGTTTCACATAATCTTCACTTTCAGCTAGTAATGTGATATCATCAGCATAGTGAAGGTTGTTAAGTCTTCCACCATTCTTCACACCTTGGTTGTCTTCATACAGTCCTGCTTTTCTGATGAGTTGTTCTGCATATAAATTAAAGAGATAGAGTATGCAGTCTTGTCGGCTACCTTTGCTGATTTTAAACCATTGTGTTTCTCCTTGTTCCATTCAAACGGTTGCTTCTTGATCAATGTAAAGGTTGTGCAAGAGAACTATAAGGTGTGCCCATGCTTTTTGATGTGGCCTAGAGTTTCTCATGGTTTACACAGTCAAAAGCCTAGCTGTAGTAAGTAAAACACATACAGATATCCTTTTCTTTTCAAGGATCCATCTCACATCTGCGATGTTTCTTGTTCCTCACCTTTTCCTGAACCCTGCTTGCACTTCAGGCAGTTCTCGTTCCAGGTATGGTTGTAGTCTCTGCTGAATGATCTTGAGTAGAATCTTGCTAGCATGTAAGTATTTTGTTTAGTAAATATTATATCATATATCCCAGTAACTAGGCCCCCAAGTGATATGTAGCTTGTCTTATTCTGTGCCTGTGGAGAACATAGTTAGAGTCCTATGTTTTCTAGTTACTATGCAGCTAAAATGAAGTTGCATGTAATATGCTTATCAGTCCCATATAGAGAAGGTATATATAAAACTGTACAGTCTTCATGTTGTCATAAAAAAGTGGCACGTAACAAATTTTGTCTCAAAACATTCTTGTATTTTGTTAGTGTTTTTATTTGAGGCTTTATTAACCACTTTTAAGAAGAGATTCACCCAAGGTGGTGTACAACAGGTATTGCTTGATGTTGACAATCTACATTGTAGTAGCAGCTTAACAATAGCGAAATGACTCCATACTAGCATAATAGATAACAGTGAGATGAACTTGGAGATAGACAGATTAAATACTAGCAATAGTATGATATAGTGTCTGTATTATATACCTTAAAAGCTGCATAATGAACATTCATATTATAAAAATAGGATACAATGTTAACAGAATACAAATGATATACCTTACAAAGTCGCATGGTAGAACATTCTAACATAGATAAGATATTCAGTGTCAGCATAGTAGAAATGATTCACCATAATATGCAGCATAGTGGAACATTCATATAACATAGGATACTATACAATGGAATATCCTAATAGCAGAAGAGATTAGTGCAGTTGGGACATTTAGACAGACAAAATTACAAAGGCATAGAGATAAATTAAAAATGGGTAGCTAGACTGAAGGTAAATATGTACAGATGAATAGGGAATGTGGAACTGGACTCGGTTACAGGGTATGCAGCAAGTTAGCCCTAAAGTAGTATAAGTGAATGGATAGTCACCACAGTCATTACAGTCATGGGAGATGAGCCAGGCTTTCACTTGCTTCCTGAAGAAGAGGTAGTCTTGAGTTAGGTGTAGTCTCTCTGGGAGTAAGATCCAGAGAGGGGGAGCTATTCCTGAGAAAGTTCACTGGTTGGTGTCACATCACAATTTCCTTTGTCAAGGGTACAGTTGAGGATGCTCCTTGAGAGGATGTTAGAGGCCTCAAAAGGTGTGTAGGGAGCTAACTTATTTTTTAGATATTCTGGGCCATTTCATCTTTAAGGGCCTTGAAAATCAGAAATGGCTTTTTAAATTTGGCTCAATAGGATAGTGGTAGCAGGAAGGGTGGGATGTCATGCTGCTTGCAGCCCTTTATCAGTTGTACTCCAGCATTTTGAATTAATTGGAGCTAGTGAAAACCTTTGTGGTCTGACCAATATACAGGGCATTACAGAAATCTACCCAGGATGTTATCATGGCATGAACCACCATAATCAGATTCATCGTCTTGATATATGGAGATTTGTAGTTGCAACATGATAGAAGCAGTTTCTAAAGTTATCTGCATTTGTGGAATCAAAGTGAGTCCAGCAGTATCCCAAGATTCCTGACCTGTGATTTTTGAGATAGTTCATAGTCTCCAGAAGGGATTTTGATGTCAGGTACTTGACTCCGTTTTACTTCGGTTCAAGCCGTTTGTTAAGCAGGCAGTCAATTTGCTAAAAGCTGTGGGTAGATCTGGTTCAATGGGTATGAGTAGCTGTACATCATCTACAGATATAGAATGTTGTGTCGCCTGAAACTACTAAACTAGAAGCTTGAGATAGGTGACAGTATGCATCCTTGTGGTACCCCACAGTTCGGTGACAGTATGCATCCTTGTGGTACCCCACAGTTCGGTGACAGTATGCATCCTTGTGGTACCCCACAGTTCGGTGACAAAGGTTATGTGTTGAACAGAATTGACCGTTGTCTGCCTGACAGACTCGTAGATAGGATTTTAACTATGCAAATGCTATCCACTCATACCTGTTTCTTCCTGTAAGCATTATATTGTGGTCCACAGTGTCAAAGGCTGCTAAAAAATGAGCAGCACTAGTACTGAGGCGGATCCCCTGTTGTGGTGTCTATGGAGATCCACAAGCAGGGATACAAGAATGATTTCTGTTCCGTACTCTGATGTGAAGGTGGATTGACATGGGTCTAGCTAGTATCATGTTTTTAAAAACTAATTTTTGAGTTGAATGCAGACTGTTATATATTTTTTCCCAGAAAAGGGATATGCGATACTGGCTGGCTAGTTTGTCCTGGTCAAAGGAGCTATTTTTTAGGAGAGGGCACTCTACTGCCCTTTATAGTGTTTTGGGTAATGTTTCTAGCATCTTCCCTTTTAGAGAATGATATATAAGTAAGAGGGAGTAATTGTATGAAGGGTTTACCACCTGCAGAGTTGGCTTTACACACGTAAAAGGCCTGTTATAAAATTTGTGCAACTGTTTATGTGCGTTCCTACAAGGTTGTGCATAAGCATTCCTGGGGACACAGTCTAAGCAGAGCAGAGGCGGAGTTGCCATGTGCCTGTGAATTTTGCATAATACAGAGGTACATAGACTTCTGAGTAGGCCTTTGCCCAATATTGACGCTGCTTCTGTGGGTATATTTTATAAAAGGTATATAGGCATCTTTGTTGCTTTTACAAAATAGGCTAAAAATATATGCCTTTTTGGACATCTAAAACAGGCACCCTGTTATAAAATCATACGCATATTGTGGGGAAGAAAGATCTCTCCCTCAACTGATTGCATGAGTGATGAAGCAATAAAATAACACTTCCTTTTCAGTCCCATTTCATGGACCAGTGCAGTAAGGTGCACTAGGCTTTTGCACACAATTTTGTGTGCACCCTATACTGTGCACGAAGCCTCCAGCAGATAGTTGAATGCAGAGCATATTTAATTCCATAATTATGAAGCTATTAGCAATTTTGTGCAGATGCAGAGAAGTGCACATAAGAGAAAAAGGCTGTGCAGTGCATGGAAGGCAGAAGAAAGTTGCAGATCTTTATGCTTGCAACAGAAAGGGAAGAAACAGCCATGAAATCCTCACTACCGCCACTGTAGAATAATGAAATGCTACTCTCTTCAGACCTTGCAATGAAGTCCTGGAATTGCACTCAGCCTAAACAAAACGGGACTACCTGCTCCTCTGATCTCATTCCCATCCGTCTACTAAGTTCTCTCTCTTCCGCCGTCATCCCTTCCATCTGTCATATCCTTAATCTATCACTTTCCACTGCAGCTGTTCCTGTGACCTTCAAACATGCTGTGGTTATACCTCTCAAAAAGCCTTCAATAGATCCTACCAGTCCTTCCAGTTATTGGCCTCTTTCTCTCCTCCCCTTTGCTTCAAAATTACTTGAACGAGCGGTTCACTGCTGCTGCTGTCTTGAGTGGCCTAGTGGTTGGGGCAAGGTACTACAGGCCGGAAGGTCGGTGGTTCAAATCCCACTACAGGACAGCAACCTTGGGCCGGAAGGACTGGGGTTTCTAGTCTCACAGGTGCTCCTTGTGGTCTTGGGCAAGCCACTTAACCCTCCATTGCCCATGTTCCCTGTAAGTATTAGTGCATGTGTCTCATATCCCCTCGTGTTAAATGTATCCCCCAGCCGCTTTGACCCGGTGAAAAGCGGGATATAAATGCAGCTAAAATAAAATAAATAAATTCTTTCCTCTCAAGCCCTTCTTGACCTGCTGCAATCTGGCTTTCATTCTCTACATTCCATAGAAACAGCTCTTGCCAAAGTCTCCAGGGACTTGTTCCTTGCCATATCCAAAGGTCTCTACTAGATTCTCATCCTTCTTGAGCTTTCTGCTGCCTTTGACAATGCTGATCACCAGCTTCTCCTCGCTTGGATCCTAGAGGCTCTGTTCTGTCCTGCTTTTCTTATCTCTTCCATCGCACTTCTGGTGTATGAGCCGGTGGATCCTCCTCTACTGCCATCCTGCTTTCAGTTGGTGTACCTCAGGGTTCTGTCTTGGGACCTCTCTTTTTCTCTCTTTCTACACTCAGTCCCTTGATGCACTTATTTCCTCCCATGGTTTTCAGGACCATCTTTAATGCTGACCAGTCTTAGATCTGTATCTGAAATCTCTCCAGTAATCCAGGCCAGGATCCTCTGCCTGCTTATCCAACATTGCTGCCTGGATGTTTAGCCGCTGTCTGAAACTGAACATGGCCCAAACTGAGCTGCTTATCTTTCCCCCTAAACACACCTCTCCCCTTCCTCCCTTCTCTATTTCTGTGGATAGCACTACACTCCTCCCTGTTTTCTTAGCTCACAACCTTGGTGTCATCTTTGACTCTGCTCTCTTTCTCTGCACACATCCAACAAATAGCTAAAACCTGTTGCCTCCAGACCCCACCAGCACAACACGTCCAAATCATGGACATCTCCAAGCTTGGCTTTGGGGCCCACTGTGACTGTTTCTAGTCATAGGACATCTGGACTCAGGAGGAAAGTGCCTTCCAGATCAACCACCTGGAATTTTAGACTATGACAAACGCCCTTCAGGTGTTCCAGGTCCACCTGGCGGGTCAAGTTGTGCTCGTCCACACAGACAACTAAGTAGCAATATTTAAAACAAACAGGGAAACGAGCACATACCTTCTTTGCTGGGAGGCAGTTCTCCTATGGAACTTCGCCACTGAGAATGGCATGATCCTCTGGGCAGTCTATCAGCTGTTGGCCAGGACAATCTGCTCACAGATCGACTCAGCAGAGTTCTTCAGCCCCATGAATAGTGCCTCAATCCAGTGCTGGCCACATCCATCTTCTGACATTGGGGGACCCTGATGTTTGATCTCTTTGCCAGCCCCGAGAACACGCAGCTGCTGTGCTTTTGCTCACAGAGGCCAGCCCCAAACTGAGTAGCAGTGGCTGCATTTGTCCGGGAGTCTGCTGTATGTCTACCCGCCTACCCCACCGGTTTCCAAGACGTTGCTCAAGATCCAGTCGGACCGGGCCTCTGTAATCCTCATTGCTCCTTGCTGGCCAAGCAGCCGTGGTTCCTGCTGCTCTTGCAGCTGTCCCGAGTGGCCCCAATACCACTGGGCCAGGACTTGGACTTGCTCTCGCAGGAGGACAGGACCCTTCTTCATCCCAACCTCCCGTCCCTTGCTCTGATGGCATGGATGCTGAACGGCTAGCCATAGCACACCTCTGCCTCTCACGACATGTGAAGGATGTCCTCCTAGTATTGCGCCAGGACTCGACTCAATGCATGTAGGCTTTCAAATGGCATAGATTCTCCATCTGGTGCGCAGACAAGAACCTCAACCCTCTCTCATGCTTGGTGCATCTCTTCCGGATTAGTCTGAAGTCCAATTCTGTCAGCGTGCATCTCAGCACCCTAGCAGCCCATCACCTCATCAACGGCCAGCCTGTCCCTGTGCACCCCTGGATGGGCTACTTTATGAGGGGGCTTCTCCTGTCACAGCCCCCCAGACTGCCCACCGCCAGTGGCGTGGGATTTAAATGTTGTTCTTGGGAAGCTGATGTTCCCCTTTTGACCCTTTAGCTATGTGCCATCTCGTCTTGGAAAGTGGTGTTCCTGGTCAAGCTTACTTCAGCCCGACACCTTAGTGAGCTGCTGGGGTTTGTGGCCCATGCCCCCTACACGAGGTTCCACAAAAACAGGGTTGTTCTCTAGATGCACCCGAAATTTCTGCCTAAGGTAGTGTCCAATTTTCACATTAACCAGATGGTGATCCTTCCCACCAGAGGCCTCATTACACACCCAGAGGGAACTGTCCTAACTTCAGAGGACACAGCAGCATCGCTGTTCATCACAACTATTAGTCTCCTATGATGTCAACAGGCTTGGGGTTGCGGTCTCCAAGTGTACCCTGTACTCCTGGCTGGCAGACTGCATCTCCAACTACGAGCAGGCTGGAATCTCCCAGGAGCATCACGTCACTGTGCATGTGTGCCCCATGACGGTCTCTGTGGCCCACCTGCGCTCAGTCCCTGCTGACATTTTCAGGGCTGCCACCTGGTCTTCAGTCCTTACCTTCGCAGCGTATCACTGCTTGGAGGAAAGCTCATGGCACAACAGCACCTTCGGCTGTGCAGTACTTTATCAACTCTTTGGTGAATAGTGCAACTCCCCTCCGGCTCTGTGTTCAGGCTACTGGAGAGGATTCCATAGTCAATGTTGGAGCTGGACCTCAACCCTTTCATTGCTCCTTGCTGCCCTGGACAGTTCGCTTTTTTTGGGTCGCCCGTGGCTCCTACAGGTGTTTGGTAGCCTGTAGCTTGCGAGTCACATATGTGAGGACTGACTTCCTGCTTGTTCCTGGAGAAAGTGTAGTTATTCACCTGTAAGAGGTGTTCTCCAGGGACAGCAGGAATCAGTACTGACAATCCTCTCTCCTCCCCGTGGAGTTATTTTTCTTTTTATGCTTGATTAAGCTATGTCATCATACCGAGGTAATATGGCACCCTTGGGTGGAAAGGTGACTGCGCATACACATTCTAACTTCCAAAGGCTTCTTTGAAAGCTGGGGGGTAAATCCACGTGGGGTCTGTCGGTGCTGACGGCACCCATATGTGAGAATTGATTCCTGCTGTCCCAAGAGAACACCTGTTACAGGTGAGAAACTACACTTTCCTGATCGTGTCCCCAGTCTAGTCCCGAAACCTCTGGGTTGCCCATCTCAACCAGCAGCTTGGAGACTGAGAAACTCCTCTTTTTGTGACATCACCAGTATATCCCTCCGGTGTCCGCCTCCTGCCACCAGTTACCTCCGTCTCCAAGCAGCTGGATAGATGGGAGCCAGGGGGGGGGGGGTCCGGGCTCACCGGAGAAACAATTGAGGAGTATTAGGGATAGTTTAGTTAAATCTTTGGGGTTTTGTTTTCATTAAAATAGTCCTGTTGCTTTAAGAATCTGTGGCCTTACAACTTGCAGCAGACAGTCTTTCATTTTACTTTTGTTTTTTATTTATTTATTTACATTCTCATATACCACGCTATTCTGCATCAGTGCGGTTTACATTGAACAGGGCATTATAACTTGGAGATAACTATTATACAGGGAACATGGGCTATGGAGGGTTAAGTGGCTTGCCCAAGACCACAAGGAGCACCTGTGGGACTAGAAACCCCAGTCCTTCCAGCCCAAGGTTGCTGTCCTCTAGTGGGATTTGAACTCCCAACCTTCCAGCCTGAAGTACCTTGCCCCAGCCACTAGGCCACTACCTGTTCCAGTTTCTCGGGGTATTTGGGGTCAGCAGGGCTGCCGGATTGCTATTTGCTTCCTTCGGTAAGGCAGTCCCGGTGCAATGGAAGGAAAGTGTTGGAGAGCAGAATACAGAGTCTGTCGGCACCACGCAGAAGTGGTGCCTGCAAGCGTGCCTGGCGGCTCTGCCCGCCGCTTGAAGCCTGCAGGCTGCTTATTATGCTGCGGGGTGTGTGGTCGGGCCCAGAACAGCTGAGTGTTCCCAGTGCCGGAGGTAGACGTGGTTGTTGAAAAGGAACTGCGTTTTCACCTCTCTCTCCCATGGAGGTAAGCGTTCTGGCTATCAGGGCAGTTTTTCCTCCTCAGCGTGATTTTGGGGACAGACCCGGATGCGTGGCGGCCACGTGGTCGGCCTACAGGCTCGGCAGGGCAGTTTTGCACTCATTTAATGGGATTCAGGAGACCCTGACAGGTGCTTGTTTAAAAAAATAAAAATCAAGGAAGTTCTTTGCCAGATTTTGATTAAACGCTGGGTCAGTGGATTTGCTTATCTGCGCCCCGGCTAGTACTGCTCTGCTCCTTGTTGAGAGTATATCAGGGCGCTGCAAGGAAGGTGAACAGCATTCGGTCCCGCGGCTTTCGGGGGACAATGCCCTCCAAGCTGCAGTGTGTGGTTTGTGGGGCTAAGAAAGGCTCCAGCACGGGGGAGGCTACGGATTCGGGCCTGCCCTCAGTGCATCGGTCAGGCGCTCCGGGGGGGGGGGGGGGGTGCTTCAGAAGCCTCGGCCTCCCTAGTTCCCGAGGCAGTACGGGAGGAGACAGTGGCAGGGCCCTCTTCCATCGTGGGTGCCCCTCCCTCGCAGGCATCTCTTCCTGCGGATTTGACTGCCATTTTTTCACCTCAGTTTGTTGCGCTTCTTCAGACAGCTCTTGGCGGTGCCCCGCAGCAGTTGCTGGCAGTGGACGCTAGCGGAGCAAGGAAGCGCCCGGCTTCACAGCAAGTAGAGATCCCTCTGAGCGGGGGCAAGAAGCCCCGTGGCGAGGAAGAGATTGGAGAACAGCCGGAGGCGTCTGAGGGTCCTTTGTCAGATGAGGAGGATCACAGTTTAGCTCTAGAAGAACTGGAAGAAGGGGAGATATCTGAGAGGGAGGACCAGGCTAGAGTGGTGCAAGTCTTCCGAAGGGAGGAACTGCCTGCTCTCATTGTGGAGACCCTGAAAGTGTTCAATATGCCGGTTCCAGGTTCGGCTGAAGATGATACGCTGGAGAATCCTTTGTTGCAGGTGTTCAGAAAGACCCAAGCAGCTTTCCCTGTGCACAGGGTATTTCAGGAGATGATTCAGGAAGAATGGAGCGTGCCTGAGGCTCCGTTGAAGGGGGCCAGAGTTATGGGTCGGCTGTATCTGTTGCTGGATCATGATAAGGAAGTTTTTAAGACACCTAGGGTGGACGTGGCCGTGTCGGCAGTGACCAAGAAAACGACAATACCGGTGGAAGGAAGTGCGGCCCTCAAGGATGCGCAGGACAGAAAGCTGGATGTCTTGTTAAGATAAGTTTGACGTCAATGCATTTCCCTCCAGGCGGCGGTGTGCAGAGCGTGGGTAGCTAGGGCCTGCCTTTGCTGGGCGCAGCAGGAGCAGCCGAGTCCCTTGGCAGGTGAGGCTGAACACTTGGAGTCAGGAGCGGCCTACCTGGCGGATATTCATTATGATCTTATGCGCGGGCTGTCCAAAAGTATGGCATCTGCGGTAACAGTACCTGTGGCTGCGTAATTGGGCGGCAGATAGCTCCTCGAAGGCTAGATTGAGTAAGCTGCCCTTCAAGGGTCGGCTGCTGTTCGGAGAGGATTTAGAGAAGCTGGTGAAGGATCTTGGAGAGTCCAAAGGCGGGCGGTTACCAGAGAATAAGCCCATATCGACTCGGGGTGTCCTTGGAGGTAGGGGACAATTGCGGGATTTCCATCGGTTTCGATCCCAAAAGTTCTCTTCTGGACAAAGGGGGCGCTTTCCCTATAGAAACTAAGGGTTTCGCGGAGCGAGAAGGGGCTTCGGTCCCTCTTCTTCTTCCTCCTCTGCTAACTTCAAGAAGTCACAATGAGATGAGGTGGACCCAGATGCCCCTAGTGCCGGTAGGGGGGCGTTTGCGTGAGTTCTATCCTGCCTGGGTCCAAATCACTTCAGATCAATGGGTTCTGGAAATCATCAGGGAAGGCTACGCTCTGGAGTTCTTGGGCCCTGTGCGGGAGGCCTTCGTACAGTCTCCCAGCAACTCTGTAACAAAGTGTGCGGCGCTACGGGAGACGGTGCAAAGGCTGTTGGACATCAGGGCGATAGTCCCCATGTCCTCGGACCAGTACGGATGCGGTCAGTACTCCATCGTCCCGAAAAAAGACGGCGGGGTCCGACCGATTCTGGATCTCAAGAGCGTCAATCGCTGTCTGCGGGTGTCGCATTGTCACATGGAAATGTTGCGATCAGTTATAGTGGCGGTGCAGAAAGGAGAGTTTCTCACCTCCCTGGACCTGTCGGAAGCATATCTTCATATTCCCATAAGAAAGGGCCATCACAGATTCCTGAGGTTTGCAGTGCCGTTCGGCCATTATCAGTTCCAAGCGTTGCCCTTCGGGCTAGCAACTGCCCCGAGTGTCTTCACCAAAGTTATGGTGGTGGTAGCGGCAGCACTGCGCAAGGAGGGCATCCTGGTGCATCCTTACCTAGACGATTGGTTGATTCGGGCAAAGTCGCAGGCTGAAAGCGAAAGAGTGACGGCCCGGGTGGTAACATTCTTGGAAAGTCTTGGCTGGATAGTAAATATGACGAAGAGTCACTTGCTGCCTACTCAGAATGTAGAATATCTGGGAGCTCACTTCGACACTCGGAGCGGGAAAGTGTTTTTAACCTCAACGAGATGGCTTTTGACTGCCATGACGGCATTTGGAATACCAGTATATAATCTTGTATATATGTATATTTTGGGCCCCTCCCACGCACCTACAATCAAATGTATTTTTAGATTTGTGAGCCCCAATCCGATGTATAAAGTATCTAATTGCTATTTCCTGTGTTATTTAAATCATTGCTCAATCGAAATGTATATCTTAAAAATTCTCTGTATTGTACGATACATTATGCTTCTGTAAAGTAAACCGCTGCTGAGCGTAGGAAGCAGCGGTATACAAATGTTTACTAAATAAATAAAATAAATAAGGCAGTGAGCGCAAGGTCTGCGAGCTCTAGTGGGGAGCTTTTTGAGATCCAAGGCTCCCTCGGCGTGGCATAACCTACAGTTGCTGGGAACCATGGCGGTGACAATAGAGATGATGCCGTGGGCGAGGGCTCACATGAGACCCTTGCAAAGGGTGTTACTTCGCCGGTGGTCGCATCAGCTGGATACTCTGTCCCGGAGACTGGTCTGCCCAGAGGAGACTCGCCAGGCTCTACGCTGGTGGTTACTTCCCGAGTCGCTGGAGCGGGGAAAGTCCTTGGAGGCTCCAGATTGGGTGGCGGTGATGATGGATGCCAGTCTGCTGGGCTGGGTGGCCCATTGTCAGGGCAGCTTTGCGCAGGGGCTTTGGAATCCTCAGGAGAAGATGTGGGCAATCAACCGGTTGGAGTTAAAAGCGGTGTATCTGGCAATGCAGGAGTTTCGGTCCTTACTCGGCGGGAAGGCGGTCTGAGTGTTGTCTGACAACGCGACTGTGGTTGCCTATGTCAACAAGCAAGGGGGCACCAGAAGTGTGGCCTTGGAGGCCGAAGCCCTCTGCGGCTGGGCGGAAGAAAATCTCTTGGACCTGTCAGCAGCACATGTAGCAGGCGTGGACAATGTAGAAGCCGATTTTCTCAGCCGGGTGACAGTGGATCCAGGGGAATGGGTCCTGCATCCAGAGGTCTTCGAGATGGTGGTTCGCAGGTGGGGTTTGCCGGTCATGGATCTTATGGCGACCTTCACCTCGGCAAAGGCCAGTCGCTTCTTCAGCAGGCACAGAGAAAGGATGTCGGAAGGCTTGGACGCCCTCATACAGGTCTGGCCGGAGGGGCAACTGCTGTATGTCTTTCCCCTTTGGGTGCTGATAGGACAGGTCCTGCAGAGGATAGGAAAGTTCAGAGGTCGCGTGATTCTGATAGCACCAGATTGGCCTCGCCGTCCCTGGTACGCAGACCTGGTGAGGTTGTTGGTGGCAAAGCCCTGGCGGCTTCCCTGCAGGGCGGATCTGCTAATTCAGGGGCCCCTGGTCATGCCTCACATGGGTCGGTTCTTGCTTACGGCTTGGCTCTTGAGCGGTCTCGGTTAAAGTCCCGGAGGTACTCGGCGGCGGTTATTGTGACCTTGTTGAAATCCAGGAGACAGTCTACCTCACTAGCGTATGTTCGTGTCTGGAGGATCTTCGAGGCGTGGTGCAAGGCAAGAAAGTGCGAGGTACTGAAGGCTTCTGTTCCCCAGATCTTAGAATTCTTGCAGAATGGCTTCGACAAAGGTCTAGCGGCGGCGGCGTCCTTGCGTGTTCAGGTAGCGGCATTGTCTTGTTACAGAGGCAGGTTGGCGGGACAGACACTCTGTGTTCAGCGTGATATGAAGCGGTTTTTTAAGGGCGGTGTTGCTTGTAAGGCCGCCGGCTAGGCGAGTTTTTCCTAAGTGGCATCTGCCTTTCGTCTTGGACGCTTTGGAGCGGGCGCCTTTTGAGCCGTTAGCGCGCTCGTCGCTCAAGGATCTCATGTTGAAGGTAGTCTTCTTAGTGGCTGTTTGTTCGGCTAGACGAGTGTCAGAGTTGCAAGCTCTTTCCTGCAGGGAACCTTATCTTTCCTTCTTCGTGGCTAAGGTGGTCTTGAGGACTGTGCCGGCGTTCCTACCATAGGTGGTCTCAGCTTTTCATGTGAACCAGGAGATTTCCTTGCCGGTGTTTGCAGAGATAAACAAGAAATTGCTCCACTCTCTCAACAATTCAAAAATACAGAAACTTTTCAGGGAACAGGTCTCAGACTTCTTTGGGGTAGAACCCAGGAGGTATACCTCAGCTGTGGTTAACCAACCCCGTATCTTGCATCAAGGACCCAATGTTCCCCTTTCTTTACTCATTCATTCAAAAAGCACTCATGGCAATTATAACTAAGTGGTTTTCTCTTCAAAGACAGAATGATGAGTGTGATCTCTTCAATAGACCAATAAAGCATATCGTTCTTTGTCTTTTTTTTTTTTTAGAAGCGTAACAAGTAAAAACTTGAGGTCTATCACACCTATCAAACTCTGTTGTGCTGGCAAGGTTAAACTTAGCATAGACAAAAACTTATCTTTAATCCCGACGCCAATCCGGTGCACTTGTGCATTTCACTGCGCAAGCGGTTTCTTCGGGGGATCCAGCCTTATTACTATGCCAGGTAAACATGCAGCCATGCAGCTCTATCAGTCTGTTTTCTCACATGGCCTTTCGGCTCAATAAACTCTGAAAGCAAACAAAAGTACACAGAATCAGTATTTTTGACGACAGTGGAAGAGATTAAAGATAAGTTTTTGTCTATGCTAAGTTTAACCTTGCCAGCACAACAGAGTTTGATAGGTGTGATAGACCTCAAGTTTTTACTTGTTACGCTTCTAAGAAAAAAAAAAAGACAAAGAACGATATGCTTTATTGGTCTATTGAAGAGATCACACTCATCATTCTGTCTTTGAAGAGAACACCACTTAGTTATAATTGCCATGAGCGCTTTTTGAATGAATGAGTAAAGAAAGGGGAACATTGGGTCCTTGATGCAAGATAACCACAGCTGAGGTATACCTCCTGGGTTCTACCCCAAAGAAGTCTGAGACCTGTTCCCTGAAAAGTTTCTGTATTTTTGAATTGTTGAGAGAGTGGAGCAATTTCTTGTTTATCTTTGGCCACTTGCTCCAACAAACCCGGAGTTTTTGGTGTTTGCAGAGAGCCAAGGGTGCCACTTCATCTAAGAAGCAGCATCTTTTGGATGTCCAGCGAGCTTTGAAGTAGTATCTTAGCCGCACGGCGGATTTTCGGAAGTCAGATAGGCTTTTTGTTCTCTTCGCAGGTCCGAGAAAGGGAGAAGCGGCATCCAAGGCGTTTATCGCGCGTTGGATTAAAGAGGCTATTGTGGAAGCTTATGTCCTGAAGGGTAGGCCAGTGCCGGACGGTTTGAAGGCCCATTCTACTAGAGCTCAGGCGGCTTCCTGGGCGGAGTTTCGGTTGGTGTCACCAGTGGAGATTTGTAAGGCGGTGATGTGGTCGTCTTTGAACTCCTTTGTTCGGCACTATCGCCTTGATGCGCAGATGGCAGAAGAGTCTTCGTTTGGATCAGCGGTTCTTCAGGCTGGTTTGCCGGGTCCCTTCCGCACTTGAATTTCTTTACTGCTCTGGTACTGACCCAGAGGTTTTGGGACTAGACTGGGGACATGATCAGGAAGTTGAAATTAGACTTACCTGCTAATTGTTGTTCCTGGAGTGGAACCAGTCTAGTCCTGTATCCCTCCCAGCGTTCTTTGGCAAATGGCAGCCTGAACAGTTGGCGTGGTTCACAGGTAAGACTTGTTCTACTTTTGCTGTTTTGAAAAAATAATAATAATATACATACACACATGCAAACCATAGCTAATACATGGGGTAGGAGCTGACAGGACATGGTTCCTAGCCTTGTTTGCTTGGGATCCTGCTATCCTTTCATTGGGTGAAGGAGTGGCCTGTTCAAGTTTCCAGTCACAGTTATTGCTGAGGGCGTTAGTGTCCTCTTTCAATTTCGGTGAGTTAATTTAGTCCTGGCTGGCTTTATGTTGTGGTAAATTCTTACTGGTTTCTCTGGTGA
Organism: Ichthyophis bannanicus; assembly: GCA_033557465.1. Lineage (NCBI taxonomy): Eukaryota > Metazoa > Chordata > Amphibia > Gymnophiona > Ichthyophiidae > Ichthyophis > Ichthyophis bannanicus. Next base: position 33,043,789 of record CM066047.1, on the reverse strand, counting down.
GTCTGCTTTGTCAATAGGTTACTGGTGGCAGGAGGCGGACACCGGAGGGATATACTGGTGATGTCACAAAAAGAGGAGTTTCTCAGTCTCCAAGCTGCTGAATGAGATGGGCAACCCAGAGGTTTCGGGACTAGACTGGTTCCACTCCAGAAACAACAATTAGCAGGTAAGTCTAATTTCACCTTATAGAAGTCTGTGCAGAGATTAATCATAATCCACAACACTGTATAGAATTCCAATGAGAATAGATGCAGTCTGAAACACCAAAGCAATTACATTTTAAAGAATGATGACTGAATCCCCTTCTTAATGTGCTGACACATACTTAAAACGCAAATCTAAGACAACACCCAAATAATTAACCTCAGATTTAATCTGGAATATTATTTAATTGTATTTATGCTACTGTCCCATATTATCATTCCGAGACACCACCAGGGCTTCTGTTTTATCTTAAGTTAGTGGTAAGCATATTTTGGTCAAGCCATAACATCATTGCCTGAAAGCAAGGAGCAAGTGAAGTAGTCATGATACCTAATAAAACAGAAAATAGTGTATAAATCATTATATAAGCAGCATAAATATGTTAGCAAACCCCTAAATCCCTCATATTACTTAATGGTTGCAAATAAAATTAGTGATGTCAACAAGGCAGAGCCCTATGGTACATCACATCTTATTGCTATCCAATCAGCCTTTCCACATCAGTTCTCACCTGCTGTATACGTCCCTGCAAATATGATATGAGCCAGTCCAATACAACATCTCCAATCCCCATCCCACGCAAAACGCTAAAGTAGTATTGTGTGACAGACTGTATCAAAAGCTGTCGAGTCAACCAAAAATATCAAAAAAGCAGCATTCAATTTATCCAAGTCTTGTAACAGATCAAACACAGGGACCAACAAGGTTTCCACACCACAGCCCTTTCAAAACCATGTGGCTGAAAGTCTAAAAGTTCATGTCCTCTACAGATTCCTGTAACTGAAGCAGGATGATGCATTCAACTAGTTTTACCAAAAATGGAGGGATAGTTCTCCATGGACAAGCAGGAATGAGCCCTCTCACGTATGGGTGATGTTCCTGATGGAACCCCGCACGGGAACACTCCCCAGTTTCTATTTGGAAGCTCTTGGGCGTCTTCACCATGTCTGCGTGCCTCCTTCCAGCCTGCCACTGCAGCACCGTCTTGAACTAGTCTGTTTTCCACAGACTCACAGACACATTCCAGTTAACCTCCACCTGCTAAAATTTCTCTCTCCCCTGCAAGGATTATTTGCACTCATTTTGTTGCCTAGTCACCTGCCATCGTGGTTCTCTTTTCCTTTAGATTTTTTCTCCTTCAAATCATTAGTTTTACTCTTGCCACAGCATCTCTACCTGACTAGCGCCGGTGCTCTGATCAGGGCTTACCCTCCAACTTCAAGTCAAATTGGCTTCACCATGGCTATTTTCCCCAGATGACATGTCCCAGAAACTTGCCAACAGGTTCAAAAAAATGTTCCCACTGTTCTTGGATTATATCTGCCATGGATATGTACAACTGGTGCCTACAGTGCCTGGATCTAGATCATCAGCCCTCTTGTAATTTTCGTTTGCGGATGACAGAGGACTCGTGGGTCGGGAGAAGCGGCACGGATCACTTTTTGGCACTCAGAAGTCTGATCTATCGCTTTTGTCATCAATGGCATCTGTCTCTGTGGCTTCCAAGGCTGCATCGGATGCTGGTGGTGCATCAATATAGAGGAGCTCTCGGGCTCAGTCTGAGCCAAGCACCTGTAGTGCCACAGAACATCAGCCATCGATCAATCTCCACCTGAAGATGAGGAAGGATTTGGCCTAGTCTTAAACATCGAGGAGTGATCACACCAAGAAAAGGCTCTGGTGCATTGGCGTCTGAGCCCATTGAGGCATGACGTCAAGACTGATGGGGTCCGCGTGAGCACCACGAAGAGGAGAGCTCATCCTCCAGGTCATCGGAGGGGCACAGACAGCCCATCCCTGATTCTTGAGAGACTCCTCTTTTGGATGTGGGAAGCATCTCTCGCAGTGCCTACCATGAGTCGTTGCCTTGATTCATTGTACAGAGTGAGCAAGAGCCCCAGCTTTGAGAAGCCTCAACTTTTCCATATTTCCATGGTGATGGAGTCGGCCATGCACCGTATCAAAAGCACCAAGGCGCACTCCTCTGTGTCCCCGGATCAGGAGGTACACATCATGGATGGTTTTGGTAGGAAATGCTACCAAGGCTTGATGTTTCTGGCCTGTATCCACACTTACCAACTATACATGGGTATGTACCTCAGATCTGGCTGACGAGCTTGCTGGGTTCTCTACTGAGCTCTGATCTCAAACAAATAACTGCTCCAAGTTCATGGCTCGAGAAGCCATCATATGCTTCAAGTTGGTGGCTTGAGTGGCTGCTGGGAGCATCAGGGCCCATTGCCTTGCATGACTGGAGGCCTCGGACCTGGGGCAGTGGGCTCAGGACAAAACTATGCAGACGTCCCCTGCAGGGGCAAAAACGTCTTAGGCAAACCGATGGAGAAGGCTGGTGAGCTGGAGAGAGAGCAGCTCACTTACTCGGCTCTCCAGAAAGACCTTGGACCCTTCAAAGTGGAAATCCTTGGGGAAGAAGTCCTACAACCCGTACCACTCCTATCAGCAGCTGCAGCAGAGCTGACAGCAGAAGGGTTAGGTTCACTGTCAGCCACACTGTCCTAAGACCCCAAAGCCCCAACCACAGCTGCAGCCAGGGAGCAGATTTTTAATCCTTTCAAGGACCATGGCCCTTCTGCTCCCAGAGCTGTTCCTTCTCCTCAGGTAGGAGAAAGATTAATCCACTTTGCCCACAGGTAGCCAGTCATAACAACCGACTCCTAGGCTCTCAAGATAGTCCAGTTCTGCTACCTATTGCACTTCTATCAGCTCCATTCTTCCCAGGGGAGTACCCACTCGACCCCCACCACTGCACGTTGTCCTAGCATGAGATCCATTTCCTCCTCCGCAACCCCAACCAATTTCTGGTGAGGGAAAATGTTCCTAGAGACACCATCTTGAACTTATTACCCTACCTTCAACCTCAAGATTGGCTATGTTCCCTGGATCTGAAGGATGAGTATGCCCACATCCTCATTCACCATCTCCACATGTACTATCTCCGCTTCATGCTCAGCAGACATCACTATCAGTACAGAGTACTCCCCTCCACCTCCAGGGTCTTCACCAAGTGCCTGGTGGTGGTAGCTGCTTTTCTCCATACCCAAGGGACCTTTGTCTTCCCTTATCTGGATGACTGATCATGGCCGGAACACTGGTGGAAGTCATGCGCTCAACCCTGCTGACCATCAGGTCTTGGAGCATCTTGACTTTGTAAGTAACTACCCCAAATTTCATCTACAGCTCTCACAACAGTTAGAGTTCATTGGGGCTCTACTAGATACCACTCAGACTCAAACATTTCTGCTGGAGAACAGAACCCAGTGCTTAGTAGCCCTGTCTCACAAGATTCAGAGTTTGTCCCTTATCACAGCTCAAATGCTGTGCCTCCTCAGCCATATGGTCTCCACAGTCCATGTGACACCAATGGCAAGACTCTGGATGCATCAGGCACAGTGGACGCTTCGCACTCAATGGCGCCAGGGCTTCCCTTCCAGTCTCCACCTCATCAACGCGTCCTGATGCCTCCAAGATGGGATGGGGAGCCCATCTTGACGGCCTATGCGTGCAAGAACTCTGGACAGCTTGGAAGAGCATCCACCAGATCAACTTCTTTGAACTCCGAGCCATAGCAAATGCCCTGTTGGCCTTTCAGCAGCAGCTCTCTGACTAGGTAGTCCTCATCCAGACACAACTGGGTGGCCATGTTCTACATCAAACAGGGTGGCACTGGTCCTGTCTCCTTTGGTGGGAGGCTGTCGGCCTTTGGAAATTTGCCACATTGCATGGCATGACCCTCAGAGCTATGTATCTGCAGGGAAGCAGATTGGCTGTAGTATTCTGCTGAGGCAAACGAGTGGACTCTCAGCAAGAGCATGCTCACTGACATCTTTCAGCTGTGGGGAACACTGTCAATGGACATCTTTGCCTCTCCTTAACACACCCAGCTTCCGCTGTTCAGCTCCAGGTAACCTGCAGGCACAGAGTTGCGCCTAATGGATTTCTCCTGGACTGGAGCGAGGGACTTAACGCATACCCACCAACTCCCTTGGTGGCCAAAACCCTCTTCAAGGTGTAAGCGGAGCATGCCACAATGATTTTCATTGCGCCACATTGGCCCAGACAATCTTGGTTCCCTCTGTTACTCCACCTCTCTCGTCACCACCCCTTCAGGCTCGGATGTGCCCCGGACCTAGTTTCTCAGGATGAGGGGACTCTACTGCTTCCCAATGTGGCATCTGTGCAACTCACAGCATGGATGCTAAGCCGATAGCACTCACAGACCTTCACCTGCTGGAAGACGTGGAGAACGTGCTCTAGCCTCTTGTAAAGACTCTATGCACTGCACCTATGCTTTCAAGTGGTGCAGAATCTATTTGGTGTGAGGGCAGAGCCCTCGACCCCTTCTCTTGCTCATTGGAGTCAGTGCTGTCCTACTTGCTACACCTCTGACTCTGGCCTCAAGTCCATCTCGATCAGATTGCACTTCAGCACAATGGCCACTTATCACCGTCCAGCGGCCAATAAGTCTATTTTGGTTCACCCATTGGTGGGCTGCTTCAGGAGGCGACTCCTCTCTTGTCCGTCCCGTCCCCCCACCCCAACCTCTGCTGGTGGTGTGGGATCTCAATGTTGTCCTGGCACAGCTTCTGTTCCCTCTGTTTGAGCTACTTGGCTCCTGTTTGCTCAAATTTCTCACCTGGAAGGTCATCTTTCTAGAGGTGCTGACTTCTGCATGCAGAGTCAGCGAACTACAAGTACTAGTGGCACATCCACCTTACACTAAGTTCTATAGGAATAGGATCATCCTCAGGACTCCCCCTAAATTCCTGCCTAAGATGGTGTCCGCTTTCCACCTAAATCAGTTGGTAGTACTGCCCACTTTCTTTCGCAGGCCTCATGTGACTAGAGCTGAGGCTTCACTTTATACACTATCTGGAGAGATGAAAGCCCACCGCCGTTCCTCCCAGCTCTTTGTCTCTTTTGATCCCAACAAGCTAGGCATGGCTGTCTCCACGTGCACTCTTTCCATTTGGGTGGCAGATTGCATTTCTTTTGCTTACACTCAGGCTGGATTCTCTTTGGGGCGCCATGTCATGGTGTATAATGTCAGAGCCATGGCTGCATCTGTGGCCAACTTGCACCATGTCTCCAAGGTGGAGATCTGTAGGGCTGCTACGTGGTCCTCTGTCCACACCTTTACAGCTCACTATTGTTTTGGATGTGGATTCCCAATGTGACAGCAACATCAGCCAAGTCATACTCCAGCATTTCTGTGGGAATTGAAGCAACTCCTTCCCAGCGGCCCTTCTGTCCATCCAAGCTACTGTAGAGTCGACCCGATGTTGATGTCCCTGCAGATGATGACTCTCAAACCTTTCAGTGATTATCTCATACTGTTTTTTTTCCCCGTTTGTTTTTTCTGAATGCCCCGTTAGGCTTTTTTTTTTACACAGGTTTTTCAGTAGCCTGTAACTTGGGAGTCCAATATGTGAGGACTGGCTTCCTGTGTAGTTATTCATCTGTAGCAGGGGTTCTCCAGGATCATCAGGAATCAGTCTTCATTACCCTCCCGCCTTCCCATGGAGTTGTTTGCCATTTTTGTCTTGATTAAGCTATGTCCTCATATTGAGGTAAAGATGGCTCCTTCAGGCAGCATGACTGGCATGCATGTTTGTTGCACCTTCCAAAAGCTTCTTTTGGAAGCTGGGAAGCGCTCTCACATGGGATCAGTCAGTGACGTCACCTGTATGTGAGAACCAATTCCTGATGATCCAGGAGAACACCTGCTACAGGTGAGTAACTACACTTTTTCCTGTCCCTAGAGTGCTTACAATCTAAATTTGTACCTGAGGTAATGGAGGGTTAAGTGACTTACTCAAGGTCATAAGGAGCATCAGTGGGAATCAAACCCAGATCTCATGGGTACTAGGCTGTTGCTCTAACCACTAGTCTACTCATCCACTCCTTATAGGTGGAGTTTGAGTGATAAAGACATATTGCTGGTAGTGTGAAACAATTGCCATGCACTCAGTAATGTGGCAATTAGCATAAATGTACATAGTGATACCTCTTTTGGTGTTAAGTGCACTTGCATTAATCACACCATGCATATCTGTGCTCGATCATACGCTTACTGCCAGAACTTGTTAAGCATACCCCTGACAGGTGGGGCATGATGGTAGCACATACTGTACGTTAGTTTTACCATTAATTGCGCAGTAAATGCATACCTTTAGTAAAGGGGTCTCTAAATTAAAGGAAAAAACAAACAAGCAATAACAATCTAATTCAAGTAGGCATAATATTACTCCTCTAAGTCATCAATCCCTCCCTTTCCTACACAAATCACAAAAAAAATAAATTGAAAAAAAATACATTTTTATTAGAGAGAAACACTTCTGTTTTATTAGGATCAAAGACAAACCTGTTCCCAGCATATCCCACAAAATATTTGCAGAACTTAAGGGGGGGGGGGGGGGAGTCCATCCTGCTGTCACTAGATGACCTTTAAGCTGGAAAAAAGCTTCCTCCTGGCTACCTCTGGGAATAGATACATTCTCTGACTTCAAAGGAAATATCTTTATTTTAAAGTAAATCCCAAATGCCAAAGAGTTTATCCAATTCAGAGCACAAGGATACTAGTAGAGTAGCTCTAGTATGATATATCTTCTTGAGATGATATTTCCAAGGCAACAAAGATGTCCAGACTCTCTGCTGAGATAATAGCATCCATCCCAGCCATCTCCTCATTGTCCTCCATCTGCTTGCCTGGAGGCAAATAAGGCATTCTAGAGACACCACTACTCTCCACAACATTTTCAGGACCTCTCTCAAATACATCATCTAAAGTCCTTGAGGTGATAAAAAGCCAGTTTTTGGAAAATTGCAGTGTCTGGTTCTTAGGCCTAAGCCAGTTCTCTAAGACTTCACCTTATGAAAGTTTGGCTTTTTTTGTTATTTAAATAAACCACTTATGACCTCAGCACCTAGTGCTCACTGCATTCAGTAAATGGCTTTCAGTATCAACCCCAAATGTTTGTACATCACTTATGGGCTGATGCAGAAAGACTAACCCGCCCTTTGCATGCAGATAACGCAACTTATATGTACAAGTGCCACCACGCCAAATACAGAAAGGAGATTTCCTTTGTTTATGCAAGTGTCAAAGTATGTGCACACAGCAACACCAAGCGTATTTAAATATGCAAATGAGCTGCACATATTAAAATAGAATGCTAATAAGGTCTGTGGCTGATGCAGAGAAACACGTAGAAGATTACATAACCAGCAGGAGCAGCAATATCTCTACTCCTGATCTGAGGTGGCTTAAACATCTTGTGCGTATATGGAAAGACTGTTTCAGGGTACTGTTACCTTTTGACTTGAACATTTTCTGCATGTATCTTCTTATGCTTGTGTGTGTTTTGGACTCTCATTACTTACCTTTTATTTTAGAACGCTGTTGTGATTTCATGAAAAACGTTTTTGTGTGAAATAGTATTGTTGATATGGGGTGAGCACCAAACGAACCTGCACGTCCTGTGCATATAAAGTAAGCTTTTGACATTTGCACTCATGTGTACATGGCCACTTGTAGCATGTCTGCCTGCGCATGCGTTGGCACCTCTCCTATCAATTTTATGCCAAAGTTCTGCACACAGCTCATTTAAATACATGCCCTTTGCTGCATACCAACGCTAATATCTTGTGCTAGCAAGGCGCCACAAAAACACATACATAACTAATAGTGTGCGACTTCAGCACCGGTTTCATGCATCAGCCTGTTAGAGATCGTAAAGACAGCTGGGGGGTTTAGCTCCTTGAAAGAGGAAAAGGAAAGGCAATATTGCTGCCAAATTTCTCATGTAGCCCACATTTTCCAGATTTCTTCTTTAAGTGAAAAAGAAAAGATACTAAAACGGTAAGTATCTGAATATGCTGCTTCTGGTTAAAACCCCTTCTGAATTCAGAAATTTTGATCTGTATATTTCATTCCTTTTTTCTGTATTTTTATATAGAGCCGCTTTGTTCTCATAAGCTGGGAGAAGCCCTCTATGGGACATATTAAAATTGTCCGTTTGACTTAATACCTAATGTGGAGGGGGGAGGGTTTTCCCCTAGAAATATTGTAATTAGGTCTGGATCCAGCCATATGGACAGTAGTTTACTGTAGAAGCATTATCATGTGATGGGCTCTTGAAATCGGGGGCCTGCTACAGAGAGCCTAAAAATGCAGCATTTGCCTATGGTAGAACTGATGGGAAGTAATATGGCTGCTACTACAGCAATGCCCTTTTAAACAGAAGAGTTGTCTTAAGAATTTTAGGACCCCAATTTACTAAAGCCCACAAATGATCTGCAATTAACATACCAAACAAATGCACGTTAATTGCAAAGCCTCTATGTTAGCTGTTGGGAATATACTGGTCATGCTCCCTCCAGTTAACACATAATAGACCACTTGAATGTCCACTTTGCACTAAAGTGGGTTCACGTAACTCCCATAGGGGAATCGTTAGATGAAGCCATGTTAAGAGCCATGTTGCTGCTGAGCGTGCTAACAGAAATGTGCTCTGCATGCTCGCCCTCAGCCCCATGCCATGATCGCTGATTAATGTGCATTTCAGCATGCAGTGGCACACTGCCAGTTGTCAGGCATTAATAAAAGGGTCCCTTAGTCTGGCAGCTGTGGCTCTGAATTATCTAGGGAACCTGATATCACCCAGACCTCTTGCTTCAGGAGGAAAGTTTTTAAAGGTAGAAAGAAGATATGGAGTGCAATCCAAAACCTACTGATTTACAAAACAAAATATTTGCAGTCCAAAATTAGAGTATACATGTCCATAACTATTAAATGCTGTTTCATTGTTAGTACATTGTCTTTCTTACAAAAACTAATACTGTTTATACTGAGTTTCTCATGTCTGCATTATTTAGTATTATCAAGTGCATAGTGCTGCATCCAAAATGTTTGCTGAATGTTTTCTCTGGATATATGAAAATGCAAAATTTCATCCCATTAGGTATTTGCTAATATATTAGTCTTCAGTATTACCCTGAGAGAGGCAAGTCAGAGGTTGGTCGCAAAACTCTCTCCACGAATTGCAGTCTTCGCATACGAGTATCGTCGGTACTGACTGAGCCCGTGCAGGAACAGTGAAGGTATGAATGGAGGTCAAATAAATGAAATAAAAGTGAAAGTAAGACTGAGACTAGAACCAATTCAATGCACCCATGTCATGCTGTAGGAGGATGGGTGCTAAAAGGAGGAAAGAGAGAAGAGGATGACAAAACTACATTAAAATCCTGGATAAGGGAGTAGTGCATTTACAAAGGCACACTGCGTATATCAATTAATGAAAGCAAATGTATCTGCAAAGATTGACAAATCAATTCAGTTGGTCAGACAAATGTTTAAAAAAAAAGGTGCCATCCAAGAATCTTAAATAACCCCAAAAGGCATTGTTTAAATAAATAAAGGGGGGGGGGGTTGATAACTAACTTACAATACCCTGCCACACTTTATAGAACACATCAAGGGAACCTTTCATCTATTCAATGCCAGGGTCATATCCAGCCACCGGCATCGAATATCTTGATCAGCCGGATGGCACAGAAGCTAACCGGGCAGTGGCAATATTCAACTACAGCTCAGTAAGCTTCAGCAGCGAAAGTTAGGGTCACCAAGGAAGAACCAGGCAGCGGCTGATATCGCTGTTACCCAGTTATCTCTCAGTGCCACCCCCACAATGCCCCAATGGAGCTGCCTCACAGCAGCACCCACCGATATTCAGTAGCACTAACCAGATTAATGCCACTAGATATACCAATGACTGCAATTTACAGTTCACAGAAGGTACGGTATATCAAACAAACATAAAACATGTCTGCTGTGTTAATCGCTTTAAACAGTGCTTTGGGGGCTAACCAGATAGAGGACCTGAATTTTGAAAGAAAAAAAAATCTGACTAATTCATTTTTAGCCAGACAATTTGATGTCCAGCCAAAAATTAGCCGGTTATGAAAGGAGGCAACCAGAAGTGTGCCGGGTCAGACTAAAGCTTTAATCGGATGGCACCAATATTTGGTACTATGCAATTACATTTAACGAGTTAAGTTGGACTGATTAAATAGTAGGCTTACGTTAACAAGATATGGTCTGTTTAACTTTATCCTACAGTATGATATTCAGCGGCACTGTCTTAACTAGATATGTCTGAATATCCTATTGAAGTTAGCCAGATAAATGGCCGTTGAATAAAGACCCCGTAATTGAATAATAATTGGAAATAGCTCTAATATAGCTACAGATATTACAATAAAAATCATAATAATGTGGTATTTGGGTATCACGTGATATCTGTTTTAATTCCTCATCTGGCCACTGTAAGAATGAGAATCTTAGCCTGGTGTCTTAGTCCATTTGTATCAGGGCATATGCTTGTTAGCGAGTATGTTTTTCTAATTATAAAAATGACTATAAGGGGTTACCCTTAGCAGCAAAGGTGGATGACTGGACAGACAGGTAGATAATCTGAAATGCACATAAAACTGTCATCTTTCACAGAAGGAAATGTTTTAGTAAAAAATAACAGATCCCATTCTTATAAAAGTCCTTCCAGAAAAAGCATATTATCTGGGTTTTCAGCACTGAGTATTTGGAAAAATTGTGCATATCATTAAGTTACACTGGTACAGAGCTTTGCTTCTAGTGAGTCAAACAAAATACCTTATTTGAGTATGGCCATATTCATCCATGGAAAAATATTTGTGAAAGTAAAACACCAATTAAAATTTTTAGGTGATTGGAAAATGATTTTTTTCTCTTTTATAATTATTGTGGAGGAAGGGGAGGTGGTTAGAGTTTAGAAACATGACAGCAGAAAAAGACCACATGGCCTGTCTAGTCTGTCCTTTTATATCAACAACTACAACAGTCCCCTTTTTTCCTTTAGAGATCCTCTGTGTTTGTCTCATGCTTTTTTGAATTCATACTGCCCTCATCTCTACTACCTCCACTGGGAGACTATTCCATGGATCCACCACTCTTTCCATAAAGAAATATTTCCGCATATCACTCCTGAATCTATCCCCTTTCACTTTCATCCCATGTCCCCTCGTAGCAGAACTTTTTCAATCGAAAGAGGCTCTCCCCCTGTGCATTTATGCCACGGAGGTATTTAAATGTCTCAATCATATCACCTCTATTCCACCTTTCCTCTAAGGTGTACATATTAAGATCCTTGGGCAGCAGCAGAATGGGATAGTGTTGACGGCGGAGGATCACATTTTTGTGACAACGGCAACACCACCAAACTTAAACTGCACGGAAGAAAGGCCCGGCAATCTACTTCTGTATCTTGCCATGAAAACCCAATGGATAGTTACAACAAAACAAATTGTGCTATGGTGCTGGAAGAGGAGACCCCCAGGTCAGAAGGCACTCAACTAGCTACTGGGGAAGAGCTGAAGACTTTTCAGAGTAAAGCCAGCATTTATGATGTGGTTGGATCAAAGCCCTCGGGAAGTCTGACTGCTGATGTAGCTGCGCATGAAATGAGAGTCAGAAGTTGTAAAGATGTCTTACACATTGGAACATGGAACGTACGAAGCATGAACCAAGGGAAGTTGGAGGTGGTCAAGAATGAAATGGAATGTGTACAACTTGATCTGTTGGGTGTCAGCGAACTGAAATGGACTGGCATGGGGGGCACTTTGCATCAGATGATCACATGGTCTATTATGCTGGAAATGAAAGACAAAAGAAATGGTGTTGCATTTATAATAAAGAAGAAACTTGCAAGAACTGTAATGAAATACAATGCAGTCAGCGAATGCTTAATCTCTATTTGTCTGAGGATTGCCTATCAACACAACTATAATTCAAGTATATGCCCCAACAACAGCTGCAGAAGAGAATGAAATTGAAGAGTTCTATGAACAAGTACAAGCTGAAATTGACAGAACATGCAAACAGGATATCCTGATAGTCATGGGTGACTGGAACGCAAAAGTTGGAAAATATGAACTTGGCAACAGAAATGAAGCTGGAGAAAGACTGATAGAATTTTGCAAGACCAATGATCTAGTCATCTCAAACACCTTCTTCAAGCAACACAAGCGGCGACTGTACACATGGACGTCACCCAATGGATTGTATAAAAATCAAATTGACTACATCTGTGGAAGTCAACGATGGAAAAGCTCTATAACATCAACAAAGACAAAACCTGGAGCTGACTGTGGTACAGATCATCAACTACTAGTATGCAAACTCAAGCTAAAGTTGAAAAAGAGCAAACCACTCATGAATGCAGCAAAATATGACCTTGAGAATATACCACTGGAATTTAAAGACTGCCTGCAAAATCGATTTGCTGCTTTAGATACAAATGACAGAGCTCCGGAAGAGTTATGGAATGACATCAAGAAGGTTGTGTTGGAAGAAAGCGAGAAGTCTCTACAAAAGGTGAAAAAGCAAAAACGGCCAAAATGGACGACGGAAGAAACTCTGAAAATTGCCCAGAAACGCAGAGAAGCTAAAGCCAGAGGAGAAAGAAAGACAACAGAACTCAGAGATTTCCAACGTGCAGCAAGACAGGACAAGGAAAAGTACTACAATGACACTTGCATGGAAATAGAAGTAGAAACTATTAGAGGAAGAACAAGATCGGCTTTCCTAAAGCTACGAGAGTTAAAGAAAAAGTTCCAGCCTCGAATTGGAATGTTACAAGATGCTCAAGGTTCTATGATGAATGATGCTGAGAAGATCAAGAAAAGGTGGAAGGAATATACAGAGTTTTTATATGATAAAGATCAAGTGGACCAACAGCCGTTTCAACCTGTACCTTATGATCGGGAACCATTGGTGATGAAAGAAGAAGTTGAAGCAGCATTGAAAGCCTTATCAAAGAACAAAGCACCAGGCATCGATAGCATTCCTATAGAAGTATTGCAGCAATCTGATGCAGCTGTTACCATACTTACAAGGCTCTGCCAAGAAATATGGAAGACAACATCATGGCCAACTGACTGGAAAAGATCTGTGTTTATACCAATACTAAAGAAAGGTGATCCAACTGACTGTGGAAATTATCGAACAATCGCTCTGATCCCACATGCCAGCAAGATTCTACTGAAGATTATTCAAAAGAGACTACAACCATACCTGGAACAAGAACTACCTGAAGTGCAAGCAGGGTTCAGGAAAGGGCGAGGAACGAGAGACATCATTGCGGATGTGAGATGGATCCTTGAAAAGACTAAAGAATACCAAAAGGATATCTATTTGTGCTTTATCAACTATAGCAAGGCTTTTGACTGTATAAACCATGAGAAACTCTGGGCCACATTAAGAAGCATGGGTATACCAGAACACCTGATCGTTCTCTTGCCCAATCTGTACATTGATCAAGAAGCAAAAGTTCGAACGGAACAAGGAGAAACAGAATGGTTTAAAATAAGCAAAGGTGTAAGACAAGGCTGCATACTTTCCCCTTACCTGTTTAATTTATATGCAGAACAAATCATCAGAGAAGCAGGATTGTATGAAGACAGAGGTGTGAAGATTGGTGGAAGACTCAACAACCTTCGCTATGCTGATGATACTACATTACTGGCTGAAAGTGAAGATGATCTGAAACGTTTGCTTCTCACAATCAAAGAACATAGTCTCAAAATGAGCCTGCACCTTAATGTAAAGAAGACAAAGATCATGACAACTGGCATAATCAACAGGTTCATTGTTGAAGGTGAAGAAATTGAAATCGTGAACAACTTTAACTTACTTGGATCAACTATCAATAAAGAAGCAACAAGCAGTCAAGAAATCAAACGATGCATTACTCTTGGCAGAATGGCTATGAAAGACCTAGATAAGATTCTCAAGAGCAGAGATGTCTCTCCATACAAAGATTCGACTTGTTCAAGCCATGGTATTTTCAATAACATCATATGGATGTGAAAGCTGGACAGTGAAAAAGACAGACAGGAAGAAAATTGATGCCTTTGAATTATGGTGCTGGCGGCGAATACTGTGTATACCATGGACTGCCCGAAGAACAAACCAGTCGGTACTAGAGGAGATCAAACCTAAGCTTTCTTTAGAAGCTCAGATGACAAGACTTCGACTTTCATACTTTGGACACATCTTGCGAAGAGAGAGATCATTAGAGAAAGACATCATGCTTGGCAAGATAGAAAGTCAACGCAAAAGAGGAAGGCCAGCAATGAGATGGATTGATACAATAACAGCAGCTATGGGTACCAGTCTGTCAACAATGAGCCACCTGACTGAAGACCGAACACAATTTAGGATAGCTATCCAGAGGGTCGCCATGAGTCGACTCTGACTCGACGGCACTTAACAGCAACAACAAGTCTGTCCTCATATGCTTTATAATGAAGACCACTAACCATTTTAGTAGCCATCCTGTTTATATCCTTTTGAAGGTACAGTCTCCAGTATTGCACACAATACTCCAAATAAGGTTGCACCAAAGACTTATACAGAGGCACTATCACCTCCTTTCTTCTGCTGGCCATTCCTCTCTCTATGCACCTAAGCATTCTTCTAGCTTTTTCTGTTGTCTTTTCTACCTGTTTAGCTACTTTAAGATCAGACACAACCACACCTAGGTCCTGCTCTTCTTTAGTGGGCAAAAAGTACTTCACCCCCTATACTATATTGCCCCCTTCAATTGCTGCAGCCCAAATGCATGACCTTGCATTTTTTAACATTAAATCCCAGCTGCCAAATTCTAAACCATTCTTCAAGCTTAGCTATATCCCTCCTCATGTTGTCTACACCTTCCTGGGTGTCTATTGCAGATTTTGGTATCATCCACAAAGAGGCAAATCTTACCCGACAGCCCTTCTGCTATATCACTGACAAATATGTTAAAATAAATAAATAACCATCTGATTTTATTTATTTATTTATATTTCTTATATACCACGCTATTATAATCAGTGCAGTTTACAGTAGAAAAAAATGTACTACAATGTAATGACACATTGAGTTTACATAGAACAGGATATACAAACTTGGAAGGAACAGGGGGAAACTATATACAGCTTATGTACATATTACAGTGGCAATTAATCTCAGAAGGTATGTAAGGGGTCTGTACACATACTAGTGCGCATGGGTCAGAATGGGGAGAGAATGGGGAAAGCTGGTTAACCATTATCAATGGGGGAATGTTCGGTGGGTGGAGTTAGGTGGGGGGTCCGAGGGGTAGGTGTATGCTTTTCAGACTGGGAAGTCGGGTAGTGCTGTATGAACAGGTGGTGTTTTAGGACTTTTCGGAACACCGTTAGGTTTTGGATGGCTCGGAGTTCTGCTGGGAGGGCATTCCATGCAATCGGTGCAAAAATAGAAAATGCTCTGTTGGCCGTTGATTTTGTACATTTCGTTATGAACCTGGGGACTTCAATTGTTTATCTGCGTAGTTCTTCTTATTCTGTTGATTGTGGTACGGTGGAGAAGTGTGTTGATGGGTGTAGATGGCTGATTTTTGAGGGCTTTGAAGGTTAGTATTAGAAATTTATAGGTGATTCTGGCGGGGAGAGGCAGCCAGTGTAGGTTTATCAAGATAGGTGTTATATGATCGGATCTTGATGCACCAACTAGGACCCTAGCAGCTGTGTTCATGGCAAGTCTGAGAGGGTTTAAGGTTGACTGTGGAAGTCCCTGTAGTATGATATTCGCAAAGTCAAGCTGTGGGATGATTAGAGCTTGGAATATTGATCTATAGTCAGAGAAGTCGAGTAATGGGCGAAGGTGTCTTAGTGTTCGGATCTTGTGATAGATTAAAAGAAGGCTGCTACACAGTACCCTGTCCTGTGCTGCTGAGGTAAGCCATATTCTGATTTGATTTAAATTATAGCTCTTTGCTGCTGCTAGGCTCTAACCTATTATGAAATTTAAACTACAAGCTCTCTGCTGGATTCTAAATTTAACCAGAAAGCTCTCTTCTGTGTTTTAAATTGAAACTAAAAGTACTTTGCTGATGCTAGGCCCTGAGTGACTATGAAATTTAAACTACAGCTCTCTACTGGGTATGAAAGGTAACCAGAAAGTTCTCTTCTGTGTTTTAAATTGAATCTTAAACTGTTGCTACTAGGCCCTGACTGATTCAACAAAAAATAGTGGGTTCACAGTTTAATTAGCTTTAAAAGAAAAAAAATTCCTTTCAGAAAAATTCCCAGAAGTATATACTCACAATTTCAGATTTCTCTCCAGAAGTAACAGCCCCCCTTTCTAGTCCTTCAAGAGCAGATAGGGATGAGCCTTGAGGCACGCCTTGTTTCAGGGGGAAAGGCTCTGATGTAGTGGGGCCTGTTATAACTTGCCATCTGTTGCAGAGATAAGATTTGCACCAGGCTAGTGCTGAGCCTTGTATCCCTTTTTCTTTAAGTCGGAGTAGTAGTGTGTTGTGGTTTACGGAGTCAAAGGCGGCCGCTATATCCAGGAATATCAAGACGAATCCTTGGTGAATATTGTCGAGGCCTGTGATTAGATTGAAGAGGGTTGTGAGAATGGTGTCGATACCGTGGGCTGCTCTAAAGCCATGTTGGGAGGTGTCTAGAGGCGACTCCGTATCTACGTGATGTTGAATTTGTCGCAGGACCACTTTCTCAATAATTTTAGCAAGCAATGGAATGCTTGAAATTGGCCTATAGGATTCTACTTTAGATGTGTCAAGTTTGCTGTTTTTCAATAGGGGTCGGATAGACGTGTGTTTTAGGCTTTGGGGGAAGGATCCTGTAGATAAGGACTGATTCAGGATTCTGCAGATAGTTGGGCTGAGGTCGTGGCGTAGTTCTTTGATCCAGCTAGCGGGGCAGGGATCATTAGGTGCAGTGGTAAGGTTGATGGAATTTATGGTGTCAATGATCTCATCCTCAGAGATGGCAGTGAAATTCAGTAGGAGATTTGTCTGGGAGGTTATCAGCGGGGTAGAGGTAGATATGATGTTGGTGCTCGCGCTGGTTTGAATCATCTTCGATTGAAGGTAATTTGAATATTCCTGCGGTTGAGGCATGTGTGGATGACCTTGTGTTGGGTCTCCTGTTATGGCTTTTACAATATTGAATAGATCGTGGGGTCTGTTCAGCGATCGCTTCAATAATTCTGAGTGGTGTTGTTTCCTCTTTTCCATGGTTTTTTCTCGGTGTTTCTGTAGGTGCGTAGTGTAAGCACTGAGTGTTTCGGGGGTCCGATTGTGGCGCCAGTGTCTTTCTAGTTTGCGTAGGTGGATGAGCGAAGCACGGAGGTCTTGGGAGTACCATGGAGTGTGTTCGCGTTTTGATATAGTTGTGTGGGTATGTGTCTCCTCTACTTTTAAACTGGTACTCCAACCTGAACCAAATTGTGTGTGGAAGTATGCCTTTGCGGGAGATATCGGACTTTTGTAAGTGTCAAAATTTGAACGACTTGGGCTCTCAGAGTCAGGGAACACAGGAAGGGCAGAAAGTCAACAGTTTGCCCAGAAGAAATGCAGAGGGGAGGGTAAATTCAACTTTCAAACCTTGTTAGAAAGTTCCATTACAACCAATCCAGTGATTAACAATCTCCATATAGGGCATAAGGAACTTCATTTTGCCAAAATGAAATTTTGGTTGGTCCTTGTTTATTTATATGGCAGTATGAGTAATTAAATCTTAAATCTTTATTGATCATTTGATATATCGCCCTAGGCACCAGGGCATCAGAGCAGTTTACAAAATTCTCCCACATTTATTTTTGAAAATGATTCAATCTGGTTGAGCAAGGTTTTACATCAATCTAGCTCGCTGTAGAAGCATCTGACTTTTGTAACAGAAGTTGTAAATGAAATTCATGGCAGACAATTATAATAGTTCATGTGTTGAAAGTTGCTGGCCCAGTTCTCTCAATTTTTTAAAAATCTGGTTATTGTATATACTGATTTTTAATTCAGTTGATTGAAATGTTGGGAGCTACCAATTGTTTATGACAACATGGCAGTTTTCACTCTTATTTCAACAGTATCGTATAGAATTTTTATGACTTTGTTGCCCTTAATTTTTTCTTGCAGTTTAGTTTGTAATTATTCCTAGACTAAGCCTGATCAGCACCGACCATGCACAGTGGTATCATTTTGACTATTTGAAACTGAATAGAAATCATTTTTTTTTCTGAATGATTGACCTGTGGTTTTTCACTTGTAAAGCATGGCATAGTTTTGAGAGTTTGTTTTATAAATCTACATAGGTGCCTAGGACACCTTTATAAAATAGGGGCTTTTGGACGTGCCACATAAAGTGTGCCTGTTATGAAATTTCTCCTTGATTAAATATCAAGATTTTTGCCCCTTCAGCACACTTTCTCTCTAAAAGAGACATGGCCTTCAAGAACAGAGGAGATATCAATCATGCAATTCGAAATATTGAGAGCAAGTAAATACTATTATGTCATGATATATTTATAAATACAAGCATTTATTTTGTTCCACTAATTCCCTAAATATGTATATTCTCACATGTATAAATAATGTACAGACAAAGGACATTCTAGAGGAAGAGGTCATAATATGAGGAGGTTAAAAGGAAGCAAGTGATTCACAGGAACAATAGTGGATGCATGGAACAGACTTCCAGTGAACCTAAAAACACAGGCTTGTAGAACTGAAAGCAAAAACGCTGTCAGAATTTAAGCGAACATGGAATAGGATTAGAAGATCCTTTTGTATGGAAGTGAAATGTGAAACTGGAATTCGAGTCGAGTCTGCAGCATTATAAGCAGGGAGTAGATGAGCCTTGCCTTTTTCATCTGCCATTTTGTCCTGTCCTTCTGTGGCAGGCTCACTCATATGTCTGGCAAGTTTAAGCAGTATTCCAAGTACTTGTATAAGCTTTGACAGACTCTTCTGTAGCAATCTCCATGTAGACTTAGGTACTTTGTTAGCTTAAAATAGATAGCAACAAAGTACTTGGATAGTGATGCTTCTTTGAAGCTAATTCAATTTTTCAAGCTTTGATATTTGGGATAATTAAAAAGGTCCTCTTTCTGGGAATATGTGAACTCATTGGGAGTAATTTTAGAATGACGTCTATGCGCATATATGCCAGTATCTGCGCATAAAAAGCCACTTACAAAAAACAAAAATAGTGTGTTTAAAAGTACACGCAATGACAGGAATGCAGTGCTTTTAAGAGACGTGGCTTTAAGTGGATTCAGGTAAGGAGTTTGGGCAGAAAATAGACAGTTGTGAGTTAGATGCATTTTTTATAAAATATGTATGAACATTCACTCCTGTTCCCAAGCAAGCATGGCTTCATTTTGGCTGGGACCGCTGTTGGTATGGTGGGTAACTTTATAAGGCAGGTGTGTCCTTTTGAAATAGGTACATACTAGGCAGCCTGTTTATAAAAACTACCTTCATTTTGTTTCTCAGCTGCATGCAACTACCCCTTTCTCTGTGCTTTTCATGTTTGGGCTATCATTTTACCTCCTTGCCATAGGTTGAATGTGGCAGGATACATTTTTTAGCCTAGTAATAATATTGATTCTGCATAGAGGCCCATTGGAGGCTCTACTTGTGTTTTTTTCCTTAGCTTGTGTACATATATTTGTAATCTGATATGATTGCAATTTCTCATTCAAAAGTATTTATGCAGGCAGTGGCGGCTGCAGCATCCACAGCATGATTTTTTAAGACATTCATACATTTGGCTGTACAAATCATCCCGCTAAAATGAGGGTGGGGTTTGTGTTTCAGGTCCAGCATTGCTTGGATGTATAATTTACATGTCTAAGCAGTAATATCCAACTATTAAGGAGCCCTGTAAAGTTACATAACATCACATTTTTAATTCCATACACAGGTGGAGGGGCTTTTCTGCATGTCCTTCAACCAGTAGCTATTTTATAACCAGGCAAATCAGTCCAATGACATGTACTTTGACTGTGCGTTTGCACAGGGGCAGTTTGGCGAGCACAAATCTACGCATGTAAGCTACAAAATACTATAACTTACGTGCACTCCTTCAAAATCTAGGCCTGAGCATGTAGGATTGGTGTAACTGATCACACCTAGATTTGCCGCACGTCTTCAACCCTCTAGTCGTCTAAATTTAAATGCCCAGATGGCTGCACAAACAGATAACTCTAAATGTCTAATTCAGAAGCTACATGTGTTTATTCAGCAACACTGAATACAAGTATAATTTGAAACATCTAAGCTAAACATTTCCAATTATGTGTAGACTACATGAGTGAATGCTGGCCTACTTCTCAAAATCTGGCCTGGCGTATTTCTAGATGTTTTTCTTGTTTAAGTGTTAAAATCTGTTTCTTTCCCTCCTAGATTTCTGCCTTGCCTTTTAGCTTATGTTTTTATGCTTCTCCTACCCTGTACTTCTCCATGTTTTCTGTTCCCCAGTTTGAATACATGATATGTTTGATTTTGCTGGAAATAAAATAGAATTTCTAAACGTTGTTGGGCATAGATGAACAGTGCAGTTTTCCTAGTCGGGTCAGGCTATTTAGGAGACCATATATTCCACTTCTAAAGGAAGATTAATTTTTTTTTAAGTTTAACCAGAAAAGCATATTAATGGGCTCTTTTACTAAAATATGGTAAAAAAAAAATGGTGGTTACTGCATGTTAGTTGCAAAAATTAATGCTCAGTAACTGCAAAGTTGTCAGGGGTGTATCCAGCATCTTCCCATACACTTAACGTAAAGACAGTTTACTTAATATGCCTCAGTAAAGGGCATTCAGTGCCTCAGTAAGTGATTTGTATTATCTTCCAGGCATACGGAAAGCCCTACTGTACTTGATTGGAAAGGCATGAGCTAAATACTAATAAATAAAATTAAATAAAAAAAAATCTAATCTACTGTGGTAGCAGGTAGTGTGTGGTAGGTTATTGTGCATTAACTGCAAGGTGCAATCCACACAAATTATCTGCCCCTTTCCAAACTATGCACTTAATGAGGGAGGAAGGACTGGGGTTCAAATCCCACTAGAGGACAGCAACCTTGGGCCGGAAGGACTGGGGTTTCTAGTCCCACAGATGCTCCTTGTGGTCTTGGGCAAGCCACTTAACCCTCCATTGCCCATGTTCCCTGTAAGTAAGTATTAGTGTATGTGTCTCATATCCCCACGTGTTAAATGTATCCCCCCAATTGTGTTGTGACCGCTTTGATTGAAGGATAAGGCGGTATACAAAACTGTCTAAATAAAATAAAAATAATTTTAAAAGTTACACCTAGTTAACGTGAAGTATGCAGGAATTTTATTTTATAAAATATAGATGTAGGAGGTAGGATATGTGTGGCAAATCTAGGCACGATCGCTTATACCACAAATTAAGAGTATTTTGTAACATATGTATGTAGATTTGCACTCCACTCCTTTGTACGCCTACAGTGAAAGTAGACACCACTAGACTGATGCATGTACTTACAGAAAATTGACAAGCTAAAGTATATTTGTAAAAGGCCCATTCATGCACATAAATCACTGAAAATAGATGATTTATGTGCGCTGATGGTATGTATCGTTTCACAACTCCTTATAAAATTGTCCAACTTGCAAAGTAGTGATGGCTGTCAAAACATCACATTAACAATTATCATGAACCTGTGCTAACAGCACAAACTAAATTGTGCACATTAGTAATAGGACCCCTAAGTCGAATAGCTCATTTTCGGATTGGTACCAGAGGCCCTGACAGTTAAATGATTTGGCTAGAAAAGAAATCTTTGCAGTAGTGTCCTGAGTTTTAATAGTGGAAGGGCTGTCGGGTAAGGTTTGCCTCTTTGCGGATGATACCAAAATCTGCAATAGAGTAGACACCCAGGAAGGGGTAGATAACATGAGGAGGGATCTAGCTAAGCTTGAAGAATGGTCTAGAATTTGGCAGCTGGGATTTAATGTTAAAAAATGTAAGGTCATGCATTTGGGCTGCAGCAATCCAAGGGAGCAATACAGCATAGGAGGTGAAGTACTTTTGTCCACTAAAGAAGAGCGGGACCTAGGCGTGGTTGTGTCTGATGATCTTAAAGTAGCTAAACAGGTAGAAAAGGAGACGGCAAAAGCTAGAAGGATGCTTGGGTGCATACGGAGAGGAATGGCTAGCAGAAAAAAGGAGGTGATAATGCCTCTGTATAAGTCTTTGGTGCGACCTCATTTGGAGTATGGTGTGCAATTCTGGAGACCGCACCTTCAAAAGGATGTGAACAGGATGGAGTCGGTGCAGAGGGTTGCTACTAAAATGATTAATGGGCTTCATTATAAAGCATGAGGACAGACTTAAGGATCTTAATATGTACACCTTAGAGGAAAGGCGGGATAGAGGCGATATGATTGAGATGTTTAAATACCTCCGTGGCATAAATGTTCAGGGAGAGAGCCTCTTTCAATTGAAAGCAAGTTCTGCTACGAGGGGACATGGGATGAGGGTGAAGGGAGATAGATTCAGGAGTGATATGCGGAAATATTTCTTTACGGAAAGAGTAGTGGATCCGTGGAATAGTCTCCCAGTGGAGGTGGTAGAGATGAGGACAGTAACTGAATTCAAAAAAGCATGGGACCAACACAGAGGATCTCTAAAGGTAAAAAGTGGACTGTTGTAGTTGTTATGGAAGGACAGACTAGATAGGCCATGTGGTCTCTTTCTGTCATCATGTTTCTATGTTTTAGTATTAATCTGAATACCAGGTGCTGTAGACTTACTGCACGGAAGAAAGGCCTGGTAACCTTGCCAAGGTAACCCAGGGGCTGGGTTGCCAGGGATCAGCATTGACTTGATGGTGCACACATACATACACACACATACACACACCAGTGTGCTAGCTGCAAACTCCTCCTTTTCTATAGTCCAATGCAAAGGCATAAGACTGCTTTTTCATATCTCCTACTATTATTGCTTAAGTGAGAGATACAATAAGGCTTTCCTTATAATCTACATCCAGACTGGGGTGCTTAATCACATGGCAAGCTTATCTAAGGCAACTAAAAATTAAAAATCATCAATTTAGAAATGGCAATACTCTAGTTTAGATTTTTTTTTTTTTTTAAGAATTGATTCCAGGTTCAAAGTCAATGTCCCTGCAAACATCCCACAATAATCAGCTCATTGCAGGTATGGATAGTGCACATGTACAGTAAATTAAATTTATCTAAATGGTTATAGTTCTTTGTGATCTTAGTAGTAGTTTATTTAAACAGATTTGTATGCCACCTTTTCCTTCAATCAAGGTGGTCACGTCACATCACGATTGCAGGGTTACATTTAACATTAGGGTACATGTAAACATTTAGACATTGCAGTTACTTAGCAGCATTTAGTACAATTGAGGTACCATTAAACATGAAGGTATTCAATAATGTGGTATGATAGGTTTGTTTGTGTGTGTGGACAAGGATGGGTGTGCACTTAGTTGGCGGTGGTAGTAGTATTTCTGCTTGGGTAGGGGATGTTGCCTGAATGCTCATAGGTTTCTATAAATAAAAATGTTTTGAGGTCTTTGCGGAAGTCTGCGAGGTCATCTAATGCCCTCAGGCTCGTTGGGAGGGAGTTCTATAGTGTGGATGCCAGTAGTGATGGTGCTCTTTTTTGAAGTTGTTTGGTTTTGTGATAGCCTGCAGGGGTGCCGATCATGTTGTCATTATTGGTTCTTCTTGGTCTGTTGCTGATGTCTCTTGTTATAACATTTTGGAGTATGTCTGCTGAGAGATGGTGAATGATTTTGAAGATGATCATGATTGTTTTGTATTTAGATCTTGCCACCATTGGGAGCTAGTGTAGTTGTTGTAGGACGGGGTGATGTGCTCTGTTCTTGGGGTGTCTGTGATGATGTGTGCTGTGGTGTCTTGTACCATCTGTAGTGGGTGGAGTGTCTGCTAAGGAAGGCCTTGATATAGTGAGTTTCCATAATCAAGCAGTGGTGTAATGAGTGCTTGGCACACTGTGCGGAAATGGTCTTGACGGAGCATTGGTTTGATTTGTCTGATTGTTTTCAGCCGATATGCCTTGTTTGCGGTTTTGGTGATGTGGGATTTTAGGTTCAGAGTTCTGTCTAGTGTGATGCCCAGATATCTAACTTCTTCTTATGACTATGTGTTTGTCTAGGATGCTGATAGTTCGTGGAGGTATGAAGGTGGGGTTCCTGGTGACGAACATTGCCTCAGTTTTATCGTAGTTGACTGTTAAGTTGTTGGTTATGAGCCAGTCATTCATGTCTGAGGCATTTTGTTATTGTTGTGGAGTTTAGTGCTAGTAGGTTGATTGGCGCGTACACCATGATGTTGTCAGCATATATGTGATAGTGTAGTTTGTGATGCTTGATGATGATGCATATGGGCTGTATGTAGATGCTGAAGAGCATTGATGATAGGGCTGAGCCTTGAGGTATTCCCTGCGTGACGGGGAATTGTAATGATTTCTTTTGGTCGCATTTGACTTGTTGCATTTGCCCTTCCAAGTATGAAGTAAACCACTTCAGGGTATTCTTGCATAGTCCTATCTGTTGTAGGCGTTGTAATAGCTTAGTGTGTGACACAGTGTCAAAGGCCGCCGAGATGTCCATGAACACTAGCAGGTAGCCATTTATGTTGTCTATGCCTCTTAGGAGTTAAAGATGTTAAGAGCAAGACAGAGACCTTCCCATTGGTACCAATAATTATCATAGTGTCTAAAACTACATAATCCACAATATGTTAAGTTTGCTTGGATTCCATTCTCTTTGCTATAAAAGCACACTTAATTTTATACTTCAAAAAAAATTTAAAAAAAGAGTAACCATCACTGAATGTCTGGTACAAAGCTAAACAAAGTCACGGGGGTGTGGGGGGGGAGCCTGCATGGAGAAGCAGGTACAACTTTAGCCACCTTACTAGGCAGACTAAATGGACTGTGCTGGTCTATCTGCCAGCATGTTGCTATATTCTTTCAATAATGCATTCTTTTGGGGTAATATTGTAAGAGACCCTTGATGCATGTAAGGACAAGGCTTATGTGCAAAAATTCATTTTATAAAATGACCCTTCTTAGAGTGTGCACACACATTTATGTCCAGTTTGGAGCAAGTGTGAATTTGTGCGTTGGCCATTTGTATGTTATTGGGGCTGGTTCTTGCTGCCATCTTTGTAAGAGAGTCTGAATCAGGCCCACAACAGGACACCTGTTTTAAGAGTACCATTTATATAAACATTTTGAAGCTGTCTGTTTTTGTTTTTATATATTCTTTCAGGGTGAAGATACCTGTATTTTACAAAGAGTTCCATGTTCACTGAGCCTTTTGTAAAATACATTGCCACTTTTTGACAATCCAACTCAAATACTGTCTTTACGCATCGACAACCTATATACATAGTTATCCTCTTTATTTTCAAGTCTCTGCCTGTTTTCCTTGCAAAATTTACCTGCACAAAAAGCAGGTGGAAATAGTAGCAGGTACAAAGTAGCCTTCTTGTTTCCCTTTTGGAACTTGAGATAAAGTGCACGAGTAAAAAGGACCCATGAATTTTGTCTGAGGGACCAGTCCGAAAGTTGCCCCAGAAATGACCTAATAGTCAATATATAAATACTAAAAGGGTCTATTAAACTTTACTACTGCATCAAATTATCCTTTCTTCAGTAATCATGCAAAAAACCTTCTACGTTTCATCATGCAGCCACTGAATTTGAGAAGAATGATTGGGCAGCCAAAAAGGTTGAAGACTATTCTGAACAAATTTCTAATATGAAATGAAATATAATAAAGCAAGAGGACTTAATGGTGGAACTAAATACAAATTTTTATCAAAGATATCTGTGCAACAGTAAAACAAAATGTTTATGAATAGAGAAGTCTACTAAAGCAGGATAGGGTTTCGCAAAGCGCATATTAACATCAATTTTGAATGTATGTTAAGTGCAAATCCTCCATGGTAATGTTTGGGGAGGTTCCTGTCATATAATTGTCTTTGTCTTTAACAGGTTTTTTTATACCACTTTATCATTTAGTCAAAGCTGTTTACATTGTAACAAACTTGGTAACGTACATTAAAGAGGAACATTGATAACTGATTCTTCTGAGGCCACAAGGAGTGCTAATGGGACTCAAACCCCGATCTCTTAGTACCCAATCTAGTGCTCTCACCATTAGGCTACTCCTCCACACCATATAAGGAAAGGCAACAATGAATTAGCTGTTTTAATGCAGGGATTAATATGCATTAACAGTATTTACTAAGGGGTTCATTTTATAAGCTCTATTGGTTCTTTGGATGTCTGAAAACAGGCATACAGACATGCAAATCAGAGATGTCCCCAGACCCATTTTGGAACGCCAGGTAAACGAACATCCCTGGCACGAGCATGTCCATGTAGCATGGGATATGGTGGGGGAGTCTGGCTCTGGCTGTTGACACATTCATGTCTATACTTGCTCCTGACCACAAATAAGGTGTTAAAAAAAAAAAAAGGATGCAGTAATCGCAGGGGAAGATCAGAATGTGCTCTCACTGCCTCGGTAAATTTTTCTGTGCCAAAAAAACTTGCATGTAAATTAAGTGTAGCCCTTTTACTGCCCCACCATCGCACATCTGCTGATCTGAAATGGCCACCTATGACATGCATATCTCAACATAGACACCCCCTTTCCAAAATACCCTGACTGGCACGTCCAAGTACCCTTTTCTGTGACCGTGCATGTCGGGGGCGTCCACATTTCTGTGAAGACCTGCAACCATGCACATACGCAACCTCGCTATCTGTACATGCACATCTCCAGACCAGGTTGCAAAAACATGATCTTTCGGGGTGGAGACTGCAATTTCAGAAGGCACTTACACGTCTCCCTTCACTCCCCTGGAATTTTGGACGTGGTGGTCCTGCATGTTCCAGATTCCTTCTAGAAGGCCCTTCTAAAATCCCACTATCTCCAGGAACAAGCAGGAATGAGTCCTCACATATGGGTACGTCGGTACCGACGGAGCCTGCGCGGGAAAGCTCCCCAGCTTCCCAAAAGGAAAGCTTTTGGGGCTTCCCACAGCGCATGCGCACTGCCTTCCTGACCAACTCTCCTCAGTTCTTCTTTTTCCGCGGAGCCAGCAGGTCGTGTTCCTGTCACCGCTGAAGAATTTCTTGTTTTAAAAGTTGTTCTGACCGCGTATCTGCCTTCCCCGATTCCGAACCGGTACCGCCGGTCTTTACTTCTTTGTTTTTTAAAACAAATATATATATATTTTCTTTTTCCACACTTGGTGTATTTCTTTTTGTAAGGCCTACCGGCCTTTACAAATTCTCCCTCATGGAGAAACCATCTTCTGGTTTTAAAAAATGCACCAAGTGCTCTGGTACTATTTCAGTCACAGACACCCATGAGTGGTGTCTTAAATGTTTGGGCCCTGACCATTCGGTTCCGGATTGTCCATCCTGCTCTCTGATGTCCAAACGGGGCTTACAGAACCGAGCAGATAATCCAGCATCAGCATCATCCAGGTCTTCATCTCCGGATGGATCTCAGGTAACCAAACATTCCTCGGGCAAGTCTTCAAGGGGCAAATCTCCCTCAAAGCAGAGAGAGGCCCTTGGGTTCAACCCTGAAGACCCTGCCCCAGCCAAACAACCCCGGCGGGAAGCTCCGGCTTCCAAAGCTCCTCCTATGGGGTTACAGGTTGACATCGATGGCACGGCCTCGACCGATCACCTGTTAGACTGCTCTGGGGTACTGGCTCAAACCGGTACCGACATCCAAGCAGTTGTGGCGTCAATGGGTACTACGGTACAATCCATGCAGCAGGCCATAATGGCTTTTATTAATGCTGCGACGCCCTCGGTACCGCAACCGTTGGTTCTGACCCCGGTTCCGGTACCACAACCGATACCGGTACCCAGAGCATCTACTTCCAGTAGAAGGCCGGTACCAGTTTTTGCTTCCCGTGATATTCTCGGTACCGACCCGGCTCCCGGTACGCCCGAGGTCGATACCGGTCGGTACCCGTATCAATCTCTGGAAGCAAGTAGGCGATACTTCGAGTCTTCTGAGGATGCCGATACCTCAGATGATTCTGATGAAGCATCCCTTATTCTTCCTGAGGAGCCTTCTTCCCCAAAGAGAAGAATGTCTCCTCCAGAGGACTTGTCCTTTCAGGACTTCATCTTGGAAGTTGCCAAGGGACTTTCCATTACAGTATCCTCTGAAAAGGAACCTAGAGCTCAAAAATTAGACATTTTAGGATACTCTAAGGTTCCCAAAGAGGCAGTCACCTTACCCATTCATAATATTCTCCAAGAACATATGATGGATTTATGGGAGGCTCCTCTTACACTATCTCCACATTCTCGTCAGTTGGATACCATGTATCGGGTCCCTCCTTCTCCTGGTTTTCAAAAAACCCAGCTTCCTCACCATTCTATTGTGGTGAAGTCTGCTATGAAAAAGATTAAGAGTACCAAAAGGCACTCTTCTACCCCTCCAGGAAGAGAATGTAGAACTTTGGATGCTTTTGGCAGGAAAATCTTTCAGGCTAGTATGCTTATTGCCAGAATCAACTCCTACAGCCTCTATATGGGCATGTTTCTAAAGGAGCTTGCTCTTAAAGTACAAGATTTTCTCCCCTTTATTCCAGAGGATAGAAAAGAGGAGTTCCTGCTTCTGTTAAAGCATATCCAAGATGTGTCAAAGTTCTCCAATAGGGCTGCCTTTGACTCTTTTGAGGGTGCTAGTAGAGCATCTGGCATAGCCATAGCTGCTCGTCGAATTGCTTGGCTCCAGGCCTCTGACCTGGAATCCTGGGTGCAAGATGGCCTAGGCAATTTACCTTGTACAGGTGAAAAGCTCTTTGGCAAAGAGTGGCAAGTCAAAACCATTCAAATGGATGCAGAGAATGCTGCTTTGGATAGACTCTCTAAGTCTACTTCACTCCCTGCCAAAAAGAAGTCTTTTAAGAAATCTTTCTACAAAAAGCCTAGATTTGGTTCCAATGCTGGCCAGTCATCCGCTCAAGTTCGCTTTGTTCCTAAGCGACAGCAGACTAAACAGGCCAGAACAAAGCCTGCAGGAGCTGCTACGCTTCGACAGTCCCAACCCCCTCAGGGTTTTTGACTTACTTCTAGAGAACATACCCTTTCTGGCTCTGCAGCAACCAGAGCCTCTCACCATTCCAGGAAGGCTGACTCATTTTGCTCCCAGATGGGAACAGATTACATCAGAGCAGTGGACCCTCTCTATCATCAGAGAGGGATACAAACTGCATTTTTCCAGCCTTCCTATCTATCCCAGGGTGAGACATTTCATCTCTCCCCCATCTCTCCTACACCTGTTGGATCAGGAGGTGAATACCCTGCTTGCCCAAGGGGCAATAGAACAGGTTCCCCTCCTCCAACAGGGCTCAGGATTCTACTCCCCCTATTTTCTGATATCAAAGAAAACAGGAGGACACAGACCCATCCTAGATCTGAGAGAATTAAACAAATTCCTGTGCAAGGAAAAATTCAAAATGCTCTCTAGGTATTCTCCTTCCTTACCTTCAGAGTCAGGACTGGCTTTGTTCTCTAGACCTAAAGGATGCGTACACACACATACTCATCCACCCATCCCACAGAAAATTCCTTCGATTTCTGTTCCAGGGAAAACATTTCCAGTACAAAGTACTCCCCTTCGGTCTAGCCTCTGCTCCAAGAGTGTTCACAAAATGCATGTCAGTAGTGGCTGCATTTCTACGCACTCAGGGAATCTTTGTCTTCCCATACCTAGACGACTGGCTCATCCGAGCTCCATCTCAGTCTCAGGCTCAGACTTCGCTGGACCACACCATCTGCATTCTGCAGTATCTGTCAAAGTCTCAACTCACCCCTACTCAATCCCTAGAATTCATAGGGGCCTGGTTAGATACCACCACAGCAAGGGCCTATCTTCCCCAGGCACGTTGCCACCGGCTAGTGCACCTGGCCTCTCAGATTCAGTCCAGAACTCACTTGACTGCCCGAGAGATGTTACAATTGCTAGGCCACATGGCCTCCACAGTTCATGTGGTGCCTTATGCTCGCCTGAATATGAGAGCAGCTCAATGGACTCTGTCCACTCAGTGGACCCAAGCATCAGGAGCTCTCTCCGACCAAATAGAAACCTCCAAACGTCTCTTTGGGTCTCTCCAGTGGTGGATGTCCATTCAAAACCTGTTGCTGGGGTCCCCCTTCCAACCACTACCACCCCAGGCAACCCTCACTACAGATGCCTCCCAGACAGGCTGGGGAGCTCATCTTCAAGACCTCTCCACTCAAGGCCTTTGGTCTCCGCAGGAGACTGCCCTTCATATCAACCTTCTGGAGCTTCGAGCAATTTTTCTTGCTCTCAAGGTCTTTCATACCCTCCTCTACAACATGACAGTGCTTGTTCATACCGACAATCAAGTAGCCATGTTCTACGTAAACAAACAAGGAGGGACTGGCTCTCTGTCGCTTTGCAACGAAGCTCTCAGACTGTGGGCCTTCGCCAGAGAGCATCAAATCCATCTCCTGGCAGTATATCTCCCAGGAATTCAAAACTCTTGGGCAGACAGACTCAGCCGAGTTCTGCTTCCACATGAGTGGTCCCTGCACATGGATCAGGTACTCAGAATCTTTCAGAAATGGGGAACCCCGGACATAGACCTCTTTGCAAGTCCGTGGAATGCCAAACTTCCCCGGTTCTGTTCCAGAACTCCGTGTCAGGGGGTTCAGGCCAGGGATGCCTTCCTCCATTGGGGTCAGGGCCTCCTATATGCCTTTCCACCCATTCCTTTGATTCCCAAGACTCTGTTCAAACTGCAGAGGGATCACGGATCTATGATCCTCATAGCTCCATGCTGGCCACGCCAAGTGTGGTTCCCTCTACTTCTGCATCTCTCCCAGGGTCCCTCCCTAGACCTGGGAGCTGCTCCAGACCTTCTGTCTCAGGAGGAGGGGACTTTGTGGCACCCAAACCCCAAGTCCCTCCACCTCAGAGCATGGTTACTGAAGGCCTAGACCTTCAAGACTTAAATGTCTCTCAACAAGTAAGATATCCTCCATGCTTCCAGAAAACCTTCCACAAGGCGTTCTTATGCTTTTAAATGGAAGAGATTTTCCATTTGGTGTGCTCAAAAGGATCTTGATCCTTTTGCTCTTCCTTGAAATTTCTTTCCTGGAAGGTTATTTTCCTCATTGCAGTCACTTCAGCTCGTCACATCAGTGAGCTGCAAGCCTTAGTGGCGAATCCACCCTATACAAGGTTCCATCATGATAAGGTAGTCCTTAGGACAAATCCACACTTTATGCCTAAAGTGGTTTCACCTTTTCATCTTAATCAAGAAGTATACCTACCTGTCTTCTTTCCAGCTCCTCATGCATCCAGTGCAGAGCGGAACCTTCATACTCTAGATTGTAAAAGAGCTCTTGCCTTTTACCTCCATAGGACTCAGCCACATCGAAAGTCTTCCCAACTTTTTGTTGCTTTCGCTCCTTCTCATTTGGGACTTCCAGTCTCAAAACGAACACTTTCCAATTGGATTGCTCAGTGTATTTTGTTTGCTTACCAGAGTAAAAACATTTCTCTGGAGGGCCATGTCACAGCTCACAATGTGAGAGCCATGGCCACCTCTATGGCTCATCTTCACTCTGTATCCATAGATCAGATCTGTCGAGCAGCCACCTGGGCCTCGGTTCATACCTTCACAGCCCATTACTGCTTGGATAAGGACTCCCGCCGGGATGCCTTATTTGGTCAGGCTGTCCTCAAACACCTGTTCCATTCTTAAACAACTCCTGCCCACCTTCCCTTAATGGATGCCTGAGATCCATCGGAAGATGAAATACCTACGGAGGGGATCTCCCAGGCATCTCAGCTAGGGAGTCCCCATATGTGAGGACTCATTCCTGCTTGTTCCTGGAGATAGCACAGTTACTTACCTGTAACAGGTGATCTCTGGGAACAGCAGGAATAGTCCTCACAACCCACCCACCTCCCCTAGGAGTTGTATCTCTTTCTCTTCCTTTCCTCTCTCTATTGTCTCAGCTTTAAACTCGAACTGAGGAGAGTTGGTCAGGAAGGCGGGAAGGCAGCGCGCATGCGCTGTGGGAAGCCCCAAAAGCTTTCCTTTTGGGAAGCTGGGGAGCTTTCCCGCGCAGGCTCTGTCGGTACCGACGTACCCATATGTGAGGACTATTCCTGCTGTTCCCAGAGATCACCTGTTACAGGTAAGTAACTGTGCTTTATGTATTTTAATTCCTGTTAAACAGATAAAACAACTTAATAAATAAGCCCCAGAGTGAGCTAATATAATTTGCAAGTCAGACAATGTAATGGGCCGTTTAAAAATTTTTTTGTATACTGAAGAAATACACTGTTTTATTTGCAACAGTTAGAGAGACTCATTTTTAAAATGTATTAAAAATTGTGAAAGCAGAACTTCAAAATGAAAATTCTGCTAGGGAAGCTCTAATGGGGGTGGAGCTGTCTAATACTTAGGATTTGTCAAAATGTTTAGAATCTTCAAAAGATGATATCCCCACCAAAGCAACCCTAATAGTTTTCTTTATTAGTGAGCTAGATAAAAGTGGTTGTTATTTTAAAAGCATTTTTTCAGAAGGACTCAGTTTGTGAGCGGTGAGTTTTAATATTTCGAGATATGGCAAAATCCACTCAAATGCATGCTTAACTTTCAGGGTATTGGATGTTTTTCTTGAACCTTTGCAGCTTGAAAATTTCTTGAAGGATAAAGAAATTACTACTTGCTCTAGCACTAGTTTTAAAAACAGACAGATTATCAGTATTAAAATCAGAAGGGTTAGAACTTATATATGTAAGTGCTTTGATAATCTGATTTGCAATTCTATTTTCTCCCTATGATGTAGGCTACAAAATGATTTGTTTCTTTCTATTTGTTTTTCTGGACAGTATTTATTTTATTTGCTTAAAATGTTATGTCTTTGTAAAATCTTAAAATGGATTCAATTTTAAAAAAATTGTGAAAGCTTATTGGGTCAAAAGTCCTATAGCAGAAATATTTTTAATTAGCTCAACTGAATCTTGTTCCCATGTTGAAAACTCGGTGATAGAAGCCAGTAATGCCACCAATGGTAAGAAATAAAAATATCAAGGTAGGAAAAGGGTCACACAGTTCAAGGACTACTGTAAATAATGATATCCATATGTTTATGTGCATTGCTACAGTATGTACAGCACTAAAACACTACTTGAAACCATTAACCAAATGCTAAGTCCAAAATTTTGTTTGAAGGAAAAAAAAAGGAAACAAAATCTCTGAAACAGAGTACACCGATCGGATCCCTTTAAGGCAATGGGATAGACCAGCTTGCTAGGCAAGTATTCTGATGTGGTGTTTCAGATGGTGGTCACAATCCCGACACCAGTATCTGGGAGCAGAATGCCTGCTCCAAGGGTTGTCACTACACCACAAGATTCACGCCAAACAAAAACTTCTGTTACCCAAAATTTCAACAAACACGCAAAATGCAACCTTTTAAATAGCAGTCTCCTTATTGAGGGGCTTCATCTGGGAACAAAGAAAAGAATGTATCTGAATTTTTCAAACTAGATGACTTTTGCATATCATTGATTGATGCAAAAAACTAAACAAATAATCAGGACATTGTTCCATAATCCAACTGTGAGAAGGGTGAATTCATCTCATGTAAGCAAGAGAGTATAGAACGGAGATGATTTTTCAACTTGGTTGTTGCTGAATTTGAATTGACCAACAGAGTATTAAATGGCTTTTAAAGTGCTTTCATATCAAAACCACCAGAAATGATTACCATAAAAAAGTGTGGACTTTACAGAAACACAAACCAATCAATTTTCAGCATTCATACCAGTGGGGAATACTGTAGCTAATTTACAATTTGTAAAGTCATCAACACATGAGGGAAGTAATGCATATTTACCTTTAGTAAAAATTAAATCATCAAAATGGTGTTTTATGTCTATTCATTGAGTAACCATTGGGGGTCTCAGGTTTTGTGGTTTCCTATAGATTAGCTAAAGTGATATGGTTGCCTTATTAGTCCCATTGAATGCACAGAAATAGAGGTTAAGAAAAAAAAAATAAGGTGATAGCTTTTTATTGGACCAACTTAATACCTTTCTTGACTAGCATTTGGGAGCTGCATTCCCTTCATCCTGTCTAAATATATCTTTAGCTCTTCCAAAAGCTAGTCAAGAAATTAAGTTAATCCAATATAAAGATATTGCCCTATAATTGTCTTTAGATATTAGCAAAGCCAAACCACCCACGAAAGTGCAGATGATAGAAAACAGAGGTTGTCTATGATTACACAAGCTTGAGGCCTCAGTGATAACCTGTTAACTGGGCAAAGGAAAATGCAGTCTTAAGTTTGGTAGCTCACACATGCATTCTTTTGAAGGTATCTCAAAAGTAATCGAGCAAAGATTAACATGCTCCCATTTCTTTTAAAATATTTTGGAAGAATCTAGGCCAAAGCAGGTATTCTTATGGTACTTTTATAACCGGGAACTGAGGTGAGAAGTCCGAAAAGGCACCTATTTTAAGCCTGTTCTGACAGGCAACATAGGCATCTATGTGCCTTTATAAACTAGGCACCCTGAAGCCCCTTGCAGCATGCAGATTCCCACACACACTCAACCCAGTGCCAACATGCAGATCACAAATGTACACACAAGGAAAGACTGCACTTATTTCATGGCCTCATATCTGCATAAAAAGATTTATGAAAACCCTTTTCAGGAAAAAGCTTTATAAAATTACTCCTTATATATCTAAATTTTTGGATTTGCGTATTTATCTCATCCTTACACCAGTCCCAGGGCAAATTACAATGAAGCAAACATAAAAATGCAACCTCAACAAGGATACCCTCCGAGGAACCCCAGGGCCTATCCAAGGAAGCTGGTTTGCCATGGCATCCCACCACCATGTCACTAGAACAACCAGCAGGAGCGCTGAAAGCCTAACAATGCCCCAAACCCCTGTTTTCCCACTGCCCGACCACGTTCGGTGGGGTTGGCCAGGGCTGGGCTTGGATGGTAGGGGCTCATCTGCTGCGGCTCCGTTATCCTGAGGGGGGGCGGAAGGCCTCGATCACAAAGGTGCTCTGCGCTTTTACCACCTTGGAGGTGGTATACGCTGGCCATCCAGAGTATGACCGCTGAATGTACAGGACCTATTCAGGTCAGGGCCCTGTATGTCTGGGCGCTTTAGCCCAACCCTGCTCCGCCCACTCACCACCCCGTCCAGCACACCTCGCACTAACCCTCTGTATATCGGGGAGGACTGGACTCAGAATTGTGGGCCGGGCAAAAATGGGGGTTGGATGTCCAACCCCACTATTCATGTCTCTTCATCGGGCCCTAAGAGAATAATGCATGATTTTTGCATAACGTGCATTAAATGGCAAAATCATGCATTATTTCACTGCAAGGAAGTTAAATCAAAATGTCTTAAGAACATAAGAAATGGCTTACTGGGTCAGACCAAGATCCATCAAGCCCAGTATCCTGTTTCCAACAGTGGTCAAGTCAGGCCACCAGTATCTGGCAGGTTCCCAAAGAGGCACAGGTTCCACAATGTTTGTCCCAGAGCAAGAAGTGGATTCCCTGGGTCCTCTTTAATAAAGGTTTATGGAACTTTCCTCCAGGAACGAGTCCAAACCTTTTTTAAACTCAGCTGCACAAACAGCTGTTACTACATCCTCTGGTAACTAATTCCAGAGTTTGAGCATTGAGTAAAAAAATATTCTCTTATTAGTCTTAAATGGCTTGCATTGTAGCATCATTGTGTGTCCTCTACTCTTTTACTTTTTGATGGTGTAAATAACCGATCTACGTTTGCCTGTTCCATTCCATTCATTAAATTTATTGACCTCTATCATATCCCCCCCCCCCCCCCCCTCAGCTGTCTCTTTTCCAAGTTAAAGAACCACATCCTTTTAAGCCTCTCCTCACAGGGGTATCCTTCCATCCCTTTTACCATTTTTGTTAGCTCTTCTTTGTATCTTTTCTATTTCAGCTATATCCTTTTTAAGATATGGTGACCAGAATTGCACAGAGTATTCAAGATGCGGTCTTACCATGGAATGATACAGAGACATTATAGTATCTTGTGTTTTATTCTCCATTCCTTTCCTTATGATTCCTAGCATTCTATTGGCTTTCTTGGGCACTGCTGCACACTGGGTGGAGGGTTTCAACATATTATCCACGATGATGCCTAAATCCTTTTACTGGGTGGTGGTTTCTAAGGTGGTACATTGCATCGTGTAACCATAGTTTGGGTTATTTTTTCCTAGATGCATAACTTTGCACTTGTCCACATTGGACATCCAAATGGCAGATGAAATTTAATCTTCCAATATTTTCAAGGTCCTTTTGCAGTTTCCCACAATCCTCTTGGGTTTTTAAGAACTTTGAATAATTTTGTGTCATCTGCAAATTTGATCACCTCTCTTGTTCCTATTTCCAGGTCATTTATGAATAATGTTAAGCAGCCACCTTCCCCATTGAGAAAATTGGCCATTTAGCCCTATTCTCTGCTTTCTATCTTTTAACCAGTTCCTGATCCACAATACTACACTGTTTTTAATCTCATGACTTTTTAATTTCATCAAGAGTCTTGGACCTTGTCAAAGGCTTTCTGAAAATCCAGATATATTGATATCAACTGGCTCACCTTTGTTATATTTTTTGAAGGTGTGAATAAAAAGGCAGACAGATTAGTGAGAAGACTTTTCTTGGTTAAATCCATGTTGGCTTTCTCCCAGAAAAGAGCCATCAAAATTGTAAAGGGGATGGAAAGATACCCCTATGAGGAGAGGCTTAAAAGGTTAGGGCTCTTCAACTTGGACAAGAGACTGCTGAAGGGGGGATATGATAGAGGTGTATAAATTAATGAATGGAGTGGAACAGGTTAACGTAGATCAGTTGTTTACGCCATCAAAAAGTAGAAAACCAAGAGGACATGCAATGAAACTACAATGTAACCCATTTAAGACTAAAGAGAAAATATTTTTCTACTCAATGTGTAATCAAACTCTGGAATTTGTTACCGAAGGGTATAGTAAAAGCTGTTACTGTAGCTGGGTTTAAAAAACATTTGGACAAGTTCCCGGAGGAAAGGTTCATAAACCATTAGTAAAAATGACCTGGGAAATCCACTGCTTACCCCAGATTGAGCATTGTGGAACCTGTTTGCCTTTTTGGGAACCTGCCAGGTACTTGCAACTTGGATTGGCCACTGTTGGAAATAGGATACTAGCCTTGATAGCCCTTAGTCTGACCCAGGATGGCTTTTCTTATGCTCATTAAGCCATGGCTATCTACATGTTCAGTAAATTTTATTCTTTAGAATGGTTTCTGCTATTTTGCCCAGTACTGACAACAGGTTTACCGGTCTATATAGTTTACCAGATCACCCCTGAACCCCTTTTTAAAAATTGGAGTTACATTGGCCACTCTCCAATCCTCAGGTACTACAGCTGATTGTAATGATTGCAGACCTACTATTAGTAATCTGTGAACAATCTCATATTTCAGTTCTTTCAACATCCTTTGATGTATACCATCCGGTCCAGGTGATTTTCTGCTCTTCAGTTTATCAAAACACTTGTAATACATACTCCCAGTATTGATTTTTCTTTCAATTCTTCTGGTACAGCACCTGTTATATACCATTTCAGGAACGGGTAACTTCCCTACATATTCCTCAGAAAAGACCGAAGCAAAGAAGTAATTCAGTCTCTCCGCTATGGCCTTGTCCTCCTTTAGCACCTCTACCTTTCTATCATCTATTGGTCCAACTGACTCTCTCAGATTTTTTGCTATGATTGTACTTGAAAACATTATGCATTTTTGCTTCCACGAAAGTGTACTTCATTATCAAATGAAATAACATAGCTTGAGTTTAGCTTTGAGTTGCAATTATTCATCCTCTCCAGTGTGTAAGTCTGAGCTACTAACACACAGCCCAGTGCTTCCATCTTGTTTTCTAATAATCACACACACACACATTCACACCTGCCCCCCAACCCCCAGAACACACTCTTCCCAGACGTACTGGGCCTTTCCCTGGTACACAGCAGGGGGGACAGCCCAGACATTATGCTCACTCTCTCCCCCTTCATTACCAGCTTAGGCGTTATAGCCGCCATTCTGAACCCAACAGTAGTCGTGCACTATTTCTGATAGCAGTTAAGCTGCCAATAAGAAGGATTAGAGGGGCAGTGGGGATCTGTTAAGGAGAGTAGTTTGTTGAAAGTGAGATTGGATGTGTATACCTCCATTAAGAAAACCTATTGCCCCTTTAAGATGGTTCCTGGATGCATTGGGCCACACCTTAGCAGCCTGATATTTGGGATGAAAAAGCACAGCTTGCAAGGATGAATGCAAATTACATTATTCATTTACTGTGGGAGTTACTTATGGTACTGAGTTACTGCAGGTTAGTGAATCCTATGATAAATTAAGCTGTAGTAAAATATGATATTACTGCAGCATAGTAATTTATCCACCCCCAAGGGAGAGGTAATTACTAAACTGTGTTAGCTGTTTAGCACAGGAATTGGTGCACACTAAGAGTTCTCCGGGACCAAGCAGGAAGTCAGTCCTCACAAATGGGCGACGTCACCGACAGAGCCCTCATGCAGGAGCTCTCCCCAGCTCCAGCACGCATGCGTGATCACCTTCCCGCCTGAACGGAGCCATCTTACCTCAGTCTTTTTTTTCGCTGAGCCCTCCATATGTTCTGTATCCTGGAGAAAAGCTGATGGGCCCCGTCAGTAGTTTTTGCCATCTCTGTATTCTTTTTCCCTTGGTTAGTGTGGGTTTTTTTGCCTTCCTGTATTTCCCGGCATCATCGCTGCCTCAGTGCCACTTTTATTAGAGGGTATTTGTTTTTCTTTTTTCAGCCCGTGGGTTTCTCTCGTGCATTCTTGGTTGGAGCATTGGAGTCTTGACCCGGCGGAAGATGTCTTCCCCAACACATCCACCCCGACCAGTGGCTTTAAGAAGTGCACCAGATGTGGCCGGACCATGTCCATCATAAACCGCCATAACTGATGCCTTCAGTGCCTCAGGCCCGATCACAAGCTCTCTACATGTGTTCTCTGCTTGCAGATGATACGCAAGGAGCTGAATAACTGTGAAAAGCAAAAGGAATCTCTTTTCGGCTCCAAGACATCAGCATCAACATTGGAATCGAAGCCCTTGAAGGGCACTGTCGAGGACTCTGCTTCACGTGGTGACCGGGCCCTTTCTGAGCTGCTAGGTCATGGGTCTCTGAAATGGAGATTTTCCTTTGAAGATGAGTATTCCCAGAAAGAACAGACTCCATCTTGGTCAGGAAGGGCAATGCCGAGTCCAGGGTGAAGACCCATGGACATTGATGGTGAGGCCAGGAACAGCCTTCAAAGCTGCCCCGGTTGAAGGAGGTGCCTCTGAGGGCTGTTACCGGACTCTTGGGCTATTACCATTGAGGCATCCCCACCGAAGGAGCTGGCGACAGCATTGAAGGATGTGGCACCAACAGCTGCGGAACACTCCTTCCTAACAGAGCGGTTGTTGATTCTTGAGTGCAGCCTGCCTGCCTTTATGGCACAGCACAAGCCTTGGGAACTAGGAACCTCCGGTACATCGGGACAGGTGGTGGCACCATCCATTGCACGTCTCGGTCTAGCCTATTCTTGTCTGACTCAGCCTTGGAATCTAAGTGGAAAACAAAGGAGGAAGCCCCATAGACGGTGTGTCACCGGGATGTCCCTTCGGATCCCTTGTCCCCATATGGAGTACAGAAGGTCCCCCTCCCAAGGGCATCTCTTAGAGTTTGACCCTTCACAGTTGAAGCTGAAGAGGAACCTTGGGTGGAGGAGCTGTAGACCCTCCAGTATCCATTTTCCCCAACGGAAGCCATCACCATTCTGGTGCACCCTATCCTGGAAAGGTTACTCCTGAGGAAGTGGAAGACCCCAGTTATGATGCCAATTGTGAGCTGGCATCTCAATTCCATGTATCGAGTCCACAAGAGCCCAGGCTTTGAGAACACACAAGTGCCTCACAATTCCATGGTTGTGGCAATTGGCCATGCACCATATTAAGTAATTTTATTTATCTATCGAGTTTTATATACCACCTTTTCCTTCAAAAGTGGTTACAAAAAAGGGTGGATAGAGGGAAGGAAAACAATACAGAACAATCATAATGCTTATATTCCGCTTTTTTACCAGTCAAAGCAGCATACATTCAAGTACTGTATATATATTTTTCCCTTGTTCCCCGAAGGGCTCACAATCTGTTTTTGTACCTGAGGCAATGGAGTGGCTTGCCCAAGGCCACAAGGAGCACCTGTGGGACTAGAAACCCCAGTCCTTCCGGCCCAAGGTTGCTGTCCTCTAGTGGGATTCGAACTCCAGCCCAAGGTAACTTGCCACAACCACTAGGCCACGCCTTTGGAACCTTACCATTGAGAACTTCTTCAGCAAGAGCTCGAGGTTGTTCCACCATTTCAAACAGGAGAGGGATTCTACTCCTGCTACTTCCTAGTTCCCAAGAAAGCAGGTGGATTCAGTCCCATTCTGGATATCCACGATCTCAATCGCTTCCTAGTGAGCAAGAAGCTCAAGATGGTATTCTCTGGAACGTTGCTACCCTAATTGCAGAGTGCTGCAGTCGCATGAGTGGACTCTCAATAGCCCACAACATCTTCCAGAAATGTGGCACTCCATCCATAGGAATGGAAAAAGGTCCATGGATGAAGTGCCCCATTTCTGGAAGATGGCCAGCTACCAGGAGATATTATAATGCCTCTATAATCGTTCCATGGTGAGACCGCACCTTGAATATTGTGTGCAATTCTGGTCACCGTATCTTAAAAAGGATATAGCGATTTTAGAAAAGGTTCAAAATGGTAAAGGGGATGGAAGGATACTCCTATGAAGAAAGGCTAAAAAGGTTAGGGCTCTTTAACCTGGAAAAGAGACGGCTGAGGGGAGATATGATAGACGTCTATAAATTAATGAACGGAGTGGAACAGGTAAACGTAGATAGATTGTTTACCTTATCAGAATATAGAAAGACTAGGGGACATGTAATGAAGCTACAGGGTAAACTATTTAAGACTAATAAAAGAAAATATTTTTTCACTCAACGTGTAATCAAACTCTTGAATTTGTTACCGGAGGATGTAGTAAAGGCTGTTAGTGTAGCTGGGTTTAAAAAAGGTTTGGACAAGTTCCTGGAGGAAAGGTCCATAAACCATTATTAAGAAGGGACCCAGGATATCAATGCTTGAACCAATACAAGCATTGTGGAACCTGTGTCCCTTGGGGGAACTGCTAGGTACATATGACCTAGATTGGCCACTGTTGGAAACAGAATACTGGGCTTGATGGACCTTGGTCTGACCCAGTATGGCATATCTTATGTACCACTGTTCTGCTCCAGAGTTTCCTGGCACAATCAGGTAGCCTCCAATGCGTTGCTCCTGAACTGGGCAACGGCTTGCTTTATGCTTACCCACCCACTCCCGTGGTGGCCAAGACCTTTTTCAAGGTCCAGATGGACAGGACCACCATGATACTTATCACCCTATGCTGGCCCAGGCAACCGTGGTTCCCCCTGTTGCTTCGCCTCTCCTGGGCACCTCCTCTTCACCTTGGCAATGCCCCAGATCTGATCTCTCAGGAGGGGATTCTCCTCCATCCCAATCTCCCCTAGTCCTCACAGCTTGGATGTTGAGAGTGTAGTTCTTGCTCAGTTTCGCCTCCCTAGGGATGTGGAGAATATTTTCCTCGCATTCCACAAGGATTCCATCAGATGTGCATATGCCTTCAAATGGCACAGATTTTCTGTCTGTTGTGCTGACTGAGCCCTTAACCTGTTTTCCTGCTCAGTGGAGCAGATTCTAACATATCTTTTACACCTCTCTCATGCTGGCTTAAAGTCTAACTCAGTCTGAGTGCACCTTAGTGCACTGGCAGCCTACCATCATATAATAGATGGTCAGTCCCTTTCCACTCACCCCCTTATTGGCCACTTCATGAGGGGCCTTTTGCTATTGCATCCGCCAATCCGAATACCAGCAGTGGCATGGGACTTTAATGTGGTCCTTGGACTTCTGCTCACCTCACGTTTTGAGCCGCCAGCCACCTGCCCTCTTAGGTTTGTCCTGGAAGGTCATTTCTTGGTGGTGCTTACTTCAGCGTGCACAGTCAGTGAACTACAAGCACTTGTAATGCACATGCCCAGGTTCCACAAAAAAAATAGGGTGGTCCTATGCACTCATCCTAAATTTCTGCCTAAGGTGGTTTTGCCTTTTCACCTCAGTCTATGGTACTCCCTGCCGCCTTTCCCAGCCCTCATGCAAACATGGCAGAGGCCCCTCTCCATACCTTGGATTGTAAGAGGGCATTGGCTTTCTATCTCAAACATACAAAAGCCCGTTCTTCCCAGCTCTTAGTTTCTTATGACCCGAACAGGCTGGATGTGGCAGGCTCTAAGCACACCCTTTCCATCTGGTGGCTGACTGCATCTCCTTTGCCTGGACTTTCCTTAGAACGCCATGTTATGGAGCACAATTTTAGCATCATGGCAGCCTCTGTGGCTAATCTGCACTTGGTCTCCTTGCTGGAGATCTGTAGAGCTGCAGCGTGGTCTTCTGTCCACACTTTCATAGCCTAATACTGTCTGGATGAGTATTCTTGGTGTGACAGCACCTCTTTGGGAATTAATGCAACTCCTTCCCTCCAGCCCTTCTGACTATCCAGACTACCGGAGAGCTGTTCCCTTGCTTGATGCCAGAGCTGTATATCAATTCTGAGCCTTTTAGCTTCTTTTTCACTGTTCTTCATTCTGTTTGCCCCACTGGACGATTTACAGGGGGGGGGGGGGTTTCGGTAGCCTGTAGCTAGGGAGTCCCATATATGAGGACTGATTTCCTGCTTGGTCCCAGAGAAAGTGTGGTTACTCACCTGTAAAAGGTGTTCTCTGGGAGCAGCAGGAATCAGTCCTCACTACCAGCCCTCCTCCTCCCTGTGGAGTTATTTTTCTTTTTGGATTAATTAAACTACGTCCTCATGAGGTAAGATGGCTCCGTTCGGGCAGGATGGTGATCGCATACATGTGCTGGATCTCCCAAAGGCTTTCTGTGAAAGCTGGGGAGAGCTCCTCTGCGAGAGCTCAGTCCATGATGTCATCCATATGAGGACTGATTCCTGCTGCTCCCGGAGAACACAGATTACAGGCTTTAACATGGCACCTTGACAGCATGCACTGGCATTTCCACGTTAAGAGCTGATTTGTATAAGGAACCATGTAATGATA
Source organism: Ichthyophis bannanicus (assembly GCA_033557465.1). NCBI lineage: Eukaryota > Metazoa > Chordata > Amphibia > Gymnophiona > Ichthyophiidae > Ichthyophis > Ichthyophis bannanicus. Next base: position 33,000,336 of record CM066047.1, on the reverse strand, counting down.
TGTGCCCTTAATATGCTAAGTCTCCTATTTTCAAGGACTTGAATGCATGGATAGGCAGTTTAGTGTGTGCTTTAGGCGGTTGCTATTTTGTAAGCATGTGTGCAAGTCCTATCGTATGTACTTTCAGTGTGAGTTTGCACAAAGGCAAAAGTTTAGGTGGAGCATAGATGGAGTGCAAGTTTATGCATGTAAGTTATAATATATCTATAACTTACGCACTCTTAAAAAAAATCTAGGTGCGGGCACTTAACACCTGCCACAGAGCAGATGCAACTGCTATGACTAGTTTGACGTGAGTTTTACGCCACTTTCTCTCTGTTTTATGAAGTATGCATGTTCCTTACTTTATAGAATAGGCCTCAAATACAGGCTGTGATGCAGTGGGTAATATAGAGCCTATGAAAGTTAATGAAAATGAGGAACTTACCTCAGATTTAGCTGTAGAGAGAAGTGAAGGGAGAAGGAGGAGTAGTGTTGGTAAGAAGGAAGAACCAGGAAGTGAATGCAGAAGCAGAGCTCGAGAGAAAAGGGTTGGAGCAAGCAGTGCTGGGAAAGGCAATGCTCAAGGAAGCAGACCTGGAGAGAAACCAGGAGGGGCCAGCAGCTCAGGAGGACGGTATGAGCAACCAATGAGCACAGGTCAGCCCAGAGGAAGTTTACCGGCTGAAGGAAACTTCATGCTTGACTGCAAAGCAAGAAACAGCTGGGAAGGTGACCAGGAGTTAGCTCTGAGCCTGACTGGAAAGCCAGGGAGAGAGTCCTCTACAACCCAGGAGCTAAAGCTAGAACCAAGGTAAAAAGGTGGGAGCCTTGTTCTTTTAAAGAAAGGTTTAAAAGCTCTGCATGTTTTAAAGGGCGTGGCCCTGAGTACAACGTTATAGCTGAAAGATATCCAAAGCTTTCATTTGGTGAGGAAAACCAGCAAGGAGCCTTTCTCATACCAGGCAGATATAACCCTGGGCTTAAAGAACCCTTGGCAGGAAGGGATATTGGCGTATCACGAGAGGCTGTGCCAGAATTCAGCACATGTGAAGAATGTGACTCAGATAGTTTGGGGAGTGAAGCTGAAGGGATGATATGGGAAAATAGCCATACTTCAGACCCCATTCCAATGGACTGTGCCATATGTTTTTCGGATGACCTCACTTCTTTGTGTTAACTTTTGAGGAGAATAACTTTGTGACAATAACAAAAGAAAAGATATTTTCCTGTTGCCATTTTTGTTCAATGCTGTGTTTTGTGTTGCATTCCTGAGAATGTCTGTTCGGGAAGGGGAATAAAACCCTAATTATTTACTTTACCACTTGACCAAAAGACTCTGTTTTAATACAAAGAGCAGAGCAAAACTTCAATAACCCTAGGCAGCCACCTAAATAGGGTTAAAAAGGGCTCTATCATACGAGCCCCATCACAAGGCACAGTAATTCCATGGCCATTATACAATTACCTTCGACACAGCTAATGCAGGAGACAGGAAATGAGCTTTTCAGTGATGCAGTTGTTAACATGATAGATAACGTGTGGCAGTTAATACCATCTCAGAAGATGCAAACTATATCACATTATCACCCTTCCAGTAAACCTGCAGTAAAGACATTTCTCTGTTAAATGAATGGCAAGAGTTGACACAGAGGATTTGCAATTATCATGTTTCCATTAACCCTTAATGAACTTCAATGAATAGGTCCCTAAGGGCCCCTTTTATTAAAGCCCTTTAACCAGTTAATGTGCATTTTAATCTACAGCAACTAGCAGTCAGGACACTAACGTACAAGCATGTCCACCACCGCACACTCAAAATGTACGTTAATGAGCAATCACAAGTCAGCCAGGGTATGGGCAGAGTGTGGACACAGAGAGCGCATTACCACTAGCGCCAGAGCAATTGCTATGTGCTCGGTGCCAGTGCAACGTGTGTTCAGTGAATATAGTCTCTGTAGGAGTCATTAAGTGAATCCGTCTTGGTGGATCACACATTAGATTGGCCCATCATGCATTAGCTGCCAGGAACATACTGGTCACGCCCCCAACAGAAAACAGACTTTGCAATTAATGTGCATTTGTTTGACTTTAGCAAAAGTGACCCTAAATCTCTCTCAAATGGATAGTTTCCCAAGAGATTAGATTTTTATGATGGCTGTGAGCCTGTGAACAATTTCAATGAATAATTAGGCGAGTAGTACTTCATATGATTGATATGGTTTAATGAAATTTTATATATGGAGCGTTTCTGATTTAGTTCAATAGGACTGCTGTAGTTATGATAGGAGCTCTTATCTAAGTTATTTGTGCTTGGTTACATGGATGTTACTTATTTAAAAACATTTAATATACTGCTTTTGGAAATAACACAACATGGCAGTACACAGTAGCATAAAAGGGAAAAATAAGAATACATATCAGAGGAGATACAACTGAAGCAGAAAAAGAGGCATTCCAGACAGTAAATTACAGATGCAATAATCAATGCAAGAACCTTCTTTAACTGAAAAAAACTGAGCAAAATGGGTCGTAACACCTTTTTCACAATTATTCAAAGATTTTGTCAACCTAAGCTCATGAAATTTAAAAAGAATTGCTATTTAACATGTGGATTATTATTACAGTTTAACATGTATAAAAATCATTTACTCTTACCAGTGTATTCATTAATTAAGCAAAAGAAAAAACGAGGCATGTTCACTTAATTTCTAGAAGCAGGCTCTAAGGAGGTAATCTTATGAAGACCCAAGTAAAGTTATGTACAATCAATGTCTTCTCAATGACTTACAGGTGCAGATGGGCTTTTAGTGTTTGCTTTAGTTGGTCACTGTTTTAAGTGTGCGCATGAGGTTGATGGCATGTACTTTCTGTGCAGGTATGTAGGGGGCAGAGGGAACATTTGTGTGCATGAGTTATGAAATACTATAACTAAGCACATTCTTTAGAAATCTAGGTGTGGGCATTAACGTCTACCCTAGGGCATTTTTAACCACAATACTAAAACCCTTATGGTTTTAGGCACTTTATATACTGCCCTTTACTATGCACATCAGAGTGGTTTACAAATATATGTATGAACAGGTACATTTTATTCCTTTGTCCCCAAAGGGCTCATAACCATTGCCTCAGGTACACAGATTAAGTGGCTTGCCCAAGGCCACAAGCAGTGGCCATGGGACTAGAGACCCCAGTCCCTCTGACCTGAGGTTACTTGTCCCCATGCGGGAATTGAACCCACAGCCTGAGGTAATCTGTCCCAACCACGGATCCACTCCTCCCTTTATGCTAATAAGGAGAAGGCCAAAGCCAAAAGTAATACAAAAATGAAAAAAAGACCACTCTTCCACAGAGGCTCTCCAACCAAAGACAACTACTTTTTTTTCAGACCACATCAATGTGAGGACTCAATTTCTACAATTGACGGTCTATTTTAATCAAAATTTGCCGTAAAAACAAGCAACATGGCTTTTTTGAAAAAAATGAGTAACAACTTATCTGAGTTCATTTAAAACTAAAGCTCCAAAACACAACGTTGTTCCAATGCAGGATCATCCATGACACAGCACTGCGTTTCGGGTCTGTCCCACACTCAAAAGACCCTGCATCAGGCATACGATCCCCATAGTTAAATCGATAAAGCTGCCAGGAGGAACTTTCACTCGTAAGTGACCAAAAACAGGTGGAACACTCTTCTTAAAGCCCTGGCATCTGACATCACACAAATGACTAAATTGCTTACTGCAATGTTGATTAGAAGGCAAAGAACTACTATGTAATTGTCTCACCAGTCAGCAAATAGCCATAATCACAGAATACTATGCCAGTCAAGTTTGAGATTTAGCCCATGAGGGAGAACTGAATTTAAAATAAAAATCCACTTCTGCTCACTCAATTGCAAGCGAGCCTCATGGTCTCCTTTAATCAAGGGAGGGATCCAATCCAGCACTCTCCATAAAAATTAATGGAATAAATGGCCAAACTGAACACTATGTTGTACCCTTGTAGCAGTGAGGGAATGTTTTAGTACATAATGGTAATGTATGTTCAGAGAGTCATTTCTTGAAAGGGTGTATAGTGCGGCCCACATATTTCAAATCACAGGGGCATAATATAAGGTAAGCTTACCTAGGACAATTCCTATGGATTAGAAGAATTTGCACCTTGATGGGTGATTTCAAGGTCCATTCACAGGATTTATGCCAACAGCTGTATGAGCGCAAGTACCCCCTCTGAGTTATGGCCTCTTACAAGTGTGCGTTGAATAATCAGAGAATGGCTTTTGTCTTCACATTATCAACCAACTAAATCTTCTTCACAAGATATGATAGTGGGTATATTACCCTACAGTGATCGTTCCGGTCAGGTGGCTCAGATCCTGCGCAAGGTTTGCCAGGTTGTTAGTGTACATGCATGCTTTCAACAGCCTTTGAGCATTGCCTATACTAAAGACAGTAATTTGAAGGGTTTTTTGGAGCAGACGATTCCTAAACCCCAGTTATCTGTTGAGCAGAGGGGCCACTTTCCTTGTGGGAGGTGTTCCTTCTGTTCTGGGACTTTGGAGAGTGAATCATGGATTGACACTACATCCCCGACCAGAGGGGAAGCCATATTAGACCTAGTCCTTAGTGGAACACCAGATCTAGTGCAAGAGATAAGGGTGTTGGGGCCACTTGGCAATAGTGATCATAGCATGATCGCCTTTGATTTAATTAGTGGAGGAGGGATAGTAAGGAAATCCACAGTACTACCTTTTAATTTTCGAAAGGGAGACTATGATAAAATGCGGAAAATAGTTAAGAAAAAACTAAAAGGAGCAGTTGCAAAGGTTAAAGACATCAAGCTTGGCTGTTGTTGAAAAATACTATCTTGGAAGCCCAGACCAGCTGTATTCCACGCTTTAAGAAAAGTGGAAGGAAGTCCAAAAAACTGCCAGCATGGTTTAAAGGTGAGGTCAGAGAGGCTGTTGTTGCCAAGAAAGCATCTTTCAGGAAATGGAAAAAAAGAGCCGAACGATGAAACCTGGAAACAGCACAAGCACTGGCAGGTCAAATGCAAGGCATTGATAAAGAAGGCAAAGAGAGAATTTGAGAAGAAGCTTGCTGCGGAAGCAAAAACGCGAAATAAAGATATTTTCAAGTACATTCGTAGCAAAAAACCTGTGAGTGTCAGTTGGACCATTAGATGAAGAGGAGTTAAAGGGGCACTAAGAGGCGACAAGGCGATAGCGGAGATACTGAATGAATTCTTTGCTTCGGTCTTTACTGAGGAAGATGTAGGGATGTTACCCATGACTGAAGTGGTATTTAAAAGGTGCGGAAGAATTGAAGGAAATATCGACACAACTATTAGATAAACTGAAGAGTAGCAAATCACCTGGGCCGGATGGTATACATCCAAGGGTGTTGAAAGAACTGAAATATGAGATTGCAGACCTGCTATTAGTAATCTGTGAACTATCATTAAAATCATCTCTACCTGAAGATTGGAAGATGGCGAACGTAACACCAATTTTTAAAAAGAGTTCGAGGGGTGATCCAGGAAACTACAGACCGGTGAGCCTCACGTCAGTACCGGGAAAAATGGTAGAAACCATCATAAAGAAAAAAATTACTCAGCATGTAGATAGTCATGGCCTAATGGGAGACAGCCAACATGGCTTTAGACAAGGAAGATCTTGTCTTACTAATCTGTTATGTTTTTTTTGAAAGTGTGAATAAACAGGTGGACAAAGGTGAGTCGGTTGATATAGTGTATCTGGACTTTCAGAAAGCCTTTGACAAGGTCCCTCAGAGACTTTTGGCAAAACTAAAGTCATGGGATAGGAGGCAGTGTACTACTGTGGATCAGGAACTGGTTAAAAGAGAAAGCAGAGGGTTGGGCTAAATGGCCAATTTTCCCAATGGAGAAAGGTGAATAGTGGTGTACCCCAGGGATCTGTGCTGGGTCCGCTGCTTTTTGACATATTCATAAATGACCTGAAAAGTGGAACAACGAGTGAGGTTATCAAATTTGCAGATGACACAAAACTATTTAAAGTTGTTAAAACCCAAGAGGATTGTGGAAAATTGCAAGGGGATCTTGATAAATTGGAAGACTGTTCATCAAAATGGCAGATGAAATTTAATGTGGACAAGTGCAAAGTTATGCACCTAGGGAAGAACAACCCAAACTATGGTTACACGATGCAAGGTTCCACATTGGGAACCACCACCCAGGAAAAAGATTTAGGCGTCATTGTGGATAACATGTTAAAACCATTGGCCCAGTGTGCAGCGGCAGCCAAGAAAGCAAATAGAATGCTAGGTATGATAAGGAAAGGAATGGAAAATAAAACAAAAAGATATTATAATGCCTCTATACCATTCCATGGTGAGACCGCACCTTGAATATTGTGTGCAATTCTGGTCGCCGTATCTTAAAAAGGATATAGCGTTATTAGAAAAGGTTTAGAGAAGAGCCACCAAAATGGTAAAGGGGATGGAAGGATACTCCTATGAAGAAAGGCTAAAAAGGTTAGGGCTCTTTAACCTGGAAAAGGAGACGGCTGAGGCGAGATATGATAGAAGTCTATAAATTAATGAACGGAGTGGAACGGGTAAACGTAGATTGACTGTTTACGTTATCAGAATATAGGAAGACTAGGGGACATGCAATGAAGCTACAGGGTAAACTATTTAAGACTAATAAAAGAAAATATTTTTTCACTCAACGTGTAATCAAACTCTGGAATTTGTTACCGGAGGAAGTAATAAAGGCTGTTAGTGTAGCTGGGTTTAAAAAAGGTTTGGACAAGTTCCTGGAGGAAAGGTCCATAAACCATTATTAAGAAGGGACCCAGGATATCAATGCTTGACCTAGTACAAGCATTGCAGAACCTGTGTCTTTTGGGGAAACTGCTAGGTACGTATGACCTAGATTGGCCACTGTTAGAAACAGGATACTGGGCTTGATGGACCTTGGTCTGACCCAGTATGACATTTATGTTCCAATAAGAAATGGCATATTAGATATCACATGACCTGCGAATCTCTGTATGTGGCGTTCCTTATATTATGCCCCTGTGGTTTGAAATATGTGGGCTGTACCATACACCCATTTAACAAAACAACTTTCTGAACATGCTTCACGATTACACACTAAAACACTAACTGCTCCAGTGATACAACAGTGTTCAGTTTGGCCATTTATTCCATCAAATTTTCATGGAGGGTGATGGATTGGATCCATCCATTGATTAGAGGAGGGGACTGTGAGGCTCGCTTGCAATTGAGCGAGCAGAAGTGGATTTTTGCTTTGAATTCAGTTTCCCCTTACGGGCTAAATCTCGAATTTGATTGGCATAGTCTTCTGTGATTATGGCTGTTTGCTGACTGGTGAGATGATTACATAGTAGTTCTTTGCCTTTCAATCAACATTGCGGTAAGCAACTATGGTGGTTTGTGTGACATCAGACGCTGGGGCTTTAAGAAGAGTGTTCTACCTATTTTTGGTCACTTAGGAGCAGAAGTTCCTCTTGGCATCTTTATTAATAACTATGGGGATCGTATGCCTGATGCAGGGTCTTTTGAGTGGCACAGACCCGAAACGCAGTGCTACGTCATGGATGATCCTGCATTGGAACAACATTATGTGTTTTGATGATCATTCGTTTAAATGAACTCTAAGTTTATTACTCATTTTTTTCAAAAAAAGCCATGTTGCTTGTTTTTACTGCAAAAGTTTGATTAAAATGGATGATGATAATTGTAGAGGTTAAGTCCTCACGCTGAGGTGGTCCGACAAAAAAAAAAAAAAAGTTGTCTTTGGTTGGAGAGACTCTTTGGAGGGATGATCTGTTCATTTTTGTATTCCTAGGGCATTTTTAGACACTTATGCTCTGATTTTTTTAAAGAAAAGCAGACATCAGTTTTTCTTTATAAAATAAGCATTCTGAACATGCCTAAAACTAGCTGCTTGGTTCTAAAATTACTCTTGTCTAGTTCTGTAACAAAGGTTATCTACATTGAGAGCAAGTTTCAAAAGGGCCCACAATGGTGCAAAGTTTGTGGGTATTTCTACCCATTAGCTTTCCACCAGTTTTGAAAGGGAAAGTACAAGCGTGTGTAATCCTTTTGAAATTTACCATGGACAGTTGCTTGTGCTTTTTTTTCTGTAGATTTTTCTTTTGCTAAGTAGGTTTGGATATTCAGGTTTTAGTGAATATCCAGAAAATGGTTGATTCGCAGTCAACAAAAATATAGTCAGTATGGTCAGAAAGAACTATTAGTTTGGGTGCAAAGGGGTGGAGTTACCAAGATGATCTACTAATGCCTTCTCCATCCCTGAACCATCTCAAAAGGGGTGGATTGCCCAGGCAATTGAGTGGCATTTAATTACTACTTAAAGGCCTACCTCTTGGATCTGAGAGGTGGGAGCGGAGTCAAGATGGCAGCACTCTAGGAGTGTGGCGTTTTCAAATCTCTTTCCTTGAAAGTTTTTCCCCCCGAGATGCCTCCTAGATGGCGAGGGAACCCTAGAACCAAGCCGGCAAAGGGTGTTTCCCCCGCCGCTGGACAGCAGCAGATAGACGTGCTCCTCCTAAAAGCCCTGGCACTAGAGAAAGCTGCTTCGGAGGCTCATTGCTGCCGTTTGCTGATGGGGAGGTGACCGCAGCTGAGCAGTTTTCACCTAGCCCTCAGCCGCGTTTGAACGTCCCACTGGAGTCGGAGCCTGTGGTGTCAGGCTCCATTGACATCAAGCAACTGACCTCTGCTGAGGGAAGTGGAATAGTGGGTCTGCCTGCTTCCTGCTCAATGCCGATTCCGTCTCCCTCTGCCTATGCTGTGCAGTCTGTGGAGACCCCTGAGCTGGTGGCTGAGCTTGCTCCTGGTGCTTTTCCAGTTGAGTTGGACCCTCTTCGATCAAACTTTTCTTCTGGTACTCAACAGCAGAAGACTGGTGAGATTTTGTTGGTCACTATATGGGGGATGTTAGTGAAGCTGGATGCAACTGTCTCCAAATGTGCTTCGGACGTCTCAGCGCTAGTGCAGGTTGTGGTTCAAAATTCAGTACAGTGTTTGAACTTTGAGAAGGATACACATGAGAGACTGGCTACTATCGTTAAGGATGTTACTCTAAGACCAGCTATTGACCAGCTTGTGAAAGACAAAACTTCCTGTTCATCAGAAGTTAGAACAATTTGAAAATAAGTTTAGGGGGTTAAATTTGAGAATTTTAAAAATTTTCCCCAGCTTTTAGATATGTCTGCTTTAGATACCTTTAAGAAATATATGTCTGGGGTCTCAATATTCCTGATGCTGCATTTCCTCCAATTACTTGAGCTTATTTTCTACCGGTGAAGAAAGTTGGGCAAGATTTACCTGTTTGTTGTTCCCGATAACCTTTCAGATTTTTTAGAAAATTCCTCTGTCCTGGCTAGATCTACACTATTGGTAACTTGTGTTTGAAACTGATCTTTCTAAAGTATTGTCTTTGTATTTTAAAAAGCTCTGTGCCTTTTCTGGGTGACTATAAGAAATTTTCCTGATGTGAGTCACGTCACACAAGAGCGCAGATGTCAATTTTTGACCATGTGACAAGAAACAGTTGCTTTGGGGGGCTAGCTTCCGCCTTCGATATCCCTGCAAATGTTTTGTCTCCTTTGCTGGAGTTAAATATATTTTCTTTGCACCAGAGCAGCTTCGGTTGCTCTTGGACCTCAAGAAACTGCCGGCTGTGGTGGGGCTGGGAGGGAACAGTGTTGATTGAGGGTAGGTAACGCAGTGAATAGTAGTACTGGGGTGTGTGCTTATTACTTTTTCATGTCCTTTTTCCGTATGTTGATTCCCCATGTATCTTCTTTTTACTCTGCCCCTCTTCTCTATTTGGGGTCTAAGGAAGCGTATTGTAATTATAATTGGAGGATTATATTTTCCTTTGTTTTTTGATGATCTTGTACTTTTACAGCTCTTATGTTTCTCTTACAAGTTTTTTTATGCTTGTACATTTGTTAAAATTTATAAACAAATTTAAAAAAAAAAAGGCCTCCCTCCTGAACTTGTGAAGGCGCATATTAGGCCGTTTAGGTGCCCCCTAGGACTTCCAAATCAAAAATGTCTGAAATCCCATGGCGGGGCAGAATAGAAGGTAGACATGTTTAAATCTGTTCTAAAATCAACCTGTCTTCACCCCAAAAGAGAGAAGTTTCCACAAATATAAAGAAAATGGGGACATGCAGAATAAGGGCCCAGACACATTTATTTAACATTTCTTATATACCGCCTTTCATGATATCAAGGCGGTTTACATTGAACAAACTGAAATTACATTGAACAGGGCATTATAACTTGGAGATAACTATTTTACAGGGAACATGGGCAATGGAGGGTTAGGTGGCCCAAGACCACAAGGAGCATCTGTGGGACTAAACCCCAGTCCTTCCGGCCCAAGGTTGCTGTCCTCTAGTGCGATTTGAATCCCCGACCTTCTGGCCTGAGGTAACTTGCCACAACCACTAGGCCACTCCCCCCCATTCCCCCCATGCAGGGAGATGGTCAGTTTTAGAATGTGCACATGTGAAATATGGACAGTGTTAGGATCAGCAACAGAGATGTGCCCACAGCAGCATTTCAGAATACACGTTACCACATACACGTCCCAGCCTGCCATGTTAGAAGCAGAAATGTACAGAACTGCAGCAGTATTCAAAGCAATTTATTTTCACCTGCTATCCTTCTAGGAGAGGGAAAGGTGACTTTAGAAACAAAAGGGAATGGCCCTGTTTATTCTTATTGTTGAAAGCTGGCTGAAACAAGCATTTTTCATTTTTTTATTCATGCCAAGGGGCAGGTATATAGATATGAATGTATTCACCGGTGGTTTTAAACATTTGATGCCATTCTGAAATCAGAAATGTACATGGATCTTTTTATCAGTATCCTGGACATGCCTCCATCACACCCCCATGCGACAAACATGATTGTGCCAGACATATGTAAATTTTGTCCTTTATAAAATGTTTCTTGGGGTATGGATGTGATTAACTCATCTGAATGGGTGTTTTCAGACATGCAAATCATGACTAGAGCTAATATATGCCCCATAGATCCTGCTTAGATCAGAAGTAATGTTCTGGGTCTCCCTTTTTTTTTTTTTTTTTTTTTTTTTTTTAGTTATTCTTTCCATATAAAATAATGGGAGCTGCATATCATTTCCTGATCATCTCTCCAGTCTAGTCCTGACCTCTGGGTTTTGCTCCTCCTCCAGCAGCTTTGGAGACTGAGACAACGTCATCCTTTTGTGATGACCCTGGTATATCCTCTGGGGATCCGCCTCCTCACTCCAGTTACCTCAGTCTCCAAGCAGCTGGAGGAGCAGTGAACCTGGGGGCTCCGGGTTCACTGGAGAAACAGGAGAGAGGGTTTTTCTGGGGATATTAGTTATTTATAGTATAGAATAAGGAACTTTGGCATTATTTTTTGTTTTTTTGGGGGAATTGAGTTCTGGCTCTTTAAGAGGCTGCTGAGGCCTTCTCTCCCTCCCTCGGTAGAGGGGAACGAGGTCAGGAGAAAGCAGCTCACGCTGTGAAGAGCGCCGGTTGCCAAGCCCAGCTGAAGGGGTGAGGAACCGGGGCTCTGAGAGCAAGTCAGCGCACGGCCAGAGAACGTTTTGACAGGAGAAAGTGCAGGCCGGACTTTCCTGCTCTCTGGCACCCCGCGGTCCTCCAGATGCTGTGAGCAGCTGTTCGGGGGAACGCGAGGGCGGCAAGGACCCTTCTGCAGTGCTCTTCAAAAAATAAAAGGGGCCGCGTTTAGTTAGAGCGGGAGCTTCAGAAGTTGGGCCTACCACGTAGCGGCAACGCAGGAAACTGTGTTTTTTCCTGAAAGCCTGTAGAGTTTGCGGGGGTCACCGGAAAGCAGTGGTTTTTGAATTTAATTACGTTTTCAGGCTCGGGGGAGCTAAAAAGGCTGCTGTAAGCATTGTTTTTGAAGAAAAAATAAAAAGTGCGATTTTGAAGGCACTTGAAGGGGTGGCAGCTGAGGGCCTCTACAGGCCAGGACAGGCTGTACAAGCATTTAAGCAAGATGCCCTCTAAGCAGCTGTGTTTAGTTTGCGGTTACGAGAGGGGAGTGCTGTAAGGGCTGTGTGCAGGATGCTGTCACCGTAGAGACCTCGTTAGCTGGGGAAGCGAAGCAGAGCTTCGGAGGCGCCGGTGAAATTGCAGGATGCAGCTTCTCTGGAGTTACCACTTGGGAGCCGGTGGTGGAAACTTTGTCCGTGCCGGTTCTCCCGTCTGCGCAGGCTTCAGTGCCGGGCGGACTGACGGCTATTTTTTCCCCACCGTTTGTGGCTCTGATTCAACAAGCGTTTGGCAGTCAGCAGAAGGGATGGCCGTCGGGTTCCATTGACGGGGAACACGGAGAAGAGAGGCTGGGGATGCTGCCGAGTGCTGCTCCGCCATGCAGCGGGGCCAAGAAAGCACGAATTATAAAAAATAGCCAAGAGATCAGTCCGTAGTTTTGGAGGTTCTGCACTCCGACGAAGGGGAGCCAGATTTAGATGCTGAGGAAGAAGTGGAGGAAGGTGAAATCACGGATAAGGAGGATCAGGCCAGAGTTGTCCGCGTTTTCCAAAGGGAGGAGTTGCCAGCTATCATTTCTGAGACGCTTAAGGCACTCAATATGCCTTCCCCTGGCCCAGCGGAGGATACCACATTGGAGGACCCGTTGCTTCAGGTCTTTCGGAAGACTTAGAGGGCGTTTCTGGTGCACAGAGTGTTTCGGGAGATGATACAGGAAGAGTGGGACATGCCGGAGGCAAGTCTAAAGGGGTCTAGAGTAATGAGTCGGCTTTACCCACTGATGGATCAGGATCGCGACTTGTTCAAGGCTCTGAAGGTAGATGCCGCGGTCTCGGCGGTCACGAAGAAAACTACCAGCCCAGAAGAGGGGAGTGCAGCCCTCAAGGATGCTCAGGACAGAAAGCTGGATACCTTGTTAAAAACAGGTTTGAGGTCAATGCTCTCTCCATGCAGGCGGCCATTTGTGGAGCGTGGGTAGCGAGGGCCTACCTGCGCTGGTCGCAATGCATCCAAGGTGAACAAGGAGAGGATACCATTGGAGAAACATCATGTCTGGAATCTGGAGCGGCTAATCTGGCCGATATTCATTATGACCTCAAACAAGGGTTGTCCAAATGTATGGCATCGGTGGTGGCTACTCGTCGGTGCCTTTGGCTGCGCGATTGGGCTGCGGATGGTTCTTCCAAAGCCCGGCTCAGTAAGTTGCCGTTCATGGGGAAGCTGCTGTTTGGGGAAGACTTGAACAAGCTTGTGAAGGATCTGGGAGAGTCCAAGGGAGGCTGGCTGCCCAAAGATAAACAGAAGCAGGGGCGCTTGGCTCCCGTGGCCAGAGGGTCCACAGAGGGAATATCGCCGTTTTTGGTTCCCTAAGTTCAATCAGGCTCAGAGAGGATGTTTTCCAAGTTGAAACCAGGGGTTTCGGAACTTTCGGGGGATAGGAAGAGGGTTCGGAGCTTCTTCCTCTTCAAGCATGCGGAAGACACAATGAAGCCAGGGGGACCCAGGTGATCGGGTGCCTGTAGGGGGTCGACTACAGGAGTTTATCCACGCCTGGGTCCGGGTAACTTCAGACCAGTGGATGCTGGAGGTCATTTGAGAAGGATATGCGATGGAGTTCCAGTGGCCCATCAACGATTCCTTCGTCCTATCTCCATGCAAGACGTCATTAAAGGCCAAAGCAGTGGGGGAGACGGAGCGGTGGTGCCGGTGCCTCCAGACCAATGCGGCTGTGGTCGGTACTCCATATATTTCGTAGTCCCGAAAAAGGAGGGGACTTTTTGGCCAATCCTGGATCTAAAAAGAGTAAATCGTTGTCTGCGAGTGTCCCATTTTCACATGGAAACCGTAAGGTCCATGATTGTGGCGGTAAGAAAAGGGGAGTTTCTCATGTCCCTGGACCTGTCGGAAGCATACCTGCAGATTCCTATTCGTCAGGAGCATCAGAAGTTCCTCAGATTTGCGGTTCCGCAGGGTCATTTTCAGTTCCAGGCCTTACCTTTTGGGCTAGCGACAGCACCACGAACGTTCACCAAGGTCATGGTGGTTGTGGTGGCAGCTCTGCGTAAGGAGGGAGTTCTGGTACACCCTTATCTGGACGATTGGTTGATTCGAGCAAAGTCCAAAACCAAGAGCAAAGCAGCTACAAGCTGCGTGGTGTCGTTCTTACAGAGTCTTGGTTGGGTCGTCAATATGGCAAAGAGCAAGTCGGTGCCCTGGCAACACCTTGAAAATCTGGGGGCTCTCTGATACAGAAACGGGGAGAATCTTCCTTCCACAGCAAAGGGCGAACAGTTTGTGACGTCTGGTCTGGCAATTTCTGGAAAGAGCTGCCCCCACGGCGTGGCATTATCTGCAGTTGCTCGGGACCATGGCGGCGACTCTAGAGCTGGTCCTGTGGGCGAGGGCACACATTGAGACCTTTGCAAAGGGCTCTGCTCAGGTGTTGGTCACATCAGAACGACCCGTTGACGTGCAGACTGCCATGCCCGGGGGAGGTCTGGCTGTCGTTGCAGTGGTGGTTGCTCCCGGGGTGTCTGGAGAAGGGGATGCCCTTAGAGGCACCAGAGTGGATTCCTCTAATAACAGACGACAATTTCTTCGGCTGAGGAGCTTATTTTCAAGGAAGTTTCGCCCAAGGGCAGTGGGCAGATCAGGAGAAAAGCTGGTCAATCAACAGATTGGAGTTGAGAGCAGTAACGCTGGCTCTGCATGCGTTTCAACCTTGTCTCCGTGGAAAGGGGATCCGGGTGTTTTCCGACAATGCAACCGCAGTAGCCTACATCAAAATCGGCAAGGCAGCACGAGCAGTCTTCCAATGGAAGTGGAGGCCGAGCAGTTGTTCAAGTGGGCCAAGGTAAACCTCTCGGCATTGTTGGCAGCACATGTAGTGGGAGTGGACAACGTGCAAGCTGACTTCTTGAGTCGCGTGAAGGTGGACCCGGGGGAGTGGGTTCTTCACCGAGACGTGTTTGAGATGTTGTTGACGCGCCGGTGGGGTCCTCCGGTGATGGATCTCATGGCAACCTTTCAGTCGGCAAAAGTCGAGCGATTTTTCAGCAGAAGAGAGAGGATGTCGGAAGGCCTAGACGCATTCATTCAGGTCTGGCCGGAGGAGGTTCTTCTCTACATGTTTCCACCTTGGGTGTTAAATCGGAAAGGTGGTACAGCGCATCGAGCGCCACAGAGGGCAGGTGATCTTGATAGCACCAGATTGGCTGAGGCGTCTGTGGATTTGATGCGGCTCTTGGTGGAGAAGCCGTGGCGCCTTCCATGGCTACCGGATCTGTTGTCTCAGGGGCCTCTGTACATGCCTCACGTGGATCGGTTCTCGCTTACGGCCTGGCTCTTGAGAGGGCGAGGTTAAGGAAGAGAGGATACTCGGCTTCAGTAATTGGCACGTTGTTGAAGGCACGCAAGAGATCAACATCGTTAGCGTATGTTCGCATCTGGCGTGTCTTTGAAGCGTGGTGTGAAAGCCGGCAGGTGCAGGCATTAAGGGCGTCCACCCTGTAAGTATTAGCGTTTTTTGCAGGATGGGGTGGAGAAAGGCTTGGTGGCTGCATCTTTGCGAGTCCAGGTAGTGGCGCTTTCCTGTTATAGGGGAAAGGTAGCAGGAGTGGTGCTGGGGGGTCCATCCCGACGTCAAACATTTAAGGGCAGTGTGTCTGTTGAGGCCGCCGGTTTGACAAGTAGTACCAAGGTGGAGTCTCCCTTATGTCTTAGGGGCCTTGGGGAAGGAACCATTTGAGCCGTTGTCGAGAGCGTCCTTAAAGATCTCACTCTCAAGGTTGTCTTCCTGGTGGCAATTTGTTCGGCTAGAAGAATCTCAAAGTTGCAGGCGTTATCCTGTAGGAAGCCTTTTGTCCTTCTATGATATGAAGGTGGTTTTGATGCCGGTAACATCTTTTTTGCCTAAAGTGGTTTCACCGTTTCATTTGAATCAGGAGGTTTCTTTACCAGTGTTCAGCAGTTCGGCGGGGGGGCTCCGCCTCTAGTCGGTGTCATTCTTTGGATGTGTGTAGGGCGTTAAAGAGGTATCTTAAAGGAACAGCCAGTTTCTGCAAGTCGGATAGGCTTTTTGTCCTGTTTGGGAGTCCCAGAAAGGGGGACGTGGCGTCCAAGGCGTCCATTGCCAGGTGGATTAAGGAGGCCATAGCGTCAGCGTATCTTTTGAAAGGAACAGAGGTGCCTGAGGAACTGAAGGCTCATTCTACTAGGGCGCAAGTGACATCTTGGGCGGCATGCCGGTTAGTGCCAGCAGCAGAGATTTGTAAGGCGGCCACTTGGTCTTCCTTAAATTCCTTTGTCCGACATTATCGCCTTGATGTTCAGGAAAAGGGGGGGGGGGATGCGTGTTTTGGGTCTGCAGTGCTTCAGGCTGGCTTAGCATGTCCCTCCCGTTGAGTGTGTTTACTGCTCTGGTACATACCCAGAGGTCGGGACTAGACTGGAGAGACGATCAGGAAGAGTAAATTAGAGACTTACCTGCTAATTGTTTTTCCTGGAGTAAATCCAGTCTAGTCCCGTATCCCTCCCGGTGTGTTCTTGCAGGATGCGAAGGCCTGAAGCCCATGAAACATGGCAGGTGAGTGATTTCAGTTTTTCATACACATCGGAGTTAGATAGGAGGGTCCCTACTCTCTCTCTCTCTCTCTCTCTCTGTGGTTCTCCTTTTGGAGGGAATGCAGGCCTGAGAGGTTGCTTCAATAAAAGGAAAAATAGTATTAATAATAGTATTACTCATAATAGTTTAGTTGGTTACGTTGGTAGTACTGTTTACTACTTAATTGTTGCTCCGGTGAGTTTGCTTTGTTAATAGGTTACTGGAGTGAGGAGGCGGATCACCAGAGGATATACCAGGGTCATCACAAACGGATGACATTGTGTCAGTCTCCAAAGCTGCTGGAGGAGGAGCAAAACCCAGAGGTCGAGACTAGACTGGATTTACTCCAGGAAAAACAAACAATTAGCAGGCAAGTCTAATTTACTCTTATATTTTGTTTTCTTTGCGTGGAAAATAATGGTAGCTGTACCGTGCTGCCATGTTTTCCTTTGCTCCATTATATTCCATTGAATTGAAATCTAAAGAAAAATGGCAAGAATAAAATTATAAATTGTATTATAGAGAAAGTGCCACAGTGTTAGAGATTAATGCAGTCATCTTTATATAAGCAAATTACCAGGCCCTTCCTGCCACACACAGATGCCATTACACTCGCAACCCACAAAATTACTCTCCCTGTAGTGTAGCCCCATGCTTAGGTATTCTTAATGATCTATACAATCTAAACCTATAGTGTACACATGCATCCATAAAGATCAGTCTTGTCATTAGCATCTATACAGAAAAGACAGACAAATATATAGCTTTGACATCTTAGTATTGTGACAAAAGTACTGGGTTTTTGGTGCCTCTTTGGCAGAAGCCGAAGGGCTGACTTCTACGCCATACCATGGATTTCTGCTCCTCGAATCTGAGGAGCACCATGGCATGTTGGAGCTGAAAAATAGAAGTAACCGGTCAGTAGGCAAAAAGCAGAACACAAACCACAACAGTAAACGAAGAAAGAATGTAGTACGTACCACCACTCCTACAAATGCATCTACCCCTCAGTGGCAAGCTTGGATTGGAGAACTCTTACATTTAGGCTACCACATGACCTGTGCAGTCAAGACTAAGAAAAAAAGGCAAGAAAGTAACATAAAAAAAGAACTGGTTACAAATATTAGCTTCCAAAAACAGTGGTTATTAAAGAAAGAAATACTAGGAAAAATAGGACAGTTTGTGGCCACTGCCTCAGAGCAGTGGGCTCTTTCAAGTACAGAGTCATCAAGGTATGTGCGACTTCTGTCACGGGGAGAAGAGGAGTAGACCTCCAGGGTGCCAGAGAGTTTGAAAGAGGAGGAGCGCCTCAATTTAGAGCTTTGAAGCTACTTAGTTTGGGTGGGCAAGAAGATCTCTCATTTGGAAAATCATTACACCACTGTGTTGTAGAGGAGGAGGAATGAGTGGCAGCAGTGGGTGCCCTCTTCTGTAACAGGCATTGGAGGCATTTTGGTATACTTGCTGCAGGTGGAGACAGCTTGGCTAGACTCCAGACAATGGACACACACACGTCATAAATTGGTATAAAAACATAAGATAAGAAATGCCTTACTGGGTTAGACCAAGATCCATCAAGCCCAGTATCCTGTTTCCAACAGTGGCCAATCCAGGTAACCAAGTACCTGGTATGTTCCCAAAGAGGCAAACGGGTTCCACAGTGCTTGTCCCAGACAAGCAGTGGATTTCCCGGGTCTCCTTTAATAATGGTTTATGGACCTTTCCTCCAGGAACTTGTCCAAACCTTTTTTAAACTCAGCTACACTAACAGCTTTTACTACTTCCTCCAGTAACAAATCCCAGAGTTTGACTATGTGTTGAGCAAAAAAATATTTTCTCTGGAAACAAGCAGGAAGTCAGTGCTCATATATGGGTGACATCAGCACTGATTGAAAGCTGGGGAGATGCTTCTGCGCAGGCTCTAAGAAAGCCTTAGGGAGATGCACCACACATGTGTGGTCCACTTTACACCTGCCTACCAATATCCAGATTAATATGAATAAAAATACAGCCTATAAAATACAAATGCTAGAAGTCTAAAAAATAAGATGGGAGAGTTAGAATATATAGCACTAATGAGAGATTAGATACAATTGGTATCTCAGAAACATGGTGGAAGGAGGACATCCAGTGGAACACTGATACCTGGGTACAAACTAAATTGTAATGATAGGAGCAGATCAGTTGGTGGAAGGGTTGCATTCTATATTAGAGGACATTGAGTCACAAAAGATTAAAGTTTTGCAAGAAACAAAAATTCACTATAGAATCTCTATGGATTGAAATTCAATGTAAAAAGGGAAAGGAGAAGGTGAAGGCAGTAGGAGTGTACTATTGACCGCCTGGCCAGAATGAATAAATGGATGATGAAATCCTCAAAGAAATCAGGGAAGCTAACAGCACAGTAATAATAATGGGCGAGTTCAATTATCCCAGTATTGACTGGGTCAGTGTCACAGTAGGACATGCTAGGGAGATAAAGTTTCTAGATGAAATAAATGACTGCTTCTTGGAGCAGCTGGTTTATGAAACGACCAAATGGGAAGCCATTTTGGACCTCATCCTTAATGGAACACAAGATCTGGTGCAAGAAATAAGAGTGTTGGGGCCACTTGGCAATAGTGATCATAGCTTGGAAGGACAGCAAGAAAATCCACAGTACTACCTTTTAACTTTCGAAAAGGAGACTGATAAAATGAGGAAAATAGTTAAGAAAACAAACAAAAAAAAAGGAGCAGTTGCAAAGGTTAAAGATTTTCATCAAGCATGGGTGTTTAAAACTACTATCTTGGAAGCCCAGACCACCTGTATTCCATGCTTTAAGAAAAAAGTGGAAGGAAGTCCAAATAACTGCCAGCATGGTTTAAAGGTAAGGTAAGAGAGGCTGCTGTTGCCAAAAAAGCATCTTTCAGGAAATGGGAAAAAAAAAGGAGCCAAATGACAACAACTGGAAACAAAGCACTGGCAAGTTAGATGCAAGACATCAATAAGGCAGGTAAAGAGAATTTGAAAAAAAAAATTGCCATGGAAGCAAAAATGCATAATAAAAACATTTTCAAGTACATTCTTAGCAAAAAACCCATGAGTGTCAGTTGGACTATTATATGATAGAGGGGTAAAAGGGGCACTAAGAGGGGACAAGGCCACAGCAGAGAGACTGAATGAATTCTTTGCTTCGGTCTTTTCCGAGGAAGATGTAGGGATGTTACCCATGACTGAAATGGTATTTAAAGCTGATGCTGCAGAAAAATTGAAAGTAGTATCGATACACCAAGGTGCTGTATTACAGCTATTTGATAAACTGAAGAGTGGCAGATCACCTGGACTGGATGGTGTTGAAAGAACTGAAATATGAGATTGCATACCTACTACTAGTAATCTGTGAATTATCATTAAAATCATCTGTAATATCTGAAGATTAAAAATTGGCGTTACATTGGCCATCCTCTAAAAAGGGTTCCAGGGGAGATCCAGGGAAACTACAGAGCCTGACTTCAGTACCGGGAAAAATGGTAGAAACCGTTATAAAGAACAAAATTACTGAACATGTAGATAGTCATGGCTTAATGGGAGACAGCCAAAATGGCTTTAGCCAAGGAAGATCTTATCTTACTAATCTCTTATTTTTTTTGCAGGTGTGAATAAACAGGTAGACAAAGGTGAGTCAGTTGATATAGTGTATCTGGATTTAAGAAAGCCTTTGACAAGGTCCCTCATGAGAGACTGTTGATGAAATTAAAAAGTTATGGGATAGGAGGCAGTGTACTATTGTGGATCAGGAATTAGTTAGAAGATAGCAAGCAAAGGGGAGGGCTAAATGGCCAATTTTCCCCAATTAGGAAAGGTGAATAGTAGACTAACCCCAGGGATCTGTGCTGGGTCCACTGCTTTATAACATTCGTAAAATGACCTGGAAATGAGAACGAGTGAGGTAATCAAATTTGCAGATGAGACAAAATTATTCAAAGTTGTTAAAACCCAAGAGGATTGTGAAAAATTGCAAGAGGATCTTGATAAATTGAAAGACTGCCAAATGGCAAATTAAATCTAATGTGGACAAGTGCAAAGAACCCCCCCCCAAAACTCTGGTTAGGTTGATGCAAGGTTCCAAATTAGGAACCACCACCCAGGAAAGAGATTTAGACGCCATTGTGGATAACATGTGAAAACCCTCCGCCCAGTGTGCAGCGGTGGTCAAGAAAGCAAATAGAATGCTAGGAATCATAAGGAAAGCAATGGAGAATAAAACAAAAAGATATTATAATGCCTCTGTATCGTTCCATGGTGCGACTGCATCTTGAATATTGTGGGGGCAAATACAGTGACAGAATTCAAAATGGCATGGGACTGACACAGTAGATCCCTTTATGCTTATTTTGATTTTATCATGTTGCTCTAACTATCTCATATCTCACTGGTGCATTAGTGGATACACCCCTAAACAAAGGCATGGGGAGGGGTGACCGGCACAGAGCAGCATGTGTACCTACTCTTGCCACCTTGCTGGGCAGACTAGACGGACCATACTGGTCTTTATCTGCCGTCATATACTATGTTACTACGTGTGCAATTCTGGTCGCTGTATCTTAAGAATATAGCATTATTAGAAAAGGCACAGAGAAGAGCCACCAAAAAAAACGGTACAGTAAAGGGGATGGAAGAATACCCCTATGAAGGGAGGCTATAAAGGTTAGGGCTCATCAACCTGGAAAAGAGACGGCCGAGGGGAGATATGATAGAGGTCTATAAATTAATGAATGGAGTGGAATGGGTAAGCGTAGATCGATTGTTTGCACCATCAAAATATAGAAAGATTAGGGGACATGCAATGAAGCTACAGGGTAACCTATTTAAGACTAATAAGAGAAAATATTTTTTCACTCATGTAAACAAACTCTGGAATTAGTTACCTGAGGATGTAGTGAAAGCTATTAGTGTAGCTGGGTTTTAAAAAGATTTGGACAAGTTCCTGGAGGAAAGGTCCATAAACCATTATTAAAGGGGACCCGGGAAATTCACTGCTTGCCCCAATACAAGCTTTGTGGCATCTGTATCTTTTGGGGAAACTGCTAGGTACTTGTGACCTAGATTGGCCACTGTTGGAAACAGGATACTGGGCTTGATGGACCTTGGTCTGACCCAGTATGTTATCTCTTATGTTCCCACCCAAGGGTGCCATCTTGCCTCAGTTTCCTTTTTTCCTCACGGAGCCCTTAGGACATTGTGCTTTCCCCCCCCCCCCCAGAAAAAAAAAGTTCTATTTTCTTGTAATTAGATTTTGTACAGGATTGCGTATCCGTTCCTTCCAGCTTCCAAGCCAGCTTGCCTTGGCGTCGCTCCTCGGATTTGTCTATCCATTTTTCACTTTTTTTTTTTTTTTTTTTTTTTTAAATTGAGGGACCCCCTTTTTCCAATGGCCTCAAATTGCTTCAAAAAGTGTGACTGGTGTGGCAAGGTGATGCCACTTACTGACTCATATGACTGCTGCCTCTTATGCCTTGGCCTGGAGCGCAACAACTCTCGACTGCGAGCTCTGCAAAACAATGACTCCAAAGGCCTTAAAGTGTCACCATTAGCAGCAGGAAACATTTTTTTTCAGAAGTCTCCGGTAACACTACACTCCAGGGCCCCCTCCGATACCTCTGTGCCCTGCAAATCCAGAGCCTACTCAGAGTCCTTTGGCAAGAGTTCCTCCAAGCGGAAGTCCCCAGAGGTAGAGCATATGGAAGAAATCCTCAAAGACCGCCTCTGAGGACAGATCCAGAAAGGTGGTGAAATCCCATCCCAGGTCCTGCAGTCCCAGGCGTGACTCCAAGGAGGCAGGACAGGAGCAGACCTCCAAGTTGCCCTGCAAGGAGTCATCGGCTCCTGACGACCGGCCTCTGGGCTCCTGATGTCATCCTCAGAGGACTTTTCCCTTGACAGCACTGCCACCGGGCCCGACGTCATCGGGGCCGTGTCGACTGCTGTGGAGCCAACTGGTATGGAGACCAGAATGGCAGCCCTAGAGAGCAGTATATCTGTCCTAGTGGCTATGCCGTGGGTCTTTATATCCGGCTCATCCTTTCCGACGATAGGACCCTCAACATTGAGGGCTTCCCCGGATGTCAAGCCAGTCCTTAAGTCTGCCCCCAGCCCCAGTGATCCTCCCCAGCTAGTACACGTGGCTCGGATTAATGGTCTTCTGGAGGTCTTGCACAGCAAGGTGTGGTTCGACAGAGGTGATCGTGTGGCGGACTCGTACTCAGATTTCAAGTCAGAATGGGAGATAAAGAGTTCCGACATGAGACAACATGATGTGCCCTTGGACCAGTCTCCCCCAGCGAGACAACACCGCTCCTGACCAGAGGACGTTGTGTTCCTCAATTTTGTGAGGGATATGGCCAAGGCTCTCGTGATTGAGACAGAGGCTGAGGAGGACCTGTGAACAGAGGAACTGAAAATACTCCAATATGAGGCACCCCCGAAGGAAACTCTTACGGGCCCCAGTGCTCCCGATCCTCTATCGCCTCCTTCTCTGGATGTGGAAAACACCAGCTTCTGTACCAGTTTTTAGCAGGCACCTCAACACCATGTTCCGGGTACACCAGAGCCCTGGGTTCCAAAAGGCCCAGCTCCCTCAGAACTCAATGGTCATGGAGTTGGCCATGCACCGGCTTAAGAGCCAAAAAACCCCACTCATCTGTTCCACCCAGCAAGGAGACTCAAACCCTCTACCGGAAGGCCTTTCAGTGCTTGATGCTAACATGCCAAATCCACTCCTACCAGCTCTACATCAGCATATATCTAAAGGAACTGTCAAGGGAGCTTGAGGGATTCTCAGCAGGCCTCGATGGAGAACCAACAGTTCAAGACCTTAACCTCGGCAGTAAAGGAATGTTCGAAGTTAGTGTCCCAAGCAGCCTATTATGGCTTAGGAGTCATCAGTTAGGGTGGCCACTGCAGGCATCAGGGCATGTCGCCAAGCATGGCTGCAGTTGTCCGACCTTGAACAATGAGTGCAGGACAAACTAATCGATGTCCCTTGCACAGGTGAAGACCTGTTTGGAAAATCTATGGTAGAGAGAGAGAGAGAGGGGAAAAGCCCATCTTCCCGAGGAAGAAAGGGGGCTTCAGTAGTACTCCGCACTTCCAAACCTTCTGGGGCCCTCAGCAGGCCCAAAAACAAAAGGCCAGGGACATTGTCCCAGAAAGCAAAAAGCCCCAGTCCGGGGGAAGCTTTTGACTACCTGACCTCCACATCCCCAGGGGGTTCTCTGCTGCCCACAGAGGGGGCACCTAACCCCGTTTGGTCACAGGTGCACAGCCATCACCACAGGTACCTGGATGTTACAAGTGGTCAAGCACCTACACCGGGCAACACCCATGTACTTCCCAGGAGCGCCCACCAGGCCTCTCCTTCACCAGACCCTGCTCCTCACCGAGCTTGCAGGACTACTCTGGGACAAAGCAGTAGAACCAGTGCCAAAACATCTCTGGGGCACCGGCTTCTACTCCAGGTACTTCCTCATCCCCAAGAGAACTGGGTGCCTCAGGCCCATCCTGAACCTGCAAGAGCTCAAAAGGTTTCTGGTCAGGGAGAAGTTCAAGATGCTCTCCCTTAGAACACTGCTGCCATTTCTCCCGCCTACTCTAAAGCATGCTCAAATTAGACCCATACTAAAAAACAATACATTGGACAAAACTTCACCGAAATCCTATAGACCCATCTCCAGTATACCATTCATGGCTAAACTCATAGAAAAAGTAGTTCAAACTCAAACACAAGATTACATTGACACATCAGCTCCCCTTGATGACCAACAATATGGCTTCCGCCCTGGTCATGGGGTAGACACTCTTAACAGTCCTCCTAGACACACTAGTAAGAGGAATAGACAGCCCTAAAAATGCATTCCTACTTCTTTTTCTAGACATATCTGCGGCTTTTGACAGTGTCCACCATACACTAATGCTGAATAGGCTCACACAAATCGGTGCTAACTCCACAGTCCTTAAATGGTTTACATCATATCTATCCAACAGATCCCAAACTGTCAGGATCAATAACCTCCAACACATATAAACAGGAAATAGGACTCCCCCAAGGCTCTGCGCTCTGCTCTCCTATTTAACATATATATACAACCAATCTGCAATATCTTTAAAAAATTCAAAATCCATTACCACATATATGCGGATGACATTATGCTGTACATCCCATTCACTATCCCTACGATTCCACTCCAACTCTTAACAGACTGCTTCAAAGAATTAGCAACTTGGTTAGAAGACCACAATCTCTATTAACCATTCCAAAACCGACATACTAATTGTAACAAAGAACAAATCCTTTACCCCCTCCCCCCACCCACATTACACTTCAGAATCACGACATCCACATAAAAAGCGAAATAAAATACCTAGGGGTGTTACTAGACACACAACTCAGTATGAATACGCACATAACACTACAAAGAAATTTTACTTTAAACTCAAAATATTAAAACTACGACCCCTAGTCCACCTGCAAGATTTCCTAGGCATCATTCAAGCCATTATCACCCCACATTTTGACTTTGCCAACCTCTCTCTACTAGGCATAACAAACCAAGACATCAGAAGACTCCAACTGGCTCAAAATGCTGCTGCCAGAACTATAATGAAGGTTCACCCTTTCGAGCACATATCACCCTATCTAGTCAAACTACACTGGCTCCCCATTCAATGTAGATTAAACTATAAATTAATAACTACTTTTAAAGCACTAAATAATACTGCCCCAGAAACCCTAAATAAACTAATCATTAAAGACACACCCCATAGTACACATAGAAGAGGCAACGCCAATAAACTAAGAATTCCAAAAGAATTCACAAAGTCCAAAAAAAACAACAAATAAAAAGGCATTCTCCCATGCAGCCCCTATGCTCTGGAACTCGCTACCTGATTAAATCAGAGCCCTAACCGACTTTAAGGATCTACGCAAAAA
Source organism: Ichthyophis bannanicus (assembly GCA_033557465.1). NCBI lineage: Eukaryota > Metazoa > Chordata > Amphibia > Gymnophiona > Ichthyophiidae > Ichthyophis > Ichthyophis bannanicus. Next base: position 32,974,722 of record CM066047.1, on the reverse strand, counting down.
CTTAACTCACCTTTTTACCTCCTACTACGGCACATTAGCAAACTCAACTTCAATATGAAAAGGGATAAACTATACAACACAAGTAGATCTACACTGCAAGGCCTAAAGATATTTTGACCTCAATACTGTCTATTATGCTTATACTGTTGAACTTCTCTTTCTATAACTGTACATAGTTAATTGTACATAGTTCAAAAAAAAAGTTTAAAAAAAGTTAAAAGTTCAAATGTTAATTGCACATAGTTCATGTTATCGTTCAATGTAAAAACCAGAAATGCCTGTTTCCTTAACTGTTAGATGTAAACCGCACCTGATCCTCGGAAGGTTGCGGTATATAAATAATTTGTTAAATAAATAAATAGGATGCGAGTGTAAGCATCCTTTAGATCCAAGGATCAGAGCCAAATCCACCCCAGCAACAGAAAAATACCTCTGGTTCGTGGTTGGGGGGGGGGGGGAGGCAGCACTACCAATACAGGGTACTGCCTTTCAGGCTGGCTACATCACCAAGGATCTTTGAAAAGTGCCTCGCAGTTGTCGCAGCCCATCTCAGGCTTCAAGGGGCCTTCATCTCTCCCTACCTGGACAACTGGCTCATAAAGGGGGACACTGCTACAGAGGTACAATGCACCGCCGAGTGCACCATAAACTCTCTGCAGCACCTGGGGTTCATCATAAAAACTACCCCAAGTCCCACCTCACTCCAACACAGCGCCTCAAGTTCATAGGGACTCAGCTGGATACCCTCCAGGCAAGAGCCTTCCTCCCTCAGGAGAGGTCAAGAGCACCTCAGGGAATTAGCAGCAGAGGTGCAGCGGCACAGGACACTACATGCCCTGCTTATCCTCTGCCTCCTTGGGCACATGGCCTCCACACTCCACGTGACCCCAAATGCACACCTGCACGAGAGCAGCCCAGTGATGCCTTTGTTCTCAGTGGACCCAAACCACAGGCAGACTCAGGGACAAGAGTGCAGGTGACCAGCCAGCTGGCAGGCTCCCTCTGATGGTGGCAGAACCCAGGTCACCTTCAGGCTGGGGTGCCCTTCCAAGCACCCACCCCACAGAAAGTCCTCACCATGGATGCCTCACTAAATGGACTGGGGAGCACATTGTGAGGGCCTACAGACACAAGGCTGCTGGTCCCAGAGAGAGTCAGAGGTGCAGATCAACCTGCTGATATTTCTAGCCTGTCGAGCCTTCCCCCACCACCTGCAGCACAGCACAGTGCTGATACAGACCGACAATCAGGCTGCGATGTTCTACATGAACAAACAAGGGGGGAGGGGAACAAGGTTGTACCCCTCTGCCAGGAGGCAGTAATCATCTGCTACAATGCTATACGCAGGAGGGATGCTCCTAAGGGCGGTCTACTTCCCAGGCCAGGACAGTGCCCTGGCAGACAAACTGAGCAGAGTCATCCAGCCACACGAGTGGTGCTCTGAGCCATCCCCCTGATGGACCTGTTTGCTAGCCCAGACAACACACACAGCTGCCCCATTTATGATCCTGCAGACCGCATCTCTCACAGGTAGCAGCAGATGCATTCCTCATCCCGTGGACAGGCAGCCTCCTGTATGCCTTCCCCCCCAGCACCACTGATAGCACTAGCAATGCTCTGTCACATTGAGCCTTGAATAAGGTCTTGGCTGATAGCCCCTCGGTGGTTCAGACAGCCTTGGTTCCCACTGCTTCTGTCGGCAGTACCACAGATTCTCCTGGGCCAAGCCCCAGGGCTACTCTCACAGGAGCAAGGATCTCTCCTAAATCCCAACCTACAGTCCTTCTTGCTCGCTGCTTAAAAGGGTAGCTGTAGCCCCCTTCAATCTCCCACGAGACATGGGGGAAGATTCTCCTGGCCTCTCGTAAGGCCCCCACAAGAAGGATGTACACCTTCAAGTGGCGCTGATTCTCAGTGTGGTATACAGGAAAGCAGGCGAACCCCCTTCTGCCTTGTACAGGTTGTACGCCAATACCTGCTTCACCTATCACAGGTGGGACTAAAGTCAAACTTGGTCAGAGTACATCTGAGTGCCATCACAGTGCATCACTACTCAGCCCCTTGTGTCTCGGTTCCTACCGGGCCTCATGTTGTCCAAACCCCACCCCCTCCCCTGTTTGCCCCCTGCGGCGTAATGGGATGTTAATGTGATGCTATTGCAGCTCAGTGAACCTCCGTTCGCGCCTTTGACCACTTGCCACCTGCAGTACCTTTCCTGGAAGGTTGCCTTTCTGGTAGCCATCACATCGGCTTGCAGAGTCAATGAGCTCCAGGCTCTGATGGCAGAGACTCCTTACACTAGGTTTTTCAAGAACAGGGTGGTGCTCTGGGCACACCTCAAGTTTCTGCCAAAGGTGGTGTCCCCTTTCCATCTCAACCAAGAGGTGGTACTACCACCTTCTTTCTGAGGCCTTGCACCAGGAGGGTGGAGACCATTCTCAATATTCTGGATTGCAAGAGAGCCCTGCCCTTCTACCTACAACAGGCTCATGGCCACCGCAAAGCACAATAGCTTTTCATATCCTAATGACCCCAGCCGACTAGTGTTCCCAATGACCAAGCAAATTCTGTCTACTTTGGTGGCGGACTGCACTGCCCTTGCCTACGAGTAAGCAGAGATCTCACTGGACCAGAAAGTCACAGGACACCACGTCAGAGCCATGGCTACTTCCGAGGCCGATCTGCGTTCCATCCCCATGACAGAAATCTGCTGGGCCACCACCTGGTCTTCGGTCCATACCTTCGCAGCTCACTACTGCCTAGAGAGAGGGAGTCCTGGCAGGACAGCACCTTTGGCCTTATTCTGTAATCTTTTCGGGGTGTAGGTAACTTCGATAGCTTGAACATGAAAGGGTTGGAGGGCAGGAGTGTTGGTTCTTGCCAGACAGCTGCGTCTTGTGAGAGTCTCTATTAGGGATTCAAATGCTGCTGATCACGGCTCACCTTTGCAGGTCACTGACTTTTTTGTACAGGTTCTTGGTAGCATGTAGCTGCAAAATCCCATATGTGAAGACTGACTTCCTGCTTGTTCCCAGAGAAAGCATAGTTATTCACCAGTAACAGGTGTTCTCTGGGGACAACAGGAATCATTCCTCACAACCCTCCTTTCTCCCCTTGTAGTTTCTTTCCCATCTTATTTTTGCAGTCTTAGCTTTGTCATTTGACTGAGGCAAGATGGCACCCTTGGGCAGGAAATGGACCACGCATGTGTGGTGCATCTCCTAATGGCTCTCTTTGAAAGCTGGGGAGATGCTTCTGCTCAGGCTCTGTCGGTGCTGAAGTCATCCATATGTGAAGACCGATTCCTGCTGTTTCTGGAAAACATCTGTTACAGGTAACTACACTTTCTCTTATTAGTCTTAAATAGATTGTATTGTAGCTTTATTGTATGTCCTCTAGTCTTTCTACTTTTTGATGTAAACAACTGATCTAAGTTTACCAATTCCACTTCATTCGTTAATTTAGAGACCTCTATCATATCCCCCCCCTCTAGCACCTTTTAAAACCAAATTTTAGTTTTATTTGTATGTAGCTCACACTTTTCTAGTAGTAGTTGACTTTGCTAGCCATAGCAAAAGCTGGTAAGGGTGGCTTGTTGTCACCAAGAGGCGGCTTTCACAGATGCCCAGAAAGTCTTCTGGACTTCAGTACCTGTTCAAATATATTCTCCAAGAGCCTACAGATGTCACCAATACGTAGCTGCCTAGTTCATCAGCGTGCTGGATGGCAAGAGACCAGTTCATTGTGCAAGATGCCTGCAGGTCGACTCCCTCAGGAAACATGTAAAAGGAGGTGGTGAAGCTGAGAGGCATCCATGACCTTGAGAAATTCATTGATTTGCTTATTGCATTTTCTAAAATTTCTAGAAGGGGGGGGGGGGGAAGAGATGAATCTACTAAAAAAATGGCAAGGGGACACAGATCACCAGTTCCCGTAGAATTAACACCTAGGCTCCAACTTCTCTCACATTAAAGAACTGGTATGCAGCCCTGAAAATGGAAAAAGGTAAGAACATGTCAGGAGGAGGAGGAGCTGGTTCTCAAAAACCCCAAAGCTGCAGGATCAGTGACCACTAGGAAGTGAAGGGTAGTGGTGGGTGGTGACACGTCTGAGGGAAGGTGTGCTGTCTGTCTGGTGCCAAGATGTTATGAAGAGTTTACTGAGATGCCAACTAACCAGTATCTGATGCTTCTCATACATATTAGCATACATGGAAATACTAGGTATCCTCCCAAAATGTATCAAAAGCCACTTAGAGAAAAAAAAAACAAATATTGTACAATGTAATTGTCAGAACTATGGTACTAAGCTTTGTACCAAGACACTTTCAATTTATAAAAAAAAAAAAAAAAAATTCTCAGCCCATTTCTCTTTTGAAATCCTGTAAGAGCAATAAAAATAATTCATGACATTGCTACAAAATTTAGTGCACCAACCCACAACCTAAACCTTAGCTTTCCTAGTGGTCCTTCATCATGGAACCTATTATCTTGGGATTGCTTTTTGGATCTCTACAGCCCAAATTTGGAGTCTATGTTCTGCATTTGGAACAGAAATATTCTTAAAATTTCTATTATAATTCAGGAAATGGAAAAAGGAGCCAAATGACAAAAACGGGAAACAAAGCACTGGCAAGTTAGATGGAAGACATTGATACGGCAGGCAAAGAGAATTTGAAAAAAAAAAAGCTAGCCATGGAAGCAAAAATGTATCTTAAAAATGTTTTTCAAAGTACATTTGTAGAAAAAAAACGAACAAAAAAAACCCCCACAAGTGTCAGTTGGACCATTGGATGATAGAAGGGTAAAAGGGACGGTAAGTGAGGAGGTGGCCATAATGGAGAGACTGAATGAATTCTTTGCTTCAGTCTTTACTGAAGATGTAGGGAATTTACCCGTGCCTCAAATGGTATATAAAGGTGATCTATTGGAATAAAATTGACAGAAATATCAATAAACCGGGAAGATTTGCTACTCTTCTATATGTATTTCAAATAGTTGTAATACAAAATCACTTGGACTGGATGGTATACATTTGAGGGTGTTGAAAGAACTGAAATATGAGATTACAGACCTACTATTGGTAAATCTGAACTGTCATTAAAGTCATCTGTAGTACTGGAAGACTGGAGGAGAATAGCCAATGTAACGCCAATATTTAAAAAGGGTTCCAAGGAAACCATAGACCTGTGATTCTGACATCAGTTCCAGGAAAATGGTAGAAACCATTATAAAGAATAAAATGAGTGATCATTTAGATAGTCACGATTTAATGGGAGACATCCAACATGTCTTTAGCCAAGGAGTCTTGTCTTACTAATCTGTTATATTTTTTAAAGGTATGAACAAACAGGTAGACAAAAGGTAAGCCAGTTGATATAGTATATCTGGATTTTCAGAAAGCCTTTGACAAGATCCCTCATGAGAGACTTTGGCAAAATTAAAAAAAAAAAGTCATGGTATTGGAGTCAGTGTCGTATTCTGGATCAGAAACTGGTAAAAAGATAGAAAGCAAAGAGTAAGGCTAAATGGCCAATTTTCTCAATGGAGAAAAGTAAATAGTGGAGTACCACAGGGATCTGTGCTGGGCCCACTGCTTTTTAACATATTCATAAATGACCTGGAAATGGGAATAATGAATGAGGTGATCAAATTTGCAGATGATAGAATTATTCAAAGTTGTTTAAACCCAAAAGGATTTTGAAAAATTACAAGAGGACCTAGATAAATTGAAGGCTAGGAATACAAATGGCAGATGAAATTTAATGTGGACAAGTGCAAAGTTGTGCACCTAGGAAAGAGCAACCCAAACTTTGGTTACACGATGCAAGGTACCTCCTTAGAAACCACCACCACCACCACCGCCCAGGAAGATGTTTTAGGCATCATCATGGATAATATGTTGAAACCTTCCGCCCAGTGTGCAGCAGCGGTCAAAAAAGCAAATAGAATGTTAGAAATCATAAGGAATGGAACGGAGAATAAAATCAAAGATTATAATAATGCCTCTCTATCGTTGGTGTGACCACACCATGAATATTGTGTGCAATTCTGGTCACTGTATCTTAAAAATAAAAGAAGGATATAGCAAAATTAGAAAAAGGTACAAAGAAGAGCTACCAAAATGGTAAAGGGGATGGAAGGATACCCCTATGAGGAAGGCTTAAAAGGTTAGGGATCTTCATTTTGGAAAAGAGACTGCTGAGGGGAGATATGATAAGAGGTCTATAAATTAATGAATGGAGTGGAACGTGTTAACATAGATCGGATGTTTACACCATCAAGAAGTAGAAAGACTGGAGGGCACACAATGAAGCTACAATGTAACCCATTTAAGACTAAGAGAAAATACTTTACTCAAATGCGTAATCAAACTCTGGAATTCGATAGAGGATGTAGTAACATAGTATATGACAGCAGATAAAGACCAGCATGGTCCATCTAGTCTGCCCAGCAAGATGGCAAGAGTAGGTGCAGCTGCCACCCCATGCCTTCGTTTAGGGGTGTGTACCCTCTGCTCCGTGCAGGCCACCTCCACTTGTTTAGATATCAGAGACAGTTAAGTTTATTTTGATTTTATCTTGTTTCTAGAAGGGGATCCATTGTGTCTGTCCCATGCCATTTTGAATTTTTATTTTATTTATTTATATTTAACAGTTTTTATATACCGCACTATTCATCATCAGTGCGGTTTACATTAAACAAAATACCTATCAATATATAACTGATCTAGGTTTACAGATAACAGGGAAGGTAAACTGGGTGTGAACAGGGGATAACTATATACAATTAAATATGTTACATCAAGGTGTAGTATTTGACGAGATGCAGTATTTTCACATTTTAATATGTTACATCAAGGTATAGTGTTTGACGAGATGCAGTATTTGATTAGGCAAGCCAGACATTGTTACATCAAGGTATAGTGTTTGACGAGATGCAGTATTTTCACATTTTAAACCTTTGTTCTGGGTTGTTATGTGTAGGAGTTAGATGAGAGAGGCGGAAGACAATTCTAGGGTGTGTATGGTAGCTTGAAGTGCAAAGTGAATAAGTAGTGCTTGATGGACTTTCTGAATTGGGTGATGTCCCTGATTTCTGTCATTGTATTTGCCTCTACCACTTCCATCGAGAGAGCATTCCAAGCATCCACCGCATTTTAAGTGAAAAAGTATTTCCTGACTTTGCCTTTCAATTTACTCCCTTGCAGCATCATGTTATGCCCTTTAGTATTACAGCTTTCCTGTCTTTGAAAAAGGTTTGTTTGTTCATTAATACAGAGCTTTAAATACTTAAGGAGTATCATATCTCCCTTGTTCCTCCTCTCCTCTACAGTATACATATTTAGGTCTTGGAGTCTTTTCATACATCTTCTGGGGCAGGCTCCAAATCATTTTCTTCATCTTCCTCTGAACCGTTTCCAGTCTTTTTATATCCTTTGTGAGATATGGTTTCCAAAACTCAATATAATATTCCAAGTGAGGCCTCACCAGTGTCTTGTACAGTGACATTAGTACCTCCTCCTTTCTGCTGGTAATTCCTCTGTATGCAACCTAGCATTCTTCTGACTTTAGCCACCGCCTTGTCACACTGTTTCGCCACTTTGAGATCCTCAGAAACAATCACTCTGAGGTCCTTCTCCTGGTCCATGCACACCAACCTATTGCCCCCTATCTTGTATAATTCCCTTAGATTTCTGCTACTAAAATCTCTGAACACTACCACCTCCCCCCTTGATCCATGCCTAACCGCATGGATAAAGATACCTTCACAAGAGCTAGCGCCAACACTCTGCAGAATAAATGTATCCCTCTCAAGGGATTTCTGCCTCATCACTAAAAACCTCTTCTATAAAAACACTTCTAAAGAACAACATAGCTGATCTACGCTCTCCATCCTCATATCGGTGCATATCCAGCATACTGCTTCTCTCCAAATTAATTGAAAAGGACAGTTCTACTCCAGCTACAAGATCACATCGACTCAACCTTCCTACTCGACCCCCAGCAGCACGGATTCTGAGAGCTCCACAGGGTAGAAACCTTAAACATCCCTACTGAACACAATTCTCAAGGGATTGTAAACACCAAATAAAGCTTCATAGTAATATTCATTGACATAGCATCTGTTTTTGATTCAATAACACACCATACTCCTGGACAGGCTAATGGAAATAGGAATAAGTGCTCCTACCTCTCCAACAAAATGACACAGGTCAAGATCAAACACACATCAAAACCTTTCACATTAAGTCATGGGCTTCCACAAGGTTCAGCACTTTCTGCCCTCCTCTTCAAATCAGTCTGCAAAAATTATACAAAAGCACAACATACAATACCACCTATACACGGTTGATCTGATGATTTATTCCACCCGACACCACGAACCCTGACTACTCTACCATCTCCTCAGGTCAAAAATCTCAGAATGGTTAAAAGAACACAACATAACAATCAACTACAACAAATCTCAAAAGGACACCGCATTCATCTCACCCCAAAATCTGCAAATAAGAAACCAAGCTATTCCAGTGAAGAGCTAATTAAAATACCTTGGAATTCTCCTGGATCAAAGACTCAATCTCCAATCCTACATCAATAAATTAAACTACCAAAGCCTACTATAAAATGAAAGTACTAAAAAAATCTACAACCCATACTCAACTTTAACTACTTCCACTCCAGCTGCCAGGCAATAACCACCCCTCAGATTACTGCAACTTAATTCTTCAGGGCTTACCCAAAATGTGCAACCCATGCTTTACAACTAGCACAAAACACAGCAGCACGATTAAGCACCAGAACCAAGATCACATCACCCTCATCTTAAAATCCCTCCACTGGCTCCCCATCCGATCAAGAATAAAATACAAAGCTATAATGGCATGCAAGATTATACACAACCAGTCCCCCAAATGTTTAAAAGGAGTTACTCAAAAGACTTTCTGACACTCGATTAAGGAGGAAGCAACACCAGAACACCCTCTCAACGGCTACCATATCCCCCCACACTTCCCAATCAGCGCTACATAAAATATTCTAATATTACACCCCATCACTATGGAACTCATTCCTGCATCATCTGAGAGCAACTTCAGATATTGCCAAATTCAGGAAATATCTAAAAAAACAACCCACCTTGTTACAGAACACTTAGACACCACAGAAAACACGTGACCATAGAATCAATACATCCAATCAGCAGCCCCAACCACAACAAGTTTCCTCATCAGAAATCCCCTACCTAACACTAACATTTAAGATGCTCTAAGACAGGGGTCTCAAACATGCGGCCCGCGAAGCATTGGGGGGAAAAAAAAAACGGCTTCTGCTGCTGCTGCCGTGGCCGGCAATAGCAGCAATATCGCAAGTCCCGCGGGCTCCCCCCCACCCGGCAGATCCCTTCCTGCTTGCCTGCCAATGCTGCCAGTTCTCCGCTTCGGCTTTCAGAGCCGCGAAGGGAGAACTTCTCCCTCGCGACTCTGTTAAGCTCGCCGGGGCAGATGGGAAATTTCCCATCTGCCCCAGCGGGCTTAACAGAGTCACGAGGGAGAAGTTCTCCCTTCGCGGCTCTGAAAGCCGAAGCGGAGAACTGGCAGGCAAGCAGGAAGGGATCTGCCGGGTGGGGGGGAGCCCGCGGGACTTGCGATATTGCTGCTATTGCCGGCCACGGCAGCGGCGGCAGCAGCAGCAGAAGCCGGGTTTTTTTTTAAAGTTTAATTTTCCTGGGGGGGGGAGCAGGACTTGATGTGTGGCTGGGGGGGGGAGCAGGACTTGATGTGGGCTGGGGGGGGGTAGTACTGAAAATGGGGTGATGGGGGTTAGGACTGGTAATGGACAGATGGGGGTTAGGACTGGAGGTGGTCTGACTGGGGGCCTAAGACTGAAAATGGGGTTATGGGGGGGCTAAGAATGAAGATGGGGCGATGGAAGGGTTAGGCCTGGAAGTGGGCTGTTGGGGGGCTTAGGACCGATAATGGGCTAGGGGGGGGGCTAGAACTGGTAATGGACTGGGGGGGGGGGTGCTATGACTGGAAATGGGCCGAGTAGAAGGGGGAGCTTGAACTGCAAATAGCTGATGGGGACAGGGTCTTGGAATGGTAATGGGCTGAGTGGAAGGGGGCTTGGAATGGAAATGGGCTGATGGGGAGGGGGGCTTGGAAAGGAAATGGGCTGTGAGGGGAGGGAGCTAGGACTGGAAATGGGCTGATGATGCGGGGACTAGAAGGGAGCGGATGCTGGGTTGGGCAGGAGCTAGAAGGGAGTTGATGTTGGGGGACGATTAGAATGGGATGGGGCTGGGAGAGTGAAATGGAGAGGGGAAATATATTTTGTGTGGGAGGGAAGAAAAATCTACAATTGGCCGGGTATTGGGAGAGTAAGTGGGGATTGAGGATGGAGGGGTAAAATTTGAGTGGATGAAATAGGAATGAGGAAAGAGCAAAAGGAGAATGATTAGTATGTTAAAGCAGATGTAGAGAGAATGGAAAAAAACTAGGAAAGAAGAAAGGAGAAATGGACAGCAGACGATGGAGAGTTAGCAGAAGACACAAAGAAACCAGAAGAAAGTGACTGGAACAATTGCAACTGAAAAAAAAATGCACAAAAGGTAGAAAAATATCTCTTTATTTTGAATTTATTAACTGAAATATGTCAGCTCTTGGAAATGTGCATCTTTAACGTCTGCACTTTATTTAATACAAGAGGAAATCAATGTATAGTTTTATTTCTACAGTGTTGTACATTCTAAGTTTGGCTTTTGGGGTTCCCAGTTTAATTGTCTTCCTGTTTCTAAATTGTGATTCCTTGTTTGGTGATGGTGTATGTTCTGCATGTGTAACTGAGCTGAGGTATTCTGTTTATGTAATTCCTATTTGACATTGCCACTTGTTCTCTTTCCCGAGTAGGTCATGTATTGTTATTCTCTGAAATGTGTTGATTTAATATTTGCAGTGTTGCCTTTTGATAGTTAGAGTATGGTGCTCTGTGAGTCCTGGTAGTGCTGTTAGGACACGGCAGGTTTGCTATGGGTTCTAAATGGGCAGTGTTTCTAGTAGTTCCTAATGTGCCTGGCGGTTGGCACTGGTTTATAGTAATGTAGAAATCTTAGTGTCTTTCTTTATCCATACACTCATTAAGAGGCATGTTTACTAAAAGTTAGTGTATGGTAACATTATGCAAATATTTATGCAAATGATGCCCTTATGCAAATGATGCCCTTATGCAAATGAGGCCTGCGTCTTGTGCGGCCCCCGGGTTACTCTACAAGTCCTCATTTGGCCCTCAAAGCAATTTGAGTTTGAGACCCCTGCTCTAAGACTACTGTGTCAACACATAGGAAACCGTTAATTGTTTAATGTAAATAGTTCAAACTTATCTATTCAATGTAAAATGTTGCTACTGTACCGTTCTATGTAAACCTTCGTTATGTTACAATGTAAACTGCTTTGATAAAATTGAAACGCGGTATATAAAAGATGTTAAATAAAATAAATCCCAAGTGCATGACACTGCACTTCACATTAAATCTCAACTGCCCAGCATTAGACCTTTCTTCCTGCTTTTGCAGATCTTTCCTCATGTTATCTACTCCCTCAGGAGAGTCCATGCTGTTGCAAATTTTCCTGTCATCTGCAAAAAGACACCGACTTTTCCATTCAGTCCTTCAGCAATTCCACTCAAATACATTGAATAGTACCAGCCCCAGGACCAATCCCTGGGGCACGCCACTAATCACCTTTCTTTCATCCGAGTGAGTTCCGTTACTATCACCTTCTATTGTCTGTCAGTCAACCAATTTCTGGTCCAGTTTACCACCTTGGGACCCATCCCCAGGCTGGTCAGTTTATTGATAAGCCTCCTATGAGGAACAGTATCAAAGGCTTTGCTGAAATCTAGATAGATCACATGCCCTTGTTCTAGTTCTTTGGTCTCCCAGTCAAATAATTCAATCAGATTTGTTTGGCTTGATTGTCCTTTGGTAAAAACCATGTTGCCTCGGATCATGCAGCCTATTAGTTTTGAGAAAGTCCACTATTCTCTCTTTCAGGAGTGCCTCCATTACTTTTCCCTCCACCGAGGTAAGGCTTACTGGCCTATAGTATGCCACTTCTTCCCTATTACCACTTTTGTGAAGAGGTACCACATTGGCCTTTTTCCAGTCCTCCCCGAGCCGCCAATCAACGGCCCTGCTCAACGGCTTAAGAACTGCCGTTGCCGCGGTGGGCCCGCGCCTGAGGGCCTCATAAGAGGGCCCTTTGGCGGGGCCCTTAGGCGTTGGTCCGTGGCGTCGGTTTCTGGAACCTATATTGATATCCTGCGTATTTATCAGGGTAACTTGCTGTTTGGTGTCCTCTTCTTATCTGTTTGACTGTTTCTGTCCTATCTTATAATTGGCGTTCCTTTCATATTTCCCTAAATGATGTAGCATTGTAAACCGCTCTAATACCTTTTGGTCTGAGCGGTATATCAAATTTAAACAAACATATTAAAAACATCCTTTAAAGGCCCTGCAAGAATCTGAGCTTTCAGTATCCTGGGATGTATCCCATCCAGTCCCATGGTTTTGTCCACTTTGTTTTGCAAGCTGTTCAAACACATCTTCTGTGAATGAAGTAGTATCTACTCCATTTCCATTTGTATATTTATCAATCACAAGTGGTCCTTCTCTTTTTACTAAAGAAAATTCTGGAGAACAAAAGTATTTAGCATTTTCTCTTTTTCAACATCACTTTCCACGATTATTCTTGCAATTTCACCTCCGATCTCCCTCTTCTCCCGAATATACCTGAAAAATAGTTTTAAATCACCATGCGTTAGATCTTTAGCCATCTTTTCTTCTGCCTTTGATTTTCCTATCCTTAATTCTCTTTTTATCACTTTTAGCTTTATCCTGTATGCTTGCTTTTTGGGGTTCCTCTGTTTGCGAACTTCTAAATTTTGTGAAAGCTGTGGTTTTTGCCTTTGTGCAGCCACTCCTTTAGAAAACCAAATAGGTTTCTTTTTCCTCTTGTTTTTATTTACTTTCCTTACATATGTATCTGTAGTAAAAGCTGTTAGTATAGCTGGGTCTAAAAAAGATTTGGACAAGTTCCTGGAGGCAAGGTCCATATAACATTATTAAAGAGAACCCAGGAAATCTACTGCTTATCCCAGTATGACCATTGTGGAAATTGTATGCCTTTTTGGGAACCTGCCAGGTACTTGTGACCTGAATTGGCCACTGCTGGAAACAGGATATTGGGCTTGATGGATCTTGATCTGACCCAGTATGGTATTTATGTTCCTCCATTTCATAATTTGCAAGGTGTATTTTTTGTCTGGCTATTACCACTGTATATGAAGGCCCATTTTACACATCACACAGACTGGAGACCATGGATCTTACTATTCTGTGTGGTATAGAAAAGATTGAGACATCTAGGTCATTTCCAGCAGTATTTTAGAAAAGGCTCTGAGCATGGAGCCTTTTGTAAAATGCGCCAGTATTTCTATGTGGAAGACCTGCATAAGGCTTCTAAAATAGCCTCCATAATGTACCAGTCTCCTCCCAACCCCATCATTCACCAACACCGTTTTTGTCTACTGTGAGCACAGTACTCTCATAATGGACTGTGGTAGTAGGAGTACTAAGGAAGAAGGTTATAGTAAAGTCTATATATCCCTTTTTCCCTGCCTTAAATTGTTGCTACAATGCCTCATAAATTCCCTTAAGGTAAGAACATATTCATCTACACCATTATTGGTTTTACAAACGTAGATAACTTTTAGTTACTGCCCATTTGATGTCTCTCCTGTCTACTGCTGCTTGTGTATATCTGCATTTCCAACTATATTTATATCTCTAAAATGTGGCAACATATATGTATATTTGGAATACAGAAAGAAGCTCAGCTAATACACCAAGGTGCCATCCAGATACTCAACTGTGGAAGAGAGCGAGCGAGCCACCCATCTGGTGATCTGGTTGAGAAGCCCAAGGAGAGAAGGGTGGAGCAGAGATAAAGCAGTGCAAAGAAGGTACACAGGGTTTCCTTGGAGAGTCGGGAACCTAAATTATTGGATGGTGTGTTAAAAAGAATCTGAACCCCCTTCTCCCTCCCCATGTATTATGCATGCTACAAAGAGAAAATGTATCATGTGCCAAATCATTTGTACTGAAGATTGTCACTGAAGAACTGTTTTGGAATATCAATACTGTGTGGAGAGTTCTTGGGACCAAAATTACCTTGAAACTAAATCCTTCTCCCCCCTCCCCCAGTTGGAGAATCCATCTTGAGTGGAAGAATATAATAAAAGCCATTGAAAGTCAGACCAAAGATCATTAAACCCAGTATCCTGCTCCAACAGTGGCCAGTCCGTACCACAAGTATACATCAAATTTCATGTTAGTTCTTTTAAATAACTGACTGTTCCACTCCACTCATGATTCTATAAATTCCTATCATATCCCCTCTCCATCATCTATTTTCTAAGCTGAAGAGCCCTAACCCGTTTAGATGTCTTCATTAGAGAAAAGTGTTCTCTTCCCTTTTATCATTTGTTTCCCCTCTCTGAACCCTTTCCACTTCCGCTATAACTTTTTTTGAGAAGGAGAAACCAGAACCGCATACACAAGGTACAGTCAAACCAGGGACCTATACAGAAACAATGTTCTCATTTTTGTTGTATAGCCCTTTTTGAATACTCACTTATTCTCTTTATTTATGTAAACAGTCTCACCTGCTACCACTTGTACATAGTTCTGTTAGAATGCGCCTAAAAGCACACACCATGCCTTGTACATAGTTCTGACTATTAGAAGAAATTTTAACATTCTAAAATTCTATGTAATAATGTTGTTCAGCAGCCAAGCCAGGAAGGAGCAGTATAAAAGTAATGATAAATAATAATTTACTTTAGAGATTTATATTCCGCACAACAACCTAGGCAGAGTACAACATACATACATAATAAAATGAACTTACATTTACAATGCACATAACATAAATCAAGTAGCAATATCATCTCAAAATCTAACAAAAATATTCTATTTGCTTCTTTGGCAGCTGCAGCAGACTGGGCTGAAAAACTTATACCATATTGTCCACAATGATGCCGATATCTTTTTCTTGGGTTGCAACTAACTCAGAAGCCAACATTTTGTACCCACAGTTGGGATTATTTATCCTCTCTGTGCATTACTTGTCCATATTAATTTTGTCTGCTGTTTAAATGCCCAGTCTTAGTCTCACAAGATCCTTCCACAATTCCTCACAGTCCTCTGCCATTTTAACTTTGAATAATTTTGTGTGTTCTGCAAATCTGATCACCTCATTCATCATTCCTTTCTCCAGATCATTTGAGCATATTAAACAGCATGGATCCCAGTAAAAACCCTGGGGAATTTCACAATTGACCTTTTTCAATTTGGAAACCTGATTATCTAGTCCTGTTCTCTAGCCAGGTTCCAATCCACAATAGGGCCTTCTCCGGGAACAAGCAGGAAGTCAGTCCTCTCATATGGGTGACATTGGCACAGACTGAGCCTGCACAGAAGCATGTTCCCAGCTTTCAAAGAAAGCCTTTAGGAGATGCACCACACATGCGTGGTCCCCTTCCCGCCCGATGGTGCCATCTTGCCCAAGTCTCCTTTGTTCCATGGAGCCCTCCTGATGTCTGTCCTGTTTTCCTGGAAAAAGTGTCTTTTTTGCCTTAAAAAAATCCTTTCCTGTATGCCTACTGGTTCCTCTTCCCATCTCCAAGCCAGCTCACCTCAATGTTGTTCCTTGGGTTCATTTTCTTATTTTTCAAGATATCCTTCGACTGGCGCTTTGCACCGTTTTTCACCCAGGTTGAAGGACTCATTTTTCCTTATGGCCTCCAGCGTCTTCAAAAATGGGATCGGTGCAGTAAGATGATGTCCCTCACTGACCCACATGACTGCTGCCCCTGTTGCCTCAGGCCAGACCATGACAACTCAGGCTGTGACCTTTGCATGTCCATGTCCGTAAAGGCCATCAAGAGCCATCAGGTTGCAGCTAGAGAAGTTGTTCCATAGATCAGACTCTGCGCCAGAGTCCCTGGCGACACCACACTCCAGGGTCCCCCTCCAGTGCCTCAGAATCCTGCGGCCACAGCTTCTCAGAAAGGAATACCCTGGAGGTGGAATGCAAGAAGAGCTCGAAAACCTCAAAGACCGCCTCGGAAGACAGATCTGGAAAAGTGGGTAAATCCCACACCAGGCCTCACAGTCCCTGGCATGAGGCCAAGGGGTTAGAGCAGGAGTAGCCACATAAGCTGCCCCGGAAGGAGTTGTCAGCATCTGGCAACTGGCCATCCTGGTCAAGGATTCCCCCTTGACGGAACAGATGCCGGGCCTAAAGCCATCTGTGCCCGTGTCAAAGGCTGCAGAGCCATCTGTCATGGAAACCAGAATGGCGGCCTTGGAGCACAATATCACTACCCTACTTGCACAGCAGCCAATGTTGATGTCTGGTTCCTCTGGTTCAACCACCCCAACGATCAGACCCTCGACCTAGAGGGCTTCCCCAGTCGTCAAGCTGATCCTCGAGCGCTACTTGCCTCGAGAGACCCATCAGCATCTGACAAGGTCCCAGTCCCATTCCTGGGGACACTGGTCCTATCCAGCGAGTGCACATAGCTCAGACCGTAGGTCCCCCAGGGGTCAAGGGCCTTGGGGCTCAACCACGGGAGCCTCGGAGTCTTGGATTCTTCCTCAGACTTTGAGTCAGACTGGGAAACTGACAAGTAGTCCCTGGACACCTGGCGATACAGAGATATGCCCTCAGTCCCAATCTCTACCGATGTCCCAGCACCATCCCCCCCTTCTCAACTTTGTGCAGAATATGGCAAATGTGCTCACATTTGAAAAAGCAGGACCACCTCTGCACGGAAGAACTTGAGATCCTTCAGTATGAGGTGCCTCCAAAAGGAAGCCCTCATTGTGCCCATTCCTCTGAACAAATGCTGTCTCCTCCATATGTAGGAAACACTGGCCTCAGTGCCCATTGTGTGTAGATAACTCAACTCCATGTACCGAGCCCGTCGAAACACAGGGTTCCAAAAAAAAAAAAACAAAAGAAAAAAACCCTACCCACAAACAAAACAAACCAAACCACACACCACAAACCCACAACCACCACACCCCACTCAAGAGACTCATTCCTCGGTGCCCCCAGGTAGGGAGGCCCAGACCTTGGATGCCCTCAGCTGAAAACGCTACCACGGCTCGATACTGGCTTGCCGAGTCCAATCCTACCAGTTGTACATCGTATGTACCTCAAGGAACTGGTGAGGGAGCTTGCTGGTTTCTTTACAGGTTTCTCTTCAGCGGTTCAAGTCACTGGCCTCAGCAGTCAGGGAGTGTTTGAAGTTCCTGTCTCGAGCAGCAAACAAGGGATTTGAATCCTCAGCCAAATGGCCACCGCAGGCAATGGGGCCCGACCCCAGGCATGGCTGTAGTCATCTGACCTCAAGCAGTGGGTCCAGGACAAACTCATAGATGTCCCTAGAACCGGAGATAACCTCTTCAGAAAACCCATGTCAGATATGGCTGTAGAGATAGAAACCCAAGTTCCTGACCATGACCAGACTCTAAGAAGACCTCATTGCACCCCTGTAAGAAAGGCTCCTCCCCCAAGGCTTTCTTACTAAGAAAAAAAGGGTAACTTTGCTAATGCCCCACAGTACCAAGCCTTCTCAGCCCCACAGCAGAGATAGCAGCCCAAGGGGAAATGGCATGGCCCCTACAAGCCTAAGACCCAGGCACCGGCCCAGCCTGGAGAGAGTGTGACTTCTTGGGCATGGCCTCTTCTCCCCCAGGAGGCCCTCAGCAGCCCACAGGGTGGTGTCTGGCCCTGTTTGCCCATAGGTGGTCCTCCATCACCACCAATTCCTAGGTACTGCAAATAGTCAAGGAGGATTACCTCTTCCAACTGCAATGGACACCACCCTCGATCTTCCCAAGAAAACACATAAAGCCTCTCCTTCACTAGACTCTGCTCCTCACAGAGCTTGCAGGCCTCCAAGAACAAGATGGTGGAGCCAGTGCCCAAGCATCTCTGGGGCAAAGGCCTCTACTCCAGATATTTCCTTGTTCCCAAGTGAAAGGAGCAGTTGCAAAGGTTAAAGACTTACATCAAGCTTGGGTGTTGTTGAAAAATACTATCTTGGAAGCCCAGACCAGCTGCATTTCATGCTTTAAGAAAAGTGGAAGGAAGTCCAAAAAAAACTGCCAGCATGGTTTAAAGGTGAGGTCAGAGAGGCTGTTGCCAAAAAAAGCATCTTTCAGGAAATGTAAAAAAGAGCCAAACGATGAAACCTGGAAACAGCACAAGCACTAGCAGGTCAAATGCAAGGCATTGATAAAGAAGGCAAAGAGAGAATTTGAGAAGAAGCTTGCTGCAAAGCAAAAACGCGAAATAAAGATTTTTTTCAAGTACATTCGTAGCAAAAAACGTGAGAGAGTCAGTTGGACCATTAGATGATAGAGTTAAAGGAGCACTAAGAGGTGACAAGGCGATAGCGGAGAGACTGAATGAATTCTTTGCTTCGGTCTTTACTGAGGAAGATGTAGGGATGTTACCCATGACTGAAGTGGTATTTAAAGGTGTGGAAGAATTGAAGGAAATATCGATACATCGGGAAGATGTATTATAACTATTAGATAAACTGAAGAGTAGCAAATCACCTGGGCCGGATGGTATACATCCAAGGGTGTTGAAAGAACTGAAATATGAGATTGCAGACTTGCTATTAGTAATCTGTGAACTAATCATTAAAATCATCTCTAATACCTGAAGATTGGCGGATCGCCAATGTAACACCAATTTTTAAAAAGGGTTCGAGGGGGGGACCACGTGATGTGGTGAGCTCGAGCGGACGTGTCCGGTTTGAGCTCTGGGCCCCCTGCCCCCTAAACCGTAAAACTTCGCCGTGATCAGCCCCCACATGCTACCCCAGTGCAGGCGGCGGTTAGCTTAGCCCCCGGCACCGCATCTCCCTACCAGACCGCCATGGCTTCCGCGGCTAAACTCGGGCGGAGGGAAAAAGACCGGGCCACCGGGACGTCCAAAATGGTGGAATCTCCCCCGAGGCAGATCGGGCCTCCTACCTTGCCGGTCCTGACGGCTGAAGTCTCGGCAGCGGTGACTAGTGCGCTGTCGGGGCAGTTCGAGGCATTGCACACTAAAATGGACGCAATACAGAGCACATTAGGGGCGCTAGGATCTCGCATGCAAGAAGCTGAGACCCGGATAGCCCACAACGAGGACAGCCTGGCGACTCTTCAGGGGGAGCTCCGTGCGGCGCAAAAGCTAGCCCTAGACCAAGCGCAAAAGCTAGACGACTTAGAGAACAGGTCCAGGAGAAACAATCTCAGATTTTTGGGTGTCGCTGACATGGTCCCTGACCAAGATCTTCGGGGGTTTGTGGAGGCTTTGGCGACATCCTTGCGCTCTGAGACCGACACGCTCAGCCCCATTATAGTGGAGCGCGCTCACCGGATCGGGCCCAAGCAGTCGGCGAAGGACCGCCGACCTCGCGTGGTCTTGGCAAGGTTTCTAAGTTTCCCTCAGAAGGAAGAGCTGCTTAAGAATGTGCGGCAAAAGGGAGCGGTGGAATGGCAGAATATGCGCCTTCGAGTCACACAGGACTATTCAGCCGCGCTGAGCCAACGACGAAAAGTCTATGCCTCCCTCTGTCAAAAATTGATCGGTGCTAATCTTCGCTTCCAGGTACAATATCCAGCGCGCCTGGTGATTTGGCACGGAGGGGCTCGGCGGAGCTTCGAATCAGCGAGCGAGGCTACTGCCTATGTGGACAAGCTCACGACACCTGTAACAGATTTGAGCAATTCGCCCGGGGAGTGAAGCGATGCTGCCTGTGCTGGGGACAGAGGAAGCTTAGTTGATACCCTGACGTTCCCACGAACGGAATGAAACTCGGTTCACCCTAGCCCCGGTTGTATCCTAGAACCTCCAGGGTGTTTTGCTGCCCAGCGGGACTTTTAATTAACTGTTCTGCCCTAACTGACAAATGTTTTTGGGGCTACGCACTGCCATGAGGGGGGGACCCTCGGCTAGCGCACTGTGAGAGGGCAGACCCCATCCGTTCCGGTACGGCCGGCGGGATGGCGGGCGGAGGCCTCCCTCAAGAATTTTTGCTCCCCTTGGAAAGAAAGCCTGGTGCAGAGGGCAGAAGCTGGACTTAAAATAGCCGAGGCAACTGTGTTACTACTGTTTTGTTACACTGTTTTTTGAGTTTCCTTCTAACTTCAAATAAAGTAACAATGTAGCAGCTAGTGTGGACTAGGCCGGAGGCTTACTCTGACTTCCCGTTTTTTTTTATATATAAATCGGCCCTCTCTTGGAGGACTTCCTTGCTGCCTGGAGAACCTCCAGAAGGGGCCCGAAGACCCGGGGTGACGGGGAGTAAGGTGAACACTGAGCCAGGCACCGGATATTCGAAGTTTGCTCCCCTCCGCCCCGACGGCGCCATCTTGTTCCATATCAACCCACAGACTGAATGTATGCTTTAGTGTTGTCCGGGTGGCCTTCCATCTGGCTATTTGGGTGTGCCGATAGCGGCCTGTGGCTCTTGGAGGGCCGCATGGGGGGGGGGGAGCACTCCACACTGTGTGTATCAGACCAGACGCAGTAACGCTCAGTGGCCTAACCCCTCTGAGTTGGCCCCCGAGGGGTTCTCTCTTCCTTTATCTTTTATTTTTGTTTGCCTTGCTCGATGGGGTCTGGCTGTGTTTTTTTTTTTCCTTTTTTCTATCACGGTCCCCCATGTGGAGGGGGTGGAGTGCTGCCCACCCAGCCTTTGTTTACCTGACTGCTGGGTTGCTACAGCATTGGGATAGCTGGGCTGTTTTGCCATGTCCCCCCCCCCCCCTTAGCTGTTTATATATGTGTTGTTGTGTTGTGGTATCACGGGGGGTTGGGGGGGAACACATTGGAGAAGGGGCGGAGCGGGAGGCGAAGGGGTTGTGTAGGGGGTACAGGGATTTAAGTAGGGGGAGATGGTGGGGGGGGTCCTACTCACATCCTAGGTCTCTAATGGGAAGGGAGAGGAGTGCTATTGGTTGGGAGAGGGGGAAGGTAGGGTGGGGGTGGGGGTGGGGGTGGGGGCAGGGGGAGATAATCAGATGGGGTTGGGAAAGGTAGTGGGAGGGAGGATGGGGGGGTTCATGTGTGTGGTTAACCAGGAGCATTCTTCCGATTAGGGGGGGGACCTCAGGCTGGGGAGGTCCGCCCACACTATGCTAGTCAGTTCGTGTTATACTTGCTGGATGTCTACTATCCAACCTGAGGATCATTTCCTGGAATGTCTGCAGGATAGGTAACCCCATTAAGCAATCCAAAGTGTTACAGGTTCTGGCACGACTAAAATGCGATGTCGCCTTACTACAGGAGACCCACCAGACGGCCGATGAGCATGTGAAATTGCAACGGACCTGGGTGGGGCAGAGTAGGGGGGCCCCCGCCGTGGGTAGAAAGGGTGGAGTGGTCACACTCATTGGTAAAAAGATACGTTTTGACCTAAGTAAAGAAATTGCGGACCCCGAAGGACACTACCTGTTGCTATATGGTCACTTGGAGGGCAAGCCGATAGTTCTGGGGAATCTGTACGGCCCCAACGTTTTGGATCGAGCGTTTTATAACCGCCTAGCGTCCCAGGTGGAACAGCTACCCGATGTTCCTCTGATACTAGCTGGAGATTTAAACGGGGTTCTTGACATAGCTGTGGATACGGATGGGACGGGGGGCGCACGGGGGCGGGCCCCTACTACGGCTACACTTCGGGAGCTGTGTCGGCGTTTGGGTGTTGTGGATCCGTGGCGTTTACTGCACCCCCTTGAAAGGGACTTCACCCATCAGTCGCGGGCGCACGGGACTAGTGCCCGCATAGACTACATATTGCTTTCGGAAGGGATTTTTTCACAAGTAGATGAGGCGCAGATTGGCCCTACCGAGGTATCGGACCATGCCCCGATTTGGGTGGATTTAGCGTGGGGGGTGGTGGCTGATACGACGCGCATTTGGCGGTTCCCCGCAGGTCTGGACCATGATCTGGAGTTTCAGGCCCATCTGCGGAGCTGTTGGGAAGACTTCATGACTCACCACGAAGTACACGCTGCCGATCCGGAATTGCTTTGGGAGACTGCTAAGGTTGTGTTGAGGGGCAATATAATTGAATATGTGGTGCGTAAGCGTCGACGTTTGGCGCGGCAAATAGTGCACTTGGAAAAACAGGTGGTCAGAGCGCGTCGTCGCTGCGCAGGGGACCCCTCAGGAGCCAACCGTAAACGCTATTGGGAACTGCAAACATCGCTCAATGAACTTATACATCAGCGGACGAAAAAAAAAAATCGCACTTCTACTACCGTTATTGTTTATATCAGTTTGGGGACAAACCCGGCCGTCTTTTGGCTCGCTGCCTACGCGGCAGCCGTGGTGTTCGTACGGTAGCCGCCCTGCGGGACCGGTCGGGTCACTTGCATAAGGATAATCGGGCTATTGTGGGGCAGTTCCGTTCCTTTTTTCAACAACTCTATGCGCGACGAGAGGGTTCCATGGCAGAGATGCAGGGTTATTTGCAGAAATTACAGTTGCCGAGGTTGTCCTCAACACAGCGCGCAACCCTGGACGCCCCTATTACTGTAGAGGAGGTTCGCGGTGTTATCCAGAGAGCAGAGTGTTGTAAAGCGCCCGGGCCGGACGGATATGGGGCCGAGTTCTATAAGGTGCTTGAGGACGCGGTCTCCTCGGTCCTCGTGGACGTGTACAGTTGTAGGGCAAGGGCTGGGCGATTCACCTGGGGATCAAACCATGCTTATGTTACCTTAATACCCAAGCCTGGGAAGGATCCCACCCAGGCGGCTTCATAAATCGCCCTATATCGCTGTTGAATTTTGATATTTAATTTTTAAATTTAATTTAATTAACAGGTTTTTCTATACCGCTTCTTCCATTGATCAGATGCGGTTTACATATAACAATTAACAGAGCAGGCTGTTTTACATATAACAGTAGTAACTTGAAGGCTACATTTACAAATTAACAGTTAACAATTAACAATTAGAGAACTATTTACATTTGTACAGGATTAAACTATATACAGGGTTATTTGTTGATATAAAGATACTGGCAAAAATATTGGCGGATCGACTGGCTTCGGTGCTCGATGGTCTGATCCACGAGTCACAGGTGGGTTTCGTGAGAGGGCGCTACGCTGTTCGTAATTTACGGAAGATTTTGGCATCTCTCGAATGGGTCCGGGAGCGGGAACTGCCATCTTTGCTGATCAGCTTCGACGCTGAGAAAGCTTTCGATCAAGTACATTGGGACTACTTGCAGGGTCTGTTACCACATTATGGCCTGGGTGATACCTTTCGCAGCTTTGTGACACTGTTGTATGCGGACCCGACAGCGGGCATCCTTTGCAATGGACTGCTCTCCGATCCCTTTCCTCTTGAACGGGGCACACGCCAGGGTTGCCCGCTGTCACCTCTACTTTTCATTTTATCATTAGATCCGCTGATACGCACCGTGGAGGACTCCACGACCATCTCGGGGGTCCAGATTGGGGCAGTGGGTTTTAAGACAGCCGCCTTTGCGGATGATATCCTGGTTCATCTCACGTCTCCCCAGCGCTCCCTCCCACTTTTGATGGAGGCATTTTCAAATTATGGGAGATTTGCAGGCTTATGCATTAATACGGAGAAATCTGAGGCCTTAGATGTGGGGGGTTCGTTGCAGGCTCAATGGTTGGGCGCATTTCCCCTCCGTTGGGCGGATGAGGCCTTTACATATCTCGGTATAGAGTTGACTAGGGCGCCCGCGTCCCTATATAAATCAAACTTCGATCGGGTGTTTCTCAAGCTCCAGGCGCAACTACGGGCCTGGATGCCGCTGCCTCTGTCTCTGTTGGGCCGCGTGGCGGTCCTACAGATGGTTATCCTTCCACGAATACTTTATTGGATGCAAACCCTCCCAACCTGGTTGTTGCGGCGGGACGTAATCCGACTGGAGCGGGAAGTCCGACGCTTCTTATGGAATGGGGCCCGAGCGCGCATACCGCTTTCTCGCATGAGAGGTAATTGGAGGACCGGAGGGGTGGGAGTTCCAGATTTTTGGAAGTATGCACTAGCTTGTCAGGCTCGTCATCTTAGCGACTGCCTGGGGGACACGGCGGTGTACACCCCCCGGGAGTTCGAGCGGGCCTTTATGGCGCCGCATGCCCTGGAAGCGGCCTTGCAGCTGCCTGGGGCGCAGTTACCGGCTCGATTGACCAATAGTGTGCTATTGCGGGCGATGCGGCGTACCTGGCAACAGCTGAATAAATATTGGGGCAGCAACCCTGAGGTCTCATCTTGGTTACCACTTCGGGGCAATGCCCAATTCACCCCGGGTTCCGATTCGTCTGCTTTCTTGCACTGGGAAAGAGCAGGCATTGGCCGTTTAGGGAATGTAGTAGATCTGACGGGGAAGTGTAAGCCATTGGAGGAGCTTGCTGCGGAATTTGGCTTGAATCGGGTCACTTCTGGTTTTGCGTATGCCCAACTTTCCCACTACGTAGGCTCTCTGTCCCCGTCGGAGCTCCGGGTGGAGCATTCGACGCAGATTTTGGAATTTTTGAGTTTGGGTGCAGAGAGCCCCCCCATCTATTGCTGACCTGAAAAAGCGTTTGGATGGCCTTGGGACCCCCGCGGATTTTACAGCCGTGGAGCAGGCATGGGCGCGGGACCTGGGCCGGGCGGTCGTCCCGGGCTCCATATCGGCCGCTTTGCGTCAGATCCGACACTTAGCGGAAGGGGCCCGATGGCGGGAGGTGCAATATAAGTCTATTCTGCGCACGCATTTCTCCCCGCGGAGGGCGTTGCGGAGTCATCTGGCCGAGTCTGGCGGCTGTCCTAAGTGTTTGTGCTCCCTAGCTGACCTGGGTCATATGTGGTGGCACTGCCTGGCGATCCAATCTTACTGGCGGCGCATCGGAGATTATCTTGGTGGACTTTTGAGGCAGCGGGTTACTTGGACGGCGTTATTAGTCGTGTTGGATTGCCTGGGACCACTCCACCCTAAGGGGCGGTGGGAGCGTTTTCTGGTGCGTAAGGCTTGTCTGGTGGGGAAAGGACCGATACTACATCGCTGGAGAGAGGCAGCAGCCCCTACATTTTGTGAATGGCGCAATAGCTTTCACCAGCTTATGCTCTTTGAGCGCCGCTGTGCACTGGGGTCTCCCAGGCGCTGGGCCCATTTCCTCTTGGTCTGGCTGCCCTATGTTCAAACTTTGAGCCCTATTGCCCGCAGTGCGGTGCTTCAGGTTGGATAGAGATGCTCCTGGTTTAGTGTGAATGGTGTTTATTGGGTTTCGGGGGGGGGGGTGGGCAGGGGGGGTATATGACGGGGATAACACTGACCGGTTTGCTTGCCTTGTTTGAGGTTCGCAGCCTCCGGCGGTGGATCAGACAAAACCACGCTGGAGGGGTTCCGCAATGAAAATGGGAAAAACCTTTTTCTGCTGTTGTTTTGTGAACCTGTTGATTGTTATTATGCTGTTGGTTATTTAATAAACAGATTATACAAAAAAAAAAAAAAAAAAGGGTTCGAGGGGTGATCCGGGAAACTACAGACCGATGAGCCTCACATCAGTACCGGGAAAAATGGTAGAAACCATCATAAAGAATAAAATTACTCAGTATGTAGATAGTCTTGGCCTAATGGGAGACAGCCAACATGGCTTTAGACAAGGAAGATCTTGTCTTACTAATCTGTTATGTTTTTTTGAAAGTGTGAATAAACAGGTAGACAAAAGGTGAGTCAGTTGATATAGTGTATCTGGACTTTCAGAAAGCCTTTGACAAGGTCCCTCATCAGAGACTTTTGGCAAAACTAAAGAGTCATGGGATAGGAGGCAGTGTACTACTGTGGATCAGGAACTGGTTAAAAGATAGAAAGTAGAGGGTTGGGCTAAATGGCCAATTTTCCCAATGGAGAAAGGTGAATAGTGGTGTACCCCAGGGATCTGCTGGATCCGCTGCTTTGACATTCATAAATGACCTAGAAAAGGGAACAACAACGAGTGAGGTTATCAAATTTGCAGACACAAAACTATTTAAAGTTGTTAAAACCTATGAGGATTGTGGAAAATTGCAAGAGTATCTTGATAAATTAGAAGACTGGGCATCAAAATGGCAGATGAAATTTAATGTGGACAAGTGCAAAGTTATGCACCTATGGAACAACCACCCAAACTATGGTTACATGATGCAAGGTTCCACATTAGGAACCACCACCCAGGAAAACGTTTAGGCTTCATTGTGGATAACATGTTAAAACCCACTACCCAGTGTGCAGCAGCGGCCAAGAGAGCAAATAGAATGCTAGGTATCAGAAAAGGAATGGAAAATAAAACAAAGGATATTATAATGCCTCCATATCATTCCACGGTGAGACTGCACCTTGAATATTGTGTGCAATTCTGGTCGCCATATCTTAAAAAGGATATAGCGTTATTAAAAAAGGTTCAGAGAAGAGCCACCAAAATAGTAAAGGGGATGGAAGGATACTCCTATGAAGAAAGGCTAAAAAGGTTAGGGCTCTTTAACCTGGAAAAGAGGCGGTTGAGGGAAGATATGATAGAAGTCTATAAATTAATGAACAGAGTGGAACGGGTAAACGTAGATCGATTGTTTACGTTATCAGAATATAGAAATATTAGGGGACATGCAAGGAAGCTACAGGTAAACTACTTAAGACTAATTAGAGAAAATATTTTTTCACTGAACGTGTAATCAAACTCTGGAATTTGTTACAGTAGAATGTAGTAAAGGCTGTTAGTGTAGCTGGGTTTAAAAAAGGTTTGGACAAGTTCCTGGAGGAAAGGTCTATAAACCATTATTAAAAAGGGACCCAGGATATCAATACTTGACCCAATACAAGCATTGTGGAACCTGTGTCTTTGGGGAAACTGCTAGATATGTATGACCTAGATTGGCCACTGTTGGAAACAGGATACTTTGCCTGATGGACCTTGGTCTGACCCAATATGGCATATCTTGTGGACAGCTCAAGATGCTCTCCCTTGGAACACTGCTGCCGTACCTCAAGCAGGGAGACTGGTTATGCTCCTTATACCTGAAAGATGCTTACACCCCCACCCCCACCCATCCTGATCCATCCCAACCACAGACAATACCTTTGGTTTGTGGTGGGAGGAGGGTACTACCAGCACAGGGTGATACCTTTCGGGCTAGCCTCATCGCCAAGGGTCTTCACCAAGTGCCTAGTGGTGGTTGCAGCCCACCTTCACCTCTAAGGGGTCTTTGTGTGTCTTTCCCTACCTGGGGCAGCCAGTGCTTGTGCTTAGCTCTATCCCATTTTTCCTCATTGGGGTCTGCTTTCCATTTTCTGAATGAAGCCCTTCTAGCTTTCAGTGCCTTTGCCACCTCACCATTAAACCATGCTGGCAGTCATTTTATTTGAGCTTGCAAATAGCATTTTTAAAATGTCTATGCCTCATACACATTTTAGAAAAAACTAAAAAGAGCAGTTGCCATGTTCTAATTTCCTCATTTTATCATAGTCTTTTTTAAAATTAAATGTTGTTGCTATACTTTTCTTTAGCATTCTCCTTCCTCTGATTATGATAAATGTGATTGTGTCGTGATCGCAGTTGTCTAGTAGCCCCAATACCTGGTCCTGCATTCCAGGTAGTGTTAGATGTAAAGTAGCTTTCATTTGTTCCAGGGGCAGTTGCTCCATGAAGCTGCCTTTATGGTATCTGAGCATGTCCCAATAAGACATTTACCTAATAAAATATTGCAATAATTTAAATCTCCCATTTTTATTGTGGTATAAAATCTGTTAGCCTCCCTAATTTCTTTAAGCATCTCATGGTTGTCATCCTTTCCAGGTGGATAGTAGTGTACCCCCACTACTATATTACTCTTCCTTGTTACACATTAGATTTCTATCAATAAAGATTCCACATCATCTTTTGTTTCCTGCAGAACTCTATGGCATCCTTTACGTGTAATGCAAGTCTTCCACCAGTTTGATCCTCCCTATCATTTTGATATAATTTGTTGCCTAGTATTGATTGATTATCATCCTTCCACTAGGTCTCTGAAAGGAATGGTCATAAGAACATAAGACATGCCATACTGGGTCAGACCATCAAGCCCAGTATCCTGTTTCCAACAGTGGCCAATCTAGGTTATACGTACCTAGCAATATCCCCAAAAGACACAGGTTCCACAATGCTTGTACTGGGTCAAGCATTGATATCCTGGGTCCCTTTTTAATAGTGGTTTATGGACCTTTCCTCCAGGAACTTGTCCAAACCTTTTTTAAACCCAGCTATACCAACAGCCCTTACTACATCCTCCGGTAACAGATTCCAGAGTTTGATTACACGTTGAGTGAAAAAATATTTTCTTTTATTTGTCTTAAATAGTTTACCCTGTAGCTTCATTACTGTCCCCTAGTCTTTCTATACTCTGATAGCGTAAACAATTGATCCACGTTTATCCGTTCCACTCATTCATTAATTTATAGACCTCTATCATATCTCCCCTCAGCCGTCTCTTCTCCAGGCTAAAGAGCCCTAACCTTCTTAGCCTCTCTTCATAGGAGTAGCCTTCCATCCCCTTCACCAATTTGGTGGCTCTTCTCTGTACTTTTTCTAATAACGCTATGTCCTTTTTAAGATACGGTGACCAGAATTGCACACAATATTCAAGGTGCGGTTGTACCATGGAGCGATACAGAGGCATTATAATATCCTTTGTTTTGTTCTCCATCCCTTTCCTTATGATACCTAGCATTCTATTTGCTTTCTTGGCCGCCGCTGTACACTGGGCGGAGGGTTTTAACATGTTATCCACAATGACTCCTAAATCTTTTTCCTGGGTGGTGGTTTCTAATGTGGAGCCTTGCATCGTGTAACTATAGTGTGGGTTGTTCTTTCCTAGGTGCATAACTTTGCACTTGTCCACATTAAATTTCATCTGCCATTTGGATGCCCAGTCTTCCAATTTATCCAGATCCTCCTGCAGTTTTCCACAATCCTCTTGGGTTTTAACAACTTTAAACAGTTTTGTGTCATCTGCAAAATTTGATAACCTCACTAGTTATTCCCTTTTCCAGGTCATTTATGAATATGTCAAAAAGCAGCGGACCCAGTACAGATCCCTGGGGTACTCCACTATTCACCTTTTTCCATTGGGAATATTGGCCATTTAGCCCTACCCTCTGCTTTCTATCATTTAACCAGTTCCCGATCCACAATAGTACACTGCCTCCTATCCCATGACTTTTTAGCTTCGCCAAAGTTTCTGATGGGGGACTTTGTCAAAAACTTTCTGAATGTCCAGATACACTATATCAACCGACTCACCTTTGTCTACCTGTTTATGCACACCTTCAAAAAAACATATCAGATTAGTAAGACAAGATCTTCCTTGTCTAAAGCCATGTTGGCTGTCTCCCATTAGGCCATGACTATCTACATGCTGCGTAATTTTGTTCTTTATGATGGTTTCTATCATTTTCCCTGGTACTGACGTCAGGCTCACCGGTCTGTAATTTCCTGGGTCACCCCTGGAACCCTTTTTAAAAATTGGTGTTACGTTGGCGACCCTCCAATCTTCAGGTATTACAGATGATTTTAATGAAAGTTCACAGATTACCAATAGCAGGTCTGCAATCTCATATTTCAGTTCTTTCAACACTCTGGGATGTATACCATCCGGTCCAGGTGATTTGCTACTATTCAGTTTATCAAATAGTTGTAATATATCTTCCCGGTGTAGCGATATTTCTCTCAATTCCTCTGCAGTATCACCTTTAAATACCACTTCAGTCTTGGGTAACATCCCTACATCTTCCTCAGTAAAGACCGAAGCAAAGAATTCATTCAGTCTCTCTGCTATAGCCTTGTTTCCTCTTACTGCCCCTTTTACCCCTCTATCATCTAATGGTCCAATTAACTCTCTCACAGGCCTTTTGCTACGAATGTACTTGAAAGTCTTTATTTCGTGTTTTTGCTTCTGTAGCAAGTTTCTTCTCAAATTCCCGTTTTGCCTGCCTTATCAATGCTTTGCATTTAACTTGCCAGTGCTTGTGCTGTTTCCAGTTTTCATCATTTGGCTCTTTTTTCCATTTCCTGAAGGTTGCTTTTTTGGCAGCAACAGCCTCTCTGACCTCACCTTTAAACCATGCTGGCAGTTTTTTGGACTTTCTTCCACTTTTCCTAATGCGTGGAATACAGCTGGTCTGGGCTTCGAGGATAGTATTTTTAAATAACACCCAAGCTTGCTGTAAGTCTTTAACCTTTGGAACCGCTCCTTTTAGTTTTTTCCTAACTATATTCCTCATTCTATCATAGTCTCCCTTTTGAAAGTTAAAAGGTAGTACTGTGGATGCCTTTACTATCTGTCCTCCACTAATTAAATCAAACATGATCATACTATGATCACTATTGCCAAGTGGTCCCAACACCCTTATTTCTTGCACCAGATCTGGCGTTCCACTAAGGACTAGGTCCAGTATGGCTTCCCCTCTGGTCGGTTCATGAACCAGCTGCTCCAAGAAGCAGTCATTTATTCCATCTAGAAACTTTATCTCTTTAGCTTGTCCTGCTGTGACACTGACCCAGTCGATAAGGGTGATTTCAATTACCCCGGTATTACTACTCTGTTGTGACTTTTGTTAGCTTCCTTGATTTCTTTGAGCATTTCATCATCCATTTGTTCATTCTGGCCAGGTGGTCGATAGTATACTCCCACTGCCATCACCTTCCCCTTCATAAATGGAATTTCAATCCATAGAGATTCTACAGCAAATTTTGTTCCCTGCAAAAAACTTTAATCCTTTCTGACTCAATGCCCTCTCTAACAGAGCGCAACCCCTCCACCAATTTGATCAGCTCTATTACGATATAGTTTGTATCCAGGTATCACAGTGTCCCACTGGTTATCCTCCTTCCACCATGTCTGAGAGTGCAATCATATCTAACCTCTCATTTAGTGCTATATATTCTAATGCTCCCATCTTATTGTTTAGACTTCTAGCATTGGCATACAAGCATTTTAGAGACTATTTTATTCATATTAATCTGGCTATTGGTAGGCAGGGGTAATTTGGAATCTTTATGCTCTGTCTGCTCTTTACTCAAGGGCATTTGGGCTACTATACTCCCTTTTGGAACCTCACTGCTTTTGGTAGTATCCTTCAAGGATACCTTCGTCCGAACCATGCACTCCTGGGTGACTGTCGGTCAAATGCCTGCATTTCGGGTGCAGAAATCCAAGGGAGCAAAGATACGATAGGGGATGAAATACTTATGCACACCAACTAAAAGACCTCAGGATTAGTTTGTCTGATGGTTTCTAAGGTATAAACCAAAAAAAAAAACCAAACAAAAAAAACCCCCACAACCCACACACAGTAGAAGACAGTAGCCAGAGTCCAAAGGAATTTAGGGTGCAGAGGACAAACATAACCCCAGAAAAGAGGGAACAATAATGCATCTATACAGATCTTTGGTGAGACCTCATCTGAAGTATTGGGGTTGATATATACAAAGATCTAATCACTATCTTAGAGAGTTAGGAAGCTAGACCCGATAGAAAGTTTTCCATCAATAGCAGATACATTAGCCACATATTTTTTGGAAGCTATATTTAGCTGTCTTTAACGTAGGTATTTTGTCGAGCATCGTTTGGATAGGTGAGAAAACTGGCTGGAATAAATTTTCACCATTCGTCAACTAAGTTCAGCCATCTCTCTCTCCAAGCATAGGTATACGAGGCTCAAGTATACCAGGCTAATTAATAGCAGATTAGATGTAGGTAAAATATTCAACTGCAACCAAGCTGGCTAAGTTGCAGTTGAAACTTTGTTTAAATGTAGCAAAACTATTTTATAGATGGCTACATTTAAACAGCTTTACTACTGAACAGCACTGAAAATTGATCCCATTTTGTCCCAGTTCTGGAAGCCATAAATCTGAAAGACTATAGCTAGTCAAGGTGGCCCAAAGAAAGGCATCAAAATGAGACTCAAGGGCCTAAATAAGTAATGTATTTCCTAAAGAAGAAGAGGGACAAGGGACATGACAACAACAAATACTACAAGGGTACAAATAATGTAAAAGTCTTTCTACAATGATAGAATGCTCTAGAACAAGAGGGCATGATATGAGGCTACAAGGTGGTAGACTAAAGAGTAATATCAAACTCTTTCTTTACAGAAATTCTGGGAGATGCATGGAATACCATCCCAGTGAAGGCGATGGAGACAGACACAGTAACAGAATTCAAGAAAGGAGTTCTCTTTGAGCATACCAGGCTAATTGCAAAGAAGAGAAGGGAAACCCAAAGATCAACTAAAGGTATGTGGTATTGTATGCTAAATGAAACTGGGCAGACTAAGATAAGAAATGCTATACTGGGTCAAATCAGTGGCCCATGTAACCCAGCATCAGGTCTCTAGCAAAGCTAATCCAGGTTGCTTAGAAGATGCCTTCCCTGTGGTTAATGATCCCTCTGGCAATAAGGTTTGGGGATTGCCACCGAGTAATAGTTGTTAGTAAGCTTGCCTTACATAAACTTGTTCAAACAAACCTTTTTTTAAGCTCAAGCATGTCATTGGTCTTGCTCAATTTCACAAGCCAAAAATTCCACAGATTAGCTGCATCTTTCAAATCTATTTGAATAGACTCCTAGTTAGTTCCAAGGAGTGGCCCCTAGTTTTAGTATTTGCAAAGTTAAATGGCCATTCCCTACTGAGGTTTAGGACTGTTGTAGTTGATGAGTCAGTCATTATGAACATAGCTGGGTGGCTGGTGGATATAAGGATTACTTGGTAGCTTGCCTGCATGATATAAAAGTAGTTGATGTATATAACTTGATTGAATTCTAGAGAGGAATGGGGATTTTCTGGCTGTTGTGGTACTTATAGGTACTAACATAGAAAAGTGGGGGGGGGGGGGAAGATTCTAGGAGTCAAATTTAGGATTTTAGGTACATAAATTCAGAACCTCCAGGATAACATGCTTAGAAATGCTTTCACTGCATGCAGTCTGAGCACCGGAGTATCAACGCACGATTGAGACGGGGGTGCATGGAGGAACTGGAACCCTAACCCTATTCTGAAAGGATCAGTTTAATTTTAATTAAGGTGGAAGCTTTAAAACTTCAGGGGGGGGGGGGCATATTGCTTTAATTTAAAACTGGATATTCATTGCCAGGCCATATCTGGCAATCAGCACCGAATATCCAGTGGGCCTGGGATTGCATTTTTGCAGTCTGGCTAGTGGCAATATTGAGCCACCAGCCAGACTGCAAAACTGCATAAAGTTAGGACAGCTTTTCACCCGTCCTAACTATTTTTTATTTAAATTTAGAATTTTTATACCGCATTTTCCAACAGATCAAATGTGGTTTACACTGAAAAAAAAACCCCACCATATTCAGTTACATAGAATTAACTATGTACAGTAAATGATCAGATAGGAAGAACAGTTAACTGAAAACATAAGGTAGCAACAGGCAACTATGTACATTGACATTAGGTTGGGAGGTCAGTGTGGGAAGAGTTAAAACTATATACATTATTTCAGTTATGCTTAATTTGGGTTGAGCCATCATTTGTATCATTTAGTGGATTGGTAGGGACAGGAGTTTCATCTTCATTTATGTTTCTGAAATGTAAGGTGAACAAATGGATTTTGAGTATTTTTCGGAATGTGGTGAAGTCATCTATTGGTCTAATACTAGCTGGGAGATTGTTCCAGAGAACATGGGAGAAATCTCCGTTATTGGTCAATTTCGTGGAATTTCTGAAATATGATGGGATAAATTTGTTATCACGTTGGTTTCTAGTGTTATCTTTAGAGATGAGTAGTGAGGTTGGGTGGAGCAATATCTTTAATGGTTTTGAATGTGGTTACAAGGATTTTGTATTGTATGCGGCTTTGAATTGGGAGCCAATGAAGGTTATATAATACTGATGTGATGTGTTCAGTTAAGTTGACGTTTGATGTTATTCTAGCTGCAACGTGCTGGGCAATCTGTAGTTGTCTTATGGATTGTTTCGATTGATTATTGTAATATTGCATTACATGGTCTAAGTGGGGGGTGATAATTGCATTAAATAACTGATTTAAAGTGTGCGTGAAGAAGTGGACGGAGCTGTTTCAATATTCTTAGTTTGTAAAAAAATTTTTTTTGTTTGTTGTGTGTGTGATAACATATTGAGGGAGTTATCTAGGAGGTTTTTACACTTCACTTCTGACGGCTATGTTTACATCTTGGAATGAGATATGTGGGGGGGGGGGTGAAGTTTTGATTCCTGGTTACGTAAAGAGCTTCAGTTTTGCTGAAATTGATCCTGAGATTTTGGGATGAGAGCCATTCTTCCACTTCAGTAAGGCAAATTTGTGATTTGTTGGGTAGCTGGATTATTGATGTTGAGAGGGAGGTATAACATAATATCATCCGAGTAAATATGGTAATTTACTTGGAATTTCTTGAAGATTAACATATTTACAGCCCATCTGCTCAAACAAAAGGGCTGAGCCTTGTGGGAGGCCTTGCTGTTGGTTATAGTGTTGGGATATGTATGAACCCATGCATACTTGCTGGGTTCTGTGTGAAAGATATGAGGTAAACCACTGAAGTACTGTGCCTTTTATACCTATCTGCTGTAGTCTGGTGAGCATGATGTGGTGGTTTAAACTGTCGAGTGCAGCGGTGATGTCTAGGAAGAGGAGGAGGAATACCTGTTTGATGTTATCAATACCTTGTGAGATATGGTCGAGTAGGACAGTGAGTAGGGTCTCTACTCCATGATGAGGGTGGACTCCATATTGGTGTTAGTCTAGGGGTGCGAAGATATCGATATGATCCTGGAGTTGGACTTTTCCTACGAGCTTGGCCAGGAAGGGAAGGCTAGAAATGGGTCTGTAGGATGTAGGGTTGCTTTTATCCAGTGTGTTATTTTTCAGGATAGGCCGTATTAATGCATGTTTCAGTAGGGGGGGGGGGGGTATGTAGCCCTGTTGTAAGGAGAGGTTCACAATTGAGAGGATGATGGGGAGAGTTCTACTTTTGTTGCTTTTATCCAGTAAACCGGACAAGAGTCAAAGTATAATGTGGTAGTGTTTGTTTTAGAGATGAGGTTACTAAGAGTATCTTTTGAAGAAGGGGAGAAGAAGTCAGACCAGGTGGAGTTTGATGTTAAGAATGGACTGTTATGGTAACTGGAAGTCAGGGTTGTTTGTTTTAATTTTATGTAGTAGTTTGCTAATATCTGGGGAGAAATGGTTGGGACATTTGTGTCTCTGAAATGTTGTTGGTTAGTGATTTTACTATTTCAAACAGTTCTCTTGGTCGATTCATTGATTTCGAAATGATGGTAGTGTAGTATTTTTTTTTTAAAGAGTTAAGAGTCTCATGGTAGTGTCTTAATTTAGATGTGTATTGCTGTTGGTGTTGCAAGGATTTGTGTAGCATCATTAATGTTTGTTTTTGCATAATTCGGTTTTCAGGTGTTTGAGAACTGGTCTGAACCAAGCATGGTTTTGCTTTCTTTGGGGCAGAAGAGGGTGGAGTGTTTATGACTGAAATTTTAGATATTTTGTTATTCCATGAAGATATTGCTTCATCAAGGGTCGTTAGATTTGAGGTTAGATGTTGAAAGGTATGTTTCAAGAAATTCTCTTTGTCAAATTTCTTGTATTTTCTATGTGCTGGTGACGGGGATGGATAAAGTGAGTAAGTCTTTGTATGATGGGAGCTGGAATTTTATACGATGGTGATCTGACCAGGGTACAGGTAATATTTCCAGTATGGAAGGGTTGTAGTTATTAACTATAGCTTTGGGTAGAAACACTAAATCTAGAGTATTCCCCTTCACATGTGTTTGAGTGTTAACAATTTGATGGTGGTCCATGTCTTTTATAGATGCTAGGAAAGCTGAGGTCTGATTATTGGGCAGTGATGCTAAGTTGAGGTCACCCAAGAGGACAAGTGGGTTCTTGTTGGTGGAAGGAGCATAGTATTTCTGATATTAAGCCCACGTTGTCCGTGCTAAGGGTAGGGGGCTATATATTAAGCAGAGGTATAAAGGATTTGAGCTTTATAGTGAGTATGTCTGTGTAATTTATGTTTTTAGAGGTTGTCAGTGAAGCTTTTAAAATCTTTTATGACGACAAGGGCTCCCCCACCTCTTTTTGTTGATCTGTGCGAGTGGAATATTTTGTATCCTGGGGCCTTCAGCTGGTTTATTAATAGTGCGTCTGCATTGGACAGCCAGGTCTCAGTTATGCATACAATATCAGGGGTGTCAATGAGCAGGTCTTGAAAGAATGGTATTTTATTCCTTATGGACTTTGCATTAATGAGGTAGAATTTTAAAGGTTTTATACTTTGGTGGAGTTACATTTGGTTCTCTCTTGAGATTTGTTATAAGTTGGATGTTAATGAGTCTGTTGAAATTGGATTTAGTGGTGTAGGTGTGCCTGGGGGAGAAAAGGGTGGGGTGGTGTCTGAAAGGTGTGTAGATGGTCAGCTGGTTTTAATGCCTGGGAGAGGCTTGTTAGGCTAATAAAGGGCGTACACAATGTATTTTATCCAGAAATGGTGTTTTGTTTATGATGGAGCTTTTGTTTAGACTATTTTGAATGGAGAAGATGAACTAAGTTTAAGTAAAGCAATGCAGTAGATATGTTATAGAATGAATCACATATGATCTGAATTTAGAGGTGATGTAGCTGGATGGGAAAGGCAATTGAGGTACAATGAGGTGAGTTTTGTTAAAGTGAGGTGATTATATATCTTGCAGCAGATAAAGTTTGTTGCTGCATGAATCTCAGAAAGATAGTAGGTTTGGGGTCAGTTTCAATGAGGAAAGTCTCTTTGAATCAACTTGGTAGAGCTTGGGTGCGGAGTGTTTAGGAATAAAAGGAGTACTTTCAGTGTAAAAAACAGCAAAAGCAGATAAGTACATAGAGATAACTGCTATAAAGTATTAATGGTTATGATTTAGGCACTTGATATACCACCCTTTACTTGCGCATCAGAGCGGTTTACATGTATACTGACAGGTACTTTTTATTCCCTTGTCCCCGAAGGGCTCACAATCTAAGTGTACCTGAGGCAATGGAGGGTTAAGTGGCTTGCCCAAGGCCACAAGGAGTGGCCATGGAACTAGAGACCACAGTCCCTCCAGCCTGAGGTTGCTTGTCCTCCTGCGGGAATTGAACCCCCGGCCTGAGGTAACCTGTCCCAACCACCGAGCCACTCCCTGTTGTATAGAAATATACCTATACACTGATTAGCAGGGCAAAACACAACAGGATTTAAGTAGGGGGAGCCTATATTCTGAGTTACAGACTGTAGATGCACCTTTAATATTATGATCACAGGGTTAATATAGGCTTCTGAGACTATAGTGCACTGAGAATTAGGGAATAGTAGAGCCACATTCAGAAATGCGGTCTATTTTAGAGCAACATGATGGAACATTCAGTGTTGTGTTATAGGCTCACCTTTGATCTTTTTCATCTAAGACATGAAAGACTATGAGTAGAGTCTCTAGAATTCAGCGTCCGGCGTGGTTTTTATCTATTTCTCATCTGGTGGATGAATCGGTTGGAGGTCGGTGTCCACCTCAGGCCCGTGCCTAAAGGCCATACCAAAGGGCCCTCTGGCGAGGTCCTAAGGCATGAGCGCGCCCTTCGGTGCTGCTGAATTTCAAGTCCTGCTGGTTGGCCTTCGGTGCAGGGAGCAGGAGTTGTCTCCGATCTGCTCCCTGTGCTGGATGCCGATCGGGCTTTAGGTGTTTTAGCTAACTGGTTAGCATCTCAGTATCGCCACAGACCGACTAGCTACTGGTAGCACCCATGGAGTGCCCCATAGTTAACCAGTCAGTAACAGGGCGTTTAACCAGGTTACTGCTGCTGAATATCCCTCTGGTCGCATTTTAGCAGGTCTCCTAACTGGGTAAGACACTATGAATATAGATCATGGAGAAAGGATATCCTAACTTTCCTGTTTTTCTAATAGAGAGGTCGTGGTAAAAACTGAAATATCCCAGTTATAGTTAAGTGAAGAGCAAGCAAATATGAATATTGACAATACAAATAAAAATCAGGACTGGATTTTCAAAAGGACTAATAGCTAAATGCCATGGCGGTCAGCAATGGTGCTTAAATATTGACAGTATCCATATAGTAGCTGCCATTGAATGTCACTATCCGGATAAGTGCCATCCTTCTCTGGATGGCAATTATGCAGTTAGCAACTACGCCTGCCTCCCATGCAGCCTTCGCTATCAGATTAAGTGCTGACTGAGAAGCGCTACTTACTCTATCCAGATACAGTGAGCACTTATCCTGGCAGCATTGCTAACACCCTCACTCTGCCCATGGACCCCTGGCAGTAACTGGATAGTGCTGGGGGTGGTCTGTGAAGTTAGTTCCACTGAATATCTCTTAATGTCCTTATCCAGATAGCCCCCTTAAGCTATCCTGATAAGGGTTCTAAATATCAGGCACCATACTTTAAAATTTGTATGCTAATTTCAGACGTCTAAAAAATAAAATTGGCGAGTTAGAATGTATGGTACTAAATGAAGATATAGACATAGTAGGCATCTCAGAGACCTGATAGACAGAGGGAGGGACAATGTGGTACCAGGATATTATGTCAAAATAGGGTAGATCAAATTGATGAGGGTGACACTATATATTAACGATGGCAGAGCCAGACAGGATAAGTCCTTCAGGAAAAAAAATGCACTTATAATCGTTGTGGATAGAAATTCCATGTGTGATGGAGAAGACTAAAGAGTGATAGTATATTAACATCTGCCTAGTCAGGATGTCAATATACCAGTAAGATAAATTAGAAAAGCAAAAATTATGTTTCCAATTTTATGGAAGACTTGAGTTATCCCAGAACTGATTGGGAAAATCTCTCATCAGGACATACTAAGGAAGTTAAATTTCTAGATTCCATAAATGACTTCTTCTTGGAACAGCTGGTCCAGGAGCAAAGAGGGAGAACTACTCTACATATAATCTTCACTGCAATGTGTAGTACTGGTGTAAGCGGTAATGGTGGATGAGCTGCTTGGTAATAAGAAACGTTACATATGCCATACTGGGTCAGACCAAAGTCCATCAAGGCCAGTATCCTGTTTCCAACAGTGGCCAATCTAGGTGACAAGTACCTAGCAGTTTCCCCAAAAGACAAGCAATGGATTTCCCGGGTCCCCTTTAATAATGGTTTGGTTTATGGACCTTTCCTCCAGGAACTTGTCCAAACCTTTTTTAAACCCAGCTACACTAACAGCTTTTACTACATCCTCTGGTAACGAATTCCAGAGTTTGATTATGCGTTGAGTGAAAAAAATAAAATTTTCTCTTATTAGTCTGTAGCTTCATTGCACTTCCCCTTGTTTACATCAAAAAGTAGAAAATCTAATTTATAAAACATGATCATGGGAGGGAGGGACATTAAGGAAATCTACTGCAGTAGCATGTAACTTTAAAAAGGGGCGACTATAATAAAAGTGAGGAACTCAGAAACTATAAGTAGCAGTTGCAAAATTTGCTCGTCTCATGGACGTAGTTTAAAAATAAAATCTTGGAATTCAACACCAAGTGTATTCTATGAATTAGAAAAGGCTGAAAAACCAAATGAATGCCAGCACAGTTAAATGGTGAAGTAAAAAGGTGCTATTAAAGCCTATGGGAAGGAGATCTAAATTAAGAAGATCAGAAAGCATCAGCACTGGAAATTTAGATGTAAAGCTTTAATAAGGAGGTCAATAGAGAATTTGTAAAGAAGATTGCTGTAGAGAGAAAAAAATCATAAAGGCTTTTTCAAGAACATTTGTAAGAAAAAAAGCATGAGCGCGTTGGTTTGGCCACTGGATGACTAAGGGATAAAAGGGGCACTCAGAGACATGGCCATAACAGAAAGACTAAATAAATTCGGAGAATGTCTGGAAGATACCCACAGCAGAAACAAATTTGATTGCAATAATTCAGAGGAACTGACATCGATCATGGCAAGCTGAGAAAATATTAGTGACCAAAATTGACAATTTAACAGATTACCAGGACAAGATGGTTACACGCCTCAGAGTTCGCAAAGAACTGAAATATGAAAATTACAAGCCTATTACTAGTAATCTTTAACCTACCTTTAAAATCGGCTACAAGGCCTGAGGATTGAAGGGTAGCCATTGTAATGCTAGCCTTTAAACAGGGCTCTAGAAATGATACAGAAAAACAGAATTACTGACTATACAGTGCTGAGCAAAATGGTAGAAATGATTATGAAAAACAGAATTACTGGCCATCCAGACATAGGTCAACATGGATTTAGCGAAGGGACATCTTGCCTTACTAATCTGTTGGATAAAAGTGAGCCATTTGATATAGTGGCTCTGTATTTTCCGAAGGCATTTGACACAACCCATCATGAGACACTCCTAAGGAAATTAAAATGCCTTGGAATAGAAGCCAGTGTCCTGTTGTGGACTAATATAAATATAAGAAATAAATAGTAGGACCTAATGGTCAGTTTTCTCAATGGAGAAAGGTAAATAGTGGAGTGCTCCAGGGATCTGTTCTGGGACTGCTGTTTTAACATATTTATAAATGATCTGGAGAAAGAACTAATGGATAAGATGATTAAATCTGTAGATGACACAAAATTATTCAAAGTTGTTAAAATACAAGGAGATTGTGAAAAATTGCAGGAGGGCCTTGAGACTGAGCGTCTAAATGGTAGGTAGAAAGTGGCAAGCCTTCTATGGTGTAGGGATATTGAGGGTCATTTCAAAAGGTTTAGTCATGATTTGGATGTCTGAAGACATGCACGTGTATGTCAAAAATCACAGAGATGTCTACGTAGCCATTCCATAAATGAGGTTTGCAGATGTCTCTGGCACAGGGACATCCAAGTAGGCAAGGGGGTGTGGCATAGGTGTGTCTGGGAAGAAGCAATGGACTTACACATACCCATTCGATCTCAGAAACGTTAGAGACCTCTGCAGGCACATCCATGTTTATACCTGCTCCAAGCACGAATAGGCTTCAGGAAAGTACTTGGTTTCACCTTAAAACATCCAGAGAATGTAGAGAAGATGGAGAATTAAGGGACTAGCCTTAGATTGCAAAGGCCCACACTGAGATTTTTTTTTTTGCGCAGATGTTCTGGCTTTGACGTCCCAGATCGCACTTGGACATCCCATTGTGAAATGTGCCTCATAGTTTGACACATTTTGTATTTTTTTAGGTTGCTCTTGACTATGCCTATGAATAATAATGTTATGCTAAGGGAAGTTTTGATGATGGGGCAAGAAGCATTTTTTGAGGGCGTGGTTATGAAACCTCTGTTAGAATTTCTGGTGAAAATGCTGATAGTACTGGCTGGCTCATTAGATGCTTTATGAACATAGTTCCACATAAATACAATCAACATAAAAAGGAAAAACAAAATAAAGGGGAGATGAAATGTCTTGTGTAGCCAAAAACAAAAGGGATGCCTACTGGGAAAAATAAGGTAGATGATGCTGGACTCCATATTAAAGAGTCACCACCCAGGAGAAAGAGCTTGGAGTCATTGTGGACAATACAGTGAAATCTTCGAGTGTAGCAGGTGTCAAAAAAAAGCAGACAGAATATTACGGATTAAAAGTCTGCAGAATAGCACAGAGCATATTATAATGCCTCTGTATCAATCCTTGGAGCAATTGCACCTCGAGTATTGTGTGCAGTTCTGGTTGCACCATCTTGAAAAGGATATAGCAGGTTTAAAAAGCTATAGAAAAATGACCAAACAAAAATGATGCAGGATATAGAAGGTTAAACAGATTAGGACTCTTCAGTTTGAAAAGGAGACAGAGGAGGGGGAGATATGATAGAGGTCTATAAAACCACAAATGGCAATAGTTGTTTGCCCTTTCAATGAAACTAATAGCTGGCACATGTAAAATAGATCAGAGAAAGTATTTTTTTCACTCAATGCATAATTAAGCTGTGGAATTTGTTGCCATAAGATGTGGTCTAGGCAGTCTGCATAGCTGGGTTTAAAATGAGTTTAGACAAGTTCCTGGAGGAAAAAATCAATAAAACCATTATTAGCTATGTAGATTTGGGAAAGCCACTGCTTATCTGCAACAAGGAATAATCTACTCTTTCAGATCCTGCCAAGTCCTTTTGACCTGGAAAGGCCATTGTCAAA
This sequence comes from Ichthyophis bannanicus, assembly GCA_033557465.1. NCBI lineage: Eukaryota > Metazoa > Chordata > Amphibia > Gymnophiona > Ichthyophiidae > Ichthyophis > Ichthyophis bannanicus. The sequence continues at coordinate 32,932,450 of CM066047.1, read as the reverse complement.
GATAAGATGCTGGGCTCTTCAGACCGATGGCATGAAGGAGTAGCCCCATGGTTAGAGCAGGCTGAGTACCATAGAAGCCAAAATTCATATCCCATTGCTGCTTCTTGTGATCTTGAGCAAATCACTTCAACTCTACATTGCCTCAGGTACAAAAACTTAAGACCCCGTTTAGTGTGCTAAAACAGCTAAGGTGCGTTTCAGCATTTGGTAACCATTAGCGTAGGCACGCGTTAACTGTTCCCATGTGCTAAAAGCAACCAGCGTAATGCATTGGGGACTAGGTAGATTATGGGTGGAGAAGCGGCATGGATTGCACATTGTGCTTAGCGCACGGTAATTACCAAGTACAATGGGTGCACAACTCCACCTCACGAAATGTGAATAAACTTAACCTGTACTAAGGGACTACTGTGGCCAGTTACTGCACAGCTTTTGCACTTTCTGTGCATTGTTTTTTCTCCCAAATGCACACTTAAGTGCAAATATTTACTGCACTTTAATAAAGGGGCCTTTTAGAGATTATCTGCTCTCCAGAGGCAAGGAAACACCTACTGTACCCAAATATAACTCAGCTTGAACTACTACTGAGAAGGCCTGAGGCAAATCCAAATTCCCCTTCCCATTGGTCTGATCAAGTATTCTCTTCCTCTTATTCTCTTAGGTATCACTAGTTGTCTGAAAGATTTAAGCCCTAAGTTTGGATATGGGAACACGGATAGGGTGGTCCACTCTGAACATTATCCATGTGAAAGCTGAGAAGGGGGTGACCAATCACCCTGCAGTGATGGAGGGGCTGAATGTGTCATTTTGTAGAGGATGTTTTGTGCATGAGAGGACTTTTACATACATAATTTTATAAAACTATGCACCGACAGAAAGGTATGTACTTCTACGCAATCCACATGTAGGCATGTCATGGGGCAGAGTTGCAATTTAGGTACAACTCTGTCCATACGAATTTGTATTTTTTAAATAAAATGTGTATGTATGCATTCATTGTTAAGTACCATCGAGTCGATGCCACGTAGATTATACAGCAACATTTATATCTTCTACCAAGCAGACATAACTGTTCATGGCTTCAGTCTAGACACACATTTTGCTGATTTGTCTCTAGTATTTCATAAAGACAAAAGCACTTACGTGTCCTCGTAAACAGGCTAAAAATAAGTGCCTGCGTAGCCTTCATACATAGGTGACCTGTTAACAGATATACTTAGAATAATTTTCTCTCTCTGATGCTACTGCCCAACTGCAGAGTCAGCTCAGCAGTAATATCCCATTGGGCTTGTCCTCTTAAAAGTCACAAGAATTTGGGACACTTGGAAATAAATTCCAGGCACTGACCCATGCCTAGCAGCATCCTGATTCCCTCACACCTCATTTTCTAAACCTTCAAGCCAAAGAGCCTTAATCTATTTAGCCTTTTTTCCTATGGAAGCCTTCCTGTACCCTTTGGTTATTCCCCCCTATTTAATTCTGCTCTCTCTTTTCTGGAGACTGGGTAATAACTGTACAACTCGTAGTACAGTAATGATGCTGGATGGTGTAGGTGGATCAGTTGCGTAAATATTAGATGCATTATTGTATGCTAACATATGACATGGTCTCTGTATGATTTTATTGTCCATGTTTTTTGCTGCGAGCTTCAAGATAGTGGCTTTTGCTAAAGACGGCAAAGTAAATAATATTCAAGCTGTGGTCATACCATGGATTTTTGCAGAGGCATGATTTTTAGTTTTATTTTCTATCCCTTTTTTTAAATAATTCCTGACATTCTATTTGGTTTTTGAAATGTTGCTGAGGATTGCTTGGTTTTGTCCTCTGATCCGCCCATTTTCCTCACCGAGAGCTTAGGGCAATTTTGGAAGAGGTTTTTGTTCCATAATAAATTCCTATTTACCTGTAAAAATGCCTTTGAAAGTTGCTCTCATCATTATGATTTTCCCCATATACATCATTTTGCACTTGCCCACTCTAAATTTAATCTGTCATTTTGATGTCCAGTTCTCTAGCCTTGCACAATCTTCTTACAGACCCTCACAATATAGTTGTTGGTTTTTGTTTTAATTACTTCAAATAACTTTATAGTCTTCCTATTTATATTTGATGACCTCACTTTTCTCACTTGTCCAGATCATTAATGAATTAAATACTGTAATAGATAGAATTTTTATATGCTATATTTTCTAATGTCAATTAATGTCAATGTACAGGCTATATTAAAATTTGTTTTACCATAAATGTTATGTTATGTTAACATGGGACAAAAGAGGAAGCAATTTTCTGATACCCTCAAAATGGGGACACTTCTATTGTAAATCTCTGTTCCTGTATTAATTGAGGTTTATAGATGAGGATATGAAGAAGTCTTGTGAATCCAGATAGCACTTCTATTGATTATGGGTGCCTTAATATAAGGAAGCTCTTCAGATTTATTTTAGATTTGATCAAAGAACCATCGTTTTTAATTAAACAATGAATCAGCATTATAGTTGTCGGAATGGGAGTCATCTTAGTGCAGTGTTTCTCAAGCCTGCCCTGGGGGAGCACCAGCCAGTCAGGTTTCAGGATATCAGTATTGAATATGCATGCGATAAATATGCATGCGATAAATATGCATGCGCTGCCTTCACTGCATGCAGATCTCTCATGTATATTCATTGTGGATATGGTGACAATTTGGCTGGTATTCCCCCAGCGCAGGTTTGAGAACCACTGCCTTACGTGGACTGAGAATGGGAAAAGATAGCCCTCATTAGGGGCCTTATGCCCAAATAAGGAAGAGCTGTGGGTACCTGGGAAAAACGGGGAATCTCCATCTGGTATATCTAAGTGGCCAGGACTGTGATATGGAAAATAAAGCAGATTCCAGCTCAGGTATTTCATAATGGGTGGTGAATCTTGCAGTACAGTGGATGGCATTATAATGAAACTGTCCTACAATACAGGAGGATGGCCATAGCTTTCAGAAGGCATTGTATATATATTCATAGCAAGTGATTTTTGCAAACTTGTGTTCTAACACCTCCACCACCCCCATTACATATTTTTTTTTTAATAACTCAATGCCATGTTCTGCCTCTCTCCTTTAAATGGCCATCCATTTTAAAATATCAGCTCTATTAAAATATGTTGAGTCATGTAAAAAGTGCACATGTTCATCTCTCAACATATGGACAGCTACATCTACCAAGATACTAACAGCAAACCTATGGACATGCTTCTCACAACGTTAGCAGAACCTTTACTTTTAATACCTTCTAATTTAATTTCAAAAAATTAATAAGTTTCAGAATGTTTTTTAAATTTGGAAGTGTATACATAAAGTAAGTATCATAGGCCACCAAGAAGTGATATAGTTACCTGATGAAAATTTCTGTCACTTCCTATAACTAAGAGAAACTTACAACAAATGTCAAAACACTATCACCACTATTAGTGAGACGTAACAGATAGACCCGATGCTAGTGATTACACAGGCCTTCCTTAAAAAAAAACGACGGGAGACTTAAAGAGAGAGAAATGTGCGCTATGATATCAGTTTGTAAAATATAATTAGGCATTGCCTACAGGTCATGGAGCCACAAGTCTATTTCAAATTTTGTAAAAGACTGAATCAGAAACATGCAACTCTGTAGAAATGTTTCCTCGCTAGATTGCATATGAAACATGTACAAGTAGGGCTTGATACCTCAGGAAAGGTGTATCTTAAAGGGCACATATATCCATATATTACGTGATGCATGATTATACATAGCAAGGCAGTGCTCAGTAAAATGGGTGTGTGACACACATATACGAGGGGGTAGGAAAGGAGTGTGTGAGAAGCACTACAGTGAAGAGAATATTAGTCCACCGAGTGCAACTTCTTTGAACTGCCTATATTTAATCATTAATAAGTGGAACACAAATATATGTATATTAATCTGATCATCAAAATTGTTTATATCCAGGAAGCAGCATTTATATATATATATATATATATATATATATATATATATATATATATATATATATATATATATATATATATATATATATATATATATATATATATATATATATATATATATATATATATATATATATATATATATATATATAAATTACACACACAGAGAGAGAGAAAGATTATCTCTCTCTCTATAGATATATAGACACACACACACGTGTGTATAAGTATATATCTATATCTATCTATATATACCTACCCACTTAAAAACCGAGACACAATTTGTTGTGCTGAAACTAAAATCAGAGACTTTGCTACATCATCATCCATTTCTATGAAGAGGCACTAGGTTGGGAAGCTGGAAAGTCCAGCAGCAGACCTCCGCTTCACCTCTCATTCATATGTCTATCAACTTACAGTTAAATGAGCAAAGGAATGATATGCAACAAGATGCCTATTTGCCTACTATTTTATTTATTTATGACAGTTTTGTATACCGCCTTATCCTTCAATCAAAGCGGTCACAACACAATTGGGGGATACATTTAACACGTGGGGATATGAGACTACATCTCTCTTGGCTGGCTCCTATGTGCATAAACATACACATACAATCATAAATGGGGTTTTACACTAAATGTGCTAAGTCATCACATACGGTTGTCAGGAGTCTGTGTCACGCTACACACACAGTTCTGTTCCCCCTGCACTCTACTGAGCTTTCCAGGCCTCCCTTCATAGAGCCATGAGTGCCTATATATCTAAGCAATACAATTTGTCCCAGAAGATGCTCCCAGCTAAATAATGACTAGGCTGCATTATATGTCTGCCGGCCTACACTGTCTACAGTCATTTTCTTAGCAACATGTGTCTGCTTAAGGATAGGATTTTCTGTCTGTGCTTGGGCTAGATGGATTAAACATTGCTTCCTGAGATACAAAATGGGGGAAACTTAGTGCATCTAGCCCCATTTTTTATTGAATAAGAGAGACGAACAAAACGAAAATATTTGAACGTGTGAATTGGAAAAACTACTTGTCTGAAAATACTAGCAGAAAGATTCCTTCTCCTAAAGGGTGGATGGCGCTAACCATACTTGCTGGATAGCATCTTAGATGATTTGAAGGACTCGACTTGCTGCGCATGGCTATGCATCAGTGTTACTTTTTAAGTCTTTGTACATTTTGTATTTTAAAAATGTTAAAGTAGCTTTGGATTTTGAATTCATATCTGCTGTGTAAGTAGTTTGTGTGCTGTCTCGCAAGGCTTGCCCAGAAGCGAGATCTTGTGCTGATGGAACAGATTCTCCTCTGTAAGTCATGCATCTTAACATATAAAGGGTCACATTACATCCCTTCCATCTGTGACCAAGCCACCAGCTGCTTCTGGAGGGCAAGGCAGCCCCGGAAGCTCTGCAGAAGGCAACACTGAGGTATCAGATGTGTGCAATGACTGACATAATTCTTAAGACAAGAAGAAAACAAAATTTCAATAGCAGTCCAACCTGGCCTTCTCCCTGCCCCATTACACCCAGGAAGGGGTGTGTGTGTACACACATGGGGGGGGGGGGGGTGTAGAGATGTGTAGGTATGTTTCAGATAATGACTGAGAAACAAACCATAAACCTATGATATATAAGCAGATAACTTGGAGGTACAGGTTGGGGTTTTTCCAGCCGTTTTAATTGCAATAAGTGATCATGTTAGGGATCATTTTCTGTCCTTTTCCTTTTAGCTTATTAGGTTAAACCAAAAATTAGAGATAATATTGAATGAAGGTTATTTAAATCATATTATTGTTTTCCCACATACAATCCAAAGCCTACATGCAACACAAATAGAAAACCTATTTGAATGGCATTGTCTGGCTATCACTTTATTAACCCTGTAGACGCTGACCAGACACACATGCATAAGTCTAAAGGCTGAGCTGAAGGGAAGCTAGGGTAAAAGAATCCTGAATTGCACTCTCAAACCCAAGGATATCTCAGATAGCACCACACACACACACAGATTGTGCTTTTTGAAAAGAATAAGGCCATAAGTGACATGTTTAGATCTTTCCTAAGACTTGGAATGGAAAAAGGCTTTCAGAAAATTCTAATATGCGTTTATGAAGAGAATTCTTTTTACACACACACTCTTTAAGCAAAACTATTTAAATATATAATACCGACATTACTCAGGATGAATTTTCTCAGTTCTATAATTCATATTTGATAAAGAATGGGTCAACTCATGCAGATAAGATACACATCCCTTGGCCAGTCTGCCCCTGTTTTACTGACAGAATTAAACATCAATTGTTAAAAATATTAAATACTGAATTCTTGTGTATTTATATTTTTTTTAACAAAATGTTTCATTTACCTTTTCAAAGCCATGATTCAGTAACACTACCATACAGTCTGCAGTACTTGGGAGTTTCATCAGAGACTGACGGACATTACTAACAACCCCCCCCCCCCCCCCCCCCCCCCCCACCCCCCCCCCCCCCCCCCCCCCCCCCCCCCCCCCCACCCCCCACCCCCCCCCCCCCCCCCCCCCCCCCCCCCCCCCCCCGGCAACTTGGTCCTGAACCCTACAAAGCACCCTAATTCCTGCACAAACTACAGTCCACATGTTGCAATTAGACATCTCTCAAGGAAGTTGGTAAAATGGCCTTTACAGAAACATAAGAAAGTTTAACTGTGGCATTTATACATAGTAATATAGCATACGTGCTATGCTTCATGCTCCCCTTAGAATCAAAACCTTAACATCTTGAGAGATACAGAAGTTTGGTGCTACTGGTAAAGTGTTTATTTTTGTATACAAAAAGCAAGGTTACAACAACATTTAACACGCTAGCTGCCATCATGCCCATAGGAAGAACATGGACGCTGCAGATCGCCCACACTGATGTTTAGCAAACATGGCCCTTGGTGTTTTCTTAGTGCATTTGGTTTTAATTTTTTTTAAACACATCTACACTTATCTCTTAGGAGATTTCACCATTCTGCCTACTCAAGACAAGCCAACGATGATAGAGAACTCATTTTCTAGTATCCTAGACCAAAATTAGAATTTTAAGATGTAATGAAAATGAACAAGACTTCTTCACCTGGTTGAGCAGAACTGAGCTTAGATTTCTGGGTCAGGCTGCATTATTAACTAAAAGGCCTTTCTAAATTCACAGGTTACAGACATAGGACATCAGCATAACAACGAATTCACGATGCCCTAAGTATCCAGAGCCTTTTTTTATTTTACAAGTTGATTACAAAGCTGTGAACCAAATCTCAGAAGCATAGCAGAGAAGAAACATACCGTTTCACCCAGCCAGAGTGAGGACATGTTTTGGTATGGATTTGGAACACTACTTGTATAGACTCTGCAAAGTTAGCATGTTTAAAATATACCTCCCTCTTCTTTATGTACAAGTGCACTGTTCTAATTAAAGCAGCCTCCACGTTTATTTGCAGTTACGGTTACTAGTCTAATGGCTAATATCAATGAACTTTATTCTCTTTTTTTTTTTTGTAACCTACAGCCTGTGATATTGTCATGATTCTTCTTTGATTTCCTTGTGCTGGAAGTGTCTGTGTATTGCAGTTAAGCTACTTCTCCTTACTGGGTTTGTATTTATATTATAAAACCTCCTTGTGTGCAACTTTTTGAAATGCTCTATTCCATTTATCCTTGGAAACTGTATTTTTTAACTAGCAATCAGCTACGGGCCTCAAACTTAGAGCAGACATTCTGAAAGGCCCGATTCACATTAAAAATTATATTTCACTTGTATCACCAAACTCCAGTATTGGACAATTCTATAGCACATTAATGTTATATAGAAAATGAGTAGAATGATAAAACTAGTGAGTTTATGCGTTTCTTCCTTAAGCCACGTCAGCTGCCAGAATAACGTAGGAAACACCTTACCTTAGAGCCGTAGATGACCGAATCTTCAAGTTCCCTCTGCTCTGGTTTGCACTGAAATTGTAGTAGTTTGAAGGACTTTCCTGAAAACAAAGGAAAGATAACATTAACTGTACAATCTCTGCTTTAAAGGGATAAGGAAATCTGAAGAGTTCGTACAACTTAACTACACCTAGCAAGAAAGTTTCAGCATGCCACCTGTGCTTCCTACTATTTCCACAAATGCAGGCAGCTGTGTTCAGTATGTTTGTGCCTGGGAGCTATGGGTGTGATTTACTCTCCTACACCCCCCCCCCCCCCTTTAGCAGTGAGCCTTATATTAGGGGATAGTCAGGGTAATTAGCGTTATCTTTTTCCACTTAACAAAAACAATACAGCAATGATGCCCAATCTTAGAAGGTAATCCCAATTTTAGAATTCATTTCCTGTGAAATGACATTATTGTTATGAAGTTTAGCTAGCTTTTCTCAGATCAGAAACTACAACTGCTAATGACTTTGAAACACTGGAAGGAAATGTGTAAATGTTCCCACTACTTGAATCCGGGAATTTAGGGGTTAAACTTGCTGCCAGCATTGCAGTGCTAGATATTAAATGGTTGGGAGAATCCCTCATAAAACAATGTTCATTGAGAAAACTGAAGTAGTGTCAACTGGACATTTTAGTCAGCAAAGTCTAGAGATCCTGCATTCCTTTTGTAATATTTAAACCGCTTCAGCAGTTCCTGCTGTTATCTCTTAAACGTACCTGAGCACTTAATTATTTAATTAAAATCATATCTAGATTTTATTGTGACTTTAATGCAAATGTGCTTGTAGTTTCCCAAACTGCCGATGAAAGAAACTTATTTATTAAGTGCTACATAGGTAAATAAGAGATCTAAATGCAATTTCCTTTTCAAACATGTAAGAGTAAAAAGGCTTTAAATGCCTTAGTTAGGAACAAGCATTAGTTTGTGATGCTGTGGGGGTCGTTGAATAATCCAGATTCAGCTACTGTTTCTGCTGCTTTGGACGTAGAAAAAAAAAAGCTTTGTGCTTATACTGATGAAGAAAAAATTACTTGGTACTTTTTGGTAGGCATTTTGGTTAAAGAGGGGCCCCCAGGAACTTGTTCCTTGTACTACAAGTTGGCTTGCAGCCCTATAGGGTCACCCGTGAGGTTTCTTGCTTAAAGGGAAAAAAAAAAGCTAGAGGAACTCTTTGTGTGAATAGGGTGGTTGGACGTCATAGGCGGGTCTGCCTTTCTCCCCCATCCTTTGTTCCTTTCTGATGTCACAATGGTTAGAAGCAAGCCCGGATAGCTACTGCTTTGCTCTTTCCTTACGTCATCCTTGGGAGTGCTTCTTGACCTTCTCTCCCTTTTACTGATACCGCCAAGATCAGAGTGTGGTATGGTGAAAATATGAGTTCAATATATATTTTTTTAAAGAATAGTTGCTAAAATTTATGAAAACGTTAAGTCTATGTTCATTTATTTTGACCTTTTCACCTTTTGTTTTCATTAAGCCTATCTCTTCCAAGCTCCTTATGACTGGAAGGGAGGAAAAGCTGACGTGTTTTTTGCTCCCCGACTATTTCGCTCTTTTTGTTTAGTAGACCTTTTACTCTCTTAAAGGGTATAGCCAAGTCTTCGAGATCTATTTTATCTTTTGAAAAAATAGGAACTCCATTCTTTAGCTCTGCTACACGCAGCCTATCTCAGGCTTTCTTTTCTGCAGACTTCTGAAAAGGAAAGTTCTGTCAGCTCGAAGCCTTTATGGCATTGAACAAAGATGCACAAGGCTTTACGGTGCTCGATTTTCACCAATTTATGAATTTAGACGATCTTTCTTTTATTTTCAAGAACTGAAACTTAGGCCCTTGTATGCGTTACTCGCCAGCACTAAGCTTGGAGCTCCTGCCTGTATGTTTTGGACTGGGTTGATCTTTATGTATAAGAAATCAATGCTTCCTAAGGTACCTCAATTATGAAATATTATGATTTGTGACACATGTAATCCTAACTGGTAATTACTGCAAGTGTGTGTAAACCAGCTCTCCCCAGTGCTGTGCCAGACAGTCTGTAGCAAAGGACAGTGAGGCAGGCAGCTCGCTGCACTCTCGTACTTGATAGCTTGCATCTGCTCGGGTTTTCCCCTCCTTCGTTTTGTCACCAAGCTTTTTGAACCCGATTTGTTTTGAGTAAAATACGTTTCGTTATGGGGAAACCTCTGTGCCTGTCACTGGATGCATGTGCATGGGAGTGGGGGCGCACAGCTCCTTTACTAGCGTCGCTTTGCCAGACGTGGGGGGTTTCCTGCCACTCTGCAATCCCCTCCAATCTGGCATTTTTAATCTCTCCCCTCCCTTCTCTTGCATTGCCAGATAAAGAAATTTTGAAATCTCCCCTCCTGTCTGAATAAAGTATATCGGAAGAGCAGTCCCCACCTCCTCCTACCAGCCATTTTGCTTATTCGGCTTATAAAAAGAAATCAGCTCGTAGTCACCGAGCCCTAACTCTCATGCCAGCTTCCTATTGTTCAAGGTATGAAGGGTAGGGAGGAGAGAGGTGGAGTAGATAACTTTTTGGTAAACTTTATTGTCTTTGTGGGGTGGGAAAAGGGAATGACAGTAAATTCCTGTTTCATCCTATTTCCACCAAGTCGGTTAAGAAAAGTTAGGGCGAGGTGAAGCTAGTCAGTGTCATCTCACACAGCTAGAGTGCGGCTCTACAGCCGACGGGTTCAAGGGGCAAAAGCAGCTGCAAGGAGGGGGGTGGGTTGAGCCCTCGAGTCGGCGATCGCTGGTCCTCTTCTTCCTCGGTTTCCCTCGGCGAGTGTGCCCTCCGCAAATGCTTTTTGGGGTAAGGGCTTCCCGGCTAGATAGTCACATACAGCAAGCCCAGACCGCAAAAAGATTCGAGAAGGACGTTTCAGTCTATGTCTGCCATCCAGGAGCTCAGCAACATCCAGCCAGAGTCTTCCGCAATCCAAGCCGAGCCCTGCTCCCCCCCCGCCCCCACTAACCCATTCAAAATGAGCCCCAGCCCCACTGCCCTCTCTACCCAGCTCCCCAAACTCGGGGGAGGGGCGGGGGTGTGGAGACAGGGGGATCCCCTAGAACGGCCCTCCGCCAGGATCCGACTCCGAGGAGACCCAGCAGAGGGGCGGCAGCGGGTCTCTGCTTCGCCGCTCAGCTACACTTCGTATTTTCCCCCTTTAAACGGAGTCTACTTGCAAGCGGAGCTCCCAGCCCTGACCACTGTCGCTGCGTAAAGAGAAAACTCTCCCCCTGAGCACTAAATAAATAGAGACCAGCGAGACAGCCCATTGGTGAGAACCAAAATCGTCATCCACCAATCAGGAGCGCCTTCACATTTCCTTTTTTTCGAAAGGAAAAAAAATTATTTCCATTTCTAATTATTCAACAAATTCTCAACAAGGGCACGTTTAATTTTTGTAGCTATAGGTTCACTGCATCTAGAGCCCATATACATGAAATAGTGGGGAGAGGGGTGGACAATAGTGTGAATGTGAAAGAAAAATCAAAGCTATATGTTGAAAAAATGGACCCCCCCCCCAAAGAGAGAACCATTAAAGATGTCTCAGAACTGGAAAGGGGGGGGGGGGGAGGATTCTAGGTATCTCTCTATCACACCCACATCTATGTATACTAGCAGGCTACTACAAGCTGTTTAACCCATGCCTCTAAGGACCCGGAATCTTTACCAGTGCATTGCCTCAACCTTACCGATCGGTGCATTATCTTTTGGGATACCGCCACCTACCAATAGTCTTGTCAATGTACAACATACCCAAGCTGCTATCCCCATGAAGTTGAGATAGAAGTTATGTTCAGTAAATAGCTTGAGCCCACACGATCAGTTTCTGGGGGAATCGCTTGACTTATACTCTACACGTTTCCCCACCACAATAAGGCACCGAAGAGAAAATCCATCTGCCAATCTAATTAAAACGTTGCAAATGAATCCTTCAATCATCAGGTTGCTAAGTAGGCAGTTCAAAAAGACTCAAGTCTCATAGTATCCGCTGCATGTTGCTAGATAACTCAACGGCACACTTAGAAAGCAAAAATATGCTGTCCAGATACTAAGACTGTTTTAGTAGCCGTTCATTGTTATTATTCGGGTTAAGGCAATGGTAGACCTAGTAATAGCACAAGAAACTTCCAAAGGCATATAATTAGCACAACAACACTAAATTAGGATGACCTAGGTACTCTACATACACAAAACGTTGGCTTGTTGGACATGGTGGGCTTCTTAAAACAATGTATTCGACTCAGAAACACCCCCCCCCCCCCAAGTGAAATGACTAGTACTTGGGATGATGACTAAGAAAAAGTTAGACTCCTACTTACTTTGGTGGTGTCACAACATCCAGCCCGGTGGAAAATGCTGCATTTTAGGTGCCATCAAAAATTAGAAAACCCGGCGTCCCTTCCTCCAGGTATGTATATAAGTTACTGTACTGAGTGGGAGGGTCACGATCTTGGTAATTGTATATTCCTGGCTTAACCCCTCCTCTACCTTTCCAACTTGTTGAAGATAGCAGCCATGAGAGAGAGAAATCCGAGTCCAGATGGCACCCTCATGCCGTCTTGATTGGGTGGTCTTTTCATGCAGGGACGCGAGTAAGTCACGATTTCCCCTCCGTTTCGAATGAACTGTGACTGCAGCCATGACGCAGTCAACGCAGATTACTCACTTTTTCAGTCACGACTTGGAAATCCGTGCTGCTTCCACCAAAATTACACCGCCACAATTGAATTATTTAATAGGAACCAGTTCAGGGAACTTGGGTGTTTTTGCCAAGATGCAATCGACTGCTAGAGTGGCAAGCGAGCGCATTTTATAGGCGTGCTCAGACGCAGTGGGTGTCTTGTTTAAGTTATGTATATCTGTGTATGTCTAAGGATGTCACAGTAATTGAGTACACGTGTTGTTGCTGTTTTAAAATGTGATCAGTTTGTAAATACGACCACGCAGGCAGCATAGAAGATACGACTTAAGAGTAATGACATTGGTGGAAGTGTTGTGCAGAGGATTCACGTTAAGTTTTTGTTTTGTTTACTTGACCACATAATATTATTTAAAAGCAATCCGTGCACCTAAAAGAAGAAACGTCTGCCCGTCTTCCTCGCACATTCCCCCGCCCCTAGAAATTGAATGCTCTGATGCTTTCGTCTGCATCCTGCATTGTCTACATCCATAAGTACTGCTCTGCTCTGCGTTGTGTATGTGGTAGGTGGATGCAAGTATAGCTCCACCTCGGTGCCTTTACAATCTTTGAACCAGCCATAAGGTTACCTGTGCTCAATCTTTGATTGCTACAATATATTTAACATTCTTCCTCATTCATAGGTATAACTACGAGTTCATCTCCCTGTGATAGCTTGGGTTGCAGTCTCCTTTATTTTTCTTATCAGTATAGTATTCAAGTTCGTTTATGCGTTTTATGTGAATCTTGTGTTGAGCACTGTGCAGTATGGATGCACATCTTTGCATGTTACTATATTAAACTAGCTAAATCTGTTTCTGCCACCTGATGGTTTAAAGTAATGCATATCAGTGCATGCTTGCAGTACAAAATGTCCAGAGCCCATACGATCATTAGCGTTTGCAGCGTTTTAGGTACCCTGCATATTCTGACCAGGGCATACACTCCCATTGACTTTGCTTCTATTTCAGTCATTCCACCAACTCATCTGGAGAGGATATGACTAAGGATGTGGAGGAAGAGAAATAAAAAGCATGATCTACAGAAGGTGGGATCTCTTCTGGGAGAGAGGAAGAGAGCGAGAAAAAGATGTGGGAGGGGAAGGGGTCCAAATAAAGCAACCTATAGCCTCTTATTTTGCGAATCACCATCATCAGGTACAGCAATTTCAAACCCATAGGCGGGAAGAACAGTTGATGCAGCTCCGCTGTACAGTCAGGAAAATCCCGAACTGGAGCTTTCTATTAATACCATTCTTAAATAGACAGCTTAGTATTTGCAGGCAGCTTGACGTATATATGAGAGCAATATCATTCCTTGGAGGATCGACAGATGACAGCTACTGATACATTTACAGCAAGGGAAAGAGATTGCCTCGTATTCAGCACCTTACTGTGTGGACAGCTCTCAGCGGCATCCTGCATCGTCGACCAAGAGAGGACCAAAAAGATTCTACAGTGACCCGACAGAACACACATATTTGGTTTCCATGTAATCTGCAGGTAATAATGTTTCTATTCGGTTGCGTTCTAGCAACCATGCTGTTAGAGGGGAAAATAAGAGACTCAATAGCGCCGACAGGGATACAGAGAGTTGCAACCACTATTGATTCACAAGATTTACCGTCAGGGAGATTCCCTTTTTTTCTGCAAGAATTTCCTGCCTCTCCATTCTGTGCATGCCACACATTCATTATGCAAGGTACTATCACATAATAAACAAAATTACGTACATGCAGTGAGTAAAAAGAAATTCCCAAAATAAACTTGCAACATTCACATGCATATTACTTACCAAAACGGGAACTCCTTGCTAGGGAGAGAGAGAGAGAGCGATAGGGAGAAGAGAGAGGGAAGAGAGACAGAGAGGAAAAATCCAACATTTAATTTCCATAGTTTGAAAAAACTGCGTTGATGTCCACGTTCTCTTCCACAAGCTCTCTCTTTTTATACAAGTGCAACCCTCAGTCTATTTCTGGAGCAAGACCAAACCCCTGATGCTATTTTTAGCCATCGCTGAAAAAAAAAATCCACACAAAGGCATTTCGCTGGAACGTTAAGTCCAAAACGTGAACTGTGCATTGGTTTTTTTCCTCCTTTTGCACCAGAAGCAATACGGTTGCTTTCCTTGCCTCATTGCAGAGCAACACTATATATAAATAGCAGATCTGAACGCCTTTCACTGTCTGATTGCACACAGCCCCATGTACAGCCTGTTCATTCTCTCTTTCCATGTCCCTGCCTATTGCCTTGTGAAAGCATATTGTTCTTTGCCATCCTGTCCTGTCTGTATTTACGGAGTGTTGGCAAGACACTTGTAAACAGATGCTGGATTATCACACGTTAACACTATGCACATATTATGTGGTAGATTTCGGGTAATTTTTGGACGGCGATGTAGATTCCTTGCCTTGTGTGCATTTGCAAACCTGCAACACTACACCCATCTCACAGCGCTTTCCTTCTCTCCCCCATTCACAGCAAAGATCTTTCATTTAAAGTTTTATTTTGAGGTTCACAATATGGGGAGCGTTGTAGTAATTCACTACAAGGGGGAATGCGGGGAAACAGAATAATTAAAGCTTGCAGGCTGGAAGGAAGCAGCCTGCTTTCCTCGGGAAGGCTGCGTCAGTTATCAGCTATTGACGTCACGTTCAGATTCTCCTCTTTAGAGGTTCTGGCTGGTCATAATAGACGACTGTGTTTAGAGCTTTGTATGCAGGAGGAAAGGGCTCCGAGAACCCAAGGAAGGTGCGATTTTATTTAAACTCATCTCGGGCTTGAGCTGTACAATTGCACTGACAAATGCTCACGAATCTACATGGCCGAGAGGTAGTAGCCAGACCAAGAGCCAGAGAATCTTTGACTCGCCCCCTCCCCTCCTATTTAGTCATTCTAAGTCAGGCAGATATCGATAAACCTGGGATTAATGCTGTGTATTTTCCAAGCAAACAGCCTCGACTCCTAGAGTGACGCAAAGCACAGAATCCATGGAACTGCTTCACTGTGTAGCGCCCACGCACTCTGCCCGCTCTCCCACGGAATCAGCATTGTACAGCTTCCCAGGCAGCAAGGATACACAGCACACACACACAATCAAGAAAATTGCAATTAAGAACCAGAATACAGTTGTCTAGGCAAAGGGGATCTATCAAATGCACCACAAGCAATCCAACACAATTATCATCCATGAAACCCAGCACTCATTAACCAATGTAGAGTGAGCTGTAGGAAACAAATGGGCTTTAATTCTTCGCCTTTCCTTCCCATAAAGCACATTTTTAGAAGTTTAGCATATGGGAGATTGCAACCATCAAAAACAAAACAAAATTTCATTTTTTTGTGATGTATTTCATAGAATGCCTGAGATAGTGTAATATTCTTTAACGAGGTAACAGAGTATTTGGCGACCTTTAGAGACACTTTGCTTTCTTATGAAGCAAAGAGCCAAGAATCTTTCTTAAAATAAACCTTTAAAAGGCGGGCACAATGGATTGTTGCTATTTTTAACATATCTGAATGCCTCCTCTCTTTGCCCAGGCTGACACATAGCACGGAACTGGGATTAAAACATACCACGAACAAAATAAAAGGTCTATTGACTGACTGGCAGGGAAAAAAATGGCCTTTGAAGACTATCTACAAACACACACACGTATATACTTATATGTTTGTAGATAGATACAAACATACATACACACACACACACACACATACAGAACACAAGCCTAAATTCAGACACCACAACTTGCACGGTAAACAACATTCGTGGAAAACATCCCAGTGCACTTAAAATATTTACTTCTTTGTTTTTGTCAGTTAATTATTATGTGGGAAACATGGTTGATGGTTGATAGTGAATTTTCCAATGTCAGTCTACTGTAAATCAATGAAGTAGCGCTATGTGGTCTTGCAGCTATACTTTATAGCTTTGGTTTCGGATTAGTATCCGTTGCAAAACAGCCCCTTCAAATAGTGAGAAATTAAAATCTCTGCACACTTCAATGGAGCCCACAATCTAGGCGTTGCTTAAGCACATGTAATCGGCGTCTGAAACAGCCTTTCCCTTTATTACAATCAGCAACCTCTGTAGCTTAGGGTACTGAGATAAGATGGCAGGGTCTATAAAATTCCTCCTTCCAAATCTCTTTAGGGCAGGAAAGTGTGTTGTGGAAAGCATGCTATAAGGAGCAATGTATTTAGCTCTGCTCTTTCAGCGCGATTCACCTTTGCTGCATTGGTGAATTCATTGAGGAAAGGCGTCTCTAGTGCTGGCATTGTAGATGGATTATCACATGGGGTCGCCAGATGCGGCCAGAGACAGGCTGGAAAACATTCCACCTTCGCTGGATTTCAATGAAGTCTTCTTGTATTAATGAAAATGTCAAGCTAAGCCTGAATTTAAAGGCATAGTACTTCTTTAAAAAAAAAAAAGGAATACAAACCACCAACTCCACTTACTTTACCCTATGTCAAGGATCTTTTAGGCTAGGCGTGGCAAACAGACAAGTGATTTTTGCTGGATTTTCTTTTTGTTTATTAATACAAATTTGCCATCAAATATCAGGGCTAGTTCTTATTTTCTCTGGGTGAAGTCTTGGGTCCATGAGTTCTGGGCAGTTTTCCATAGTCTATAGTGTAAAAATGTTTAATAGAGTCTCACGTGAAAAATGTAAGCATTTGAAATGAAGATCAAATATTCTCCTTCTTTATCCACCCCCTCCTCCCGTGCAGTTAGTTCCTAGGGTTCTGCGGATGCAAAGGGAAGTTGGACAATGTCATTGATGTATCGAACCTGTTTATTTCTGCTGCTCAATGTATGGGTTATGGAGCTTTGGCCTACTAGGAGGAGAAGTGATAGAGGAAGACACTGGTCTAAACAGACCCCATATAGTTCACCTTCAGCACATTATCTGGAGCTTTTTACTACTGCCTAGACTATCATTTCAGTACTGTTGCTGAATTAAGGTAACTAGATCAGGAGATTTGCCTAACTGGCCCATTCAAAAATGAAAACCATCCTTTAAGTTTGTAGTTTTATGTAAGAAAGATGAGCATATAAGACAATTAAGTAGGCACTTATGAAATTGCCCTGGCATATAAATGCATTAAAGCAGGTGCTAGCAAAACATCCCGCCTCCTTTTATGCAATATAGTGTCACTAGTCCCAGGGGGCAGAGAATGGGTGGCGTGGGCATGGGATCAGCACTTAGGCGTTTATGTTTATTGAGCTTGATAAAACCGCCTTTCAAGTGCAATCAAGGCGGTCAGTGTACAGTAAAAAGTCACATAAAAACCAGCCTAAGCTGGAGGATAAAATAGGAAATGTACAATAATAATAATTATATAAAAAAAATTAACCAAATTAAAACATCAAATATAAATTATAGATTATAAAAATTATAAAGGACAGAGAGAGAGGAAGGAAAGAAAGGGAAGATAACTAATACAGAACACGAGAAGAGAACTAAATCACATACAAAGGAGGACATCATACAAAAGGAGAGGGAACATCAAACGCTAGGGAGAACAGGTGAGTTTTCAGGTTGTGCTTGAAGGTAGTGTGAAGTGGTTCAAGACGAAGGGAGGAAGGGAGGGAATTCCAGAGGGCGGGGCCAGCAAAATAGAAGGCAGAGAGACGAGTGAACTGTAAGTGAGCACGGGAGGGTGGAGGAAGAGAGAGACGATTAAGATGAAAGGAACGAGGGGTGTGCCTAGGAGAGTGGAAAGAAAGTAGATCAGCCAGATATGAAGGGATGCCAGTATAAAAGACCTTATGTAACAGAATCAACATCTTATATTGAGAACGAAAAGAAACAGGTAACCAGTGAAGATGAAAAAGTAGGGGGGTGACGTGATCACGAGTGGTAGAAGAGGTGATAAGGCGAGCAGCAGTGTTTTGTATCCTTTGGAGTCTGGCTATCTGATTTTTCGGGAGACCAAGAAATAAAGAATTAGAGAAATCGACCCGAGACATGACCAAAGATAGAACCAGTGTAGTTAGGGCAGAAGAGGAAAGAAAAGGGCGAACGGAACGGATCTGACGAAGGAGGATAAAGGAGGTTTTGGCAATATGAGAGATATGGGTGTGGAAAGATAGGTCAGAATCAAAATGAACACCTAGATAACGAAACGTGGAGACCAGGGGAACCGGAGTGCCAGAGAAGGAGGGAGCCAGTGAAGGGGAGGGACCACCATAAGAAAACCAAATAGCAAGAGTCTTAGTCAGGTTCAGATGGAGACAGTTAAGAGTAAGCCAGTGAGCAACAGAAGAAAGACAAGAGTTCAGGGGAGAAAGATCGGGACAGGAAGAGGAAGAATGGTGAAGCAGGAGAATATCATCGGCATAGAAGAAAGCTGATATACCGGACTGCTGGATAAGAAGAGCAAGAGGGGCCAGAAAAAGGTTGAAAAGAAGAGGTGCAAGGACAGAACCCTGGGGGACCCCACAAGAGAGATGGTGTGAGTCAGAAGGAGGGATTGCTGATGAAGAAGAAAGAACTGCACAGGAGCGGGAAGAAAGGAAGGAGTGAAACCAGTGATGAACAGTGCTACAGAGACCAGCTTCCCAAAGACGGTGAAGAAGAAGGGAGTGGTCAACAAGATCGAACGCAGCTGAAAGATCAAGGGCAACCGCCACCGAAACATCACCACGATCATGTGCTACATGTAGTGCATTAGTGAAAGCTAGAAGAACGGTGTCGACGCTATGCCCGGGGCGGAAACCAGACTGACGGGGGTGAAGAGTGGAATCAAGATGGTGAGAGAGCTGAGCGAAAACAAATTTTTCCAGAAGTTTGGACAAGAAAGGAAGATTAGACACCGGCCGATAATTAGAAGGAAGTGAGGGATCAGAAGAAGGATTCTTTAGGATAGGACGAACCAAAGCGTGCTTCCAGGGTTTAGGAAAGATTCCCGTGGCAAGACTAGAATTAAACATAGTGAGAATATAAGAGAAGCAGCCAAGAGAAGAAGTGAGAAGCCAAGATGAGGGAATAGGATCAAGCGAACAGAAAGTTTTCTTAGAGGAGGAAATGAGATGATGGAGTTCAGGTGCTGTAATGGGGGAGAAGGTAGCCCAGAAGTGAGAAAGTTGAGAAACTGGCGGGGGGGAAGGAAGGGGGGGAGGGGAAGTAATAGGGGCTGGACAAGAAGGTAGGGAATCCCGTAGGGAATTAACTTTAGAGATAAAGAAAGAGGCCAAATGGGAAGGGGAGGGATGGGATTGAACCGCAGGGGCCGAGGATGGGGCGCGTAAAGAGAGAAGGGATCGAAAGGTGGAGTACAAATGATGGGTCTGATTGGGAGCAAGAGAAATAGCAGAGGAAAAGTAATCACGCTTTGCAGGGTGAAGCTGAGAGCGGTAATAGGAGTGATGAGACTTAAAGGTGGATAGATGAATAGGAGAAGGGTCCTTGCGCCATAGGCGTTCGGCCCTCCGGAGGTGAGTCCGAAGTAACCGTAAGCCATGGTGGTACCAGGGATGAGAGGGGCGATGATGGGGTGGCCGGGAGCGCAAGGGAGCAAGACGGTCAAGAGAGCTAGAGAGAGAAGAAAACCAGGTAGTAGCTTGAGAGTTAGGGGACAAAAGTGGAAAGTGAGTAGGGAGAAGTTCAGAAGCTGGGGGAAATTGTTGGAGAGTGAGGGGGGTGAGGGCACGTGAGAGATGCTTTGAAGACGAGAGGGGAGAGGACGCAGGAGAGACAGAAGATAGGTGACCGGGAAGTGAACACGAAAGAGTAAGATAGAAGTGATCAGTCCACGGAAGGGTTGTGGCCAATACACCTGATAAAGTAAGAGGGAAGGATGTAGGGGTCAGAAGTAGATCCAAGGTGTGACCAGCTATATCATATAGAATGTGTGAATAAGTGCTCTTTCCTTATTGGCACGGATACACATGCAGTTGTGCCTATATCTGCACAGATGTAATGTTGTTTGGAAGCTTTGGTGAGGAGCTTCTTTATAACTGTAGATCATGGAGGCCATTTTATAAAGTCATTAGTGCCTGTATGTATCAGCTTATGCACATTCATCACCGCTTTTAAAATACTGGCCGGTTTAATCAAACTGGAATTCTTTGTGGGAGGATGTAGTAAATGCTGTTAGTGTAGCTGGATTTAAAAGAGGTTTGGATAGGTTCCTGGAGGAAAAGTCCATAAACCCTATTAAAGTGGACTGAGGACATCCACTGCTTATCCCTGGCACAAGCAGCATGTAATCCGTCTACCTTCTGGGAACCTGATGGGTGCTTGTGGCCTGGATTGGCTGCTGTTGGAGACAGGATACTGGGCTCAATGGACTTTTGGTCTGACCTAATGTGGTATATCCTCTAAAATTATGCACATACTTTGTCAGTAGGCATAGTTGGGGGCACATATTGTTTATAAAAGACCTTAATTTACTTGTGTATTTAACATGAATTCATTACACCTGCTATATAGCCTGTATTTAAGGTACAATCCTGGCCACTTAACGCTAGTATTTTATCATGACAAATAGGTGCTTACTTATTCTCTTATCTAGGGGCATAGCCATTGGTGGACCTGGAGGGGCCCAGGGCTCTCCATTGGCTTCCTCTGATTTGCTACCATAATACATATGCCTGAGAGCTTCCAGTATGCCACAGAAAGGGC
The DNA here is from genome assembly GCA_033557465.1 of Ichthyophis bannanicus. Classification (NCBI taxonomy): domain Eukaryota; kingdom Metazoa; phylum Chordata; class Amphibia; order Gymnophiona; family Ichthyophiidae; genus Ichthyophis; species Ichthyophis bannanicus. The sequence continues at coordinate 32,911,226 of CM066047.1, read as the reverse complement.
AAGTGCCATGGGGGTGGGGCCAGGAATACCTATGCCCCCCCCCATTAAGCCTGGGTCTCCCATGTTAACCCCGAGCCCCCCAAAATACTGGGTTCTGGCTGTGCCCTTTTTCATATCCTAGATGCCCCATTATGAAATTACCCTAATATTGTCTTTATAAAATAGCCATATCATATGTACCTGTGATCCTTCTCTGCCTAGGTGCCCCCGTACAAAATTCCCTCCCCTAGGTTTTACCTCTGCATCAGTACAGTAACCCTCCCCCTTTCTTGAAAACAAAGAGGATGACCCTCATGTGTGACAGTTCACTGCTGATGACAAATTGTTTTCTATTAAAATGTTGAGCTCACCCTAAAAAACAGCAAGTAATTAGCACACACCCCCTCCCCCCAAAGGGATTCTCTTCTTCAGCAGAATTCCAAATGAAATAGAAGAGTCTTATTGTTGGAATCACTCTGGTGGATTTTAGTACAGAGTTGACAGAAACATACATTGTCTATATTCATTGATAACATTACACACAAGAAAGTCTAAGAAGGTCAAATCAGATTTGAATGTGTTTTAGTTTTCCATGGGGGGGGGGGGGGGAGAGTGCTATCAAGAATGCTGAACTATGGAAGTAGGTGATATGGAAAATCAGACAGCATTATTTCATCTCTTTACTACTGACTTTGTGTGACCTACGCCTCATTATATTCAATTGGATATTAGGCAATAAAGAGAGAATATGATGGCAGATCAAGACCATACAGTCTATCCGTTATTATTATCCCTTTTCTCCATCTTCTCTGGATACGTCCACAGAGCACATTTATCAAAAATGCGCCACCAGGTCATCTGCTCCTGTATGGTATGTATTACTACACTGTAAAGCAGAGAGAGGATCATGCCAAATTATGAATGCATGATATTAACCTATGCAGATGGACATTCAGTGGTTCTGAAAAAGAAATATGTAATAAGTAAAATCATGGCAGGGTATGGGCCATTAGGCTTGACTGTTACAGGTGGCATGTTCAGCTGCTATCATTAACTCTATCTTTTACCAAGTCAACACACATCCTTGAAGCTGAATTGTCCTAGTGGAACCTCAGCCAATGACATACCCGATGATACCTGAGATTGCTTTTTAAAAACAATTGGACTGATATTTATGGTTTTATGGTTTATGCACTTGATATACCGCCCTTTATTGTGCAGTTTACAGATTATATTCTAACATACTTTTTATTTAGTAGACTTGTTAGGGTCATCAGCAGCTGATGAATGTATAACTTCTCTACCTGTAGATTTTATAGATAGTATCAGGCTGAAAATATGACTGAGCAGCCCGAGGGGAGAACAAGAAATGATCTGAATAGTTCTGATATTAAGCCACTATCTGGATAAGTTCTAGAATTACCCTGCATGTGTATAATAAATTGCCTAAGTTTGCAGGCCAAGTAGGTGCCTATTTTGAGACACCTAGATATCTATTTTTCATTATGAAATAGCCTCACAAGCCCTACAGCAATCTCTGGAGCTGGTGTAAATGGACATGGCTGAAGTATGCGCATGTGTGAGTATTTTTATAACCTATATGCCTAGTTTTGACTGTACCTGTGCTCTACCCAATCTCCTTCCTTAAACATGCTGGCTCTTGGGTCATGTGAAAGTGCATTATGCCTACATGACACTGCAAAAGTGATAAGTATGTGGTATTGACCCAGCACTAAAAAGTAAACACCTGCACCAAAAACCCCACACTACTCTTGAAGTGCACATCAGAGTGTTGACTGGGCAGGACAAGAGCCCTCCTAGTGTGGCATAGCTAGTGTGGGCATTTGTGGTCTACGCTACCTGTACTTGGCTACTTGGCATTAGCTGCACCCACAGCCAGTCTTCCACACTGAAGCATGGTAACTGCTGGGTGATGTACGTATGTACCCCCCCCCCTGCAGTTAGCCTGAAGCCCCACACTGCTAATGCGGTCCACACATGCGTAACCAACACAGGACTTAGGAAACATGTCTCATACTTCTACATGTAAGGCAATTTGATAAGGGGACTTTTTATATGTTAAAATTCCTTTATAAAATCATCCATTTAGTGCCAATGAGGTGAGCACATATTATGCATTCTTCATGGACAAGCAGGAATGAAGTCCTCACTGCATGGGTGACGTCACCAACAGAGCCCCCACATGGGAACGCTCCTCAGCTTCTATTGGAAGCTTTTTGGAGGCTCCACTGCACTTGTGCACCTGTCTTCCCACCTGCTGTGGCACCATCTTTTCCAGTCTTTGTGTTCCATGGAGCCCCACAGATGTGATTTGGTGCCAACCACTGTATAGCAGGAGTGGAAGAGTGGCCTAGTGGTTGGGGCAAGGTACTTCAGGCCGGGGGTTCAAATCCCACTAAAGGACAGCAACCTTGGGCCGGAAAGACTGGGGTTTCTAGTCCCACAGGTGCTCCTTGTGGTCTTGGGCAAGCCACTTAACCCTCCATAGCCCATGTTCCCTGTAAAATAGTTGTCTCCAAGTTATAATGCCCTGTTCAATGTAATTTCAGTTTGTTCAATGTAAACCGCACTGATGCAGAATAGCACAGTATATAAGAGAATGTAAAAAAATAAAATCTGCCAGTAAACATTTCCTTTTCAGGGGTTCTTTTTGCTTGTATTCAATTTTCCTGCCTGCCATTGGTAGCATTGGGTTCATCAAGTGTGGTTCTGGCTTGGTACTTGTGCTTTTTTTGGACAAGGCAGCCATGGAGAAGATGGCGCCACAGCAGGCAGGAAGACAGGCACACAGGAGGTGCTTCCAGAGCTCCATGCTCATGGCTAGAATACTCTCTTACCAGCTTTACATGAGCATGTTCCTGAAGGACATCATGTGTGATTTTGCCAACCTGTGCCTTTTCCTCCCTCCAGAGAGGCTGGAGCTTCATCATACCCTGGTGGGCCATGGCAAAGACTACTCAAAGTTCATGGTCAGGATGATGTATGACCCCTTTGAGATGGTCTCTAGAGCTGTGGCTATGGGTATTGGAGCCCGCCGACTCACCTGGCTTCAGTCTTCTGATCTGGAGCAGTTTGTGCAGAATAAGCTGGTAGATGTGCCATGCCAGGGAGAGAACCTCTTTGGAGAGCAGGTGAAGGAAAAGGTTGGTGTCATAGAGAAGCAGCACATCACCCTCACCAGGCTCTCAAGATGCACGTCCGATCCCTCTCACAGAAAGTAGCAGGAGGCGGCTGGCCTGAGCCTTGATGGTCACGTCGCAGCTCACAATGTCAGAGCTATGGTTGCGTTGGTGGACAAGCTGCGCTCAGTCTCCATGGAAGAGATCTGCAGGGCTGCAACGTGGTCTTCTGTCCACCCATTCACATCTCACTACTGCCTCGATGGGGATTCCTGACTTGACAGCAACTTCAGTCAATCTGTATGTCGGCATTTGTTTGGGGATTAGATTCCAACTTCATCCCACCAAGACCCTTCTGTCCATCCAGACTACCAAAAACCCCAAAACAAAACACTATCAAACTGCAGAACATGAATGTTTGTGAATGACACCGCATGGTGAAGAAGCTGAATCAGATAAGTTCCCCTTCAGGGACTACCAGTGCTGACATAGTTGATTCTCCAATTGTTGTTCACTTGCCCCAGTTGGGCTTTTTGGCCTCCTTGGTTTCTGGTAGCCTGTAGCTTGGGAGTCCAATATGTGAGGACTTCATTCCTGCTTGTTCACGGAGAAAAGGTAGTTACCCACCTACTGTATAGCAGTTCTCTATGGACTGCAGGAATAAGTCCTCACAACTCCAAGGCATTGTATTCTGCCACAGCTTTATCATACTGGAGAAGATGGCACCGCAACAGGCAGGAAGACAGGCGCACAGGCACGATGGAGCCTCCCAAAAGCTTCAAATAGAAGCTGGGGAGCAGTCCCATGTAGGGCTCCATCAGTGATGTCACACATACGTGAGGACTTATTACTGCTCTCTATGGAGAACACCTGTTACAAGTGAGTAACTACCTTTATTCAGCATTGCTGATTATGCATGTTGAGGGTAATTTTATAAGATGTGCCTAAATTTATGTACACTTTTACTCACATATTTTATGCCCATGTTATATAGCAAGGTACACACATACTTTACTTACTAAAGTAGGAGTGTAAGTGGTCGAAAACGTGTCAGTTTAAGCTGTGAGCATTTACACCAGTCCTCTGGCTGATATAAATGTCAACTCTTAGATTCTTCAAGAATGCATGCAAGTGATAGTATTTTATAATTTACATGCATAACTTAGCGCTCTGTCTGCGCTGCACCCAAACTCCACTCTTGTACATGCCCCCAGTGAACGTATGTGCAATCGGCCCAATGCATGTACCCTCCATGTCAAATGCACACTTAAATGCCTAGATTTCTGTGCATTGTTCATGTGTCTATCTAGGTGGGGTTTTTTTTTTTATAAAAATCATCCCCATAGTGTCATTGAATGCATGTATTAATTTAAAACACCAATACATGCATTTCACTTATTATGAATGCTATGCAAGCTGAATATTGACCTTAATGTTGCTATACAAATTGCAATAGATAGTTTCCTTATTGGGGCATGGAAGACATTTTTGCAAGTTTTATTTCCAAAATGAAAATATAATTTAGATTTATAAAGAGGGTTAGAATAGTCAGAGAAATGCAATTAACAATGACAGGTTAAGGGAATTCCCTTAGAGCCCTGATGGTTTATGTCCTGTTAGGGAGGGTCTTTGATAAAGAAGGGATTTTATCTGACTGGAGCATTAACAATTGTCGTAATGAAAGTTTCGTTAGATGGGATGCCGGTTTCAGTGAGATGAAAAAGCACTTTAAAAATGGAAAAGTTGTGGCCGGTATTCAACGGTCACTGTTTTAATTCAGGACTGGACAGTCAATGCTGGGGCCATATCTAGCCGTCGACATTGAATATCAGGTGTGTTCGATTAGCATTAGAGCTAACTGGGCACTGATGATATTCAGCTCCTGCCCGGTTAGCTAAATTGGCTAATGTTGGGCCAGCTTTTAAAGTACCTAACTTTAGCTGGTTTAAGATAACCGGCCAGTGGCTGAAGACCACCACTGACCAGTTATCTCGAGTGCTAAGTGCTTGGCATCAGAACAGAGTGGCATTAGGATGGGGTATTCAGTGTCTGAAACCAGCTATGCCCCGTTAAATATCCTGCTCACCCTGATTAACACGATTAGCAAAATTGCTAACTGCATTAATTGCTTTGAATATGCCCCCTTCCCCCACCAGAGCACAGAATTTTTCTCTCAGCATTCTAGGCCAGTCCTATGAAATTTATAATGAAAAACAACAAAACTGGTTTACGTCATTCATTCTCTCTGTAACCTATATCGGATGCTGAAAGGTTGCATCTCTGATAGATTTGCTAGGTTCAATGCAATGCTTTCATTCACCTTAAAGATTCTCATACCAAAGAGATATGAGGTGTTTCTCTAAACAAGCTGAATAAAGATATTGTAGAGAGACATTATGGAGGAATCTGCACCCCAAGGTCCAACTGAAGTCCATAGTTTAGCACGTTGTCTCCTTACCCTTCATTCTGGTGGCCATAGTCATATTCGAGGTGAAATGATCAAATCAGAAGTGCCTTGAGACTGTTCAGTGTCATTCAATGTTTCTGCTGAATAGGTATTGTAATATTATGCAATACACACGTCCTTAGTGGAAGAGCAGCACCTTTTATAGTGCCAAGACACATAAAACAAACCATGTTAGCAAATGGGTTCAAAGCAATGTTCAAAATACACTGTATGCAAAGGCACTAGATCAGAAGAGTAGCACCCAGGGTACAGAGAGTTCACAAGTAGCCTATTAGTGCTTCACTGGCTCTATTCTGCAACATTTGGAGGTGTACAAAAATATTTATTTGGATAAATGAGAGTGATGCAATAGGCACTTATATGTGTATTGTAGGCGGTCATTATTCTGTAAGCATGTATGTTTGGCCAATCGTGTGTACTCTCATTGTCAGGCATGTCCATGGATGGAGCTCGAACACAGCATGGGTGGAGTGGAAAGTTACACATATAAATTATAAAATAACGTAATTACGGCACATTCTTGAGAAATTCAGGTGCATGCTCATGCCTAGATTTAATTTGCATTTCTGTCCATTTACACCCCTCATTTAGAAAGTAAATATCTTACTTTATAAAATAGATGTTAGTGAGATGCAGAAAAATATGTGTTTACTACGTCTGCAACTGTGTAACCTTGAGTGCCGAAGCCACTGCAAGTTGTTCCCATATCATCCTATTATGTGCCATAAGTACTGGTATAGTTAAGTGGCAAACAGAGGTGCATCATGGCAATTTCTTTGCATATTCTCCTTTACATTGTACAACCTTTACAGTCTTTTGATAAACTATGAGCACAGAGAGGTGATGCTGTTGATAAGGGTACTGCTAACCTACAGAGGTCCTAAAGTCTCCTGCAGTGAAAGCAAAGTTTCTTACCTCTAACGGGGGTTCTCCATAGACAACAGGATAATGCAGCCACACTAGTGGAAAAAGCATTAGATGGTGCCAGGACAGAGTTGCTCTCCCAAAGCTTCAGAAACCTAGATGGTTCTCCTGGGCATGCACACCAGTTCCCCTGCTCCTGACAATCATTCTTCATTTCAGTTGGTAACACAGATGCTCACCCTTCAACTGAAGAGGGGAAGGAGGGAAGGATTGTGTGGCTGTATTATCTTGTTGTTTATTGAGAATCCCTGTTTTCAGGTAAGCAACTTTGCTTTTTCCATCGACAAGCAAAATACATACAGCCACACAAGTGGTAACTACTAAGCTGCCATCTTTGGTTACAGAGTTTGTGGCAATCCAAGAAAAGCAGGGATGCTGGGTTGGATGGGTTCCAACTATATGAATAGATTTTGTAGTGCAGACTGTATGAAGGCCCATTCCGTCTGGAATATTGGCTGAGGCAGTAGTGCTTAGCAAAGGTGTGAACTGAGGACCAACTAGCAGCTTTGCATATGGCTGCAATGAATGAAGACCTCAGGTTGGTTATGAAGCTGGTGGAAAAACAACAGAGCAGGAGATATGCCAGGAATCCGTGAAGTTTGTGAAGAATATATTTATTTGCTACAACCCGACAACAGCTGTGAGAAAACCACTGCTGCTTCATGGGGATAAGTAGCACAGAACTGGCTACTTTTGGGATGGGTCACTGTTGGAAACAGGACATTGGTCTTGATGGGCCTTTGGTCTGACCCAGTATGGCAGTTCTTATATTCATTAAAATTACTCCGTGCAGGCATGTATTGCCAAAACATGGCTGTTGGGTTGTAGCAAATATATTCTTTACAAACTCCATGGCATCCTGGCACACTCCTGATGTGTTGCTTCTGCTCTATGCTTTGATGTGGAAGACTCTCTGTCTTTGTGTTTTCCCCATATACAGCTGATGTGTCTTAATTCTTCCTAGTGGTAGAAGGCCTGGCTGGCAGTATTAGTATAGTGTTTTATAATGCATGTACCTGGTTCATTCCTATTAAAAGGGATGAAAAGTTGGGACCATTTTCCACATTCCTTAGATTTTTGCATGTAGCATAATACAAATCTCCTTGCAGTCTAATGTGAGAAGGATAATTTGAGCTTTGTGTTTGTGGTCTTGGGAAAAATATGGACAGCATGATGGTTTGGTTGAGATGAAATTCTGCCATCACTTTGTTAGAAGACACTGGGTGGGTATAGGATGCTACCAAAGTAGGATAAAACTGGGTTGGGGGGATAATGCACAAGGTTTTAAAGTTCACCAGCTTTTCTGGCCATGGTAATAGCAATTAGGAAGAGTGTTCTAGGAGAGAAATGTGAAGGATGCTTGACCTATTGACTCAGAGGGAGATTTTATAAGCTGTACAAATACAATGTTGAGGTTCCAGGATGGAGGAGGGGAACAGTCATGGAGATTAGTGTTCATTAAACCTCTCATAAACCTGGAGAGTGGAGGAGTAGCCTAGTGGTTAGAGCAACTGCCTAGTACCCAGAAGATCAAGGGTTTGATTCCCACTGGCACTCCTTGTGACCTTGGGCACGTCACTTTACCCTCCATTGCCTCAGAAGAAAAGGCTGGCAATCTACTTCCAGTGATACATTGCCAAGAAAACCCAGAGATAGCTGGGTCGCTATGAGTCAACACTGACTTGATGGCACTCAAAAAAACCCCTGGAGACCAGACTGAAATTCTCTTAATGTGTTTCTGGTGGACTGCAAATGTACTGAGATGGATTCATACCAAGTTCATCTTTAGCCCATGGAGGTTACGCTTGCACCTTTCTGATTAACAGGAAGTGAAGAAATCAATTGCCCTATGACATCAATGTTGTCAATGCTAAGAATTTCTAGTTGGGATATAAGAAATAATATCCTTGCTGGGTCAAGGATGAAGAATGGGCTTCCAAGTGGATGGGCTCTGCCATTGCCAACAGTGTCAGGTATGAAGGTGGAGTGGAAGAATAGCCTAGGCTAAGAACCAGAGAAGTCAGGATTCCATTCCTGCTGAATTCCTTGAGATCTTGGGTAAGTTACTTCACCTTTCATTGTGACAGATACAATTTTAGAGTGTAAGCCCTTTGGGGGAAAAGGAAATACCTGCTCTACCTGAATGTAGCTTACCTTGAAGTACCAATGAAAAGTATGAGCTAAATCAAACTATAAATAAATAAAATAAAATAAAATAAATGTGGAAACCAATTCATAATTATGTGAGCTGAATCTTGAATGGCTTTTTGAATGATCTTGTATATGAGCAGAATGGGTGCAAAGGCATAGATGAGCTCCCAGCCCCTATGAATGCAGAAGACATCCTGTGCCAGTCTGTTCAAAGCTGGTCACCTGAAGCAGAAGAATGGTCATTTCACAGTCTATTGTGTCATGACGAGGTCTAGGTCAGGAAATCCCCATTACCTGAAGACATTGAAGACAACATTCAGATCCAAGGATTGTTAATGGCATTCCATCTTGCAGCAGAGTTGGTCTGCCATCTGATTTTCATCATGCAATCGATAAGATGCTTGAAGGAAGATACCCAGGGAAGCCACGAAGTTCCAAATCCTGATCACTTCCTTGCATAACCTACAGGAACCAGAGCCATCTTGTTCTGATGGTGTAGAGCATGTCAACCTGGTTGTCAGTCTAAAAGAGACATACCTTACCTATGATCCATTTCTCCAACACTTGGAGGGCAAAGAAGATGGTTTGTGACTCCTGAGGGCGTACTGACAAAGCCTCTGCAGGTAAATAAACATTACCTTGTGGAAAATTGGGTGACTCAAAGCTTGAGATAGAACAGAAATTATGGGTTTATTGATATAGTCCATGCTTCAATTTCATTAAAAAGCAAAAATGAGTTATTAGCTTGGTTAAAGGATCTTAAATTAATTTGTCCTAGCTTTATTTAATCTTTCCCCTCAACGTCTACCCACCACAGGCACATCCCTTAATTTATAGCATTATCCCAGTTAAAAGAACAAGAGAAAAATTTGTTACCATGAGGTATTTTCAGCAGCAAGTGATAAACCCTTAATAATAGATTATTTGAAGTTAATTGAGAAGCAAATACAAAATAAGAGCATAAAATATACCAAATAATCTTAAGGGCCTTTACATAGTTTAGGCATCCCTACTTCCTAAGGAGCTATAAATAACTAAAGAACTCACCAATACTCGGATGCAGACAGCAGTCCAGCAGTGAGATAGTGGCTATCCAGTCTTTTGCATTGAGTGCACATTCCATTCCATTTATTCATTTGATATACCACTTTGGAATGCATTAAACGGTTTACAATTAAAAATACAATAATTAGTACAATCAAATACAAATAAAACAAATAACTACAATAATATTAAAATTAGATACAATATCAAAAACAATTAAACAATCTTGTAACTGATTAAAAAAACAAAATAAACGTTAAGTATAGAAGTCTTTAACAAATTATAAAAATAAAAATATTAACAATAACACAATTAATTATATTTCCAAGTTATGCAAAAGAGGGAAAGATCTAAAATAAAAAAGGGGAAATTCTCAACCTACTCTAAACTTGAAACCTAAAAATGCAGAATGAATAGTCATGCCTCTACCTTCTTTCTAAACAGTATATAATTACTACTATCTCGTAAATCTTGTGTCAGGGAACGCCACAGCTTTGAACCACAATAGACAAAAGTAGACTGTAAAGTATAAGTTAACTGCACCTGAGAAGGTAATGGCAGTTGGAAATATTTCTGTTGAGTCAATCTTAACGGACACCTGGAATATAATCAATGACGTATTTTGCCAAATATTAAGGATTACCTGTAAATAAGGCTTTGTGAGCTAGACAAAGTACTCTGAACATCAACCTAGCTTCAAAAGAAAGCCAGTGAAGATTACGAATGATAGGATTATCTCCCAGTCGGTGAGAAGTCATATCTCCAGGAACAAGCAGAAATGTAGTCTTCACATATGGGTATCATCGGTACCGACGGAGACTGCGTGGGAACGCTCCCCAGCGTCCGATAGGAAAGCTTTTGGGAGCATCCCACAGTGCCTGCGTGCTGCCTTCCCGCCTTTCCCAACTGTCCTTCTCCAGTTCTTCATTTTCCGCGGAGCCGACAGGTCGCACATCCTGTCACCGCAGAAAAAAACCCCTTCTATTCTTCTTTTTTGTGGTCGTGTCTGCCTTCCCTCGACACTATACCGGTACCGCCAGTTCTTCTTTCTTAGGGGAAAAAAAAAAACCCTTTCTTTCCAGTAATTTTCTCTTCAGGTGCCATGCACCATTTTGGGTACTAGGCCCAACGTTTTCCTTCAAAATGCAAAAACCCGCTTCGGATTTTAAAGTGTTCCAAGTGTGGCGGTACCATCTCCGTCACTGACACCCATGAGTGCTGCCTCAAATGTTTAGGTACTGACCACTCTATTTCAGAGTGTGTTGCCTGTGGGATGATGTTGAAAAGGGGCCGGCAAAACCGAGCTGCTAAACTTAGCACCCTTTTTCCCTCCGATGTAGCTTCCGTGGCATCTACGTCTTCCAGGGCTTCGTCTTCCTCCCATGGATCTCAGGTAACTAAACATAAATCTAGCCGGTCCTCAAAGGGTAGATCTCCTTCTAGACATCGAGATGCCTCTGGCATTACCCTTGAGGGACTTTCACCAGCAAAATTGCCCTGGTGGGAGGCTTCGGCTTCCAAAGCACTAACGGGGCTCCAGGATGTTCTTGAGCCTTCAACCTCGGCAGAACTACTGGTGCCATGCTCTGGGGTTCCGGCCGCTTCATCCGGTACCGATACCCAAGCATCGGCATCATCGATAGACCAGAGATTCTTGGCTATTGAACTCAGTCTGGCGGCTCTTCTCACGGCCTTGATGCCCCTGAAACCGCTTCAGACAACTCAACCGGTACCGGCACTGTCTGCATCAACATTGGCAGGTATTCTACTGGGACCGAGTCATGCGTGTCTATCCGGCATCGACAGGTCGGTACCGGACCACTCCAATGCCGACTTTGATCGGTACCGGTACCGTGCCTTGCACGATCACCCAGATCGGAGATATTTCGAGTCCTCGGATGAGTCTGAAGACTCTGAAAGCTCTGCCGATACCAGAGTACTTCTTCCTGAGGATTCTTCTTCTCCTCAGCGTAGGATGTCTTCACCAGAGGATATGTCCTTTCAAGACTTTATCCGAGATATGGCCCGAGGTCTTTCCATCACAGTGGCTCCTGAAAAAGAGCCTAGGGCAAAGGAATTAGAAATCCTACAATACCCTAAAGCTCCCAAGGAGGCAGCTACCTTACCTATTCATGAGATCTTGCATTATCTCATGTTAAGGATGTGGGAAACACCTCTAACCACATCTCCTCACTCTCGAAGACTCGACACCATGTATAGAGTTCCTCCTTGTCCTGGGTTTCAGAAGACTCAATTACCACACCATTCCATGGTGGTGGAATCAGCTATGAGAAGGATAGGATGCAAAAAGGTATACATCTAATCCTCCTGGACGTGAGTGTGGGATTCTTGATGCCTTTGGATGTCGAACCTTCCAAGCTTTCTGCTAGTATCAGTTCCTATATCTTATATATGGGAATGTTCCTTAAGGAGGTCACAGGAGATTTAGAGCTTATGAGCCCTCTCCTTCCTGATGATAAGAGGCAAGATTACCTCGCCCTTGTCAAACATGCTCAGGATGTTTCCAAGTTTGTGAATCGTGCAAGCCTTTGACTGCTTTGAGTGCATAAGCAGAACCTCTGCCATTGCCATAGGTTCACGTAGGATTGCCTGGCTCCAGGCATCTGACTTGGAAATTTGGGTACAGGATAAACTAGGAAATATTCCTTGCACAGGAGAGAATCTCTTTGGCAAGAATTGGCAGGAAAAAGCTAATGAGATAGATGCTGACAATATCACTTTGGATAGATTGTCTAAATCTACAGCTGATCCTGCGAGGAAAAAATCCTCTAAGAAACCATTCTTCAGTAAGAAAAAGAAGTTTTATCCCTCCTATTCTCAGCAGGGGCATCGTTTAGGTCAGTCTGCCCAAAAGGGACAGCAGCAACAACCTAGGCAAAGAAAGACAAAAGCAGCTAAGCCTCAACTGGATCAGCAGACTCAGCCTCCATAGGGGCTTTGACTCCTATCTAGAGAACTTTGCCTTCCTGGCCCTGAACGGCCAAGAACCCTCCACCATCCCAGGAAGGTTATGTCATTTTGCCCCCAGATGGGGTCAGATAACAGCAGAAAATTGGACTCTGTCTATTGTAAGAGAGGGGTACAAGTTTCATTTCCTCAGCATGCCCCCTCCTACAATGGTAAGACGGTTCAATTCTCAGACCTCTCTCAATGACCAGTCAGGTCAAGAGATCACTGTGCTCCTTGCTCAAGGGGCAATAGAAGAGGTACCCGTTCCCCAACGGGGTACAGGGTTTAAACTCCCCCTTTTTCCTTATTCCAAATAAAACAGGAGGACACAGACCCATTTTAGACCTCAGAGAATTGAACAAATTCCTGTTCAAAGAGAAGTTCAAAATAATTTCTCTAGGAACGCTGCTGCCATACCTTCAGAGTCAGGATTGGCTTTGTTGTCTAGATCTCAAGTATGCGTACACTCATGTTCTCATCCACCCAACTCACCGAAAGTTCCTTCGCTTTCTGTTTCAAGGGAAGCACTACCAATACAGGGTTCTTCCCTTAGGCCTAGCCTCTGCACCAAGGGTGTTCACAGAATGCATGGCTGTGGTGGCAGCATTTCTCCGCACCCTAGGAATATTCGTCTTCCCTTACTTAGACAACTGGCTCATTTAAGCCCCTTCAGAGCCAGAGGCCAGGGTTGCTCTCTCTCACACAATGCGCATCCTTCAGTATTTGGGACTTGTCATAAACTTCCCAAAATCCAACCGAAGCTCGGCCCCACACAGCAGGCTGAACTGCCCAATCGGGGCAGCCAGCCAGGATTTTAAAAAACAGAGCGCCATTGGGCACAGGACTCACTCCGGGACTCCCCCCAGCACCAACACCAACATTAACACTGTCCCGCGTGCGGCTCTCCCAGGAAGGATTGAGCCGCCGGGACCGAAGCTGTGCCCCACACAGCAGGCTGAACTGCCCAATCGGGGCAGCCAGCCAGGATTAAAAAAAACAGAGCGCCATCGGGCGGGCCCGCACCTGAGGGCCTCGCCAGAGGGCCCTTTGGCGTGGCCCTTAGGTGCGGCCACAGGAGCAGCCACAACACAACCACAACCCCAAAACAAAAAAAGAAGGCCCAACAGGAGATCGACAGCATCAAGCTCCAGGAGAGGTCCCTATCAGCAAAAAGAAAAACCCTAAAGCTACAACATCTTAAGTAAGTCCACACAAACTCAACATGGCCACAACCATATACCTGCCGATATGCCTCCTCCTAACCCAACTCATCCCCCAGCACACAGCCAATCACTACCCACCCACCAACTCCCTATGGCTATCAACAACCATGCCCACCTACACCCCTCCACAGCACACAACCTGGAGCGCACTCAAGAGAGACAAACACAACAATCAAACCACAAGCCCAACTCACACACAAATCTAAAAAGAGACACCAGAACAGCAAACACTCCAAACACCACCTCCATAGAGCTCATCAACACCAGATCAATAAGAAACAAAATAAACATGATTACAGACCACATAGAAGATCAATAACCCGATATCCTCTGCATCACGGAAACATGGCTCACCCCCACTGACAACGTACTCCTCAGTCAATTAGCATTCAACAGCCCATGCACACACAGGAGAGGAGGTGGGGTTTTGATCATCACAAAGAACACCCTAAAGCTTAAACCCCGAAGCTCCCCAAACTCAGACCAATGCAACACAATCATTGTAGAAAACAAACAGTTGGCCCTTTGCCTCATCTACAGAGTTCCCCATGCTCCAACAGACGAAATAGCCTCCACACTAGAGGCTGTCTGTGCAGTCAACACAAACCACAAGCCACTACTACTACTGGGAGACTTCAACCTCAGATCCGTTACAAGCTATGGACTCCTTACAATACACTCAACTGATCAACACTCCGACACACAGACATGGATCGTCACCAGACCTCAGACCACTACAGAATTAAAATAGAAATCACACCACAAGCCACACGACACATCACCCATGCACAGAAGATTCAAAAACTTTGACAAGGACCAGTTCCTACAGGACACACTACCTCACCTGGACCCCGAAACAGAGGATCTAGACGAGCAAGTAAGCAAATGGAACAGGGTCATCAATGCTGCAGCCAAAGCCAATGAACACAAAGCAAGGAAAGCATCCAACACCAAAAGACAGCACACCCCATGGTACTCAAAAGACATACGCAATGCAAAAAGAGATCTAAGAAAGCTAGAACGCCGCTGGAGACGCTCCAAATCTCCCACCATCCAGGCACTATACCTAACGAAGCAAAGGAGATACAATGAACTCATTAACCAGACAAAAAGGGAACACCACACAAACATCATTCTAAAAGCCCACAACAAACCAAGGGAACTATTCGAAATAGTAAAAAACCTAACCAATGAACCTAACCCCGAAAAAGACGTGCAGATAGACCCACAAGCAGTCGCAGATCACCTACAAGAAAAACTGGACTCTACACCACAACAAACGACAAATGGAACTGCCACCCCAACCAAACCCACCAAAGCATGGGATAAATTCAGCACCCCATCCACAAGACAGCTTTCAGACATCATCACCGCGCTCAACACAAGCACCGCACCAACAGACCCATGCCCGGTAACATGGATTAAGGCAACGAAGGAAAGCTTCATCCACACCATCCACAACATAGTACACAACTCACTGGCACGAGGAACTATGCCAGACCAATTGAAGCTAGCTACTATAAGACCGATCCCGAAGAAATCCACACTAGACAAGAGCAATCCGGCAGCCTACAGACCCATCTCCAGCATACCACTACTGGCAAAGATTATAGAAAAAGCTGTACAACACACACTCCAGGACCATATTGACACACATGCCCCAATGGACATACACCAGCATGGCTTCTGCCCAAACCACGGAGTCGAAACACTCCTGTTATATCTATTCAATGACATAATCAAAATCATTGACAACCACAAAAAAGGAACACTAATGATCTTCCTATACATCTCAGCTGCGTTCGACACAGTGGACCACAGAATCCTCCTAACCAGACTACAGAGCATTGGAATAAACGGCACCACCCTAAGATGGTTCAACTCTTACCTAACAGACCAACAGTTCCAGGTTAAGATTGGTTCCAACACCTCATGACCCGCAAAGATGAAACAAGGGGTACCATAAGGCTCCGCCCTATCCGCTCTACTATTCAACCTCTATATTCAACCGATTTGCAACATCATGAAAAAACACAAGATACATTACACAATCTATGCAGACGACATCATGATTTACACCCCAGTCAACTTCGACAACCCTGACTACACCAAAATAATAGACTGCCTCAACCACATGTCCAACTGGCTCCAAGACAACAACCTGACCATAAACTACAACAAGACAGAAACACTTCTCATCACACGAAACACCAGCTTCATCCCTCCACCCTCCATCAATGTCAACTATACAACAATACCTTTAAAACAGGAAGTGAAATACCTCGGCCTGACGCTCGACAGAGAGCTAAACCTACAGTCACACATCAGCAGGACCACCAAAAATGCATACTTCAAGATGAGAATAATCAGATGCCTCAAGCCCCTCCTCATGCAAGTTTCCGCACAGTTTGTCAAGCCCTAATAACTCCCATCCTTGACTTTTGCAACTCGATCTATATCGGCATGCCTAAACAGTTACTCAAACCACTACAAATGGCCCAAAACACGACGGCACGAATAATATCCGGATCATCAAAACAAGACCACATCACCCCCGTACTAAAAGACCTCCACTGGCTCCCAATCAGCTCCTGCATCAAATACAAAACAATCCTAAACATATTCAGAATCAAACACAGGAAATCAGCACTCGGCCTCCAACCTCTCATACAACCTGACACCAGTGCAAGACCTAGGAGAGCCACATCGGACACAACCAACACTCCAAAAGACTACACAAAGGCGCGCAAGTCTACCACACGAAGAGCACTATCAATGGCGGCACCTATAATGTGGAACGCACTCCCCGATGAACTTCGATCGACAGACGACACTAAGAACTTTCGAAAGCAACTAAAGACTTTGCTCTTCATGGAGCACTACGGCCTGAACACATACTGGGATCACCAACCCTGGACTAATGACTTACCTGCATGCTCATTGCACATAACACTGTATAAAAGCTCATGCTGTAATTAGCACACTCCAATCAACCTACCACACTCACACACATTCACTGTACAGTATAAGAACACATGAGAACACAAATGCCAATTTAAATTGATTGTTTGCTGTGTACACCGCCTTGATTGAAGGATAAGGCGGGATATAAATACCCTTTAAATAAATAAATAAAATAAATAAAAATAACCTTGCTCCCACTCAGTCCCTAGAGTTTATAGGAGCTCTGCTGAATACCAGACAGACAAGGGCCTACCTTCCACAGCCCTGCTGCCTTCGCATTGTGCAGTTAGCTTCCCCAGCAGTGCTAAAACCTCACCTCACTGCTCGTGAAATGTTACAGTTGCTAGGCCACATGGCATCCACCGTGCATGTGGTTCCCTATGCTCGCCTCCATATGAGGGCAGCCCAGTGGACTTTATCCACTCAGTGGACTCAGGCGTCAGGTTGCCTGTCAGACAAAATAGTAAACTCAGATCGCCTTATTTTGTCCCTCAAATGGTGGCAGTCACCCCAAAACCTTTTGGTGGGGTCTCCTTTTCAGCAACCCCCACCCCAAGCCACTCTAACAACAGATGCTTCACAGGTGGGTTGGGGAGCCCACTTGCAGGTCCTCTCTACCCAGGGTACCTGGACTCCACTTGAGGCCTATCTACACATCAGTCTCCTGGAACTCAGAGCAATCTTCCTTGCTCTTCGAGTATTCCACCCCCAGCTCAGTTACAAGACAGTCCTAGTTCAAACAGACAATCAAGTAGCCATGTTCTGTGTGAACAAGCAGGGCGGAACAGGCTCTCTGTCGCTATGCAATGAAGCTTTGCAACTATGGGCCCTCGTCAGAGAGCATCAGATTCATCTCCTTGTGGTATATCTTCCAGGCATTCAAACCTCTTGGGCAGACAGACTCAGTCGAGTTCTGCTTCCAAACGAATGGTCTCTCCATACAGACCAGGTGGCCAAAAGTTTTCAAATTTGGGGAACCCCGGACATAGACCTCTTTGCAAGTCCGCTGAATGCCAAACTTCCCCGGTTCTGTTCCAGAATTCCGGCTCAGGGTTGTCAGGCCAGGGATGCTTTCCTCCTCCATTGAGGTCAGGACTTCCTGTATGCCTTTCCACCCATTCCCCTAATTCCCAAAACTCTGTTCAAGCTTCAGAGAGACAGAGGTCATATGATTCTCATAGCTCCACATTGGCCACGGCAAATATGGTACCCTCTGCTCCTACATCTCTCTCAAGCTCCACCTCTAGAGTTAGGATCTGCTCCAGATATCCTTTCTCAAGAGGACGGGATGCTGTGGCATCCCAATCCCCAGTTTCTGCATCTCAGGGCCTGGTTGCTGAAAACCTAGAACTTCAGAGTCTTAACCTTTCCCAGCAGGTAAAGGATATCCTTTATGCTTCCAGGAAGCCTTCCACAAGATGCTCTTAAGTGGAAAAGGTTTACCTTATGGTGCTTACAGAAGAGTCTTAACCCTCTTGCGATACCTCTGGAATCATTACTGGAGTATCTCATTCATTTATCAAATGCAGGGCTTAAGACCAATTCAGTGAGAGTTCATTTGAGTGCTATTGCAGCTTCTTTCAAGCCTCTATATGGACAAACTATTTCCTTTCATCCTCTCATAGTGAGATTTATGAGAGGCCTTCTTTTGACTAAGCCTCCCATTAAGCCACCACCGGTGGCATGGGACTTAAATCTGGTTCTTGGGCAGCTCATGAAACCGCCCTTTGAACCATTAGCCACCACCTCTTTGAAATTGCTTTCCTGGAAGGTCATCTTTCTTATTGCAATCACATCAGCACGTCGCATCAGTGAATTGCAAGCGTTGGTGGCTGATCCTCCTTATACAAGGTTCCATCATGATAAGGTAGTCCTTAGGACTCATCCACACTTTATGCCAAAGGTGGTGTCACCTTTTCATTTAAACCAAGCAGTTTACCTTCCTGGATTCTTCCCAAGGCCTCACGCCTCAAATGCAGAAAGGAATCTTCATACTTTCATACTTTGGACTGTAAAATGGCTTGGGCCTTTTACTTACAAAGGACACAGCAACATAGAAAGTCCTCTCAACTCTTTGTCACTTTCGATCCTAGTCATTTGGGACTTCCAGTCTCCAAAAGAACACTGTCAAACTGGATTGCATAGTGTATATCTTTTGCCTATGAGAGTAAGAACCTTCCTCTTGAAGGCCATGTCACAGCTCACAATGTGAGTGCCATGGCAGCCTCAATGGCTCATCTTCACTCTGTGTCTATCGGCGACATCTGTCGAGCAGCTATTTGGGCTTCGGTACATACCTTCACAGCCCATTACTGCTTAGACAAGGACTCCCGCTGGGATGCCTTGTTTGGTCAGGCTGTTCTTCAACAGCTGTTCCATACTTAATCAACTCCTACCCACCATCCCTGGTAGGATGCCAGAGATCCATGGGGGGAAGTGGAGCCCTTTCACAAGGGCACACAACTTCTGGGGCCTTCTCCCTGGCATCTGCAGCTAGGGAGTCCCCATATGTGAAGACTACATTCCTGCTTGTTCCTGGAGATAGCATAGTTACTCACCTGTAACAGGTGATCTCCGGGAACAGCAGGAATTTAGTCTTCACAACCCACCTACCTCCCCTAGGAGTTGTATCTCTCTATCTCTCTCTCTTTCCCTCTCTCTTTTGTCTCAGCTTTAAACTCAACTGGAGAGGGACAGTTGGGAAAGGCGGGAAGGCAGCACGCAGGCTCTGTGGGATGCTCCCAAAAGCTTTCCTATCGGATGCTGGGGAGCGTTCCCATGCAGGCTCCGTCGGTACCAATGATACCCATATGTGAAGACTAAATTCCTGCTGTTCCCGGAGATCACCTGTTACAGGTGAGTAACTATGCTATATGTACACTCAGTGCAAAAAGCTTCTGGCTCTCAGAGGTTAAGTCTGATCTCTGGAGGCTAGAGCAACAGGTTAAAGTTCTTCCAGGATCTTTTTCCAATGCTGCTCTTTAATCAACTACCAAAATGTTATCTTAAGAGAATTGCCTTTTTTTAAAGTGCTGACAAATCAATGCTGACTCTTGGTGACCCAGCAGCCCCTGGTTTTTCTTTGCAAGGTATGACCAGAAGTAGATTACCAGGCCTTTTTTTTCCAAGGCAATGGAGGGTAAAGTGACTTGCCCATGGTCACAAGTACCATCAGCAGGAAATGAACCCAGATCTCCTGGGTGCTAAGCTGTTGCTCTAACCACTAGGCTACTCCTCCACTATAGAGAATTGCTTGGCTCCTCCAAAACCTACACTCTCACCAATTCAACACTCTCAGCATTAAACAGTCAAAATAATTGGGAGCCTAATTGAGACTCTGTGCCTCAGATTCCTGTCTAGAAGTCTTAAGTACTCGTTGCTGGGTAAAGTTTCTACATCTGTGCTTTATGTCCCTAAATCACAGCCCTTAATGTATATACTAGTCATCCCGTTACAATGTCTAGTGCACAAGCGTCCAAAGCTTTGCCACAGATTGTTCTTAGAGGATGCTGAGTGCATCTTCCCACAGGTGGTCTGGACATCGGAAGCAGCTAAAGACGACCCTCTTCATCGAACAATACGAGGACATCACATAAACTGCTCGCCAGTCAGTACAACAGACCAACCCTTTCCCCCATGTACATAATATTGTATAATAGCTCACGCTGTAAATAGCTCAAGAATCTACGTCACCCTACAGCACACACACTCACTGTTTTTCACTGCATGCACACACAAAAACCATTATTTGTTGATTGTTTGCTGTGTAGACCGCCTTGATTGAAGGAGAAGGCGGTATAGAAGTCCTTTTAAATAAATAAATAATTGTTAACCATAGAAAGCTGGTATAGTGTAATGCCATGACAGTGTTTTTGACCATAAGGATTTAAGACTATTTCTTATCAATCTCATAAACAAGCATGGAGTTAAATATCAATTTCACAGTTATCTCTATGGGCACAGCAGATGTTTGTTGGGTTGTGATATCTGAAATGCACTTTTTTTAAACTAAAGGGTATATTATTTAAAATATACAAATAAGAGACTTCCCTATTGGCTTCCTCCATCTTAAAGACTTTTCACAGAATCCTTTAAGATTCACGAGAAAAAGTTAAATTCCCGATTAAAATATCTTGAAGTGGGTAATAAACTTTTAAAATAAATGGGTGGGGGAGGAGGGTTAGTTTAAAAATGTGAACAATTAGAGGAAAAATCAATTAACAGAAGAATTGTAACATAAAATCATGGCTTTCCTTCTCTCAGGTATAAAAGGTAATGCTTCAATGTATAATTAAGCAATTTTATTAATAAAGTTCAATTACAAAATTTAAAATTATACACACATGAACCAACACTCAAACCGCATTCAAACCAATATAAAATCAAATATAAGACAAGCCACTCTCAGAAAATTGCAAAGGAGATAACTACCAAACATCATTACCAAATATTTATCGACAAAAAAAAACAACCTATTAACTAAATCACCCATTAAATAATCATATTTAAGCAATCAACCTAATATTCCAAAACAAATACAAATATCATAAAAAACAAAATTCCTACAAAAATCTTAAATTATAATTGTTTATAACCAAAAATCACAATGAAAAATAATGAGAAAAACAAAAATGAGATTAAACTATCTCATTCTTTGAAAAGAAATGATGGAAGTAAAATGTCCCATTCTTCAAAAGCAGAGGTTTCACAAAACAATACAGATGCGTCAAAAAGCATAAAACATTGTTAAAAATAATATTTGTCCCTTCAGGTCTTCAAACAGTTATATATTTATATAATCCACCAGTCTTCTATCATGCTAAACTCTTGCAGCTAGACCAGGGATTCTCAACCCAGCCATTGGGACACACTAGCCAGTCAGGCTTTCAGGATAACCACAATGAATATACATGAGAGAGATTTTGAATACCATGAACGTAGTGCATGCAAATCTCTCTAATGCATATTTACTGTTGTTATCCTGAAAGCTTGAGTGGCTAGGTGTGTCCCGAGAATTGGCTTGAGAACGCCTGAGCTAGATGGATTAGAGAATTTATCAGTCACTTCTTATTTCACCAACAGTTGGCTCAAAATACTTTAATATGTCAAATGTTTCAGTATGCGCCAACATGGGCTATGTTTCATTGTATAAATGGCTTCCTCAAAGGAATTTAAGAAAAAGGCGAAAATATAAAAACTACAAAAAAGCCATCAAAAATACAAATATAAAGCTTTAGTTATACTAAATGAAGTCATAAATTCGAATGCTCAGCCATTTGAACTACTATTTTAAAAAAATCACATGCCACCCGAGGACCCTATCATAAAAATAGCCACCCACCCCATCAAAAACAATTCAAACCGAAATGAAAAAACCCATTGGTTTCACCTTTACACTCCATTCAGGTATCAGCATTCATTCAGCCATACCTTTTTCAAGAAGAAACCTTCAAGGCACGGCAAGTCAGGAAAGAAACAGGTCACACATTCATTTAACCCATGAGAGGTAACTGTAGCCAAGAAAAGCACCGTTGTTCCCACTGAAAGAAACACAGATCGTCTAAATTCAAGTGTCTCTAGACAGAGACACAAAGATCAGCAGTCAAATGTGCTATTTAACGTGTTGTCGAGGGAGTATTAATACACGCTCTTCTGGTATTACGTCTATGTTCCACAGCATGAGTTCATACCAGAAACATCGTTGTCCCCACCTAGAGGAGTGGATAGGGGCACACAATCACATAGATGACATAAGACACACCATGTTGTTGACCTCAAATGGAAAACTCTTCTTGGTCTTAGGATGTATAAAACATTTCATGTTGTAGGACAAGGGGAAGACACTACAGTGTCTACATTGAAAATGTCCAATTAATTTGTGTCACTGCTAAATGAGAAACCAATGCTTCCTCTCTTTTTACTGAATTGCTAGTACACGTGTGTTTACCTGATTCTTTGATTTTCTTTGAGCATTTGGATATAGTCTTTTTACATTAATATTCTACAGGGTGAGGTGATTGACTTGATTCAAATGATCTTGGATTTCTGGGCAGATCCAGTTTGGATTTGTAATATGTTTTTGGTATGTTTGGCAATGATAGTTTTAACTAACATCTATGAGGCATGTTTTCTAAACCTCGAGATAGTAACGCAGGTTTGGACCGCATTACTAGTGCAGGGCTCAATGCTAAATGCAAGAGGGTAGAGACAACCTTCCTCTGAACTTAGCACTGCTCACTGTATCAATACCGTCATGAGGAGCAACTAACACTATCCACTGGGCTGGAGGTAGTTGCTCCCCACCAAGCGGTGCCATGTGCCTGGGCAGCCCCATGGTAGGAAAGCCCACACTCTGCCCAGGCACTGCCCAGTTGCACACTGTCTGGGTAGCACTTTTTTTTAGTTCAGGGTCCTGTGCAGTGGTGGGATTTGGCTGGTTTGGCCCAGTTTGCGTGAACTGGTTCCTATCACGGGTCGCATTGCCAGCGCTTTACTGGCGGGAATTCCCCCACCCACCAGTGGTTTGATGGCATTGGGGGTTGCCCTCAATGCCATCAAACCACTGACGGGTGGGGGGATTCAGCCACTGGTCCACCAGGGGTTTGCTGCCCTGTGGTAGCCACCAATGGCCCAAGCGTGTGGTGCTGCATGTGGTGCTGTTACCCGCTCGGCTCCTTCAGTGGCGGGATCGATCCAAACCTGTTCCTGGTTGGATCGGATCCCGCCACTGGCCCCGTGCTACTTTTTAACGCAATGCCAAAAACAAGCATTACCCCTGCACTACCTCAGGTAGTGTGCTTTAGGAAACATGCCCCTATTTCACCTTTGGGAGCTGCTTTTATCAAGTAGATCAAAAGAATGGCAACAAAGGCTTCTACGGCCCTCAACATCACTTGCTTGTATGTGGCAGAATTTGACCATCATTTTTTGGAGATAGGTACTTATTTGGTTGCACTATATAGATGATATCTTTCTGAGGTGGTGAGGCTCTGAAATGCAGTTTAAAGAGTTTATTTGTGTATTTAAGTACTTGTGATCTTAATTTGTATTTTACATATGTTATCAGGGCTCATCAGACTTCCTTTGGGAATGATGGTAATTTGTTCATTTCACATCAACTTTATTTCACTGGCGTAAATTCTGCCCAAGCAGCCCCTGCTTGGAAGGGAGGCCGGGGGGGGGGGGGGCTGCCTCTGCATGGGGGTGCTCACCACACAAAGGGGGAGGGGCGTGCCACTGTTGCAACAGTGGGCGGCACTCTTTGTAACTTACACCACTGCTTTATTTATAAAATCTTTGGACCATAACAGCTTAGTGCACTTTGAAAGCTGTCGTTCCCACCACATCGGGCAGAATATCCCTGTTGGCCAATGTTTTTGTTGTGGTGGGTTTGTTGTACCCTTACAGAACTGAAAATCAAACCTCAGAACTGTATGCTATTTTTTTACAATGGTGATAACCTCAAAAAGTGGTCTGTAGAATTTATAAATGGGTCGGTTTTATTAAGCGGAAGGGCCTGATCAGTTGCATGTTATCTTATACAAAAAAACACACATGGTATGATGCAGATTTCAAGGTGTAATTGGTCACTTTCATTGCTTCATTTGATTTTTAATAATCTTTCAGTTTTTGTATATAAACAAATATGTAATTTATGGGATATACTAGTTAGCTGGACATTTTCAATGTGTTCATTTTAGTGTTACCCCCTTGCCCCATAACATTTATTTAATTTATTTAACAGGTTTTATATACTGCTTTATCATTTCAATCAAAGTGGTTTACATTGAAACTTAAACTTGGTAATGTACATTAAACAGGGACATTGATAACTTGGATTTTTCTGAGGCAATGGAGGGTTAAGTGACTTGCCCAAGGCCACACGGAGTGCTAGTGGGAATCAAACCCTGGTCTCTGGGTTCCAAAGCCAGTGTTCTTAACCATTAGGCCACTCCTCCACTCCTCCACATGAACTCTTACATGTCTTAAGACTGGAAGAGGGGACAGAATGATTTCCTTTGAAGTCATTGTCAATGTGAGTCTTACATGACCTCTAATTTTGTGCCCCTGTCCACTATGTATGTCGGGAAAATGATGCCTTTGTTGAATATAGCAATAATATCAGGAGAGTTAATGCTTACTTAAGAGCACATTGGGCTGACAATCTTTGTTTGCTTTCTTGATGTGTGTCTGTGTTTGTTGAGACAAATTCTGAATGGTTGTCTCCTTAAGTGGAAACAAAGGTGAATGTTTTTTTGGATACAGTTATCCCCCCCCTCTTCAGGGGATTGAATGAACATCTGGAATTATTTTTTCTGATACGGCAATTCTTCAGGGTTCTGTTTTAATAGTGTGGGCAGATGAAAGATGATAACCTTGAATAGGTGGCAAACCAGGAGGTACCAAGGGCTGTGCGTGGAGTGCAGCCAGACAGGGTGCAAGAACGGAAGGGACACAGATGGGTGTGTTGGGGCGGAAGCAGTTGGTTCACAAGTTGTACAGGCTGCATTTCTAGATTTGTGCAGTCCTAGTTGTAAAAGCTTATCCAATGTTTTGTTTATTTAGTTTTGGTTTGAGTTTCATTTGATTGCAAGGCTGATTCATTGTGATGTTGTAAAATAATGCTTCCAGCCAGTTGACTGGATTTTTGATGCTGTATTGTATAAGGTAAAGCTTTATATTTGGATTGTTTTACTATAAAATTGTTATGTTTTCTGTCATTCTTATATTTATGGTTTTGTTTTGTTCCTCTAAGAAAGTTGCTTATACAGCACAGCATGGCTGATATTGCCAGAGGATGAATAATGTGACATATTGAACTGTTTTGAGTCAACTGTTGGTGAAATAAGAAGTCATGGGTGTTGCGTTTCAAATCCTCTTGCATGTGAAAGTAGACTGTGATGGAAGACTGGTGGATTATAAAATTGTTTGAAGACATAGAGCAAATATAATTATTTTGAACAGTTTTTGATATGTAATATCTGTATTACATTTTTCTAGAACTTTCCCCTTTGCTCTTGAAGAATGGGACATCTTATTTCCATTATTTGTTTTAAAGAATGGGATAGTTTAGCCTGTTTTTTTTTATTTCATTTTTAATTTTGATTTTTGGTTGTTGACAGTTATAATAATTTAAGAAAGTTTTTGTACAAATTATTTTTTTCGCAATTTTTGTAATTTGTTTTGATATATTGGGTTAATTGTTTGAATCTGATTATTGGGTGGACCTGTGATTTGTAATTTACTTTATTATTTTGGCTACATAAATGTTTGATTATTGATGTACGTTTGGTTAATCTGTCATCTTTGTGATCTTTTGGAGTTGGGTTGGGTTATATTTAGCGTTAAAAGAATATGAATGTGTATTGAGTGTCTGGTTTGGGTATTTCTATTTAAAATTGATTATTGAAATTTATTAAAATTGTGACACTTTTATTGCTTTGTGATACATTCATCTGAAGTGATGTAATTAGCAATTTTTGTGTTTTCTTCTCTCATTCTTGTATATAACTTAATAACATACAGCCCAGTACTTAAAAGGAGTTATCCGGTTAGCAGAATCTGTTAATCAGGCAAATTCCACTGAAAGAGACATTCATCATCACTTTCCAGATAGAGCTGCTGAATATTCCATCTGACCAGGCACGGTCTGGAGGCGGAGCCAGCATTTATCCTGATAGCGACAATTTTCAGCACTGCTGTTTGGTTAGCAATCCGTATAGCAGCAAAAAAGCTGTCTTAGGTGGTGTGCAGATAGCCTATCCGGATAGCTGCTGCAAATCACCATTATCTGGATGGTGCCAGCACTGACTGCAGTATTCAGACATTCAGCGTTTGTATCTAGATAGCAGCTGACTTGATTGCGGTCATGGTTGACCCAGCCACTAGGCGTCCACCTAGGGTGGCACACTTTGAAGGGCAGTAGCAGGGCAATAGTGGCAGACCAGATAGAGCAGCGTGATGAGCCTTTGAAGACTGGCATGCTGCCGTCCACTCTACCTGCTGCCCGAGCTGACTCATCCCTACCCAAAAGCAGCACAGTGCAGTGGCAGATCTTTGAACATCCGTGCATGCAAGCTTAAGTTCCGCCATGTTTTCCTCCTCCAACGTTCACTGTTGGAGAAAGGCAGAGTGTGCAAACTTTAAGTGTGGGTGCTCGGATGTTCAAAGACCTGCTGCCATGCTGTGCTGCTTTTAAGTAGGAATGAATCAGCTCCTACAGTGGTAGAGTGGGCTGGAGCAGCAGCAGTAGAAGGGGGGATATACTAGAGAGCTCAGTGGGTGGGGAGAGAAGTAGAGGAGTTGGACAATTGTGATGGAGAAGGTATGAGAAAATGAGATCTGGACACCTTGGGGAAAAGGGAAGGAGAGAGATACTGGAGATCTGTGGGGGAAGGAAAGGGGAGATGCTGGACTACATGTGGGGCAAGGTGGGGCACATGCCCTAGGGCATCAGGTATGAGTTGGCCCTGACCATGGTCCACATACCAACATTTCTTGAGTTATTTTGCTAAAAATGCTTTCATAAGGATGGTGGAATATTGAGGCTTCTATTTAGAATTCAAATGTGGTAAGGTAATAAATATTATTCTAGCCACATATCACATGACCATTCTCAAAGGAAATTAGTTTGATCATTAGAGGAATGTTGCAGTAAACCAACATGGACAGTTCATTCACTTGTGAGTGGTTACTCATTAAGAGCAATATTAAGAAATCCACCTAACCTCTCACCCCCTTCACTTTCAGATGATGGTTTGGGAGAATAAAAAAGGTAAATTTCCTGGTGAAAATGTATGTGTATGTCACAATACATATTTGCTTAATGTGTCAGAATGTCAAGAAATTTTTCAAAACCTCCAT
Organism: Ichthyophis bannanicus; assembly: GCA_033557465.1. NCBI lineage: Eukaryota > Metazoa > Chordata > Amphibia > Gymnophiona > Ichthyophiidae > Ichthyophis > Ichthyophis bannanicus. Next base: position 32,883,501 of record CM066047.1, on the reverse strand, counting down.
GTTTCTTCGCCTTCGTTGTTAATTCCTTCTTGACTCTACATGCAAACAGTGAAGCAATAAGACAACTTCTCAGTGAAGTCAAGTCGTTGTCCATGATATGATTAGCAGTTTGTCACTTGAGATGGATCGTAATGCATTTACAAAATGGAGGACTGGCACTGGTCTTGAAGCATTTATACATTTTTTACGGATCCATGATAGATGCATTAAGATTTGACATGGTTAGCCAATAGGGATGTGCAATAAGCAAAATATTTTGGTTTGTTTTTGATTTATTTGGGCTTCCTTACCTCCACCCCCTTCACTCCCTTCTGATTTTTGGACTCTTTACAGCACACATTAGAACTTTTTAATATGTGCTAATCAAAAAACCCAGCATGAGTTTTGTGTGGCATTCAGATATGGATCTAGATGATGAAATCCCAACAGTTTGGTGTATCTGGAATCTTCATATTACTTGTTGATGATATACTATGAAGACCATTTTAAAAGATTTGGACATGATTCAGATGTCAAAATCACAGCAACATCCTTGGAGCCATTTTACAAATGGCTTTTAAAGACATTGCAGATGTGGGGACGTCCAAATAGGCAGGGGGCATGGTGGAGGTGTGTCGGGGGTAGTGCAATGGACTTAGACATCCTCGCTCGATTTTAGAAATGTTGGGGATGGCTGCAACCCCATCCAAGTTTAGGCCTGATCCAGGCATGAATAGGCATCGGGAAAGTACTTACTTTGGCTATAAAACATCCAAAAAGTGTAGAGAAGATGGAGAGTTAAGTGACTTGCCCAAGATCACAAAGACCAGCAGTGGGATTTAAACCTTGGCCGCTGACCACTACTCTAACCATTAGGCTAATAGATTTCTTCATTCTGGAATACTATTCAGGGGATGTCTTTGCAGACATCCATCTCAGGCATGTCCACAGCTGTGAAATTGTGCCTGAACGTGGACGTGCTGCTTTTTTTCAAATATTCTGGCTTGAACGTCCCAGATTGCACTTGGATGTCCTTTGAAAAATCTGCTTTCACGTGTATTAACAAAAGGTGTTAATGTGACCAATGCAAATTCCAACAGAAATCTGAGGTGAAGACAGTCTATACGAAAACATTTCAAACACAGGAACCTCCACTGTCCATATCTTACACACATGTTTCTTCCTTATTGAATTCAGCTCTTGCTCACTACCAGAGTCCAGAAATATAAACATAAGCAAAAACGAGCACTACCAAGTTGCTATGTTTTCCACAATTTCCTGCTGTCCTAAAAGTTCTGAATTATTCATTCTGTCTGGCAAATAAACTTTTACTTTTAATCAGTGATCTTGAATGCCCTCCTTGAGGGCCACAAACCAGTCAGGTTTTCAGGGTAACACTAATGAATATGCATGAGATAAATTTTCATACAATGCAGGTAGAACGCATGCAGATCTCTCATGCATATTCATTGGGGATATTCTGATAACCTGACAGGTTTATGGCCCTCGAGGACTGAACTTGCCCATTCTAAATATACAGCAAGAACATCATCAACATGTGTCTGATTTATCCGATGGCACTACCCAGATAGCTACTAGAGTATACTGAGCTTTGAAAGAGCTTTTTTTGAGTGTTCACAAGAGTTCCCACACAACCGCCTTCATGCCCATGAGGTAAGTTATAAGAACCAGTGTATGCGAAACTGTACATCCCTACAACTGAAGGAGAGCTAGGCTTCATAGACTTCGGAGCTATCACAGACCTTCAGGTCTCCTTAATAGCATCATCAGATCCAAGTTCTCAAAACGTGTTGAAATATAAAAATAAATGTCCATAATCTGTCTCCATCATTAAACCTGGACAAGAATTCTGAAGAATAGAAGGGATGGATGAGAATCCACCAACACACATCGGGAAGGAAGCAACAGAATCTGCAATCAAGAGAAAAAATTCTTCAAAGAATTAGATCAACAGACAAGGAAAAACAAGTGGCAAATACATAGTGTTACTCTGGGAACCATTTGTCAATCAAGACTGGACACATGAATGGTTAAGGAGAGGTGAACTGAAACCTGAAGATGAGAGCTTGATAGTTGAAGCCTAGGATAGTGGATTATGGATGAGATGGTTCACAGCAAGCATAGAGAAAACCGGTAAAATAAACATCTGCAGATTCTATAAGAAAGAGCTGGAAACGGTCACTCAACTCTTAGCTGGTTACAAAGTTCCGATGGCAGAAAATGTTTATACAGAAAGGTACAAGGTGGCACGCCTCATCCATTGGAAACTTTTTAAACAGTACAATATCGCTGAACCAGAAAAGCACTGGGATCATGACCTTAAGAGAATTATGGAGAATGAAGAGGTTATAATAACTTGGGACATTCCCATTCCGACAGAAAAGAAGCTGGATGTGAGGACAGTGGTAAAGGAGAAAAACACCAGAATGGAAGTGTCATTTCCAACCAATTATTCTGTGAATCGTGTGGAGAGGAAAGAGATCTTGAACTACCAAGAAATGGAGTCAGAGACCAAGATACAGAAACATTTCCCATCATATTGGGAGCCACAGGCCTGATTAAGAGGAATTTCCAGTCGCACCTTGACAAGTTGCTTATACAGGTTACATATTACAAACTTCAGAAGGAAGTTCTCTTTGGCCCGATGAAAGTATTACGGCAAGCATTAGCAGTGAATTTAAGAGGCTGGGATCATACTCCACATGCTCTGTCTTAGGAGGGGGTTTATTGCTGTCATGGTAAGTGCAAAACTAATCCATTTGGAGAAATCACCTCCGTTACCTCACAAGTCCCCTCAGTTTATTGCAGAGCTTAAGAGTCAGCTCTCTGGGAGGTGCATGTGTGTTTGATTTATCCTGCCATCAATGGAGAACCCCCAGTACAGGTATGCAACCTTATTTCGCTATCAACAATCAGTGTGAATCAGCCACACAGGTGGGCAGGTCCAGCCCCAGAGCTGGTTCAAGGTGTTGGCTCCCTAGGCAAATCTTAAGGCTTATGCCTCCCCTCCCCCACCCCAGCTGTCAGAATCTATTGTTTAGCTTTGAATGCCCTGCTATTTGCTGCCTCTCAGAGGCTGCTACCCTAGGTGAATGCTTATTTTGCCTAGTGGCTGGCCTGGTTCTACAAGTGGGAAGTCCCACAGGTGGAGATTGTCCTACTTTCTCTGAGTTTTTAGATCTTCAGGGCAGCTCAGCTGGAGAGTCCTTTTAGAACTGCTTGACCAACTGCAAAGTCCCTTTAAAATATATTTTCTAGAAGCTAATGAAATGTAAAGGTGTGAATGGCTGGTCATATTGCAGCTCTACATATTTTTGTAATGCAAACTGAGCATGGGTCTGACCCTACTTAGAACAGAAATTCTTAAAAACTTTAATCCATGCATTTATCTTGAATAGACATCAGCCTGCCCAGTACACACTTAAGTGGCTTTAACTTATACACAATACAATGAAGTTAATTTATTATGCCAAGAGAAGAGACCATGTTGTGCTCCTTATTAATCAGCGCTGGCTGCCAGTGTCAAGTTGTATAAAATTCAAGATTCTAATAATAGCCCACTTTGCTTTTTAAACAGGTCATCCCCTTTACCTCATTCCCCTTTTTGTTCCTTATGCTCCCCAACCTTATTTGTAATCATCAAAAGCAGATTTCCCTGTAGTTTCCACATTCTGCAAGATGAGATATGAGTGGATCCGTAATTCCACCGTTGTACGTTGTGCCCCTGTGTTATAGAGTTCCCTCCCATCGGATATTAGATCTGAAAACTCATATACGAAATTTAAAATGTTGGTTAAGATTGGTTCTTTTGATGTTCCTTCAGTGACTACTTTTGAGTAGTCTCAGTGTACACTTGGCAGAAATCTTGGAACAGTTCTGTTTTAATTCTTCCTTTACTAATTCTTCCCCTTACCTATCGTGTTCAGTGTAAATGTATTTGCATGAATGGTCTCAGGTTGAATTGTTGTTTTTTATTCACCCCCTTTTTATATGCTCCTTCATATGTGTGAATTTCTTTGTTGTAGTGTTTATTTATTAGTTTTATCTTTTTATTATTATTTTTTATATCATTGACTTATTTTCTTATTTCTGTAATTGTATGTTAACCACCATGGTGTTATTGCTGAACCTATGGCAGTATAACTAATACCAATTAAATAAAGCTTTTAAAAAAATTAAATGTTGCCATAGCTCTCATTTGATGCGCCTTCTCTTGATCATTTACGTGTGATCTAACTAGACTATCAAATATAGAATAGGGAGCTCATGGACTATATCTTCACATCCAAATAGCTTGTATGGATGAGATAGGAAAACTTGTATCAAATCAACCTACTAGAGCTAATGGCAATCAGTGGGAGAAAGAATGTCTTAGCCAGTCTGATACAGTTGTTACCTACTGCTGCTTCCAACAAGTTAGGATCAGAGGATGTTAAAAAGTTGGATGGCACAACAAGGTGGAACAAATAAGAACTTGCAGTGAGAGGAGATTGAAGAGCACATAGGGCAAGTCAAGAGCATGAAGGCTGGCATGCATTGAATCCCTAAAATCAATTTGCTGTGCTGCCCAGAACCAAATGCAGTCGAGAGTAGGTTCTGGGAAGTGGGGAACAGGGCACCTCCACCCTCTCACCATTGCCTATGTGTGCCGTGTGGGGGCCCCTTAGCCCGGGCCACGGCCTATAGGCATAGGGGTGCCACTATTTAGTCTTTGAATAAAGAATTATTTGTCCTCGTCCAGAGCTTGGGCTGCTAGGACTTCTAGTTGTGCTACCACTTAAAAAAAACAACAGTATTATTGAGAAACACAGTTTCTTTTCTTCAAATCCAAGTAATTGTCTTTTTCTTCCTTCAACAGGGTACTTAACCATTTAGGCTAGAATCATTCTCCCCGTCTTACTCACTGCTTTTGGTGGTTTTCAAGTTACAGACTTTTTCCTTTATCCAGCAGCTTCTATTCTGCCTTTTTACACCATGAACAGTCCATTAATAAATCCTCTGAGTCAGAATCAGGTTCAACAGATTCTACCTGCATTTCCTCCGGGTTTTCAACCGGTATGTCTGGCTCTAAACCTTCATGCAATGCTTCTTGCTTGAAACTCTCTAAGAGCTCCTGAATTCTCCTCCACTGGGGCTTCTTACTAGGAAAAGGGTTTCCACCTGGAGTGAGAAGTTTCTTTTCCTGCCTCAAACGCCTGAGTGCCTCTAACTGGCTTAGGTATATTTTTATCCACCCACCTTCTGGGAACTGGAATCTTTTTAACTGGTCCACGTACTGGAGGAACTGCACCTTGCCCCTTGTCTGTAATTCTTTCAGCTACAGCTCTCCTGGCTTCAGAATCAATTGCAGTTTCCCTGCAAGCCTAGCTCTCTTTCTGGGTGCTGCTTTCACCTCTGAAATCCCCCTGGAAATCTCCACCGTTCTCCTCTTTGGTGAGTTCTCTGGGTCTTTCCCTGGTGCTTCTCCTCCACGGAAGTCTGCAGTGCTCTCTCTAGTCAGCTCCCTCGTGTGCTGCTCTCTCCCCGAGTACTGCTCTCTCATGGAATCCTCTCTCCAGCCGGTGCTACTCTCACGTGTTTCTCTGGGTTTATAAGGCTGCCTTTTGCCTAACTTGCACTGTCCCTTACCCAGGTGTCTCTCATTATCCTCCAAGCCTGCCCTTAGATCAGCAGAGCTTGGGTGTGGCTTAGCTTCAAGCAAGTGCGTGTTTTTTTCCTTTGCCTGCACCCTGAAAGCTACAGATATCTTGCCTGTTTCCTTCCTTAAAGGTAGATCTATAATTTTACTCTGTTTGCATGGGGTCAGCCATGCTCTCCTCATCACAGCCGAGCAAATAAATCCTGCCCTGGTTGATGTTATTGCCACTAAAAAGTGAACCTTCCATGTTATTAAGTCTGCAAATTCCATAGGTTGCAAGAGGGGTTTCAGGAGCTGAATTACAACCACACTAGGGGAGGGGGGAGGTTAATTTTATAAGATACTACCTAGTTCTAGGTGCCAACAATTCATTTAAATGTTGGTATTTTAATCATTTATATGTATAAGTGGCATCTTATAAAATATTGACTAGAGTAAACGTATGGGCTTTTCTTGCGTTGTGCTACTTCCCTGTGCCCGTGGGTGGAGCTTTCCTTTAATATCACTCTTCCACTTTCTAGTGGCTTGCTTTCTCAAAGCTACTAAGATATAGCTTCTACTTTTTTGAAAAGTTTGCAAGATGCTACAAATATGCATGCCATATCCATGCTGTTAGTGCTAGGGAGTGGATATTTGATGGAGGATTTTTCTTTGATCCTGAGTTTGTTTGTTTAGTGATATATAAAGATTTTAAATAAATAATCTCTACAGACTCTTCAAAGCGCTTTACAATCACATGAACATGCCTTATAATATAAACATAAAATGCCATTGATTCAACATAACATTGAGACTGTTGCCACCAATCTACCCCCACACCCTCAGAACTACCCATCAATTAGTCTCCAATGCTACTCATATGGAAATGAGTTTTCAGCATCTGGTGAAAGTCAGCCTCACCCTGTTCCTGCCTCAACCTACTGGGGAACTCATTCCACCATGCCTATTGCAAAAGCTCCCCCCCCCCCCCACACACACACACACTGCTGCAAGTGAAATTCTCCCTGACCCAGCACCACCCAAAATGCACTCTGGACTTTAAGGTCCTTCCTACATGAAACCATTGCAGCACCCCATGCAGATAACTTGGACTCTCTTGTTTGTAGAAGCCTGAAAGTTAAAGATAGGAAGAGTAACTTATTTAAGATGCTAACAGGAAGTCAGTGGAGTTGTCACAATTCAATAGCCACTGACTCCTGCATCCCCCACTTTGAGAATACATAGGCCGCCGTATTCTGGATTACCTGCAATCTTTGAAACATATAATCCAGTAATCCTACCTACAAAAGGTTGCAGTAGTCCAAAATAGAAATCAACAGAGCATGCGTAACAGTCCGCATAGCCATCTCATCCATAATGGCATAACTGTCAAACTAACTTCAGCTGTCTATAAGCCATTCAAACTATCCTTGAAATTTGAACGCTCACAGTCATATCTGCAACAATAAGCACTCCTAAATATCCCCACTTCACCAAACCTATATCATTCATCACAGAGAATAATAACGAGCAATTAGTGAATGATGTCTTGACCGATAATTGATACAGACAAGGAAGCCAGATCTATTAAGGCAGGATGGGACTATGTGAATTATGGAGGTTTTGTCCTGTTTTATCTTCGGTAGATATTAGCAGAATTCAGGACTGGCATGGCGTTTCTGACAGCAGAATATACTTGCTTGGTCTTCTGTAGAGGAATAATGAAAGTTCTTGTCTTCTGATGCTAAGAGATTTATTGTTGAGAAGACCCATTGCTGGAAAATGTCCTCTACTATGTCATGGTCCAAGAACCATTTATGAGGTTCCAGACAATGACTGAATTTGTTCACAATCTGTGCTCCAGGAAGACAGATTGCTGACAAGAGCAATTTGCCAAGAGATCACCCAGTTCCAGATCTTTCCTGCCTCTTTACAGAACACACGCGATTCATAAAATATCACCACTTTCCGAATAACATACCGGTGAAAAATCTGAGAGCACTGTAGATTGCTGTTATCTATTTATTCATTTAGTTATTTGATATAGTATCTTTTGAACAAATACAATTGACACCATAGTGGTTTACAAATATCCTCAAGGAAAACAGGAGCAGCAACAAACACATTTTCAGAAAAATAACAGAAAATAACCAAAACGTCCTTAGGACTAAATGGAAAAAAAGACACAAGGATATGGATGGAGACCTTCCAGTTTAGCAAGGAATGTGAGCAGCTGCAAATGGGGTAGATAATCAGGGAGACACTCACTGTTAAAACAAGATGCAAAAGATGGTCAAACAATAGATGACTAAAGCCATTAAAGACTTATACATGGAAAAAGTGAAGATTCTGGTGACAAAAAGTCCCCGCTCCAGTAACCTGCCATCTTCCAATGCAACTGCAGATAGATCGAGACTGAAGACAATGTGCTCTTCTTGCAGCCCGGTAGGAATTTGCTGCTACTGGAAATCAGAGACTGAAAAGCTGAGATGGTTGTGAAAGTTGTGCAGAAATTTGAAGAAAAGTTTAAGATAGCATTAAGTAGAATAACTGAGACGAACAGTAGGATCACCATGTTGAAGGAATGGTGAGAGGTAGAAAAACAGACCCAAAACAGAAAAACAGACCCAACATCAAGCTCCCCCGATCGGGGTAGAGCACCCAAGTGGGCCTGCAAGCCTCCCGCTCGGGGACTCCAGCCCAATCGGGGCTGTGGGAGGAGACAGCAGGCACATTTTAAAAGCGCCACCGCCGGGTGCGCCCGCGCCTGAGGGCCTCACAAGAGGGCCCTTTGGCGTGGCCCTTAGGCGTGGGCCCATGGGGCGAGGGACCTTACAGATCCCTAACCAGTCCAGCTCCAGTGCTCCGTGCATGACCACACAGAAGATCCTATGTAACGGAAGACACTTCAAGCATCACGTGCAGCCTCTCTACTCCATCAGGGCATGCCTTCAGCGTTTCCTAAACGGCACCAGTAGTTGCACTTCACGCTTACCGTTCCAGCAGGGCCATTCCGGGTACTTGTTTGATGAAGCTAAGAGCTTGTCCCATCATCCACGAGCAACCTTCTCAGCACAAGTCTACCCAATGGGAAACTACTCGAAGGACAATGCGAAGAAGTGGGCATTCTTACCTTAATGTCCTCTTGACAAGTAACTCTGTAATAGAATGTGTAGTAACACTGACGTTACAATGTTAACAACCAGTCTGCCAGATCACATTGTTCTATGCAGTTATGTAGTTATCACTGCCACTAACTAACTAGCTTCTCTGATTGCAAGTTTCTTGCTTCTCTCATGCACTCTCATGTTTAGCCTGATAGCCTGAGTATACTATTTCTTTCTCATACTCCCTGTTGCTTATGCAGATAATTACCCTGTTAAGCTGACAATCTGTCTGATCTGTACTCATTGCAAATAGATTGTTTGATACCAGCTTACTTTTACATTTTGTACATTATTGTATGCTATCTGTGCCAGACTACCTAACCAATCTAGCCCTAGAAACAAGCCACAAGTAAGTTGTTTACAACAACTAGTGTATCAAAATGGAGCACCCTAGTACTGCCATATTTTGTCTCCTTTTCCTATTCTTTAGTGAGCTCACAAGCTGTCTAGCCCTAGCCCCCTCATACAATCAGATCCCGGTCCTACAGAGCCACGGGAGAGGATGGACAGGTGCAGCCCACCATAATGTAATTTGGAACTCACGATCGCATCACCCCCATCTTCTACACATTGCACTCCAACAATCTATGAAAGCTAAACAGGACAAGAGCCCTTTCCCACGAAGCCTAAAATGTGCCCTCATCAATGCCCGCTCAATCTGTAAGAAGTGGCCAGTGATCTCGGACATAATATCCCTCCATAATCTAGACATCCTCATGGTTACCGAAACATGGTTATCCCCTGAAGACAACAACATCATACTCAACCAACTCCTCCCTTTTAACTTCTCAGCGTTTACAAGCCATAGGCAAAACAAAAGAGGAGTTCTCATTCTCAGCAGGACAGAGCTCCATTTCCAGCTGATCAACTCCACCAGTACAAACCACTTGGAGACGATCTCCATTTCCAACAAGATCTGCTCTATAAATCTGCTTTATAGAGCGCCTTCGGCCTCCCTGGATGACCTCCCATCTATTATAAACCTCGCATCCAATATGCAGAATCCAAATACACCAAATTGGATTCTGGGTGATTTCAACTTGCCAGCGCTTCAGGATAACCAATCTTCTGCATTTCTTGAAGCCCTCGAGATCCTAGGATACAGGCAATTAGTAAAAGAATCCACTCATATAAAGGGAAATACACTAGATCTTATATTTGCTCCGCAGACATTCTCGGACCAATCCCATGACTCTGGAATGTCCATAACTACTGTACCATGGTCAGATCACAAACTCATTATTTTCCATATTACCACTCATGACAGTCAATCGAAGTTCAACAGAACTCCTAGTAAACCCCCCAATCTACGGGCTAGAAGTTTCCGCCCATTAAATAGAGATATTATCCTGGCAGAAATGGGTTCGCTCCTTAATGAGACCACCCTAAACCTGGAAGAACTGATCACGTGCTGGAACGATAACCTCAGTGCAGTCGCACTTCGTCCGCCACCCAACAGGTCATCAAGGACAAGAGCAACAGCTCCATGGTACACAGCTGAACTGAAAGCATCACTCAACTCACTACAAAAACTTGAGAAACATTGGCGAAGGTCACACTCCATTCAAGACCAGTCAGCATACACCCATCAGCTAACGATTTACCGTGAAGCCATCACAGAGAGAATGAAACCGTATCACACAGACACCCTGAAACGCTCACTAGATAAACCTCACGATCTATTTAACCTCGTCAAGTCTCTATCAAAGGAGCCAACACCTGAGCACCAATATGAAATACATCCGCAGGAGTTTGCCACCTATCTACAATCTAAATTATGTCAGACAACTAAAATTTCAACTGGTGTCTCCTCCACCGACCATATGTGTACAACATCTCTAATGTCTTTCTTAACCCCCTCCAAGAAGTGCATCGAAGATACTATCATGACTCTCAATTCCACTACAGCGCAAACAGATCCTTGTCCAGCTTTCTGGATAAAAGAACTGTGCAGCGATCTCAGTCCGATAATAGCCAAAGTAATGAATCTATCGTTCACAAGCGGTTACTTCCCATCTGCCCTCAAGCACACTTCGATCAGACCGCTGCTAAAAAATAGTAAACTTGACCCCCAAAATGTAGACTCCTACAGACCCATTGCAAGTATACCTTTTCTCGCAAAGTTGATTGAAAAAGAGGTGCAAAGGCAATTACAAGACCACATCGATGCTGCTGCTCCACTAGACCCATGCCAACATGGATTCAGGGAGTCACATGGAGTGGAAACTCTCCTTACCACCCTTTTAAATAACATAATCATTGGCGTTGACAGCATCCGTCAGGGAGTTGCACTCATTTTCCTAGACATAGCTGCAGCCTTTGACTCTGTAAACCATGAGATTCTCCTAGGATGGCTAAAAGAGAAGGGCATCTGTGGAACAGCACTAGAATGGTGCAGATCATACTTGTCCGGTAGATGGCAGCACGTACGATCAGGTGGAACAACATCGGAACCGTTTCATCAATGCCAAGGAGTACCACAGGGATCCTCCCTATCGGCCTTGATGTTCAACATATACATGCAACCCATTTGCAATATCATCCGGTCTTTCAATGTCTGTTGTATGGTATATGCCGATGATGTTCTGCTATATATGTCATTCTCCATAGATCAAGTAGACCTCTCCCCTTTAACCAACTGTTTCAATGCCATATCTGAATGGCTCCTTTCACAAAACCTTAGAATTCAACACAAGAAAACTGAGGTGCTCTTCATAACGAGGAACCCGTTCTTCAGCCCACCCCAATACTTGAAGGTGAAAGAAGCCGATCTACAAGCAAAACCCACAATTCGTTACCTGGGAGTTACACTAGATCAAAACCTTGACATGAAGGCCCACATAGCGAACACTGTAAGAGCAATCTATTTCAAGATCCGTTCACTCAGACATCTACGCCCCTTGCTTGATCTGGAAGATTTTCGGACAATTTACCAGGCCCTGAAAATACCACATTTTGATTACGCCAATACCATATTACAAGGTCTCCCCCAATCCACTTTGAACCCCTTACAGCTCGCTATGAATAGTGCAGCGAGGGTTCTTCATGGTTCATCTAAGAGAGACCATGTGACTCCCCTTCTAATGCAGTTACACTGGCTTCCTATACATGCCAGGATCTTCTTCAAGACAGCGCTGCTGACATTCAAAGCGGTCAATAATCTCTCCTCCTCTTCACTATCTGACCTTATCCAAACAGCAGCCCCTAATAGACCAAGAAGATCCACAGCAGTAAATATGCTAACATTGCCAAGAGAATTAACAAGATGCACCTCGGCAACTGCAAACAGGGCATTCAGTCTCTGCGCCCCAAGACTCTTACCAACTCCAACTCCTTACCAACAAACATCAGGTCAACCACCAACCTAATCCAGTTTAGGAAGGCCCTTAAACACTTCCTTTTCCTCAGAGAGCAATGAATCACATTCCCACTCAATTTCTTACAACTGTTCCAACACACCTTGTCAGCCAGAGGACCACACCATGCAAGAGGTCCTTGACTAGTAAATCTCTCTCTTTGTTTTTCTATGACAATTGTTTTTGTAAATAGTTATCTCTAGTTATCCAAGTTGGCTTTCCTGTTATTTGTAAACTCAGACTTATGTACCTGTCTGATTGTTTCGTTCCATGTAAACCGCGCTGATAACGAATAGTGCAGAATAGAAGAAATAGTAAATAAATAAATAAATAAGTTGCATACATCAGAAAAGTGATGGAGCACTTAAAAGAGAAAGTTGAGGACCAGGAGAACCACCTCAGGAGACTGTGTGAATTGCATGTTCCATACCTGTTTCCCATTGAGGACTATTGGAAATGGAAAGTTATGGTGCTTCTAGAACTAAGTATTGAAAAGGTACGTAAGTGTAAAGAGCTATTGAAATATAAGCAAGCTTTGGATGGAGAAGAACTATGAAATGGACCTGTGGCACTCAGCAAAAATGAATGTATTTAATAATGGTACATGGTGAGTTCTACCAGTAGATGCAAGAATCTGTCACCCCCAAATAGCTAATCTCCAAATGGAGTGCAACTAAAATACGATCAGCTGATAATAAAGTAGCAGAGCGGGATACCGTTATAGCTTCCGACCTTGTGTAATTTAAAACTGATGTATTAGTTGCCATCCATTATGAAGCCCCCTCTAACTCTTCAGAAACTGTGGGAGGAAGGCACTGTTTCCTGAATTGGAAAGGTAAAATAAATATCATCTGCATAAAATCTAAATACAATCCCCACTATTCTTTTAACAAATCACATAATAGCAACACATAGACATTAAACAAAAGTGGAGAAAGCATAGATCTTGCAGGAAACCCCTTTATAGATCCTCACAGCTTTTGACTATCTCCTACTGTAACCTGGGAGGAATGAAACCATTCAAGAATGGTGACCATGATCCCTAATTCTACAATGAATGTCGAGGCAACATCCAGAAATATCATAAAAATCTGCTGACCATGTCACTTCTAATTCAAGTATAAGTAACTTGGTTGACCATTCCCTTTGATTCATAGTTGAATTGGGGCCTTTCCCTTTTCTCTCCCTGTAGCTGGTTGTTTTCTGGTTGGATTGTCATTCAATGTTCTTCCCTTGCCCTGTGTGCTGTCTTGTCTCACTATATGTTATTATCTGGGTCGTACACAGCAATGATAATGTAAATTATCGAATAGCAGTATGACAAATTATGGTAAATAAAAAAAATTAATTTATAAAATTGACAGCTATGCATATTTTTGTAGGTTACATCTGCAAATGGCCTTGCATAAAGTTTCTAAAATTATTTCCTTATGTTCATTGGAGTTGCCGCACCCAGCATCAAATGAACACTGGCTGTCATATGGCTGGGTAATACTAAGGGGCCTATTTACTAAAGTTTGTCTTCCCATTTTATGTCTATGGGTAAAATGTTTAGTAGGCCCCGAAGTGAAGGCAAGCTGTAATACTTATTTCAGTCATGAGATTCCTGGCGATCCCTCTCAGAATTCTCTGCTCTCTGATCTCAGAGAAAGACCTTTCCCACTTAAGTGTTGATTAGGACTCCAATATACTGAGCTCATTGTGTTAACTGTAAAGTTGATTTGGGGTACTTTATGATGAAACCTAGTAACTCTAGGAGCTGAATTATCATATGAAGACACTACCCAGTTATCTAGGTAAGGAAAAATTAACTGTCCTACGAGGCATTTTGCAAATACTCTGGTTATTGCTGAAAGTGAACAGAAGTCCTTGTACTGGAAATGGATGTTATTCACCACGAAACAGAGGAACGTTCTGTGTACAGAATGCATCAGTTTATCTTTGTATGCTTCTTTGAGATCCAGAGAACATAACCAGTTTTTCACATTTGAGAAAGTAAGAATAGTCTGTCAGGAATTTGTTTGGAAATTTTCCCTAATATGTTCAGGTCTCTCGGGTCCAATATTTGCCTCAAGTCTCCTGAGTTCTTTAGAATTAAGAAATATGTGGAATAGAAGCCCTTCTTGATGTCAGAATGTGGCACCTGTTGAGTTACTGTTCCTGGAGTTCATGTCAATCAGAGACTTTGTTTTAACCCACAAATCTTACCAGTGGTGAGGCCCTGCTTTTCTGCTCTCAGAAAAATTAGGTCTATTAGTCTGTTTTTGGATTTTCAGCAACTTAAGACAGTTATTCATGCATCGGTCATTTCTGTTTAGATTATTGTAATTCACTTTGCAATCGACTTCCAGCATATTCCCTTAAGTGTCTAAAACTTATATGAAATCTGTCAAACCAAGAGAACTCTTTAGCATTGTCCAAAAGCTCACTAAGGACACCACGCAGCACTATACCCACCATCTTGACCCACAGGAATTTGCGGACTACATAAAAGTAAAAAATGCCACCCAGACATGCTCCATAATACCTCAGACAGATGACCATGAAATGAAAGAGCAACATCAAACCTGGGAGGACTTCAGCATACCATCAACACAGCAAGTAGAAGACATAATACATGGACTCAATACAACAACCTCACCATCAGACCCATGTCCTGTGGCATGGATCAAAGCCACAAGAAACCAACTCTCCCAACACATACATAGAATCGTCAGAGATTCACTCCAACAAGGATACATGCCGCAATCTCTCAAGCACGCCATAGTATGACCGATACTTAAAAGCAACAACCTAAGCCCATCTGATCCAAAATCATACCGTCCTATCTCTAGCCTACCATTCCTTGCAAAAATCATTGAAGAGACAGTGCAAAGGCAGCTTCAGGACCATATTGACAAGAATGCCCCACTGGATATCCATCAGCATCAGCACTTAAACTCTCCACTTATCCACAAAGAGCACAGATAACATAAAGAATGGATTCCTACTAGTTTTTATGGATATCTCAGCAGCTTTCAACACAGTGTCCCACCACAGATTACTGCAGCACCTACAACAGATAGGATTACGCAAAAATACCATGAAGTGGTTCACCTCCTACTTGAAAGATCGAACGCAACAAGTCAAATGCGCTCAAAAGAAATCATTAAAATTCCCCGTCACGCAAGGAATACCACAAGGTTCCGCCCTGTCATCAATGCTCTTTAATATATCCATCCAACCCATATGCAATATCATCAAAAAACACAAACTACACTATCACATCTATGCTGATGAGATCATGGTGTATGCTCCCATCAACCTGCTAGCACTGAACACCATAACAATAACTAAATGCCTTGAAGACATGAATACCTGGCTCACAGTCAATAACCTAACGGTCAACTATGAGAAAACTGAAGCAATGTTCGTCACCAGGAATCCTACCTTCACTCCACCACAGACTATCAGCATTCTAAACAAACTCATAGTAGTCAAAGATGAAGTTAAGTATCTGGGCATTACAATGGACAGAGCTCTGAACCTGAAATCCCATATCACTAAAACTGCAAACAAGGCCTATCAACGTTTGAAAACCATAAGAAAGATCAAACCATTACTCCGCCAGGACCACTTCCGCACAGTGTGCCAAGCACTCATCACACCTCTGCTTGATTACAGCAACTCGTTATATCAAGGCCTCCCCCATCAGTCCTTACACCCACTCCAAATGGTGAAAAACACTGCAGCATGCATCATTACAGACACCCCAAGATCTGAGCACATCACCCCCATCTTGCAGCAACTACACTGGCTACCAATGGTGGCCAGAGCAAAATTTAAAACAATCCTGATCATCTTCAAAATCATCCACCATCTCTCGGCTGATGTACTCCAAGATATCATAACAAGGGATACCATCAATAGACCAAGAAGAACCAATAATGACAACATAATCGGCATACCAGTAGGATACCACAAAACTAATCAGAATACTTCAAGAAGAGCTCCATCACTGCTGGCAGCCACAATATGGAACTACCTCCCAACGAGTCTGAGGGCAATACAGGACATCATGGAATTCCGCAAAGACCTCAAAACTCTGCTCTTTACAGAAACTTATGAACAGACAAGCAACAGTCCCTACCTGAACGCTGTAAATACTCCCGCCAACTCAATACCCAATCATCCCAACTAGACCTAAGAATTCATTATATAATGTGGTTAAGTACCCTCATACCAACTGCTAAATGTATCCCCACCTGTGATGTCTAAGTATTGTTAAATACCCTCATGTTAAATGTTGTAAAATTCCCATTTGTTAAATGTAACCCTTCAATTGTGATGCAACTCTCCAACTGTGATGTAACGTTATGTAACCACTTTGATTGTAGGATAAGGTGGTATACAAATCTGTCTAAATAAATAAATAAATATAGGTCCAAACTAGTATGTTTTAATATTCTGGAACTTAGATAGTCAACACTCTCTCAATAATGCTCACAGATCCATATGAGCTTTACAATTTATATAGAGTACAACCATCAAACCTTTGCTAAAGGCCATAGATTTGATCATGTTATGCCCAACCTAGCTAGCAAACATTAGTTACCAGTTTCATTGAGAACTTAATTTAAATTATTGATATTAGCTCATAGTTGTCTTGCAGGAATGAACTCACTTTCAGTCTATCCACCATAATTTACTTTTGGCTCCACCTGTATTGAAGATTTACTTGAAATCTACTCACCGTTCAGTTTTTGCAATCTTTGGAAACTTGTCAGACTAGCTGGTTTCTGAACAGATAATAGATAGTGGCTAAAAAAATCTTGTTTTCATTTGTTTGACCTTTTTAATCTGCTATTGTCTCAGAGTATTGAGCTTTTTATTTTGTGCTTTCAGATATTATTTATTTTCAGATATTTTATTGTTTTATCATACTTTGTATTATTTTAATCTTATGGGGTATATTTACTAAACTGCATTTGGTTTTTGCAGCTAACATTCAGCTATAGTGCAAATAGCACTGTGTTAGCTGCAAATACGGTGCAATATCTTTTGGGGGCATGCACAGCATTTTCCCAGCAGCTAATGCACTGAAATTGCAAAGAGCGAGGCCTGGCAGCACTCTGGATGCGCATAACACCACCAATTGAAGTTGTGTTATCTGTACCTGCACCATCTGCAACTCTGACATGATCGTGTGCTGTTCGCATTATAGACGTGCCCACTCTCCGCCCCTGGCCCACCCACTTTTGCAGGTAATTCAGTTTCTGCAGAAAATTGCTTCACTATCTACATCTTCCCTGCGCTCTTGGTTAATGTGGGCCAATGGCATACACTAGCAGTTGGGTTAACAGCACAGTTTAGTAAACATGCCCCATGTGGATTTTTTTGCTATTAAATTTAGCATTGAATTTAGAATTGATCTTTATGTATACCGTTTTGGTATTTTTTTTAAAAGGTAGTCTATCAAATGTATAAAAAAGCTATTGTTTGACTCTCAAAAGAGCGGGGGGTGGGAGGGCTGGACAACAATCAAGCAAAAATTACTGTAATAAAAGATCAGTAAAGGATATTACAGGAGTTTGTTATTGAAAAGTGCTTTAATGTCACAAAATAAAATACAATCTATTAATCAGTTGGCAATTCCTGTACTCACATATAGCTTTGGAACTGTAAATTAGCCTCTTAAAAGGTCTTGAAAAAATAGATGCATGAATAAGAAAAACTCCTCAATGTCTATGAGATAATCTATAAGAATCAGTGTATGCCAAGACTGTATACTCCCCAAGCCGAGGGAGGAATGAGCCTCATAGAAATAGATTATAAATTCAGGGCTATTATCATAGGTCTTCAAGCCTACTTAACAGCATCATCAGATCCAAGTACGCAAAAAATGCTGAAATATGAAAGTAAGTGTCCAGAATCTATCTCCATCATTAAACTTGGATCAGAATTCCAAGTAGAAGGAATAAATGAGAATCTATCTATACACATAGGGAAGGCTAAAAAGGTTAGGGCTCTTTAACCTGGAAAAGAGACGACTGAGGGGAGATATGATAGAAGTCTATAAATTAATGAATGGAGTGGAACGGGTAAACGTAGATCGATTGTTTACCTTATCAGAATATAGAAAGACTAGGGGACATGCAATGAAGCTACAGGGTAAACTATTTAAGACTAATAAAAGAAAATATTTTTTCATTCAACCTGTAATCAAACTCTGGAATTTGTTACCGGAGGATGTAGTACAGGCTGTTAGTGTAGCTGGGTTTAAAAAAGGTTTGGACAAGTTCTTGGAGGAAAGGTCCATAAACCATTATTAAGAAGGGACCCAGGATATCAATGCTTGACCCAGTACAAGCATTGTGGAACCTGTGTCTTTTGGGGAAACTGCTAGGTACGTATGACCTAGATTGGCCACTGTTGGAAACAGGATACTGGGCTTGATGGACCTTGGTCTGACCCAGTATGGCATATCTTATGTTCTTATGAAATGACAGAATTTGCAAAAGAAGAGAAAAAAACTCTTAAAAGAACTAGATCAGCAAACAAGATAAAACAAGTGGCAAATGCACAACTGAAGTGGGAAATGGTGTTGATCAAAACTGGACACAGGAATGCTTAAGGAGAGGTAAATTGAAACCTAAGGATGGAAACTGATAGTTGCAGCCCAGGACAGTGGATTGCATGTGAAAGGTTCACAGCAAACACAGAAAAAAATGGTAAAACAGACATATGTAAATTCTGTATGAAAGAGCTGGACATTGCTCCTCATCTCATAGATAGCAGCAAAGTTTTGACAGCAGAAAATGTCTTTATAGAAAGACTAATATGATTGGAAACTCTGTAAATATTACATCACTGGACCGGAAAATCACTGGGATTGTGACCTTAGGTATAATGGAAAATGAAAGGTTATGATCACCTGGGATATTCCCTTTCCAACCAATAAAAAGCTGGATAGAAGGAAAGCTGACATAGCATAGAGGTGTAATTTCCAAGTGATTATTCTGTGAATCCGGTGGAGAAGGAGAAGGTCCTCAAGTATCAGAAAATGCAGAGGGAGGCCAAGAAAACGTGGCAGAAAAGATACAAAAATATTTCCTATCGTACTGAGTGCCACAAGCCTGATTAAAAAGAATTTCCAAGCACCCATACATGTTACATCCTATGAACTCCAGAAGGAAGCTCTCTTCGGCATCATGCAAGTCCTACAGCATGTGTCAGTAGTAAATTTTAGACACTGAGATTATACTCCACATACCCTGGCTTAGAAGTGACGTTCATTACTATGATTGTATGCACAAAACAAACCCATTTGTATCCTACCTATTTAATTTGTATGCCGAACAAATCATCCAAGAAGCAGGTTGGTATGAAGATGTGAAGATTGGTGGGAGACTTATCAACAACCTTCGCTATGCTGATGATACCACATTACTGGCTGAAAGAGAAGATGCTCTGAAACATTTGCTTATCAAGATCAAGGAACATAGGGGCTTGTTTACAAAGCCGCGGTAGTGGTTCGCGATCGCAGCCGCGGCTCCATTGAAATCAATGGGGCCGCGGCTCCGATTACGATCGCAAACCGCTACCGCGGCTTTGTAAACAAGCCCCATAGTCTTAAAATGGGCCTGCACCTTAACACGAAGAAGACAAAGATCCTGACAGCTGGTAAAACCAATGTTCATCTTCAATGGAGAAGAGATATAAATAGTGGACAACTTTAGCATACTTGGATCAATAAAGAAATGACAAGTAGTCAAGAAATTCAATGAGGCATTGCTCTTGGCAGAATGGCTATGAAGGACCTAGACAAGATTCTCATGAGCAGAGATGCATCTCTATATATAAAAGTTTGACTTGTCCAAGCCATGGTATTTTCAATATCATATGGATGTGAAAGTTGGACAGTGAAAAAGAAAGACAGGAAGAAAATTGATGCCTTTGAACTATGGTGCCGGTGAAGAATACCGTGTATACCATGGACTGCCCGAAAAACAAACCAGTCGGTACCGGAGAAGATCAAAGCTAAGCTTTCTTTAGAAGCTTAGATGACAAGATTTGACTTCAAACTGTGGACACATCATGTGAAAAGAGAGCTCATTAGAGAAAGGCATCATGCTTGGCAAGGTTGAAAGTCAACGCAAAAGAGGAAGGCCAGCAAAGTGATGGATTGATACAATAAAAGCAACTATGAATGCCACTTTATCAATAATTAACTCCCTGACTTGAACACAGTTTAGGATAACTATCCAGAGGGTCATCATGAGTTGCCATCGTCTCAATGGCACTTAACAAAAACAGTCCATTTGGAAGCATTGCCTCAGAGATTCCATCCCGCTTTGCAAATGACCATGTTGGGAAGAGGTCTGGTTTGAAGATGTGAATGTTATGTTCTAAAGCAGCGGTTCCCAAATTAATTCCCATGGCCTATCTGCCAGATACGGCCTTTGGAGCAAATATTTCTGGCTCTCCGTGCTATTCCTGTCCCCAAATCAGCTCTGGCCCCCAAAGTATGTTGTGGTCTTTTTTTTTCTTTTTTTTTCTTTTATTTTTACCTATGCAAAAAGGAGAGATACTAAAGAAAACAGGATGTACTTTTTTATCCCCTTGTATCCTTCCTTTCTCAATATTTGAAATCTCCTTTCCTTATACTCCCTGTTCAGCAAACTCTTCTCTTAGGCTGATCTCCCCTGTATGGCCCTTTCCATGATTTGAAATGCCCCATATGGTCCTTCAGATAAAAGACTGAGGACCCCTACTCTAAAGGTATTTGAGAGAAATGTAGTCAATATAGTCTCTCACTATTTTTAATACCCGCTTGTTCTTTGTTATTTACTGCTAGGACTTAGCAAAGAGAAGAAAGCTGTGTCTTACTTGAATGGATGGCAAAATGGAAGACATATTTATTTATTTTTTTATATTTAAAACTTCATATGTTACCCAATGACTTATAACTCTTAGATGTGTTACAAAAACATTAACAGCTCAAATATAAAACATAAAAATAAATTACATTCTAAAGCAAACAAAATAAAAATACAATATGACAGCAATTATTACAACATTCCACATTTCAATTTTATGCCAGTCATTTTCAAAAATGTGGACCTCATTTAGGTTTCTAGTGGTATCTTGGCCTATCTTCTGCCTCTATGGCGAGATCTTGGAGACTGCTGCAGCTATCTTTGTCTTAGACATGGGCAGTAGCTTTTCCTTTGATAGAAGACCTGTCTTCTGTAGGGACAGCGCTGCTTTTGTGAAGATGAAGTCTATTGTGGTGAATTCTGGAGGGAGAAGCAGTGGTCCTGTACTAAAATCAACCATCTCATTTACTTTGCTCCTGAACAAGTTATCACTGATGCATGGAACACTGCTCATCTGCACATAGTCCAAACATTGAGTTATATCAGTTTTCTTGCTTCTATTGCTACTGAGGAGATTATCACTGGTTCTTTAATTGAAACATGGTTCAGCTTGACACAAAGTAATTCTTGATGAACTGCCAACTGTTCCATGTTAGTATCAGATGGCCCCATCCCTCTGAGAGCTTCCAAGGAAGGACCAGTGTGGAGTCATCAGCTTCTGGAACCAGAATGGGCATGCCTCAAAGAAGGGTCTCCATCACCTGCAGATTTGGTGATAAATGCATTGATGGTGCCGAAGGAGCAGTTTGCGCTGATGAGACATTTCACATCTTGGATTTCACTATCAAGGATTGATGGGAGAGCTTCTCCTACACTGGTGGTTCCGCATCATGGCTGTTGCTTTTGATGCTGAGGAACCTGGTGTGAAGACTTATGGCATAGAGAGATCAACCTCCCTTTCTACAATGCCATTTTCTTCAGCATGACTCGTTCCCCTTTGAAGAGGATTCACTCCTAGGAATGGCATGGTCTCTATTCTATTCTGGTGGAGTGCAGGCCTATGGTCTACTGAAACTGCTCATCTCACTTTTTTCTGATTTGCACTTCTCTGTGGCTGGAGGAACATCTGGCAAGGACAAATTCAGGTTTCCTTCTTGTAGACCCTAAAGTTTGAACTCTACCTGACATCAAAATTCAGTTGGAACATTTGGAATATCATGGTTGGTCCCGGGCATTTATATTAGGTGGTATGTGTCCATAATGGATATTTTTCAGCTGCAAGTGCATCTTTTGAAGCTAGTCTGTTTTTGTCATGGTGAACAATCTGTCTGTCAAATGGAATTCAATGAAAGCCAGGATGATGTGAAAACAAAAATATTTAAGATTTTTTTTGGGTACCAAGGGGACTCGGAGATAGAAGGGAAATTAAAAAATGTTTTAAAAAACCATGAGGATCAAACTTCTCAGTGGCTAAGAATCAAGAAAAAAATAGTGTAAAATCAGAACTGGCTCTCTTTCTGAAGCATGGACAAAAAAAAGACTAAGAGATCTTGAAGCAGTAGCTGTGCGAGAATTCGCATGCATGCTATCAGTGTCAGCAGCTTCGGATGATGTTATCCACTTCTTTGGCTGATCCATCCTGCTTGTCAACGGTGAACTTAAACTCTCCACTTATCCACAAAGATAGTGGCTCATTGACTAATTGAGGTCTATGGTATAAGACTGAGCAGACTAAATGTCCTGATCTTCCACCATATTTTATGCTTTTCTGTGATGTCACTTCTGATGCCATGCTAGCATATCTTGTCATGGTTAATTTTATACAGTAACAATAAAGGATGATACAAGATTTCTCACACTACCCTGCCCATATCCCTCAAGTCTGTTTTCGAGAGGCCATCGATAGGAATAAGTGGGCCATTCAGTCCCTTTGTCTGTGTGGTTTTTGGCCTCTGCTAAGATTGCCAACAATGTGATCAATGAATAGTAAATAGTCAAGATGATTTTGGTGACTTGGACAACTTCCTACCAGCCCATTTCCAATAAGTCACACTGTAGCACTGACTATTCCATGGAGCTATCCAGGTCCCCAGTTAGAAAACTTTCACATCCACTGTAAAGTCTCTGGTTATCAGGCTCATTTGGCTGTAGTAATTATTAGTAAATCTGTAATAAAAAGTTATCTAGTCCAGTATGTTCATTAATAATACTGGGCATCATATAGAACTGGTAAATTTAGCTTATGTATTGCTTTTCTCTTATTACTTTAACCCAGAAATACCTAATGAAGGATAGTGTTGGAGATTTCTGTGTGATCTACCTTATTCTCTCATGGAAGACCCAGGCTAGAGAAGTGCTACTACACAAATGTTCATTTTAATAACAGTTGTACTTACTAGTGTACCAGGGTCATTAAAACTGTTCTTATACTGCCAGCTTGAATGGGTAGCAGTATACAAATTGGATGTTGTATCACAAAATGGTCACACATTCCATGGATTATTCCATTCGAACCAAAGTGTGATGGTGCGCAACACTGTAGACCACTGAGTTCTTATTTACAAACCGATGGCACTTCTTACTCCTGAGGCAATAGAATTTCTTAGTATGTTTTTTGCATTAAATCGTGGGCACTTATAGTCTGGATTCTTAATCCCTCATAAGGTTTTCAAAACAGAAGGCCTAATTTAATGAATGCTACATAGGCATATTTCCATTACAGATGACAAACATTGACCAGTATGCTCTTGGCTTGTATCATTCCTTTCTGTAAAAGATCCCTGTAAAGGCCCCATTTAAACAATTGAAAATAATAAGGAAACATGTTTGTCCAACCCTAGCCCCCACCGTGATAGAGTGACAAATGGTCACATTTCATGACATCAATGAGTACATGAAAACCAATGTAGAAAGTTAAGCCATGATATGATCAATCTTGGGCTGATCTGTTTGCTTATGATAGCACTGTATTTCCCAGAATATAAGATGCTTTTTGTTACATTGAGAAAGTATGGTATGACTTACACAATCCGTATATAAATACTCGCACTTGCGCAGTGGACGGTCTTTCTCCTGCTCTATGCCCAACGCTTGCAAACAGACCCTCCGATCAGCAGACTGGCATGTACTTGGACTATACTCGCAAATAGCATACCAGACGAATTTCCGAATCAACACAAATCTTCTTTTTAACCCCACAGAAATTGTAAAAATGATGACTCTGAAGGCGCGGAACTCATATACCGCACTCATATACCGCGAAATTCAAACTGAACGTTAATCATTACACAGAAGAACATGGTAACAGAGTCACCAAGCGAAATTTTGGGATAACTGAGAAATCGGTTAGAGACTGGAGGAAGACGCAGGGAAAACTAACCTTGATGAAATGCAAGAAGGCAAATCACGACCGCAAAGCATGGTGGCCTGAATTAGAAGCACATCTGCTTCAGTTTGTCATAGAGCGGAGGTTCCAGGGCCATGGACTGTCTACTTTGCAGGTGTGATTCAGAGCAGTTCATATCACTACAGAAATGAATATTGAGGGGTTCAAGGCTGGTTATTCGTGGTGCAAAGAACAGCCATGTGTCAGTAACTCCCTGTTGATTTCTTGAATAAAGTACGGAATTTCAGGAAATTCATACAAAGAAATCACCACACCGGACTTCATAATTAGCATGGACAAGGTTCCCTTAACCTTTGACATCCCATTAGGGAGAATGGTCAATCAAAAGGGGGTTAGAACAATAAATATTAGAACCACCTGACACGAAAAGATACACTACAGTGGTGCTGGACTGTGCAAGTGGAAAGAAGCTGCCACCTACGTGAAACTCTACCAACTAATGTTGTTGATGTGAATAAGAAAGGATGGATGGATGAGAGCATGATGCTGAAAGGGCTGCAGCACTGCTTTAGTATGAGAGCGGCCGGATGGATTTTTCAAGAGACAGAAAGCACTAATTGTCATGGACAGCATGAGAGCCCATTTCACTGAAGACATAAAGAAGAAAATAAATCTCTGAACACTGTCCTAGTTGGTATGACAAAAATGGTGATGGTATGACAAAAATGCTTCAACCGCTTGACATTTCCATCAACAGAAGATTCAAAGCTGTATTGCGTTGCCTATGGGAAAACTGAATATGCCCTCTCTCCCCCCCCCCCCCTTCCAACAGGGTTTTCCCCCAAACTTGGAGTATGTTCTGCCCAATCACTGCAACCGAGCTTTACAAGTCCATTGCCACATCTCACAAAACCACCTGTCCACTTGACCTTCTGCCTTCCCCCTGGTTGCTAGACCCTACCCTCACCCTGCTTCCCTACATACTCCACATTTTCAACAATAGCCTTTCCTCTGGTGTTTTTCCTTCAGCCTGGAAACACACCCTTATTCATCTGCTCCTTAAAAATCCCTGTCTCGACCCTTCCATTCCGGCTAACTGGCACCCCGTGTCCAACCTCCCCTTCCTCTCCAAAATCCTGGAAAAGCTTGTGTTCAACCAGCTCTCTGCTACTCTTGATTCCACCCTCTCCCTTCCCCCATGCCAATCTAGCTTTCTCACGGGCCACAGCACAAAGACCGTTCTCACCTCCCTTCTGAACGAAGTGCACCAGTCCCACGACCGCGGTGATCGATCTTTCCCTTGTGGTGGCTCTGGATCTATCCTCTGCTTTTGACATTGTTGATCATCGCACCCTCCTAGCCCGCCTGGTTGATCTTGGGATCCACGGGTCTGTTCTTTCGTGGTTTTACTTCTTTCTCTCTTCTCACACTTTCTCAGTAAAGACCAGCTCAGCCATCTCCCCTCCTCTGGCTCTCCTCTGTGGGGTTCCTCAGGATTCAGTTCTTGTTTCCCTCCTTTTTAATATCTTCCTCACCCCCCTGTCACTCATCGTTCAACAGTCCGGCATTTCTGGTTATTTCTATGCAGATGACATCCTTCTTGTCCACCACACTAGTTCACTCTCACCAGATCTTTCCACCCTTAATCTCTGTCTCGCCCGTGTTGCCTCATGGTTAAGCAATAACTTCCTTCATGTTAACCCTTCCAAATCTGCTGCCCTTTGGCTTTCCTTTAGTACACCCCCTCCTACCTGTTCCCTTCTCTTTCTTTCTACCCCTATTCCCCTGGTCTCCTTCCTTCGCTATCTCGGGGTCACTCTCGACTCCTCTCTCTCTTTTCACCACCACATCTCCTTGCTCATCCGCCGTCCCTTCTTTTTCCTATGCCAGATCCGTACTGTTCGCCCCTTCCTTCCCTCCTTCTCCCTCACTTCACTAGTCCTCTCCTTTGTTGTCTTAAGGTTGGACTATTCTAATACCATCCTAGCAGGTCTCCCACAACATCAACTCCGGCACCTCCAATTGGTTCAAAACACAACTGCACGTCTGCTCACCCACCCCACCACCTGGGATCATATCACCCCCTCCTTTTCCATTTGCACTGGCTTCCACTCAACTTTCGTTTCCTCTACAAGATCTTCATTCTTACCCACAAAGCATCGCCACTTTCTTCCCTCCCCCTCCTCAGCTCACCTGGAATCCACACTTCACTCCGCTTTCTTCTTTCTGGCCCCTGCCCTCTGGAACTTCCTCTCCCTTGCCCTCCATACTGAACTGTCCTATCAACGCTTCAAGAGCTCACTCAAAACTCACTTCTTTCAGCAGGCATTCGACCTTCCCGATCCCTAAGGTTACCACGCTCCACCAGCCTCCCCTTCCATCAGTCCTCTCTCCCTCCCTCCCCTACCCTGTCTAACTGCCCTCTTCTGTCCCTTCCTATCCCCCTCTTTCCTATCCAAACAGTGGTATTCCTTTCTTTTCTATTTTCCAATTGATTTTATTGTACACCGCCTTGACGCATATGCTTGGGTGGTCTATCAAGTGATAAAGATAAAGAACACAATTTTATGGCTGCCGGCCATATGTGCCATGCCACTTTTGCAGAAGTCTCCAGGTGGGTGGCGTCATCTTGGTGGGGGTGTGTGAGTCACAAAATAATAAAATCCAGTTTTGTGAAGGCTGAGATACTAAAGAACCCCGATAATCTAGAAGATGAAGATGAAGACGAAGAAGAAGACAATAATGAAAATGAACTGGTTCCTGAAATTGCAGAACCATCTCACAGTGACACCAAAGATGAAGACTTCAACGGCTTTCCAGAAAGTGATATAGAATAAATCTGATGTGGAATGAGCTGCTATATTATTATGCACTTTATTCAAGAGTGTTATTGGAAAGTGAAAGTGAACAGAATAAATCGGGTTTAAAAAAAAAACAGTAGCGTTGTCTTGCGTTTTATTCTTAGAACCCGTGCTTACACTATGATTTTACCAGTAAAATGTCCAATTTTGGCCTCTGCGACTTATACTCAGGAGCGACTTATAATCTGGGAAATACCATAGTATTTCACTCTGCGCAAAGATGGGGAGGGCCGGATTTAAGATGTTGGCACCTGTAGGCAGGACCAGATGTCAATGGGGAGGGGAGATTTCTCCTGTAGGAATCCAAAATCATGAGATTAAAGTAGGTGGTGTCAGGATCCTGTTTAGCCCAGGTATTTCATGTCTGTGAAATTTGGCACCCTATGCCTAACTCCAGGCCTGCAGATGAGGCCCAAAAAGATAGAAAGCAGAGGGTTGGGCTAAATGGCCAATTTTCCCAATGGAGAAAGGTGAATAGTGGTGTACCCCAGGGATCTGTGCTGGGTCCGCTGCTTTTTGACATATTCATAAATGACTTGGAAAGTGGAATAACGAGTGAGGTTATCAAATTTGCAGATGACACAAAACTATTTAAAGTTGTTAAAACCCAAGAGGATTGTGGAAAATTGCAAGAGGATCTTGATAAATTGGAAGACTGGGCATCAAAATGGCAGATGAAATTTAATGTGGACAAGTGCAAAGTTATGCACCTAGGGAAGAACAACCCAAACTATGGTTACACAATGCAAGGTTCCACATTAGGAACCACCACCCAGGAAAAAGATTTAGGCGTCATTGTGGATAACATGTTAAAACCCTCGGCCCAGTGTGCAGCGGCAGCCAAGAGAGCAAATAGAATGCTAGGTATCATAAGGAAAGGAATGGAAAATAAAACAAAAGATATTATAATGCCTCTATACCGTTCCATTGTGAGACCGCACCTTGAATATTGTGTGCAATTCTGGTCGCCGTATCTTAAAAAGGATATAGCGATATTAGAAAAGGTTCAGAGAAGAGCCACCAAAATGGTAAAGGGGATGGAAGGATACTCCTATGAAGAAAGGCTAACAAGCTTAGGGCTCTTTAACCTGGAAAAGAGACGGCTGAGGGGAGATATGATAGAAGTCTATAAATTAATGAACGGAGTGGAACGGATAAACATAGATCGATTGTTTACGTTATCAGAATATAGAAAGACTAGGGGACATGCAATGAAGCTACAAGGTAAACTATTTAAGACTAATAAAAGAAAATATTTTTTCACTGAGGATGTAGTAAAGACTGTTTCACTGTTACCTGAGGATGTAGTAAAGGCTGTTAGTGTAGCTGGATTTAAAAAAGGTTTGGACAAGTTCCTGGAGGAAAGGTCCATAAACCATTATTAAGAAGGGACCCAGGATATCAATGCTTGACCCAGTACAAGCATTGCGGAACCTGTGTCTTTTGGGGAAACTGCTAGGTACGTACGACCTAGATTGGCCACTGTTGGAAACAGGATACTGGGCTTGATGGACCTTGGTCTGACCCAGTATGGCATATCTTATGTTGTTATGATATAGTTGGGCTTTATCACCAGCACTGTGCTGATGCTAAACATTTTGGCGGGAAAGTGAGGGTGGTAGATTTAACAGAAGGGTAAATTTTTTCCCCTTATTCTGGTACTTGTTTAAATATTTTCCCCTCGTTTGAAGCTGTCCACGCAAACTGTTTTTTGTTTGTTTCATTTTACGTTTGTTCTTTTCTCCAATTATTCTTTTCTATTTTCTGTTGGTTCAGGACACGGCTGCCCTCCACCACCGGCCTTTGAAGGGATCATTTGGGGAATGTGTTTGAATATCATTATATTTATATTTCATTACTTGCCTTTCTAGGCGAGTCCCATTCAGGTACAATAATTATTTCCCCCACCCAAGAGAGTTTACAGTCCAAATGTGTATATCAAGCAATTGAGGATGAAATGACTTGCTCAAGGTCACCAGGAATAGCAATGGGAGAAGCGGACTTCAAACCTTGGCTTCCTGGGTTGCTGGCCACCTATTCTAACTGCTAGGTTACTCTCCCACGTCTTCCACATGCATCCCTAGAGACTGCTAGCTCTAAACTAGGCTGCTCACGGTCCATCCAGGAGCCCTCTAGCGTTTTGCAGATCATGGGCATTTCTGCCCTTGGTTAGGAGGACATGTTTCACACCTGTTGGAAAAAAATGTATATACTGAAGCATTTAAAATGTGATGAAATCATGCATGGAGTAGTCTCCTTTTCAGGGTAACGTCGAATGGAATAAATGGACGTGAAGCCAACATACATTAAATCCCTTCAGTTTGAATAACTCAGAAATGTCCTGCAAACCAAAGTTCTCAAGCAAGTCAGTAGGAAAAGAAAAAAAGGGGGGAAAATTGTGTTTTAAATGGGCCGGATGGGTTAATGCATCTTATTCTGTAGCTGGCTGCGAAATTCAGGGGGAATCCGACCCTTTTTAGCTCAAACTGCGGAACTAGAGGCTCTCACGACGTCTAAAGATTTCCCTCTACAGGTGGTTCGAGACTAGCTCTCGCTTGCCTGTTCTGGGGGCAGCTCCTTTCTATGTTGTAACTCCCGCAAAGACTAGTCTATTCCAAATAGTGGAATTTCTCTTTGCTTAAACGCTGCTGACTTCGGTGTCTTTTGGAATTAAAATTGAATGCCATGGATGGATAATTAGTAAGGAGAGAGGTCGGATTACTGAGAAAGTGAAAACGGTACTTAAAAACATTTTTAAAAAAATTCTCTTAACAGAGAAAAAAACACTTTTGCAAAGACTTTTCTTTGTTATTAATTAACAATTCCTCTTCCCCACGCCAAACCAGATCGTTTATTTTTCTGGAAGTGTAAAACCTCCTGTATGTCCTTAGATTACCTTTCCATGCAAAAAATAAAAAATAAATATCACCCAGCACCGAAAGTGAGACGAGCTGGAGCCCCCCAGAAACTGGGCTGCTCAGTTAACTAAACGCACTGAATTTCAGGCACCGAAAACCGCACAAGACATTCACCCCACCCCGCGATTTATGAACTTCCTAGAATAAAAGCCCCCGACCCCCACCTCTCATAGCATACAAGAACAGACAGTCGGTTGTAGCCTACCTCAACCCAGGCTGCTTCACGTTTGATCAGCGTTGCCGTCCACTCGCTTGGGTTCATTCTGTAGGAGTTTGGAAGGAAAGAGGTGTGGAGACGGGAGCATGAAACCTTTGAAATGCACCAAATCAAATAACGGGGTGTGTGTTGAAGGGGCACCATCGGTGCATCTCACGTAATGTGTCTGCTAGACTGGGAGACAGAGAGAGGCGAGAATACCCAGCATAGGCGCCTCTTAAGTATAAATATGATCAGGGCTTACGAACTCGCACACGTTTGCAAGTAAATTACAATGCTGGGTTTCTCAGCCCCCTCCCCAGAGTAGCTATTTTTAGAGCGATCCTAATGCTGCGCCCTGCATTTTAGCGTGCAACGTGTGTGCATGGATTATATACGGTTCTTTTGACAAGGTATGAAGATTTGTTGTGCGTGCACGGAGACAGACTGCAGTGCGTCTTTATTGTCTCTCTTTCTGCTCTCCTTTTTTGCTTTTAAAACGCCGTGCATCCTACGGCGGGGTGCTTATGGCGTCCTTATATGGTTGCATACATTGTTTTTCTGCAAAGCCAGGGGTTTGCAGAGTTGTTTGAACACGGTCCAACCTCTGCCTCTCTGTAGCACACTCAGTTCCACCAGTGTGCTATTGACCTGCATTGACGTCATTGCGTCATTAGGGTCTCCCTTAGAAACAACTGACTTTCAAAAATAGTATCAAATTAATTCAGCTGGCAAAGAAACGCTGCTTGCTGGAATCAGCCATAAAAACTGTCGAAT
The DNA here is from genome assembly GCA_033557465.1 of Ichthyophis bannanicus. Classification (NCBI taxonomy): domain Eukaryota; kingdom Metazoa; phylum Chordata; class Amphibia; order Gymnophiona; family Ichthyophiidae; genus Ichthyophis; species Ichthyophis bannanicus. The sequence goes on along the minus strand of CM066047.1, from coordinate 32,852,405 downwards.
TTTCATCCTCAGATCTGCTGTTCTTTTCTAGGAGCCAAATAGAAATCCGATTGAATGGAAAATACCACTGCTGGTATTAAAAAAGAAAAGAAAAAGAAGAAGAAAAAAAAGACCAAATTAGATTGCGAAACCCAGACGTGCCTCTCCCCTCACCCCCTTCTGATCTAAAAATAACCTCTGCTTTAGCTGACTGCGGTACCCTTTCTGGTGCATCTTTCTGTTTTTAGCTGAAGGTTTCACTCAACGATGGTGCAGGGGATCGTAAGGGCAATGGATTGATCTAGTGCTACCAAGACTTCATTTTTAATTAGCTGGCACATGGGGGCAGCGTTAGACGAAGATGGGGAAGGTTATTTTAGGTTACCACTCCTGTCCTTACCCTAATCCTTGGTTTTGGGTGGGTTTCTTTTTCCTCTTGATTCATTTTAAAACCATAATTCCCTCCCCACGTGACTCACGTGTCCTGTGTACAGCGCGTGCAGCTCCATTCACAGAAACAGTGCAATGGATCATTAATAATCTGCAGTGACACGCATAAACAAGCGGGCTGGAGCCGCAGATTTCCTTTAGTGCATGTTTGACAGGAAGGACACAGCAGCGCACAGAAACTTGATTAGCTGCAGTTTGATGGATGTTAATGTGCAATCTGCTATTGTTCTCTGCGTTTTTTGTGTTTATCTTCTCATTCATGGGGCTTGTAAAAAAAAAAAAAATCCATTGTATATTTTCTCGGATATCACAATAGGAAAATACCTATATTTAGAAAGGTGATACAGTCATTTGCAGGTGTCATCGGTTTAATAAGTTATAGGAAGAGTTGCCCATCTGTGCCACTAGGATGCGATTATTCTAGAGCAAATAGGGACATGGTTTAGCCTCCCCACCCAAAATACATATCCAGATATGCACACAGGATAGCAATGCATTGAATTGGACTGTGTGTGTGTGTGTATATATATATATAAATTTTTTAAAAAGAAATGTCACTCTCAAAAAGGCATATTATTGCATGTAATGCGCTCACCTGGCAGCAGTAGGTATTGGGGTAGGGAATATTAATTCTGCAACTTCATGTGACTAATAGGGTTAATGGTTCCATATTAGCTCCAAATCTCAATCAGCAGAAGGATGGGTATTTATGAGTATACATATTATGCTCACTGAATAGCTTGGCTTTTTAATCAACAATTATTTGTAATCTGAAAGAGAAAAAAAGACCTAGCTGCCAGTTTGCCATGCTACCCTAAAACAAATAGTCTTACCACACCAGACTACTATCAGTTCTAAGTCACAACAGCAATAGAAGTATAGCCTAGGTTTTTCTATTTCAGGTGTCCACATCAACCTTAGTTATGTTTCAGTAATAACTATTACTGAAATGAAACCTTATATGGGTCAGTTGCTAATTGTCATATATAAGGTCATACTGCTATGCACTATTGCAGGATAAGCCATCCCCAGCCTACATATTATCACTTTTTGTTTCTCTCATTGACTTGCACTAAGAACCCACAGACCCCATTGGAAAATGTTCAAGAAAGTGATGGTCTTTTGGGTGACGTGCAACCCGATGTGGAAGGCCAGCTGCCTTCTCCCTCCCATCCACCTTCCCAAGAAAATAATCTGTCTTGCATTACCATTCATAATAAAATATCAGCAGGATTGGACTATTTAGCCCAAGCTCTAAATTGCAGATGCACCAAACGAGCTCTTCGAGCAGGTCCTGTTAAGAACAAGAGCAAAGCCCTCTTTCCACTCATGAAGGGTCTACCCAGCACTAAAGGCCATCAGTGCCAAATGCTGCAGAAGACTGCAATAAGCAAAGTGGAGGCAGACAAAAGTTGTTCAAGTGTGAAGATTTCCATAGTCTACAAGTACAAGAGAAAGTAGAACTTCAGCCTCTTAGAGCTCATGTAAATGTAAGGTAAGAACCAGGAGCTGAAGATGGAGCCATCTTGGCCTTTTGGCTGAGAATGAAAATCGCTGCACTATGAGGATGAAGGTGTGGCATTAGGGACTTCCTGTCAGTCTCTGGCATGGAACATTTTTTGAAGCTACCACCTTTCCTCCCCTGCAGGTGGTGGGACACAGTGCTGCCCATTGGGGGCAGAGGCTAAGGGCCTGCCACCCAAACCAGTTGGGCTCAGAAATCGTTGGATAGACCACAGAGAAAAGAGGAGGAGAAAGCAGAAGTGTGGATGGAACTTTATAGGAGTGGTGAGGAAATCAGAATTTGGGTCTCCTGATGACCATGTCGTGAATTGTGTTTGTGAAAAAGAAAACCCTTTTCTCAGAGCAGGGTAATATTTTTGTTGGATGATGCGGTCAGGAGTGGACTGCGTCACACTCAGCAAACTGCCATATCCTTTTACTCACACTTATCCGATTGGCCATGTAGTGAAAGCTGTTAGTGCAGCTGGGTTTAAAAAAGGTTTGGACAAGTTCCTGGAGGAAAGGTCAACAAACCATTGTTAAAGAGGACCCAGGAAATCCACTGCTTGCCCCGGGAGAAGCATTATGGAACCTGTGTCTTTTTGGGAAACTGCTAAGTACTTGTGACCTGGATTGGTCACTCTTGGAACCAGAATACTGGGCTTGATGGACTTTGGTCTGACCCAGTATGGCATATCTTATGTACTGTTCTAACAGGAGCAATGCTGAGATTCAACTGATACAGTGTTAGGCAGACTTCCCATGACCCCCTCCTGCCACCTCCCAGAAGGGCTTTCCAAATACCTATGAAACTAGTTCCAGTGCTCTTTCAGACAGTTCATTTTTCAGTTTGACTTGCTTTCAAACAAATTCGGAGAAAGCTGTTCTTCCTCAGCATCAGTTTGTAGTTGAAGCCACCTTCCCATTTTGGCAATGCCCAGGATTGGTTTACAATAATAGGTAAATATGATAAATACATTAACACTGCAGCCAAAGCCAATTGAAGCAGCAGGATGAACAGGCCATAGTGCTAAGTCAGACCCCATCCCTCTTCTTATGTCTACTCTCCAGCACTGAGAAATTTGAGGGGGGGGGGTAGTATCATTGTTTGAGCCATTCCAGTTTTCAGTAACTTCCAAAAATCTCTCTCCTCCCCTAGATGCCCTCCTGTGGCTGATAAATCCAACTGACAACTGCTGCTCCCCCTCTAATCCCCCTCCCCAGGCCGCTCCCTTTCAACCAGGGGCACTATTAATACCCAAGGGCTTGACGTGGTGGTCTGTGGAGCCTTTACATTGTGGTGCAAGGCTCTACTTGACTTGTATACTCATGCCAAAAGTGTTGGAGCCACAGGTATAGTTTGAGGTGGGCAGGGGGGTGTTGTACTCACAAATGTTTCAGATGCTAATGCTAATTGAGTCCCCGTCCACCATGGCCAATATGACATTGTTACCCTCTCCCTCCTCCTCCAGAGTAGAGGCAAAGTGCACTTGTGTTTGGAATGCAAACTTAATGCTGCCGTGCTCTGCGTACCCCCCCCCCCCCGTGTGTGGTTGAATGAAAAGCCCTGGAAGGAGTTCTCTACGGCCTCTCTGCATTGCTTGAGAAATCTCAGGGCAGCTTTCCTCCTTTCCTGCCTTGCGCTCTTCTTGGGGGTGGACTGGGGGCTCCAGAGAGGGGGGTCAAGCTGCAGGGGAAGCGCCTGGGGCTGGCAAGGAGGCAGCTTATGACCTGAAGTCACCCCCTTGCCTTGCAGGAGAGAAGCTGCTGCTGTCCTAAACTGACTCTATACAGCCTCAATGCGGGGGCTGCTTATTACTCACACTGATACCACAGCAACTCAGAATAGTAGGGGAGAACACTGAAAGGTAGAAAGAATATCACAGAGACGGGGGAAGGAATGACCTCAGAAAACCGTGGCAAACAAATCTGGGGGTGGGGGAGGGGGAGCCCATCAACATTGCACTGCATTCATCATTATCTCGAGCAAGGCTTTCATTCATTCATGCTTTCAAATTCTGGGTGCAGCTACTACGGTTTTGATGCAATCAAACAAACTGAAGAGAAATTCCTGATTCGTTTTCAGAAAGCTGAAGCTGGTTATTTTATTTATGTAAACATCAGGCATACCTAAAGGCCAATTTAGCTCAAATTCTCTCTTCACTCTTTGTCATATCTTATCTCTATATTTTTCTATCTGCTGGATAGTTGTACAGATGGTAATGCACACTATATATTATATTTGGCATGCTCATACCTTTGCAGATTACACATATGAAGCTCTGATGGGAAGAGAGAAGGATGGGAAACAGAGAGGAAGCAGGGAGATGGACGAGAGGGAAACAGAATGGAGGACAGCCAGAAGAGATGAAAGGAGAGCAGAGGAGAAAATCAGTGACTCAAGGAAAAATGTTTCTATAATTGGCAACCCTGCTTTCAGCTCCTGTATTCTGTAACCAAATGACTCCTCTGCAGTACAAAACTGACTGGTAATTATCTCTATTATATGGGTCTTCCTAGTAACTCCTGTACAAGCAGAAATGATTTGCGGTCTTATTACCAGGCAGAACTCACATCAGCACTGGACAATAAAAACAATGTCACCAGTAGGCACTAATACAACTAGAACTTCACTTGGATAGGTTCAGAGTTGGACAACCAGTGGAGAACTCGCCTCACCACCCAACACAGATTTATTTATTTAGCTAGGCTTATATACCATTTTTCTATGAATTAAAGCGGTGTACATTCAGGTACTGTATATACAAGGTGTGACAAAAAAGAAACAAGATTGTCCCATAAATGTTTTATTACAAAATCTACAGAGAAATTACGCATTGTCCCCTTCAAAGTAATCCCCCCCAAAAGTTAATGCACTTCTGCATTCGCTTCTGCCATGTACAGAAGCAAAGTCCTCCTCCTTGAGGTCCCTCAGCTCTCTTGTCACAGTGGCTTTGATCTCTTCTAGAGAGGCAAAATGAGTTCCTTTGAGTACAGTCTTCAGCCTGGGGAAGAGCCAGAAGTCGCACGGTGCGAGATCTGGGAAATAAGGGGGGTGGTTGAGAGCTGTGATCTGTTTGTTGGCCAACAACTGCCTCACACTGAGCGCGGTGTGTGTGGGCACGTTATCGTGGTGTCTCAGGCATGACTTGTCTCTCCACAGAGCCCACCTGCTGTGCCGAACCCAGTCATGGAAGCAATTGAGGATCTACTGGTAGAAGTGCTGGTTGACTGTCTGACCTTCAGGCATAAACTCATGATGGACCACTCCCTTCTGGTCAAAGAATGCAATCAACATGATCTTGATTTGGACATGCGTGCCTTCTTGGGTCTGGGTGACAATCGAGTCTTCCACTGCAGGCTCTGTCTCTTGCTTTCAGGGTCATACTGGAAGACCCAAGTCTCGTCTCCTGTGAAGACTCAGCCAATGAACTCTGGCTCTTCTCCGATCTTCTCTAGCAAGTCTCGACAAACATTGACCTGGTGCTCCTTCTGGTCATCCGATAAAAGCTTGGGCACCATCTTGGCACACATCTTCTGCATCCCCAGCTCCTGCACCAAGATGGTCCGCACTGACTCCCTGTGTTCAGGCCGAGCTCCTCAGCTATCATCCGCACCATCAGTCTGCGATCACTCTGTACCAGCTGGTTCACTCTGTCAGTGTTCTCAGCCGTCTTTGTCGTGGAAGGCTATCCTGACTTGGGATCATCCTCCACCTCCTCATGGCCAGTCTTGAAGTGTTTGTGCCACTCGAAGATTTGTGGCTTTGACATTGCATCTTCTCCATAAGCCTTCTGAAGTTGGAGACACTCAGTTGGGTCCTTCTCCAACTTAACCAGAAATTTCAAGTTGATTCTTTGCTCCATATTTCTGCCACCTCCAGTTGCGTGACAAAGCGATGGGGTAGTGTACTACAAAAAAACCTGAAAAAGAAAAACAGAGTGAGAGAGATGAAAACTATTATAGCAGAATAGTGGTGAGATGTTGCACAACACAGGGACATAAGCAGTTAGCCAATTTGCATTGAGCCATGGGCGCAGCTGTCACAGTCTCGTTTCTTTTTTGTCACACCTTGTATATATTTCCCTTGTCCCCGAAGGGCTCACAATCTATGCTTTTGTACCTGAGGCAATGGAGGATTAAGTGGCTTGCCCAAGGCCACAAGGAGCACCTGTAGGACTAGAAACCCCGGGCCTTCCGGCCCAAGGTTGCTGTCCTTGCCTAGTAGTTGGGGCAAGTTACCTCAGGCCAGAAGGCCAAGGGTTCAAATCCTGCTAGAGGGCAGCAACACAGATAGCCAAAAAGGCTTTACGCCCTATGGCACTGGTATGATCTGGCCAACTAAACATGTAGAAATCTTATACAGATCAGTAGTAGGTTTAAGCCATGTATGAGGAAAGAGTAGTTACTCACCTGTAACAGGTGTTCTCCAGGAGCAGCAGGAATCAGTCCTCACTTATGGGTGACGTCGGCGCCGACGGAGCCCTCGCGGAGCAATTTCCCCAGCTTTCGAAGAAAGCCTTTGGGAATTGCAGCGCACATGCGCGGTCCTCTTCCCGCCCAAGGGTGCCATCTTGCTCAGTCTGATGACATAGCGAAAAGACAGCAAAAAAGTTAGCAAAAACAATGGATAAGAATGACTGCAACTCCGAGGGGAGGAGAGAGGGTTGTGAGGACTGATTCCTGCTGCTCCTGGAGAACACCTGTTACAGGTGAGTAACTACTCTTTCTCCAGGACCAAGCAGGAAGTCAGTCCTCACTTATGGGACTCCCAAGCTTAAGGCTACCGGAGACCTCAAGCCAAAAAAATGAGCTCCCTCTAGCTCAGCAGTACAGAAGGAGGAATCTTCTCTGAATACGCTCCCGGCCGGTAGCCCAACACCAGGGCCAGAGGGTAGGAGTTGCCTAAACCTCAAAGAGATTGTGGAGGACTGCCTGTCCGAAAGCACTGTCCCTGCGGGACTCCCTCTCCAGGCAGTAATGAGCCGCAAAAGTCTGGCTTGAAGACCAAGTAGCGGCCCGGCAGATGTCTGCCAACGGAACAGAGCGGAGATGAGCCACTGACGCAGCCTTCGCCCTGACATGGTGAGCCGTGACTCGACCCTCTAAGGAGAGGCCGGCTGCCCCATAAGCCCAGGCGATACAGTCAGCTACCCAGATGGACAAAGTATGCTTGGAGACAGGGACCCCCAACCTATTGGGGTCAAAAGAAACGAAAAGCTGAACAGTCGTTCTATGCTCCCGCGTACGGTCAAGGTAGAAGGATAAGGTCCTCCTACAGTCCAGGGTATGCAGAACCGTCTCAGCCCGGCTGGTATGCGGCCTGGGAAAGAAGGTTGGAAGAACCACCTCTTGGTTGAGATGAAAAGGGGAAACCACTTTTGGAAGAAACTTAGGGTGAGTCCTTAAGACCACCCTATTCGGGTAGAACCTAGTGTAAGGAGGCTCAGACACTAGGGCTTGAAGTTCACTAACGCGCCTAGCGGAGGTAAGGGCTACCAAGAAGAGAGTTTTCCAGGAAAGGAAACGAAGAGGGCAGGTAGCCATAGGTTCAAAAGGCGGACAGGTAATCCGCTGCAAGCCCACATTGAGATCCCAGTCAGGGGCTGGTGGGCGCAAGGGAGGCTTAAGCAGAAGGAGGCCTCTGAGAAAACGCGCCACCAAGGGGTGTGCGGAAAGAGGTCTGCCGTCCACCGGCGAGTGATGTGCAGAGAGAGCACTGAGGTGGACCCTTACAGAGTTGGACTTGAGGCCGAGATTGGAAAGGTGAAGCAAGTATTGCAGTACCACCGATACCAAGCAGGAGAAGGGGTTCTCAGACTGCTGAGAACACCACACGGAGAAGCGACGCCATTTAAGGACGTAAGACTTCCGGGTGGATGGTCGCCTAGACACTAGGACGACATCTTCCACCTCCGGAGGTAGGAGTAGCGGAGCTAGGACTACCCTTTCAGCAGCCAGGCCATCAGGTGAAGGGCTCGGAGGTTGGGGTGCAGGAGAGTGCCTTGATCCTGAGTCAGGAGATCGGGCTGAAACCCCAGAGGAAGAGGAGTGTCCACTGCCAGTTGTAGCAGGAGCGGGAACCAGGGCTGTCTCGGCCACCTGGTCGCTACCAGGATTACCGAGGCCCTGTCCCGGAGAACTCTGAAAAGCGTCCGGGACACGAGTGGCATGGGAGGGAAGGCATACAGTAGGCCTGTGGACCACGGGATGAGGAAAGCATCCGCCGCTACTCTGAGCGGGTGCGGGTGCCTGGAGCAGAACCTGGGAAGTTGCCGGTTCAGAGGACTGGCAAAAAGATCCATGGTGGGGAGGCCCCATCGGAGGAAGATCCGCTGAACCACCAATGGGTCTAACCTCCACTCGTGTGGCTGCAGAATCCTGCTCAGTTTGTCGGCCAGGTAATTTTCCTGTCCTGGCAGGTAAACCGCCTTGAGGAGGATGCCATGGTCGACTGCCCAAGAGCACAGTCTCTGAGCCTCCTGACATAGAAGGAGGGAGCCGGTACCCCCCTGTTTGTTGACATAGAACATGGCAACCTGATTGTCCGTCTGGACTAGTACAGACTGATGAGAGGTGAGGTGAGAGAAGGTCCGTAGAGCTAGGCGGATCGCCCTGAGCTCCAGGAAGTTTATCTGTTGAGCAGCCTCCCAAGGGGTCCAAAGGCCTTGAGTACATGTCCCCTGGCAATGTGCTCCCCATCCCAGGAGAGAGGCATCTGACGTCAGCACTTGGGAAGGCGGAGGAGACTGAAAAGTCATGCCGAGTACCAGATTGGGCAGATGAAGCCACCATTGCAGAGAGGAGACCAGGTGGTCGGAGATCTGTACTAAGTCCGCAAGGCTCCCTGTGGCTTGATGCCATTGAGTGCGAAGGCTCCACTGAGCAGGCCTCATATGTAGACGGGCATTCGGAGTGACATGGACCGTGGAAGCCATATGGCCGAGCAGCTGCAGGAATTGCCTGGCCGAGCCAGGGAAGCACTGTGAAACCTGCTGGCCAGAGCTCTGAGCCGGTTGGCCCGTTTCAGAGGCAAGAAGGCACGAGCTTGCAGAGTGTCCAACCGTGCTCCTATGAATTCGAGATCCTGAGAGGGGAGCAAAGTGGACTTTGCGAAGTTTATGACAAACCCCAAGTGCTGAAGCAGAGCCACAGTGCGATGAGTGGCCTGAGTGACCTCCAGGGAAGACTGTGCCCGGATGAGCCAGTCATCCAGGTAGGGAAAGCCAAAGAGGCCTTGAAGCCTCAGGAAGGCTGCCACCACTGCCAGGCATTTGGTGAATACCCTGGGAGTGGAGGACAGGCCAAAGGGCAGTACCCTGTACTGATAATGATTTCCTGCCACAACAAATCGTAGATATTGTCTGTGGTCCGGATGGATAAGGATGTGAGTATAAGCATCCTTTAGATCCAAGGAGCATAGCCAATCTCCCTGCTGGAGGTAGGGCAGCAGGATTCCAAGAGTAAGCATCTTGAACTTTTCCCTTTGCAGGAACTTGTTGAGGTTGCGCAAGTCTAGGATGGGTCTGAGGCCTCCTGTTCTTTTTGGTATCAGAAAGTACCTGGAATAAAAGCCGTGACCTCTCAGGTGGTGGGGCACTGGTTCCACAGCCTGTTCCTGAAGAAGACTTGCCAACTCCTGAAGGAGTAAGTCCCTGTGCAGAGGGGGTCTTGGAGGCTCCCCTGGAAAGTAGGAGGGAGGTACTTGGTAAAAATGCAAAAGGTAGCCCTCTTGAACTACCTGAAGCACCCAGGTATCGGATGTTATGGCTGACCACCTATGGGCAAAGTGGACCAGCCGGCCTCCCGTGCTGAGAGAAGCCAGCGGGGGGGAAGAGGCTATGCTTACGGAGTCAAAAACCCCCACCCTGCTGAGCAGGGGCTGGTGTAGTGGGCTTGGGGTCCTTCTGCCTACGGGACCCATTACCCTGTCCCTTAGCCTGCTGACCCTGATGGGGAGCTGCTGAGGCTTGATATTGTGGGTGGTGTTGTTTATAGGCAGACACCTTCCTCGGGTAAAAGGGCTTTTTCCCCGAGCCCTTCCTCTTCTGTGAAGGGGCAGAGGTCTTTCTGGACAGGCGAGTCCTGGTTAGAGTCTCGGTCTCGAGTTGTGCAGCCTTTTCAGCCATGGGCTTGCCGAAGAGGTTTTCACCTCTGCAGGGGACATCGACCAACTTGTCCTGCACCCATGGCTCGAGGTCGGATGACTGAAGCCAAGCCTGTCGGCGGGCACCAATGCCGGCCCCGGCTACTCGAGCCAATGCTTCGAAGCCATCGTAGGCTGCTCGAGAAATAAACTTCGAGCACTCTCGAATACCAGTGGACAAGGCCTGGAACCTCTGCAAAGGTTCCTCGGAGAGACAAGCAGAGAACCCGGCAATTTCCTTTGCCAGGTCTCGGAGATACATGCCCATGTAGAGCTGGTATGTCTGGACTCAACAAGCAAGCATAGAGCCCTGGAAGCACTTCCTACCGAGGGCATCCAGGTTCCGGGCCTCCTTGCCGGGAGGCACCGAGGAGTGCATCTTTTGACTCTTGAGTCGATGCATGGCCGATTCCACCACCATTGAATGGTGCGGTAGTTGTGCCTTCTGGAACCCGGGGCTCTTGCGGACTCGATACATGGAATCGACCCGCTTGCTTAACACCGGCGTCGATGCCGGGCTCTCCCACATGCGGAAGAGAAGTCTTTCCAGCATCGGAGGAACCGGTACAGTAAAGGCCTCCTTCGGGGGAGAGTCATACTGGAGGGCCTCGAGCTCTTTGGCTCGAGGCTCCTCCTCGGGATCCGCGGGGAAGGCCAAAGCCTTGGCCATATCCCTCACGAAGTCCGAGAACCGGGTATCCTCCGGGGGGGACCGTCTCCGAGGCTCAGACTCGGGCGAGTCGGAGGGGACGCACCGAGTCTGAAAAGAACCGGGTGACTCATCCTCCTCCGTGTCCCAGCCCGACTCCTCCGTGGAGGAATCGAGCGGCTCCGTGCGGGCGGCCGCCGAGGACCTCCGCCCCGACCGGCGTCGACGACCTCAGTCCCGAACGGGAGGCCGAGGGAGACCGTGGCCGAGGATCGACTCGAGCCCGCATGGACTCAAGGATCGGCTCGGCCTCCGGGGTCGACTTGGACGTCGACGTCCCGGTGGTCGGGGCAGATGCACCGGCGAGGCCAGCGATCAATGCCCGCTGCTGGTCCATGAAGGCAGCGAAACTGCTCTCCAAGGCCGTCAACCTGAGTCCAAGCTCAGGAGACCCAGCAGCCCCCAACTCAGGCCCCGATGGCGTCGGCTCCTTCGGAGGCGAGTCCATGAGGACTACAGTACTCACGTGTCCAGGAGACTCCACTTCGAGACGAGGATGCTTCGAAGGCCTCTCCGACTCCGAGGACCCGGGGCGGCTATCGGGGCTATGCGACCTGGCCCTCGAGGGACCAGGAGCGTCCTCCGACGACGCCCTCGCGGGTTTCTTCTTCCGACGATGTTCCCGGGCGGGAGACCCCCGCTCAGAGGAGCTCCGACGACGCTCGGCGCCGGAGTCACGAGACGTCGAAGCCTCTGACGAGGTCTGGGCCCAGCCGGACGCGGAGTCAGAGAAGATTCGCTCCTTTTGAGACTGCCGACTCCTCAACGCCTTCGAGGACATTTTGGTACACGGACCAAAAATCATCGGGTCATGATTGGGTCCGAGGCAGCAGAGGCAGCAGTCGTGTGTGTCGGTAAGAGACATAAGCCTCGTACACCGATCACACTTTTTAAACCCGCTGGCAGCCATCGGGGGAAAAAGGCCCCTGCGAGGTCAAAAGACCGTGCTGCCAGAGAAAAAGAAAAAAGTGGCGGGAACGCCAGTCACGAAGGACAAAAACCTAAAAATAGTGAACGGACTCGACACCGGAGTATCGAGGCCGGGCAGGAAAAGGACACGGCGTCGAACCGAGAAAAACAGAACGAAAAAATCAACTTTTTCAGTGGTGATCACAAACTACGTCTGTAGGGCTCCGCGGAAAAAAGAAGACTGAGCAAGATGGCACCCTTGGGCGGGAAGGGGACCGCGCATGCGCGCTGCAATTCCCAAAGGCTTTCTTCGAAAGCTGGGGAAATTGCTCCGCGAGGGCTCCGTCGGCGCCGACGTCACCCATAAGTGAGGACTGACTTCCTGCTTGGTCCTGGAGAATGCACATGCATGAAAAATCTTGCAATTTTTGTTCTTTTGATATCTCCAAGATTACTGGTTGCTTTTCACAGGCCAATTAGTCACCTCAGAGAGAGAAACCCCTTGTTGGATTTCTATCCATTTATTTTTATACCATCCAACAGCCCAGCCACTACTGTGGTCTGAACAAGAGCTGAATGCTAGGAGCATGTTGGCAGTAAATTTAATTTCATTTATTTTTTTTTCCTTCTTCACTCTGTTTTGTTTTTTATTTGTGTTGGTCTGTTCTGTTTTGTTTTGTTTTTTAATAGCGCACACTATTACAAAGCAATATGAAAATGTGCATGCCTACCAAATGCAGCTTTCTACAGAGGTGTGCCTGCAACTTTCCTTTCACTGACTAACAGGTGTGAGTATAAGGAACATAATGTGTAACTCCTTTCACTGCTGCTACTCCCAAGGCAACTGCCTAGGGAGTCAAAATTTGAAAGCACCAAATATCTGAGCTAAACAGGAACCCGATTCTGCTTGTTTGAGGACTGTACTTGATTACTTTTGGGGGAGAAAATCGCCTCTCCTCACCTTTCTCTGGTACTACTTATGGCTGCCAACAGGTATATTTGGGAGAAGAGGAAGATCAGAGATGGCATTTCAGGACTCAAAAGTGCCGAGGATGTATTTGTGGAAAGTGACATTGAAAAAGCAAAAATGCTAAACAAATACTTCTGTGCTGTATTCACAAAAGAAAATCCTGGAGAAGGAGAACTTAAGATTGACAATATACAAATGAGAATGCAGCAGACACCACACCATTCACAGAAGATGACGTTTTTAAACAGCTTGCAAAACTCAAAGTGGACAAGGCCATAGGACCGGATGGGATACATCCCAGGATACTGAAGGAGCTCAGAGAGGTTCTGACAGGGCCTTGGAGATGAGAGAGGTTCCGCAGGACTGCAGACAGGCTGATGTGGTACCTCTTCACAAAAGTGGTAATAGGGAAGAGGTAGCAAACTATAGACCGGTAAGCCTTACCTCAGTGGTGGGAAAATAATGGAGGCACTCCTGAAAGAGAGAATTGTGGACTTTCTCAAAAATAGTCTGTATGATCCAAGGCAACATGGTTTTACCAGGGGAAGATCATGCCAAACAAATTTGATTGTGTTCTTTGATTGGATGACCAGAGAACTAGATCAAGGGCATGCGATGGATGTGATATTTTATTTATTCATTTATCTGTTTCTTTATACTGCCTTAATGGGAATCAAGGCGGTTTACAGGGAACAGGAACTTAAATATCTAAACATTCTATGTAAACTTGTTAACAGTAATAACCAGTAATATCACAAAGAAGAGCTATAGCCTATGGTTTTAACGTATTAACAATTGGAACTTATATACAGCAACTTATTTACACAGGGGGGTGATATACCTAGATTTCAGCAAAGCCTTTAATACTGTTCCTCATAAGAGGTTTATCAATAAACTGAGCAGCCTGGGGATAGGTCCCAAAGTGGTAAACTGGATCAGAAACTGGTTGACTGACAGACAACTGAAGGTAGTGGAAAATGGAACTCAGAAGAAAGGAGGGTGATTAGTGGTGTGCCCTCAGGGTTTAGTCCTGGGACCGATACTGTTCAATGTATTTGTGAGTGATATTGCGGAAGGACTGAACAGAAAAGTCTGCCTTTTTGTAGATGGCACAAAAATTTGCAACAGAGTGGACACTTTTGAGGGACTGGACTACATGAGGAAAGATCTACAAACATCGGAAGAATAGGCTAATGCTTGACATTTAAGATTTAATTCAAAGAAGTGCAGAGTCATGCACTTAGGATGCAGAAATACAAAGGAATCATATGTGATAGGGTGAGAGAGGTTGGTGTGCATAGACCAGGAGGAGAGGGTGCTAGTGTGTGAGAATCTCACGGTGGTGAAACAATGCGACAAGTCGATAGCCAAAGCCAGGGGGATGCGGGGCTGCATACAGAGAGGAATAACCAGCAGAAAGGAAGAGGTATTAAGGCCTCACTTGGCATAGCGTGTTCAGTTTTGGAGACTATATCTCACAAAGGATATAAAGAGACTTGAAACAATTCAGAGGAAGGCGACCAAAATGATTTGGAGCCTGCGCCAGTAGATGTATGAGAAGAGACTTGAAGACCTAAATACTAGAGGAGAGGAGGAACAGGGGAAACAGGATACAGACCTTTAAATACTTAAAGAGTATTAATGGACAAACAAACCTCTTCCAAAGTCGGGGAAGCTGTAAAACTGGAGGGCATATGATGAAGCTGCAAGGCAGTAAACAAAAGCAATATCAGGAAATACTTTTTCACTGAAAGGGTAGTGGATGCTTGGAATGCCCTCCCGATGGATGTGGTGAGGGCAAATACAGTGATGGAATTCAAAATGGCATGGGACAGACACAGTGGATCCCTTTACAGCAACAGGATAAAATCAAAAGCAAACTTAAATATCTTTTATACATCAATAAATAGAGAGGGCTGACCTGCACAGAGTGGCAGGGTGCAACCCTAAAAACGGGCACAGAGGGAGGGTGACCCGCATGGAGCTGCAGTTACAACCACTCTAGCCATCTTACTGGGCAAACTAGATGGACCACACTGGTCTTTATCTGCCGTCATGTACTATGCTACCTTAAATCTATCCTTGGTCGAGGGAAGAGGGTTATAACTTATCTTTTATGGATTTAGGAAATCACAGCCCCACTGTGGGGTTGCAGCAGTAGTTTGCCATTGCCTTTGGCAGGCATAACATTTGTCTTCCTTCCTTGCCATACATCCAAGTACAGGGCAGGTCAAACTCTGCTTAGCTTCTGAGATCCAACAAGTTTGGATGCTCCTGGGACAGTGCTCCTTCGGGGAGAGGGGGGGGGGGCTGAGCCTGCATTTCCTACCTTTGTATCAATTCCCATCGTGAGCAGGTTGCTTCTCTCACCTGGCAGGACAGGTTTCCAGTCTAGTCTATTGGAAAATACTTCCTTCAGCTGGACAATGTGGTGCAGAGAGATACACCCAAACCTCAGAATAGTAGAATATAAGCACTTCACGCTTGCAAGGCTGGACATTACCAGCATGCTTTAAACTAAATGCTGTGATCAGGGAGAAAGAACCATCCTGAGCATTGCATAAGGCCTTTAAATCACATCGCTGGAGTCCAGCTTCAGAAAGATAGCAGAGTACTGGAAGAACTGAAGGAAGGCTGAAGGGTGTATGAGCAGGTGTGGCATGAGGGCCAGTGGGTGGGTGGGAGTGCTCCTAGTGGTGATGGGATGAAGTGAGTGAATGGCCATTATGAGCTGTGGTTGGGGGCTCGGAGAGTGTAGAGGAAGCTGAATAAGCATTACAGGAAAGTGAGGATTTGAGTGCTGGAGTTGGGTGGGGTGTGTGTGTGCCGTCAGCCCCTTCCCTCTTGCCTTCTCTACCCTGTCCCCTCCTTCACCTTCCTCCCCTGTCACCTCCTCAGCATCACTGCGACTACGGGTCACCTTCCGCCTCTTGTGCCAGCAGATAATTTGGCTAGCACCTCCATTCTTCTGCCAGCATGGTCTGCTGGGAGGGTGGGAACCTCATCACTTATTTTCTCTCACTGGAATCTCTCTGTGTTGGTTGGATGCTGGGGTCTGGTCTCCTTCCCACCTGCTGTTACTGGTGCCACCGGCTTTTGCTCTCTTCCGATGTTTTCCCTGTATGTATAGATTTGCTTGTGCATGCATGCAGATGGATGGACAAAGAGACAGACTGATGGTTAACCCTTGCTATTGTCAACTGCAAAATACACTTAATCACAAAATAAAAGGGGAGAGAGGAATAATCTACTAGAGGCACTTTCACCTGGGACTGTCCTCTTTTACCTCCCCCCATAACTTTCCTCTTTCTTCAAAATTTTGACCATTACTACTACTGCTGAACATCTGCATAACGCTACAAGATGTACACAGCACTGCACAGACACCTGTAAAACACAGTACCTGTTCATCGGAGCTTACAATCTAGTCAAGACAGACAACACAGTAGGTGTAGACATGGGATACAGCTAGGGGGAATGATAAGGAAACACAAAGAAGACCAGGTGAGTCAAGATCTGAAAGCAGCAGTGAAGAGGTGCGTTTTCAACCTGGATTTGAAAAGGGCCAGAGAAGGCGCCTGACATATAGACTCAGGTAGTTTGTTCCAGGCATAAGGAGCAGCAAGGTGAAAGGAGCGAAGTCTGGAGTTAGCAATAGAGAAGGGCACAGATAGAAGTGATCTGTCAGAAGAGCAGAGTTCCTGAGGAGGGGTATAGGGAGAGATAAGAGAGGAAAGGTAGTGAGGAGCTGCAGAGTGAATGCACTTATAGGTCAGCAGGACAAGTTTGAACTGAACATAAGATATGCCATGCTGGGTCAGACCAAGGTCCATCAAGCCCAGTATCCTGTTTCCAACAGTGGCCAATCTAAGTCATAAGTACCTAGCAGTCTCCCCAAAAGACACAGGTTCCTCAATGCTTGTATCGGGTCAAGCAGTGATATCCTGGGTCCCTTTTAAAAATGGTTTATGAACCTTTTCTCCAGGAAATTGTCCAAACCTTTTTTTAAACCCAGCTACACTAGCAGCTTTTACTACATCCTCCAGTAACAAATTCCAGAATTTGATTACATGTTGAGTGAAAAAATATTTTCTCTTATTAGTCTTAACTAGGTTACCCTGTAGCTTCATTGCATGTCCCCTAGTCTTTTTATATTCTGATGATGTAAACAATCAATCTACGTTTACCCGTTCCACTCCATTCATTAATTTATAGACCTCTATCATATCTCCCCTCAGCCGTCTCTTTTCCACTGGGTGTGGAAATGCATAGGGGATGAATGAAGTGACTTGAAAAGAGGGGTAATATGAGCATAACGAGGCTGGCGGAAGATTAGCCGCGCAGCAAAGTGTTGAACAGATTGAAGGGGAGGGAGATGATTCAGAAGGAGACCAGCAATGAGCAGGTTACAATAGTCTAGATGGGAGGTGACTAAGGAGTGGATAAGTGTCTTAGTAGTGTATTCAGAAAGGAATGGGTAAATTTTGTTGATGTTGTAGAGAAAGAAACTGCAGGTTTTAGCTATCAGTTGGATGTGTATGGAGAAGGAGAGAGAGGAGTCAAAGACGAACCCAAGGTTGCAAGCGGAGGAGACAGGAAGGAGTAGAGTGTTGTCCACAGAGACAGAGAAAGGAGGAAGGGGAGAGGAGGGTTTAGTGGGAAAAATAAGCAGCTCAGTTTTGGCCATGTTCAATTTCAAATGGCAGTGAGACATCTGCATCAATGCGGTTTGTTCAATGTAAACCGCACTGATGCAGAATAACGCGGTATATAAGAGAATGTAAATAAATAAAATAAAATAAATCCAAGCAGCAATATCAGAAAGGCAGGCAGAGATCCAGGCCTGGATTGCTGGAGAGATTTCAGGTGTAGAGAGGTAGATCTGAGAGTCATTATTGTAAAGATGATACTGAAAGCCATGGGAAGAGATGGGTGCACCAAGGGACTGGGAGAGAGAGAAAAGGAGTGGTCCCAAGACAGATCCTAGGGTACACCAACTGAGAATGGGATAGCAGTAGAGGAGGATCCATCAGAAGAAACATTGAAAGAGTGATGGGAGAGATAAGAAGAGAACCAGGATAGAACAGAGTCCTTAAAGCCAAGCGAGGACAAGGTATCAAGGAGAAGGTTGTGGTCAACAATGTCAAAAGCAGCAGAAAGGTCAAGAATGATGAAGATTGAGTAAAGGGATTTTGCCAGGAAGAGGTCACTGGAGACTTTGGCAAGAGCCATTTCAGTAGAATGTAAAGGATGAAAGCCAGATTGTCGAGGATCCAGAAGGGCTTGAGAGGAGAGAAAGTTGAGATAATGGTGATGAACTGCACATTCAAGTAGGTTAGAAATAAAGGGGAGGATGGAGATGGGTCGAAAGTGAGGACAGGTAGGATCTAGTGAGGGTTTCTTAAGGAGAAGAGTGACCACAGCATGCTTGAAGGCTGCAGGGAAAGTTGCAGGGGAGAGCGATAGTTCGAAACTATGAGAGATAGAAGGGACTAAAGTAGAGGAGATGGAGCTAAGGAGATTTATTTATTTATTTATTTACATTTTTTATATACCGCACTATTCGGCATCAGCGCGGTTTACAGAGAACAAAACAAAAACCAGAACAACAAGCTGTTCGGTGTTACATATAACAGGAGCATAACTTGGAAAAAACAAATTTAAAATGGGAGAACTATCTACATGGAGTATATGATCGGTTAACTAGACAACATACTCAACTATTTACACAATTTAGCCAGAATGTTAGTAACAATGAGAAATCTGTGATTACGTTTGCGGTGGGACTGTAAGTTTTATTTTATGTTGGGTAGTATTTGATGAATAGGTTGAATTTGAGGGCCTTTCTAAACTGGGCTAAGTCGGTTATGGCACGGATATCAGGTGGTAGAGAGTTCCAGCATTTTGGTGCGCAAAATATGAAAGCTCTGTTTGCTGTTGATAGGCTGCATGTTGTTATGGCCTTTGGCATTATTAGGGAGTTCAATGCTACCTGTCTCCTATTTCTGTTTGGTGGTACAGTTCGTATGAGCTCTGTGATTGAGTTGGCTGAGAGACCATTGATGGCCTTGAAGGTGAGAATCAAGGTCTTGAACATAATCCTTCCGTGTATAGGGAGCCAATGTAGCTGTTTGAGGATAGGTGTAACATGTTCACTCTTGGACGCTCCTTGTAGAACCCTTGCAGCAGTATTCATAGCAAGCTGAAGTGAGCTCAGGGTGGATTGTGGGAGCCCTTGCAGGATGGAGTTGGCGAAGTCGAAGTGTGGTAGGATCAGTGCCTGATAGATGGTTCTGAAGTCCTCTTGGTCTAGTAGGGAGCGTAGGTGCCTGAGCGTGCGTATCTTGAAGTACACAGCTTTTACAATATTATTTATGTGTGATTTCATGTTGAGATGATGGTCCAGTGTGACTCCGAGGTATCTTATTGTTTCCTTAGTGCATAGATCTGCTCCCTTAACACTTATATGTGGTGGTGGAATGAAGTTGGGGTCTTTGGTGATGAAAAGAACCTCCGTTTTCTTATGTTGAATGCGGAGGTTTTGTGATAGGAGCCATTCTGATACTGCGTCGAAGCAATTTATTATAGGCAATAAATCCATATGCACTGTGGAAAATGGCATGTAGAGTAGGATATCATCTGCGTATATCATACATTTCACATTGAATGATCTGATGATATTGCAGATAGGCTGCATATATATGTTAAACATGAGAGATGAAAGAGAGGATCCTTGAGGAACGCCTTGTTTTTGATGGAAGAGTTTTGATTCTCCCGTTGTAGATTTTACATATTGCTTTCTGTTGTCAAGATACGATTTACACCAATCAAGTGCGGAGTTGCAGATGCCTTTCTCTTTCAGTCTCCCGAGGAGAATCTCATGGTTTACTGAATCAAACGCTGCTGCTATATCTAAGAAGATTAGAACAACGCCTTGCCGGATGGTGTTTATGCTAGTGAGAATATCATTGAATAGGGTGGTAAGCAGTGTTTCCACGCCATGGTATTCTCTGAATCCATGTTGAGAATGGTCAAGAGGGGCTGCGGAGTCTATGTGGTCTTGGATTTGACGTTGTGCCTCTTTCTCAAAAATCTTTGCTAAGAGGGGGATACTGGCTATAGGCCTGTAGGAGTCAGGCCGTTTTGGGTCTAGTTTGGCGTTTTTTAGTAGAGGTCTTATGGATGTGAGCTTTAGTGCGGAGGGGAAGGAGCCAGTTGTAAATGAGAGGTTCATGATTTTTGTGATGAAAGGGCTAAATGTACTTCGAAGATCCTTTATCCAAAAGGCTGGGCAAGGATCGGTTTGCGCAGTGGTGGTGTTCAGTGAGATGATTGTGTCTTCGATGTGTTTGGCAGAAGGTGTGGCAAGTGCAGACAGGTATGTTAGGCAGGATGTTTCTTGTACATTGATTGTTGAGAGTTCATCTGTCTGTAGAAGTTTTGTTTGCAGGTAGTCAGCAAATTCTTGTGGGTGGATGTCTTCTTTTTGTTCGGGGGATGGTTCCTTTGATAGTGATGGGTGGGAATAGAATCAGAGGAGCAGGTAGTGAGTGTGTGTGAGGAATGAAGGTGAGTGGTTTTATTTTCATAGATCATAGAAAGGGAAGAAAGGGTTGCAGAGGTAGGGGGAAGTTGGGAATGAAGAGGGGGAGGAGGGGGGAGTAGCTGACCTCGTGGGGAATTGGACTGTGATCTTGTGTTTTTTTGTCATGGAAATAGTCAGCCAGGGTTTGGGCAGAAACGGAGTGAGGGGTCGGAGGCGGAGGCACCTTGAGGAGAGAGTTGAAAGTTGTAAAGAGATGGTGAGGGTCAGAGGCAAGAGATTTAGTCAGATGGACATAATAGTCTTGTTTGGCAAGTGCTATGGTTGACTAGAAAGAGAGAAGAATGACCCCCTTTCCTGCCTGAACCCACCTGATCTTGTAAGTCACTTACCCTCTTTCTCTAACTAATCCTCTCTCTTTTCTATGCAGTGTTATTACCTCACCCCAGGTCAACCAAATAGAAGTTCCTGCTTTTACTCCATCATTTGCATGAATTTGTTGTTTTGATTTTTTTAAGGAAATCACTGAGAAGATCAAAATTTTAGTTTCATACAAGTGGGGGATAAAATCCGCACTAGAAAATATGTTTGGTTGACTTGAGATGAAGTGGCAACCCTAAATGTTTCCCCTCTGTTCCCATCTGCCCTTTCTCCTTCATTGTAGTGGATTTGGAAAAGAGATGTGTTGCACATTTAGAGACAGAAGCTTTCAGCCTTCTTGGTCTCACCCTCTCAGCCCCCCAAGAACACTATAGAAAACATATCAGCACTTCTGCTGTCTGCTGTGCTTGCAGACCATAAGGCGGCTGGGTATCAAGTTGCCAAAGTGTGACTAAGATTTTCTGTATATCTCACCTGTCATATATTTTTATTTTGTTCATACTGCTATTATGTACTTAATCCAAAACTTTCCTGTAGCTGTGGAGGAAGACATATCAGGAAAGGTAATTTTTGGGACCTAATCTGTGTTTGTCATGATTTGCTAAGTATCTAGTTTCAAGAATACTGCAATATGTAATAAGAAAGACAGCAATTTTTATCTTAGATTAACTTATATATAATTTATAGTTATATTTAAAGGCCTGGCAATCTACTTCCGGTCACACTGCCAAGAAAACCCAGGAGCTTCTGGGTCACCAGGAGTCAGCATTGACTCAAAGGCACACATTGCATTTGTTGTTGGTTTTAAACAGATTTGTGGTTTAATTTAAATGGAAAATCATGCTTCTAAAGAACACAGTTTAGAGATCTACTCTACCAGCAGTGCTGAACCTAGAGACCAGGTTCCTGTTTACTGCTTAATGTCAGATATGGCTCATAGGCTCAATAGACATACTACAGTGCGTAAGGTCTGTTGGCTCAAAGCCATATTTATGATGCAACTCTACCAGGCCTTGCCCTTCAAAGAGTGACACGCTTCTTCTTCCCATCTGTAGATACTTCCCATCTAATGTTGTTGGCAGACCAACCAAGAGCCAGAGGTTGGAGCTTGCAGGCTTTCCCAGGCCCCCGTAGCTGAAGATAGGAGGATCTCATATGGTTTCTGCATGAAAGAAGTTGCTGTGGACTGCAGGTGCTCCAGGAAATTACTGGTAAAAGACTTGTCGATGGGGGAGTCAAGGACCAGGAGATACTGAAAGAACCAGGGAAAGGGGTTGCAAGGGGGAGAGGGATGAAAGATGCGAAAAATAAGTAGATGAAGAGGGAAACAGAGGTGTGAGTGATAGGAAAAGTCAAGCAGGTGCTGGAGTAAGAGGTAAAGAAAGGCAGGGAGGTATGAGAACGGGGCATGGGAAGGTAAGAGAGTAAAGAACAATTAAGGAGAAGATATGGAGTAGTTCACATAAGTGATATGGTAGCTTGGAAGACTATCACTGCCTACGAGGAATGAGAAGCAAAGTATTAAAAGCTATAGGCCCAGTAGTACACCACAGATGATAAGTTCAGGATGCCTAAACTTGGTTCTTGAGGGCTACAATCCTCTTGGGGTTTCATCATCTCCACAATGAATATACATATGATCTATTTACATTCAGTGGAGGCAGTGCTTGTAAATAGATCTTGTGCAGCCGTATTGTGAAAATCCTGAAACCCTGACTGAGTATTTCCTGTGCTCCTGCCTCCTCGCATGGGCCACTGAATGTCACCATGGACGTTTTAACCCATAGGTTCCAGGAGAACATGAAAGCAAAGATCTTCCTGGATACATCCATACTACCATAAGACCATTCGTGCATAGCACCACCTCATTTGTGATCTCTTAAAACCCTACATTTTATTGCATTTTATTACTGTTCTATACCACTTTAGACCGTTCCCAAGTGTTATAAGACTTGTTTAAATAAATATATAAATTAAAACATATTACCATTCTGATGAGAGAACCATCGTAAAGATCACTCTCAGTAGAACTATGGTAACATCCCTATGAAAGACACAGCAGTGTAGAGAGTCAGACAAATAACCAAGCTACCAGCAAAGTTGAAAAAAGTCACAGTGGAAATGCACGAAAAAGGTCATTTCAGTGCAACATTGAGTTATACTGGTTAAACTGAGCACTATGCTGGAAGGCCATGCTGCCCAGCATGACACAAGTGTGTGCAAATACCAAAACGGTCACTCGCACTAACGATCAAAGCTACCTTGATATTTCGGCCTTGGCACTGAGTTCATAGCACATGTAGTAACTCCTAGGCCTCTGAAGGGGCCAGCAGAAATCTTAGGTTATACGTGGCTATCAGCTTAATTGTGTTTGGTTTTCAGTACTGGTTCGACCTGAGCTTTCATTTCTGCACATGGTTTTCAAGAGGGCAGCTTGCTGCAGTATCTGGTGATGAATGAGACGTCTATAGCCAAGCTGGAAAAGACACGTGCATGGAAGCACTGCTTTGTTTGCATGCTGCAAGTTTCCAGTGCTTGCAAGGTGATGTTTTGTTCTTCTATCCGAGTCACGTGTACTGGGAAGAGGGCTAGTGATCCGACTTCTGTTTCTCCCCCTCTGCTTGCATTTCCAAATGTAAATAAGTAGTGGAAAGATAGGTAAGTTGAGCCAAATCTCCTTAAAAGATGTTTCACTGTCTGCATTTGTCCTTTGTGCTACAGTTTCTTTTAGTCTTGAATTACCAGGTCTCATGTCTGGCTTGTGGACATCAGTCTTGTTCATGTGAGCAGTGTTGATATGTGAGGATCTCTTCTTCCCATCCTCTTTTCCTTCTCTCACTCTCTTCATCTTCCATGTCCCTTCTCCCTCTTCATTCTTCCCTTCTGGTTGATTTTATCTTGAATTTTCACAGTCGACTGGACACCAGGGAACTCACCATGATGGAGTTATTCCCAGGTGATGAAAAATATCCATGGCCAGGCTTCCAAATATAGTATTCAATGCACTATAACTGAAATGCATATTAATGATTTTATTTTTGCTGCAATTAGTGACCTTTTTTGTATTTTCTGGCTGTAGTCATTTTAACTGCTTGTGTGGTGCAACCCATCGCCTTTTTTCCTTCATTTTCTCATCTACACATTTACACCCACACCATCTTTTTATCTTATAGAAACACGATCCAGTCTGCCTTTCTATATCAAGCCGCTAAGCTCTACAGTCCCTTTCTTTCCTTTAGAGATCTTCTGCATTTGCTCCATGCTATCTTGAATTCAGATACAGTCTTCATCTCTACTACCTCCTCTGGGCAACTATTCCATGCATCTACCACTCTTTTTCCATAAAGAAATATTTATGCAAATGACTCCCGAGTCTTTCTCCTTTCACTTTCATCCTATACCCCCTCTCTATCTTTTAGCTGCTATTTTCTTTCCTCTTTTCCTCGGTCATCTCTTTTTCACATTTCTTAGCCCCACCTGTTTCTCCCTATGGAAAGTCCAAATCCTTTCCCTCATCCCAGTACCTCTCTCGCCTCACTTGTTCCCTTCCATATCTCACCACTGCATGTGTAGAGGTGGTTGACTGGTAAACGAAAGAGTAAGAAGCTAAGGGAAAGTGGAACGGACATGCAGGGTGCTCTTCTAACATCCTATGTACATGTATTTTATCGCCCTATGTCTGTTGGGAATAACAAAAGTGTGCTAAGCAGTTAGTTTGTTTTGGTCTGCAGCAGCCCTTAGCGCTTACTGCACATTGATTTGCACCTTGGGATGGAGAGTGGGTGTAGTGAGCACACGTCAGATAGCATGGGCGGACTTGCAGTTATTTTCATCTCTATGGGTGGACTTGCGTGCACTCACGTTAACTGTGAATACTGCTGCTACACATTAGGGTACTCTTCAGGGCAGTATATTTTTTTATTTATTTATTTAACATCTCTTATATACCGCACTATTGTCAGTATATGATGGGAACATGCTAGCAAACCCCCAGCAGTTGGCGCCTAATGGTTGCAATTGCTGCATGTTAGTTTTTATGCTGAACATGGGGTAAGTGCAAGTTCCTAGCACACTTTAGTAAAAGGGGTCCTAAGATTGGTGGTTTGCTCTTCGGAAGTGTGTTTTTTTTTAAAACAGAAATATACTGCTATGACCTTCCTCTCAATGGTGGCTGCACCAATGTATTAAAATCATGCAACAAAGCTACTATAACAGTTCAAATTATTATTTTTTGCTTTTAGCAATAATGCTGAAGAATCCCAAAGACCACAGCACACTTTGATGTCAAACATATAAAGAATGGACCCGATATTGAAAGGGATGGATGTAGTTAGCAGACCTGCTAACCATGTTAATCCCCTTGGCTGGGATAGTCGGCAGCACTGACATGGTCAGTTCCACTGAGGATCGGCGGGTGCTGCCGCTAATCGGTTAGCATCGGGGGGGGGGGGGGTTTGGGGCAGCGCCTGGCAAGAACTGAGCAGTGGATATATTGAGCCGCTGCCTGGCTATCACAAAGCAGCCAAAGTCAGGCACAGTAAAAGCTGGTCTAACTTCTGCCGCTGAAGGTAACCGGGCAGCAGCTCAATTAGCCTCATGGCAACCCAGGCAAGACGGATATTCAGTGCCGGGGCAGGGTAAGGTCCCGACATTGAATATTTGGGTCGAATGTTAGGCGGCAGCAGCTAGTTCTGATTCCCAGAGTAACAGAGAGCAGGAGGATTCAAACAAGAAAACTCTTTGAAATGCAAATAAATCTCTACCGATATTAATCTAGCC
Organism: Ichthyophis bannanicus; assembly: GCA_033557465.1. NCBI lineage: Eukaryota > Metazoa > Chordata > Amphibia > Gymnophiona > Ichthyophiidae > Ichthyophis > Ichthyophis bannanicus. The sequence continues at coordinate 32,827,036 of CM066047.1, read as the reverse complement.
CACCCTGGTTACTGTAAACTCAGCCTGATACACCCAGACTGAAACCTGATCAAATCAGTCGCCTCCTGTTGTCTCTTCAGGAAATCATAGGTCTTAACAGAAATGTTACCCTGAACTAGAATGTGCCCTGGGCATATCCTCTATAATAAAATTTGGCATGGAGAACATGCTAAGAAAACACTAGTGCACAAAGCAGGTAAGTGACCGGCCCTGACTGTCCTATATTCTAGAACGTACAATGCACACACTCTGATTTAATAAGAGGCTGAAGAATCACACTTGTCCCTTCATCTCCAGTATTCTTGTTCTTAGACCACCTCTCTCATTTTTTCCTTCCCTGCCTAAATATGATCTCAGCAACCTATGACTACAAACATGAATTCAACATCCTTATACATGTGCTGAGGGCACAAGGAATTCATTCACACCAGGCTCTTTTGGGCCACTGTTGGTCTGCAGGTGCAGGAAAAGTCAAGATGCTTCTATCATGATACCTTAGAGCTTAGAAGGTTTTGCAGGAAAGGTATAGTCATACGTATGTGGAAAGGGACTAAAGATAGCCCTGCAGCTCTGCTTCTATTGACACCACTTGGACACAACCATGGAAAAACAAACAAAGGAAAATCTGTCCGAGAAAGAAATTTAAACAATGGTTAAATTCCTCATGCCATGCAATAACAGATTTCTGAGCGCCTGTGTGTGTGTGTGTGCATATGAGAGACTATATATACAAGTGCGTGTGTGTGTATTAGTTAACAGGACCCAAACAAGCTATCCACGCCAACTCATCTGTAAATATTTAGGTTCAGTTCAGTTCACTGACTGCACTTGCTGGACACACATGCTGTATTGACGGTTGTTAGATAGCCATGTATTTTTAATACTGAAGGATCTGGATTGCTATTATTAGCCAAGCAATACATTATAGGAAGAAAGCAATCTTGACTGGGACCTACAAAGTGACAGGGCTGATGTTGTGTTAATGATGGATGACTGCTTCATAGATAAGGGGCAGGTCTAGGAACACAAATATTTTGAAAGCTAGAAATGATTGTCTCTCTATTGGCAATCATGTTTTACTTCCTCTACTTTTAGTTTTAAATTTTAGATTATCTACAGTTCTACAGACAGAGGGGTTTTTAAAATCAGTTTTGAACTTGCGTTGGAAAAGAGCCAATGTGGTGATTTAATCCTGTTTGTCTATCCGTTGGCACCTTTCAGTTGAAGGCCAACAATGGATGCAGAACTTACCCTATTGGAAAGGATCTCGTCCTGATTAATTTAAACAATGCTGGCACATGCATGCATCTGTACGATTTACGCTTCCTTGCTTTCAGTAAATGGTCGTTTGAGGGTAGATGGTTTTGCAGCATACCTTGCCTGTTTGCATGGCCCAGGGCATACTATAACCACTGGCTCTCACTGCAGAAGAATGTCATTTACGGCTGCTAGGAACCTTTCCCAGCATGTCTAATTGCTCCGAGGTCTTTATAACACGTGGGTAAGGAGGAACCTGCACCTCAGCTATCCATGACATACACATAGAGATGGTTCCAGAACACGTGACCATGGCTTCGCTGCCCTGAATGAACCTCATCTCAGAAGCTAAGCAGGGTTAGGTCTGGTTGGTATGTGGATGGGCGATTGCCTTAGAATACCAGGTGCTATAGACTTACTGCATGAAAGAAAGGCCTGGCAACCTACTTCCAGTCGCACCTTGCCAAGAAAACCCAGAGGCTGGGTCACCAGAACTCAGATTTGACTCGATGGCAAACATTTTTGCTTTCCATAACACTTGGCTGTTATATTGTAAGAATAATACTTCAAAGACCCTAACACCTAAGAGTAAGCCACAAATATCCTAAATCTCACAAACTCAAAAAAAGTATAACGAAAGGCTTAGAGCATAAATAACCATGCAGTTATACCAAACCTTGACAAAACATCACGAACAGAGAAACCACCAGAAATGCTGTGGGTTCACCAAACAGGAATACTTGTGTAACTTTTAAATCCCAGCCATATCATTCATTGGTCTCATCTGAATGTGTAGCATACAATTTGTCCATCAAAATAACACTACACAAACCATAACATAGAAACATGACGACAGAAAAAGACCACATGGCCTATCTAGTCTGTCCTTCCATAACAACTACAACAGTCCCCATAGAAACATAGATATATGACGACAGAAAAAGACCACAATAAGTCTTAAATCCATTCCAATCTCTGACATATCATCACGTTTCAGACAAACATGTCTTGCTTCAGGGAGAAATCCTAACAACATATAACTGCATAAAAAGCTAACTCAACAGCTAGTATCTTACAAACAGCCCCAGCCCAATATAAAGCCCACAGCCGATCATCCAGTCACTCACACCTGACTTAATCGTGAATTAGAGAGGTCTATTCAATTTGATTATTCTAACCTACAGGTTCCAACGAATTCAAATGGTAAATCCATCTCTGTTCAAGATAATTAAGACGGCTTTGATAATCCCCACCCCGCCAATCCAATGAAACTTGATCCAGCACTCTCCAGAAAAACTGATTAGTCGAATGACTACATTCTTCAAAGTGAGCAACCATAGGTGCCGTCAATATTTTATTAGCCAGCCTACTATGGTGCTCACCAATACGCTTACGAATAGGGTGAATCGTTCGACACACATAGATCTTTGGACAAGGGCAGAGCACCACATAAACCACATATACTGAAAGACACGTAAGTAACATGTTGTGCTGTAAAATGCTCATGAGTAATTGGATGAACCCAGGTTGGACCAACCACAGTATTATGACACCGACGACAGCGACCACAGCTGGTATGGTTCCCTTCAGCGGGATCCCCTCTCCTCTGTAACCAATCACGGATATTTCTACCATGTTTATATGCCATACAGGGAGTGTTCTCAGGGATATTTGCCCCAATGACATTTAATCAATCCAGCAATTCGTGGCGCCATATTCAAGTATGGTAAAACACATACCAGGCGGTCTTCTTGTTCAACCTAAGCCTGTTTAGGAAGTAACAACCAATCTCTATGAGCATACTTACCACGCTTAAAGGCTTTATTAATCACAAATGCTGGATATCCATGCTCCAACAAACGCACCTTAAGATCATCTGCTCTTGCCAAAAAGTCCATGAAGGACGCACAAATACGCCGTAGTCGCAAAAATTGCCCAATAGTAAGAACAGCTTTTCTAGAGACCGGCAATAACAAAAGTAACATTCTACTGTAAGAGGTGAGTCACTCTTTTTGATTAACATAATTTAAAATGTTTCTCCAGTAACAGGCATAGTTACAACACACTGCACAGTTCCATCTGATTCATTTCAGGAACTTACATTACTGGATGGTAAGAAGACATTGTCCGATGACATCAAGTGGTCAGGAAAACTTCAAATACATTTTTGCTCTGCAGTAACATCATCTGTAAGATAGCAATTAGTAGTTTGGTAATCCGAACAGATTTGAGATGTAAACCACATAGTGTCAGGTGGACTCAAAGATTTTTCCCATTTCAGGCCCATGGGAAAAATGCTTAATGCATTTGTCTCCTGGTGTTAAATGTCTTTATGCCCAGACTTGCAGTTATGTCATAACACCCTTGTACAAGTTTGCATGAGGTGACTCTAACATCCTAAGAGACATCTCCTGTTAATTATGATGTGTACAACTAACAACTTTATATTTTATGATGTCACCTTTGCCTTCCAATTGAGCCGGTCCAGCTGAGAAGCACGTCATAAGCAGATAAGCCTCAGCACAGCAGCAACGATGTTGTGGAAAATTTGAGCCTGGCATAATAAATTCTCAGGTGCTTGTTTTTTTTTTCCCCTAAAAGGAGAGAAAGCAAATCCTTTGGTGATACAGAAGAATTGGCTCAGTTCTAGTTTCTGAGATCCTCCACCGGTTCAGGATTTGGACAGGGTGGCAGGGGTATAATTCTCTCCTCCCATATCTTGCATGCCAGTTGAAAATGCTCCCTTAAATTGGAAAAGAGCCAGTGTAGTGATTTAATCCTGTCTGTCTGTCTTTCAGATGAAGGCCACCAATGGGCATGGATCTTACCCTATTGAAAAAGACCTTGGCTTAATGAAGTTGAACAGAACTGCTTTCTTAAAATCTGGAAAAGATGTTGATTTTAGCTTACAGGCAGCCCTATATACAATAGTTCAACAGAAAGCGTAGTTACTCACCTGTAACAGGTGTTCTCCAGGAGCAGCAGGAATCAGTCCTCACTTATGGGTGACGTCGGCGCCGACGGAGCCCTCGCGGAGCAATTTTCCCCAGCTTTCAACGAAAGCCTTTGGGAATTGCAGCGCGCATGCGCGGTCCCCTTCCCGCCCAAGGGTGCCATCTTAGCCAGTCAGATGACATAGCTAAAAAAGACAGCATAAAAATTTGCAAAAAAACTAAAGCAGACGATTGCAACTCCATGGGGAGGAGGGAGGGTTGTGAGGACTGATTCCTGCTGCTCCTGGAGAACACCTGTTACAGGTGAGTAACTACGCTTTCTCCAGGACCAAGCAGGAAGTCAGTCCTCACTTATGGGACTCCCAAGCTCAAGGCTACCGGAGACCCTAAGCACAAAAATGAGCTCCCTCTAGCTCAGCAGCACAGAAGGAAAGAATCTTCGCTGAATTATTACCCACCGGTAGCCCACATCCGGGATGGAGGGTAGGAGTTGCTCAGACCTCGAAGAGATTACGGAGGACTGCCTGTCCGAAAGCACTGTCCCTGCGGGACTCCCTCTCGAGACAGTAATGGACCGCAAAAGTCTGGCTCGAAGACCAAGTAGCGGCCCGGCAGATGTCTGCCAGCGGAACAGAGCGGAGGTAAGCCACTGACGTAGCCTTTGCCCGAACGCAATGAGCCGTGACCCGACCTTCCAAGGAGAGTCCGGCTGCTCCATAAGCCCAAGAGATACAGTCCGCAACCCAGATGGACAGAGTACGCTTGGAGACCGGGAGCCCCAATTTATTGGGGTCAAAAGACACAAAAAGCTGAGCAGCTTTACGGTGCTCCCGCGTACGGTCAAGGTAGAAGTTCAATGCCCTTCTACAGTCCAGGGTATGGAGGACCGTTTCAGCTCGGCTGGAGTGTGGTCTGGGAAAGAAGGTTGGAAGTACCACCTCCTGATTGATGTGAAAGGGGGAGACTACTTTTGGAAGAAATTTTGGGTGAGTCCGTAGGACTACCCTATTTTTGTAGAACCGAGTGTAAGGGGGATCAGACACGAGGGCCTGCAATTCACTTACGCGTCTAGCGGAAGTGAGGGCTATCAAGAACAGTGTTTTCCAAGAAAGAAAACGGAGAGAACAGGTAGCCATAGGTTCAAAAGGCGGACAGGTGATCCGCTGTAAAACCACATTCAGGTCCCAGTCAGGCGCTGGCGGGCGCAGAGGTGGTTTAAGTAGAAGGAGACCTCGGAGAAACCTCGCTACGAGAGGGTCGTTGGAGAGAGGTCTGCCGTCCACCGGCACATGATGTGCTGAAAGAGCACTGAGGTGAACTTTGACGGAGTTGGACTTAAGTCCCAGATTAGAGAGGTAAAGCAAGTACTGCAAGACCACCGACACCGGGCAGGAGAAGGGATCCTGAGACTGTCGGGTACACCAAACGGAAAAACGACGCCATTTAAGGGCGTAGCATTTTCGAGTAGAAGGTCGCCGAGAAGCTAGGACGACCTCTTCCACCTCTGCCGGCAGGAGGAGGGGAGCAAGGACTACCCTCTCAGCAGCCAGGCCATCAGATTGAGAGACCTGAGGTTGGGGTGTAGCAGAGACCCCTGATCCTGAGTGAGGAGATCCGGTTGAAACCCCAGAGGGAACGGATCCTCCACCGCTAATTGCAGCAGGAGTGGAAACCACGGCTGTCTGGGCCAGCGAGGAGCCACCAGGATCATGAAGGCTTTGTCTCGGAGAACCTTGAAGAGAGTCCGAGAGACTAGCGGGATGGGAGGGAAAGCATACAGAAGGCTCCCCGACCATGAGAGTAGAAAAGCGTCCGCCGCAACCCGAAGGGGGTGTGGCTGACGAGAGCAGAAGCGAGGAAGTTGCCGGTTGTGAGGACTGGCAAAGAGATCCACCATGGGGAGGCCCCACTTTAGAAAGAGCTTCTGAACTACCAAGGGATCCAGACGCCACTCGTGCGGCTGGAGGATCCTGCTGAGTTTGTCCGCCAGGCAATTCTCTTGGCCTGGGAGATAAACTGCCTTGAGGAGAACGCCGTGACTGACGGCCCAAGAGCAGAGCTTCTGTGCCTCCCGACAGAGGAGGAAGGAGCCCGTGCCCCCCTGCTTGTTCACGTAGAACATGGCAACTTGATTGTCCGTCTGGACAAGGACGGACTGGTGAGAAGTCAGGTGGGAGAAGGCCTTGAGAGCCAGGCGGATCGCCCTGAGCTCCAGGAAGTTGATCTGCTGAGCAGACTCCCACGTGGTCCAGAGGCCCTGAGTACGTGCCCCTTGGCAATGCGCTCCCCAGCCCAGGAGGGATGCATCTGTTGTCAGCACCCGGGCCGGCTGAGGTGACTGGAAAGGCATGCCGAATATCAGGTTCGGCCGCTGAAGCCACCACCGGAGAGACAAGATCAGCGGCTCGGAGACGCGCACTAGGTCTGCTAGGCCGCCTGTGGCTTGTCGCCACTGCCGGCGGAGACACCATTGAGCAGGCCGCATATTCAGGCGGGCATTGGGGGTCACATGGACGGTGGAAGCCATATGGCCGAGTAGTCTCAGGAAGCGCCTGGCGGAGACCAGGGGCTGGCTGCGAAAACGGTCGGCTAGGTCCATGAGCCGTTGAGCCCTGTCGAGCGGTAGGTACGCTCGTGCCTGAGGAGTGTGCAGCCTTGCGCCGATGAACTCGAGATCCTGTGAGGGGAGCAAAGTGGACTTTGCGAAGTTTATAACAAAGCCCAAGTACTGCAGAAGAGTCACCGTGCGGCGCGTGGCGTTGGTGACCTCCAGAGCGGACGCCGCTCTGATGAGCCAGTCGTCGAGGTACGGAAAGACATAGAGGCCGTGAAGCCGGAGATGGGCCGCCACCACCGCGAGACATTTTGTGAAGACTCGCGGTGCGGAGGACAGGCCAAAGGGCAGTACTCTGTACTGGTAATGATTTCCTGCCACCACAGACCTTAGGTATTGGCGGTGGCTTGGGTGGATGAGGATGTGCGTGTAGGCATCCTTTAGATCCAAGGAGCATAGCCAATCTCCCTGCTGGAGGTAGGGCAGAAGGATTCCAAGGGTAAGCATTTTGAACTTCTCCCGCACGAGGAACTTGTTGAGGTTGCGCAAGTCCAGGATGGGTCTGAGGCCTCCTGTTCTTTTTGGTATTAGAAAATACCGGGAATAAAAGCCTTGACCCTTCAGGTGGTGGGGCACCGGTTCCACCGCCTGATCCTGTAGAAGACTTGCTAACTCCTGAAGGAGTAATTCCCTGTGCAGAGGGGGTCGTGGAGGTTCTCCCGGAAAATAGGAGGGAGGGACCTGGTGGAAGTGGAGAAGATAGCCTTCTCGCACGACTTGAAGCACCCAGGCATCTGAGGTGATGCTGGACCACCTGTGGGCGAAGTGAACCAGCCGGCCTCCGGTGCTGGGAGGAGCCAGCGGGGGGGGAGAGGCTATGCTTAAGGAGTCAAAAAACCCCACCCTGCGGAGCAGGGGCTGGTGGTGCAGGCTTGGGGGCTTGCTGCCTACGGGACCCGTTACCCCGTCCCTTGGCCTGCTGGCCCTGTTGGGGAGCTGCAGGGGCCTGATAGTGGGGGTATTGTTTGTAGGCAGTCGCCTTCCTCGGGTAAAAGGACTTCTTTCCCGAGCCCTTCTTTTTCTGGGAAGGGGCGGAGGTCTTCCTAGAAAGCCTAGTCCTGGTGAGAGTCTCTGTCTCAATTTGTGCAGCCTTATCAGCCATGGGCTTGCCAAAGAGGTTTTCGCCTCGGCAAGGGACATCGACCAACTTGTCCTGCACCCAGGGCTCAAGGTCAGACGACTGAAGCCAAGCCTGTCGGCGGGCACCGATGCCGGCTGCGGCCACTCGAGCCGATGCTTCAAAGCCATCATAGGCTGCTGCGTACAAGATTTTTGAGCATTCCCGAATGCCAGTGGACAAGGCCAGGAACCTCCGCAAGGGTTCCTCGGACAAACCAGCGGAGAAGCCGGCTAGCTCTTTAGCCAGGTCTCGGAGATACATGCCCATGTATAGCTGGTAGGTCTGGACACGACAGGCGAGCATAGAGCCCTGGAAACACTTCTTACCAAGGCCATCCAGGTTACGGGCCTCCCTGCCAGGAGGCACCGAGGAGTGCATCTTCTGGCTCTTAAGACGATGCATGGCCGATTCCACTACCATGGAATGGTGTGGTAGCTGTGCTTTCTGGAAGCCAGGGCTCTTGCGGACTCGATAGATAGAATCGACCCGCTTGCTCAGGACCGGCGAGGTGGCCGGACTCTCCCACATGCGGAAGAGTAGTCGTTCCAGCATGGGAGGAACCGGTACAGTAAAGTGTTCCCTGGCGGGAGAGTCATACTGGAGGGCGTCGAGCTCTTCGGCTCGAGGCTCCTCCTCGGGATCCGCAGGGAAGGCCAAAGCCTTGGCCATATCCCTGACGAAGTCCGAGAACCGGGCATCCTCCGGGGGGGACTGCTTCCGAGGTTCGGACTCAGGTGAGTCCGAGGGGACACACCGAGTCCGAAAAGAATCAGGCGACTCTTCCTCTTCAGACTCCCAGACCGACTCCGACGAGGACTCGGTGGGGTCGGCCCGGGCAGGGCGCGGCGCCTGCCGCCCCGATGCCGAGGGAGTCGGCGTCGGCGACCTCGGTCCCGAACGGGAGGCCGAGGGCGACCTCGACCGAGGATCGACTCGAGTTCGCATCGGCTCGAGGATCGGCTCGGTCTCCGGGGTCGACTTCGACGTCGACGTCCCGGCGGTCGGGGCAGCGGCGCCAGCGAAGCCAGCGAGCAGTGCCCGCTGCTGGTCCATGAAGGCAGACAGTCTGCTCTCCAAGGCCGTCAACCTGAGTCCGAGCTCAGGTGACCCAGCAGCCCCCGACTCGGGCCCCGACGGCGTCGGGCCCGACGTCGGCTGTCGCGGAGGCGGGTCCAGAAGGACCACAGGACTTACCCGAGCAGGCATCTCCGACTCCAGGCGAGGTCGCTTCGTGAGGTGCTCCTTCTCCAAGGACCCGGGGCGGCTATCGGGGCTATGCGACCTGGCCCTCGCGGAGCCAGGAGCGTCCACCGACGCCGCCCTCGCGGGTTTCACCTTCCGTCGATGGTCCCCGGAGGGAGAACCCCTGTCGGAGGAACTCCGGCGACGGTCCGAGCTGGAACCCCTGGACGCGGAGGCCTCCGACGAGGTTCAGGTACGGCTGGGGTCAGCGAAGATTCTATCCCGCTGATGCCGCCGACTTCTCAACGCTTTGGAGGATAGTTTGCCACAAGGCCCACAGATCATTTCCTCATGATCCGGGCCCAGGCAGCGGAGGCAATTGTCGTGTGTGTCAGTTATTGACATATTTCGGTCACACTGACCACACCGCTTGAAACCACTGGCAGCCATCGGGGGAAAAAGGGCCCCGGCGAGGTCAAAGGACCGGGCTGCCAGGGAAAAACCGAAACGAAAACTGACTAAGTCAGAAAAACCGAAAAATAAGAAGAGGACTCGTGACCGGCGTCGCAAGTCCGGCGGGAAAAAGACCGGCGTCGAACCGAATAAAAAATCAGAGTAATTCTAAAGAAAATCAACTTTTTCGCGGGGACACGACGGGTACGTCTGTAGGGCTCCGCGGAAAAAAGAAGACTGGCTAAGATGGCACCCTTGGGCGGGAAGGGGAACGCGCATGCGCGCTGCAATTCCCAAAGGCTTTCTTTGAAAGCTGGGGAAAATTGCTCCGCGAGGGTTCCGTCGGCGCCGACGTCACCCATAAGTGAGGACTGACTTCCTGCTTGGTCCTGGAGAAAGTGGTAATCCTGCTTGGTGGTTAGAAGCCTAAAGGCTAGGGAATTACTTAAGGATCAACAGCTCTTGACAATAATTTTGATGATTTACACACATTTGCAAAAATGAGTTGCACTTATTCACACCATCTCGTTTTTGCAAGTATGTGTGTAAATTATCATAATGCATAATCAACCCATGTACTGGCTTACATTGTCCATGCTTTGCCCCAAAATCCACCCCTGGGCATGCCCACAGTGAAAGTGTGCTCCTTTTTAAAATTATTTTAAGTTCATGCCTTTCCAGCAGTTCAAGGCAAGTTACATTCAGGTACGGCAGGTATTTCCCTGTCCCCAGAAGGCTTACAATCTAAGTTTGTACCTGAGGCAATGGAGGTTAAGTGACTTGCCCAAGGCCACAAGATGTGCCAGTAGGATTTGAACCCTGATCTCTTTGGTCACCAAACCACTGTTCTAACAACTAGGCTACTCCTCTGCTCCATGCAGTTAACATGCATACTTTTACATTGGCTCATAAAATATTACTAGCCAGGCAGACTAAGTAACATAAGAAAATATGATATGCCATACTGGGTCAGACCAAAGGTCCATCGAGCCCAGTATCCTGTTTCCAACAGTGACCAATCCAGGTCACAAATACCTGTCAGGTTCCCAAAACGTAGACAGCTTCCACAGTGACAGAAGTCAAAATGGCATGGGACAGACACAGTGGATCCCTTTCTAGCACCAGGATAAAATCGAAATAAGCATAACTATCTCTTATATCTGAACAAATGGGGGTGACCTACATGGAGCAGTGGTTACACCCCTAAACAAAGGCATGGGGCGGGGTGACTTGCACGGAGCGGCAGGTGCATCTACTCTTGCTGCCTTGCTGGGCAGACTAGATGGACCATACTGGTCTTTATCTGCCGTCATATACTATGTTATCCCAGGGATAAGCAGCGGATTTTCCCAGATGACTTTAATAATGGTTATGGACTTTTTCCTCCAGGAACTTGTCCAAACCTCTTTTAAACCCAGCTACACTAACAGTTTTTACTACATCCTCTGGTAATGAATTCCAGAGTTTGATTACACGTTGAGTGAAAAAATATTTTCTCTGATGAATCTTAAATGTACTACATTGTTACTTCATTGAATCTCCCAATCTTTCTACTTTTTGAAGAAGTAAACTAGCAATCTACGTTTACTTGTTCCACTCCACTCATTATTTTAGAGATCTATTGTGTCCCCCTCAGCTGTCTCTTTTCCAAGCTGAAGGGCACTAATATTTGAAGCCTTTCCTTGTAGGGATATTCTTCCATCCCATTTATCATGCTGATCATTCTTCTTGCCACCTTTTTCAATTCCACTATATCCTTTTTTAGATATGGTAACCAGAAGTGCACAATTATAATACTCAAGGTGCGGTTGCACCATGGACAGCAAATCACTTATCCCTGGAAATGAGTTCTGAGAAATTTGATTTACTTTTTGGGATCTGCCCGGTGCTTATGAGTCATAATGGCCTCATTGGACACAGGATGCTGGGTTTGATGGACTGTGGCCTGACTCACAATGGTTTTTCTTATGGCCTAAGGAGAGCTCTTAAAGGGCACCTCTCACATACTCAAAAAAGATGAATATATGCTCCAGGTAAAACCCAATAGCTCAAGATAATAAAAGGAGAGAACTGCACATGCCATCATGAAAATGAGCAAAAACTTAATTAGCCATGAACCAAAATGTTGGTGCTTGTTTGAATTTTCATGAGCCAAATAAATATATTGAATCTTAGTTAATGTCAACATGAAAACAAACAAATACGTTTAGTTACCTAACTCTTAATAGCAAATCAAGAGAATTTAAAACTAGAGAAAAACAAGTCACCCTCACTCAAACTTTGGACTTTTTTTTTTTTTTTTACTTTTTATTTAACTTGACAGACCACATAGCATACTTACAAAAAACAAGGACATGTTGAGAAATCAACATATTCGTAGTCCTCTCGAACTTCCCAGCTAAAGTGCCAGCGTAATAATCAGATCCCCCTACTCCAGCTGACCCCGTGAACTTATGTCTTTCTCAGTATTTACTCCAGATTTAAGTATCAATTCTGTTCAGAAAGAATATGAAAGTTTCTTGATTAGTGCAATTTCAAACACCCATTTGTGCCTATGGCCACTATTACCAGCCTCTTTCAAGAATGTTGTGATTGTGTATGACTTGCCAGCGCTTACTCAGTTTCCCAGCAGAGGCATGATAACCACTTCTTTATCCAAGGTCTCCTTGATTTCCTTGTCCATCATTCCCCTTAATTGTTCCACCCTGGGACAATGCCTAGAGTCGGGAGTGGTGCCAGAGGACTGAAGAAAGGCAAATGTGGTCCCTTTATACAAAAGCAGATGTAAGGATGACATTGAGAACTACAGCCAGTTGGTCTAACCTCTGTGGTTAGTAAATTATTGGAAAGGCTACTAAAAGAGAGAATAGTGAGTCCAATGAAGTGCAGGATCTGAAACAGTATGGATTCACCAGAGGCAGGTCTTGTCAGACAAATCTGATTGATTTCTTTGACTGGGTGACCAGGGAGTTGGACTGAGGGAGAGCCCTAGATGTGATGTATTTAGATTTCAGTAAAGCCTTTGATACTATTCTACAAAGGTGACTTATAAATAAACTGAGCACCCTAGGGATGGACCCTAACGTTACTGAATGGGTTAGAAATTGGTTGAGTGGGAGGCGATCAGGGTACAGGTAAATGGAGCTCACTCTGAGGAGAAGGTGGTTACCAGTGGAGTGCCGCAGGGATCTGTCCTTGGTCAGATTCTTTTTAACATCTTTGTTAGTGATATTGCAGAAGGGCTGTTGGGTAACACCACTGGGGCAGTGAACATCATCCGAGCGCCCCGAGGACCCACCATCAGCACCCCAGCAGATTTTGCCGCCAGAGCCTCAAAAGACCCTCCAGGGCACAACCACCCGAAGCTCCAGCAAAAGGTGAGCCCGCGATTGCTCCCTTTCACCTCCGGCCCTTCCATCGGCTGAGGGAGCCTTTCCCCTGCACACGACAACAAGCTACGCCCACCAGCATCATCTCCAGGGCGGGGAAACACCGTTTAAAGGTGCAGCATGCTGCAGGGAAGCCCTCTTGCACACCACTGGGGTAGCGAACAACATCTGAGCGCCCTGAGGACCCACCATCAGTACCCCAGCAGATTCTGCCGCCAGAGCCTCAAAAGACCCTCCAGGGCACAACCACCGGAAGCTCCAGCAAAAGGTGAGCCCGCGATTGCTCCCTTTCACCTCCCGCCCTTCCATCGGCTGAGGCAGCCTTTCCCCTGCACGTGACAACAAGCTCCGCCCACCAGCATCATCTCCAGGGTGGGGAAACACCGTTTAAAGGTGCAGCGTGCTGCGGGCGGGCCCGCACCTGAGGGCCTTGCCAGAGGGCCCTTTGGCGTGGCCCTTAGGCACGGGCCTGAGGGGAGCTCCGGCGTGAGCCGTTACCCTGCTCCCCTAATCTCCGGAGCTGCCAGGGTCGAGCAGCCCCGACCGCTCCTCCACACTGTGCCTCCTGATCACCACCATCTCACGAGCACTACCCACTGCATCGAACTGGTGTAGTACCGCTACCCAATGCCCGCACAGACCTGCTACCCATTACCCGCTACTACTCACTGCTTGCCTAGTATTGCTACCCATTGTTGCATAGAACTGCTACCCATGACTGCATAGACCTGCTACCCATTGTTGCATAGAACTGCTACCCATTGCCTGCATAGATCTGCTACCCACTGCTTGCTTGTTCACCTATTATTTGCTACCCACTGCCTGCTTGTTCACCTATTATTTGCTACCCATTACTGTTGCTTGCTCAGACCTTGCTGCCCACTACCATGTTCCCTTATCTCATTGTCCTTCTCTTCCTCATCCTCCCCTACTGCCTCCCCTCAACACCCTCCCTCCTCTTCCCCCTACCTTCCTCACTTCTCCCTCCACTCTGTCCCCTAGCCTAGCATCTGCTCTTGAGCTTCCTCATACCATCCCCCGCATTCAACCAGCCCCCCTCTCTTTAAGGCATCCCCACCCTCACTTCTGCCGTACTATCTCCACTTTACCTCGCTCTCTAATACTCATTCTCCTTCTCTCATCAGGTAATATCAACCCCAACCCTGGCCCCCCCCCCTGATTTCCTTCTCACACTAAAAAAGGTTCCTCACGTACCCTATCTAATCTCATCCACATCCCGCTCCTCCCTCCTTCCTCCCTCCCCCCACTCATCCCACAATCACTCATTCATAGATATCAACTCCAACCCTACCCCCAAAAATAATCCCTCCCATAACCTACCTGATACCATCAATTCACCCCTCATTTCCCCTCCCTCATGTCCCTCTTGGAGAGCACATATACCCAGACATACCCACCCACCCACCCACACCCTACTCCCTCTAAATACCGGAACTACCCTAGAAATAGACCCCCACGCTACTCTGATAAGAAGTCCATACGTAACTTGTCCAACCTTATCCATATCCCTCTCCTCCCCCCCCCCCTGCGCTCTCCCATTTTCATGCACCCTATGGAACGCATGCTCACTCATTAAAAAAACCCCTTTTATTCATGATCTTTTTATCTCTAATGCCCTACACCTTCTTGCCTTGACCGAAACCTGACTCCCCCCAGACGACACCGCATCCATTGCCTCTCTCTGCTATGGGGGCTACCAGTTCTCCCATACACCTCGATCTACTGGTCACGGTGGTGGTATTGGCATCCTACTCTCTCCCTCCTACCAATTCCAACCCCTCCTGCCACCCCAATCACACTCCCCCCTCTCTTTTGAAGTCCACTCCATTCACCTCCTCACACCACCTCCCCTCCGAGTAGCTGTTATTTATCACCCACCCGACAACTCCAAATCAACCTTCCTTGCCGACTTCGACTCCTGGCTTTCTGCCTTTATGGATCCCTCCTCCCCTATTCTTATTCTTGGCGATTTCAACATTCACGTTGACAACCCCTCCGACCCCCATGCCTCAAAGTTCCTCACTCTTACCTCCTCGTTCGACCTCCAACTTTGCTCCACTGCCCCCACATGGCCACTGCCTTGACCTAGTACTCTTCTCCAATTCCTCTCCCTCAAACTTCCGCAATTCAATCCTTTCCTCATCTGACCATCACCTCTTAACATTTTCTCTTCAGTTTCTGCCATCCCAACCTCATCCTGTCTCCTCCGACCTATCTAGAAACCTTCATAATGTTGACCCCCTGACTCCTCCTCCACCATTTCTCCATCTCTCTCCTCCATTTTGTCCTCTGAGTCCGTCGATGAGGCATTATCTTCATACAGTGCTACACTATCCTCAGCCCTTGACACTCTTCCCTCTCTCTCCCCACGTCCTGTAAAACGATCTACTCCCGAATCCTGGCTTTCACCTACAATCCGTTACCTACGCATCTGCGCCTGTTCTGCCGAACGAGCCTGGTCCAAATCCCGCTCCCCGGAAGACCTTCTATACTTCAAATTCATGCTTGGCTCCTTCCAGTCAGCCTTAGCACTTGCCAAACAAGATTACTACATTCATCTGACCAATTCCCTTGCCTCTGATCCTCGCCGTCTCTTTAACACCCTCAATTCTCTCCTCAACGTCCCCCCTGCCCCTGATCCTGCCCTCCCTTTCTGCCCAAACCCTAGCCGACTACTTCCACGACAAAATCCACCAAATTACCCTCCAATTCCCTACCCCCTCATCTACCTCCCCTCCCCCCCAATTCTCCTCCCCATCCATACTTCCCCTGCCATCCTCTCCTCCTTCCCTCCGATCTCTGAAGAAGAAACCACACTCCTTCTTTCCTCCTCCAAACCCACCACCTGTTCATCAGACCCTATCCCCACCCATCTCCTACGTTCCATCTCCCTCACCATTGCCCCCTCCATCACTCATATCCTCAACCTTTCACTCTCCACTGCAACTGTCCCCGTTGACTTCAAACATGCTGTTGTCACACCCCTCCTCAAGAAACCCTCACTTGATCCCACATGCCCCTCTAACTATCGACCCATCTCCCTCCTTCCCTTCATATCCACACTATTAGAACGTGCAGTCCACCATCGCTGCCTCGACTTCCTCACCTCCTAGGCCCTCCTGGACCCACTACAATCTGGCTTTCGTCCCCTACACTCCACTGAAATGGCACTCACAAAAGTCACCAATGACCTGTTCCTGGCTAAATCTAAGGGCCTCTATTCTATCCTCATCCTTCTTGACCTTTCTGCTGCCTTTGACACCGTTGACCATGACTTTCTCCTCACCACCCTCTCCTCGCTTGGCTTCAAGGACTCCGTACTATCCTGGTTCTCCTCCTACCTCTCCCATCGCTCATTCAGTGTATGCTCTGGCGGCTTCTCCTCCTCCCCTACCCTGCTCCATGTAGGTGTACCCCAGGGATCTGTCCTGGGCCCCCTCCTTTTCTCTCACTATACCCAAGGCCTTGGCACGCTTATCTCCTCCCATGGCTTTCAGTACTATCTCCATGCCGATGACTCCCAAATCTACCTCTCTACACCTAATATTTCTCTGGCAACCCAGTCCAAGATCTCTGCCTGTCTTTTGGACATCACTGCCTGGATGTCTCATCGCCGACTGAAACTGAACATGGCCAAGACTGAACTCCGTGTCTTCCCACCCAACTCCTCCCCCCACCCCACTTCCCCCTCCTCTCAGTCCATGTGGATGGATCTACTATCCTTCCTGTTCCCTCGGCCCGCAATCTAGGGGTTATCTTTGACACTTCTCTCTCCTTCTCCGCTCATATCCAGCTTGTAGCTAAGACCTGCCGCTTCTTCCTCTACAACATCAGAAAAATCCGCCCCTTCCTCTCTGAACACACTACCAAAATGCTTATCCACTCCCTAATCTCCTCTCGCCTCGATTACTGCAACCTACTCCTCGCTGGTCTCCCCGTGAGCCACCTCCTTCCCCTTCAATCTATACAAAATCACGCTGCTCGACTAATCTTCTGCCAGCCTCGCCATGACCATGTTACTCCTCTTTTCAGATCACTTCACTGGCTCCCTGTCCAGTTCCGCATCCAATTCAAGCTTCTCCTGCTGACCTATAAATGCATTCACTCTATGGCCCCTCAATACCTCTTATCTCTCCCCTACGTCCCCTCTCGAAATTTGCGCTCCACTAACAAATCACTTCTATCAATGCCTTTCACCCACATCGCGAACTCCCAACTGCGCTCCTTTCACCTTGCGGCACCATATGCCTGGAACAGCCTACCTGCGTCTGTGCGCCAGGCATCCTCCCTGGCCCTCTTCAAGTCCAGGTTGAAGACCCACCTCTTCACCGTTGCACTCAGATCCTGACTTCCTTCCTCATCTTACCCTAATCCCCGTTAACATTTATGACCAAACCATAGACCAAACTGTACCACACTGTACCGTCCGCAGAACTGACTAATGCTCTGTACTGTTCTAACTAGATTGTAAGCTCCGATGAGCTTGACTCTGACGGGCAGGGATAGTCTCTTGCATGTTGTCTACCTCTTGTAGGATTACTGAACAGCACTGCGTGCGTAGCGCTTTATAAGTGCTAAATAGTAGTAGCAGTAGGGTAAGGTTTGCTTGTTTGCGAATGATACCAAAATCTGCATAGAGTAGACACCCAGGCAGGAGTAGATAACATGAGAATCTAGCTGAGCTTGAAGAACGGTCTAGAATTTGGCAGCTAAAATTTAATGCTAAAAAATGCAGGGTCATACATTTGGGCTGCAAAAATCCAAAGGAGCAGTACTTCTGTCCACAAAAGAGCGAGGGACCTGGGCATAACTGTGTCTGATGATGTTAAAGTAGCTAAACAGGTGGAATAGGCAACTGCGAAAGCCAGAAGGATGCTTGGGTGCATAGGGAGAGAATGGACAGCAGAAGAAAGGTGATAGTGCCTCTGTGTAAGTCTCTGGTGCAACCTCATTTGGAGTATTGTGTGCAGTTCTGGAGACCGCACCTTCAAAAGGATATAAACAGGTTGGAGTCGGTGCAGAGGGTGGCTACTAAACTGGTTAATGGTCTTCATTATGAAGCATATGAGGGCAAATTTAAAGATCTTAATATGTATACTTTAGAGGAAAGGCGGGATAGGGGCGATATGCAAATACAATGATAGACATTTAAATATCTCTGTGGCATAAATGCACAGGAGGGTCTCTTTCAATTGAAGGCAAGCTCTGCTACAAAGGGTCATAGCATGAAAGTGAAAGGGGATAGACCTAAGCATAATATGCGGAAATATTTCTTTATGGAAAGAATGGTAGATGCATGGAATAGTCTCCCAGTGGACGTGGTAGAGATGAGGACAGTATCTAAATTTTAAAAAGCATGGGACAAACACAGAGGATCTCTAAAGGTAAAAAAGGGACTGTTGTAGTAGTTGATATGGAAGGGCAGACTAGATAGGCCATGTGGTCTTTTTCTGCCATCATGTTTCTAATACTACCACATGTGCAAATGATCTCCAGAAATACCATAGCCACCCAAACACAAAGGAGACGCAGCCTCTTCAGACTAATTTCTGATGAAAGGTAAATACTAAATCAAAAGACCGAGCTGATGAAGTTTCATAAAGGATCTAAAATATTTTGTCATGCTTAAAGCAACTGCTTTGCTAATTTTCATGTTGGAATTTCAGATTTTCTGACTGGAGAAAATAATTCTATTCTTTCTCCGGTGGTTCATTCCAGGGACTCAGTGGGCTACCACATTCTCACCAAAGGGCTCTTGCCAGCTATGCTCAACAGAATATTTTGGTTTCATAAAAGTAACCTAACAAGAGCTCCCATGAAAAGCGACACCACGACTGCGTGAAAGAGTGATACTCCCTCCAACTAGGACTAGAAATGCTATGTGGTATGTGAGCAGTGTTGGAATCCATCTTCTCCTAGCCAGTTGTCTTACTCATACTCTAGGTATAAAAGAGAAGTATGACTCATTTTGGGCTTATGGCCACATACCATGAATTTACAGCTATTGTCATAGATTCAGTTTCTGTTTCTTGTTATTCATTCTTGTCCAATTTAATTACATCTGTAGGTAGCAGCACTGGTTATATGAAAGCTCAAAATCAGTAACGCTTTAGAAACAAGCAATTGATGATCAAATGCCTGTATTCACAAAGTGAAAAGAAGCTCTCGTTCATGGGTGGCTAATCAAATGGGAAAGAGACACCACTGGGGGCACAATTGTAACTTACTGCCATCAAATCTCAATGAACATTGTGACAAGAACTCATGGGACTAAGGAAGTCACTAGCTTCTGCAGAAGTTCAAATATAAGCTGCATAAAAAGGCAGTGCATTAAATAATATGTATCTAAAGAAATCCTTACACCAAGCGGTCATAAAATTGGTCATTATCATAATTTGGCCAGAAAATTGTCTATCCTTTTAAGGCCTTCTTGTAAAATAAAAATCTTGCCTTTTACTCCATTGCATTCCAAATAGATTCTAAGACCCATCTCTCTTTCTTACATGTCTGATGGTATCTCTCACTATGGTTACCCTAGCCACACAAAAGCATCTCCACACCCCCACCTTAACTGATCATTTGAATTGTGCTTGCAAGAAGTACTGCATTCCTTTTTTTCCTCTGTCCTTTGCTCGCAAGCTTATTCCATAAAGCAGAAAACTAAGGACACAATTGCATGGCTTTCCTAGTCTTACTTCAAGAAGATATAGTGAAGATTAGTCAGCTATGAAAATCAATGGTACACCATGAGGTTCTCATGAAAACACGGCAGAAAGCTACAGAAATTATCCCGCTTGTAATGGGTGACCCCAGCCTGATTAAAAAGAATTTTATAGATTGCCTATGTATAACGCACCTTATGAACGCCAGGAGAAGGGTTCTCTATGGAACAATGTGGGTGCTGAGGTAAGTATGAACAGTGTATCTGCAAGACTGAGATGACCTCCAACATACCCTGGGCATAGGGGTGAGGTTCATTCCTATCGTATGTATGGAGAATCACCCTGAGAAAGTAATTACATTTCATTTATTTCATTACTTAGCCTGTCCCCTTGAAACTGCTCAGGGTGGATTATATTTTTTTTTTAAATATCCATCAATACGTACAATGAACAAACATATACAAAGCAGAGTTGCCTTCTTGTATCGGGGGTTCTCCATAGACACCAGGGAAATGCAGCCACACTTGTTGGTGATATCCTCTGGATGGGTCCTATGTGTGATGCTTTCCACTAGCTCAGAGAATCTTTTTATTGGCTATTGACACTTTTCTTCCCTCAAAAGATAGGAGGTTCCTGTGGGAAGAAAAAGTGAGTGTGGCTGTATTTCCTTGCTGTCCACAGAAAACCTCCATTACAAGTAAGCAACTCCATTTATTTTATGGACCGGCAAGGAAAATGCAGGCACACTTGTTGGCGATTCCAGCGCCACTTGTCATTGATGAATAGTCCAGAAAACAGGATCCAGTGACCAAAGAAAACACATTATGAGGGGGTGGAGAAAAGTTCATAAGGAAACCGGTTATGAAGGATAGACTGCCCAACTGCAGTGTATCTGGAAGTGGAAATGTCCAGCCAACAATGCCACAGGAACATGTGGACTATGACCCAACTTGCAGCTTTGCAGCTTTCCTCCAAGGAGCTGGAATGTAGATAGGCCACTGTTGTGGCCATAGCACTGAGCTGATATGCAGTAACTCTTCTGGGGTAAGGGGACCAGCAGCTATGTAACAAAAAGTGATGCAGTTGGAGACCCAGTTAACTGATGTTTGCTTGGCTGCTGGAATACCAGGATTGTATGGATCGAAGGACAGGCAAAGCAAAGATGTGACACTTGATGGACAGTCTGTAACCTGAAGATAATACAGGAGTGCTCACCTGCAGTCGATGGAGTGCAAAACAGTTTCTGCCACACTGGAATGAAGCTTTGAAAAGAAGGCAGGAAGGACAATAGACTCATTTAGAAACTACTTTGGGAAGGAACTTAGCTTTCTGAGTCCTGAGAACAACTCTACTGGGAAAAAATTGAGTGTACAGATAGTAGTATACTAGGGCCTGCAGCTCACTTAAACAAAATGCAGAGGTTATTGTTAACAGGAACACAGTTTTCCAAGTCATGTGTTTGAGGGAGGCTTGAGCTGTCAGTTCAAATGGTGGGTTCATCAACGGTGATGAAACAACATTAAGTTCTCAGGCAGTCAGAAGGGTGGCTTGATATTCATGAGACCCCACATGAAATGAGAGACCCATGGATATACTGAGATAGGATGGCCCGTGATTTCATCATTATATGCTGCTATTGCAGCAAGGTGCAAGGACATCACAAACAAGCATGCCTGCATTTTTCCTGCTTGTCCAACAAGAAGCACATTTATTTCATAAATATTATAGCATGCCTATCTCTAGCAACTCTTGGTGGCATACAATAAATAACACAGGTCTGCAAAACATTTTTTTCAAGAGCTGTTTTGGTTATTCCACGTAATCTTTATGTTTTTTGGTGCTGAATCCGAAAATGACCTCCATAGGACATCACGTTTCCTGACAATTTAGGTAACTATGTTAAATAAGGCAATACTTCAAAATAAATGGAAATAGACTTATAAAATTAAAGTTTTATTACAATATTTTCATGAAAATCCTTTTTTGAACTGAAATGAGCTCACCTCCACACACTAAACTTGATTCTTCTTCCTTGTGAGGCTCCTCTTGGTGCATTTACGCTTGTGAGTAGCATCTGGAATGTCTCTCTGAAGCACATCCAACAGTAGTCTGCCATCATTGTAATGCTCCATTTTCCCTGGTATCTCCTTTCCATCTCTTTAATGTCTTGGTGGAATCGTTCACCTTGTTCCTCACTCACAGCTCCCAAATTTTCAGGAAAGTAGTCAAGGTGGGACTGGAGGAAATGCACTTTCAAACTCATCAGGCAACCTAAAGCTTGAAAAGCTTTCAGCATTCATCAGACAATCTTTTTGTAGTGAGGATCTCTGTTATTGCCTAAAACTTTCTGTACGACTTCTTTAAATGCAATCCACCCTTCTTTTTGAGGATCCGTCATGGTATTGACAAACTCTTGATCAACTATAAGCCTTCTAATGTCTGGTCCAACGAACACACCTTCCTTCAATTTGCCTCATACAGGCCTGGAAACTTGGTGACCAAGTATTTGAAGCATTCTCCATCTCTTGGAAGTGATTTACGAATTGCTTCATCAATCCCAATTTTATGTGGAGAGGTGGTAGAAGAACTTTATGGGAAGGTACCAAAGTTTCTCGGAGGACATTTTTTTCACCGACTGTTAGCAACCTCGGCTGCCAACTCTTCTTGGTCCAGTGATTTTGTCGGTCTCGACTGTCCCCATAGACACAGAAAACAAGGATATTTGGTATACCCAGCTTGTTGCCTGAGCAGCATGCACAAGACCTTCAAGTCCCCACACACTTACCAACCATGGTCTTCATATTTAAGTTTACGAAGAACCAATTCCAAGTTCTCGTAGGATTCCTTCAAGTGTACGGAATGACCTACAGGTATGGAAGCGTAAAAACCGTTGTGGAGTAAAACTGCTTTGAGACTTCTTTTTGAAGAATCTATAAAAAGACGCCATTGCTCTGAATCATATTGGATTTTAAACTGACCCAACGGACCCATCGGACCTTCGACATCAATGCAATAAACCAACTTGTCTTCCTGGGTGAAGTAAGGAACGAACTCCTTTTCACGATGTCTGAACCATGAAGATGACACTCCTGGCAACAATAAATTCCTGCTTTTCAGCCTTGATCTGAGTAACTCAGCGGCATCTTTGGGAAGATTCAAGTCTCTTACAAAATCATTCATCTACTCCTGAGAAAACAATTTTGGTCTTGTATCATCTTCAAAGTCAGAACTTGATTCATCATCTGGTTCAGGTATGACTTCACCTTCATCGGAGCTAGGTATCTCTTCCAAGGTAGCAGGGGGCTTGGGTACTGGTATATCTGTGCCATGGGGGATGGGACAAATTGCCGAGTGAAGATTGGGGTATGAAATGGAATGCTTCCATTTGGAATTAAACCCTTTCACATGAACAAAAGTAACAGTCGTCACTATGGTTCTTTTGCTCTCGCCATACCATAGGAATCCCATAACGGATTTTTTCTTACCCTTGAACCAGTTTCGGAGGTCCTCAAAACACTGTTTGCACACTTTATGAGGTGCCCAGACTTTATCTTGATCTCCAATTTTTAGTCCAAAGTATGCAAAGTATACTTTTTTCACAAAGTCTGTAATATTCTGCTGTTGCTTCAACACTGTATATTCACCACAGATGAAACCAAAACTGTCTGGCGAATTAATACACTTTCGCAGAGCCATAACGGTTGAAGAATGATGAGCTAACATGAATTGTGATGAAAAAGTATGAACAGCCTAAAACCAAGAACCTGATGATGATCCGTGCACAAGTTTGGCATGCAGGAGAGAGCAGCTCTGTGTCTGTACACGAGATGTCACAGTGCTGGCCACGCCCCCTGCACTGACCGGAGCTGCTGCTATCTGCCCTGTGTCTCCCTCCCACTGGATTCTTCAGGAAAGATTAACCCCGTCTACCATTAGAAGCACGGACTTAAAACTTGCTTAGCCTTATGTATATATTGCTGACCATCAGATTTACAGTGCTATATTTTTTTTTACATAACTCGGACAACCCCTTTAAGGGTTTTTGGCATTTTATATCTTAAATGCACTTATATGAATTAATTAATAGTAATTTGAAAAAAATTTGATACATTTGAAGACAATTTTGCATGTTGTGGCAAATCATGACATCTAGGAGTTTTTTCAATATTTTATTTGTTTTCAGCACACCAAAATACATGGAAATTAGATGAAAATAATCAAACAGCTTTTTAGTCGCAGACTTGTGATATTGGAATTGTTAAACAAAAACCATATAATAAATGAGAACATTGAGAGATAATTCTGCTATATTTTGTCATCCTCCTTTGGCGTTCTGACACTAAGCATGGGTCAAAGTCAGTTTTTTCACAGTAAAGTTTAAAGTTTTAACTATGATCTAGGTAGATTACAGAATTTAACGAGCACCATATTCACCCAATTATGATGGAGCATCCCCCTCAAACCACCATGGAAATCTTAATCTAAGGTCATCGGTTACAATAAATCAAGGAAACTTTGCATTATTCAGCATTTTACTTTAATTCTCAAAGTGCACATTATGTTGGAGAGAGGTATCGGACTGGCAGATTCTGCAATAGTAATTTGGCTTCCAGAAATAGGACAAAGGCATGTCTCCAAAGCTGACTGGTTCAGGGATGGATAGATCCCTGATGAAGTGAAATGTATAAGACCAGCTGAAGCTAGAAAAGACTGCTGGCTCAACGGCACTGTTGGGCTTTTGCTCCTCACTTCCTGTCCTATCTATTCACCAAACCTTGCTCCTGGTTCCCAAATCCTCTCTACTCTACTCCTGGTCCCTCAAACTGTGGGCCTGGCATCTGCTTCCTAGTTCTCCAAAATAGGTATGCTATTCTGAGCAGTCGGTCTCTATCAGTGGCAAAGCAATGCTTTCATCTCAAATTACTTTCTCCACAGGAACAGCATTCGTTCAGGCTTACCCTGCACACCCACGCAACCCTTTTTTATGCTCCAAGTTCACCTTAAGGGTACAAACTAAAAGGAAAAGGCATGCAGCGACCTTGCCCATTCAATCTCTGCTGAGATGGCTTAATGGAGTGCCACTTGGTACCAACGATAAGGGTAGATTTTAATGATTTGACTGGTCTATTGGAAAGCTCCACAAAACAGAATTGGCCACCAGAAGGCAGCAACTTTCAGTTACCTCCAACTTGAGAATGATTCTAACTAGCAGCCCAAAGTGAAATGTTCTGTTCCATTACCATTGCAGTGTGTCATTGAAACCACCTACTTCACCCTTTCAATGTAGCAGCTGTTGCCCCCTTAAAAAAGCTCTAGTTTATCTCAACAAAACTATTTTGTGCAGTTAACAAATGTTTTTCACAAATGGCCAACTGATTCCTTCTCGAGGATCAAGAATGCAATGATTTCTATTTTGCAATGCATAGGATAGCTTTCAAAGCCATTTACTCATGCAAACCACCCTTTCAAAACGGTAGACGTTCATGTGATGTACCACAACACACATACTTTAGCTACATCTGAGGGAGGCATTCCTAAGGTTGTGTTTTGGGCTGGATTGGAAAATAACAGAAGACTATATTTTTAAGTCTACCAGCACAAACAGCACGTGAAAGAGTCCACAGATATAAGTTTTAAAGGGAAAATACACACATATCTTCCCTGTAAAATTTGCTGCTAAGTCCATGGATTACCCCCCTTAATATATGAGAACTGGAAACAGGGGCTCTTTTCCCATCTTACTCCTATTTGAGTACATCAAGCACTTCTCCAAGGCAGCAGTGCACTCTTCCATGATGCCGGGTCATTGGTTTGGCACCAGTACATCAACATCATTGTCCTGCAAGCTTCTTACAGATTCTAATGGGATGAGACACTAGGCCAGAGATTTTACAGGATCAGAGAACAGACTGATATGGTTGTAGGATTAAACTACTTAAAATTAAGTAAAACTACACAAAAGAAAAAAAATTAAAGGAAACTTATGAACAGACATGCATCAAACTATGAAAGCGGCAAGAGCGACCTAGCTAGCTCTGTATTAATAAGGCGATGTTGAAATCTGAGTGCAAATGACCTGATATGAAAGTATTGGAATTAGCATGGAACAATACAAGACGTTTTGGGCTTGTGAAGGAGAGACCGCAAAGACTCCTAAACTATCACCGTGGACTAAAAACACACACAACCACCACTGGAAATAACGCGCTGCTGTAATACTAAAGAATTATTTTATGAAGTATAGATTTTTAAAAGCTTAGATTCAAAATGATTTGCAGTCTTGTAAATGAAGAGGATTACTAGGCAATTAGCCAAAAAGCTGTAAATACAATGGCATTTTTGGAAGCCTGTGACTTGGTCAGTTTAATGTGAGGCTGCCCCCTGCAGCATACAGGAAGTACTGCTTCACATTCTCCCCCAAGCACTACCCTACTCTAGGTCTTGCCTGTCCCACCCCATGCACAAATCCTCTGCATCAGGCATGCCATAGTCTTTGCACTATTGAGTTAACCCTATGGCTAAAGGGAAGATGTCTGTTTTCAAAATGAGCTCTATAGGAGAGCTGCCCCTAAAACTTGATGAATCCTCGCCTACAATGACGACCCATAATGCTAACTTAATTTTTTGCCTAAGGGTCAGCTCACTTGACAGAAAACTACAGTTTGGAAGAGCCACATTCTTCAAGAGTCCTTTCCTGTTCACTCCAAGTTTTGTAAAACACAAGGGGGAAATAATCAAAACTGGGCCCTTTAGTGCAAATGTCATGGCTGTCTCCACCTGCAAGGTTTACATCAATAAGCAAAGTGCAGCTATGGGTGTAGTTCCATTTTGATTACTGCCTAAGGAAAAATCTCTCACTTGGTTTGCAGCTTGTCGTGCTGTGAGGGCTTGCGTGCATCAGTGATGCTGAGAGCTAAACTATCGGTAGTTTAACTACTGGCAGGGTCTCCCAAGATGGACAGGTCTCAGTTGAGGTGCCAGAACAAGACAAACCACCCATCTGGGCAGCAGCAGAATGGGACAGTGTTGATGGCGGAGGATCACATTTTTGTGACAACGGCAACACCACCAAACTTAAACTGCACGGAAGAAAGGCCCGGCAATCTACTTCTGTATCTTGCCATGAAAACCCAATGGATAGTTACAACAAAACAAATTGTGCTGTGGTGCTGGAAGATGAGACCCCCAGGTCGGAAGGCACTCCACTAGCTACTGGGGAAGAGCTGAAGACTTTTCAGAGTAAAGCCAGCATTTATGATGTGGTTGGATCAAAGCCCTCGGGAAGTCTGACTGCTGATGTAGCTGCGCATGAAATGAGAGTCAGAAGCTGTAAAGATATCTTACACATTGGAACATGGAACATATGAAGCATGAACCAAGGGAAGTTGGAGGTGGTCAAGAATGAAATGGAATGTGTACAACTTGATCTGTTGGGTGTCAGCGAACTGAAATGGACTGGCATGGGGCACTTTGCATCAGATGATCACATGGTCTACTATGCTGGAAATGAAAGACAAAGAAGAAATGGTGTTGCATTTATAATAAAGAAGAAACTTGCAAGAACTGTAATGAAATACAATGCAGTCAGCGAATGCTTAATCTCTATTCGTCTACGAGGATTGCCTATCAACACAACTATAATTCAAGTATATGCCCCAACAACAGCTGCAGAAGAGAATGAAATTGAAGAGTTCTATGAACAAGTACAAGCTGAAATTGACAGAACATGCAAACAGGATATCCTGATAGTCATGGGTGACTGGAACGCAAAAGTTGGCAACAAAGAAGAAGGCAAAGTAGTTGGAAAATATGGACTTGGCAACAGAAATGAAGCTGGAGAAAGAATTCTGCAAGACCAATGATCTATTCATCTCAAATACCTTCTTCCAGCAAAACAAGCGGCAACTGTACACATGGACTTCACCCAATGGATTGTATAAAAATCAAATTGACTACATCTGTGGAAGTCAACGATGGAAAAGCTCTGTAACGTCAACAAAGACAAAACCTGGAGCTGACTGTGGTACAGATCATCAACTACTAGTATGCAAACTCAAGCTAAAGTTGAAAAAGAGCAAACCACGCATGAATGCAGCAAAATATGACCTTGAGAATATACCACTGGAATTTAAAGACCGTCTGCAAAATCGATTTGCTGGTTTAGATACAAATGACAGAGCTCCGGAAGAGTTATGGAATGACATCAAGAAGGTTGTGTTGGAAGAAAGCGAGAAGTTTCTACAAAAGGTGAAAAAGCAAAAACGGCCAAAATGGATGACGGAAGAAACTCTGAAAATTGCCCAGAAACGCAGAGAAGCTAAAGCCAGAGGAGAAAGAGACAATCGCAGAACTCAACAGAGATTTCCAAAGTGCAGCAAGACAGGACAAGGAAAAGTACTACAATGACGCTTGCAAGGAAATAGAAGCAGAAACTATTAGAGGAAGAATAAGATCGGCTTTCCTAAAGCTACGAGAGTTAAAGAAAAAGTTCCAGCCTCGAATTGGAATGTTATAAGATGCTCAAGGTTCTATGTTGAATGATGCTGAGAAGATCAAGAAAAGGTGGAAGGAATATACAGAGTTTTTATATGATAAAGATCAAGTGGACCAACAGCCGTTTCAACCTGTACCTTATGATCGGGAACCATTGGTGATGAAAGAAGTTGAAGCAGCATTGAAAGCCTTATCAAAGAACAAAGCACCAGGCATTGATAGCATTCCCATAGAAGTATTGCAGCAATCTGATGCAGCTGTTACCGTACTCACAAGGCTCTGCCAAGAAATATGGAAGACAACATCATGGCCAACTGACTGGAAAAGATCTGTGTTTATACCAATACTAAAGAAAGGTGATCCAACTGACTGTGGAAATTATCGCACAATCGCTCTGATCCCACATGCCAGCAAGATTCTACTGAAGATTATTCAAAAGAGACTACAACCATACCTGGAACAAGAACTACCTGAAGTGCAAGCAGGGTTCAGGAAAGGGTGAGGAACGAGAGACATCATTGCACATGTGAGATGGATCCTTGAAAAGACTAAAGAATACCAAAAGGATATCTATTTGTGCTTTAACGACTATAGCAAGGCTTTTGACTGTGTAAACCATGAGAAACTCTGGACCACATTAAGAAGCATGGGTATACCAGAACACCTGATCGTTCTCTTGCGCAATCTGTACATTGATCAAGAAGCAACAGTTCGAACGGAACAAGGAGAAACAGAATGGTTTAAAATAAGCAAAGGTGTAAGACAAGGCTGCATACTTTCCCCCTACCTGTTTAATTTATATGCAGAACAAATCATCAGAGAAGCAGGATTGTATGAAGACAACAGAGGTGTGAAGATTGGTGGAAGACTCATCAACAACCTTTGCTATGCTGATACCACCACATTACTGGCTGAAAGTGAAGATGATCTGAAGCATTTGCTTCTCACAATCAAAGAACATAGTCTCAAAATGGGCCTGCACCTTAATGTAAAGAAGACAAAGATCATGACAACTGGCATAATCAACAGGTTCATCGTTGAAGGAGAAAAAAATTGAAATTGTGAACAACTTTAACCAACTTGGATCAACTATCAATAAAGAAGCAACAAGCAGTCAAGAAATCAGACGACGCATTGCTCTTGGCAGAATGGCTATGAAAGACCTAGATAAGATTCTCAAGAGCAGAGATGTCTCTCTCCATACAAAGATTCGACTTGTTCAAGCCATGGTATTTTCAATAACATCATATGGATGTGAAAGCTGGACAGTGAAAAAGACAGATAGGAAGAAAATTGATGCCTTTGAATTATGGTGCTGGCGGCGAATACTGTGTATACCATGGACTGCCCGAAGAACAAACCAGTCGGTACTAGAGGAGATCAAACCTAAGCTTTCTTTAGAAGCTCAGATGACAAGACTTCGACTTTCATACTTTGGACACATCATGCGAAGAGAGAAATCATTAGAGAAAGACATTATGCTTGCCAAGATAGAAGGTCAACGCAAAAGAGGAAGGCCAGCAATGAGATGGATCGATACAATAACAGCAGCTATAGGTACCAGTCTGTCAACAATGAGCCGCCTGACTGAAGACCGAACACAATTTAGGATAGCTATCCAGAGGGTCGCCATGAGTCGACTCCGACTCGATGGCACTTAACAACAAAAAGGAAAAATGGCACATGGAGATTTGTGCCTGCTTTTTCTGTATATAATTTTTGGCACCCAATTATGCATATAGTGTCAGTCCTCCCAATTCAAACCCTTGGGACCGCCCATGCGGGTCATGCATTTTTAAGAAATGTGCATGCTTTTACCTGCGGACCGAGTAGGCCCTTAATCAAAGAGCCTGTATAAAGAAAATATCTTCATTTTCCCCTATAGCTTTTTCAGTGGATCCTGGTTTGCTGTCAGATTTTTTTTACAAACTTTTTCAATTGTTGTTTGCCATTGTAGGGTTTTATGCCACACATTTGCATTTCTTTTATAATCCAAATTTTTATTGGATCAAGTTTCAATAAATAACAAATTGTCAACAGGAAGAACACAGATCCAGATGTTTCGGCAAGAAAAATGAACTCCTCCCTCCAACTTCTTATCCCCTTCACCATAACATCATCGTTTGCTGTATCCAGTCTGGATTTATTATAGCAATTGTGATTCGCCCACATAAAACCTCTGATACCTTAACCTTCAACAGAGGAGTCTGTTTCTTAAAGACGAGAAAGCACTCATACTCCCATTGCCATAACTAAGCGTCACATGCCTTATGTTTCAGTACTCAGTGTCTCGCTCCACAGCGTTCTCAGGCCTTCTCAAGTGCTCCAAGAGCTTGTCTTTTCAGGGATGAAGCAAACATTCCTTAATCACTGCACTAAAGAAGCCACAGCATGCAATCTATATACGAGCAGCCACAAAGATATTGGTTACCAACTTAAAAATCCTCCATTGGCTTAAATTATGCAAACAAGAGAGCTTAGGATTCAAGGGGACCTGTCAGTGTAACCTCTCATCCCAATACCTATGCACCCCAGGACATGTCCACCATACATGGTAAAAAGTCCCCTCTTGCTCAAATTCCCTCTAGCAGTCTCTGGTCACCACCAGAAATATTCTATGTAGTCTAGATGAAGTTATGTACCAACAGAGCAACATTTTATAACAGTTCTCAATCAAATTGGCAGGGATGGAGATTTCAGCTATGTTGGAAGAAGTATCACCCTCTAAACTCAAACCACACGTTCTCTCCCATGCAACAACAGGCAAAGATTTACAGGCCGGGTGAGAGAAGAACATCTTATGCAGTTTTTCAAAATACATCTCCCACCCTCCCTAGGTTGAAAGCATGGCTGCTCAAATGGCGTTTTCAAAAATTAACTCAGACCATTCCCCTTGCCCTCCAAAAGGTGCCAAATTCCAAACAACGAAAGAAGACCCCTCTTGCCAAATTGTATTCCTCCTCTGGGACATCACGATGCAAGTACTCCGCTGAGCATTTGCAGTAAATTTGAGAGACTGAGGTCATACTCCACATACCCTGGGCTTAGGAGCGAGGTTCATTACTGTCATGGTATGTGCAAAACTAACCCATTTGGAGAAATTGCCCTCAAAGATTATGCCGTGACTGTACATGCCAAGAGTTAGAGGAGGACCGGGCCTCATAGAAATCAATTATACATACAAAGCTACTACCATAGGTCTCCAGACTTACTTAAGTATGGTGAAATCCAAGTAAGCAAAACATGCTGAAATATTAAAGTAAGGAATTATTAAACTCTGTAATGTAACATGAAAGTTATAAGCGACTTCTATTGACATCAATTCTATGTCATGTGAACTTAAATGGCTAACAGGTCTCAGATTATTCGGGCATTTATATGACCATTATGACTGCGGTCAAATAACCCTCCACACATCAACGACCTTCTTATAGCCACAGTTAACAGACCAAAAATTTTTCTTTTTATCTTTTTATCTTGTTTTTTCCACTTTTAAATAAGTTTTTTGTAAAAATTGGCAAGAATAAGAGGACCACAGTGATTGTTGTATTCTAGAAATATTAAAGTAAACATCTAGAACCTGTCTCCATCATTAAACTTGGACGGGCATTCCGATGAGTAGAAGGCGTTGAGTGTGAATCTACCAGCACACATAGGGAAGGAGGCAACAGAATTTGCAAAACAAGAGAAAAAAAACTCTTCAAAGAATTAGATCAGCAAAAAAGGATAAACAAGTGGTAAGTGCACAAACACAGAGCACGAAATACAAGTATTACTCCAGCTGTCATTTGCCAATCAAAACTGGACAGATGAATGGTTAAGGAGAAGTGAACTTTATCCAAAAATGAGAGATTAATAGAATTTTGATTGGTAAGAAGGAACAATCACACCCAAGTATTTCAGATGGCCCACCTAATCAAAAAGTTATTATTACTTTCTGAATTCTTAAAGGGAGTGAACTGTTCAAAAATTCTGTTTTTGCCATATTGGCTTAAAACCCTGATACTCTATCTTTATTTCATGTTTTTTTTATACTCCACTTTAGAGAAAATGAATGTCATAAAATAGATAGGAGAGTGTTAAGGAGAGGAGGCTTGCCTTCCTGAGCGACATGACCAGCAAACAACAAGATTTTAGATACTGTTCTCCAAGAAATCACCCCCTTTATATCTGGATTTAATTGTATTTGGTGAGCTAAGGGTTCAACTGACAACACAAGTAGTAGGGGGGGGGGGGCAAGAGGACATCCTTGCCTCGTACCTCTCCCAAGAGAAAATACGCTACAGAAACCCCATAAACCCTAACGCAGGCCTGCGGTGAGCTATACATCGCTTTAACACTTAAAAAAAATAGTTCAAAGACTAATTTAAAAAGGCTAGTGAGAGAGACTATGTGCTCTTGCTGCTTTGTCATCTCTAGCAATTGCACCCCTGCAGAGACCAGCTGTAAGATTGCTCCTCCCCCTGTGATCAGCCTCAGAGGTAAAAGCTCAGTTTTCCCATGGGACATGGCCATGGGCACGTTCTGCCCCATTGGAGTCCCTTTGTTGCATGAAGCAGCACCAGAAGCAGCTCTGAATTGTTATGGGTAAGCAGAAAGCGAAGAACAAGGCACCAGGAGATGCTGGAGGAGCAGCTGGAGGGCCTATGGATCACCATGTGCAGCCTGTTGCTTTGCTGCCTTCTACAACCGTAATACTTTGGATATTGAAACTTCCTTGAGTTCTGGTTGCCATATACCTCCACTCCAGCCTTCTTCTATGATAGGGTTGTCTGCTCTGGACCCTAGTAGCGGTTCTCAGAGGGCCACTCCTTCTCCACTTGCAACCAAACATGCTCTGCGATCTTCCTCCCTCTCAGGTCTCCCAACTGAAGTTTGGTACTCCAAGGCAGTTTCTCTTGTGATACCATCTTCAACTTTGGTTAAGCCGTTGGGTCCCTCCACTGAGTTTTCCTTGAGGGATGTTTGGGGAAAGCTGTCGAGAGTGTAATCGATATTGACTGGAACTATGGTTCAACTGTGCAAGTTTTCTAAAGAATCTGTGGACAAATTTAAACAGCAGGGCTCTTAATTTCTTCTTTAGAGTCTCATGTAATGAAACTTGAGGGCTCTCAGCCCTCACTGCAGTCTCGGGGGGGGGGGGGGGGGTAGTAGTTAAGGATAGTTTGGTTATCTACACCAAAGTAGAGGCAATGAAGAATCAATTAAGGGTAAGGAATTTGCAATTCCTGAATTTTCCTGTGATGCAGCTTCTGTCTCCCCTCAAGCTGCTGAAAAAGTATTTGAAAGAAATTCTGTTGCTTAGCAATGTTGATGCATTAGATATTTCTAAGCTATTTTGTGTTTCCAAGGGGATTTGGGTAGAAGTGGCCAAAGAAGTGGGGTTGGATTCCATCACCTCTCTGAATAGCCTTGATTTGACGCTTTTCGTGGGGCCTCTTAGGACATTGTCTTTGAGAGAGCGACTCTGCTGGTCACTTTTGGATCAGACTCATAAGATTGCTGTCTTGAAATTATACTTCTCTAGAAAGTCTCTTCCTTTTTGTGGCCAGCCGATAAACATTTTTCCTGATGTTTCCAGGCCTATGCAAATGCATAGGAAGGCTTTCTTGCAGATACAGTCTAAAGTCTTGGCTATCAGAGACACGCGCTATCTCCGTTTCCCCTGTAAGTGTGTGGTTACCTATGCTGGCAATAAGTTTGTTTTCACAGATGTTTCTCATTTGGAAAATTTTCTTTGGGACAAATCCGTGGGTTAGTACAGGTACTTGGGGATTTGTGTATACTCTTGACTCGTCCTATTTTTTACTGCGGTAGCCTTAAGTATTAATACATTTGATCTCTTTTGCTTCTATCCCATGATAGGGGCTAGAGTATCTATTACTATTATTTTTTCTGCATATTTTCCTAATTTCTAATGGTAGCAGGTTATGTTTTTCTTATACACATTGTGTATATATTTTGGTTAAAATCTTAATTAAAAAAATCCCCACTAGTTTTCCCCCGTCAAATATCTTCTCAGTGACAACTGATAGCAAAAACATAGGGTCTGAATTTCTCTCGGAATGCCATATTAAATTAAGCAAAAAGCAGACATTGTGTGAGGTCTACCTAACTGGGATAAGCATGGATTGCTCAGGGTGCACCAGACCAGTTCAATTCACTTGTAGCCTAGACACCAAGACCTTTGCTAGAATCTGTACATTAACACTAAGCAAAGAAATGTGTCCTATTCCTCATTAAAAATACAACAGTGACAGAATTGAAAAAAGCATGGGATAGACACAGAGGATCACTACATAGCAGGAGGATGGAAATCAAAGCAAACGTAAATAACTTAATAAATAGAGAGAGGTAAGCTACTTGGAGCGGCAGGTACAACCTTAAGCAAAGGCAAAGAGGGGAGTAAGATGCCCAGAGTGGCAGGTGCAGCTCTACAACTGGGCAGACTGGATGGACCATGCTGATTTTTATCTGCTGTCATTCATAAGAACATAAGAAATGCCATACTGGGTCAGACCAAGGTCCATCAAGCCCAGTATCCTGTTTCCAACAGTGGCCAATCCAGGTCACAAGTACCTGGCAGTTTCCCAAAAAGACACACAGGTT
This sequence comes from Ichthyophis bannanicus, assembly GCA_033557465.1. Lineage (NCBI taxonomy): Eukaryota > Metazoa > Chordata > Amphibia > Gymnophiona > Ichthyophiidae > Ichthyophis > Ichthyophis bannanicus. The sequence goes on along the minus strand of CM066047.1, from coordinate 32,792,282 downwards.
CCACAATGCCTGTATTGGAGCAATCAGTGGATTTCCTGGGTCTGGGTTTTTTTTTTTTTTTAATAATGGTTTATGGACCTTTCCTCCAGGAACTTGTCCAAATCTTTTTTAAGCCCAGCTACACTAACAGCTTTTATTACATCCTCTAGTAACAAATTCCAGAGTTTGATTGTGTTGAGTGAAAAAATATTTTCTCTTAATTGTCTTAAATGGGTTACAATGTAGCATCATTCCATGTCCCCTAGTCTTTCTACTTGTTGATGGCATAAACAATTGATCTACGTTTACCTGTTCCACTCCATTCATATCTCCCCTAAGCTGTCTCTTTTCCAGGTTGAAGAGCCATATCATTTTAAGCCTCTTCTCATAGGGCTTTACCATTTTGGTGGCTCTTCTTTGTACCTTTTCCAATTCCGCTATATCCTTTTTAAGATATGGTGACCAGAATTGCACACAATATTCAAAATGTGGTCGCACCATGAAATGATACAGAGGCATTATAATATCCTTTGTTTTATTCTTCATTCCTTTCCTTATGATTCCTAGCATTCTATTTGCATTCTTGGTCGCCATTGCTCACTGGGCGGAGGGATTCAACGTGTTATCCACGATGATGCCTAAATCTTTTTCCTGGGTGGTGGTTCCTAATGTGGAACCTTGCATCGTATGACCATAGTTTGGGTTCTTCTTTCCTAGGTGCATAACTTTGCACTTGTCCACATTAAATTTCATCTGTCATTTGAACATCCAGTCTTCTAATTTATCAAGGTTCTCGTGCAATTTTTCACAATCCTCTTGGGTTTTTAACAACTTTGAATAATTTTGTCTCATCTGCAAATTTGATTACCTCACTCGTTATTTCCATTTTCAGGTCATTTATGAAGATGTTATAAAGCAGCAGAGCCAGCACAGATCCCTGGGGTACTCTACTATTCACCTTTCTCCATTGGGAAAATTGGCCATTTATCCCTACCTTGTGCTTTCTACCTTAACCAGTTCCTGATCCACAATAGTACACTGCCTCCAATCCCATGATTTTTTAAATTTTGTCATGAGTCTCTCATGAGGGACCTTATCAAAGGCTTTCTGAAAATCCAGATACACTATATCAACCGGCTCAACTTTGTCTACCTGTTTATTCACACCTTCAAAAAAAAAATAACAGATTAGTAAGACAAGACCTTCTTGTTGATGCAGTGCATCGCTACCTGGTTGTCCGTCTTGACCTAAACCACCTGGCCTTCCAGATGATCCTGGAAGATGCACAGTGCTTGATAGACTGCCCTGAGTTCCAGCAGGTTGATCTGCAAGGCACTCTTTTCTGGTGAATATGGACCCTGGACTGCAGATGATCATAGTGGGTCCCCCCCAATCCAGCTTGGACGCGTCCGTTGTGAGGGTGCATCATGTTGGGGGAGCCTGAAAGGGCCGGCTGGCTCAGAGATTGACAGGGTCCTGCCACCAGTTGAGCGATGTTTTCAGTGCTGGTGTTCAAGGATACAGTCCTCCAGACGTCTGGATGCTGGCATTCACTGGGTGTTGAGTGTCCACTGTGCCTGCCTCATGCGGAGGAAGGCAAACAGGGTGATGTGGATGGTGGAGGCCATGTGCCTCAGTAAGAGCATTTGCCTGGCCATCACTTCGGAGTCTCCCTGGACAGCCTGGGCCAGAATTGATAGCCACTGAGCTCGATTGAGAGGCAGAAACGCCTTCACCTGAATGGAATCGAGGAGGGTGCTGATGAACTCCAGTTGCTGGATGGGCCAAAGGTGGAACTTCAGGAAGTTGACCACAAATTCCAGGCTCTAAAGTAGCCTGATGGTGCGTTGCATTGCATTGTGGGCTTCCCCTAGCATGGTGGCTCGAATGAGCCAATTGTCTAAATAAGGGAAGACGAATACCCCCAAGAGGCAGAGGTGAGCGGCCACAACCACCAGGCATTTAGTGAATACTCTGGGAACCAAGGCTCTGGGAACCGGCTCTTCATCTACATCGATTTCTCGGTCTCCTGACCCTCATTCACTGGCTACCTACTTTTCCCAGAAAGTTCTAGACCTTCGTGCTTCTTTTCCTACTTCCCCTCCACCTCCACCTTCACCACCTTTTTCCCCTCGTAGCTCAGCTGCTATTGACCTCGCACCTCGGTCTCCTCTTACTATGCCCAATCAGGCTCTTTCCCATACATGGTCCTCATTTCATCTGATCTGTTCTGCTGAAATCCTTTCAATACTGTCTGCCTCTCGTAAGACTACTTGTTCCCTTGACCAGATTCCCTCCCATTGGTTGTCTGCTCCTTCCCTACAATTAGTCCCTATTATTACTACAATCATTAACACAAGTTTTTTCCTCTGGCTTGTTCCCTTCTTCCTGGAAGTCTGCTGTTGTTCACCCTCTTCTAAAGCAATCATCTCTGGATCCCTCTGTTCTTGCAAATTGGCGCCCTGTCTCTAACCTTCCTTTTCTGGCTAAACTTCTCGAACGCTTTGCATTTCTTCAGTTGTCTGCTCATGTCGAATCCACAAACACATTACATCCTCGTCAGGCCGGTTTTCGCCAGGGCCATAGCACTGAGACTGTTCTTCTTGCTGTTCTTAATGAAATCCATGTTGCACATGATCGTGGTGATCTTACTCTCTTAGTCTCTCTCGACCTATCGGCGGCTTTTGATTTAATTGACCACACTCTTCTTCTCTCTCGTCTTGCTGAGGTGGGTTTGCGTGGTGCTGTTCTTCTCTGGTTTCGTTCTTTTCTCACTTCTCGTTCCTTTTCTGTTACTCTGAATAATAAATCCTCTGGTTCCTTTCCTCTCACCTGTGGTGTCCCTCAAGGTTCTGTTTTGTCCCCTTTGTTATTTAACATTTTCCTTGCCCCTCTACTTTTGGTATTACAACAATATCCTGTGTCTTACTATGTTTACGCGGACGACATTATTTTACTCTTTCATACTTCTCCTCTCTTTCTGGATCTTTCTACTTTTAATGCCTGTCTTTCTCACGTGGCTCTTTGGCTTTCACAGCACTTTCTTCGTCTAAACCCGTCTAAGTCTATTGCTATGTGGGTTTCACTTTCGGGGTCATGTCCATCTGTCGCACCTATGATTGACTCTGTCCCTGTCCCTCTGGTTTCTTCCTTTCGGTATCTTGGGGTGATTCTGGATTCCTCTCTCTCTTTTCATGATCACATTTCTTCCTTGGTTCGGCGTTCTTTTGCCATTCTTCGTCATCTTCGTGCTGTTCGGTCATTTCTTCCCCTTGGATCCCTGGTCACTCTTGCACTTTCCCTTGTTATTAGTCGTCTTGACTACTGTAACGTCTTTCTGGCTAATCTTCCCAAGTATCAACTTAAGCGCCTACAACTTATTCAAAACACTGCTGCCCGTCTCATCACCTTCTCCCGCCGTTCGGATCATATTACACCTATTCTTATTCAGCTTCACTGGTTACCCCTCTGTGTTAGGTTCCACTATAAATTCTTGATCCTCATTCATCGTGCACTTCACACCCATAATCCTTTATACTTAGCTGACTTAATCCTGCTTCATACACCTTACCACCAGCTTCGCTCTCTTCATGCAAATCGTCTGGTTCTACCGTCCCCATCTCAGGCTCATTTGGAAAAAACACGCCATGCTGCTTTCTTTTTTCTTGGTCCCAGTCTATGGAATGCCCTGCCCTCATCCCTCCGCTTAGAGTCTTCATATTCACAGTTCAAATCTGCCCTCAAAACCCACCTGTTCCAGACAGTGTTCAATCTCCCTTCCTGACTCCCCCCCTTCCTCTGGATTTTCCTCTTGTCATTATCCCCGGTTATTGGTTTTGTCTTAGTTTATTAGTCTTGTCTTTTACCCTCTGTCTGTTTGTGTTTGAGTGGTCTTGCCTCTTTTACTGTTGTAAATCATTGTTTCTTATTTTGTATATTGTTAATTTGTAAACCGTTTTTATGGTTTTTATAGTATGATTTTATTGTTTTAAATATTTTATGTTTTGATATTGTACATAGTTTGTGCCTTATTTATTATTACTTATTGTCTTTTGTATTGTTGTTATGCTTTTCTTTCTTTTCTATTTACTTTGGCGTTCTTTTCCGTAGTTTGCAGTGCCGCTTTTTTTATATTGTTTGTACACCGCTTAAATGTTTCTTTTAACGTAAGCGGTTTATCAAATTTGAAATAAAGTTAAAGTTAAAGGGGAGTACCCAGTACTGAAAATGTTGTCCGCCACCAACAAACTGGAGGTACTAATGGTGCCTCGGGTGGATGAGGATATAGGTGTAGGCATCTTTGAGATTCAAGGAACATAGCCAATCTCCCTGCAGGAGGTAGGGCAGCAAAGTTCCAAGGGATATCACCTTGAGCCTTTCTTTGACCAGGAAGCGGTTTAGGTCCCATAGATCCAGGATGGGCCAGAAGCCCCTGGTCTTCTTGGGGACAAGGAAGTAGCAGGAGTAGAACCCCTTTGCCCAGAAGATGCAGGGGGATGGGCTCTACTGCTTTATCTTTGAGCAATCCCTCGAGCTCCTTCAGAAGAAGCTCCCTGTGCAAGGAATCCATTGGTAATTCCCCAGAGAAGAAGGGAGGCGGCAGCTGTGCAAAGTGGAGGAGATAACCTTCCCTGAACATCTGCAGCACCCAGGCATCCATGGTAATGTTGGGTCATCTGTGAGCAAAGTGGACCAGCTGTCCTTCTGTAAACCCTGGGCCCTGTACCTCCTGGTGGAGGGAGGCTACACCCAAGAAGTCAACCCCCCCCCCCCAGGCTGCGGCTGAGGTGCTGCCTGGGGTTTGGGGGCTTTTGGCCTATGGGGGCCATGCCCCTGGCCTTTGGCCTGCTGCCCCTGCGAGGAAGCATGATAGACCTAAAACCTGGGGTAGTTTCCATAATCCTTCTTGGTTTTCAGGTGAAAGGACTTTTTCCCCCAAAGCCTTCTAATGGGAAGGCTCAGACACTTTCTTGGACAGCCTGGTTCTGGTCATGAATTCCTTCTCCAGCTCATCAGCCTTCTCAGTCATGGGCTTGCTGAAGAGATTCTCCCCCAGGCATGGGACATCGGCTAACTTGTCCTGAACGCACTGCTCCAAGTCGGAGGACTGAAGCCAGGCAAGGTGTTGAGCACTAATGCCCACTGCAGCTACCTGAGCCACTGACTTGAAGCCGTTGAAGGCTGCTCGAGTTTGAAACTTGGAGCATTCTCTGTCAGATGACACCAGGGTCCTGAAGCGCTTCAGAGGTTTCCTTACTAACCCAGCTGAGAAGCCAGTGATTTCCTTGGCCAGATCCCTCAGGTACATGCCCATGTACAGTTGGTATGCCTGGATCTGGGCTGTGAACATGGAACCCTGGAAACACTTTCTGCCAAAAGCATCCATGGTACACGCCTCCCTGCCTGGAGGCACCGAGGAGTGTGTCTTCTGGCTCTTAATGCGATTCATAGCCAACTTCACAACCATAAAGTTATGTGGCAGCTGCAATGTCTGGAAGCCGGGTCTCCAACCGACTCGATACTGTGAATTGAGTCGATGGCTCACAATAGGCACAGTCACCGGGGTCTCCCACATCATGAAGAGCAACAGCTCCAGGATGGGGGGCATGAGCACCATCGGCGCCTCCCGAGGGGGAGCCTCGTACTGGAGGATCTCAAGAGCCTCAGTATGCGGCTCGTCTTCTGGCACTGCCAAGAAGGCGAGTGCCTGGGACATCTCCTGAACGAACTCCAGGAAAGCCAAGTCCTCTGGAGGCAACCGTAGTCGATGGTGTAGCGGGGACAGATCGGAGGGGATGTCCTGGTGGAGAACAGTGTCGGGAGACTCTTCATCTGTCTCCCATGCCGACTCCGAACCAGAGGAGTCGGCTAGCGCTCCATGGCCATCAGACCGACTCGGTGTCAATGACTCCAAGCATTGGGCCTCCAGCACAGCTGCGCCAGATGATGTGCCAATCCACAACTCGGAAGCCGATGGGGTCAACAAATGGGCCAACCTCTCCAGGATAGGAGGGGCATCCTCTGGGGACATCCTGAAGGAGAATGACCCAGTCAAGGGCACCGACAACCCGGAGTGACTCCACTATTGATGTGTCCTTCCGAAGTAGCTTGGGGGGGCTGCTCTGTCATCCCCAGCATCAAGTCGAGGGCTCCGCGCCCAGGTCCCAGAGGTCTTACCTCCTGGCCCAGGATTGGACCTTGACTTGGGCTTCAATGAAGTCTTCTGCCAGGGAAGATCCTCCGAGGAAGACTCCAATGCCTGTAGATTCTGTGAACACTGACCTTGCCCAGGAGCGTGATGCCCAGTCGCCCGATGCCAGCATCGAAGGCAGGGATTCCACCCCCGATGCTGATCCTGGAGCCAACTTGCTGAACAACTCCCCCTGCCGCCTTTCATGTTCCTTCTGGATTTTAGTTGGCATCAAAAGGCACAACGGGCAGGAAAATATGTCATGGTCCACCCTGAGGCAATAAATGCAGGAACTGTTGTGGTACTTACAGGACATAGTGCAATTGCACTTGCCACACTGCTTGAAGTCACTGGTCGAAGATACAGCAGGAAAAATGAGCCCCGCGAGGTTAAACTCCAACTTCTTGACCAGCTAGGCCATGAGTGTAAACTCCGCGGGCCAAAATATAAAAGAAAGAAGGTACCCGAGCGAAAAGCACGATGCCGAGGCATTGGACTCTGGTGCGGAAAGGTGATCAATTACTGAAAAAAAGAAAATATTACCGATACCGGTGGAAAAAAAAAAAACTTTATCCGGATGCACGTCTGCAGGGCTCCATGGACAAAAGAAGACTGAGGTAAGATGGCACCTTTGCGCATGTGCGGTATAGGTCCCAAAGGCTTTCTTTGAAAGCTGGGGATTGGATCCGCACGGGCTCAGTCAGTGCCGTCACCCATATATTAGGACTGACTTCCTGCTTGTTCTCAGAGAATTCTGGATTTCAATTTCCTAACTAAAAGCCTAAATTTGGCCTCCAGAACCTCCCCTACTACACTTTCCTATGTCATTGGTACCAACATGTATGAAGACAGCAGACTCTTCCCCAGCACTATCTAAAACCTTGTCTAGGTGGTGCATGCGGTCAGCTACCTTTGCACCAGGCAGGCATTATGTTACTGTGTAACCCCTTAAGTCACAGGGCTTTATCAACTTTTGAAGTCTTGATCACCCTCCCAATTTCAAGAGATATTGGTTTATTTGTAATATCCCTCTCCTCCTCAGATAAAGAAGCAAAGGTATGCAAAGCTAGCAAAGTAGTCAAGAAGGCAAAGATTCAAAAGGAGGAGGAAATAGCCAATGCAATAAAATGGGGGGATAAGACATTTTTCAGATATATTAGTGAGAAGAGGAAGGGCAAAAGTGGTATTGTCAGACTCAAGGGTACAGGGGGGGGAATATGTAGAAGCTGATAAGGATAAAGCGGAATTGCTTAACAAATATTTTTGTTCTGTGTTCACAGATGAAGAACCAGGAGCAGGACCTCAGAAAACACCCACAAATAAGAACAGAAGCGAGGGACATCTTGAACAATTTTCAGAAGACTGTGTTCGTGAGAAACTAGCTCAACTTAAAGTAGACAAAGCGATGGGACCGGATGGGATACACCCTAGAATACTGAGGGAACTTGGGGACGTTCTAGCAACTCCACTGACTGACCTTTTCAATGCCTCGTTGGAGTCGGGAGTGGTGCCAAAGGACTGGAGAGAGGCTCATGTGGTGCCTTTACACAGAAGCGGAAGTAAGGATGTGGTTGAAAACTACAGGCCGGTTAGTTTAACTTCAGTGGTGAGTAAATTAATGGAAACGCTGTTGAAAGAGAAAATAGTGAGGTTTCTGGAGTCCAGCGGATTACAGGATCCGAGGCAGCATGGATTCACCAGAGGCAGGTCTTGTCAGACAAATCTGATTGATTTCTTTGACTGGGTGACCAGGGAGTTGGACCGAGGGAGAGCTCTAGATGTGGTGTATTTAGATTTCAGTAAAGCCTTTGACACTGTTCCTCACAGGCGACTTATAAACAAACTGAGCACCCTAGGGATGGACCCTAAAGTTACTGCTTGGGTTAGAAATTGGTTGGGTGGGAGGCGACAAAGAGTACAAGTAAATGGAGCTCACTCTGAGGAGAAGGATGTTACCAGTGGTGTGCCCCAGGGATCTGTCCTTGGTCCGATTCTTTTTAACATCTTTGTTAGTGATATAGCGGAAGGGCTGTCGGGTAAGGTTTGCCTCTTTGCAGATGATACCAAAATCTGCAATAAAGTAGACACCCAGGAAGGTGTAGATAACATGAGGAGGGATCTAGCTAAGCTTGAAGAATGGTCTAGAATTTGGCAGCTGGGATTTAATGTTAAAAAATGTAAGGTCATGCATTTGGGCTGCAGCAATCCAAGGGAGCAATACAGCATAGGAGGTGAAGTACTTTTGTCCACTAAAGAAGAGCGGGACCTAGCCGTAGTTGTGTCCGATGATCTTAAAGTAGCTAAACAGGTAGAAAAGGCGACGGCAAAAGCTAGAAGGATGCTTGGGTGCATACGGAGAGGAATGGCTAGCAGAAAAAAGGAGGTGATAATGCCTCTGTATAAGTCTTTGGTGCGACGTCATTTGGAGTATGGTGTGCAATTCTGGAGACCGCACCTTCAAAAGGATGTGAACAGGATGGAGTCGGTGCAGAGGGTTGCTACTAAGATGATTAGTAGTCTTCATTATAAAGCATATGAGGACAGACTTAAGGATCTTAATATGTACACCTTAGAGGATAGGCGGGATAGAGGTGATATGATTGAGATGTTTAAATACCTCCGTGGCATAAATGTTCAGGGAGAGAGCCTCTTTCAATTGAAAGCAAGTTCTGCGACGAGGGGACATGGGATGAGGGTGAAGGGAGATAGATTCAGGAGTGATATGCGGAAATATTTCTTTACGGAAAGAGTAGTGGATCCGTGGAATAGTCTCCCAGTGGAGGTGGTAGAGATGAGGACAGTAACTGAATTCAAAAAAGCATGGGACCAACACAGAGGATCTCTAAAGGTAAAAAGTGGACTGTTGTAGTTGTTGTTATGGAAGGACAGACTAGATGAGCCTTGTGGTCTTTTTCTGTCATCATGTTTCTATGTTTCTATGATTTTTTAGGTACACTTCCATAGCCTCCTTATTAACTTTCCCCCTCCAGCGAGTATAGATCCTTCTAATGCTGGAGAAAGCATTCTCTAATCCCTTCCATATACAAATCCACTTCGCAGAGTTCCCTTAAGCTTTTCACTCCTTAAGCTTATGTGCAGCTATTTACTAGCTTTACTCCCCGATTCAAAAATTTTTTGCTTTAACAAATCCAACTGTTATTTTTCTGTTTTCACATCCCTCAAACAATTCCACTCTGTGCATTTTCACAAGTTTCCTGGACTTATGCCACTCTTCCCTTTGTCTCCTTTTTGCACTGTAATGCCCATCCAGTTAATTTATCTCAGACTACTGCTTTCATGCAATCTCAGACACAAGCCTGGAACACCTTCTCTGTTATCATGCAAGTCAAAATATGCAATCGCTTCATCTAGTCCCTTACAAACTTCTTTTTTTCATTTTATCAGGCTATCACAGATTCTATTGCCCACCCTGGCAGAAACATGGAATTGAGACTGAAGCAAGGTCAACCAAATAACACACCTATCCTTGAAGAGACAATTTGGTTTACAAATTCAGAACCCACTAGTATTATAGCTATCCTGGAATAGTGATTGTGCAGCCAAAAGAAGGTATAATTTCTCTCCTTGCAATGCTGATGCGTCCATACATCAACCAACCCATAGAAGGAGCACAAGTCTTAGACTAGCAGCTTCTGAGAAGATGCTTGCCCCAGTGAATTATCCAACTTCGGGTTTATTTTGCTCTGTGCAACTTTCCAGCGTTTATTGTAAGGTTGAAGTCTCTCTCCAAGATTACCATCTTCTCCTGGAAGCTCAGATACTGGTCCAACATCTCCTGAAAAAAAGAGTGCTTGGCCTTCATTTGGCGCATAGACATTGACCAGAGTATAGGAACTTCTCAAGATAGATACTTTTAGAAACATAAATCTCCCATGCTGGTTTGTCATGCAAGACAATACTATTTTATTAAGGCTCTAGGTCAAGAATTCCTACCCCTCTCTTTTGAGGCTCTTTTTAAGTTTGAGTCGAGGGAGGGGGAGGAGAAGAGGGGAAATTTTCAAACAGCCCTATCTAGTCACAATAATTTGTTAATGTGGCTAGATCCATTGGTAAACAAACACTATATGGCCTGATGGAAAAACTGGAAAAAAAACCTCATGGTTAATATTCACAATGCATTTGACATGATTGTGTATTTCTTATGTTTTGTGGTATGTTTCTAATAGAACTACTCACCATATGGTAGCTATCAACACATGGGGGAGCACCACACAGCAGACAACTCCTACAGCACAAACATCTAATTGAATGTCAGGCAGATGTTCTTAAAACATTCTTTTCTTTTTTTCCTCAAACATGTGACTTAACAGTTTCAAACAGAACAATGATATTGAGAGTCCTTGGTCTTGCTTAGAAGCCGAACTCAGCTCTGTTAATCCTTAGAGGCAAGGAGAAGCCCTCTGTCAGGCTTAGGAGACCATAGACATCTTACCCAAGACATAAAAATCAGAGTGGGCAAAAGGTCAAGAATGATCAGTTTGGAGAAGACTTGGAATATACACCTGCACTGAAAAAAATAAAACACCACACACACAAATGAGGTCTGCTTTTCAGTCATGGAAACAATATTAAGAAGAAGCTTTACATTCCTTTGCCACATGTTGTTATAACCTATAGATTACCCTCCCCTGGTTTACCCCCCCCCCCCCCCCAAAGTTCCACTGGCGAGAAGATGCCTCATTGAATCAACAAGAAGGATGCACTGAATGAGTATACTAAGAGGATAATTTTATTAACAGGGTATCCAGATTATGTGGGATGGAATGTGCCCATTTTGCACCTTTCTTTACAAAATACTAGCATAAATCGCAGTAGAGATCGCTATGTTGTAGACACTGACATCACACCTGCTTGAGAATAGCTGTAAATGTCCGCATGCAGATTACTGGTGTACGTGTGTAAATTAAGGTATTTTAGAATCTATGGATGTACTTCGTAACTCCACTTGTGCTTCGCCCAGACTGTGTCCCTGGCAATGCCTGCTGCAAAAGTATTTATGTATATGCCGCTGCACATACGCTTACAGCTGGCACAGTTTTATATCACCACCACTTATGTGCAAAATGACTATAAAATGCACATGAAGAGTTTGTGTGCATTCTGCCAAAAAGCAAGAGGTCCCTATGGTTACACTTGCTTTAAAGCACACAGAAATTTTCATGGTTAATTTACAAGCATGTGTTTACATTTTCAAGTGAAAATCCCTCCTCATCCCCACCTCTGTGAATGCTTCCACTTAGTCCAGGTAAACTTACGTGCTAAGTTAACAGCCACATCAGGTGGGCAATTTTATAAAAGCCTATTTTTTAGTTTAAAGCGTTATTTTATCTGTGGAAATACTCTGGAAAATTACCCTCCTTCTGACAGCTAAACATCTCACTTCCTTGTTCTTGAGGTTTCATTTGGCTGAGTCTGTGTGATACACATGACTATAAGATAATTACAGATAAGAGGACAAGTAAAGGACCAGGAGGCAGTTCTTTGCTTCTAAGAGTCAAATATTTTTCTGTACTCTGTTCTCAATAGTTGCCAACTATCCAATTCAACAAGGGTGCAATATTTTCTCTGAAGCACAGTAGCTACACATGGCCACCTACTGATGGAAATCTGATGGCTCAAAAGACTTCCTCCGGCTCCTCTTTGGACTTCAAACTCAATCAGAATCAGTCTTTGATGGGCTACAGCACCATGAGTCTTTTTTCACAACTACCTGTTTTCTCCCTATTTAATCTCCCCCTCACAACTCAGACCAGCCATCGCAGTGATAGTTCTCAGCCAGAGACCACAAATCATGGGTTCTTTTGGAACTTGGTTTGTTTGGACCTTAAATCCAGCCACCAGATGTCGTCACTGCACGAAAGCTCCCTTCTACCCAAGAGCTTTGGTGGCTCCCTCTGTATCGTGCCTAGCTCTTGCGAGACGGGAAAAGAACCCCGATTCTCCACAACACTGCCAATGTTCCACCAGGCCACTTCAGCCAAATCAGATTTTATAGCCACTGCTGGATTAATGGCAAATAACTCTGATACCACACAGGTACCTAATAGGATGCATAACTCTTATCTGATCTTCATGCTGTCGGGGGTCAGGCAGGATTTCAGCCATACAGTTGAGGATAAAAGATGACATTTCTAGAATTTATCAGATTTTTATTTACACAATTTTCTTTTAAGTTACATTCTCCCTTTCCCTATTGCATTTCCAAACGTCACCGTATTTCTGGAAAGAACACATTTTTAAACAATAAATGTCAGGTTACAATTTCTTGATTAGCCAGTGGAATCTCGGTACACCCATTTAAAAGTACATTGTCCAACAGTGATTCTATATCCCCCTCCCAGGAAATGCAAGAAAGTGAAACCCGCTTAAGGGGATTGTCTGTCCTTCTTCATTAACAGATGGCACTGAATAGTGCGGATTCGATCCTTAGCAGGTGCAAACTCTGGCTGAAGCTTCAACGTTGACTCATACCATCTCATGGCCTTTTCAAATTCCTCCTGCCAACAAAATGGATTTTAAATGGCATGAGGTTTCCATACAGAAAAGCTAGAAACTCAAGAGTTGTGCTTTCTGCTACATTCCTATATTTTTAAACACCAAGAATATATTCTGCACTATCACTAAGAACCAAGTTCAGAGCAGCAGGAAGGTCTAGTATTTAACAAAGAGTCAAGAGATCTTGGAATTCATGAATTCAAATGCTATGTTTCCCCCAACTCTGTCTATAACCTTTGGCAAATTCATTGCCTTTTTAGTGTTGAGTGCCTTCTTCCGATTGGAAGCAGTCATAAAAATTAAGTTTCAAAATCAGTGGCTACATTTCCAACTCTAGAGAGTTTTTTTATGTCTGGCAGATTCCTCTTGTTCCTCTGGGCTTCTGTCCCAAGGTGAATGAGCCTTGACGGCTCATGGCATCATAGCCCATTCATTTTTATATACCCAGGGGTTCTCCCTATTTCATAACTCCCTACCTCCACAGTGATGCTCCTTTCCCTCTGGTACTCCTTAGGTTCAGCCAGTAGGGGCCACCACAGTGCAATGGTAGAAGTTCCCTTTCCCCTAAGAGCTTTGAAAATTGTTCTTGCAGCAACCTTGGCTCACCCATGATTTGAATCTAGGTTATGTGTATTGCAATACACAGGACTGCTGTTGAGGACCCAACCTAGAGCTGCCATAACATAGCTGTGACTTATTCATTTGTCTACTGCAAAGTCACTCAAACCTGCAGGTTACTAATCATTTGATCCATCTGGGCAGTCATCCAGATGAAGAACCTGCCTAAAAATGGGTGGTTGCTGTATTAGTCCACCTAGATATGTAGAAAGGGAGGTCAGAAGACAAGCTGGAGGTGAGACTTTTTTTCTTTTTAAAGACTTACTCAGTAAATCTGTATTCAAAAAGTATTCAAAACTGTATGAAGTCAGTCCATTCTAAAGGTGTCTCCTTTAGCTTTGGCTAACATTTTGTATGTCATGAACCTTATATATGAATGAGAGCTGTATTTAACCTTTTGGCTCCTAACGAGCCATACATTTTGCAGTCTGCTCACAAGTCACTTTTCTCTAAATCACAGCAACAAGAAAAAATGGATGGAATCTGTCAAAAATTTAGGAATTTTTTTTGCCAAACTAAAAGAAATTCTAATATGACTTCAGGTCTAACCACAATAGAGATTTAGGAATTATGGGACCACTTAACCCTCCTTTACAATACAGTAACAGAACAGGAAAAGCTATTAAAGTTTCCCATAAAGTGGAGGGAGGAGTGGCCTAGTGGTTGGGGCAAGGTACCTCAGGCCAGAAGGTCGGGAGGTCAAATCCCACTAGAGGACAGCAACCTTGGGCCGGAAGGACTGGGGTTTCTAGTCCCACAGGTGCTCCTTGTGGTCTTGGGCAAGCCACGTAACCCTCCATTGCCCATGTTCCCTGTAAATAGTTATCTCCAAGTTATAATGCCCTGTTCAATGTAATTTCAGATTGTTCAATGTAAACCGCCTTGATTATCATGAAAGGCGGTATATAAGAAATGTAAAATAAATAAATAAGTGCACTGTGAGATAATAAATTAAATAGATATGTATTTTTGGAACCCATTCAAATCACTTCCATTCTGAACCCTAGCTTAGGGAGGGTCTATTTACTAAAATGCAGTGCTTTAACAAGCGCTATTTACAGTAGCCTTGACTCACCTGATCTCCTTTGTGTTTCCTTACCATTCCCCCTAGATGTATCACCGTCTGCACCTACTGTGTTGTCTGTTTTGACTAGATTGTAAGCTCTGATGAGCAGGAACTGTCTCTTACATGTCTGTGTAGCACTGCGTATGTCTTGTAGTGCTATACAAATGCTCAGTAGTAGTAGTCTTATTTTTTATGTGATGTGTCCACTAAGCATTTGTGCACACTGCACCTAGTAGTCCTCTTTAGTTTGGTTAGATGCAATGATTCATGGGTTCTTCAGATTAGACTTATCTCTAGTCTTTTCAGTAATAGTTGAACGCGGGGAACATTCAGGTTTAGTAGGTATTTCCCTGCCCCCAAAAGGCTTATAATTTAAGGACTCTAGATACAGCGTATTTACTCAACTGTAACAGGTGTTCTCCGGGAACAGCAGGAATCAGTCCTCACATATGGGTGACGTCGGCGCCGACTGAGCCCGTGCAGACTATTTCCCCAGCTTTCAAAGAAAGCCTTTGGGAATGCTCCAAGGCATGTGTGGTCCCTTTCTCTCCCAAGGGTGCCATCTTGCTCAATCAGTGATATAGTTAAGACGGCAGGTAGGGAAAGCAACTTCTAGGGGAGGAGTGAGGGTTGTGAGGACTGATTCCTGCTGTTCCTGGAGAACACCTGTTACAGGTGAGTAACTATGCTTTCTCCAGGAAAAGCAGAAAGTCAGTCCTCACATATGGGGCTCCCTAGCTCCAGACCGCCAAGGACCGAACCACAACAGCACCAATGGCGGCCAATCGGGTAGCCGTGAGTTGCAGAAGTTGAGTCTACACTGAGATACTCCGCAAAACCCTAGCATCCAGCGGCACTATTTCTCCAGTAGCCTGAACACAGAAAGGTTGGATAGCAAGAGTTGCCTAAACCCCGAAAATATTACGAAGTACTGCCTGGCTGAAGGCACTGTCCCTACGGGATGCTTTCCAGGCAGTAGTGAGCTGCAAACGTGTGAACTGAAGATCATGTGGCGGCTCTGCAGATCTCCGTCACTGGCACAGAGTGCAGGTTGGCTACTGATGTAGCCATCGCCCTCACACAATGTGCTGGGATCCGGTGCTCTAGGGAAAAGACCTGCTCGCTCATAGATGAGGGCGATACAGTCTGCCACCCAAATGGACAAAGTACACTTGGTCACAGGGAGCCCCAGTATGCTAGGGTCATAGGACATGAAAAGCTGAGGTGCTTTACAGTGGCCCCGGGCCCTCTGTAAATAGAAGGACAGGGCTCGTTTGCAGTCCAGTGTGTGGAGTATGAGCTGCTCTTTGCTGGCATGAGGCTGCGGAAAGAAGGTGGGAAGTACAACCTCTTGGTTGAGGTGGAATGGGGATACCACCTTCGGGAGGAACTTGGGGTGTGTGTGGAGCACCACCCTGTTTTTGAAGAACCTGGTGTAGAGAGGTTCCACCATCAGGGCTTGGAGCTCGCTCACTTTGCGAGCTGAGGTTAAGGCCACTAAGAAGGCCACCTTCCAGGACAGGTACCGCAAGTGGCACATGGCCAGGGGCTCAAAAGGTGATCTGGTAAGCTGGGAGAACACACGTTGAGGTCTCACTCAACCGTCCGGGGGGGGGGGGGGGCAGAGAAGGGTTTTCGACATTAGAAGGCCCCGTAGAAACTGAGAAACTAGGGGCTGCCCTCAATCGGGTGGGGTCAGAGGCTATAGCGCTGAAGTGCACCCTGACAGTGCTAGATTTCAGCCTGGCATGGAAGAGGTGCATCAGATACTGGAGTACCAGCTACACGGGGAAGGAGAAGGGAGTCTCCTTCCTGTCCACACACCAGGGGGCAAACCTGTGTCACTTAAAGGCATAGGCCCTTCTGATAGAGGGCTTTCTGGAGGCCAGCAGGATCTCTTCAACCTCTGCTGGCAGGTTGAGAGGGGCCAGAGCTACCCTCTCAGCAGTTAGGCCATTAGTGTCAGCGACCCCACATTGAGGTGCAGGAGGGAGCACTCCTCCTGGGTCAGAAGGTCTGAGGCTCGATCCAGGAGGACTGGAAGTGCCGCCAACAATAAGAGCAGCAGAGGAAACCAGGGTTGCCTGGGCCATCTGGGGGCAATCAATATCACCGATGCCCTCTCACTCTGGATTTTGAACAGAGTCCTGGCAACAATGGAGTCAGTGGAAACACAGAGGAATCTCCTCTGACCACGAGATCAGGAAGGTGTCTGTCTGCCGCTATCCTCCCTGGGTGCAGATGACAAGAGCAGAAGTGAGCCAGCTGCATGTTAGCTGGCGAGGCAAACAGGTCTATCTCGGGCCAGCCCCAGAGGCGGAAGAGCTCCTCTGCCACTGTGGGATCGAGACGCCACTTGTGCAGACACAGGACTCTTCTGAGTCTGTCTACCAGGAAGTAAGTAGTCCTGGCCCAGGATGTAGACTGCCCGCAGGAGCATGCCATTGTGTGCTGCGAAGGAGAGGAGGGCTACTTCCTCCTGGCAGAGGGAGAATGAATCCATGCCCCCCCTGCTTGTTTATGTAGAACATCGCGACCTGGTTGTCCGTCTGGATCATAGTAACATAGTAAATGACGGCAGATAAAGACCAGCATGGTCCATCCAGTCTGCCCAGTATTCAGTTTATTTTGATTTTATCTTGTTGCTCTAAAGGGATCCACTGTGTCTGTCCCATGCCATTTTGAATTCCGTCACTGTGTTTGCCCCCACCACTTCCATCGGGAGGGCATTCCAAGCATCCACCACCCTTTTCAGTGAAAAAGTATTTTCTGACATTTCCTTTCAATTTACCACCTTGCAGCTTCATGTTATGCCCTCTAGTTTTACAGCTTCCCCATCTTTGGAAGATGTTTGTTTGTTCATTATTTCTCTTTAAGTATTTAAAGGTCTGAATCATATCTCCCCTATCCCTCCTCTCCTCCAAAGTGTACATATTTAGGTCTTCAAGTCTCTTCTCATAAGGTTTCTGACGCAGACTCCAAATCATTTTGGTCGCCTTCCTCTGAACAGTTTCCATTCTTTTTACATCCTTTGTAAGATACCGTCTCCAAAACTGAACACTGTATTCCAAGTGAGGCCTCACCATTGACTTATACAGTGGCATTAGTACCTCTTTCCTTTCTGCTGGTAATTCCTCTTTGTATGCAGCCCAATATCCTCCTGACTTTTGCCACCGCCTTGTCGCACTGTTTTGCCACCTTGAGATCTACAGAAATAATCACACCAAAGTCGTTCTCCTGATCCGTGCACACCAACCTCTCTCCCCCTATCACGTACATTTCCCTTGGATTTCTGCTACCCAAGTGCATGACACTGCATTTCTATGCATTAAATCTTAATTGCTAAGCATCAGACCATTCTTCCAGCTTTTGTAGATCTTTCCTCATGTCAATCACTCCCTCGGGGGAGTCCACTCTATTGCAAATTTTCGTGTTATCTGCAAAAATACAGACCTTTCCATTCAGTCTTTCAGCAATATCACTCACAAATACATTGAACAGTGCCGGGTCCAGGACCGAACCCTGGGGCACCCCGCTAATCACCTTCCTTTCATCCGAGTGAGCTCCATTTACCATCACCTTCTGTCATCTGTCAGTCAACCAATTTATGATCCAGTTTGCCACCTTGGGACCCATCCCCAAACTAATGAGTTTATTGATAAGCCTCCTATGAAGTACAGTATCAAAGGCTTTGCTGAAATCCAGGTAGATGACATCCATCGCATGCCCCTGATCTAGTTCTCTGGTCACCCAGTCGAAGAACTCAATCAGATTTGCTTGGCAAGATTGTTCTTCGGTAAAACCATGTTGCCTCAGATCTTGCAACCTGTTGGTTTTGAGAGAGTTCACTATTCGCTCTTTCAGGAGCGCCTCCATTATTTTTCCCGCCACCGAGATAAGGCTCACGGGCCTGTAGTTTGACACTTCTTCCCTGTCACCACTTTTGTGTAGAGGTACATAAGAACATAAGATATGCCATAGTGGGTCAGACCAAGGTCCATCAAGCCCAGTATCCTGTTTCCAACAGTGGTCAATCTATGTCATACGTACCTAGCAGTTTCCCCAAAAGACATAGGTTCCACAATGCTTGTACTGGGTCAAGCATTGATATCCTGGGTCCCTTCTTAATAATGATTTATGGACCTTTCCTCCAGGAACTTGTCCAAACCTTTTTTAAACCCAGCTACACTAACAGCCTTTACTACATCCTTCGGTAACAAATTCCAGAGTTTGATTAGATGTTGAGTGAAAAAATATTTTCTTTTATTAGTCTTAAATAGTTTACCCTGTAGCTTCATTGCATGTCCCCTAGTCTTTCTATATTCTGATAACGTAAACAATCGATCTACGTTTACCCGTTCCACTCCGTTCATTAATTTATAGACTTTTATCATATCTCCCCTCAGCCGTCTCTTTTCCAGGTTAAAGAGCCCTAACCTTTTTAGCCTTTCTTCATAGGAGTATCCTTCCATCCCCTTTACCATTTTGGTGGCTCTTCTCTGAACCTTTTCTAATAACGCTATATCCTTTTTAAGATACGGTGACCAGAATTGCACACAATATTCAAGGTGCGGTCTCACCATGTAACGATATAGAGGCATTATAATATCTTTTGTTTTATTTTCCATTCCTTTCCTTATGATACCTAGCATTCTATTTGCTCTCTTGGCTGCCGCTGCACACTGGGCCGAGGGTTTTAACATGTTATCCACAATGACGCCTAAATCTTTTTCCTGGGTGGTGGTTCCTAATGTGGAACCTTGCATCGTGTAACCATAGTCTGGGTTGTTCTTCCCTAGGTGCATAACTTTTCACTTGTCCACATTAAATTTCATCTGCCATTTTGATGCCCAGTCTTCCAATTTATCAAGATCCTCTTGCAATTTTCCACAATCCTCATGGGTTTTAACAACTTTAAATAGTTTTATGTCATCTGCAAATTTGATAACCTCACTCGTTATTCCACTTTCCAGGTCATTTATGAATATGTCAAAAAGCAGAGGACCCAGTACAGATCCCTGGAGTACACCACTATTCACCTTTCTCCATTGGGAAAATTGGCCATTTAGCCCTACCCTCTGCTTTCTATCTTTTAACCAGTTCCTGATCCACAGTAGTACACTGCCTCCTATCCCATGACTCTTTAGTTTTGCTAAAAGTCTCTGATGAGGGACCTTGTCAAAGGCTTTCTGAAAGTCCAGATACACTATATCGACCAACTCACCTTTGTGAGTACATCAGCCATTCTTCAGTCTTGAGGAACTTCTCCTGTTTCCAAGGATCTGTTGAAAACATCCTTTAACGGCCTGCAAGAACCTCTCTGAGCTCTTTCAGTATTCTGGGATGTATCCCATCCGGTCCCATGGCCTTGTCCACTTTCAGTTTTACAAGTTGTTCTAACACCTCATCTTCTGTGAATAGTGTGGTATCTACTTCATTCCCATTTTCATATTTGGGAGTCACAGGTGGTCCTTCTCCAGGATTTTCTTTAGTAAAAACGGAGCAGAAGTATTTGTTTAGCAATTTTGCTTTTTCAATGTCACTTTCCACGAGTTCATTTCCAGCACTTCTGAGTCCTGCAATTCCACCTCTGATCTTCTTCCTTTCCTGAATATACCTGAAGAAAGTTTGTTCCCACACTTAACATCTTTAGCCATCTTTTCCTCTGCCTTTGATTTTGCTATCCTTATTTCTCTTTTAGTCTCTTTGAGTTTGATCCTGTATTCATTTCTGTGCTCCTCTGTTTGCAAGCTTTTGAATTTTGCGAAAGCTGTGTTTTTTGCCTTTATTTGAGCAGCCACTTTGGAAAACCAAATAGGTTTCCTTCTCCTCTTGTTTTTATGTACTTTTCTTACATATTTATCTGTTGCCGCTTTTATTGCCTCCTTTAGTTTAGCCCTTTGCAATTCAACTTCCCTTATCTCTTTCCACTCTGCCACCTCCTTTAGGTACTCGGCCATTTTATTGAAGTCAGTGTTTTTGAAGTTTAGGACTGAGCTTGCTATGATTGGACTGCACCTTGGCTTTTATCTCAAACCACACCATGTGATGATCGCTGTTGCTCACAGGGGCACCCACCCAGACATTCGACACGCTATCAACACAGGTCTGTTTTGTAAGTGGCTGCAGAACACTTGTAGGGCCAGGAAAACTGCCTGGAGCTCCAGGAGGTTGATCTGTAGCAGGGACTCCCCTCCTGGGACCAGCAGACCTGCATGCAGTGAATTCTGCAGTGAGCTCCCTACCCCTGGAAGGAGGCGTCCATGGTCAGGGTCCTCTGCGTTGAGGGCACCTGGAAGGGCATTCTGGCCTGGAGGTGGCACAGGTCCTGCCACCAGTAGAGGGACCTCACTATCTGGCGAGTGATCCTGACCCTGTCCCGGAGTCTGCCTGTGGCCTGGGTCCACTGAGAACGCAGGCACCACTAGGCTGTCTGCATGTGTAAGTGGGCTAGGGGTACGACATGGACCGTGGAGGCCATGTGGCCCAGCAGGTGGAGGAGGAGATGGGCCGGAACAGTCTTGCAGCATTAGACCTCCCCTGCCAGCTCTCTGAGGTTGTCCTGAGGGAGGGACGCCCTGGCCCTCATTGTATCCAGCTAAGCATCTATGAATTCCAGGTTTTGGGCTGGAAAGAGATGTGATTTGGGGCAATTGATAACAAACTCAATGTGCTGCAGGAGGAGAACAGTATGCTCTGTGGCCTAGCTGGTTTCTGTGGCTGTGCTGCCCCTGATGAGCCAGTTGTCCAAGTAGGGGAAGACAAACATAAGATATGTCATACTGGGTCAGACCAAGGTCCATCAACATATCAACATATCCTGTTTCCAACATAGGCCAATTTAGGTCATAAGTACCTAGCAGTTTCCCCAAGACACAGCTTCCTCAATGCTTATATTGGGTCAAGCAGTGATATCCCGGGTCCTTTTTAATAATGGTTTATGGATCTTTCCTCCAGGAAGTTGTCCAAACCTTTTTTAAACCCAGCTACACTAACAGCTTTTACTACATCCTCTGATAATGAATTCCAGAGTTTGATTACACGTTGAGTGAAAAATATTTTCTCTGATTAATCTTAAATGTACTACATTGTTGCTTCACTGCATGTCCCCTAGTCTTTTTATATTCTGATGACAAACAATTGATCTACGTTTACCTGTTCCACTCCATTCATTAATTTATAGAGCTCTATCATATCACCCCTCAGCCGTCTCTTTTCCAGGTGGAAGAGCCCTAACCTTTGTAGCCTCTCTTCATAGGAGTATCCTTCCATCCCCTTTACCATTTTGGTGGCTCTTCTCTGTACCTTTTCTAATAAGGCACACTGGGTGGACACCCTTTGTAAGCGCAGATGGGTGGCTACTACTGCTAGGCACTTTGTGAAGACTCTCGGCGAGGAGGCCAGACTGAAGGGAAGTACCCTGTACTGGTAGTGGCCTCCTCCGACCACAAATCTCAGGAATTGCCTGTGAGAGGAGTGGATCAGGATGTAAGTGTACACATCCTTTAGGTCTAAGGAGCATAGCCAGTCTCCCTAGTAGGGGTAGGGCAGCAGTGTTCCAAGGGAGAGCATCTGGAACTTCTCCCTCACCAGAAATTTGTTCAGGTTTCGGAGGTCCAGAATGGGCCTGTGGCCCTCAGTTCTTTTCGGAACAAGGAAATATCTTGCAAGTCCAGCACTCATTGGACTCTCCTAGGCCAAACCCAGGCCTGACCAGACTACCAAACCTGCAACATGTTACACCACAAAACAATATTACTCTCAACACTCCCGATACTACTACTCCTCACACCAAAAGCCAGTCCATTCCACATGAGAACATATGCACCCACCTTCACACACCTCTTGCACTTACAATACCCCATCCCATGGCACGTACAATATCTAACACCATGGCACAATCAATTTAAACCTGCACCACGTAAAACATGCGCACACAAGACAAATGCTATGAGCAACATATTCCCTACCTATACTACACAATCCAATCACTCCAATCCCACATTAAGTACAAATCTCACATGCACGCTCATAAACGCAAGGTCAATCAGAAACAAAACTAACACTATCACAGATTACATACACACACAATGACCAGATATACTCTATATAACAGAGACCTGGCTCAATGACACTGACCATGTAATCATAAAGCGTAGTTACTCACCTGTAACAGGTGATCTCCAGGAACAGCAGGAATTTAGTCTTCACATATGGGTATCGTCGGTACTGACAGAGCCTGCGCGGGAAAGCTCCCCAGCGTCCAATAGGAACGCTTTTGGGAACATCCCTCAGCACATGCGCGCTGCCTTCCCGCCTTTCCAACTGTCCTTCAGTTAAGTTTGTAGCTGAGTGAAAGGATAGAGGGAGAGAGGAAAGAGACAGAGCGATAGAGAGACAACTCCTAGGAGAGGTGGGTGGGTTGTGAAGACTAAATTTCTGCTGTTCCCGGAGATCACCTGTTACAGGTGAGTAACTACGCTATCTCCAGGAACAAGCAGGCATGTAGTCTTCACATATGGGGACTCCCTAGCTGAAGATGCCAGGGAGATAGCCCCAGGAAGCTGCCACCTATAGTAAGGTGGGCCATGCTTCCTCCCATGGATCTCTGGCATCCCACCAGGGTTGGTGGGTAGGAGTTGAATTAGGTCTGAAAGAGATTTTGAAGAACAGCTTGGCCAAAGAAGGCATCCCGACGGGAGGCTTTATATAGGCAGTAGTAGGCTGTAAAGGTGTGTACCGAAGCCCAAGTGGCTGCTCGACAAATGTCATCAATAGACACAGAGTGAAGGTTAGCCATAGAGGCTGCCATGGCTCTCACATTATGAGCTGTGACATGGCCTTGAAGAGGAAGATTCTTATTCTCATAAGCAAAGGATATGCATTGTGCAATCCATTTGGATAGAGTTCTCTTGGAGACTGGAAGTCCCAAATGACTAGAATCAAAAGCAATAAAAAGTTGAGAAGACTTTCTATGTTGCTGTATTCTTTGTAGGTAAAAAGCTAAGGCTCTTTTACAATCCAAAGTATAAAGGTTCCTTTCTGCATTAGAGGCATGAGGCCTCGGAAAGAATACAGGAAGATAAATTGATTGATTTAAATGAAAAGGTGAAACCACCTTTGGCATAAAGTGTGGATGAGTTCTGAGAACAACCTTATCATGGTGAAACCTAGTATAAGGAGGATCAGCCACTAAAGCTTGCAATTCACTAATGTGACGTGAAGAGGTGATTGCAATTAGGAAGATGACCTTCCAGGACAAAAGCTTTAGGGTTGTATTGGCTAAAGGTTCAAAAGGCGGTTTCATGAGCTGCCCGAGAACTAGGTTTAAATCCCATGCCACCGGTGGTGGCCTGATGGGAGGCTTTGTTAATAGAAGACCTCTCATAAATCTTGATATGAGTGGATGAGAGGAAATTGGTTGTCATTTAGAGGCTTATAGGAAGCTGCAATTGCACTAAGATGGACTCTTACTGAATTGGTCTTTAGTCCAGAGTTTGATAAATGAAGTAGATACTCTAGTATCGATTCCAAAGGTATCATAAGGGGGTTTAACCCCTTCTGTGAACACCATATAGTAAAACGTTTCCACTTGAAGGCGTAAGAGCGTCTTGTGGACGGTTTTCTAGAAGCCTGAAGGATATCCTTTACCTGTTGGGAAAGGTTGAGATCCTGAAGGTCTAAGCTTTCAGCAACCAGGCCCTGAGATGCAGGGACTGGGGATTCGGGTGCCATAGCATCCCGTTCTCTTGGGAGAGGAGATCTGGAGCATAGCCTAACTCCAGAGGTGCAGCTTGAGAGAGCTGTAGAAGCAGGGGATACGTTTGGCGTGGCCACCGTGGCACTATGAGGATCATAGACCTCTGTCTCTCTGAAGCTTGAAGAGTGTTTTGGGGATGAGGGGAAAGGGTGGGAAGGCATAGAAGTCGTGACCCCAGTGAAGGAGGAAGGTGTCCCTTGCCTGGCAATTTTGGGCCAGAATTCTGGAACAGAACCGTGGAAATTTGGCATTCAGTGGACTTGCAAATAGGTCTATGTCTGGGGTTCCCCAGATCTGAAATATCTTGGCCACCTGGTCTAGGTTGACAGACCATTCGTGAGGTAGCAGTACTCAGCTGAGTTTGTCTGCCCAAAGGTTTTGAATGCCTGGAAGATATACCACGAGAAGGTGAATTTGATGCTCTCTGGCGAGGGCCCATAGTTGAAAAGCTTCGTTGCTTAACGACAGAGAGCCTGTTCCCCCCTGCTTGTTCACGTAGAACATAGCTACTTGATTGTCTGTTTGGACTAGGACTGTCTTGTAGTTGAGCTTGGCATGGAATACTTGAAGAGCTAGATAGATTGCTCTGAGTTCCAGGAGGTTTATGTGAAGACAAGCCTCCTGTGGAGTCCAGGTACCCTGGGTAGAGAGATAATGCAGGTGTGCTCCCCATTCCACCTGTGAGGCATCTGTTGTTAGGGTGGCCTGGAATAGGGGTTGCTGGAAAGGAGATCCCACTAGAAGATTTTCCAGTGATTGCCACCATTGGAGGGAAAAAATCAGTTGTTGTGAGTTTGATATCTTGTCCAACAGATGTCCTGTGGCCTGTGTCCACTGTGTGGATAGGGTCCACTGGGCTGCTCGCATATGAAGGCGAGCATAGGGAACCACATGAACTGTGGATGCCATATGTCCCAATAGTTGTAGTAGTTCTCGAACAGTTAGGGAGGACTTCACCGCTGCTTGAGAAGCTAGCTGCACTATGTGAAGACAGCAGGGTTGTGGGAGAAAAGCCCTTGACTGTCTGGTATCTAAACAAGCTCCTATGAACTCCAGGGACTGAGACGGAGTAAGTTGGGATTTTGTGAGGTTTATGACCAGTCCCAAGTATTGAAGGATTCGCATTGTGCGAGACAGTGCAGAGCTGGCTTCTGGAACTGTGGGAGCTCGAATGAGCCAGTCGTCTAAGTAAGGGAAGACGAATATCCCTAGGGTTCGCAGAAATGCAGCTACTGTTGTTGTTAAGTGACGTTGAGTCGGAGTCGACTCATGGCGACCCTCTGGATAGCTATCCTAAATTGCGTTCGGTCTTCAGTCAGGCGGCTCATTGTTGACAGACTGGTACCCGTAACTGCTGTTATTGTATCGATCCATCTCATGGCTGGCCTTCCTCTTTTGCGTTGACCTATCTTGCCAAGCATGATGTCTTTCTCAATGATCTCTCTCTTCGCATGATGTGTCCAAAGTATGAAAGTCGAAGTCTTGTCATCTGAGCTTCTAAAGAAAGCTTAGGTTTGATCTCCTCTAGTACCGACTGGTTTGTTCTTCAGGCAGTCCATGGTATACACAGTATTCGCCGCCAGCACCATAATTCAAAGGCATCAATTTTCTTCCTGTCTATCTTGTTCACTGTCCAGCTTTCACATCCGTTTGATGTTATTGAAAATACCATGGCTTGAACAAGTCGTATTGGCAGCTACTACTGCCATGCATTTCGTGAATACTCTTGGTGCCGAAGCCAGACCAAAGGGAAGAACCTCGTATTGGAAATGTTTTCCCCTGAAAAGGGATTGTAAGAATTTCCTGTGATCTGGATGGATCAGAATGTGAGTATATGCATCCTTTAGATCTAGAGAACAAAGCCAATCCTGACTTTGAAGGTATGGCAGAAGAGTTCCCAGAGAAATCATTTTGAACTTTTCTCGGAACAGATATTTGTTCAATTCACTGAGGTCTAGAATGGGTCTGTGTCCTCCTGTTTTCTTTGGAATAAGAAAATAGGGGGAGTAGAACCCTGTACCCTGTTGAAGCATGGACACCTCCTCTATTGCTCCTTGAGCAAGGAATGTTGAGACCTCTCGATCCAGTAGATTGACTGTAGAAGTTTGGGAATTGAACTTTCTTATAATTGTAGGAGGGGGCATACTGTGAAAATGAAGCTTGTACCCCTCTCCCACAATGGACAGAGTTCAATTTTCTGCTGTTATTTGGTGCCATCTGTTGGCAAAATGACACAACCTGCCTGGAATGTTTAGGGGCTCTGGACCTTTCAGAGGCAGGAAGGCTAAGTTCTCTATGAAGGAGTCAAAGCCCTTGAGGGGGCTGGGCCTGTACAGCTGGTTGAGCTCTAAGGCCTTTTGGCTTCTTTTGTCTGGATTGCTGTTGTTGACCTTTCTGGGCAACTTGACCCTGAACTTGCCCTTGCTGGGTATAGGACGGATAAAACTTCCTCTTTTTGCTGAAAAAGTTTTTTTTATAGGTTTTCTTTTTGGCTGGAGTGGCTGTAGATTTTGACAATCTATCTAAAGTGATATTGTCAGCATCACTCTCATTAGCCTTTTCCTGCCAATTCTTGCCAAAGAGGTTTTCTCCTGTGCAAGGGATGTTTCCCAACTTATCCTGTACCCAAATCTCCAAGTCTGATGCCTGGAGCCAGGCAATCCTACGTGCACCAATGGCAATAGCAGAGGTTCTGCTGATGCATTCAAAGCAGTCAAAGGCTGCACGATTTACAAACTTGGAGACGTCTTGAGCATGCTTGACAAGAGTAAGGAAGTCTTGTCATTTGTCATCAGGGAGAAGGGGGCTCATAAGCTCCAAATCTCCTGTGACCTCTTTGAGGAACATTCCCATATATAAAATATATGGGCTGATCCTAGCTGAAAGCATGGAAGCCTGAAATGTTCGACGCCCAAAAGCGTCAAGAGTCTTGCATTCATGACCTGGAGGATTAGATACATGTCTTTTTGCACTTTTCATCCTACGCATGGCTGACTCCACTACCACTGAATGGTATGGCAGCTGAGTCTTTTGAAAATCAGGACATGGTGGAACGCAATACATGATATCGAGTCTCCTAGAATGAGGAGATGTGGTCAAAGGTATCTCCCACATTCTGAGCATCAAATCATGAAGAATTTCATGAATGGGCAGAGTGACTGCCTCCTTGGGAGCCTTAGGGTATTGGAGAATTTCCAATTCCTTTGCGCTAGGTTCTTTTTCAGGAGCTACCATGATTGAAAGGCCTCGGGCCACATCATGAATAAAATCCTGAAAAGACATGCCTTCCAGAGGAGACATTCTGCGTTGGGGAGGAGTCTTCCGGGAGAAACACTCTGGTACCGGCAGAATTATCAGAATCATCGGAATCGGAGGATTTGAAGTATCTCTGATCCCGATGTTCATGCAAAGCACGGTCTCGGTATCGACCGAAGTTGGTACCGAGTTGGTCCGGTACCGATCTGTCGATGCCAGAAAAAGTCGGCATGAGAAGAATTCCCACCGGGGCCGGTACCGTCGGTGCTGGTACCGGTATCTGTACCGGTGCTGGTACTGGCATCGGTACTGGTGTCAACGGTACTGCAGCTGTAAGGAGAGCTGCAAGACTGCGTTCGATAGCGAGGAATCTCTGGTCTATCGATGCTGCCGATGCCTGGGTATCAGTATCGGTAAAAGCGTCCAGAACCCCTGAGCATGGAACCAGTAGTTCTGCCGAGGTCGAAGCCTCGAGAACATCCTGGAACCCCGTTGATGCTTTGGAGGCCGAAGCCTCCCACCGGTTTGGTGCCTCCCACCGGGGTTGTTTTGCTGGTGTAGTTTCCTCAAGGGCAATGCCAATGGCCTCTCGATGCTTTGAAGGAGAGCTACCCTTTTGAGGACCAGCTCTTATGTTTAGTTCCTAAGATCCATGGGAGGAAGACGAGGCTCTTGAAGACATCGATGCAATGGACCTGGCATCCGAAGAAAAGAGGGTACCGAGCTTTGCAGCTCGGTTCTGTCTTACTCTTTTAGTCATCACCATACAAGAGAGACACTCAGATGGAGAATGGTCAGGGCCTAAACATTTTAGACACCAGTCATGGGTGTCAGTGACTGAGATGGTACTGCCACACTTAGTACATTTTTTTTTTAAAACAACTAGCTGGTTTTTCCATCTTTTAGGAAAAATGGAGCCTAGCAGCAAAAAGAAAAAGTTTCTGAAGAGAAACAGTTCAGAAGCATATATATATATATTTCTTTTTTTTTTTAGAAAAGAAGAAAAAAGAACAGGCGCTACTGGTAGGTGTCATGCGGAGGCAGACATGACCACAAGAAAGCAAGTTTAAAGAAGAAATTTTCTGCAGTGAGAGGGAATGTGTCCTGTCAGCTCCGCAGAAAACACAGAACTGAAGAGGGACAGTTGGAAAGGCGGGAAGGCAGCACGCATGTGCTGAGGGATGCTCCCAAAAGCGTTCCTATTGGACGCTGGGGAGCGTTCCCGCGCAGGCTCTGTCAGTACCGACGATACCCATATGTGAAGACTACATTCCTGCTTGTTCCTGGAGATACCAAATTACCCCACCAACATACACTGCCCACAACTGTCCATGAGAGGGTAGACGAGGTGGAGGAATACTGATACTAGCCAGAAGCCACTACAAATTCAAAACCACCCTAGCAAACAGTTCAGCAGATTCCAGCTTAATCCACATCTCAAACAAACACTTAGCTATATGCCTGACATAGAGACCACCAAACATCAAATCCAACGACCTATCTAAAATACTCAAAACAGTATCGCACACAACCCAAAAAACAAGCCGCTCATAGTCCTAGGTGATTTTAGCATTGGAGCAGTACCAGACAAAAATGCTAAAGCCTTCCTTCAAGACAATGGAAGCCCTATGTTATCATCAACTGATCACAGAACCCACTCACAGGTTTGGAACAACCCCAGACCTTATTTTCATTCCCAGATCCCAACAAATACCCAACACAGTCTCTCACCCCAAAACTGCACCAATACCATGGTCAAACCACCTCATAATATCCATCACAATCCAGGTCACTCAACCAACAGAACCACAGGAAGAATCTCAAATCAAAAGAAGATTTAAATCCTTTGATAGAGAAACCTTTTTGAAAGAAGTAATCCCAAACCTACAACAAAATACAGAGGACCTTGACAAGATCGTTGAGAACTGGAACACGATAACTACCGCAGCAACTGCATCCCCCAAGAAGATCACACACACACACACTCACCAAACCACCACACAAACATCATCATGCGATCAGTGAACAAACCATGAGAACTTTTCAACATAGTGCAAGCACTCACCAGAGACAACACGCATCAGGAAAATATTGAAGTCCACCCCCAAGACACGGCGAACCACCTAGCTAAAAAATACAGTGAGCTCAACAAGCACCAGGTGGCAACACCTGTGAAAAGCAGCTATACAGAATTTAAAGCATCCATGATACAATGGGGAGAATTCACCATATCATCTCACAAACAAATAGAACAAATAATCACCTCACTCAACACCACTACCTCTCCAAAAGACCCTTGCCCTGTGCAGTGGATAAAAGCTACCAAGGAAAAACTCAGTTCATACATACAAAAGATAGTCAAACTATCATTAATACAAGGATACATGCCAGCCTCCCTTAAACAAGTCACCATACTACCAATTTTGAAAAACACTTTGCTCTGCAAGACAGACCCTACAACTTACCATCTGATCTCTAGCCTACCATGTCGTGCAAAGATTATAGAGAAGACCGTGCAAATGCAGTTCCAAGACCATACAGACAACAACACACCACTAGATCTGCAACAACATGGCTTTAAACCACGCCATAATGTGGAAACACTCCTAACATCACTCTTCAATAACATACTAAAGGAAATTGAGAAACCAAAGAAAGGATTTCTCCTCATTTTTATGTATATTTCATCTGCTTTTGATTCAGTCTCACACTCCATCCTAATAAATCCAAATAAATCCAATGCCTCCAGGATACAGGCATCTATAATAACATACTAAAATGGTTCACCTCATACCTAAAAGACAGACTACAACAAGTTAAATGTGGAGCAAACTACTCAGCACCCTTCTCCACACAAAGCATCCCTCAGGGCTCGGCACTATCAATACTAATCAAAATATACATGCAACCTGTCTGTGATGTCATCAGAAAACATAATATTCTATTCCATATACACGCCGATGACCTCATGGTATACACGCCAATGGACCTAGACGCACCAAACCAAACAGCAATCACTCAGTGCCTGGAAGATGTAGCCACCTGGCTCACCGCCAACAACCTCACATTAAACTACAAGAAAACAGAAATGCTTTACATTAGTGGAAATACCGCCTTCAACCCTCAGCAACAAATCCAATTACTGAACCAAGTCATATCTATAAAAGACAAAGTATGCTACCTAGGTATCACACTGGACAAAAATATCAACCTTCAATCACATATAAATAAAACAGCAGTGAAGGCATACCGCAAACTAAACCTTATATGTTTATTGTTTATGTTTATTAAAAGATTTGTTATACCGCCCAAGACCAGAGGCATCTGAGCGGTTTACAATAATTAAAATAATTTAAAAAAACCTTAAAACTTAAAAAAATACAGACTGCTGGGGAAGAAAGGAACGCCATTAAGGAATAGAAAAGAATAGAAAAAAGACAGAGAAAGACAACAATCATAGCACACATCAGCGGGGGAGGCAACCAATTACGAAATACATTAACGGGGAGAGGGGAGGGGAGACAAGGCTGGAGAGGAGAGGTTAAATGCCAAGCCAAAGAGATGAGTTTTGAGTTGCACTTTGAAAGACTGGTAGGACTCTTCTGCACGGAGGGGAGGGGGGAGCGAATTCCAGAGTTTGGGACCCAAGAAATAGAAAGCTGAGGAGCGGGTAGATTCGAGGTGGGCCTGAGAGGGAGAGGGGAGGGACATACGGTTTGTGTGAATAGAGCGGAGCAGGCGATGAGAAGTGCGGAAGTGTATCTGATCAGCAAGGTAAAGGGGGGTACCCGTGCGAACCACCCTATGTGCAAAAGTGAGGATTTTGAACTGAACACGAAATGGGATGGGTAACCAGTGCTGTTGAAGAAGAAGGAGTGACATGATCATAGCGAGAAGCGTAAGTGAGAAGACGGACGGCAGTGTTCTGGACACGCTGAAGACGAGAAAGTTGGGACTGTGGGAGGCCAGCTAGAGAGACATTACAATAATCAAGACGAGACATCACAAGGGAAAGGAGAAGTGTAGTCAGAGCAGAAGAAGAGAGAAAAGGGCGCACAGCCCGGAGTTGCTTAAGAGAAAGAAAAGAACGCTGAACGACAGAAGAGATGTGCTCCTTAAAAGAAAGAGCAGAATCGAGGATAACACCGAGGTAACGAAGGGAAGAGACAAGAGGAATGGGTTGTGAGGAAAAAGAGGGAGCACAAGTGGGGGAAGGGCTTCCGAGCGTGAACCATACAGCAAAAGACTTAGCCGGGTTTACGTGAAGAAAATTGGAAGAGAACCAGGAGGCAACAGCAGTGAGACAGAGATTAAGAGGGGAGTAAGGGAATCAGTGTGGTGTAGTAGAATGATGTCATCGGCATAATAGTATGCCGAGATACCAAACTGCTGGATTATGAGGGCAAGAGGGGCCAGAAAAACATTAAAGAGCAGAGGGGCAAGAACAGACCCTTGGGGTACACCACAGGAAAGAGGGGTAGGAGCTGAGGATGAGGACCTGGCTACGACTGAGAAAGAGCGACAGGAGAGAAAGGAACGAAACCATTGAAGAACCACACCAGAGAGACCAGCTTCTTGAAGACGAGCAAGGAGAGTGCGATGGTCCACCAGATCAAACGCCGCAGAAAGATCAAGAGAAACAGCTAGGGTGTAAAGACCATGATCGTGGGCGATGTGAAGTTCGTTAAGAGAAAGAAGAACCGATTCTGTGCTGTGACCGGGACGAAAGCCAGATTGACAGGGGTGAAGAGTGAGGGATGCTTCAAGATGGGAGGAAAATTGAAGGAAGACCAGTTTCTTGAGGAATTTAGAGAGAAAAGGAAGATTAGAAATGGGGCGCCAACTGGAGAGAACAGAAGGATCGGAAGAGCGGGATTTCAATATGGGACGAACTATGGCATGCTTCCAGGGTGAGGGAACGAGACCGGAAGATAAGCTGGAGTTGAAAAGAGAAAGGATATAGGGCGAAAGGGATAGGGGGGGGGGGGGGCTCTAAGAGCCAACTGGAGGGAATAGGGTCAGCTGAGCAAGTGGTTTTGCGAAGAGACAAAAAGGTTTTTTGAAGAATGGCCGGCGTGATTGCCGCAAAGGATGACCAAGCATGAGATAATGCGGGGGTAGGAGC
The DNA here is from genome assembly GCA_033557465.1 of Ichthyophis bannanicus. Taxonomy (NCBI): domain Eukaryota; kingdom Metazoa; phylum Chordata; class Amphibia; order Gymnophiona; family Ichthyophiidae; genus Ichthyophis; species Ichthyophis bannanicus. Next base: position 32,759,773 of record CM066047.1, on the reverse strand, counting down.
AGTAGGAGAGGGAGGAGGAAGAGGAGAGGAGGTGGCAGGAGGGGAAAGGGGAGGGGGACACGTGGGAAAGGACTGGCGGAGAGTATGAACTTTAGAAACAAAAAAAAAGAGGCAAGAGAGGAGGGATCCGGGAGAGGGGACGAGAAAGGGGGTGGACGGGATGAAGCAGAATGAGACGCAGAAGATTAAAACCACCCCTTCACCAGGACCACTTCCGGACCATATGCCAAGCCTTCATCACACCATTACTAGACTATGGAAACTCGCTGTATTATTTATTTATTTATTAGCTTTTATATACCACGCTATTTAGTATCAGAGCGGTTTACAAGGAACATTAACAGTCAAGCAACTTTACAGAGAACATATAAAGAATAGGCATAAAACATCAGAACAAGCAACTTTACATTAACAGGCAAGAACAGCAATTCTTGGTACCAAGGACTCCCAAAACAAGTCACACACCCACCCACTACAAATGATACAAAACACCACTGCGAGAATCATCAGTGCAACTAATAAAACAAACCACATTACACCAGTACTACACAAACTACATTGGCTCCCAATTCAAGCACGTGCCAAATACAAAACAATACTAACCATCTTTAAAATCATCCACCAATCTTCAGCAGACATCCTAGAAACCCTAATCATAAGAGAAACCATCACTTGCCCTATTAGGACCAACAACAAATACATGATCAAAGTACTAACGGACTATCAAAAGAACAAACAATCAACCTCCAAATGAGCCCTCTCCCTAACCGCACCACAACTGTGGAACACCCTCCCTGAGGAAGTTCGTTCAACTGAAGACATTAAGGACTTCTGAAAAAGACTCAAGACCTTTCTGTTCATAGAACACTATGGAGATATCACGTAGTCTGACCACCACACTGACCCCCAAGCAAAGACTCTTCGGAACAACAGAACAACTCAAATGGAACCTAGGTAAATAAGTTTAGCATCTTGTAAATAGTTTACTACCCTGTTAAATACCCCAAGTTAAATATTGAATGTATCTTGTTCAAGTTTGTTTGAAATTTGATGTAAACCGCTTTGATTTTAGGAAAAGGCGGTATAAAAACCAGGCTAATTAATTAAATAAATATCTGGAGTAGAAGCCCTTTCCCCAGAGGTGTTGGGTTTGGGCACTACTGCCTTGTCTCTGACCTACTAGTTCTGAGAGCAAGCTCTGACCTACTAGCTCTGAGAGCAAGAGGGCTCTTGGCTTCCTGGGTCCGTGTGGCGTTTAGGCTGGGGTCACTGTTGCTGTTGGCCTGAGAAGGCTTCATAGTGGGGACTCTGGTGAAACGGCCCCTTTTTCCTCAAGAAAGTTGTCTGTTTCCCTGATGTTTTCTTTCAGGGGAGGGCAAAGGTCTTCTTTGAGAGCCTCTGCCGGGTCACCACCTCAGCCTCTATCTCAGCTGCCTTATTGGCCATAGGCTTTCCAAACAGATTCTCCCCTCTGCAGGGGACATCCAGCAGTTTTTCCTGGAACCATTGCTCAAGGTCTGAGGTCTGTAGCCAGGCCTGGCACCGAGGCCCGTGGCTGCAGCCTCAAAACCAAAGTAGGTGGCCCGGAACAGTCCTGGAGGGCAGCAACCGGGGTCTGGAACTGCTAAAGGGGTTCCCCAGCGAGCCCTGCTGAGAACCCAGCGAGCTCTTGGATGAGGTTCTTTAGATATATGCCCATGTAGAGCTCATAGGCCTGTATTTAACTAGTTTTAATATACCATTTTTTCTACCAGGCAAAACAGTTTACATGAAACAAAAAGAAATCTGTTTACATGGAACAACTGAAAATGTGTACAGGCAATTTTATACAGACACAACTAAATTAAAAGCAGCATTTAACGTGGGGGGGGGGGAATTAAGAAACAGGAAAGGTAAAACTTGGAACCTATATTACAGAATGCTTAAGATGTAGTGAGGGGTTGGGACGGGGAGGGAAGGGGCAGAAGAGGGAGGGCATTTGAGGTGGGAAGTAGAAAGGGGGGGATGAGCTGTATCTGGCAGCTCAGTTTTTGAATACAGGACTCCACCCACTATGGAGTTGTGCGGGAGCTAAGATTTCTGGAAGCCCGGGCTCTTCTTGATGGGATAGATGGCGTTGAGGCGCCGGCTGACCACCGGCACCGAGGCCGGGTTTTCCCACATCCGCAGGAGAAGTCGCTTGAGGATGGGTTGCATCGGCATTGACAGAGCCTCCTTTGGCGGGGACTCATACTGGAGGATCTCCAGTTCTTCGGTGCACAGATCCTCTTCCGACTCGGTCGGGACCGAGAGGGCCCAGGCCATGTTCCAGACAAAGTCGTGGAAGGCCACGTCCTCGGGTGAGAAATAGCACTGGGGCCCTGAGGGAGACAGCTCTGAAGGGATGTCTTGGTGCCAAGAGGTCTCATCTGAGGCCTCAACATCAGTCTCCCAGTCAGAGCCAGAGGGTGTCGAGGAGTCTGAGGCATGGGCAAGTCCATGCCTCGAGATCTGCCCTGAGGAACTGAGATCCCCCAGTGGGTCTCGGGTCAAATCCCGGAAACTAGCCAGGGTGGACTGGATTCGCAAGGATTAGGACAGGGACCTCGATCGGTGCCAAGGACTCGCCCAATGGCGCTCAGGGCCTGGCTCGACTCCCGGGGATGCTGCAGCAGTCGGGGGCCTGGTCATCAGGACAGATTATGCAGACAAGCCTGATATCATTGCCTGCTACATGGCCAAGATGGCAGAGATATTCTACTCCGGGGCTGCCATTCTGGCCTCAATGCCAGAAGGCTCCGCAGCTTTCGGCGCAGGCACAGAGAGTCTTGGGCCTGGTGCCGGCACTCTTGCAAGTGCATCCTCGATGAGGACCACGGCCTTGGAGAGCCTCGTATGGTCGCTGCTGGCCAAGGACTCCCACTTAGAGACCTTAGCAAGGTACTGCTCTGAGCCACCCGAGTCCCACCGCAGGGCTTTGCCTGGTTTCACCGGCGGAACCTTGACTGACTTCTTGGATTTTTTTTTCTTGCCAGGGTCTGGGGTCTTGATGGAGGAGCTGCTGCCACGGGACTCTGAAGATGCTTGGGCCTCACGGGAGGTACTCGGCTTGGGACTCAGTGTCGGGGAAGCCGGGGATGAGCTGGACCGCGGGAACATCTTCTCCCTCAACTCCAACCTTTTCTTTTGGTTCTCAGAGTCATGGCCTGTCACAGGTGGTACCTGTCGTAGTCTGGACCGAGGCAGCGCAAGCAACAGTCATGGGTGTCTGTCACAGACATGATTTGACTGCAGTGGTCACATTTTTTGAACCCACTGAAGACATGGTGGGAGACACCCGGTCGGGATCGATGATCCCCAGGTGATAAAGGGCACGGTCGAGGAAAGCCTCTAAGAAAAAGAAGGGAAAACCGAGGACGGCGTCGGGTACAGCACTGGCTCTAGGCGGGAAGAACCACCGGTATGCAAACAGAGAAAAAAAAACAAGTTTTAGGATCATTTTTGAGATTTTTCCAGGGAAACAGGACAAGCAGTGGTTGGGCTCCATGGAAAAAAGGAGACTGAACAAGATGGCACTCTTGGTAGCATTCCCAAACGCTTTCTTTGAAAGTTGGGGACATGCTCTGGGCGGGCTCCATCGGCGCAGTCGTCACCCATATGTGAGGACTGACTTCCTGCTTGTTGCTGGTGAATAACGTGCATAACCAGTTATAATGCCTGTTAACCACATAGTTAGTAAATATACCCCCACTGTATTATTTAATGTATATTAATGTACATTAATGTGTATTAATCAGTTAACACGTTAGTAAACAGAACCAAAATTATCTGTGAGGCAATGGAGGGTCAAGTGACTTACTCCAGAAAACAAGGAGCAGCAGTGAGATTTGAAACTTGGTTTCCCTGGTTTTCAGGCCCTTGCTCTAACCATCATCTTACTCCTTTGCTCCTAATTATTGCCCTGAGTGTGCTATGAGAGTTTTAACTTTTTTTTGCCTTCTAGGTCGAGTGATTTTCTTTCCCGAGCGTCCATCTAGGATGTCACAACATGTTACATGACTACCTTTGGCCAGTTATGGCTTTTCCCCTTTTTTCCCCTCCCCATTACGATGTGGAAATTGTCCTTGAATAAATGATTTATTTGGCAATAAAAAATTTAATATAAAAAATAAAGGCCATAGAATACTTTATTCGATTCTATGCAAGCTGCGAGTTTATATTGGAACATAAGAATAAGCTAAATATATTACACAGGAAGTCATGAAATTAGAGGACCTTTTTTCAGATGTTACATGCATATTAAGAGGACTTTTTCAGAAGATTACTGCTGTTTGCAAGCCCTGTAGTTCTTTATAATTTAGAAGCCAATTTTCAAACAGAAACATTCAATAGCATTCCCTTTTGAAAATCTTTTGGCAACTGACACGACAGGAGTCTTTACCCTCTTGTACTTTGCAGACACAATGTATTCAGGTTAAAGATGGCACAAAGATTTCAAATTAAATATTTGCATATAGTTCTATGGGTCAACCATAATCCTATCCCCTATGCCCATCAAAGGGGGTGGAAGGAAGTGAAGGAGAAATTTCCTGTTTACTTGCAGAAATCCCTTTGCAAATTGCCCCTATAATACTGTGGGCTCTGATTTTGGAAACTGCATCTTTTTGTAAATCAGTTTTTCCTTATCGTCCTTCCAGTCCAGTGCAGAAGCATGGGTTATGTATGCTTGCCAGCAGATGGAGACTGAGAAGCAATGGCTTTATTGCGACATAGCACAAAGGGGTCTGTGCAGCCTCGATCTCACCAGTATTTCTCAGTCTCCAGCAGATGGAGGCTGTCCAATCTGTGCAGTCTGGACTGGAATGGAAAGGATGGATTTGGGGGCACAAGTCTGGTTTTGCTGGCAACGGGGCCCGGGGTATAGAACCTGGTGGTGCCGGGTCCCTACCCTTCCCCACCTATTCACTCCTCCTCAGGCTCTTAGAGGTGGAGGAACAGTTAAAGAGGTATGTAATAAAAAAAAATACAAGCAACTCAGCTACCTCTGTTTTCCCGGCTGATGTCTCCTGAAATGGAGAGAAAGCCAGTAGGTGTGGGACCGTCAGCTGCTGTTTCCTGTGAGGGGAATGGGCTGATGACTGTAGTGTCAACGGCTGCCTCTCCCTTCAGTGGGAGGGCAGTCGGACATTGAGCAGTTGCTTTCGGGCCTGCACTTCAGGAGGTAATGTTTGTGCTGGCGCAACGCAGTTGTGCTTTATATGAGTAAGGAAAGAAGAGTAGCAACAACCCTCCGCAGAAATCACAGAAGTCACTAGGAACAGTGCAGGGAGGACACGGCCACACCTCTCTTTAAAACAAAGAAACCATTTATTTTGTAAAACCTTCAAAGGTACAGACCTGACTTGGCCAAGTTTCAGCAGTCAGCCAATTAAGATGCAATTGCATATATATTCCAATGGCAGTCAGAACATTGTAACAAGAGCCAGTAGTTGAAAGCTCAAAAAGCACTTCTTAGGTATGTCTTTTGGCATCTACTTTCACTTTCTCAGTTTGCCTTTTGGGTTGTTTGAGTTTTTCTTTGGTTCTCATGGTTTCTTCACTTGGAGTTGGGGTCTCCTCACAAAAGTGCATCGGTAGGTGTTGGACATAAGAACATAAGATATGCCATACTGGGTCAGACCAAGGTCCATCAAGCCCAGTATTCTGTTTCCAACAGTGGCCAATCTAGGTCATATGTACCTAGCAGTTTCCCCAAAAGACACAGGTTCTGCAATACTTGTACTGGGTCAAGCATTGATATCTTCGGTCACTTCTTAATAATGGTTTATGGACCTTTCCTCCAGGAACTTGTCCAAACCTTTTTTAAACCCAGCTACACTAACAGCCTTTACTACATCCTCCGGTAACAAATTCCAGAGTTTGATTACACGTTGAGTGAAAAAATATTTTCTTTTATTAGTCTTAAATAGTTTACCCTGTAGCTTCATTGCATGTCCACTAGTCTTTCTATATTCTGATAACGCAAACAATCGATCTACGTTTACCCGTTCCACTCCGTTCATTAATTTATAGACTTCTATCATATCTCCCCTCAGCCGTCTCTTTTCCAGGTTAAAGAGCCCTAACCTTTTAGCCTTTCTTCATAGGAGTATCCTTCCATCCCCTTTACCATTTTGGTGGCTCTTCTCTGAACCTTTTCTAAAATCGCTATATCCTTTTTTAAGATACGGCGACCAGAATTGCACACAATATTCAAGGTGCGGTCTCACCATGGAACGATATAGAGGCATTATAATATCTTTTGTTTTATTTTCCATTCCTTTCCTTATCATACCTAGCATTCTATTTGCTCTCTTGGCCGCCGCTGCACACTGGGCCGAGGGTTTTAACATGGTATCCACAATGACACCTAAATCTTTTTCCTGGGTGGTGGTTCCTAATGTGGAACCTTGCATCGTGCAACCATAGTTTGGGTTGTTCTTCCCTAGGTGCATAACCTTGCACTTGTCCATATTAAATTTCATCTGCCATTTTGATGCCCAGTCTTCCAATTTATCAAGATTCTCTTGCAATTTTTCACAATCCTCTTGGGTTTTAACAACTTTAAATAGTTTTGTGTCATCTGCAAATTTGATAACCTCACTCGTTATTCCACTTTCCAGGTCATTTATGAATATGTCAAAAAGCAGCGGACCCAGTACAGATCCTTGAGGTACACCACTATTCACCTTTCTCCATTGGGAAAATTGGCCATTTAGCCCTACCCTCTGCTTTCTATCTTTTAACCAGTTCCTGATCCACAATAGTACACTGCCTCCTATCCCATGTCTCTTTAGTTTTGCCAAAAGTCTCTGATGAGGGACCTTGTCAAAGGCTTTCTGAAAGTCCAGATACACAATATCAACCGACTCACCTTTGTCCACCTGTTTATTCACTCCTTCAAAAAAACATAATAGATTAGTAAGACAAGATCTTCCTTGTCTAAAGCCATGTTGGCTGTCTCCCATTAGGTTGTGACTATCTACATGCTGAGTAATTTTATTCTTTATGATGGTTTCTACCATTTTTCCTGGTACTGACGTCAGGCTCACCGGTCTGTAGTTTCCCGGATCACCCCTGGAACCCTTTTTAAAAATTGGTGTTACATTGGCGATCCTCCAATCTTCATTGGGCTTACTGGCTCCGTTTTTGGCAGGAACTTTGATGGTCGGGGCTCCAGTCATCAGGCTTTCGTTTTTTCCAGTTGTAGCTTTTAAACTAAGAGGAAGGAGAGAGGTCCAGCAGCCTCCCCGCTGAGCAGGTCCCACTGAGGTTTCCAGGCCGATTTGGTTTCATTGGGAGTATTTTGGTATGAAGGGCGGCCATTTCTTTCTACCTAGTGTGACTTTCGGCAGGGGACATTGCTGGGAGATTATGAAGCGGTTTACCATTTAGTAAAAGAAAAAAACAAAACAAAACAAATAGAAAACTAGTCTTGTCCTGAAGGGGGCTGGTGATCAGCAAGTGTGGATTTTCCTATCTGGTGCAGGGGTTTCTCCAGCGTGTTTTTTATGGTGTCCTCCAAAGTGTTTTGCGCAGACATGGCTTTTTGGTACTGCAGAGTGTGGGGGGCTGGTCTCTCCTTTTTAAAGCTCAGGAGAGAGTATGAAGAAAATAGTCAAAATAACACTGATGGGCCTGAATTAGCTTTTTCTATTTTATGCTTTTGGAGTTTCTAGTGGCTTGCGGAGTTCCCGAAGCTCTTGGTAATAAGGTTTTATTTAACTTGGATTGGTAGATAGAGTAGTCCTTAAATGGTTTGTTGGCTCCTTTTCCCTCTAGCATCGGGTTTTGTTCCTGGTCAGTTCTTCTTTGGGTAAAAGGTATAGGCGCCCGGAATTCAGGTGTCTTGGATTCTAAATTAATCTGAATTAATCTAAACTAAGCTGGTCTAACTTTTTTCTCTCAGCAGACCCCTCTTTTTTAGGGACAGGTTCTCCCCATAGAGGAAGTTCTCACCCTGAATTAGTCAGTTCCTGGCTCGGTTTTAGTTTGTTCATTAAGGGCATCAGGATTTCATCTGCCAGTCACAGATTAGCCATAAGCTTTTGGTTTGTTGCTTAATGGCTGGTTCTGGCGTGAATGCTGCTCAGGGCATCAGCCCCTCTATGGCCGGACTTGGAGTGGTCATGAGGCTGACTACTTTCCCGTATTCTGGCCTCTTATAATTTGAATTTTTCATGAGGGTTTCAGTCCCTCAAGGACTAGCCTCAGGTGAACTAGCTAGAGCTGGCATATGTTCGGGAACGGGTCCAGATGTAGGTCCTCACCTACTATGAGAAGGCAGCGAGATTTAAGCTTTAACAACAACAACAAAAAAAGACAACCCACAAAGAAATTAAAAAATAAATAAATATGGCAACAGGTATTCCTTCAAGATTCTGGCCGGTGCTCTTCAATGGGCTTGGGAGGGATCTTGGGGGAGGGGGGGGGGAAGTAGCAAGGTTTCATACTTGAGCAGTATGTTTATTGGTAATCAAGCTGATGAGGGAGAGACTCGACTGTCACTGTACTTTAGAGTTTGGCAAGTCAGTCAATTGCTTGTCCAGTAGGATTGCTGACAGCAAAAGCTAGCCTAAGGGCACTACTAGGTAGAAGCCTCTCGGCCACTTCTTTGTTTTGCACTTGGCCTGACGAGAAGGTAGTAGCAGTGCCCAAGGGCTGTGCTAGTTTGCGCTGGATGTTTGCCGGGTTTTTACAAGGACCTGGAATAGTGCATCTTTTGCTTTCACAGTTCTCCTGGGCGATGCTTTGTACTTACATTGGCATGTCTCAGGAGGATGCTCAGGTCTCCCTCTTCTGGGTTCCCATGATGGATGGTGAATACACTTGGCTTCTGTGGCGTTTCGCACTGCTTAACCTACAGTAAACGTTGCAAAACACAGGTTCCCTTGCATTTCTTGGTAAGAGTACTGGCTCCTGGTCCTCTTGTGGATTGTTTTTTGTTCTTGATTTCACTTACAAAGAAATTTCGTTTTTGGCAAAGGTTCGGGTGTGCAATTGGTATTGTTGATAAGAGGTCAAACTCTTTCATGTTCTCTACTTGGTGTCAGTGTGGGAGGTTGCGATTCCTTGTAAGCTCTTGTTTCTTCTTTTGGCTTCAGTAATTCAGTCTGTAGCAGGTGTCTGGAATTCAGCGTCCCTATTGGTGCTAAAGCCGGTGAGTTTGCACAGTCGCTCTGTGTTTTTCGGCCCAGTGTTGCAAGTTGAAGAGGGTTTGCCCTTTGTTTGAAGGGAGGTCCTCCTTCTGCTTTGATTCGGTAGGAGGGGTTTCTCTGGTGCCCTTCCTGGATCTCTATGGTGCCGAGTGTGTCAAGTCACGTTCTGTATTCATAGCTTCTTTGTTTTTTGTTTCTATTTAGGCATTTTCAGTCACTTTTCCGGTGATGCCTTGTAGTGCTGATAAGTTGACATTGATCAGCAAGTTTGGCGGTCCGGTGAGTTAAAAGTTTGCGGAATAGGTTTTAGTCTCTTACCTCTATTCTAAGTGTAGAGACAGTCCCTGTGTGTGCCTTTTCTTAGAAGTTGTTTGCCTTCTATCCCTGTGTTGCTGTCAGGAGTTCTCTTGGACTTTGGAGCGACCCAATGAATAAATGGCATATGAAGTGCCTAAAGGAGTAGATGTGTGTTTAAATAGATGAAGGGATATAAGACCCTTAGGGGTTCATATCCTTACAATGGGAAGACAGTTGTGATCAGGTATGGGCCGTTCAACCAGAAGGTGCAGCTCGCCAAAAAGCACTTTCAGATGCACATGGGTCAAGGGAGGGGGTTGAGTGCCTCTCTCTGGTAGCCCGAGTAGGATTTCAGTTTTGGGGGCTCTGTAGTTTTCTGTTATTCCTAGTTCAACAGTGATATGGCTGATTTCCCTGGTAGATCTCCTGTTTTACTGGAGACTAGGACAGTATCTGAATTCAAAAAAGCATGGAACAAACACAGATTTCTAAAGGAAAAGAAGGAACTTTAGTATTTGATATGGAAGGGCAGACTATATAGGCCATGTGGTCTTTTTCTGCCATCATGTTTCTATGTTTCCAAGGAGGTCAATATGGTCTGGATTGAAAGTGGAGCTCTCAGCCCCATTGGGGCATACTGGCTGCAGAGGGGCAAGTACCGGTCCCAAGGTGGCAAATATGTTGTGACGGTATTGGTCCTTGATAACAGCAAAAGGGCAGAGAGCCCATAACTTGCTAGATATGGAGGCTCTAGGGGTTATATTCACAGGTTGGACATTTATGGAGATATTTTTGTGGAGGATAACAGACTAATTTTCATTCGTGAGTCCTAGCTGTTCATCCCTTATGGAGGCCTTTTCGAGAGGGTGTCTGTCATAGACAGCAATGGCCTCGAGGCTCAGATTGTATTTTTCGCAGTTTCTTTGGATGGGAGGTCAGGTGGGGCTCATGGAGAGCCATGTTAGCTCTGTGTGCTTCCGAAAAAGGTCTGAAATTGGGGGCCTCCGATTTGCCAATACAGAGGAGTCTGTATTTTGTCCGTCGACAACAGATGCCATGGTAGATGTAGTTATTTAAGTATTTTTGGTCTCTTTCCGTTTTCAGGAGAGCTAAGGTTAGGGAAGCAGACTCTACCTTCCTTGGGCTTAAGACTGGTTTGTTTCAGGTGTTGTCCTTATGCTTCTCTATATCCAGCTGGTTGTCTGTATTGGCTTGTATAGAGCGCTATCCTTAGGTTTTCTATCACAGTTTGCAGTGGTTGAGCCTTGCTGGTTGAGGCGAGGAGTCGGTGACTTGGCCATAGGACTCAGGTAGTCCCTTTAGAGAAGAAGAGTATTACGGTAATTAAGACTCTGGCAAACTCAGTTCCACCAGGTGGTGGGGAGGTGGTATAAGTTTTACTTTCTAGGTGTTTCAGAACAAACAAAAAAAAAAACTGATCGGAGGCCATCAGGACACATTAAGGGTTGTCAGCAGGCAAAACAGGGGCTTAAGGATTTAAAGCCATCTAGTACCTTCAGAATAGCCTCTCACTTGGGGGCATCTAGCTGTGGAGTGTCCCCGGTTCCAGTTGTTCCTCTGGCTTTTGGCTATGGTTTGTTTCGTTCTTGTTCTTGGCAATGTTCAAGATCCAGTTTCTCTGGTTAATTCTTTTCCTGCTAATTTCTTGGGGACCACAAACTTTTATTAGTCTCCAATATGCTTTATCCACAAGGTATGCGGGACATGTCTCTTGGCAGCAGCTATATCTTCTGGATTCTCGCAGTTTCAGCAGTGGCGTATCAAGTCTCAGGTCCCTTTCTGGTGTGCCTTCGTTCTTAGGGTAGTCTTTGGCGCCTTCCGGAGAGACTATTGTTCAGAGTACAGACACTCTAGGCAGTCGGATATGGGGAACGACAGCTCTCGCCCAGGGAGGGGGGAACAAGCTTTTCATCAGCACAGCCTGCCTTGGGTCTGCGCTCCTTTTTCTTTACCTATTGCGGGCATTGCAAGCCTCCAGTGGGGAGGTGGATGCGGCACAAGACTTCAGGCAGGGCTCTTATCTTCCTTCCCTATAGTGGGGTACTGCTTTGTTACATCCCATGTGTCTGGACTGGACTGGAGGAACGATAAGGAACGTGAAATTAGACCTTACCTGCTAATTGTATTTTCTTGAGTCTCTCCGGTCCAGTTTAGGACCCACCCTAGGTTCCTTATTTCAGTCCCAGGCTTTTGTATTGGCGATAGCAATGTGGTGAGAAGCCAGGAGATGCTCTTTTCTATCCCTCATTTGCCTTCTAGGTTCTCGGTTGCTTAGAGCTCTGCACTGGTGCATGACCTGGGGTTTATAACCTTGAGGGTGTTCCTCTCTGTCTCCTATTCCTCATGCTTACGGGAGCAGAAAACTTTAGCGGTGAGTATGTTGGAGTAATTTTGATTGTATGGTATAAGCATTTCATATTCTTCAGTTTGGGAATTTGCTTTGTTACCAATATAGTGGTGAGATTGAGGCTGCACAGACCTCTTTGTGCTATAACGTCAAAATCAAGCTGGTGCTTCTGAGTCTCCATCTGCTGACAGGAGTACATAACCCACATTTCTGAACAGGACTGGAGGGGCTCAAGGTTGAGACAATTAAGCAGGTAAGGTCTAATTTCAGCTTTCTTCTTACATTCTTATTAACGTGGTTCTGTGATACACGCAATTTCCATTGTAACATCAGAAGCCAGGCTTTCGCACTCACCACATTATTTCAATCATCATAAGTCCATCATTAAAAGATACAAATAAAGTTTTCAGAATGGATTCTGTTTCAATAATTACCGCTCTTACAGTAATATCTTTTAAAGAAAGCATTGTGGACACACCTTTTCAGATATTATAATTTTAGTCTGACTTGATCCGTTTTCAGACTTAGCCCTATTTCTAGGATTCTCCTTGGAGGCATTAAGTGATTTTAAATCTCTAATTTAAACCTAACAAATATCAAATTCCTGAATTCTGCTTTCTCATGTCTTGCACATTCAATCATCTCATTCTTTCTACCTATTCACTGAGCGATGAACAGAAATGTGCAAGATAAATACCATTAAATACATGCCTACCCACACAAGCTTCCCCCGTACACTCAGCATCTTACAGAAATGAACCTGCCCTCATGCACTCACCATGGCTACATAGACGTTGGCCAGCGTGAAATGATTGACAACAAAGTGTGGTGCGATTTCCATGGCCATAGTGGCAACAATAATGGCATCATTCCAGAGTTTGGCGTTGTGGAAAATATTTGCCAGACTTATTAGTGGCACATCCTGGAAAAGTGAAAAGAGAGAGGGGAAACATTTAAAGCATGATTTTTAGTTTTTTTCTCATTTGGACTCTTCTTCCACTCCTGAGCTTCTAGTCCCAACCTTGCTGACATGCATTTATGATAGGGGAGAGCCTATTCCTAGACAGGGGGCCTCTATTCCTAGCCACCAGGGATTTTTAGACAAATAGATGCACCCTTTTCCTCTATAACCAAGCTATTGTCATAGGTGGTCCTCAGTAAGGGGTCATGATTGCTTCGGATCCCAGCATGTGTGTCCCTGAATTCCCTTACTAGCAGCTGTTGTTGTGTGATAATTAAGATTTCTTCCCCTCCTTCACCTTACCCCTTTTTAAAACATATTTACTTTCCTATCTTTACCATTTTGCAGGTTGCAAATACGTTGAAATCAGACAGGATAAGATTTCTGGATAGATTACTGCATTATCTCTCTTATACTTCATTCAATGCAATGTGTGTCTTTGAGTCAATTCTGAATGCTGGTGACCCAGCAGCTCCTGGGTTTCTTGGCAGTGTGACTGGAAGTAGATTGCCAAGTTTTTCCAACAAGGTAATGGAGGGTTAAGTGACTTGCCCAAAGCCACAAGGAATACTAATAGGAATCAAATCTTGGTCTCTTGGCTACCAAGTCAAAGCTCTAACCACTAGACTACGTCTCCACTCATATTTCATTTGTCTTGTACAAATACATAACAAATGCAAACCACACTGCATAAACAACAGCCTGGTGTTCCCCTACCAGCAGATTGGTTGAGAAAAAGAACCAATGAAAAGCCCAAGTTGCAATGACACAACTTCCATGCCTCTATTCACCTCAGCCACAAGAGGTCCTCTTCAGTATTCGTTCCAAAGCATATTGGAGAAACATGGCAAGACTCACACAACCTCAATCATGGGCAACACAAGCTCAATCATGGGCAACACAAGGAGTAAGCAACAGTAGAGGACTATGTACAGGAAAACAAACAGAAAGCTGTCTGTAGAATATGAACTTGCAAAGCCAAGTATAAAAATCATAGCGGACCCAAGGGAACCTCAGCAGCAGAACAAAGCAAATACAGTTGCAGGGACGGGCCTTAAACTGGTCTAGCAGGATTCAAGGAAAGAACATTAACTGATAAGTAAAATGTCACCTTCCATATTGTCCTGTCAGACAAGTGGGATGTACCAAAGCTACAATTCTAGTGGGCGGGAAGAAGACGCAGCAGCTTGCAAAACCTCAGAGCCAAAACGCCATGTCCGCCCACATGTGGACATCCTAACGGTAATGCCTGACAAAGTGGAAAATGATGTCCACATTGCTGGCCGACAAATGTCTGCAGGATGCTTGCTTTTGGGTAGAATGGGTGCGTAAACTCCCCATAACCGGCCGGTTCTGCAACAGAGATGCCGAGCCAATGGCCTCCTTTAATCACTTGGTCACCATGTCACCCTAGCACGGGCCAGCACAAAAAAATGGTTGGACATATGAAGGTAATTTGTAACCTCCATGTAATGGAGAAGCACCCTCCGGACATCCACGAAGCAAAGATCCTTATCCCTCCTCTGACACTGCTCCTTAGAGAAGGAGCACAGGCAGACCACCTGGTTCACATGAAGGGGAGAAATCACCTTAGGCAAGAAGGATGGCACAGGACAGATGGAAATGGCGTCCTCAGAAAAGACAGAGTCTTCAGCTCAGAAATCCGCCTTGCAGCACAAATCACAACCAAGACCATCTTGAACATCCAATTTTTTAGGTAGCAGGCTTCAATGGCTTAAAAGGCGAAGCCATCTGGGCCCTGAGTGCCAGACACAGATCCCAGGAAGGGATCACAGACCAAAGGGGAGGACACATATGCCGAACCCCCTGGAGAAAGCACGAGACATCTGGATATAAGACTAGAGACTCACCAGCCACTGGACTTCAGAAACAGGCCAAAGTTGCCACCTGAACTTTCAGGAAGTTAAAGGAAAGGTCCTGTAAGGCCAACAGAGAGGGCACCTTGGCCGCCTCAGGAGCAACTGCTGAGTGCTGCACCATCGCTCAGAGAGCACCAGATCCGTACGTATGCTAGCTTGATAGACCTCCTCCGGGCTCCAAGCAGAGTAGAGTCCAGCGCTGCAGAGTAGCTTGTATACACTAGCCATCACCTTCCAAGAGCGAGCCATAAGTAATAAGTGAACAGGGTCCTCTAGGATGATTGATCCCTGCTACAATAGGCCTCAAGATGGAGGCATCCAAAAAAGAAGATACTTGCAGGAGCTGCATCAGATCTCCGAACCGTGCTCTCCTCAGCCAATCTGGTGCCAACAGAACAATCCTGCCCAGGTGGCATTTTATACACCAAAACAAATGCCCCACCAGGGGTCACAGAGGAAACATGTACAGCAGGTGCTGACTCAGCCAAGGCTGAGTAAGGGTGTCGACTCCCTCGGACCCTATCTCCGTGTGGTGACTGAAGCAGCAGCAAACTTTGGTATTGGCAGATCACCATCAGATCCATTTCATGACCCCAGTGGGCATAATCAACTCAAACGCCTCCTGACTCAACTCTCACTCTATAAGATCAAGGGAGTGATGGTTGAGGAAGTCTGTGCCTCTACATTGTCCACCCTGGCAATGTGCTGAGCCGACAAGACTAGGAGGTTCTTTTCTGCGCAGGAAAAAAGGAGCACCATCTCCAGAGCTACCCCGGCACTCTTTGGACCACCTTGCTGATTGACATAAGCTACTGTCATGGCATTGCCTGAAAGCACTCCAACTGCCTGGCCCTCGAGCAGGAGCCAGAAATGCAGAAGAGCCGATCTGATCTGCCCTTGCCTCGAGGTGGTTGATGGACCACACCGCTTCCCTTCAGTTCCAACAACCCTGGATCATATGGTCTTGGCAATGGGCTCCCCAGCCCAAGAGACAGGCATCTGTCATCAGGAGACTACAGGAGAAATTATCCAGTAGCACACCCTACCTCAGATAACAGACTGCTCCCACCACCGCAGGTTAGATTTCCTCATCAATGAGAGTGGGAGCCTGTACTTGAACTCCTGAGAACTCAGGGACCACCAAGCCAGAAAGGACAGCTGGAGCAGTCGCATGTGAGGACACATCCACGGCACCATCTCTCTGGTCGCTGCCATCAATCCGAGGAGCTGAAGATAATCCCAGACTCTGGGAGCCTGCTATACACAGAACAGTGCCAGGGAATCCAATAGTCTGACTTTCTCCTCTGGCAGGAAAGCACAGTTACTTACCTGTAACAGGTGATCTCTGGGAACAGCAGGAATTAGTCCTCACATATGGGTACGTCGGTACCGACGGAGCCTGCGCGGGAATGCTCCCCAGCTTCCCAGGATGAAAGCTTTTGGGGCATCCCACAACGCATGCACGCGCTGCCTTCCCGCCTTTCCTAACCAACTCTCCTCAGTTCAAGTTTAAAGCTGAGAGATAGGAAAGGAAAGACAGAGAGAGAGATACAACTCCTAGGGGAGGTGGGAGGGGTTGTGAGGACTAATTCCTGCTGTTCCCAGAGATCACCTGTTACAGGTAAGTAACTGTGCTATCTCCAGGAACAAGCAGGAATGAGTCCTCACATATGGGGACTCCCTAGCTGAGATGCCTGGGAGATCCCCAAGGGTATGAGACCCTGGAGGGTTCCTCGTCTTCCTATGGATCTCAGGCATCCATTCAGGGAAGGAGGGCAGGAGTTGTTCAAGAATGGAACAGGTGTCTGAGGACAGCCTGACCAAACAAGGCATCCCGGCGGGAGTACTTGTCCAAACAGTAATGGGCTGTGAAGGTATGAACCGAGGCCCAGGTGGCTGCTCGACAGATCTGGTCAATGGAGACAGAATGAAGATGAGCCATAGAGGTGGCCATGGCCCTCACATTGTGAGCTGTTACATGGCCCTCCAGAGAAAGGTTCTTACTCTGGTAAACAAAAGAAATACACTGAGCAATCCAATTGGACAGTGTTCTTTTAGAGACTGGAAGTCCTAAATGAGAAGGATCAAAAGCAACAAAAAGCTGGGAAGACTTTCTATGTTGCTGTGTCCTGTGTAAGTAAAAAGCAAGAGCTCTTTTACAATCTAGAGTATGAAGGTTCCTCTCAGCACTGGATGCATGAGGAGCTGGAAAAAAGACAGGTAAATATACCTCTTGATTAAGATGAAAAGGTGAGACCACTTTAGGCATAAAGTGAGGATTTGTCCTAAGGACTACCTTATCATGATGGAACCTTGTATAAGGTGGATTAGCCACTAAAGCCTGCAGTTCACTGATGCGGCGAGCAGAAGTGATTGCAATAAGGAAAATAACCTTCCAGGAAAGAAATTTCAAGGAGGTAGTGGCTAAGGGTTCAAAAGGTGGCTTCATAAGCTGACCAAGAACCAAGTTTAAGTCCCATGCCACCGGAGGAGGTCGAATGGGAGGTTTAGTTAAAGTTAGGCCTCTCATGAATCTTGCAGTAAGAGGATGGGAGGAAACAGGTTGTCCATTGATAGGCTTAAGGGATGCTGCAATAGCACTTAAATGGACCCTTACTGAATTCGTCTTAAGGCCTGCATTGGAAAGATGCAGGAGATATTCCAATAGAGAATTCACAGGAAGTGCCAGAGGGTCAAGACCCTTTTGAGCACACCAAATGGAAAATCTTTTCCACTTAAAAGCATAGGAACGCCTAGTGGAAGGTTTCCTGGAAGCATGGAGGATATCCTTCACTTGCTGAGAAAGATTGAAGTCTTGAAGGTCTAGGCCTTCAGTAACCAAGCTCTGAGGTGAAGGGACTTGGGGTTTGGGTGCCACAAAGTCCCCTCCTCCTGAGACAGAAGGTCTGGAGCAGCTCCCAAGTCCAGGGAGGGGGCTTGGGAGAGATGCAAAAGTAGAGGGTACCACACTTGGCGTGGCCAATGTGGAGCTATGAGGATCATAGATCCTTGATCCCTCTGAAGTTTGAACAGAGTCTTGGGAATCAAAGGAAGGGGTGGAAAGGCGTACAGGAAGTGCTGACCCCAAAGGAGGAGGAAGGCATCCTTGGCCAGAGCTCCCTGACACGGAATTCTGGAACAGAACCGGGGAAGTTTGGCATTCCACGGACTTGCAAAGAGGTCTATGTCCGGGGTTCCCCATTCCTGGAAGATTCGGAGTACCTGATCCATGTGCAGGGACCATTCGTGTGGAAGCAGAACTCGACTGAGTCTGTCTGCCCAAGAGTTTTGGATTCCTGGGAGGTATACTGCAAGGAGATGGATTTGATGCTCTCTGGCGAAGGCCCATAATTTTAGAGCTTCGTTGCAAAGCGACAGAGAGCCAGTTCCTCCTTGCTTGTTTATGTAAAACATGGCTACTTGATTGTCGTATGAATGAGGACGGTCTTGTAGCTGAGGAGGGTATGAAAGACCTTGAGAGCTAGGAACACTGCTCGCAGTTCCAAGTGGTTGATATGAAGAGAGGTCTCCTGTGGGGACCAAGTGCCTTGGGGTGGAGAGGTCTTGTAGATGAGTTCCCCAACCTGTTTGGGAGGCATCTGTTGTGAGGGTTGCTTGGGGTAACACAGGTTGGAAGGGGGACCCCAGCAACAGATTTTGAGTTGACATCCACCATTGGAGAGACCAAAAGAGACGTTTGGAGGTTGCTATTTGGTCTGAGAGAGCTCCTGATGCTTGAGTCCACTGTGTGGACAAAGTCCATTGAGCTGCTCTCATGTGTAGGCGAGCATAGGGCACCACATGCACTGTGGAAGCCATGTGGCCTAGTAGTTGTAGCATCTCCCGGGCAGTTAAGTGGCTCTTTGACTGAATCTGGGAGGCTAACTGCACTAGATGTTGGCAAGGAGCCTGAGGAAGATAGGCTCTTGCAGTAGTGGTGTCCAACCAGGCCCCTATGAATTCTAGGGACTGAGTAGGGGTGAGCTGAGACTTTGGGAGGTTTACCACAAGTCCCAGATACTGCAGAATGCGCCTGGTGCGGTCCAGGGAAATTTGGGCTTCTGACTGAGATGGAGCTCGGATGAGCCAGTCGTCCAGGTATGGGAAGACAAATATTCCCAGAGTGCGTAGAAATGCAGCAACTATTGCCATGCATTTGGTGAACACTCTTGGAGCAGAGGCTAGACCGAAAGGAAGCACTCTCTATTGGTAATGTTTTCCCTGGAACAGAAAACGTAGGAATTTTCTGTGGTATGGATGGATGAGTATATGAGTGTACGCATCCTTGAGATCTAGAGAACAAAGCCAATCCTGACTCTGTAGGTATGGAAGGAGAGTGCCTAAAGAAAGCATCTTGAACTTCTCCTTGCATAGGAATTTGTTCAATTCTCTGAGATCTAGAATGGGTCTGAATCCCCCTGGGATGAGAAAATAGGGGGAGTAAAAACCCTGACCCTTGTTGAAGAAGCGGAACTGCTTCTATGGCCCTCTGGGCCAGAAGGGTAGTCACCTCCTGATCCAGAAGGTCGAGGGATGTGGGAGAATTGAAGTGTCTCACCCTGGTGTAGGGAGGAAGGTCTGAGAAATGAAGTTTGTAGCCCTCTCTTATGATAGAGAGGGTCCACTGCTCTGATGTGATTTGCTCCCATCTGGGAGCAAAATGATCTAACCTTCCTGGAATGGTGAGAGGCTCTGGTTGTTGTAGAGCCAGAAAGGTTAAGTTCTCTAGTATCAAGTCAAAAACCCTGAGGGGGTTGGGATTGCTGGGTTGCAGCAGCCCCTGCAGGTTTAGGCCTGGCCTGTTTAGGTTGCTGACGCTTAGTAGCAAAGCGACCTGTAGAAGACTGTTGACCAGAAGTAGAAGAAAATCTGCCCTTTTTGTAAAAAGACACTTTAAAAGATTTTTTCTTGGCCGGAGTGGAGGTAGACTTAGAAAGTCTATCTAGAGTAGCATTATCTGCATCCATTTGAGTGGCTTTAATTTGCCACTCTTTGCCAAATAGATTTTCACCTGTACAGGGCAGATTTCCTAAACCATCTTGAACCCAGGGTTCTAGATCAGAAGCAATTCTACGAGCAGCTATAGCAATGCCTGAGGCTCTGCTGGCACCTTCAAAAGAATCAAAGGCTGCCCTGCTGGAAAACTTTGAAATGTCTTGAGTATGCTTAAGCCAAAAAGGAACTCATCCCTTTTATCCTCTGGAATAAAAGGGAGAAAGTTGTGCAGCTTTTCTGCAACCTCCTTCAGAAACATACCCATATAAAGGCTATATGAATTGATTCTGGCAATAAGCATGCTGGCTTGGAAGATTTTCCTACCAAAAGCATCCAAGGTCCTGCATTCTCTTCCTGGAGGAGTAGAAGAGTGTCTTTTGGTACTCTTTATCCTCTTCATAGCTGACTGCACCACAATGGAGTGGTGAGGAAGCTGAGTTTTTTGAAATCCAGGAGGAGGGGGGACACGGTACATAGTGTCTAATCTACGAGAATGAGGAGAAAGGGTGAGAGGAGTCTCCCACAATTCAATCAAATGTTCTTGAAGAATTTCATGAATTGGCAAGGTGACTGCCTCTGGGAACCTTAGAGTATCCCAAAATATCTAATTTCTTTTGCTTTAGGTTCTTTTTCAGAGGTTACTGAAATAGAGAGTCCTTTGGCTACTTCTATTATGAAGTCTTGAAAGGACAAATCCTCTGGAGGAGACATTCTCCTCTTTGGAGAAGAGGGCTCCTCAGGAAGGGTGACAGATACTTCAGGGGACTCATCCGATGAATCAGAATAATCAGAAGAATCGAAGTATCGTCTGCTCAATTCCAAAGATCGATAGGCGTATCGATCGGTACCGACATCGGGTGTTCCCGGTACCGGATCGGTACTGAGAAAGAGCCCAGGACAGGGAGCCGGAATCGGTATCCTGGCCGATGTCGATGCAGCCGGTACCGGTATCGAAGTTGGTACCGGTGCTGGTACCGACAACGGAGCTTGTTGCAGTACCGTCGGCATCGCAGCCTTAATGAAAGCCAGTATAGCCTGCTGCATGGATTGCACAGTGTGATCCATGGACGCCACGACTGCCTGGATGTCGGTACCGGGAGATTGTGCCGTTACCCCAGAGCAGTCTAACAGGTGATCGGTCGAGGCCATGCCATCAATGTCAACCTGTAACCCCATAGGAGGAGTTTTGGAAGCCGGAGCTTCCCGCCGGGGTTGTTTGGCTGGGGCAGGATCCTCGAGGGCAAGCCCGGAGGCATCTCGATGCTTAGAGGGAGATTTGCCCTTCGAGGACCTGCTAAAAGTATGTTTGGTTACCTGAGACCCATCAGGAGAGGAAGACCTGGAAGATGTCGATGCCACCGCCGGTGCATCCGTGGGAAACAGCACATGGAGCTTGGCTGCCCGGTTCTGTAACCCTCGTTTAGACATTAGAGAACAGGACTGGCAATCCGGGATGGAGTGTTCAGGCCCCAAACATTTCAGACACTGTCTTGCCGAGATCCTTATCTGTCTTTTCTGAGGAGGCCATTTCCATCTGTCCTGTGCCATCCTTCTTGCCTAAGGTGATTTTTCACCATTCATGGGTATCTGTGACAGAAATTGTACCGCTACACTTAGTGCATTATTTGAACCCGGAGGCTGGTTTTTCCATAAGGGAAAAATTTCTTGTGGGCCTGGAGGCCTAAGAAGAAAATACACCAAGTGAGGAAAAAATATCTTTTTTTTTTTTTTTTTTAAAGAAAAGAAAAGAAAAGACCGGCCGTACCGGTCCGGCGTCGGGGAAGGCAGACACGCAACCAAAGAAATAAATTAAAATAAAGAACTTCTTCAGCGGTGACAGGAACACGACCTGCTGGCTCCGCGGAAAAGAAGAACTGAGGAGAATTGGTTAGGAAAGGCGGGAAGGCAGCGCGCATGCGCTGTGGGATTCCCCAAAAGCTTTCATCCTGGGAAGCTGGGGAGCATTTCCGCGCAGGCTCCGTCGGTACCGACGTACCCATATGTGAGGACTCATTCCTGCTTGTTCCTGGAGATAACTCTGCCCACTTGAGTGGGAAGGCAATAGCTGGCTTTTTCCCTAACTGTTCACCTAGCAGATGCTTTCCAAAAAGGACACCACTCAGGATGCCACCCAAGACCTGGGAATGGACCTGGATGAGCCGGTTGTTCAGATATGGATGGACACAGACCCCTAGGTGCTGCAGTGCCGTTGCTGCCACCACCATGACCTTAGAGAACATCCTTAGGGAGGTGGATAGCACGAAAGGAGGGCAGTGAACAGAGTGATAGCCAAGTATGACAAAATTCAGATACTTTGTCTGGATCAAGATATGAAACTACACCTTGACCAGATCCAGAGAAGCCAAGAACTCCCCTTAGTACACTGCTTGAATCATGAAGTGCAAGGTTTCCACCCAGAAGAGCAGTGCATGCAAGTGCTTGTTGATCCCCCTTGAAGGCCAGAATGGGCCAGAAGGAACAGTTCTTTTTCTTTTTTTTGGCACCACAAAATAGAAGGAGTATCTGCTCTTGCCCCGCTCATCCGGCGGGATGGGCACCACCGCCTTTAGGTGCAGCAACTTGTCCAAGGTGGCCTGCACAGTGGCACTTTCGATCGCAGATCCACAAGGAGAGATGATGAAGGCATCTAGAATCAGCTCTTTGCAACTCAGACCATAGCTGAACTGAACAGTGTCTAGCACCCAGCAATCCTTGGTAACCTGGACCCAATCCTGAAACAAAAGATGAAGCCTGCCTCCAAGTGGAGAAACCAGGGAATGGGAATGAGACCCCTAACCTTCATTACGCAGCCTGGGAGGGTCTTCCTCTGGGTGGGACCAAGTCCCTGGGCCTACATGCTCCACGAAAGGATGGAGAACGAGCCCGAAACCCAGAAGCAGAATTTTTTTTTCCAGGTCCATAACAATGAGTCCTGAGACCTCCAGGGATCCGGTCAGCGTGGAGGCTGATGAGAAAGAGCATCACAGGCCTGCATCACAGGTCCCTTGGATCTGTCTTACAGAAGGCAGTAAGATTTTGTCTCCCTCAGGTCCTTCACCATCTTCTCCAAATCGACTCCAAAAAGAAGCTTCTTCTTAAAAGTCAGGTAGGCCAACTGGACTTTGGAAGATGTATCCACTGCCCAGTGCAGGAGCCAAAATCCAATGCCTTAACACTGTTGTCAGGGTACCATCCCTGGCCGCCTTAGAGCATGCATCTTCTTATACACCCGTAGGCTCTTAAGTGGAAAGCTGGGATAATCCCAATCTGGCTGGAACAGGCCCTTCAGCACCTGTGGGAAGACAGTAGTGGATTTCCAAACCCGAGCAGATACCTCTTCGGTTCCTGCTCCATGACTGGGGCATCCACCAAGCTTGAAGTGAATATGACCCTGGGATCAACATCTCCAGTTCCTACTCTTGGAACAGGCCAATAACCTTGGCCTCCTCACAATCCTCTGAAAGTGAGATTACTTCTTCATCCATATCAGACATCTCAATCCAAGCCACAGCTGATCCCATCCCCGGGGATGCTTTGTCATCAATTGAAGGCGGCTTCCACTCTCAACCTGCCCCCACAAAAGACTGCGTGCAGGGGAAACAAAAGGCCACAGGGTCTGCACATCCATGCTGGAATGACCAGGCCTGCTGCAAAAGAAAGAATTCTGGGGAGGACAATCCAGACTTTGGAAGCTCTCCTCATGGAAATTACCCCCTACACTCGGAGACAAAGTCGCCGTCGATCTCCTAAAGGATGGGGAAAGGCCCCCAGCATGGATGCTGATCCTTCAGCTGGCTAAATATCTTTACCCATAGTGCCATCTGCCACTTCCTGCCCTGAGGAAGGCAAGGTCGAGCTAACAGCATACCCCAGCTGAGAGAGGATGTGCAGGCCCTCCAGGGATGACTCAGAAGCAGCCATGTAGGAACAGCAGAATCCAGAAGCTGGAGATGAGGCACCATGCTTGCCACAGGCCAAACCATGTCACCTGGAAGAAGACAAAGGTTAAGGCAAATGGCAAAACAGCACGCGCTAAGGCCACGGCGGCCAAAAGGGCATGTGTTAACTGCACTTTTACTACAGCACGTGTTTGAGGCACTAGGTTAGGAGTGTGCACTGAAGCCACTTGGGTAGAATACGTGCAAAGACTGCATGACCACCAGGTGCACAATAGAGAAAACGCTATTAACACATGCAGAAAATGGTAGAAAACCCCAACCAGCACCAATGGTCTACCCTGAATTGTGTCCCCCACAGATAGAATCAGGAGCCCCCATCAAGGGCAATGATGAGGTACTCATCCCCTGATAGCCCCAGGCAGAGAATCCATGCCAGACTCAACTCTACTCCCCTGACACTGTTTGGCTGGCTTTGCAGCCCATACAAAGCCCATACAAAAACATCCCAATCATCCACAATCATAACCGGAACCCTTATAATAATTTCCCAATCACCTACAATCAGTACCAGAATCCAATACATAGCTCTACATACACAAACTCTCACAATCACTATTCGCGCCACACCTCACACAAACGCCATCACCGTCTCATCCAAATAAAGCACCAACCCATAAGTGATATAATTGACCAAGATGACAATACAAACACCAAATTACAACTCACCCTAATAAACATCCGGTCCATAAGAAACAAAATACCAATAATTAATGACATAATTAACGATACATCCCCTGACATTATCTGTATTACTGAAACATGGCTCTCACCTACAGACACTATACTACTAAACCAACTAACCACATATCAATATGACATATTCAATTGCCAACGGAATATAAAAAGAGGAGGGGGTGTACTGACTCTCACCAAAAAAGACCTAAAATTCACCCTAACAAACCTAAATAATATAGATGGAATGGACATCGTTAACATAGAAAATAAAACCTTGGCTCTCACCCTCATCTACAGACCCCCTTCATCCGATCAGAAAAACCTCACCCCTATCCTAGAACTCACATGCACAGCGTCACAAAGCAAACCACTTATACTCCTTGGTGATTTGAACCTTCCATCACTGAACCACTCACAATCAGATAACTTCATAGATGCTATGACACAAATGGGGTTCACACAGATAATAAACGCTCCTACACACACAAAAAAGGTAACATACTTGACGTAATTTTCCTCCCATCCACACTCTACAGTCACTTACTACATACCACTCCGAGTATAACCGAAGTACCCTGGTCAGACCACCATCTCATCACAATCCAGCTACCGGCACAAGTCCCAAAAAACAATGCAAGCACAACTCCACATACATCACGTTTCGTACGCTTTGACAAAGACACATTCCTCGACAAAGTATTACCCAAACTAAACACAAGCGCACCAGACATCAACTCAACCATAACACAGTGGAACCTAACTATTCAAAAAGCAGCAGTCCACACACAAGTCTTACATAAACAAACAAAAAAGACAGAAAAATGGTTCACGAAAGAGCTGACAAAACTAAAAAAACAACTGAGGAGACAAGAAAAGAGATGGAGAAAACTAAAATCTGATGAAAACAAATCCCAATACATGCTTCTACTTATAGAATACAAAAACGCAATTAACAAATCAAAAAGAGACTACCACTCTAAAGTAATAAACTCATCCATCAACCGCCCCAGGGAGTTATTCGCGATAGTAAAAACATTAACCAAAACTAATAACACCGAACCTAAACAACAAGCAATAAATATACAAACACTAGCAATGCATTTTGCAGAAAAACTAAAAAACAAGACCACTACCCTGACTCCACTATTATCAAACACAAAAACCACACATGAATGGACAAGTTTCCAGTTGGTAGAACAAAAGCAACTCCTCAAAATCATAACAATGATAAACACCACCACCTCCCCACTCGATCCATGCCCTGTATCATGGATTAAGTGTGCGAAAGATGAACTGGCGGTAAATCTACAACACATAGTTAACCAATCCCTTTCACAGGGCATCATGCCTGATGCCCTAAAACTCACAACACTCCGACCAATAATAAAGAATAACAAGCTCGACTCAAAAGACCCGAACTCATACAGACCCATAGCCAGCATTCCATTCATAGCCAAAATAATAGAGAAAACAATTCAAATTCAGTTACAAGAACACATAGATGAACACAAACCACTTGACTCACACCAATTTGGTTTCCGCCCATCCCACGGAGTAGAAACCCTCCTAATCACCCTAATGGACTTCCTCATCAGGGGCACAGATGACAAACACCAAGGCTTCTTACTCCTATTTATAGATATCTCTGCCGCCTTCGATAACATCAATCACTTGACACTGATCAACAGATTAGAGAACCTAGGAATAGGCGGGACTGTCCTTAACTGGTTCAAATCCTACATCTCACATAGATTAATACGCGTCCAAATTGACCAACAAGCATCAGAAACATTCCCCCAAGGACAGGGAATACCCCAAGGATCAGCCCTTTCAGCCCTCCTATTTAACTTGTACCTGCAACCGATAACAAACATATTTAAAAAACACAGGATTAACCATTTTATATATGCCGATGACATCATGCTAGCTATCCCCATAACCATTAAAAACCCTACATATGACTCACTATCCAAATGCATGGCTGAGACCTCCTCCTGGATGGAATCTAACCACCTCAGCATCAACCTCAAAAAAACAGAGGCAATGTTTGTAACAAGGTCATCTACGACTGAGAACACTTACCCGGAAACAATCACAATCAACAAAACCTCCATACCTGTTAGAAAACAGGTAAAATACTTAGGAGTAATAATAGACCACACTCTCACCATGTTACCACACATAAAACAAACAGTAAAAACCATTTTCTATAAACTCAAAACTATTCAGCACCTAAGGCCACTCCTCGAAACACAAGACTTTAGATCCGTAGTAAGTACACTGATCACCCCTCACTTCGACTATTGCAATAGTTTCCTAATAGGCCTTCCTCAAAAAAGCACATACCTTCTACAAAGAGCTCAAAACATCTGTGCAAAAGTAATTGCTAAAGCTCGCTTAACAGACCACGTAACCCCAATACTGCTAGAACTCCACTGGCTCCCTATAAACAGCCGAATTAAATATAAAATTATCCTAACAACCTATAAACTCATAAACGACATAACCCCCTCACACCTATCCACATTACTGCACTCTCCAACATCGACAAGGGCCCTCAGACAAAACGCAGCCCACTCCCTTATCATACCAAAAGCCATCCGGAAAACTAAGAATACCACTAGCTCCAGAGCATTCTCATTCACTGCTCCTACACTCTGGAACGACCTCCCTATTGAACTTCGCACCAAAAAAGACCTCATCCAATTCAGGAAAGAATTAAAGACCTACCTGTTCACTGAACACTTCGAAATCCCCTACTCCCCCAAAGCCAGCTCCACAACAAACGTGGTTACACATGCACAAACTCCCTTAATCCCAACAATGTAACCAAAAGCCTGTCCCCCTCCCCTTAAACGCCCTAAAGACGACTGAAAAGGAATTAAATTCCAGCACCTACACCAATATCTACCCCATACACCACACACTGTAAATATACTTTTGTAAAAAGTTTGATGTTTTGTTTTGCATTAATACCTACAAAGTTTAAACTCATTGTTCAATGTAAATAGTTGATTTCTATTGTTCTATGTAAAATGTATACAAATGTGTACAAGACTGTTAATCTGTTATATGTAAACCGCCCTTGATCTCTGGAAGGGGCGGTATAAAAGAAATAGTTAAATAAATAAAAAAATAAGGTGGCTGGTAGGCAGATCCTTCTGAGAGCCTTCTGCAATCTTTAGGAGACAGCAGGAGGGACACAGGAGGAGGGAGGGGGTGCTGAAGTTGTGTGAGGCAGTCGTACTCTTTCAGATCCTTCCAACGTCTGGCTGCTCAACAGGCCCTTATCCAGGGTAAGAGCATGGAGCTGAACCAATTTTCCCTCCTCCTATGGCTACTAAAAAGACCGCAATCTAGCAGAGCTTCCCATGTTGCACCCTAGTGAGAGATCAACCTGCAGGCTGTCGTTCACGAGTGTTTTAAATCAATCTTTTCCTCCCAAATCTTCAGAATTTTCTTCAGAGGAGAAAATCTATTCACCATCTGCTGGAGACAAAGAAATACTGAAGTGACCTCTGGAGGCCAAGGCAAATAGAGGCATGTGGGTGATGTCGTTGAAACCTGGGCTTTTCACTAGTTCTTTGTTTCCATCAATCTGCTGGTAGGGGAACACAACCCACTTGTCTGGACTGGTCTAGCAGGACAATATGGAATAACATTTAATAGAAGTTCATCTGGAGTGGAGGAGTAGACTAGTGATTAGAGCAGCAGGCTAGGAAAGCACGGTTACTTACCTGTAACAGGTGATCTCTGGGAACAGCAGGAATAAGTCTTCACATATGGGTATCATCTGTACCGACGGAGCCTGCGCGGGAACGCTCCCCAGCGTCCAGTAAAAAAGCTTTTGGGAGCATCCCACAGCGCCTGCACGCTGCCTTCCCGCCTTTCCCAACCGCCTCTCTCCAGTTCGAGTTTTAAAGCTGAGACAAAGAGAGAGAGAGGAAAGGAAAGATAGATAGAGAGATACAACTCCTAGGGGAGGTGGGTGGGTTGTGAAGACTTATTCCTGCTGTTCCCAGAGATCACCTGTTACAGGTAAGTAACTATGCTATCTCCAGGAACAAGCAGGAATGAGTCTTCACATATGGGAACTCCCTAGCTGCAGATGCCAGGGGAAGACCCCAGGTTGTGTGTCATTGAAAAGGACTCTACCTCCCCCCATGGATCTCTGGCATCCAACCAGGGTAGGTGGGTAGGAGTTGATTAGGAATGGAACAGGTGTTTGAGAACAGCCTGAGCAAACAAGGCATCCCGGCGGGAGTCCTTGTCCAAGCAGTAATGGGCTGTGAAGGTATGAACAGAGGCCCAGGTGGCCGCTCGACAGATTTGGTCGATGGACACAGAGTTTAGATGAGCCAATGAGGCTGCCATGGCTCTCACATTGTGAGCTGTGACATGGCCCTCCAGAGAAAGGTTTCTATGCTGGTAGGCGAAAGAAATACACTGAGCAATCCAGTTGGACAGTGTTCTTTTAGAGACTGGACGTCCTAAATGAGAAGTATCAAAAGAAACGAGGAGTTGAGAAGACTTTCTATGTTGCTGTGTTCTTTGTAAGTAAAAAGCGAGAGCTCTCTTACAATCCAAGGTATGAAGATTCCTCTCTGCACTTGATGCATGAGGTCCTGGAAAAAAGACAGGTAAATACACCTCTTGGTTCAGATGAAAAGGTGAGACCACTTTAGGCATAAAGTGTGGATTGGTCCTGAGGACTACCTTATCATGATGAAACCTTGTATAAGGTAGATTGGCCACCAAAGCTTGCAACTCACTGATGCGGCGTGCTGAGGTGACTGCAATGAGAAAAATAACCTTCCAAGAAAGAAATTTCAAGGAGGTAGTGGCTAAAGGTTCAAAAGGTGGCTTCATAAGCTGGCCAAGAACCAGGTTTAAGTCCCATGCCACTGGAGGTGGTCTAATGGGAGGTTTAGTTAAGAGAAGGTCTCTCATTAATCTTGCTATAAGAGGATGAGAGGAAATAGGTTGTCCATTGAGAGGCTTGAGGGACGCTGCAATAGCACTCAAATGGACTCTTACTGAATTCGTTTTCAGACCTGCATGGGATAGATGCAGAAGATACTCTAGTAGAGAATTCAGAGGTATTGCAAGAGGGTTTAGACCCTTCCCTGAACACCAAATGGTAAATCTTTTCCATTTGAAAGCATAGGAACGTCTAGTAGAAGGCTTTCTAGAGGCATGAATAACATCTCTGACTTGTTGGGAGAGATGAAAATCTTGAAGGTCTAGGCCCTCAGCAACCAAGCCCTGAGATGGAGAGACTGGGGGTTTGGGTGCCACAACGTTCCTTCTTCCTGGGATAGAAGGTCTGGAGCAGAGCCCAAGTCCAGGGAGGGAGCTTGAGAGAGATGCAGAAGTAGAGGGTACCACACTTGGCGTGGCCAATGTGGTGCTATGAGGATCATGGTCCCTTGATCTCTCTGAAGCTTGAATAGTGTCTTGGGAATTAGGGGTATTGGTGGAAAGGCACAAAGAAAGTCTTGACCCCAGTGAAGGAGGAAGGCATCCTTGGCCTGAACTCCCTGACACGGAATTCTGGAACAGAACCGGGGAAGTTTGGCATTCCACGGACTTGCAAAGATGTCTATGTCCGGGGTTCCCCAAATTCGAAAGATCCTGGCTACCTGGTCCATGTAGAGGGACCACTCGTGTGGAAGCAGAACTCGACTGAGTCTGTCCGCCCAAGAGTTTTGAACGCCTGGAAGATATACTGCCAGAAGATGGATGTGATGCTCTCTGGCGAAGGCCCACAGTCGCAAAGCTTCGTTGCAAAGTGACAGAGAGCCAGTCCCTCCCTGCTTGTTTACATAGAACATGGCTACTTGGTTGTCCATATGGATAAGGACTGTCCTGTAGCTGAGCAGGGAATGGAACACTCTGAGAGCTAAGAAAATTGCTCTGAGTTCCAAGAGATTGATATGCAGAGAAGTCTCCTGTGGAGACCAGATGCCCTGGGTGGAGAGATTTTGCAGATGAGCTCCCCAACCCCTTGGAGAAGCATCTGTTATGAGAGTTGCTTGGGGTAGCGGTTGCTGAAAGGGGGACCCCAGCAACAGGTTTTGAGAGAACTTCCACCACTGGAGAGACCAAAAAAGGCGACTGGAGTTTGCTATTTTATCTGACAGGGAACCTGATGCCTGAGTCCATTGGGTGGACAAAGTCCATTGAGCTGCCCTCATGTGAAGGCGAGTATATGGAACCACATGCACGGTGGATGCCAGGTGGCCTAAAAGTTGTAACATCTCTCGAGCAGTTAACTGGGACTTTAACTGAATCTGGGAAGCTAACTGCACCAGACGTAGGCAACGGGCCTGAGGAAGATAGGCCCTTGCAGTTGTGGTATCCAGCAAGGCCCCTATGAACTCCAGAGACTGAGTAGGGGTGAGATTGGATTTTGGGATGTTTATTACTAGTCCCAAATACTGAAGGATACGCATTGTGCAGATTAGACAAGTCTGGGCGTCTGACTGGGATGGGGCTCGAATGAGCCAGTCATCCAGATATGGGAATACGAATATTCCTAGAGTGCGGAGAAATGCAGCTACTACTGCCATACATTTCGTGAACACCCTTGGTGCAGAGGCCAGACCGAAAGGAAGCACCCTGTATTGGTAGTGCTTTCCTTGAAAAAGGAACCAAAGGAACCTTCTGTGTGTTGGATGGATGAGGACATGGGTGTACGCATCCTTGAGATCTAGAGAACAAAGCCAGTCCTGACTCTGAAGGTATGGAAGCAGAGCCCCTAGAGAAATCATTTTGAATTTCTCCTTGAATAGAAACTTGTTCAATTCTCTGAGATCTAATATGGGTCTGTAGCCCCCTGTTTTCTTTGGGATAAGAAAATAAGGGGAGTAGAACCCTGAGCCCTGTTGAAGAAGAGGTACTTCTTCTATTGCCCCTTGGGCAAGAAGGGTAGCAATCTCCTGACCTAGAAGGTTGAGGAGAGATGTTGGAGAATTGAACTGTTTCACCATGGTGTGAGGAGGAAGACTCAAGAAATGAAGCTTGTACCCTTCCTTTATGATGGAGAGGGTCCATTGCTCTGCTGTGATTTGCTCCCATCTGGGAGCAAAGTAAGTCAACCTTCCTGGAATGGTGAGGGGCTCTGGTTTTTACAGAGCTAGAAAGGCTAAGTTCTCTAGTTGCAAGTCAAAGGCCCTTAGGAGGTTGAGGCTGCTGGGCTGTGGTAGGCCTGGCAGCCTTTGACTTGGCCTGTTTAGGTGGTTGCTGACGCTTTGCAGCAAAACGACTTGCAGAAGATGTCTGCCCATGAGCAGGATAATATCTTCCTTTTTTAGAAAAAGATGTCTTTTTAAACAATCTTTTCTTAACAGGGGCAGAGGTAGACTTTGAAAGTCGATCCAAAGCAGAGTTCTCAGCATCCATCTGAGTGGCCTTTGCTTGCCAATCCCTGCCAAACAGGTTTTCACCTGTACAAGGAAGGTTTCCCAACTCATCTTGGACCCAGAGTTCCAAATCAGAGGCTTGTAACCAAGCAATTCTGCGTGCACCTATGGCAATAGCCGTGGCTCTGCTTACACACTCAAAAGAGTCAAAGGCTGCAGGGTTGGAGAATTTGGAAACATCTTGGGCATGTTTGAGCCAAGTGAGGAATTCCTGCCTTTTATCTTCTGAAATAAAAGGAGCTAAAGTCTGCAGATGATCTGTGACTTCTTTTAGAAACATCCCCATATAGAGACTATAGGAGTTGATTCTGGCAGCAAGCATATTGGCCTGGAAAATTCTTCGGCCAAAAGCATCTAGAGTCCTACATTCACGTCCTAGAGGGTTAGATGAGTGTCTCTTTGCACTCTTTATTTTCTTCATAGCAGACTCAACCACAATAGAGTGGTGAGGAAGCTGAGTCTTATGAAAACCAGGACAGGGAGGGACACGGTACATGGTGTCCAACCTACGAGAATGAGGAGAGGTGGTGAGAGGAGTCTCCCACATGCCCAACATGAGATCATAAAGAATCTCATGAATAGGTAAGGTAGCTGCTTCCTTAGGAGCCTTAGGATATTGCAAAATATCTAATTGCTTGGCTCTAGGCTCTGACTCAGAGGCCACTGTAATAGAGAGGCCTCTAACCACTTCCCTAATGAAGTCTTGAAAAGACAAGTCCTCTGGAGGAGACATTCTTCGTTTTGGAGAAGCAGACTCCTGAGGAAGTAGTACCGGTGCATCGACAGAAGCCTCCGACTCATCAGAGTCTTCGGAGGAATCAAAGTATCGCCTGTCTGGATGCTCCTGTAAAGCCCGATACGCGTACCGAGTGGGATCGACATCGGGAGTAAGCGGTACCGGTTCGGTACGGATGGGCATCATAGGACAGGGTACCGTTGCAGTCGACACCGAAGCCGATGTCGATGCAATCGGTACTGGCACCGGGAACGGTGCCGATGCCGGAGTTGGTACCGGCAACGGGGATTGTTGCGGTACCGAAGGCGTCGAAGCCTGCATGAACGCCGTAAGGGTGCGCTACATGGATAGAATTTTCTGATCCATCGACGCCACCAAAGTCTGGATGTCGGTACCAGTGGAGGCCACTGGTACCCCAGAACACAGCAACAGGTGATCGATCGAGGCCAAGCCATCGATATCAACCTGTGACCCCATAGATAATGCTTTGGAAGCCTGAACTTCCCGCCGGGGTAATTTTGCCAGAGCGGAATCCTCGAGGACAAGCCCGGAGGCATCTCGATGCTTAGAGGGAGATTTGCCCTTCGAGGACTGGCTAGATTTATGTTTGGTTACCTGAGATCCATGGGACCAAACATTTTAGACACCAATCATGGGCGTCGGTGACAGAAATAGTACCGCCACATTTTGTGCACTTTTTAAACCCGGAAGCGGGCTTCTCCATGAGGAGAAAATATTTAGGCCGAAGGCCCAAACTGAAAATGCACAGGAAGAAATAAAAGATTTTGTTTTTTTTTTTGAAGAAAGAAAGAAAAGAAAAGACCGGCGGTAACGGTCTGACGTCGAAGGCAGACGCGACACAGAAAAATAAAGAAAAAAATAAAGAACTTCTTCTGCGGTGACAGGAACACGACCTGCAGGCTCCGCGGAAAAGAAGAACTGGAGAGAGGTGGTTGGGAAAGGCGGGAAGGCAGCGCGCAGGCACTGTGGGATGCTCCCAAAAGCTTTCTTACTGGATGCTGGGGAGCGTTCCCGCGCAGGCTCCGTTGGTACCGACGATACCCATATGTGAAGACTCATTCCTGCTTGTTCCTGGAGATTAGGGGTTCAAATCCTACTATGCTGTTTGTGGCCTTGGGCAAGTCACTTAACTCTCCACTGCCTTAAGTATAAACTTAGACTGCAAACCCTTCAAAGAGACAGGAAGATATCTACTGTACCTGACTGCAACTCGCCTTGAACCTCTACTGGAAAAGTGTGAGCTATTGTGTTATTTTGAATATTTAGATGTGCTAGACATAATTTTTTATGCCTATAAAGAAAATGTTTATTGATGTATTTCCATTATTTCTAGAACTTGCACAGCAGGTTTATGGATTTTGTTTTCTTACAAACATCAGGAATATTTTAAAATCAATCAACTCAGAAATGGTGCTTGGCAAAAGGCTCTTCTGGGAAAATCATTTAAAGATTTTTTGTTCCCCTTCCTGCCTCTCCACTCCGCCTCCCCCTTTCTGAAAGAAGCACACAGGTAGAAAGTCAAGAGTTCACGTACAGTTCCTTGCCACAAAGAAAGGGAGAAGGATAAGAAGGAACTGGTATAGTGGGCAGCAGTCTCAATGTTCATTTCACACACCTTCATGTGATGTGGAGCGTAGTGCAAGGCTTGCCGAAGGCAGTCTATGGCTTTCTTTCCTTGACCTTTCACCCTCCAATACAGAGCTGCCATACTGGACAACACCCAGGAGGTCTGGTTCTAAAAGGTAAGAATAATAAAACATCTAAGAAATACATTGAGTGAGCAGTAAATACAGAGCTGAGAAAAAGTTTGTGAATCCCTAAGAATGATCTATATTAGCACAATCTGTACTCAAAACATGAACAGCTTCCTATTTTTTTTTTACAATGGGAATCCACATATATGTCAAAACATTTCCACGTCAGGTTTACACCTGCTCTGATGCATGAATAGGGTTTTTTTTTTTTAACACACTTGTTTTGGCCAGGGCTTTGCACGAGGGATTTAGGGAGTTGTTATCCCTAATCCTTCTGTTTATTTCCTCCTTCAAAATATCCACATTATAAAACTGTGAGCTCTCTACTAGTTGCAAGTTCCTAAGGTGGCCCAAATACACATGAAAATACTGGCGCTTGCATGTGCAAGTTGCAAAATTGCCTCTTCCACATGGAATCTGCTGAATTGGTGACATTAAATTTTTCCATATGCAGATTTTTAAACTGGGTTTTCCCGCTGTGTGTGGTGGCAAAATCCATGTGCATGTCCTTAAACATATTTTACAAAAGACTGCATTTGGCAAAACAATTCTGATCTTGACAGGTTATGTAAAAACGTCCCTGTCGACTTCTGCATTTTCTCCTCGGTGCGCACACGTTTCAGTAAATGGCTTTTCAGCCAGATATTAGTCTGTGGTTTTGGTGACTGTGTGAATGATTTTTTAGTTTGCTCTCAGGGTGATCTTGCAGAACCACCACTCCTAGGTAAAGTATCAGTAGTCTTCAGCTTTTTGAGACAGTGGATGTACAGCACCTCAAATGCTTAAAAATGCTACTCTTATAAGCCCTCTGAAATTCTTTCGATCATGAAACCCGAAGCAAGCTGTTCATGCAAGGAAGCCCCCAAATCTCACAGAGCTGAAACAATTGTGTGTGGAGGAACAGACTAAAATTCTTCAAGAGCAGTATGAAAGACTAATCACGTTATGGAAACTTTAATTGAAGTTATTACTGCCCAAGGAGGTGCTGCAAGTTACTTAATGAAGAGGTCACATACTTTTTTCACACAAGAACACTTACTGTTGAATAATCATATCATCTCCTCTCTGCCTGAGCTTTTTATTCAATGGGGTTATCTTTCTCTCTCAGCAAAGTTTAGATTTGGATCCAATCATGTTTTCAGTATACATTGTGCATACGTAGAGTCATCCTAAAAAGGGTTCACAAATTTTTTTGCAGCACCGTACTTTAAAATTAATTGGTCTTGCAGTTACCTTGGATACCAATATAGCTCAGTTTACTGACAAAGAAAAAAGGGAGAAGAATATATATATTATGGCATACTTCATACAGAATCCAAACATACTTTACAAATTATTATTTGAGAAACATGCAAACAGCAGCCACTTCTGAGTGGATGTCAAAGCAGTTTTTTCATTTAGGCTATTTTGGGGGCAACTTGGAGGAATCATGGATTCAAATTAAAGAGCCATCAGCTCTGTTATATCAGCTGGAGGATGTTAGCAGCTAGTTCCAAAGTCATTTATTCATCCTAGAGCAGTGGAGTTGTCCCATTTCACCCCTTTAAACAGAGCAGCAGGAAAGAGGAGAGTAAGCCCATCATGAGACATTCACTTAGAAAGCGTAGTTACTCACCTGTAACAGGTGATCTCTGGGAACAGCAGGAATTAAATCTTCACATATGGGTATCGTCGGTACCAATGGAGCCTGCGCGGAAACGCTCCCCAGTGTCCAATAGGAAAGCTTTTGGGAGCATCCCACAGCACCTGCGTGCTGTCTTCCTGCCTTTCCAACTCTCCCCCTTCAGCTGAGACAAAAGGAGAGAAGTAGAAAAAGAGAGATAGAGAGAACTCCCAGGGGAGGCGGGTGGGTTGTGAAGACTTAATTCCTGCTGTTCCCGGAGATCACCTGTTGCAGGTGAGTAACTACGCTATCTCCAAGAACAAGTAGGAATGTAGTCTTCACATATGGGGACTCCCCAACTGAGAGATGCCAGGGGGATGACCCCAGCAAGCTGCAAACCCAGGGTGAGATGGGTCATGCTATCTCCCATGGATCTCTGGCATCGAAACACGGGATGGCGGGTAGGCGTTGTACTAAGTCTGAAAAAGATGCTGGAGAACAGTCTGGTCAAATGAGGCATCCTGACGGGAGTCCCTGTCTAAGCAATAGTGGGCTGTAAAGGTGTGTACCGAAGCCCAAGTGGCCACTCTACAGATGTCGTCAATAGACACAGAACGAAGATTAGCCATAGAAGCTGCCATTGCTCTCACATTGCAAGCTGTGACATGGCCTTCGAGAGAAAGTCCCTTACTCTCATATGCAAAGGATATGTAATCTGCAATCCACCTAGAGAGAGTTCTTTTGGAAATTGGAAGTCCCAAATGACTAGAATCAAATCAACAAAAAGCTGAAAAGATTTCCTATGTTGCTTAGTTCTTTGAAGGTAAAAAGCCAAGGCTCTTTTACAATCTAAAGTATGAAGGTTCCTTTCTGCATTGGAGGCATGAGGCCTAGGGAAGAATACAGGAAGGTAAAGCACTTGGTTCAAATGAAAAGGCGAAACCACCTTTGGCATAAAGTGAGGATGAGTCCTAAGAACTACTTTATCATGGTGAAATCTTGTATAAGGAGGATCCGCCACTAAGGCCTGTAGCTCACTGATGTGTCTTGCAGAAGTGAGGGCAACTAGGAAAATGACCTTCCACGAAAGAAACTTTAGAGATGTAGTGGCTAAAGGTTCAAAGGGCGGTTTCATGAGCTGCCCGAGAACAAGATTCAGATCCAATGCCACCGGCGGTGGCTTAATGGGAGGTTCTGTTAAGAGTAGACCTCTCATAAATCTTGCTACGAGTGAATGAGAGGAAATAGGGTGTCCATCCAGAGGTTTGCGAAAAGCAGCAATGGCACTAAGATGGACCCTTACTGAATTGGTTTTAAGACCAGAATTTGATAAATGGAGGAGATACTCCAGTAGTGATTTCACAGGCACCAAAAGGGGGTGTTAAGTCCCCTTTCAGAACACCATACAGAGAACCTCTGCCACTTAAAGATGTAGGAGCGCCTTGTGGAAGGTTTTCTGGAAGCCACAAGGATATCTTTTACCTGTTGAGAAAGATTGATATCCAGGAATCCTAGGCTTTCAGTAACCAGACCCTGGGGTGCAGGGACTGGGGATTCGGGTGCAATAGGGTCCTGTTCTCTTGGGAAAGAAGATCTGGAGCATATCCCAGCTCCAGAGGTGTGGCTTGAGAGAGACGCAGAAGTAGAGGATACCACATTTGTCATGGCCAATGTGACCTCTGTCTCTGAAGCTTGAACAAAGTTTTGGGAATGAGGGGAATGGGTGGGAAGGCATAGAGGAAGTCCTGACCCCAGTGGAGGAGGAAAGAATCCTTTGCCTGACAGTTTTGAGCCATAATTCTGGAGCAGAATCGGGGAAGTTTGGCATTCTGAGGACTTGCAAAGAGGTCTATATCTGGCGTTCCCCAGATTCGAAACACTCAAGCAAGCTGGTCTGAGTGAAGAGACCACTCGTGTGGCAGCAGTATTCGACTGAGTTTGTCTGCCCATAAATTTTGAATGCCTGGAAGATAAACCACTAGAAGGTGGATTTGAAGCTCTCTGGTGAGGGCCCACAGTCGCAAAGCTTCGCTGCATAACGAAAGAGAGCCCGTTCTGCCCTGCTTGTTCACATAGAACATGGCTACTTGATTGTCGGTCTGGACCAGAACTGTTTTGTAGCTGAGATGGGCCTGAAATACTTGAATAGCATGGAAAATGGCTCTGTGTTCTAGGAGGTTTATGTGAAGACAAGCCTCCTGTGGGGTCCAGAGACCCTGAGTTGAGAGATCGTGCAAGTGAGCCCCCCAACCCAACTTGGACGCATCTGTTAGGGTGGCTTGGCATAGAGGCTGCTGGAAAGGAGAGCCTACGAGAAGGTTTTCCAGTGACTGCCACCATTGCAGGAACGAAATGAGACATTTGGAGTTTCTGATTTTGTCCGTTAGCCAACCCGAGGCCTGTGTCCACTGAGAGGATAGGGTCCACTGGGCTGCTTGCATATGAAGGCGAGCATAGGGAACCACATGGACAGTGGATGCCATATGCCCCAGAAGCTGAAGCATTTCCCGAGCAGTTAGGAAAGTTTTCATGGCTGCTTGGGAGGCCAGCTGTACTATACGAAGACAACGTGGCTGTGGCAGCAAAGCCCTTGACTGCCTTGTGTCTAGACAAGCCCCTATGAATTCTAGAGACTGAGAAGGGGTGAGACGAGATTTTGGGAGGTTTATGACCAGTCCCAAGTACCGAAGGATTCGCATAGTGCGAGAAAGAGCGAAAGCTGGCTTCTGGAGCTGTTGATGCTCGGATGAGCCAATCGTCTAAGTAGGGGAAGACAAATATTCCTAGAGTTCTCAGGAATGCTGCTACTACTGCCATGCATTTTGTGAAGACTTTTGGGGCAGAAGCCAGACCGAAGGGAAGAACCCTGTATTGGAAGTGTCTTCCCTGGAAAAGGAATGTAAGGAATTTCCTGTGATCTGCATGGATGAGAATATGCGTATATGCATCCTTTAGATCTAGAGTACATAGCCAGTCCTGACTCTGAAGGTATGGCAGGGGTGTTCCGAGGGAGATCATCTTGAATTTCTCTCGGAACAGATACCTGCTTAATTCTCTGAGGTCCAGTATAGGCCTGTGTCCCCTTATTTTCTTTGGGATGAGAAAATAGGGGGAGTAGAACCCCGTACCCTGTTGGGATATGGGTACCTCTTCTATTGCTCCCTGAGCAAGAAGTGATGTGACCTCCTGACACAAGAGATCGGTGGACAGGGACTCGAGAATTGAACTCTTATGATTGTAGGAGGGGGCATACTGTGAAAGTGAAGTCTGTATCCCTCTTGTACAATGGACAGAGTCCAGTTTTCTGATGTTATTTGTTGCCATCTTCTGGCAAAATGGCATAACCTGCCCGGGATGGTAAAGGGTTCTGAACCTTTCAGGGGCAGAATGACTAAGTTCTCTGGGAAGGAGTCAAAGCTCCTGAGGAGGCTGAGTCTGCTGAGCCGGTTGAGCTCTTAGAACTTGTGGCTTCCTCTGGTTTGTTGCTGCCCCTTTTGGAGAACATGAACTGGACAGTGGCCTGGATGGGTGTAAGATGGGTAAAATCTCTTTCTTGTTGAAAAAGGGTTTCTTGACTGACTTTTTCTTTGCTGGGTTGGCTGTAGACTTTGATAGTCTGTTCAATCCTTGCCAAAGAGATTTTCTCCTGTGCAAGGAATGTTTCCCAGTTTATCTTGCACCCATTGCTCTAAGTCTGATGCCTGAAGCCAGGCAATACGACGTGCATCGATGGAAAATAGCAGAGGTTCTACTAATGCATTCAAAGCAATCAAAGGTTGCACAGTTCATGAACTTAGACACATTCTGGGCATGTTTGACCAGAGTAAGGATTTCCCCCCTTTTTTCCTCAGGGAGAGGAGGGCTCATGAGCTCCAAGTCTCTTGCAACCTCCTTGAGGAACACTCCCATATAGAGAATGTAGGAGCTGATCATGGCTGATAACAGAGGATTGGAAGCATCGACGCCCAAAGGCATCAAGTGTCCTCAATTCACGGCCTGGAGGATTGGAAGAATGCGTTTTAGCACTCTTAATCCTACGCATCTCCGATTCCACTACCATTGAATGGTGTGGTAACTGAGTCTTTTGAAAACCAGGTCAGCTTGGAACTCGGTACATGGTATTGAGTCGTCCAGAGTGTGGAGACACCGTTAAAGGAGCTTCCCACATTCTTAGCATAAGATCATGCAAGATTCTGTGAATGGGGAGGGTAGCTGCCTCCTTAGGAGCTGTAGGGTATTGAAGAATTTCTAATTCTTCTGCTCTGGGTTTCTTCTCCGGAGTCACCGTGATTGAAAGACCTCGCGCTAAATCACGTATGAAATCCTGGAAGGACATGTCTTCTGGAGAC
Source organism: Ichthyophis bannanicus (assembly GCA_033557465.1). NCBI lineage: Eukaryota > Metazoa > Chordata > Amphibia > Gymnophiona > Ichthyophiidae > Ichthyophis > Ichthyophis bannanicus. Next base: position 32,719,575 of record CM066047.1, on the reverse strand, counting down.
GACATTCTGCGTTGAGGAGAAGGAGATGGATCCTCCGGAAGGATTGCTCTGGTACTGGCACAGTCAGAGTTATCGGAATCAGAGGATTCAAAGTATCTCTGTGCTGGGTGTTCTTGCAACGCACGGTACCGGTACTGCTCGAAGTCGGAGTCGGGGTGTCTCAGTACCGGTCCTTCGATACTTGAGATAGACTCAAGGCTCGGCATGGGGGGAAGCATACCGGTCGAGGCCGGTGTGCTCGGTGTCGGTACCGATACCTGTGGAACCATCTGTAGCGGTCTTAGCGGTACCGAAGCTGCTAAGAGGGCCACTAGACTGCATTTGATAGCGAGGATTCTCTGATGTTTATGTTTATTGAATTTGATAAAACCGCCCTTCAATAATAACAAGGTGGTGTACAAAATGTATCAAAACAAAGATGGCCAAAGGCCTAGAAATGGAAAAGAAGTTACACAGTCGATAGGATAGTGAAGAGAGAGTTAGACACAGTGAGACAGAGAAGACACAAAAGGAACGGAGTATGCAGTCAGACTGAGGAGGGGGGGAGGTCAAAAGCAGTTGAAAAAAGATGAGTTTTTAGTTGGGTTTTGAAAGTGCGGAAGTCTGGTTCAAGTCTGAGAGAGGTAGGTAGGGAATTCCAAAGTGCAGGTCCTATGAAAAAGAAGGCAGAGGAGCGTGTGGATTGTAAGTGAGCCCTGGTGGGAGATGGGAGGTGAAGGCGGTTGAGATGAAGAGAGCATAGGGAGCAAATGGAAGTATGGGCATGAATGAGGTCTGCCAGATATAAAAGAGTATGGGTGTAGATAGCCTGATGTACGAGGGTGAGAATCTTATAGTGAATGCAGTGCTCAAGTGGAAGCCAGTAGAGTTGTAGTAGAAGAGGGGTAACATGATCAGATCGGGAGGAGTGGGTGATGAGGCATGCCGCCGTGTTTTGGATGCGCTGCAATCTACTTAGCTGATCCATCGCTCCTGCCGATTCCTGGGTGTCGGTACCGGTGGAAGTGGGTACAACTCCAGAACATGGCACCAGTAGTTCTGCCAAGGTGGAAGCCTCTGAAACATTCTGGAGCCCCATTAATGCTTTGGAGACCTGGGCCACCCGCCGGGGCTGTTTTGCAGGTGAACTTTCCTCAAGGGCACCAGTAGCATCTCGATACCTGGAAGGAGATCTACCCTTTGAGGACCGGCCAGTCTTAGAAGACTTAGGTTTAGTTACCTGAGATCCATGGGAGGAAGATGAAGCCCTGGAAGACGTCGATGCAACTGACATCGTATCTGCGGCAAAAAGGGTACCGAGTTTTGCAGCTCTATTCTACAGGCCCCTCTTGGTCATCTTTCTGCAGGAGACACACTCCAATGGACAATGGTCAGGACCTAAACACTTGAGACACCAGTCATGGATGTCGGTGAGGGATATGGTACCGCCACATTTGGAACATTTCTTGAAACCACTAGCTGGTTTCTCCATGTTTGAAGAAAAGTGGGTCTAGTGCCCAAAATGGCGCCTACCACCGAGCAGGGAAAGGCCCCTAAAAGAAAAAAATCTTTTAGAAAGCTAGGGTTTTTTTTTTTGAAAAAGAAGAAAAGAGAACCGGCGGTACCGGTAGGCGTCAAATGAAGGCAGACGCGACCACAAAAAAACAAAAAAGAATATATTTTTTGCAGGGACAGGGTATGCGTCCTGTCGGCTCCGTGGAAAACGAAGAACTGAAGAGTGAGAATTGGAAAGGCGGGAAGGCAGTATGCAGGCTCTGTGGGATGCTCCCAAAAGCTTTCCTATTGGATGCTGGGGAGCGTTCCCACGCAGGCTCCGTCGGTACCGACAATACCCATATGTGAAGACTACATTCCTGCTTGTTCCTGGAGATTAATTTTATATCGATACTGTGCTATCCCACAACCATCCCCCTTCAGGGTCCTTTGGACGTACCACTCCCAATATTTCTCCCCTACAGCATGGAAATGTGCAGTCACTGCTTGATCAAACTCTTTTCTAAGGGTGACCTCAAATATACAAGTTTCCATAAGCATCTGCTTCACTAAGCAAAGGCAACCAGCAATACCCCCTCAACTTTACTACGGCCCAGGAACTACAGAAATTGAGGTCTATTTTTCTACCTTTTTCAAATACAAAATAGTACAGAACTAACACAGGTGCTGTTTTTTGCTATTAGAAAAAAAAAATCCTATATTGGAGACAAAGAAACAAGGGGAATTAACTTGCTTGACACAAGACAAATATATGAAATTTAACCTCACTCCGTGAACAAAACTTAACCACAAGTACACAGGTTCACAAGAAAATTACCCTCTACTTAAAAGCCACTTTTTTTGTCGGAGCAAGCTGTAGGAGAGTTATTGAGACACAACCCACACCAGACAGCAGGCTACTTTTATTCAAAGAAAGGTTCACCACCGCAATAGCAGTAACCACACTTATCTATCTCAATGAAGACCGTCATTTTTATATCACTCCCCAAACAAATGTTGCTCTCAAATGTCCTCGTTTCACCACGACGTGCATGTTTCGGGTATCCAACCCCGTATCAAGTGCTCTCCTGTCATGCAAAACTGGCAACAATGTAGAAAACGCCGTCACTGCGGCTAGGGTCAAGAATTCATTAAGACTGAATGGAAGCGTTTAAATGTGGGAACCAACCAATAGAAATAGGGAATGCCCACCATCCAAGGAATCCCTAATCGTATTGGTGTAAACAATTATGACAATGTCCAATACGTTAGAAAACACTAAGCCAATCGATCTCACGATTAAGACCATTCGGTTCAACAGTGTCCAAAGAGAATATCCATTTCTGCTCAAGCCACTGAAGATGTTTCTCACGATCACCCCCGCGGGGGTTCAATGGTACATGATCGATGATAGTCCAGCGGAGATCCTCAAAAGCATGCTGACATGTCAAACAGTGAGCCACCACCGGAGCTGTATCGACCTTCTGCCGTAAACGTGAAGCATGCTCAGCGAGTCTCTTCTTAATGGGACGAATAGTTCTGCCCACATATACCATATTACAAGGGCATTGCAGCAGATACACCACGTATGAGGGACTCACAAGAGGTATCCCAACGATGTTTATAGATCCAAGACGACTTTGGGTGGCTCCACTGTATCCCCAACAGAGTTGTAGCACAATAAATGCAATTATTGCATGGACCATGGCCAACCTCCGGCCGTCAATATTCTACCCTGTCAGGTCGCAGAGCAGTTTTAACTAAACGGTCCCCCAATGTCCGACCCCTTAAAAAAGTTTCGAAGTTGTCATCCGGGCCCCTTACGTCGGGGTTTACCTTTTCGGCAGTTCTTGAGATTGCGGAGAGTGTGTGGGACAATGGAAGAATTTAAGCGACAAGCTTCCAATCTTTTCTATCATCTTTCTGAACGGGGTTATCCCCAGGTGATTATTCAACGGGCTTACCGTAGAGCCATTCATGTTCATAGGGAATAGTTGTTAGATCCACAATACACGAACGAAACGTCTTCATCTGAGTCATCGATTACTGGTGTTTTACCTTATACAGACCATAGTTCGGGGGTTTTGAGAATTTTACATGCTCATTGGCCTATGTTACAATTACATGATTGTTTTAGGAAACCACTCCGTATTGCTTTTTTAAGGGGTCGGACATTGGGGGACCGTTTAGTTAAAACTGCTCTGCGACCTGACAGGGTAGAATATCGACGGCCGGAGGTTGGCCATGGTCCATGCAATAATTGCATTTATTGTGCTACAACTCTGTTGGGGATACAGTGGAGCCACCCGAAGTCGTCTTGGATCTATAAACGTCGTTGGGATACCTCTTGTGAGTCCTCATACGTGGTGTATCTGCTGTAATGCCCTTGTAATATGGTATATGTGGGCAGAACTATTCGTCCCATTAAGAAGAGACTCGCTGAGCATGCTTCACGTTTACGGCAGAAGGTCGATACAGCTCCGGTGGTGGCTCACTGTTTGACATGTCAGCATGCTTTTGAGGATCTCCGCTGGACTATCATCGATCATGTACCATTGAACCCCCGCAGGGGTGATCGTGAGAAACATCTTCAGTGGCTTGAGCAGAAATGGATATTCTCTTTGGACACTGTTGAACCGAATGGTCTTAATCGTGAGATCGATTGGCTTAGTGTTTTCTAACGTATTGGACATTGTCATAATTGTTTACACCAATACGATTAGGGATTCCTTGGATGGTGGGCATTCCCTATTTCTATTGGTTGGTTCCCACATTTAAACGCTTCCATTCAGCCTTAATGAATTCTTGACCCTAGCCGCAGTGACGGCGTTTTCTACATTGTTGCCAGTTTTGCATGACCGGAGAGCACTTGATACAGGGTTGGATACCCGAAACGTGCACATCGTGGTGAAACAAGGACATTTGAGAGCAACATTTGTTTGGGGAATGATATAAAAACGACGGTCTTCATTGAGATAGATAAGTGTGGTTACTGCTATTGTGGTGGTGAACCTTTCTTTGAATAAAAGTAGCCTGCTGTCTGGTGTAGGTTGTGTCTCAATAACAACTCTCCTACAGCTTGCTCCAACAAAAAAAGTGGATTTTAAGTAGAGAGTAATTTTCTTGTGAACCTGTGTACTTATGACACAAGACAAAGACATTTGCAACCAATATTTAAAATCCTTATCAGGATGGCTAACGTGGGGGCAGGGGGGGGGGGGGTGGTTGTCAGTGAGAGATTCAGCAGCACTGTCTGGATAGTATCACTGAATATATCCACAGATCGCCCAGACACTATCTGGTTACTGGGCTGAGCGAGGGCGGTACCAGCATGATTTTAAGTCTATATCTAACTGAATAACTCAGGCCTGCTTCCTGCTTTTTGTGTGATCTAAGCTGCTATAAAGATAAGTATGGGCTAAAAATCGGCTCTGCGGATAAGTGCCGGCACTTATCCAAACAGCGCTGCTCAACCCGGATATTCAGCGGCAGCTCCTATCTGGATAATTCCGCTGAGTAGCCTACTGATAGTTAAGCATCGCGGCATTCGAATACTGGTCCTTTTGAAAATCAGGCCTTGGGTTACAAGACACTAAAATCTCTCATTATGACCCCATCAGAATGAACGAGTCGAGTAGTGGATGTGCAAATGCAATAAAGGCAGCAATGCTAAAAGTACTTATATGCTCAAAGTTTGGAGCATTACAGAATATTTCTCTGTATTCATTAGATGGCATCAGAGGCTGAATAACGAAAAATTATATCAATTTCCAGTTGATATTAGATCAATGTACTGATGTCATGGAATTTAGGAACAGTTCACCTGCTAACTTGCTATGATCAGAAACTGAATTCTAAGCCCCATTTTGCACAGGAGATCAAGGGAAGAAATGAGATGTCCAGCTCAGGATCTGCTTAGTTCCCTCTGTATTTTATAAAAGCCTCTTGTAAAAGAAATATAAGGATATGCAGGCACTTATTTGTCAACATATGCAGCGGCCTCAGCAATTTTAAAAATAAAATGGAGGGAAAAAAAAAAAAGAGCATACTGCAGCGAGATAATGGGTCCCAAATCAGGACAACTAACTGTGAAAAAGACAAATGGGAAGATCAAGTTATCCCCCACCCCTGTAATCCTCCCTGACATCAGTCACAACCCCCCTCCTCGGGAGCTTAGTTAGCAGTTGACTCCCCAGCAGTATTACCATTTTGAACTGGACTCCCAGGGGACAGGAGCAACTGAGGATAGTTCCTGGCCCCAAAAGACACCAGGGAGACCTCCTAGTGGCATAATTACTTTGAACTGGGCACCCGATGGGGCAGGAGCAACTGGGGATCGCTCTTGACCCAAAAGATACCAGTTAGACCCTTGGGAAGAGTCGGGGGGGGGGGGGAGATCCTGTGGAAGGATTTTCTTTGATTTGATCCATTTCATTTGATATTTCAACTTTCACAACATCAATAGCAGAAAAATGGTGAGAAACGTGGGGGAAGGGGACTGTCAGCTTTTACACCTGTTTCCAGAGGTCTCAACTGGGAGCTGGTACTTGTGCGTGCCTCTAGGCAAGTGCAGAAGCAGACAATGATAATTTTCAAGCTAGACATGTCTTCCCACTATAAAACGAGAAATACATGTATGTTTGGGGCACATCCAAGCTATGCCTCTGCCACACCCCTTTAAAAGCTTTATGTCCGGAGGGAGGAGGTGCGGTAAACACCTTCAAATAAGAGCTTTCTAAAATCACTATTTGGACCTGTATGCAATGTAGGCGTATAAGTGCATTTACTTACACATCTAGATGTGTCTACAATGGCCTCCAAGATGTAATACAAGGATGCACAGATTTTCCTGTCCTGGCTTTACCTGTCTGTCTCTGCTTTTGCAACTGATAATTCCTAATAACAAAGAATGTACCAGTGGATTCTGAAAAGCATCATCTATGTAACAGAAGGAAGGGGCTTTACAGAAGGGACCACAGATGCAAGAATGTCCAGTTCTTAACTTATGGGCAGCGGTTTCACTCCTGGCATCCATGCCACATAAGGATGCCCTGTCTTCCTTCTAACAGAGACAATTTCAAACAAGAAATCACAAATTTGGGACTGTGGAAAACTTCTTTTCAGACCCTCCTTTCACCTCTTTTTGATGGGCCTCTCCTTTAAAAGGCCAGTACTCCAAAATCTGGGCACTGCTGCTTGACAGATGTGCATAAAACATTGGTCCCATTGGGTCCTGAAGTATAGAGCAGAAAAGCGTAGTTACTCACCTGTAACAGGTGTTCTCCAGGAGCAGCAGGAATCAGTCCTCACATATGGGTGACGTCGGCGCCGACGGAGCCCTCGCGGAGCAATTTTCCCCAGCTTTCAAAGAAAGCCTTTGGGAATTGCAGCGCGCATGCGCGGTCCCCTTCCCGCCCAAGGATGCCATCTTAGCCAGTCAGATGACATAGCTAAAAGACAGCATAAAAATTTGCAAAAAAACTAAAGCAGATAATTGCAACTCCAAGGGGAGGAGGGAGGGTTGTGAGGACTGATTACTGCTGCTCCTGGAGAACACCTGTTACAGGTGAGTAACTACGCTTTCTCCAGGACCAAGCAGGAAGTCAGTCCTCACATATGGGACTCCCAAGCTTAAGGCTACCGGAGACCCTAAGCACAAAAATGAGCTCCCTCTAGCTCAGCAGCACAGAAGGAAGGAATCTTCACTGAATTATTACCCACCGGTAGCCCCCATCCGGGATGGAGGGTAGGAGTTGCTCAAACCTCGAAGAGATTTCGGAGGACTGCCTGTCCGAAAGCACTGTCCCTGCGGGACTCCCTCTCGAGGCAGTAATGGACCGCAAAAGTCTGGCTCGAAGACCAAGTAGCGGCCCGGCAGATGTCTGCCAATGGAACAGAGCGGAGGTAAGCCACTGACGTAGCCTTCGCCCGAACACAATGAGCCGTGACCCGACTATCTAGCGAGAGTCCGGCTGCCCCATAAGCCCAAGCGATACAGTCAGCAACCCAGATGGACAGAGTACGCTTGGAGACAGGGAGCCCCAATTTATTGGGGTCAAAAGACACGAAAAGCTGAGCAGCTTTACGGTGCTCCCGCGTACGGTCAAGGTAGAAGTTCAACGGCCTTCTACAGTCCAGGGTATGCAGGACCATTTCAGCTCGGCTGGAGTGTGGCCTGGGAAAGAAGGTCGGAAGTACCACCTCCTGATTGATGTGAAAAGGGGAGACCACTTTTGGAAGAAATTTGGGTGAGTCCGTAGGACTACCCTATTTTTGTAGAACCGAGTGTAAGGGGGATCAGACACGAGGGCCTGCAATTCACTTACGCGTCTAGCGGAAGTGAGGGCTATCAGGAATAAGGTTTTCCAAGAAAGAAAACGGAGAGAACAGGTAGCCGTAGGTTCAAAAGGCGGACAGGTGATCCGCTGTAAAACCACATTCAGATCCCAGTCAGGTGCTGGCGGGCGCAGAGGTGGTTTAAGTAGAAGGAGACCTCGGAGAAACCTCGCTACGAGAGGGTCGCTGGAAAGAGGTCTGCCGTCCACCGGCACATGATGTGCTGAAAGAGCACTGAGGTGAACTTTGACGGAGTTGGACTTAAGTCCCAGATTAGAGAGGTAGAGCAAGTACTGCAAGATCACCGACACCGAGCAGGAGAAGGGATCCTGAGACTGCTGGGCACACCAAGCGGAAAAGCGACGCCATTTAAGGGCGTAGCATTTATTTATTTATTTATTTAACAGTTATTTATATACCGCTCTTTCCCATGTTTCAAGTGCGGTTTACATGTAACAGTAGGTTAATTGGTATGAGATATACCAGGACATTTTACATAGAACAGATAATTATAAATTACAAGGAAAATTGTAACATTACAAGTATAACATATTAGAACATATATACATTGCTAGTTAAATTATTAATCATCATGTAAATGAGTGTGTAGTATGGTTAAATTAGTGTATTAGTGTCGTTTATTTTTGAAAATAGGGTATATAATATTAAAAATAAATGTTAGCCTGTATCCCTTTGAGAATTCTGTTTTGGGAGTGTATTATAGTGTAATGTAAATAAGTGAGTTTTTAATTTTTTTTTAAATTCTTTTATGTCAGACAGTAGGCGAATGTTGTCAGGTAAATTGTTCCAGAGTATTGGAGCAGAGTGTGAGAAAGCTCTCTTATTGGTTTGTTTTCTGGCTTTTGTAAAATCTTTTGGTATTGTTAAAGTATTTATGTTTCTGCTCCTTTGAGATCGTTTATCAATGTCAATGTTAATCAGTGTATTTAGTGCAGATGGTGCAAGTTTATTTATAAGTTTAAATGTAGTGACAAGAATTTTATATTTGATTCGGGAGTAAATTGGTAGCCAATGAAGTTCAGCTAAAATTGGTGTAATATGTTCAAGTGGGCTTATATTCATAATCGTTCTAGCAGCTAAGTTCTGAGTTATTTGTATCTTTTTAATATTTTGTTTCGAAATACCATTAAGTATTGTATTTGCAAAATCGAAATGTGGGGTAATAATAGCATGAATTATGTTAATAAAATCTTGTAGAAGAATCAAAGGTCTTAGTTGTTTTAGTGTTTTGAGTTTGTAATGTATATTTTTAGTTAAATATTTTATATGTGAATCCATATTTAGATTATTGTCAAGTATCACACCTAAATATTTTACTTCTTTTTTTATATTAATTTCATGAGTATCTAGTGTAATCGTGTTTGGGGGTATATATGTTTGATTTTTAGTGATAAATAAAATATCTGTTTTAGTAAAGTTGATAAGTAGATTTTGTTCTTTGAGCCACTCAGTTAGTTCATTAAAACATTCTGTTATTTTTTGGAGAGGTGGGTGTGGGATTTCAAATGGGAGGTAGAACATTATATCATCGGCGTAAATATGATAAAAGACATTGTGGCGTTTAAAGATGTTACAAACTGGTTGTAAGTAAATGTTAAATAATAGTGCAGATAAAGCAGATCCCTGCGGAAGACCTTGAGTTTGTTTGAAGGTGTTAGATATTTGGGTGTGGATTCTTACATTTTGGGTTCTGTTTGATAGATAGGATTTGAACCAATTATAAACAGTAGATGTTATACCAATTTTTTGAAGTCTGTTTAACATTGTTAAGTGATCAACACTGTCAAAGGCAGCTGATATGTCAAGGAAAACAAGAATAAAGGCTTGTTTAGTATTATCAATACCTCTTAATATTGTGTCATAAAGGATCGTTAGTAAGGTTTCTACTCCATGGAAGGGTCTAAAGCCATATTGATGTTCATCAAGAATGTTTAATGTATCAATAAAATCTTGTAGTTGAATTTGTACAATTTTTTCAATAAGTTTAGCCATAAAAGGGTAGAAGGTCGCCGGGAAGCTAGGACGACCTCTTCCACCTCTGCCGGCAGTAGAAGGGGAGCAAGGACTACCCTTTCAGCAGCCAGGCCATCAGATGTAGAGATCTGAGGTTGGGGTGTAGCAGGGACCCCTGATCCTGTGTTAGGAGATCTGGTTGAAACCCCAGAGGGAACGGATCCTCTACCGCTAATTGCAGCAGGAGTGGAAACCACGGCTGTCTGGGCCAGCGAGGAGCTATCAGGATCATGGAAGCTTTGTCTCGGAGAACCTTGAAAAGAGTTTGAGAGACTAGCGGTATGGGAGGAAAGGCATACAGAAGGCTTTTCGACCATGAGAGCAGAAAAGCATCCGCCGCTACTCGAAGGGGATGCGGCTGCCGAGAGCAGAAGCGAGGAAGTTGCCGGTTGAGAGGACTGGCAAAGAGATCCATCGTGGGGAGGCCCCACTTCAGAAAAAGTTTCTGAACTACCAAGGGATCCAGGCGCCACTCGTGCGGCTGGAGGATCCTGCTGAGTTTGTCCGCCAGGCAATTTTCTTGGCCTGGGAGATAAATTGCCTTGAGAAGAATGCCGTGGCTGACGGCCCAAGAGCAGAGCCTCTGTGCTTCGCGACAGAGAAGGAAGGAGCCCGTGCCTCCCTGTTTGTTCACGTAGAACATGGCAACTTGATTGTCCGTCTGGACAAGGACGGACTGGTGAGAAGTCAGGTGGGAGAAAGCCTTGAGAGCCAGACGGATTGCTCTGAGCTCCAGGAAGTTGATCTGCTGCGCAGACTCCCACGTGGTCCAGAGACCTTGAGTACATGCCCCTTGGCAATGCACTCCCCATCCTAGGAGAGAAGCATCGGTCGTCAGCACTTGAGCCGGCGGAGGAGACTGAAAAGGCATTCCGAGCACCAGGTTCGGCCGATGAAGCCACCACTGTAGAGAAGAGGCCAGCGGGCCGGAGATGCGCACTAAGTCGGCTAGGCCGCCCGTGGCCTGTTGCCACTGCTTGCGAAGGCACCACTGAGCAGGCCGCATATTCAGGCGGGCATTTGGGGTCACGTGGACGGTGGAAGCCATATGGCCGAGTAGTCTCAGGAAGCGCCTGGCTGAGACCAGGGACTGGCTGCGAAAACGGCCGGCTAGGTCCATGAGCCGTTGAGCCCTGTCGAGAGGAAGGAAAGCTCGTGCCTGAAGAGTGTGCAATCTTGCGCCGATGAACTCGAGATCTTGCGAGAGGAGCAAAGTGGACTTTGCGAAGTTTATGACAAAGCCCAAGTACTGCAGAAGAGTCACAGTGCGGTGTGTGGCTTTTGTGACTTCTGGAGAGGACGATGCTCTGATGAGCCAGTCGTCTAGGTACGGAAAGACATAGAGGCCGTGAAGCCGGAGATAAGCCGCCACCACCGCGAGACATTTTGTGAAGACTCGTGGTGCGGAGGATAGGCCAAAGGGCAGTACTCTGTACTGGTAATGATTTCCTGCCACCACAAACCTTAGGTATTGGTGGTGGCTTGGGTGGATGAGGATGTGCATGTAGGCATCCTTTAGATCCAAGGAGCATAGCCAATCTCCCTGCTGGAGGTAGGGCAGAAGGATTCCAAGGGTAAGCATCTTGAACTTCTCCCTGACGAGGAACTTGTTGAGGTTGCGCAAGTCCAGGATGGGTCTGAGGCCTCCCGTTCTTTTTGGTATTAGGAAATACCTGGAATAGAAGCCTTGACCCCTCAGGTGGTGGGGCACCGGTTCCACAGCCTGTTCCTGAAGAAGACTTGCTAACTCCTGAAGGAGTAAGTCCCTGTGCAGAGGGAGTCGTGGAGGTTCTCCCGGGAAATAGGAGGGAGGGACCTGGTGGAAGTGGAGAAGATAGCCTTCTCTCACAACATCTGATGTGATGTTGGACCACCTGTGGGCAAAGTGAACCAGCCGGCCTCCTGTGCTGGGAGGAACCAGCTGAGGGGGAGAGGCTATGCTGATGAAGTCAAAAACCCCCACCCTGCTGAGCAGGGGCCGGTGGTGCAGGCTTGGGGGCTTGCTGCCTATGGGACCCGTTACCCCGTCCCTTGGCCTGCTGACCCTGTTGGGGAGCTGCGGAGACCTGATATTGAGGGTAGTGTTTATAGGCAGCCGCCTTTCTCGGGTAAAAGGACTTCTTTCCCGAGCCCTTCTTCTTCTGGGAAGGGGCGGAGGTCTTCCTAGAGAGCCTAGTTCTGGTGAGAGTCTCCGTCTCGATTTGTGCAGCCTTCTCAGCCATGGGCTTGCCAAAGAGGTTCTCACCTCGGCAGGGGACATCGACCAACTTGTCCTGCACCCAGGGTTCAAGGTCAGACGACTGAAGCCAAGCCTGTCGGCGGGCACCGATGCCGGCTGCGGCCACTCGAGCCGATGCTTCAAAGCCATCATAGGCTGCTCGAGAAATGAATTTGGAGCATTCCCGAATACCAGTTGTCAAGGCTAGGAACCTCCGCAAAGGTTCCTCGGACAGCCCAGCGGAGAATCCGGCTAGCTCTTTAGCCAGGTCTCTAAGGTACATGCCCATGTAGAGCTGGTAGGTCTGGACCCGACAAGCAAGCATAGAGCCCTGGAAACACTTCTTACCGAGGCCATCCAGGTTGCGGGCCTCCCTGCCAGGAGGCACCGAGGAGTGCATCTTCTGGCTCTTAAGCCTATGCATGGCCGATTCCACCACCATGGAATGGTGCGGCAGCTGTGCTTTTTGGAAGCCAGGGCTCTTGCGGACTCGATAGATGGAATCGACCCGCTTGCTTAATACCGGCGACGATGCCGGACTCTCCCACATGCGGAAGAGTAGTCGTTCCAGCATGGGAGGAACCGGTACAGTAAAGTGCTCCCTGGCGGGAGAGTCGTACTGAAGGGCGTCGAGTTCTTCGGCTCGAGGCTCCTCCTCGGGATCCGCAGGGAAGGCCAAAGCCTTGGCCATATCCCTGACGAAGTCCGAGAACCGGGCATCCTCCGGAGGGGACTGTTTCCGAGGTTCGGACTCAGGCGAGTCCGAGGGGACACACCGAGTCCGAAAAGAATCAGGTGACTCTTCCTCTTCAGACTCCCAGGCCGACTCCGAGGAGGAATCGGTGGGGTCGGTCCGGGCGGGCGGAGGCGTCGGCCGCCCCGACGCCGAGGGAGTCGGCGTCGACGACCTCGGTCCCGAACGGGAGGCCGAGGGTGACCTCGACCGAGGATCGACTCGAGCCCGCATGGACTCGAGGATCGGCTCGGTCTCCGGGGTCGACTTAGACGTCGACGTCCCGGCGGTCGGGGCAGAGGCGCCAGCGAGGCTAGCGATCAGTGCCCGCTGCTGGTCCATGAAGGCAGATAGTCTGCTCTCCAAGGCCGTCAACCTGAGTCGGACCTCAGGTGACCCAGCAGCCCCCGACTCGGGCCCCGACGGCGGACCCCTCGGAGGCGAGTCCAGGAGGACTACAGGACTTACCCGAGCAGGCAACTCCGATTCCAGACGAGGTTGCTTCGGGAGATGTTCCTTCTCCAAAGACCCGGGACGGCTATCGGGGCTATGCGACCTGGCCCTCGCGGAACCAGGAGCGTCCACCGACGCCACCCTCGCGGGTTTCACCTTCCGATGATGGTCCCCAGAGGGAGAACCCCTGTCGGAGGAACTCCGGCGACGGTCAGAGCTGGAGCCTCTGGACGCCGAGGCCTCCGACGAGGTCCGGGTACGGGTGGGATCAGCGAAGATTCGTTCCCGCTGATGCCGCCGACTCCTTAACGCTTTGGAGGACATTTTGCTGCAGGCCCCACAGATCAGTTCCTCGTGATCCGGGCCAAGGCAGCGGAGGCAATTATCGTGTGTGTCAGTGAGTGACATATTTCTGTCACACTGAACACACCTCTTGAAACCACTGGCAGCCATCGGGGGAAAAAGGGCCCCTGCAAGGTCAAAGGACCGGGCTGCCAGCGAAAAACCGAAAACGAAACTGACAGAAAATCAGAAAAACCGAAAAATAAGAGAAGGACTCGCAACGGCGTCGCGAGTCCGGGCAGGAAAGAGACCGGCGTCGAACCGAAGAAAAAAGAGAAATAAATCACGAAAAATCAACTTTTTCAGCGGGGACAAGAAGACCACGTCTGTAGGGCTCCGCGGAAAAAAGAAGACTGGCTAAGATGGCACCCTTGGGCGGGAAGGGGACCGCGCATGCGCGCTGCAATTCCCAAAGGCTTTCTTTGAAAGCTGGGGAAAATTGCTCCGCGAGGGCTCCGTCGGCGCCGACGTCACCCATATGTGAGGACTGACTTCCTGCTTGGTCCTGGAGAACATGGTCCACTTCTGCTGACTACCTCATTATTATTTACTTCCAGCATATAATATACCGCAGTTTGGGTGAAAAGCTCCCATTCAAGAACTTTACAGACATAAAAACTTATCAGCTTGCTAATAAAAGAAACACATTAAAATCACAAGGGTAGGGAAGAGGGGATAATATAGGTAGGCTCTTCCATGGCCCTGGTAGGCAGCAAACCAGAGAGATAGCCCATGCAAGTCCAACGGTGCAATGACTATTTCCTAATACTGCCATACACACATACCTTTTCCAAAACTTTGGCTATGCGGGTTCCTATCTGCTCAAAGGATTGTGGGGGATGTTTGTCTTTTCCAAGATTCTGTAAGACCTGGAGGATAAGAGACAGGGCTTAAACAACTCTAATTGGATGTATATATGTTGAAGTTGTTTTTCTTTTTTTTATCTGTAAGTCCCTACCATCAAAGTTCTTAATTTTGTATCTGATACGTGTCCTTTATAAAGGAAGGGCTAGAAATGACCTGTGTCCTCAGGTTTTGGGGCACCAAAATCACGAGTATGGCTAGCGCTGGCCATGTCAGTAGTGTCTCTAAGAAGCAGCAGTATAGAAACCGTTCTGCTTCACCATTCCTAATGCTGACTGCTCCAGGGCAGAACTCAGCAGCAAGAGAAATGTGTTGATTTCATTTCATAGCACAAGTCTGAATGTGAAATTTTACCTACCTGATAATTTTCTTTCCTGGAAACCTGCTGGACCAGTCCAGACAAAAGGATAGTGCCCCCTTCCAGCAAGTGATGGAGAAAAACTAGAAGCTTACAAATGACATCACCACTGGTCCAAGGACTGGTGCAGCTAAGAGCACCCCTTCAGTATTAACGTAAGTGCCATGCAGAAATGTACGGCTAACTAAAAACCTAATTACCCCAAGGAGGACAATCCTGGGAGGGCAGAGGTCCAGACATTCTGGAGGCAGATGCTTTCTGAAGGGGGTGTACTGTATATGTCCTCCTTCACGGTCAAGATCCAGAGTGGCTGCCATTGACCCCCATAGTTGCAGACAATCCCACACCCTGGTGATGCCTGGGCTCAGAACAAAAGGCATTGGGACAAAATCTTGTCCTGTTTCTTGGTGGTGAAGAGTACACTACCTGCACGCATGCTGAACTGCACCCCAAGATACTCCAAAGACTGCGATGGCTCCAGGTGACTTTGCATGATTCACCATCCAGCTCAAACTATTCAGGAGCTGCACTAACTGAGCCATTGTGGCCTGACACTCCTGCTCAGACTTGGCCCAATTGAGTCAGTCATTGAGGTATGGATAAACCCGGATGCCTTTTTGATGTAGGCCCACCGCCACACCACCAGGACTTTCGAGAAGGTCCTGGGAGTCGTAGCTAGGCCAAAATGCAGAACTTGAAACTAAAAATGGTGACTCAGAATGGTGAAATGCAGAAATCTCTGCTGATCTGCCTTGATGGGGATATGAAAACATGCCTGGACAGATCCAGGGATGCTAGAAATTCTCCCTTTCTGACCACTTTAAATGATGGAGTGCAGGGCCTCCATATGGAGGTGAGAAACTCACAGACAAGCAATGACTGCTTTGATAAATAAAATCAGCTGGAAGGAGCGGTCCTTAGGCATCACAAAATAAATGTAATACTGTTTTCCCCTCCTTCTAGTTTTTCACATCTTTTTGGTACAATTGCTCTGCTATTCATTCCTCTCCTTGAGTGATTTTTTTTTAGATGTGTCTATTATGGTCTTATTTATTTTATTGTATTAAACAGTTGTAACTGGGATGCTTTAAACCACCATGAGGAAATATTTTGAAGGGCGGTATATCGAATACTTTTGATAAATAAATACATAAATACCATCCCTGACTCCTTTCATGAGCAGGCACAGGCAATAAGCACAAGCACGATCACTGGCAACTGGAGCAGCCTTGTCAGAGTAGCTTTAACAGCCACTCTCCCAAGCAGAGAAATGCAGAGACAGACCACAAAGCCATCTGAGATGTTCAGGAGTATGCAGAGTCTAACAGTCGCAGACGCTGTCCATGACCCATCAATCTGCTGTGATCCCGGCCTACTTCGGGTAAAGCATAGTTACTCACCTGTAACAGGTGATCTCCGGGAACAGCAGGAATTTAGTCTTCACATATGGGTATCATCGGTACCAACGGAGCCTGCGTGGGAACGCTCCCCAGCATCCAATAGGAAAGCTTTTGGGAGCATCCCACAGCACCTGCGTGCTGCCTTCCAGCCTTTCCCAACTGTCCCTCTCCAGTTGAGTTTAAAGCTGAGACAAAAGAGAGAGAGAAAGAGAGAGAGAGAGAGATACAACTCCTAGGGGAGGTGGGTGTGTTGTGAAGACTAAATTCCTGCTGTTCCCGGAGATCACCTGTTACAGGTGAGTAACTATGCTATCTCCAGGAACAAGCAGGAATGTAGTCTTCACATATGGGGACTCCCTAGCTGCAGATGCCAGGGAGAAGGCCCCAGAAGTTGTGTTCCCTTGTGAAAGGGCTCCACTTCCCCCATGGATCTCTGGCATCCTATCAGGGATTGTGGGAAGGAGATGATTAAGTATGGAACAGATGTTGAACAGCCCGACCAAACAAGGCATCCCAGCGGGAATATTTGTCTAAGCAGTAATGGGCTGTGAAGGTATGAACCGAAGCCCAAGTAGATGCTCGACAGATGTTGTCGATAGACACAGAGTGAAGATGAGCCATAGAGGCTGCCATGGCTCTCACACTGTGAGCTGTGACATGGCCTTCAAAAGGAAGGTTTTTACTCTCCAAGGCAAAAGATATACACTGTGCAATCCAGCTGGACAGTGTTCTTTTGGAGACTTGGTCCCAAATGACTAGGATCAAAAGCAACAAAGAGTTGAGAGGACTTTCTATGTTGCTGTGTCCTTTGCAAGTAAAAGGCCAAAGCTCTTTTACAGTCCAAAGTATGAAGATTAATTTCTGCATTTGAGGCGTGAGGCCTTGGGAAGAATACAGGAAGGTAAACCACTTGGTTTAAATGAAAAGGTGACACAACCTTTGGCATAAAGTGTGGATGAGTCCTAAGGACTACCTTATCATGATAGAACCTTGTATAAGGAGGATCAGCCACCAATGCTTGCAATTCACTGATGAGACGTGCTGATGTGATTGTAATAAGAAAGATGACCTTCCAGGAAAGCAATTTCAAAGAGGTAGTGGCTAATGGTTCAAAGGGCGGTTTCATGAGCTGCCCAAGAACCAGATTTAAGTCCCATGCCACCGGTGGTGGCTTAATGGGAGGCTTAGCTAAAAGGCGGCCTATCATAAATCTCGCGATGAGAGGATGACAGGAAATAGGTTGTCCATTTAGAGGCTTGAAAGAAGCTGCAATAGCACTCAAATGAACTCTCACGGAATTGGTCTTAAGCCCTGCATTTGATAAATTTATTATTTATTTATTTATTTATTTAAAGTCTCTTTTATACCGCGCTATTCAGCATCAGCGCGGTTTACAATAAACAGTGAACATACACATTTCCAATAGTACTTTGTGTTTACATATGAACAGGATAATCAACTTGGCTAACAGGGTAACTATGTACAACCATAAAATATACAATATAAATGAAGGAGATACTCCAATAATGATTCCAGAGGTATCGCAAGAGGGTTAAGACCCTTCTGCGAGCACCATATGGTAAACCTTTTCCACTTAAATGCCTAAGAGCATCTTGTGGAAGGCATCTTGTGGAAGGCTTCCTGGAAGCATAAAGGATATCCTTTACCTGCTGAGAAAGGTTAAGATCTTGAAGTTCTAGGCTTTCAGCAACCAAGCCCTGAGATGCAGAGACTGGGGATTGGGATGCCACAGCATCCCATCCTCTTGAGAAAGGAGATCTGGAGCAGATCCTAACTCCAGAGGCGGAGCTTGAGAGAGATGTAGGAGCAGAGGGTACCACATTTGCCATGGCCAATGTGGAGCTATGAGAAACATATGACCTCTGTCTCTCTGAAGCTTGAACAGGGTTTTGGTAATTAGGGGAATGGGTGGAAAGGCATACAGGAAGTCCTGGCCCCAATGGAGGAGGAAAGCATCCCTTGCCTGAGAACCCTGAGCCGGAATTCTGGAACTTAACCGGGGAAGTTTAGCATCCAGCGAACTTGCAAAGAGATCTATGTCCGGGGTTCCCCAAATTTGAAAAACTTTGGACACCTGGTCTGCATGGAGAGACCATTAGTGTGGAAGGAAAACTCGACTGAGTCTGTTTGCCCAAGAGTTTTGAATGCCTGGAAGATACACCGCAAGGAGATGAATCTGATGCTCTCTGGCGATGGCCCATAGTCGCAAAGCTTCATTGCATAGCGCCAGAGAGCCTGTTCCGCCCTGCTTGTTCACATAGAACATGGCTACATGATTGTCCATTTGAACTAGGACTGTCTCGTAGCTGAGCTGGGTGTGGAATACTCGAAGAGCAAGGAAGATTGCTCTGAGTTCCAGGAGATTGATTTGTAGATAGGCGTCCTGTGGAGTCCAGGTACCCTGGGTAGAGAGACCTTGCAGGTGGGCTCCCCAACCCACCTGTGAAGCATCTGTTGTTAGAGTGGCTTGGGGTGAGGGCTGCTGAAAAGGAGACTCCACCAAAAGGTTTTGGGGTGACTGCCACCATTGGAGGGACAAAATAAGGCGATCTGAGTTTGCTATTTTGTCTGACAGGCAACCTGACGCCTGAGTCCACTGAGTGGATAAGGTCCACTGGGCTGCACTCATATGGAGGCGAGCATAAGGAACCACATGCATGGTGGATGCCATGTAGCCTAGCAACTGTAACATTTCCCGAGCAGTGAGGAGAGGTTTTAACACTGGTTTTAACACTGGTTTTAACACTGGAGGATTAGATGCATGCCTTTTTGCACTATTATCTGTCTCATGGCTGATTCCACCACCATGGAATGGTGTGGTAATTGAGTCTTCTGAAACCCAGGACAAGGATGAACTCTATACAGGGTGTCGAGTCTTCGAGAGTGAGGAGATGTAGTTAGAGTTGTTTCCAACATCCTTAACACAAGATCATGCAAGATCTCAAATAGGCAAGGTAGCTGCCTCCTTGGGAGCTTTAGGGTATTGTAGGATTTCTAATTCCTTTGCCCTAGGCTCTTTTTCAGGAGCCACTGTGATGGAAAGACCTCGGGCCACATCTCGGATAAAATCCTGAAAGGACATATCCTCTGATGGAGACATCCTATGCTGAGGAGAAGAGGAATCCTCAGGAAGAAGTACTCTGGTATCGGCAGAGCTTTCAGAGTCTTCAGACTCATCCGAGGATTCGAAGTATCTCTGATCCGGGTGATCATGCAAGGCATGGTTCCAGTACCGATCGAAGTCGGCATCGGAGTGGTCCGGTACTGATCTGTCGATGCTGGATAGAGACGCATGACTCAGTCCCGGTAGAATACCTGCCGATGTCGATGCAGTCGGTGCCAGTACCGGAGTCGGTGCCGGTTGAATTTTCTGAAGCGGTTTCAGGGGCAGAGGTCGTAAGAAGAGCCGCCAGACTGCATTCAATAGCCAAGAATCTCTGGTCTATCGACGCTACTGATGCTTGGGTATCGGTGCCCGATAAAGCGGCCGTAACCCCAGAGCATGGCACCAGTAGTTCTGCCGAGGTTGAAGCCTTGAGAACATTCTGGAGCCCCATTAGTGCTTTGGAAGCCTAAGCCTCCCGCCGGGGCAATTTTGCCGGTGAAAGTCCCTCAAGAGCAACGCCAGAGGCATCTCGATGTTTAGAAGGAGATCTACCCTTTGAGGACCGGCTAGATTTATGTTTAGTTACCTGAGATCCATGGGAGGAAGACGAAGCCCTGGAAGACGTCGATGCCATGGAGGCTGCATTGGAGGGAAAAAGGGTGCTAAGTTTAGCAGCTCGGTTTTGTCGGGCCCTTTTTGACATCATCCCACAGGCAACACACTCCGAAATAGAGTGTCAGGACCTAAACATTTGAGGCACCACTCATGGGTGTTAGTGACGGAGATGGTACCGCCACACTTAGAACACTTTTTAAAACCCGAAGCGGATTTTTCCATTCTGAAGGAAAAAGTTGGGTCTAGTGCCCAAAATGGCGCGTGGCACCTGAGGAGAAAATTACTGGAAAAGATTCCAGAAAGAACTTTTTAAAAAAAAAAAAAGAAAAAGAAAGAACCACCGGCGGTACCGGTGTAGCGTCGAGGGAAGGCAGACGCGACCACAAAAAAGAAGGGGGGAATTTTTTCTACAGTGACAGGATGTGCGACCTGTCGGCTCCATGGAAAATGTAGAACTGGAAAGGGACAGTTGGGAAAGGCGGGAAGGCAGCACGCAGGCACTGTGGGATTCTCCCAAAAGCTTTCCTATTAGATGCTGGGGAGCGTTCCTGCGTAGGCTCCGTCGGTACCGATGATACCCATATGTGAAGACTACATTCCTGCTTGTTCCTGGAGATAAAAAAGATGTAGACTTCCACCCACCGGAGGCTTCCTGCAATGCGCCCATGGCCCAACATTTGCCTGTATGGGAACCACGGCTTCGGATGACGAAAAGTCTTTCGTCTTCTGTGTGCCTTAAAAAGGCTAAGGTTTGCCACTTCCCTAGGGGTGCTGGCTACTTACCCAGCTGGTACCGCCTCAAGTTGCAAAGCCAGGATCAAGATGACAAATGCTGAGAGGTGGCCTTCGGTTTATCCTCAGGCAGCCGCCGAGGTTTACCTTTTCCTAAATCCTTAACTAACTTCTCCAGGTCCTCCCCAAAGAGAAATCAGCCTTTGAATGTTAGTTTGGCAAGACAGGCCTTAGAAGTTGCATCCACCAGCCAGTGCCTCAACTACAGCCAATGCCTGGTTGCTATAGCCACTGCGACTGCCCGCACCACCAGTTGAATAAGATCATACATCAAGTTAGCTAGAAATGCAGCCACAAGCTGCGGGCAGTCTCAGAAACATCCAATAATTGCTGAATCCAATGAATGAGTGCTTTTGGCCACTAAGCTTCCACAGACAGAGACCTACATGTCTAGAGCTGAGGCCAAGAATAAAATCTTAAACAGCATTTCCACCCTGTGATCTTGCTGGTCCTGGAGGGAAGGTCTGCCCTCTACCAGGATGGTGGTGTGCAAGTGACCACTGTATTCAAGGCTTCAACCTTCAGGAAATGCAAGCAGCTGTCCATATCCACATGGGAAAGCAGCATACAGCTTGCCCATGACATTACCTGCATGAAGAACTGCATCATGAGCCTCCCATTCCCACAGAATCATGTGCTGAACCACCTATGGAAGAGGAAAGGCCCTAGAGGTACTTTGTAGCCTCTCCTAAATGGGGCCCCCCCCCTTCAGACTTCTCCACTGCCACTTCTGTTATGTGAAGCGCTGAGCTGACCTGGGGGATAAGAGAGGCCAACTCCTCATGCTCGAACAGGTGGATAACCTGCAAGTCAGTCTCCTCCATAGACAAAATCTTGCCCTCCTACATGCTCCTGCTGGCTGATGAACTACCAGATTCTGCCCCATACTCCCCATTAGGGGAGGGAAACCTGCAAACCCGATGCCTCATGAGGTGCATTTTCCCCAAAGAAAAGGCAAGCGTGCTTCCGCAGCAGAGTTGCAGAGGGGCCCCCCTCAGGCCAGCATCAGAGGTTGAATGGGAATGGAGACCCCCAATAGGTCCTGAGGACAAGCCCTGAAACAGGCAAAAGGCCTGATGCAGGAAATGGAAAAAGTCAGGGGGTATTACTTCTCAACGCTGCTGCTGGGAGCCAAGACCATGTAGGAGCCCCTCCAGAGCCTTCCCCCATCAATACTGGAGGACTGAAAAAGTCCTCTAAGGGAGTCTGCAGGACCATCTGTGAGCTGAGCTACTAGCTCCCACAGAACCCTGCATGATGATAGCACTTTCCGCTATCTCCTGAGCTAAGGGTAGGCCTGGGACCACATGCTCCACATCTGGCAAGTGAATTGAAGACTCTGGGTCTGCTCTACCATGGTCCCCCACTGACAATTCACCAGTGCCTTGAAACACTATACAAATGATTAGTAGTAGTAGTAGTAGTAATAGTAGCAGGGTGTTCTGCGCATTTGGTGCACAAACGCAATATCCCACTGCATGCTGCAAGCCATAGAATAGCAACTATGGCTTACCATGTCCTCCACTGCACACCAAAAAGCAACTGCCACCAAGAGGTACCCCCTCCCACAGGAGTGCAAATCGCCAGGACAGCTGCTCTGGTGAACCCGCTGACCTGCCTCCTGGGGTGGGCCGTGCACTTCCCCCCACCTGCATCGCAAGCACGGCAGTACTCCTTGCCCTTGGGACCAACAAAGCAGCACAGGCCCTAAACAATGGAAGGCCACTGCCCCTCAAGAAGAGACTCTACCTCCTCCATTTATTTTATAAACAAGATTCAAGGGGGGAAGAGAGGGTAAGGAGAAGAAGGGGGAGTTGAGAAGAAAGAGAAAAGACAGCAAAGGGAGGAGGCAAAGAAAAGCCTAAGCCCCCTAGTCCTCCCCTCTCCCCCAGGGTGAATCTCACCTGCCCTTCTCTCTGACTCTACTGGCCAGCCTGAGCTGGTAGGAAGCATAGACCCTTGGTCTGCTAAATCAGCAGAGCTGCCTTAACTGCACCCTGGTAGCTGAACCAAAAGGGGCTCAATTGAGAAAGGCAAAGGGCTGACTACCCAGAAGCTTATATAAAAAACAAATAAATAAATAAAAATACAGATTTCCCAGTCCAGCAACCACCATCTACTGGAGACAGAAATAGTGAAGGGTGCTCCTAGCTGCACCAATCCTTGTACCAGTGATGTCGTCACTGGAAGCTTCCAGTTTTCCTCTGTCTCCATCATCTGCTGGCCGGGGGCATAACCCACTTGTCCGGTCTGGTCTAGCAGGATGTATTGTAAGTGAAGGGTTTCAAGCTTCAGTGCTGCCAGTCTGCCTCTTCCCATTACAGAGCTAGATTTCTTAGAAATTTGAAGAGAAGGTATGACATTATTTCCAAAGGGCTATGGTAAAAGCATGTGTACCTCTTTCAGTTGGCTTTCCCCAGTGTAGTGTATATTAGCCCTGTTTGAAACTCCATGCAGGTGGTCTAGTGTGTGCATACTGGCAGCTAGGTTGGCATTACACAGAGGTTCTACGCTTGGTTCCTGCAGCTCTGTCACAAAATCTATGTGCTCTGTAATGCTAGAAGATAAAAAAAAATAGAGAGCATTTCAGTGCAGGGAAATAAAAGTTTTTATATCTTGGAAAGCTCGGTTTAAAAACACCATGGATATTCCCAAATGAATTCGGAAAAAACTCTAAGGCAAAATCATGAAAACTTGTTCTAGTCATTAATGAGTAATAGACAATGGTACATAATTAGTATCTAAAATGGAAATGACACCATTTCACATTTTTGCTTTACAGCCTTGAATCAGCATTGCAGTAATCTTCTCTAGAGAGTTCAGTGGCTGTTTTCACCTCAAAACAGAGAAATCGGTTCTCTTAAAAGCCTCCTGTGATAGGAATGGGCTAGATACAACACCCACTGGAAGAATTGCTAGTATGAGATTGTCACAACAATGTTCACTAAATGTTACCTGTAAACCGCCTTTGATCTTTGGAAAAAGCGGTATAGAAATAAGCATAAATAAAATAAAAAATAAAATTATGGGTACATATGACCACACAGGACGTGCAGCATAGGCGATACTGGGGTACCAACAAAACTTACAGGAGTGCATGTGTGACTATCCCCGGGCTGCAATGTCAGCAATACTGGGTGCATGTGCAAATGGTCCAGGGCAGAAGTATTCTGATATAACATATAGAAAATGTACTGAATATTTTTTTGCATTTCCTCTGAAATTGGGCAACTAAAACTAAAGAACACCACAACTAAATGTGGATATATCAAATAATCAAAATAAACCTATTCCATTGGCCAAGAAGTTCTCTTTTCTCATAGTAGTGAAAGCTAAAGTCGACAACAGAAAAGTGAAAAGCCCATTTTAATTTTTTTTTTTAATTTTCAAATTTCCATTAGGTCTTGAATGCTTAAGGTTAAATTAGACTTACCTGCTAATTGTGGTTCCTGGAGTAGATCCAGTCTAGTCCCGAAACATAGAGTTGTGAACCTCCTCCCGCAGCTAGGAGACTGAGCATGTCACTTTTTCAGTGACCCTAGAATAAGTAGGCCAGGGACCTCCCCCTAAACCAGTATGCTATTGTCAAAGTCGACCCACCAGAGCAACAAACAAGAGAGCCCATCCCGGACCCTCAACAAACAAAACATAACAGCCCCCGAAACGAGGGAATACAGAACCCCTTAAGCCTAACTAAACGTGAACCATTGCTGGATAAACGAGCCACCCCTCTTCCCAGCCCCTCTTGCAAAGAGGCCGCACACTCCACCGAGAGGATGGCACCACTATACCCCCGGAACCATATGCACCACACCAAATCTCGGCAACAACTGATGTCTTCTTCGTCTGTGCGCAGGCTAACAACTGGCAGCATTTCACCGGGCGGGAAATGGGACTAGACTGGATCTACTCCAGGAACTACAATTAGCAGGTAAGTCTAATTTAACCTTCCTTATCGTAGCTCCAGTCTAGTCCCGAACCATAGAGATGTAGCAGAGCAGTAAGCATTCTCAACGGGAGGGACCTGCCAGACCAGCCTGAAGCACTGCCGATCCAAATCTCGCATCCCTCTCCGCCTGGACATCAATCCTATAATGCTTGACAAAGGAATGCTAGGACGACCAAGTCGCAGCCCTGCAAATGTCCGCTGCGGGCACCAAGCTACTCTCCGCTCAGGAGGCCGCCTGCGATCTCGTAGAATGCGCTCGCAGCCCCTCCGGCACCACTCTGCCCTTCAGAAGATAAGCTGATGCAATCGCCTCTTTAATCCACCGAGCAATAGAAGCCTTAGACGCCGGTCCTCCCCGGCGCGAATTGCCAAAAAGCACAAACAGTCTATCGGACCTGCGCAGCGCCGCTGTACGCCGCAAATACACCTTAAGGGCTCGACCTACATCCAACCTATGCAATTTGCCCTTCATATCCCCTTCGACTGACCTCTCAAACACCGGTAAAGCCACCACCTGATTAACATGGAAGGCAGACACCACCTTAGGCAAAAAGGATGGCACCGTCCGAAGCACCACCTTCTCTGTCGAAAAGGACAAGAACAGCTCTCTACACGACAGTGCCTGCAACTCCAAGATTTGCCTCGCCGATGTGATGGCCACCAAGAAGACCACCTTCAGTGTGAGATCCTTTAAAGTCGCTTGGGACAACGGCTCAAAAGGCACTCTTACCAGCGCCTCCAGGACTACATTGAGATCCCATCCTGGAAGCACCCTTCTACAGGGCGGCCTTAACAAAGAGGCTGCCCTCAAAAACCTCTTTACATCTCCATGAGCCCCCAGCGATCTTCCCTGTTCATACCCTCGGTAACAGGCCAGCGCCGCCAACTGGACCCGGAGAGAAGACGCTGCTAAGCCCTTATCCAAACCATCCTGCAAAAAAGCCAGAACTTGCGCTACTGAAGCCTTCAACACTTGTACTTGCGGTTCCGCACACCAAGCCTCAAACAGCCTCCACACTCTCACATACGCCATGGACGTAGTCCGCCGCCGCGACTTCAACAAAGTCGCAATCACTGCTGACGAATAACCTTTGTTCAGAAGCCTTGCCCTCTCAAGAGCCAAGCCGTAAGCGAAAACCGATGTACCTGAGGCATGTTTAACGGCCCCTGCACCAGCAGATCCGCCCTGTCCGGCAACCTCCACGGAGGCTCCACCAGCAGACGACTCAAGTCGGCATACCACGGCCTTCTCGACCAATCCGGTGCTATCAACAGAACTGGCACCCTGTGCCTCTCTATGCGCTGAAGAACCCTGCCTATGAGAACCCACGGGGGAAACACGTACAGAACTTCCTCCGGCCAGCCCTGGATCAGAGCATCCAGGCCCTCCGACATCCTTTCTCTCCTTCTGCTGAAAAACCTGTCTACCTTTGCCGACTCGAACGTTGCCATGAGGTCCATTACTGGCGGACCCCAACGCTCCACCAGCATCTCAAAAACGTCCTGATGCAGGGCCCGCTCGCCTGGATCCACTCGCACACGACTCAGAAAGTCTGCCGCCACATTGTCCACTCCGGCCACATGTGCCGCCGACAAGGCCTCCAGATGACTCTCGGCCCATTCCATCAGGACCTCTGCTTTGGCTTCCAACTGTACGCTGCCGGTTCTGCCCTGCCGATTTATGTATGACACCGCCGTGGCATTGTCTGAAAACACTCTTATCGCCCTGCCCTGCAGAAATCCCTGCAAGGCCCGGAGCACCAACCACACAGCTCTCAACTCCAACTGATTGATGGACCATCTCTTCTCCTGATCGGACCACTGACCCTGGGCAAACTGCCCCTCGAAGTGAGCCCCCCAACCGAAAAGACTCGCATCAGTTGTCAAGGGCTTCCAGTCCGGCGGTGCCAAAGGCATGCCTCTCTCCAGGCTCCCCGGCCGCAGACACCACTTCAACAACTCGCGAGCCTCCCTCGGACATACCAGCGCCCTGGACAACTGATCCGCCTGATGGGACCACCTCCGCAGCAGCGCTCTCTGCAGAGGCCGCATGTGAGCTCTGGCCCACGGCACTACCTCTATTGAAGTTGCCATCGTCCCCAGCAGCTGCAGATACCGCCACGCTGTAGGTGCCCTGAGCATCCGGAACTCCCGAATCAGCCTTCTCAATCTTTGAACCCGCTCCACCAGAAGAAAAACCCTTCCCCGGTACGTATCGAAACGAGCTCCCAAATACTGCAGATCTTGGGAGGGCGCCAACTTGCTCTTTACTGCATTGACTACCCATCCCAGACTTTGCAAGAAGGACACCACTCAGCTGGTCGCCTGCTGACTTTCCTCCACCAACTTTGCCCGAATTAACCAATCGTCCAAATACGGGTGCACCAACACCCCATCCTTTCGTAATGCTGCCGCCGCCACCACCACCACCACCATAATCTTGGTGAAGGTCCACGGCGCCGTTGCAAGCCCAAAAGGCATCGCCTGGAACTGGAAATGCCCCATAGGCACTGCAAAGCGAAGAAACCGCTGATGCTCCCTTCTGATTGGAATGTGCAGGTAAGCTTCCGACAGATCCAACGAGGTTAGATACTCTCCCGGCCGCACCGCGGCTATCACTGACCGCAACGTCTCCATCCGAAAGTGCGACACTCGGAGACACCTGTTTACCCTTTTTAGATCTAAGATCGGACGCCAGGTACCTTCCTTTTTTGGAACCACGAAATAAATCGAGTACCGACCTGTGCCTCGCTCCTCCCGCGGCACCGGTACCACCGCCTCGAGCGCCACCAACCTTTCCAATGTCTGGCGCACCGCCACTTCCTTGGACTGCGTTCTGCACGGAGACCGCACGAACGCGTCCTGCACTGGATGTTGAAACTCGAGAGCGTAGCCCCTTTGCACGATCTCCAACACCCACTGATCCGAAGTAATGTGGGCCCAGGCAGGAGCAAAGGCTCTCAACCTCCCTCCTACCGGTACCATCCCTGCCTGGACCCCCCTCACTTCATTGTGGCTTTTTGACGCCCGAGGATGCCGAAACAGCAAAACCTCTGCCTGCCCCTCGGAATCCCCGAAAGCCTGGGGAACGATAGGGAAACCTCCCCCGCTGCACGGGAGCAAACCGAGGGGGTCGAAAACGCCGGAACTCTCTCAACTGACTTCTAGACGGTCCACCTGTCCGACTCTGCTTCTGCTTGTCCTCCGGCAACCGACCCCCTTTCGACTCCCCCAGGTCCTTAACCAACTTTTCCAACTCCTCTCCAAAGAGGAGCTTTCCTTTAAAAGGCAACCTAGGTAACCGTGCCTTAGAGGCCCCATCCGCCGCCCAATTACGCAGCCAAAGATACCGTCTCGCTGCTACCACGGACACCATACTCTTAGCCAATCCTCTAATCAAGTCATACTGACTATCAGCCAGATACGCTGACCCCGACTCAATGCGGGCAGCTTCCTCTGCCACCACATCCTCCTGAGTCCCTTTCCATCTCTGGGACCACCGCAGACACGCCCTCGCCACCCAGGCCCCACAGATAGAGGCCTGCAAGGAAAGCGCGTTCGCCTCAAACACCTGTCGCAACAAAGAATCCAACCTCCTGTCCTGCGCATCCTTAAGCGCGGCACTCCCTTCTACCGGAATAGTGGTCTTCTTTGTTACCACAGACACCGCTGCGTCCACCTTCGGCGCCTTAAACATATCCTTATCCGATTCCACCAGAGGATAAAGCCGAGCCAGCATCCTAGTCCCTTTGAGGCTGGCCTCCGGGGTATCCCATTCCTCCTGAATCATCTCCTTGAAAATTCTATGAATGGGAAAGGATCGCTGAGACGTCCGCACTGCCTGCAGCAGTGGGTCCTCTAGCGTGGTGCCCTCTGCGGAACCCGGCACTGGCACATTTAAGACCTGTAAGGTCTCCGCAATCAACGCCGACAGCTCCTCTCTCCTAAACACTCTTACTATCCTCGACTGCTCCTCCGGCTCCGCAAGCTCTCCTTCCTCCAAATCTGCTTCTCCGTCGGAGTCCCCAACCATCATAGACTCCCCCCAGTCCTGCTCTGTGTCTTCCAAGAGCAGCTGGAGTCTCTTACTCATAACTCTGTCGGCCTCGTCCACTAGTGGAGCCCCTGGCCTCTTAGACCCTCTTGCCTCAGCTCCCGAGGGTCCTGCCACTCCTGCACCCGGCCCCCCCAGAGCCTGCTGCAGAAGCGACAAAAAATGCGGCAAACAAATCGCCCCCAGTCCCCCCTGCACCGGGACCTGGGGTAAAGCCCCCTCCGGAACCGACGAGGGTCCCGGGATGGGCTCCTGACTGGCCTCCGGGGATAAGGGAGAGTCCTTCTGTACCGCCTCCCCTGCATTCCCCGAGCTCTCTAGGTCCCTGTCTGCCATAGAAGCTTCCTCAACACAGCCCCTGCACAGACCAGAGTCCGATACGGTGCTCTTACGCACCCCACACAAGAGACACCTAGATTTACCCGACATGAAGCCCACTGCACACCACCCTGACCCAATCCCAGCCCAGAGTTACCTGCAGCGCTCCAAACCAACCTTCCCAACCTAGCTCTACCAAACCAACAACTCACTCTAAAAAACTAAAGCCTGAAACTACCATGAAAACCGGGCAAACCCGGCCCCTCCAGTAGGCCTCCAGGCCTGAACTCCCGTTCCCACGCTTTTCCATGCGGCTCGGGGCCACTCCTGCCGTGCGGCTTTACCAGCCTCCCGCGATCCGCAACAACCTGCCGCCGCGTGTAAGCACTGCCCCAACAAAATTACCCACTCAGCTCACCTCGCTGATCCGCTCGATGTCTTATCCCTGTAAACCGCTGGAATCGCCGCAACCCTCCTCAAAGAGGTGCGCGAACGCGGCACTCAACTCAACGGCTGTAATCCCGCCTCGGGAGAAAACAAAGCCGGAGGCCCCTGCACAACCCCCACACACACTCCTGATGACTGCGGCCCAGAAGAGAGGGGAGAAGGGGGGTAGCTCGCCAGCGATGGTCACAAGTCCACCGCGAAAGGTAAAATCGCTAAATTAAAGGGACAGACACCCACTTGGTAGCTAAGAATTTAACTCCCTTTTTTTTTTTCCAAAATAAGTGAAGACTGGGGTCACCAAACTGACTAATCCGTTGCTCCAGTGAGTCCCGATCCCAGGACTCAGAACCTCCTTCCGCTGCACGAGACTGAGCAAAACTGGTTTAGGGGGAGGTCCCTGGACTACTTATTCTAGGGTCACTGAAAAAGTGACATGCTCAGTCTCCTAGCTGCGGGAGGAGGTTCACAACTCTATGGTTCGGGACTAGACTGGAGCTACGATAAGGAATTTCTATTTGTCTATGAGGAAAGCCCATCAACACAAATATAATTCAAGTATATGCCCCAACAACAGCTGCAGAAGAGAATGAAGTTAATGAGTTCTATGAACAAATACAAGCTGAAATTGACAGAATATGCAAACAGGATACCCTGATATTTATGGGTGTCTGGAACACAGAACTTGGCAACAAAGATGGCAGCAAAATGGTTGGAAAATATGGACTTGGCAACAGAAATGAAGATGGAGAAAAACTGATAGAATTCTGCATGACCAAAGATCTATTCATCTCAAACACCTTCTTCCAGCAACACAAGTGACAACTGTACACATGACTTCATCCAATGATTTGTGCAAAAATCAAATTGACTACGTCTGTGGAAGTCGGCAATGGAAAAGCTTTATAACATCAACAAAGACAATACCTGGAGCTGATTCTGGTACAGATCATCAACTATTAGTATGCAAACTCAAGCTAAAGTTGAAAAAGAGCAAGCCACTCATGAATGTAGCAAAATATGACCTTGAGAATAAACCACTGGAATTTAAAGACTGCCTGCAAAATCGATTTGCTGCTTTAGATACAAATGACAGAGCTCCAGAAGAGTTATGGAATGACATCAAGAAGGTTGTGTTGGAAGAAAGTGAGAGGTCTCTGCAAAAGGTGAAAAAGCAAAAACAGCCAAAATGGATGACCAAACTCTGAAATCTGCCCAGAAATGCAGAGAAGTTAAAGCCAGAGGAGAAAGAGAGGTAATCACAGAACTCAACAGAGATTTCTAACGTGCAACAAGACAAATGACTTGTTCCTGGCAAAATTCAAGGGCCTTTACTCAGTCCTTCTTGACTTCTCTGTTGCTTTTGACACTGCTGACCACAACCTTTTCCTTGATACCCTGCCTCACTGCTGCTTTCTGATCTTGACTCACCTGATATCCTTGTGTTTTTCTTGGGTTGTCTGTCTTGACAGGGACCGTCTCTTACATGTCTGTGCAGCGCTGTGTGTGTCTTGTAGTGCTATACAAATGTTCAGTAGTAGTAGTAGTAGTAGTAGAAATAGTAGAAGTACTACAATGACGCATCCAATGAAGCAAAAACTATTAGAGGAAGAACAAGATCGGCTTTCCTAAAGCTACGGGAGTTAAAGAAAAAATTCCATTCTCGAATTAGAATGTTATAAGATGCTCAAGACTTAAGGATCTTAATATGTATACCTTAGAGGAAAGGCAGGATAGAGGTGATATGATTGAGACATTTAAATACCTCCATGGCATAAATGCACAGGAGGAAATCCTCTTTTGATTGAAAGCAAGCTCTGCAACAAGGGGACATGGGATGAGGGTGGAAGGGGATAGATTCAGGAGTGATATGCGGAAATATTTCTTTACGGAAAAAGTGGTGGATCCGTGGAATTATCTTCTAGTGGAGGTGGTAGAGACGAGGACAATATCTGAATTCAAAGAAGCATGGGACAAACACAGAGGATCTCTAAAGGAAAAAAGGTGAATGTTGTAGTGGTTGATATGGAAGGACAGACTAGATAGTCCATGTGGTCTTTTTCTGTCGTCATGTTTCTATGTTTTAAGGATCCATGTTGAATGGTGCTGAGACCACCAATAAAAGATGGAAAGAATATACAGTCATTATACCATAAAGATCTAGTGGACCAACAGCTGTATCAACTTGTATCTTATGATCAGAAACCATTGGTGATGAAAGACGTCCAAGCAGCATTGCAAGCCTTATCAAAGAGCAAAGCATCGGGCTTTGATGGCATTCCTACTGAAATATTACAGCAATCTGATGCAGCTGTTACCATATTTACAAGGCTCTGCCAGGAAATTTGGAAGACAACATCATGGCCAATTGACTGGAAAAAGATCTGTGTCTATTCCAATATTAAAGAAAGGTGATCCAACTGACTGTGGAAATTATCGCACAATCGCTCTGCTCCACATGCCAGCAGATTCTATTCAAGATTATTCAGCAGACTACAACCTTATCTGGAATGAGAACTGCCTGAAGCAGGGTTCAGGAAAGGGTGAGAATGAGAGACATCATCACAGATGTGAGATGGATCCTTGAAAAGACAAGAGAATACCAAAAGGATATCTGTGTGTGTTTTATAGACTACAACAAGGCTTCTGACTGTGGAAATCATGAGAAACTCTGGGACACATTAAGAAGCATGGGTATACCAGAACACCTGATTGCTCTCTTGCACAACCTTTACATTGATCAAGAAATAACAGTTCGAATGGAACAAGGAGAAACAGGATGGTTTAATACCAGCAAAGGTATATGACAAGGCTGCATACTTTCAACCTACCTGTTTAATTTATATGCAGAACAAATCAACAGAGAAACAAGGCTGTATGAAGACAACTGAGGTGTGAAGATTGGTGGAATACTCATCAATAACCTTCGCTATGCTGATGATACCACATTACTGGCTGAAAGTGAAGACAATCAAACATTTGCTGCTCAATATCAAGGAACAGTCTTAAAATGGGCTTGCACCTTAACGTAAGAAGACAAAGATCGTAACAACTGGCAAAATCAATAAGTTCATCGTTGATGGAGAAGAAATTGAAATAGTGGACAACTTTAACCTACTTGGATCAACTATCAATCAAGAAGCTACAAGCAGTCAAGAAATCCAATTATGCATTGCTCTAACAGAATGGCTACGAAGAACCTAAACAAGATTCTCAAGAGCAGAGATGTCTCTCTCCATACAAAGATTCGACTTGTTCAAGCCATGGTATTTTCAAAAATGTCATCTGGATGTGAAAGCTGGACAGTGAAAGATAGATAGGAAGGGCCTGCTATCCCTAAGCCCGGATTTTCAATGCCATGGCAACGGCATTAAATATCCAGGTTTGGTGCACAGAGGAAACCACTGCAGAGCCTAAACCGGGTAGCGGCGTTATTGCACCGCTACCCAGTTAGCATCCATGGCTAGAACTAGGCAAGTCAAAAGCTGGCTTGGTTTTAGTCACGGATTGCTAACTGGGTAGCAGTGCAATATCACTGCTACCCAGTTAGCGGTAGTCTCTGCCTCTGCCCTGCCCCAGAACACCCCTAACATGCCCCGATGCTAACTGGATAGCATTGTGGCACGTATGGGAGTTAGAAGGGGATATTCAACAGCACTAACCGTGTAAGTGCCTTTGAATTTAATGAGAAGGCGGTATAGAAAAACTGTTAAATAAATAATTTAAGGCATTTACATGGTTTATTGGGCTGTAAACCATGTAAATGCCTTTCGAATATTGGGCCCGATGAAAATTGATGCCTTTGAATTATGGTGCTGGTGACAAATACTGCGTATACCATGGACTGCCCGAAGAACAAACCAGTCAGTACTAGAGGAGATCAAACCTAAGCTTTCTTTAGAAGCTCAGATGACAAGACTTTGACTTTCATACTTTGGACACATCATGTGAAGAGAGAGCTCATTAGAGAACGGCATCATACTTGACAAGGTAGAAGGTCAACACAAAAGAGGAAGGCCAGCAATGAGAAGGATTGATACAATAACCGTAACACTCTGTCAACAATGAGCCGCCTGACTGAAGACCAAACACAGTTTAACTATCCAGAGGGTCACTATGAGTTGACACCGACTCGATGGCACTTAACATAGGTGCTTTTGTGATTTTCTAAAACAGACCTCCAAATCAAGTCCTACTAGTGCACAACTGCCACCCTTTGGAGTTTGTGTAAATTTGTGCATGTACTCTACAAGTGTACATACGTATTTTATGAAATTTGCAACCTCTGCTGCCCACACTACAGCCCAGGAATGCCTAAGCGCAGAAATTTATAAAAGCCCTTTTCTGCATGTAAAACAGGCTTTACACAAAGAAAAAGCTTTACAAAAATGTAATTAGAATATACTTGTTAACTGCAATGCTGATTAAAACCATTCTATGCTGTGTACATAATAAATAAAACACAAATACAAATCACATTAAACCTACATAAACATAAAATAAAATTATAAAAAAATACCACTTAATCAACAACAATTCAAAGCTTCATCAAATAAAAATTGCTTCCTTAAGTCCCAAAAGCAAACAACCAAAATCCAGAGCAGCTGCAGGACAGCACACAGCAATGTCAATGGGCATCAAAAGTCAGCTTTTCCTCCTTCTGCATCTCATTCAGCTATCAAAACCCAAGTGGTGTGAGTGCGCAGACTGCCACAGAGCCCTGGGAAATACTGTTCTTGGAATGCTGAACCTGGTGTGGCATACTCACCTGTGAAGTGGTAAAATGAGCTTTTGAGAGGTTACAGGAAAAAAAACATATTTAAAAGCAGAAGTGTTTTTTCCAATTAAGTTTCATTTTTTATGCAAATAAGACCTTCCATTCTATAGGGCAAAGATACAGTGGTTGAAATGGTTCCGACTGGAAGAAGGGACCTGTGTGATCTTGAAAACTCAGACATATCATGCTTCCTGTTGGTCTAGTATCAGGAAATCACAACCTTTAAGGACGTTAATTATGTGAAGGATACTCACTCAATATTCTTAGCAGACACGCCAAGCCAAGTGCTGGCCACTGTAGAGAGCTCTACCTTGCGCAGCTTTAAACACTCATCAGGACTGGGCCAGCCTAGGCTGCGGTAATCGGGCTTTTTACCTGCAAAGACATAAAGCACACATATGAAGCAGTCTCCTTTTGTGAAAGGGACTCTAATCATTAGTTTGTACTTTTTAAAACTCTCCATCCCCAACAGATCTGGATCTTAATTCAAATAAGCTGTTCATACCAGAACCTATCCCCATTTTACTTCTCCAGAAGTGCATCTCAATACCATTGCAGCCTTCTGAGTGATGTGTTTGCCCCTGGAAAGAACCTTCCACATTAACTCAATCTGTCCCCTTACCCTTCAGGCTGTAATCGTATTTGAAGTAGAAAGTAAGGACATCAAAACTACTGTAATTAAATTACAATTATTTCCCTTCTTTCAATATTTTATACATTTAATTATTTAATTCAAGTAACATGAAAAAGGCCTTTTGCTAACTAGTGACGCCATATGACAATTACATTTCTCTTAATTTGGAAGTTTGCTTTAATGACATTTAACATTCTCTTTTCTGTTGTACAAGTCTGCTGCAGACTTAAATGTCAAAGAAAACATGAGTGAACAGCAAAAAGCTGTAGTGAGGTGAAATATATATACAGAGTATGCTTACATGCCTTGCTTTCAAAGTTTTTTTTTTTTGCAAAGTCCAGAACTTTGAAGGAGCTAAATAATTTCCAATTTCATCACATTTACTTATATCATGGTGAAAAAAATTAGTGGAAAAACCTCATGGCTACTGTGTTTGTGCTGATAAATTCTCTCCCACTGCTTTGGGACTAGATATCTTAGCCAATGGCCATCTCCAATGGAGACGCATGTGACAGCTGAATGAAAACTCCATGAGAACTTTGCTTTCAAAACTACAATGGTAGAACTGTAAACAAGGGGATAGATATTTAAAACCAAAATCATGTCAGAAACAAAATAACAAACTGTGCTCCAAGTCATGTTTGTGAACGTTAAGTAAATCTTTTTAAAAGACTGAAAGTTGGGAGAGACCCACAGATTCCCTGACAAGTGCGAAAAGGGGACACACTCTCTTATAATTACTGCAGCTAGTGAGATTAGAATAGCCTTTGTTGTTCTCATTAAAACATTTTATAAAGTTACAATATGTCCCAGAGCCAAGACCACAATTAACACCAATAGTTTCAATTTAGACATGCAGTTGCAACGTTGTTATTGACATAAAGGAACTATTTTAGTTTTTAAATCAGTATTTTTCAGTTTTAACATGTATGTCTTAGTTGATTCATGTGTACTTTTTAGACGGTTTGACACTGCTTTAATTCTTATGTTGTTTTGCTTTTAATTAATTTTATTTAATAGCTTTTATATACCGCCCTCTTTAAAATCAATGTGGTTTACAATTAACATTTCTTTGTACAATGCAGCTTGGACTTGCATTGTACTTACATTGAAAAGGTATTGTAACTGGGATTATAACTGGGGTAACTATATACAGGTTGCGCCCTCTGTCGCTAAGCTGTTTAACAACATGGCAGGCTCTCATAACCATGTACAGAAATTGTCGTCATTTGTTTACAATTATTTACAATCATTATTTATTTACATTTGTTTACAATTCTTTCCCATCACAGATAGTTGGGCTAATGGCTGCAGTTGCCTTGGTCTATTTAGGGTGTGCTGGGGATGCTGTCAGTTGCCTTGTCTGCTTAGGGTGTACTGGGGATGCTGTCAGGGTGGGATGAGGTGTGGTGGTTGGGGTTGTATCGTTGGGCTGTGAGTAATTTTGCCCTTGCATTTATTGGGAGCCAGTTGCTGCTTAGGGTGTTGCTGGGGATGCTGCAGTTGCCTTGGTCTGCTTAGGGTGTGCTGGGGATGCTGTCAGGGTGGGATGGGGTGTGGTGGTTGGGGTTGTATCGTTGGGCTGTGAGTAATGTAGAAGAAAAAGATGGTGCTTTAATGCCTTCCTGAATTGGGTGAGGTCAGTGATTGCTCTGATGGTGGTTGGGAGGTTATTCCAACAAGAAGGTGCATAGAACACAAAGGCTCTGTTCTTTGTTGCCTGAGAGCATTTTGTTATTTCCTTGGGGATTACCAGTGTGTTGGTAGCAAAGGTCCTTCTGGATCTGTTAGGAGGAGTGGGGTGGAGGTGGTCTGTTAAGGAGGAGGAGGATATCTTGTTGATGGCCTTGAAGGTCATCAGTATTACTTTGTAGGTGAGCAGGCAGTTGATCGGCAACCAGTGTAGGTCCTTCAAGATTGGGGTTATGTGGTCTCTTCTTGATGTCCCATAAAGGAAGCGAGCAGCAACATTCATTGCCAGCTGTAGTGGGTTTAGTGTGCCCTTGGGGAGTCTGTGCAGAATGGCGTTGCGTAGTTGAAGTGGGGAGTTACAAGCGCTTGGAAAATTGTACAGAAGTATTTGTATTTTGCAAACCACTGAGAAAAAGCATGCTTGGATGAGCAGTATGGTGAAATTAGACCTTACTGCTAATTTGCTTTCCCTGAGTCCCTCAAGTCCGGTCCAGACACATGGGTTTACTCTCTCTGGTCTGCAGATGAACACTAGAACTACTGGTTTAATAATGCCATCCTAGAAGGGTTCTATGCAGCCTTTAACCAGCCGGTATTTCAATAACAAAGCAAAGCCATCTTTTCTCCACCTTTCATCTTATTTATTTATTTATTTATTATAAGAGGGCCTGAAGAAAATGAACTGGAAAATTTGTTCAATGGCATTTTACCTTTGAACATAACAGAAGGAGGAAAGGGTCTAATTTTACCCTCCATATTGTCCCTCCAGTCCAGTCCAATATGCGTGGGAAGTACCAAAGCAGTCCATAACCATGGGTAGGAACAGAAAGCCCGACAGCAGCACCTGAGCTCCAAAGGCTGCATCCTGCTGAGCCTGAACATCTAGCCTATAATGGCCTAAGAAAGGAGTGCAATGACAACCACATAGCTGCCTTGCAAATATTCTGCAAAAGAACTGACTCACACTTGGCCCAGGAAGATACCTGCGCCTTAATCAAATGGGCTTTCAAGCCGGGCAGAATCACATAAGCTAAAGTGATGGCCTCCTTTATCCAACATGCTATGGAAACCTTGGGCATTGCTATCACCTTTCCATGGAACACTAAACATCACAAATAAATGATATGATTTTCTGAAAGCCTTTGCCCTTTTCAAGTACCTTTGCAGGACTCTGAGGATATCTAGCCTATGCAGAACCTACGCCTCTGCAGAATACTCAGATGTTAAAAAGACAGGAAGCATAACAGACTGATTGAGATGAAAAGCAGTTACCACCTTTGGAAGAAAAGAAGGAAACTGTCTGATCACCACCTGTTTCTTCAAGATAACGAAGGATGGCTCCCTTGCAAGATGATACTTGCAACTCCAATATCTTTCTGGATAGATAAACAACCAAAAACACTGCCTTCAGTGTCAAGTTCTTGATAGGTTCAAAGGGAGGCACTGATAACACCAACAGCCCCAAGTTGAGATACCAGAGTGGAACTATGGGATGGCAAGGTCGTCACAAATTTTATCTCCTCTCAAAAAACAAACCACATCCAAATGGGAGGAAAGAAACTGACCTTGAATCCAACCTCTGAAATAGGCAATAGCTGCAACTGGTGCCTTCAAAGAATTCATGTCCAGCCCCTTTCTCCAGACCATCCTAAAAATGCCGAGATGTCCAGCAAAGAAGCATTTAAGGGTCGGAAACTACGCTCCTTGCACCAATTCTCAAAAATGCTCTACGTCTGCATATAGGCCAGACAAATAGACTGCTTTCTAGCATGCATGAAAATAGACATAGCCTGCAAAGAGCAGCCTCTCCTTCTCATCCTCACCCTTTCAAAAGCATGTTGTACTGTGTGACATCTGGCATCTGAATTGGCCCTTGACCTAAGAGGTCATCCATCAACAGTAGAGGAAACAGCTCTTTCGAAGCCAAGTTGAAATTTTTGTACCAAGCCTTCCGTAGCCATTCCAGAGCCACCCAAGACCATTGGCCCTAGATGAGATTCCACTTTTTGCCTATTAGTGGCGACAGGGGAAATTTTGTGCAGCAGACCCTGTCGAGGCTATCTTTGCACCAATGCAACTAGACCTCCCAACATATGTTCCTGTTGCTGACTAAAGAACCTGCTCACCTTGGCATTCGCTGTGGACATCATAATTTCCATGAGTGGTGCACCCCAGTGCCGATTAATCAGCTAGAAAGTTGACTCTGTGAGAGACCATTCCCCCGAATCTAAGAGGTTTCAACTTGGGTAATCTGCTTGGATGCTCTCCTTTCATGCCACATGAACTGCTGACAATGCCAAGAGATGATCCTCCACCCATTGTAGGAGAGGCACTACCCTCCTCCACCACAAGAAAAGTCCTTGTGCCACCCTGACAATTGATGTAGGCTATCGCTATTACATTGTCCCACAGTATCCTCATTGCTCTGTACTGGGCCAAGGGAAGAAAGGATTGAGAGCCAAAAATGCAGCCCATGTCTCCAGACAAATTATCAACCACTTTCTCTCCTCTGTCCACTGCCCTTATGCTACTTGTGAAAGACAGTGGGCTCCCCCCAGATGCTCAAACTGGCATTTGTAGTGACCATCACCACTCTGGAGACTCCATACTCATTCCCACTGACATTTTGACCTGATCCAGCCACCCAGAGTGTCTTGCTCTGGCCTCCCCCTGCAAGGAGAGTTCACCCCCAGGTGCTGTGACTGCACTGACCAACAGGGCAGTAGGATTTTCTGAAGAGGATGCAAATGCACTGTAGCCCAAGGCACCAAGTCTAAAGTTGCTGCCATAGACCCCGGACCCTAGAGAGAGTCCCATGCCCACTGAGCTGAATCCACAAGTCCCAGATCTGCACCTGCAACTTCTGTATCATTTCCTTGCCCTGTGTAATGTTGAACTGGGTCCCCAAGTACTCCAAGGACTGAGATGGTTCCAACTTGCTCTTTGCAAAGTTGACAACCCAGACCAACTTCTGCAGAAAGGCTAGAACATGAGTCAGTTTCCAGGCTTTCCTAGAAGGACTTTGCCCAGATCAATCGCTGAGATATGGGTGCACCAGGATCCCCCTTCTTCTTTAAGGTGACTGCCACCACTACCATCACCCTGGTAAAGGTCTGAGGAGCCTTGTCCAATCTGAAAGGGAGGGCCTAGAACTGAAAGTGGCCCACCGGTACATCAAAGCATAGATATCCTCATTTTTCCCGAGCATCAAGAGTATGAGCCAAGGACATCAAAGTACTCCCTTTTCTGCATTGCCATGATGATGGAACACAGGGTATCCATTTGGAACTTCAGCATCCTCACGGCCTTGGTTCACCTACTTTATATCTAAAACAGGATGAAAAGACTCCTCCTTCTTGGGAACAATGAAATAAAATGGAGTAATGCCTGTCCCTTTCCATGCACCTGACAAAGGGATATCATAAAGGCATTTGAAAGGAGCCATGTCAGCTCAAAGGCATAGCCTTCGCGAATCACCTCCAGAACCCATTTGTCTGAAATGATCTGGGTCCACACAGAGAGCAACCGCTGCAAATGACTGCCCACAGGCTGTAATTTTGCCTGGACCCCCAAAATCTCATTGGGAAGCCTTGGAAGCAATTGCTGTTCTGGATGCCCCATCTCAGCCCCCTCGATGGCCACTCTGAAAGGACTGAGCTCAAAACAGGAATCTCATTTTTGGGAGGATCTCAACTTGACAGGGGGAAATCTGTTGGTGTTATGTACAACTCAGAGGACAAGAGGTGCCTGGAATTCCATGGTTTACCTTCGGGAAGTCTAGGAGCCTTAGAATCCTAAGGTCCTTGATGGATTTCTCCAAATTTTCCCTGAAAAGTAATTTGCTCTTAAGGTGGGAGCTTGCTAAGCTGTGTCTTTGAGGCGACATCCGCCAATCAGCTCTGAAACCAGAGAAAACTGTGAGCTGTCACCACCCTGGCCATGTTCTTGACCAAAATACAAACTAAGTCATACAATGTATCTGCCAAAATGGCAGAGCCTGACTCGAGACGTGCTGCTTCCAAAAAGCTTCCGCTATGGAGAAAGAATTCTCCAGAAGCTTCTGAAACCACTGCAAAGAGGCCCAGCCCACATAAGCCCCTCAGACTGCTGCCTGCAACTCCAGCGCTGAACCATCAAAGAACTACTTTAACATTCTCTGATCCTGTGGGTCCTTTGATGCTGCACCCCCTTGACAGGGAAGGTAGTTCATTACTGCTGAGACAAACACATCTACTTAAGGTAGGTATAACCTCTTCCCATCCTTTAGCAGAATGAGATATAATTTCGCTATGGATCTACCCACCTGCAGATCAGTGTCCAGAGTATCCCACTCCACCTCTATCATATCCTTGATTGCTCTGTGCAGCGGAATTGATTTTAGTGGCTTCCAAATACCCTACAGAAGAGGGTCTTCCACGGGACTCAAGCTCACCAGACATTTCTCTGTGATGTTCAGAGCCTCTAGGTCTAAGAGATAAGGGATGGCAATCCATAGCTGTGAAAAATGTGAACCACTATGGAGTCTTTCCCTGCTAAGAGCTCCCCTTCCTCCAGCTTGTCCCATGAAAGTCTGCTCCAATGATGCAGAGGGCCCCTCCAGCAGATCCAAAAAGAGTCCACAGACAGCACAGAGGTCCTGTCCTCAGAATCCTTTCCCAGATCTCTTAGGGGTCGTTTAGCATCAGGAGGGTCACGTTGGGTTGAGCACTTGCCAAACTCTCCTTGAGCAGCTTTGCAGGAGCCTCCACCTGCTTATGCTTCATACAGAAGGTCTGAAGGAGCAATAATACAAACTTGGATGAACATGGGATGCCTACCATGGAAGCTATGCCCCAACTTCCATTTGAGACACCCTTGGAACAGACTCCCTCTCTATACAGGTTGATGGCTCGCACACGACCCCAGAAGAAATGGCAGATATAACAGCAGTGCAAAATGTAATGTGTAACTTCGAGTCAATGCTGACTTCTAGCGACTCAGCAGTTCCTGGGTTTTCTTGGCAGTGTGACCAGAAGTAGATCGCCTGGCCTTTCTTCCGAGGTAATGGAGGGGTTAAGTGACTTGCCCTAGGTCACAAGGAGCATCAGTGGGAATTGAATCCTGGTCTCTTTGTTATCAGGCCAGTGCTTTAAACACTAGGTGGCAACTCCACTCCGTAACAGCAGTAGTTCCCGCCAAAATGGGTGCTTTGATCTCCAGCATGCCTGATTTAGGCCCTGCCGACTGCTTCTGGCCATGCACAGCGAAGCCAGCAACCTAGAGCTGCCAGCTAGCTCATTCCTGGCAATGATGCCCTTCTCCTCATAGCCACAGCACAAACTGTCTGCTGACAAATAGGCCCAGCGGCTGCTTTCTGCCTTAGTGGCCATGTGCTACTGCTCCTTCCTGGCATGGAAACTCACCTCTGCAATGCCATGTTCTGAGGCCCCCCTCCCCCCCAGTCAGGCACCACTGAGACAATCCTGCTGACCTTCAGTCACTACAGAGGGTTTGCTGCAACTTTCTCTCTCTCCTTTCTTTTTTTTTTAAATCGCTCAACTTCTAAAGTTGTAGAGGAGGAGCTACTTCAGAGCTTGCTCAAAAACTCTGGGCTGTGGGAAGGAAGTGCTTGGGGGAGTAGGGTGAAACTGGCACCATGGAGTTCTGCACCCCAGGTTCTTTCTATGAACAGTTTTCTGAGCCCAATCAGGAGCAACCGAGGCCAACTGAAGAATTTGTCCATGCCAGGGAACGCTCATTATCTGTTGGAGATTGATATAGAGGCTGCACAGGATCCTTAAAGGGGGACTTCATCAAAGCAGTAGTTCTCAGTCTCCATTTGCTTCCAAGAGAGCATGGAAGAATAAGGAAAGCTCTCACAGTAGTCAGGATCCATTGGCACTACTGCCCTTTTCCTTCTACAGCTACTACTCTGCACATTACTCCAATGATTCAAAGTCTGAAATGCACAATTCTATTGTGTACTTTAGGATTACATATTAGTTCAGAGATTATAAAGACTGA
Source organism: Ichthyophis bannanicus (assembly GCA_033557465.1). NCBI lineage: Eukaryota > Metazoa > Chordata > Amphibia > Gymnophiona > Ichthyophiidae > Ichthyophis > Ichthyophis bannanicus. The sequence goes on along the minus strand of CM066047.1, from coordinate 32,676,959 downwards.
TAGGTTTTGTAAAGCCATGCAGTTTATCCAAAAAACACAAAAAGCCTATCTACTGTAGGACTTAATGGAACAGGAAAAAACGACAGAAAACCCCAATTCCTTTCTATTACTCTCTCCACCAGTCATGACCCATGGGATGTAATATAGCAACAACTCAAACACCTCTGAGATGTCATTTTATTTGACATTTCTGTATTTTGGAGTACTTGTCATGTAAACAGAATTGCTTACCTATAACAGGATTCTCTATGGACAGCAGGGGAACGCAGCCACATGTATGGGTCATGCAATCCCTGATGGCTCTCAGTAGATACAGACACTCTCCCCAAGCTCAGGGAAAGCCTTAACGGCTGTATTCACACACCCATCACTTATTCTCAGTTAATAACAAATTTGAATACAAGTCCAAAAGCGGAGGGAGGGTTTGCATAGCTGCATTCTCCTACTGCAAACAGAGAACCTCCATTACTAGTAAACAATTCTGCTCTCCCCATGGAAAGCAGGGGCTATGCACTCACACACATGGGTGATTACTAAGCTAAGGAATGCCAGACTGTATTTTGAGCAACTTGGGAAGAAAGTTCTGAGTGGAGGGAAGAAAGAAAACAAAGTTACCTAAATGTAACAGGTGTCCTCCATGGATAGCAGGATAAGTTCTCACATATGAGTGATGTCACAGACTCAGCTCTTGCACGGGAACCTCTCTCAGCTCTTCCAGAAGCTTTTAGAAGAGTTCTACCATGCATGCATGTTTCTTTCCACTTGCTGTCAGAACTGAAGAAAATGGTGTGCCGACAGCAAGTGGGAAGACACGTGCATGCATGGTAGAACTCTTCTAAAAGCTTCTGGAAGAGCTGGTTATAACCAGCCAAACTAGAAGATAACTCCAAGAGGAGGAGGGTGGGTTGTCAGGACTTATCCTGCTGTCCAAGGAATACACCTAATATAGATGAGTAACGGCTTTCTCTGTGGACAAGCAGGATAAATGCTTACCTATGGATTCTGTAGCTACCGGTTGTCTTGAAACAGAAAGAAGAAAGGTGTCTCAACAGGCAGATATCATGAACAAAATATCAGAATGAACAAGGCTGTGATAATGAAGGAAACTATGGGGGGTGGTATACTCAAAGGGATATCCCCTCCTAACCTGGTTAAAACAACCCATTGTGGGAGGTCCAGGGGCGGAGCAGGCATGGTGTCATTAGCTAGTCTGTCAGTGGCAATATTCAGCCACTAACCTTCGTGAGATTGAAGTACTCCACCAGAGCATGGTCCTCGTCATGCAGGTTTGAGACTCTAGGTTCCATCCCTTGGGAGATGGCAAAGTTCCACATCCTGATTGTTTACCAACACAGGGGATACAAGCCTGTTACTTCCTGCTTGCTGACATAGAACATGGCTACTTGGTTATCTGTTTGAATGAGTACAATTTGGTTCATTAACTCTGAAAGCCTTTAGAGTGTTCAAATATTATTCTCAGTTCTATGAAATTGATCTGTGGAGACTTTCTTGGAGGACCATGTTCCCTGAGTGTGGAACCCATCTACATGAGCTCCCCAACCAAGCTTTGATATATCTGTTGTGAGGAGTTTTTGGTAGGGAAGAATTTGGGAAAGAAGAGTTTTGATTAGATTACGATGCATCAACCAGGACAGCCAGTTCCACAGGAGAAGAGCAATACTGAATACTCTAAAGCAGTGGTTCTCAACCTTTTTTGTACCGTGACCCCTTTTACCGTTGGTCAACTTGTGGTGACCCCCAATGATAAAATCAAATGCGTCTCTCTTCCTTTACTGTTAACGCATTGTCGCTGCATTCATTTGTTGAATTATTAACAACATTTACAAACATTGAAACATCTAAGCGAGAATTGAAAAAAGCAAAGAAACAAGCATGTCCACAGGGTTCCATGGCTCAAAACACCTGTGGAAAATGGTATGGTGACAGCAGGTGGAAGATGTGTGCCATCTGCGCTAGAACTTAAAAGCTTCTGGAAGGAGTTGAGAAAGATTCCCATTGAGCACTTATCCTACTTGTCCATGGAAAAATTGTCCATTATGCATAGAGGTTTTACAGTATGGACTCTCTAAATACACTGTCAAGGCAAGAGAGGAGTCCAAGCATGAGTAGACCAAGTTTTCATGATTCTGCCTTACCAAAACTATAAGTAAAACTTGTTGGGCCTTATTTAATAAAGATTTCTTTTCCATATTTATTTGGGAATAATGTTCAATGCCTTGAGAAAGAGATCTTTGGAGGGTGAAGGCACTTTGCTGAAGTTGGGTAACCCTCCCCTCCCGTTGTATGTCCCTGGATCACTTAAGTACCATTTTTGTTATTCTCTCTTTAAGACAAACATTTTTCTTTGAGTTTTTTTGTGGCTCCCTACATCAAAGGCTTGCTTATCTGCTGCTGAAGCGGCAGAATACACTTCTGCCTGACCCTCGATTTTCTTATTTGTCTGGTGCCTCAGGGTCCTCAGACCTGGTGGGAAGGTAATCACAGGTTGTCCTCAACTAGCTGCTATCTCTGTTTTTGTACCCGCTTAGCTGAGCACATTTGGCTTAAATCTTGCTCCCTTTCTGACTTCCTTCACTTCAAATTCATGCTTATCTCCTTACAGTCTGCATTAGCTCTTGCTAAGCAAAACAACTATATCCACCTGACTAATTCTCTGGCCACTAATCCCCACTGACTTTTCTCTACTCCCAACTCTTTACTCAAGGTGCCTCCCCCTCCTATCCCTCCCCCCCCCCCCCGCTTTATCTCTCTGCCCAAACCCTAGTTGAGTTCTTCCATAACAAAATCCACGAGATTTTTCTCTAGTTCCCCCTAGAACAACTTCATTCCCTCCACTCCACTCCCTCAATACCACCTTTTCCCATCAATCTCTATTACCCTTTCTTCTTTTCTCAAGATCTCTGATGATGAAACGTCTCATCTTCTTTCCTCCTCCAAACTTACTACTGCCTGCTCTTCTGATCCTATCTCCATCCATCTCCTTTACTCCATTTCCTCTGTTGTCATCCCTTCCATCTCAAATATTCTCAATCTCTCTCTTTTCACTGCTACTGTCCCTGCAGCCTTCAAGCATGCTGTGGTCACACCCCTACTCAAGAAACCTTCTCTTGATCCTAACTCTCCTTATAATTATTGTCCAATCTACCTTCTTACCTTCATTTCCAAACTTCTTGAGCACGCAGTCTTCCACCATTGTCTTGAATTTCTTTCCTCTCAAGCCCTTCTGGAACCATTTCAGTCTGGCTTTCATCCCCTTACATTCTATTGAAACGGCACTTGCCAAAGTCTCAAGTGACTTGTTCCTGGCCAAATCTAAGGGCCTCTATTTCATCCTAATCCTTCTTCTTGATCTTTCAGCTGCTTTTGATACTGTTGACCACCACCTTCTCCTTGACACACTTTCATCACTTGGTTTTAGAGGCTTTGTCCTGTCCTGGTTCTCTTCTTATCTCTCCCATTGCTCTTTCAGTGTTTGTTCTAGTGGTTCCTCCTCTTCTCCTATACCACTCTTAGTTGGGGTTCCTCAATAGTCTGTTCTAGGCCCTCTGCATTTCTCTCTCTACACCCAGTCCCTTGGTGCTCTCATCTCCTCCCATGGATTTCAGTACCATTTTTAAGCTTCCTTTCAGTTTCCATATCCAATTCAAACTCCTCCTTCTGACCTTTAAATGCATTCATTCTACTGCTCCTCACTACCTCTCCCTCTACACCCCTCCTCATGAACTTCGCTCTTCTACTGGCTTGCTCCTCTTTGCCCTTTTCTTCCTCTGCTAATTCCAGACTTTGGTCCTTTTACCCTGCTGCTCTTTATGCCTGGAACAAACTTCCTGAGTCTGTACATCAGGCTTAATCTATGCCCCTTTTCAAAACTATGCTAAAGGCTCTCCTCTGAGGCTGCTTTTGGGTCCTGATCCTTTTCCCTTGTGTCTCCTTAGCCTTCCCTATTCTATCCTCATTTCTAGCCTTCCCTATTCTATCCTCATTTCTAACCTTTGTCTTGTTTGTCTTGATTAGACTGTAAGCTCTAACGAGTAGGGACTGTCTTTATCTGTGTTTGTATGCCTTGTAGCGCTTTACAAATGTTTAGTAGTAGTAGTAGAAAAGCAGCTGTGAAAGCATAGGTTCAACCATTTTTATCATGTTCTTTGTGGCTGCTTGCAGAGGAAGAGAACAGTGGTACTGTGAGGAAGCCTGGGGTGGAGGGGAGGGTCTATGGCTACCACCACACTGTTGCTCAATTCCATGGGTACTCCAGATGGGTCTCTGGGGAGAGGCGAGAGTGTTTTTTGTCAACTACCACTGAGCCCTGCGTGTGACTGAACATGGCCCTCTAGGGTTACTTTGCATTCTCTAGTTGAATATGTAATGACAAACTCATATGGTATGGACTTTCAGATTGGAGAATTCTTCTCTCAGATGCCCATCCGTCAACTCCATAGAGTTCTGCTGAAGTATAAAGTACCCACACATTGCTTTCAGAAAAGCATAAGCCTTCTTCACATAGAGAGACGAAACTGCTCTAGTTGAGTGCCCTCTGTAAAAACTCTACAAAATTTCATAAATGGTTCAGTGACCAAAGATCTAATTTGTCTTGAGATAGAAGTCTCATGGGACAAACACAGAGGATCTCTAAAGGTAAAAAGGAGACTGTTGTAGTTGTTATGGAAGGACAGACTAGATAGGCCATGTGGTCTTTTTCTGTCGTCATATTTCTATGTTTCTATGTCTCAATCCTTGATAGATCTCTCTCTTCCCAGCACCATACAACAAAGATAAATTTTTCTGACTTCCTGAAGAACTTCACGTTTTCCAGATAATATGCTTTCTCTCTTTAGAGTTCTTGGGCTTTGGATACAAAAGGCCAGACATACAAAGAGATTTCTCACATCTTGTCTATGAGATAAATGCTCAGTACATCTGGCCCAAGGTGCACAAATATGTCTCCCTTAGCTTGACAAGAATTAACTTTAAGAACAAAACTTGGAGCAGAATCTTACGCCATCTTGTCAAAGAAAAACTAAAGACAAGGTAAAGCTTGGGTGGATCTTGGGAGAAAAACTGCAGATAATGTGAAGCTGGGGAAAGAGCAACTACATAACTTTCAGATATAGGATTGTCAGGGCCTGATCCCCGAAAGGTCCTCAAAGGCTGGAAGCTCTCCTGGAATCCTCTGTCTGAGACACTTTCTATATGAAGGCAACAGGATCCTACTTTAGAAGCTAAAAGTTGAACCTTGCCCTACAACCAAGTCAAATGGCACAAAACACTGCTGTCCAAATCCTGCATGGGACCTCAAAATTTGAACATGTAATACCCATATTAAGGCAATTGCACTGGCTATCTATAGTGAGCCATATCACATAAAAGGTCCTACTAACAATATTTAAAACATCAAACCACCTACAAACCACCATGCACAAGACACCTGATAATAGATCAAGGAGATCATGTATTCAGAACACATTCATCGTCCCACACACGAAAGCAAGACGCCTGATCCCGAGCGTTCTCATTGTATGCAGAGTCTCTGCAATGTCCTCCCAATAAAGACACAAACCAACATGGACCTCATAAGCTTCTGCAAACAGCTAAAAAAAACTTACCTGTTCCAGTAACACTTCCGAAACATAACTTAGTTTATCCAGAGGTCACAAATGATTATTCTAGCAATGCATACGTTAATAAAGCATGGTCACACAAAAGCAGTAAAAAAAAGATTTTCAATGGACCACTGTTGAATCAATTATGAAAAAGTCCATGAAAAAATACCACTCAAAACATTATAATATTAATGCTGGTAAAATACTTGCATCAAACAAAGCTGCACAGCAAACAAAACAAAACCCACTAAAAATATCTGTGTTTGTCAGAAAAACATTAATAAAAGGAACTGAAGAGTAGCCTAGTGGTTAGAGCACTGGCTTGGTAGCCAAGAGATCAGGGGTAGATTCCCACTAGCACGCCTTGTGGCCTTGGGCAAGTCACTTAACCCTCCGCTGCCTTGGAAGAAAGGCCTGGCAATCTACATCCGGTCACACTGCCAAGAAAACCCAGGAGCTGCTGGAAGCCATAAGTTAGCAGTGACTCGAAGGCACATATTGCATTGCAAAATACTTGCATCAAAGCTGCACATCAAACGAAACCAAATCCACTAAAAATATCTAGGTGCATCAGAAAAACATTAATAAAAGAGGGAAGGCAGCTCATATTCAGTAACCAACCCAATGAAACCTTTCATCGTCATTGCCAAACTCCCTCAAGTCCATTTTTTTATACATATAGGGCCCAATACTCAGCACTGGCGGCTAGCACTGCTAAAGCGACTAGCCACCAGCGCTGAACTTAAAACCCGGATATTCAATGCCAGGGACATATCAGGATCCAGCCTTGAATATCTGCCAGGCAATATTGAGCCGCTGCTGGTTAGCTTCTGTGGTGAAAGTTAGGTCAGGGTTTCCTGTGCCTGATATTCGTATTGCTAACTGGGCAGCCCCAGAATGCCCCGGGGATGCCCCAATGCTAACCGCTTGGTATCGGGGCATGTAGCTGTGGCACTAGAAAATATCCTACAGAGCTGCATTTACATGGTTTGCAGGAGGGCTGAAGATTTAGTGGCCCACTTCTACAGATAAGGGATCACAATTTTGTTGGCTATTTTTTGTGAGGCGATGATGCTGCAAGAAAAAACATGGGCTCAATATTCAGAGGCATTTGCACACCTGAATATCTACATGTGCTGCTGCTCGGTGCCCCGATGCTAATTGGTTAACATTGGGGCATTCTGGGGGTGAGTGGTCAGTGGCGATATTCAGCTTTGCCCAGTTATCCTTCAGCAGCAAAGGTTAGACACAGGAAAGGCTGTCCTAACCTTTGCCGCTGAAGCTAACCGGGCAGTGACTGAATATTGCCGTTGCCCAGTTAAGCTTTAGGCTTCGCTAACTGACCTGGATATTCAATGTTGGTGACTGGGCTGTGCCAGACTAAACAAAGTCGCCACTGGCTCATCCTTAAATCAAAACACACAACCTCCGTCAAGCAATGACTGCTAGTAATATCAAGCAAATAGAAAAGTCATCAACCATTAACAGATGGGTATAGTCCTTAAAAAAATCCAAACACTATATACCAATGTCTTTATCTCCATTTTTGTCAGGATCGACTTGCCGGAGAGGAGAAATGGTGACACGCCCCCCTCGGTGCAAGAAGTGCCCTTTTAATCCAGTGAAGAAAATCACCCAAAATATAAAAGTAGTGTAGGCACACTTATCTCAGACGATGTTCCTGGTCAAAGAGAACATGGATACATGTCTGGATTCCAGGATACATGTCTGGATTCCAGTTGTCTTTGAATACCAAGTCAAGCTCTGTCCAAGAACAACTTGAGCTAACCGATGAATAATCACCATGGCAGGAAACGATGGGCACTCTCCAAGATATTAGAACTGACCCCAAAAGGAATTCTCTGCAATTTAACAGGTTTTTTTATACCGCTTTATCATTTCAGTCAAAGTAGTATACATTGTAACTTAAACTTGGATAATGTACATTAAACGGGAACACTGATAACTTGGAATTTTCTATGAAGCAATTAAGCGTCTGATATATCCTGCAGGCATAGTGGCTACATGTGACTGAAAGCAACTGCAGGGTGGAGACTGGCATCCCTGTAGGAGATTTAGCCACCTTGCTAAGATCACTCTGCTCTAGACCAGGAAGGAAACCGGCTGTAGCCTCCAAACACTTCAATTGGCTACAAATATTCTCTGCATCCATGCCATGTCCTGAGAGTCACAAGCAACCAGAGGAGAACTGCAGCACCCAGTTCCCACCCCAGTGAACTGGGGAGCAAGCAGAGATCCTTTCTTCATACGTGGACCTCGGGCCCAGGAGGCAATACGGAAAGCTGGCCCAAACAGAACCCCCTTTCCTTTTTTTCTGAAATTGTATTATTAATTCTCTCTCCCTCTTATATTATGTTATATTATACACATATAATTTTCTTCCCAGTTCCAGACTAGGCTCTTGGTGCTGGATACAGACATCCTAAGGGAGAGCCATCTGGACTTCCTCCCCACCAGATATCTCTTCGTACCCAGGGGAAAGTTACCATAATAAAACCACAGCAGAAAGAAAAAAAATTAGGCTCATCGACTATCAGAACTAAGATGTCTTAGTGGAAATGACAAATAGCACACATCCGAAAGATTTATTTATTTAACAGGTTTTTCATACTGTTTTATCAATTTAGTCAAAGCGGTTTACATTGTAACTTAAACTTGGTAATGTACATTAAACAGGGATCTTGATAACTTTGATTCTTTTGAGGCAATGAAGGGTTAAGTGACTTGCTCAAGGCCACAAGGAGTGCTACTGGGACTTGAACCCTGGTCTCTTGGTTTCCAAGCCAGTGCTCTCACACAAGTCGGAAAGGTTTGGTTCTTCTCTTATGCAGATCCAAAATGGTATTCTCACTCCATTTAAAAACCCCCGGTTCACACCGGGCAACCAATCATAAAAAGGAATCAATCCTACAACTATTGGTCGGCCAAAATGTCATTCTTCAAGGGAACCAAAGATAGGTAAGGGATTCCCTGCAACGATCCCCTAACCTATTAGATGAACGCAGGAAAATGTGTGTCACCACATCGCTCATCGCTCAATTCAACAGATACCAAAGAACAGCTCAGAATGAAGGGAATTCCCACCACACCAGGGAAACCCTCGATCCCTGAGCTTGATTAAAGAACACTCAACCACTCAATTTCGCGATTTAAACCACCTGGATATACACTGGCCAGATCATAAATCCACCGTTGTTCACAGCGTTGACCAACGTCGTGTGTAAGTACGACCAGTATGTGGATGAACCCACGTAAGTCCAGACATAGTATTGAAACAAAATTCATCCTGAGCTGTTCTTTGGTATCTGTTGAATTGAGCGATGAGCGATGTGGTGACACACATTTTCCTGCGTTCATCTAATAGGTTAGGGGATCGTTGCAGGGAATCCCTTACCTATCTTTGGTTCCCTTGAAGAATGACATTTTGGCCGACCAATAGTTGTAGGATTGATTCCTTTTTATGACTGGTTGCCCGGTGTGAACCGGGGGTTTTTAAATGGAGTGAGAATACCATTTTGGATCTGCATAAGAGAAGAACCAAACCTTTCCGACTTGTGTGAGAGCACTTGATACAGGGGCTGCTTCGCCCCGAAACGTGCACGTCGTGATTTTGAACTGCGATTTTGAATTTGGACATTCTACAGAATTTGAGCTTCTTCTCTTCACGTTTTAAGATAAGTTTTCACTTTCCTTATATGATTCACTAAAGAACTGTTTGTTGATTAAAATGGTCCGCAGTAGTCTGGTGTGGTTTTGAAGTTCATCTAAACCTCCCTCACTGCGGCCCGACAAAAAGATATCTCAAGGTTTCATTAGGGAGTCTTTGGGAGATTTTTTGGTAGGGCATCGGTCTATGTTAAGGCAGCCTGATTGCGAAGTCCTGCACTTGCTACACCACGTACTGACTTGCAGCTGAAGAGAAATACATCATGCAGGAAAGATTAAGGCCCCACCTTGCCAGTGCCAGGCAATTACCTAAAGCTCAGTTGGAAACCCCACAAGAGCACCTGCTTTGGGGATTTTTCCCTTTTCTTTTTACTCAGCACCTGGGTAGCCTGTCGCTGGGCCATCATTCTAACTTATGTAGGCCTTATGATATACAGCCAGAGGTTGGCAAGCACTAAAGCTCAAGCCTTGACAGGGAACTGAGGCTAGAAAACAAAAAGGTACGGAGAACACCATGGATCCCGAACCAGCCTCAACTGTTGAGGGGACTCTAGTAGAAATTCAGGACCCCTAAGAGAAAATGAGGTTAGCCTTTGAGCCACCTCCATCCTCAGACCAGAGTTTCCTTGTACCCCCCCCCCCCTCCAGCACCCCTGTAGAGAACTTGCTTACTAGCTCCCACAACAGTGGCTCCGGAGGGCTATGGCCCAACCGAGAAACCCTACTACTCACAATGTGAGAGTCATGGCAGCCTCAATGGCTCATCTTCACTCTGTCTATCGACGACATTTGTCGAGCAGCTACTTGGGCTTCAGTACATACCTTCAAGCACATTACTGCTGGGACAAGGACTCCCGCCGGGATGCCTTGTTTGGTCAGGCTGTTCTTCAACACCTGTTCCATACTTAATCATCTCCTTCCCACCATCCCTGGTAGGATGCCAGAGATCCATGGGGGGAAGTGGAGACCTTTCACAAGGGCACACAGCTTTCTGGGGCCGTCTCCCTGACATCTGCAGCTAGGGAGTCCCCATATGTGAAGACTACATTCCTGCTTGTTCCTGGAGATAGCATAGTTACTCACCTGTAACAGGTGATCTCCGGGAACAGCAGGAATTTAGTCTTCGCAACACACCCACCTCCCCTAGGAGTTGTATCTTTCTATCTCTCTCTCTCTCTCTTTCTCTCTTTCCCTTTCTCTTTCGTCTCAGCTTTAAACTCAACTGGAGAGGGACAGTTGGTGAAGACGGGAAGGCAGCACGCAGGCGTTGTGGGATGCTCCCAAAAGCTTTTCTATTGGACGCTGGGGAGCGTTCCCGCGCAGGCTCTGTCGGTACCGATGATACCCATATGTGAAGACTAAATTCCTGCTGTTCCCGGAGATCACCTGTTACAGGTGAGTAACTATGCTTTCCTGCCCTGCATTTGTACTATGTTATTGCTTTCTTAAAGCTGGTAGTGGAGATGCTGCTTCTAGATGATTGAGCTGAACTTGGGATGAGGAGTTAGACCTCAACCTCAATTCATGAGACTGGGAAGGTATTTGGAAAATTGCATATGAAATCTTGCTGTAAAAGATAAGCATTCTTTTTTTTGTGCAGTACAATAATCATATTTGTATATGCGCTGGACTCATTTTGTGCAAGGTTTTTAATGTTTTTTTATGTAATCATTTTTATTTTATTATGTATGTGCTATTTGTAAACCATTTTGAGCAAACATTTGCAATTTGTATTGGCGGTATATACATTTTTAAATAAAGAGAAGACAAAGAAGATGGTCTGTCCTGGTGTTGGTCACTGATGATTATATGATTTTTATACCCATATTGTCTCCTTGTTGAATGAGCCTTATCACATAAGGTTAAGATGTTGATTTTATAATTTATCAATTTTTGCTATGCAGCTATAGTAAATCATATTTGTAGTATAAATCCTGCTCCCCTCATTAGCAACTTCAAAATGTAGGCTCAAATCATACAGTAATATTTAATATTTAAAATGTTTAAATTTTGAGCCTATTTTTTGGAAGATTTTATAATTTAGTCATGTTGCCAAATTTTGTTTTGCATTATATTGGTAAAAGGTCCCAGAATGAAGATGTCAAATTTTAAGAGAGTGATCATCGAAACTCACCTTTAAAGGCAAGATTAACATCATATTTATCAATTTTGTAACAGGATATCTAGATTGGTGATGCACATAGGCACATACTGTGCCTAGCAAAGTCATGTCACCTTTCTACATTTTTCCAGTTCTGCTGTCTAGAAAATACAGTTCAAAATTCCTAAACGTGTTTGTTTCACTGATCTACATAACATACTCTACAATCTGAATGTGACAGAACAATTTTATAGGAATCTTTCAAAAGTCCATTTTGAGCTTCATTTGGAAAGGAAAATGTCATAAGGTGGCACTAAAGGTTTAAGCAGTGAGTATGGAGGGAGGCCTGATGTTAGATGTTACTGTACATCAGCAGTGATATGGGTGATCTACTGGTTGGGGATAATCCAGATCAGCTTTGAAAGAGTATTGAAGGCTGACAGGTACCTGAGGAGCCTGAACAGATTCCTGGTGCGGAAGAAGTTCAAAATGCTCTCCCTTGGAACACTGCAGCCCTACTTTTAGCAGGGCAATTGGCTATGCTCCTTGGATTTAAAGGATGCTTACACCCACATCCTCATCCACCCCAACCACAGACAGTACCTGCGGTTTGTGGTAGGAAGCAATCACTACCATTACAGGGTGCTCCAATTCGGCCTCGCCTCCGCACCACGGGTCTTCACCAAGTGTTTTGCGGTGGTGGCAGCGGTGTTTTGCGGTGGAGTGGAGGAGTGGCCTAGTGGTCGGGGCAAGGTACTTCAGGCCGGAAGGTCAGGGGTTCAAATCCCACTAGAGGACAGCAACCTTGGGTCGGAAGGACTGGGGTTTCTAGTCCCACAGGTGCTGCTTGTGGTCTTGGGCAAGCCACTTAACCCTCCGCAGCCCTTGTTCCCTGTAAAATAGTTATCTCCAAGTTATAATGCCCTGTTCAATGTAATTTCAGTTTGTTCAATGTAAACCGCACTGATGCAGAATAGCGCGGTATATAAGAGAATGTAAATAAATAAATAAATAAAATAAATAAGGTGCCTTTATCTACCTTACCTAGATGACTGGCTCATAAAGGGAGACATGGCCTCAGAGGCCCTGCAGGCCACAAGCCGCACGGTCCGGCTTCTACAGTACTTGGGCTTCGTGGTCAACCTCCCAAAGTCCCACCTTACTCCAGTGCAATCCCTGGAGTTCATAGGGGCTTGCCTGGATAGACTCCAGGCCAAGGCCTTCCTCCCCCAGGACATGGCATTCGACGTGCAGAGTCGCCGCACAGTCTCAGCTCGGTCGATGCTTTGCCTCCTTGGCCACATGGCCTCCATGGTCCATATGGTGTTACTACAAAAAACAGCTGTGCAAGAGCTAAGTAGTAAACCCAAATAATAAAAGCTCTTAAATTACAATATTCCACATTACAAGCACATTCACCATAGGCTCATAAGCAATGTGACCTCAAGAACGCTTGATATCTCACACAAAGTGAAAATCTCACTTAAAGAGCAGCTGACGCTTACATCATTGGTCACCAAAGACCATCACAAATTCATCCATAATACTCATACATACCAAAACTTTATAACAACCAAATCAAAGATCTCCAAGGGAAAATTCCTAATTGCATCATACACTTATTCACAACCACACTACCACACCACACATACAAATAGCATCAAACATACTTTAAAGTAATTTTCAAAATACATCAATCTACAACAGGATCCATCGAGACTACATAAAACCCCTAAAAGAAAAAAGTGGAAAACAGATGGTAAATATATAGAAGAATCACTAACCCAAACGGGTCCGCAATTACTTATCTTTAAGAAGAAACTCTTCAGCAGTCACGAACGGGTCCATTAGTGAAATGCAATCTTCAACAGCTATTAAGCTATAAATTCAGCAAAGAAGGAAATAACATTGAACTTCCATCATAGAAACATTGAAACATAGAAACATGATGACAGAAAAAGACCACATGGCCTATCTAGTCTGTCCTTCCATATCAACAACTACAACAGTCCACTTTTTACCTTTAAAGATCCTCTATGTTGGTCCCATGCTTTTTTGAATTCAGTTACTGTCCTCATCTCTACCACCTCCACTGGGAGACTATTCCATGGATCCACTACTCTTTACGTAAAGAAATATTTCCACATATCACTCCCTTCACCCTCATCCCATGTCCCCCCATAGCAGAACTTGCTTTCAATTGAAAGAGGCTCTCTCCCTGAACATTTATGCCACGGAGGTATTTAAACATCTCAATCATATCACCTCTATCCCGCCTTTCCTCTAAGGTGTACATTTTAAGATCCTTAAGTCTGTCCTCATATGCTTTATAATGAAGCCCACTAATCATTTTAGTAGCCACCCTCTGCACTGACTCTATCCTGTTCACATCCTTTTGAAGGTGTGGTCTCCAGAATTGCACACTATACTCCAAATGAGGTCGCACCAAAGACTTATACAGAGGCATTATCACCTTTTTTCTGCTAGCCATTCCTCTCCGTATGCACCCAAGCATCCTTCTAGCTTTTGCTGTCGCCTTTTCTACCTGTTTAGCTACTTTAAGATCTCTTGCTCTGCTTAGCTCCAGGAGGAGCTGAGCCATCTACCCGAGTCGAAGCCTCATCGAAGGGAGCCTGCCCTGCTCCAGAAGATCGGCGGCAAGAAAAGAGCAAGCCAGCTACAAAAGACCTTGCTGCACACAAAAGAGCTCTTCGGGGGAAGCTGCTTTTTGGCTCCACCCCTCCAGCAGCGTGTCTCAGAGCATCTCTACCCAATCGGGGCACAGCTCTCCATTTAAAAGGAGAAGCCACAGGCACAGGATCCTCTCTTGCTCTGCTTAGCTCCAGGAGGAGCTGAGCCATCTACCCGAGTCGAAGCCTCATCGAAGGGAGCCTGCCCTGCTCCAGAAGATCGGCGGCAAGAAAAGAGCAAGCCAGCTACAAAAGACCTTGCTGCACACAAAAGAGCTCTTCGGGGGAAGCTGCTTTTTGGCTCCACCCCTCCAGCAGCGTGTCTCAGAGCATCTCTACCCAATCGGGGCACAGCTCTCCATTTAAAAGGAGAAGCCACAGGCACAGGATCCTCTCTTGCTCTGCTTAGCTCCAGGAGGAGCTGAGCCATCTACCCGAGTCGAAGCCTCATCGAAGGGAGCCTGCCCTGCTCCAGAAGATCGGCGGCAAGAAAAGAGCAAGCCAGCTACAAAAGACCTTGCTGCACACAAAAGAGCTCTTCGGGGGAAGCTGCTTTTTGGCTCCACCCCTCCAGCAGCGTGTCTCAGAGCATCTCTACCCAATCGGGGCACAGCTCTCCATTTAAAAGGAGAAGCCACAGGCACAGGATCCTCTCTTGCTCTGCTTAGCTCCAGGAGGAGCTGAGCCATCTACCCGAGTCGAAGCCTCATCGAAGGGAGCCTGCCCTGCTCCAGAAGATCGGCGGCAAGAAAAGAGCAAGCCAGCTACAAAAGACCTTGCTGCACACAAAAGAGCTCTTCGGGGGAAGCTGCTTTTTGGCTCCACCCCTCCAGCAGCGTGTCTCAGAGCATCTCTACCCAATCGGGGCACAGCTCTCCATTTAAAAGGAGAACGCCACAGGCGCACCCGCGCCTGAGGGCCGCGCAAGAGGGCCCTTTGGCACGGCCCTTAGGCAAAGGCACCCCCAAGATCGTCACAGAAACATAACAGAAAAAACGCAGTGGAAACGCAGAATACCAACTCCGAAGACGCCGAACTGCCTAAAGAGCTGAAACTCTGGGGCACGTAAGTCACACTCATTTGAGTGATTTTTAAACTATCAACACTGCTTCATTACTTATATGAATTAACTGCACTCCTAACAATAATTGAATGTATAGTTCTGTTTAAATCATCTGATTGCAGCAGCACCACTCTCTACAGCTAGGATTATCCTCCTGCCTCTCATAAAAATACTAATTTAAAGGGTAGAAATTCATGTTTGGGACTAGAATCCAAGATCAGTGTTGGGCACTCTAGTGACTAGTTCCCTCTGGATACTGTTGTTAGCTTCCAGCGTTTACAGGCCATATTAGGTATTACCATGTTTGTCCAGATCGATACTGTAAACCCAGGGATATGCCAGTGTTGTTAACTACCATCGTTTATAGGCCATATTTGGTATTACCATGTTTGTCCAGATTGATACCTTAAACCCAGAGATATGCCAGTACTGATGCTATGTTAGAGCAATGTCATCTTTAGCTAGATAAGAACATAGGGACTTGGGATGTACCATAGTGGGTCAGACCAAGAGTTCATCAACAGATCCAGCTGCACACACACGAAACAGGCTCCCTCCACGGGACAGGCTCCCGCACCGCGACAAACCCAGCTCCACATCCACGGGACAGGCTCCCGCACCGCGACAGATCCAGCGTCACATCCACGGGACAGGCCCCCGCACCAAGACGACCGCCACAGATCCAGCTCCACATCCACGGGACAGGCTCCCTCCACGGGACAGACTCCCGCACCGCGACAGACCCAGCTCCACATCCACGGGACAGGCCCCCGCACCAAGGCGACCAACACAGATCCAGCTCCACACACACGGGACAGGCTCCCTCCACGGGACAGGCTCCCGCACCAAGGCGTCCGCCACAGATCCAGCTCCACATCCACGGGACAGGCTCCCTCCACGGGACAGGCTCCCGCACCGCATCAGATCCAGCTCCACATCCAAGGGACAGGCTCCCTCCACGGGACAGGCTCCCGCACCGCAACAGATACAGCTTCACATCCAAGGGACAGGCTCCCTCCACGGGACAGGCTCCCGCACCGCAACAGATACAACTTCACATCCCCAGGACAAGCCCCTGCAACAAGTACAGCTCTCCTCAAAAAAGCAAACAACAGACGAAAACCTAAGGACACAGGCGTCGCCCTATCAGAACATCACAAGCTATCAACATGCACACCACATACTTCCTCCCACTATACCTACTAGTCACACAACTCCTCCCACCAACTACACACCCCCACTACCCCCAAACAAACACAACATGGTACCCACCAACTGCACTGCCATATCTCGGTCCACAACACACACACAAAGAGACACTCGCAACCTCCCAAACAAAGAGACAAAACAGACACAAATCAAACCCCAACACCGGCCCTAAGGAAGCACACGTCGCAACAACCTCTTCCACAAAGAAAACATCAATTGAGCTCATAAACGCCAGATCCATCTGCAACAAGATACACACTCTGGTAGACCACATTGAAGAGCGACAGCCAGACATAATATGCATCACAGAGACATGGCTCAACCCTACCGACAATGTACTACTCAACCAACTAGTACCGAACAACTACTCAGCATACAACTGCCCACGCATCCACAAGCGTGGAGGAGGAGTCCTAATAATAGCAAAAACAGAACTCAAGTTCAAGACACTGAATCTCACAGATACAAAGCAGTGTAACACAATTAGCATCAAGAACAAGAATATTGCAATCTGCCTAACCTACAGAGCACCCCGTGCTCCACCCGACGAACTAGCCTTCATACTCGAAGAAGCCTGTGCCATAACGTCAAACAACAAACCAGCACTACTAATCGGAGACTTCAACCTCAAGTCCGCCAATACAAAAGATGCAGAGGCCTTCCTTCAGGCAATGTCATCACTTCAATTCACACAGATAGTCAATGCACCAACACACAGACTAGGATCATCCCCAGACCTCATCTTCGCATCAAACTACCTAACTTCAAGAGACCTAATCTCTACACCCACCATCACCCCAGTACCATGGTCTGACCATTACTTAATCGAGACAAATCTGCAATCACAAGAAGACTGGACAAGCGAAAGAGCGAACTTCCCCCACACACAAAGACGATTCAAGTCCTTTGACAAGGACGAATTCATCCAGGACACAATACAACACTTGAACATTGACTCAGAGGACCTGGAGGAACAAGTTTCCAACTGGAACAATGTCCTAGCTAACGCCGCCAAACCATCCATTGACAGGACCAAGAAACAACACCACAACAAGAGACAAAACAAACCATGGTACTCAGCAAAAATACGACAGGAAAAGAGGGAGCTCAGGAAAATTGAACGGAGATGGAGAAAAAACAAAACTACTTCCGACCAACATCTTTACCTAACAAAGCAAAAACAATACAATGAACACATCAACCAATCAAAGAGAGAATTCCACACAAACCTGATAAATTCTTCCATCAACAAACCCAGAGAACTTTTCAAAATAGTAAAAACCCTGACAAAAGAGCAAGCAGCAGAAAGAGAAATACAAGTGGATCCACAGATATTCGCCGACCACATCAAAGACAAATTTCACTCCACAGAGCGCTCAACACCCAGTAGAACCAACAGAACGAACGTCCACCCCAAAACCTGGGGCACATTCCACTCACCCTCAAAAGAGCAGATATCAGACATCATCTCCACAATCAACACAAGCACTGCTCCTACAGACCCTTGCCCATTGTCATGGGTCAAAGCCACCAAAGCAAGCCTCATACCAAACATTCATAAAATGGTACACAACTCACTCACTCAAGGACTCATGCCACAGCAATTAAAGCTTGCCTCAGTAAGACCAATCACAAAGAAAACTTCTCTCGACAAAAAGGACCCAGCAGCATACCGACCAATCTCCAGCATACCCTTCCTCGCAAAAATAATCGAAAAGACGGTTCAACTACAACTTCAGGAACACATTGACGAACACGGAACTCTCGACGACAACCAACACGGATTTCGTCCCAACCATGGAGTCGAAACTCTCCTGATCTACCTCTTCGACAGCATCATAAGAATAATTGACGACATCAGGAATGGAATTATAATGATCTTCATCGACATCTCCTCAGCGTTCGACACAGTTGATCACAATATACTCCTGGAGAGACTGAAGAACACTGGTACACACGGTACCACTCTAAAATGGTTCCACTCGTACCTAACAGAAAGACAGCTACAGGTCAAGGTGGGACAGGACACCTCCCGGCCCATAAACGTCCAACAAGGAGTACCACAAGGATCCGCACTCTCAGCACTCCTTTTTAACATCTACATCCAACCAATATGCAACATTATGAAAGAGAACAACATCCAATACACAATATACGCAGACGATATAATGGTATACTCCCCGATATCAATCGAAAACCCGGACTTCTCTAAGATAGCAGACTGCCTTACCCAAATGGCGAAGTGGTGCCAAAACAACAATCTAGCTATAAACTACAACAAGACTGAAGCTTTAATCATCACTCGAAACCAAAGCTTCACACACCCACCAAACATAAAGATACAAAGCACCACGATACCGATAAGATCGGAGGTGAGATACCTTGGGGTTACTCTGGACAGTAAACTCAACCTCAAACCACACATAGACAAAACAATCCAAAAAGCATATTACAGGATGCGAATCATCAGGAGACTGAAACCACTCCTCGCTCCAGAACACTTCCGTACAGTCTGTCAAGCACTGATAACCCCAATACTGGACTTCTGCAATCCGATATACCTCGGACTACCAAAACAAGCTCTCAAACCACTACAGCTGGCACAAAACACTGCAGCTCGAATCATATCCGGAGCCGCAAGGCAGGAGCACATCACACCTACACTAAAGGACTTACACTGGCTCCCAATCATTGCTCGCATCAGATACAAGACTATCATAAACCTATTTAAGATAAAAGAACACACATCAGCCAACAGCCTCCACCTGCTCATACAACCGGAAACCAGCGCACGTCCCAGAAGAAGTCAAACACGCAACCGAGTCAGCACCCCAAATGAGTACAAGCACACACGCAAGGACACAACAGACAGAGCTCTCTCCATGGCTGCTCCAACAATATGGAACAATCTACCGGACGATCTAAGGGCAACTCCAGACCTCAAAGACTTCAGAAAACAACTGAAAACCATGCTGTTCATAGAGCACTATGGTCACATCACATAACCTAAGAGAATGGATAACAGCACTCCAATCCTCCCAAACAACTGAATATATATAAAATATGATTCTAGCACCACTGTAAATAGCCCACCCTGTATATAGCTCAAACAAATCAAGCACCCAACACATCCCTCACACAACTAAGTTTTATCCTCACTGCATGTACAACACACACACTTTACCTGATTGCTTGCTGTGATACCACCTTGATTATTAAGATAAGGCGGTTTAGAAATACTGTTAAATAAATAAATAAATAAATAAATAAATAAATCCATGCCATATCTGTGCACCATTTCCCCAACTCCACCAAACTTCCCAAGACACAAGCACAGCAAGGAATAAAAATGGCAGCTGTTCAAGCCAAAAAACCTCCTGACAATAGAAAGATATCAGCTTAGCCCACCACAGTAGCAATGACCACGGTACTGCCTTCAATCGGTACCTTTTTTTTTCAAAATGCGATTGCCGGACAAACAAATGGACGGCGGAGATCCTGCACCGAAGGCTATTGTTCCTGCCAAAAGACAGTGAAGGCTAGACCACCGCAGCAGCCTTTGCCATTGCCTACCACCACTCCGCTGTAAAAAACCATAATGAACATCACTCTGGTACCTAGAAAAAACAAACGAGCCCTCATGCTGTATCTCCCGCTGCAGCCATGAGAGAAATGAAGCCTTTGCCAGGATATAAAACGGGATATTCTGAGGGCAACAAACCTTTTTGTTAGAAAGGTAAATAAATGTAAAAGGAAAAGGAGGCCGCTATGGTTCTCAAAAGGAATAGCTGTAAAGATGAAGTTCAAGAGATCACAGAGAGAGGAAGACAGGCATCTTTATTTGGAAAAACTTAGAGAAGCTAGCAAAGTAGTCAGGCAAAGCACAGTTACTTACCTGTAACAGGTGATCTCTGGGAACAGCAGGAATTAGTCCTCACATATGGGTACGTCGGTACCGACGGAGCCCGCGCGGGAAAGCTCCCCAGCTTCCCAGAAGGAAAGCTTTTGGGGCCTCCCACTGCGCATGCGCGCTGCCTTCCCGCCTTCCTGACCAACTCTCCTCAGTTCGAGTTTAAAGCTGAGATAATAGAGAGAGGAAAGGAAGAGAGAGAGAGAGATACAACTCCTAGGGGAGGTGGGTGGGTTGTGAGGACTAATTCCTGCTGTTCCCAGAGATCACCTGTTACAGGTAAGTAACTGTGCTATCTCTAGGAACAAGCAGAAATAAGTCCTCACATATGGGGACTCCCTAGCTAAGATGCCTGGGAGATCCCCTCAAGGGTATGAGACCCTGAAAGGTTCCTCATCTTCCTATGGATCTCAGGCATCCATTCAGGGAAGGTGGGTGGAGTTGTTCAAGAATGGAACAGGTGTCTGAGGACAGCCTGACCAATCAAGGCATCCCGGCGGGAGTCCTTGTCCAAACAGTAATGGGCTGTAAAGGTATGAACCGAGGCCCAGGTGGCTGCTCGACAGATCTGGTCAATGGACACAGAGTTTAGATGAACCATAGAGGTGGCCATGGCCCTCACATTGTGAGCGGTGACATGGCCCTCCAGAGAAAGGTTCTTACTCTGGTAAGCAAGAGAGATACACTGAGCAATCCAATTGGAGTGTGTTCTTTTGGAGACTGGAAGTCCTAAATGAGAAGGATCAAAAGCAACAAAAAGTTGAGAAGACTTTCGATGTTGCTGTGTCCTGTGGAGGTAAAAGGCAAGAGCTCTTTTACAATCTAGAGTATGAAGGTTCCTCTCTGCAGTAGATGCATGAGGAGCTGGAAAAAAGACAGGTAAATATACCTCTTAATTAAAATGAAAAGGGGAGACCACTTTAGGCATAAAGTGGGGATTGGTCCTAAGGACCACCTTATCATGATGGAACCTTGTATAAGGTGGATTAGCCACTAGAGCTTGCAGTTCACTGATACGGCGAGCTGAGGTGACTGCAATAAGAAAAATAACCTTCTAGGAAAGAAATTTCAAGGAGGTAGTGGCTAAGGGTTCAAAGGGTGGCTTCATAAGCTGATCAAGAACCAAGTTTAAGTCCCATGCCACTGGAGGAGGTCGAATGGGAGGTTTAGTTAAGGTTAGGCCTCTCATGAATCTTGCAATAAGAGGATGAGAGGAAACAGGTTGTCCATTGATGGGCTTGAGAGATGCTGCAATAGCACTCAAATGGACTCTTACTGAATTCGTTTTGAGTCCTGCATTGGAGAGATGCAGGAGATATTCCAAAAGAGAATTCAAGGGGAGTGCTAGAGGGTCAAGACCCTTTTGAGCACACCAAAAGGAAAATCTTTTCCATTTAAAAGGGTAAGAACGCCTAGTGGAAGGTTTCCTAGAGGCATGGAGGATATCCTTCACTTGCTGCGAAAGATTGAAGTGTTGAAGGTCTAGGCCTTCAGTAACCAAGCTCTGAGGTGAAGGGACTTGGGGTTTGGGTGCCACAAAGTCCCCTCCTCCTGAGACAGAAGGTCTGGAGCCGCTCCCAAGTCCAGGGAGGGGGCTTGGGAGAGATGCAGAAGTAGAGGGTACCACACTTGGCGTGGCCAGCGTGGAGCTACGAGGATCATGGACCCTTGATCCCTTTGAAGTTTGAACAGAGTCTTGGGAATCAAAGGAATGGGTGGAAAGGCATACAGGAAGCCCTGACCCCAATGAAGGAGGAAGGCATCCTTGGCCTGAACTCCCTGACACGGAATTCTGGAACAGAACCGGGGAAGATTGGCATTCCACGGACTTGCAAAGAGGTCTATGTCCGGGGTTCCCCATTTCTGGAAGATTCTGAGTACCTGATCCATGTGCAGGGACCATTCGTGTGGAAGCAGAACTCGACTGAGTCTGTCTGCCCAAGAGTTTTGGATTCCTGGAAGATATACTGCCAGGAGATGGATTTGATGCTCTCTGGCGAAGGCCCATAATCTTAGAGCTTCGTTGCAAAGCGACCGAGAGTCAGTCCCTCCTTGTTTGTTTATGTAAAACATGGCTACTTGATTGTCCGTATGAATAAGGACTGTCATGTTGCTGAGGAGGGTATGAAAAACTCTGAGAGCTAGAAAGATTGCTCGAAGTTCCAAGTGGTTGATATGAAGGGTGGTCTCCTGTGGAGACCAAGTGCCCTGAGTGGAGAGATCTTGAAGATGAGCTCCCCAACCTGTTTGGGAGGCATCTGTTTTGAGGGTTGCTTGGGGCAACAATGGTTGAAAGGGGGCCCCCAACAACAGATTTTGAGTGGACATCCACCATTGGAGAGACCAAAAGAGACGTTTGGAGTTTGCTATTTGGTCTGAGAGAGCTCCTGATGCTTGAGTCCACTGGGTGGACAAAGTCCATTGAGCTGCTCTCATATGTAGGCGAGCATAGGGCACCACATGTACTGTGGAGGCCATGTGGCCTAATAGTTGTAGCATCTCCCTGGCAGTCAAGTGGCTTCTGGACTGAGTCTGGGAGGCCAGGTGCACTAGATGTTGGCAACGGGCCTGAGGAAGATAGGCCCTTGCAGTGGTGGTATCCAACCAGGCCCCTATGAATTCCAGGGACTGAGTAGGGGTGAGTTGAGACTTTGGCAGATTGATCACAAGTCCCAGATACTGCAGAATGCGTCTGGTGCGACCTAGGGAAGTCTGAGCCTCGGACTGAGATGGAGCTCGGATGAGCCAGTCGTCCAGGTATGGGAAGACAAAAATTCCCAGGGCGCGTAGAAATGCAGCTACTATTGCCATGCATTTGGTAAATACTCTGGGAGCAGAGGCTAGACCGAAGGGAAGTACTCTGTATTGGAAATGTTTTCCCTGGAACAGAAACCGTAGGAATTTTCTGTGGGATGGATGGAAGAGTATATGTGTGTAAGCATCCTTGAGATCTAGAGAACAAAGCCAATCCTGACTCTGTAGGTATGGAAGGAGAGTACCTAGAGAAAGCATTTTGAATTTCTCCTTGCATAGGAATTTGTTCAATTCTCTGAGATCTAGAATGGGTCTGTATCCCCCTATTTTCTTGGGAATGAGAAAATAAGGGGAGTAAAACCCTGACCCCTGTTGAAGAAGAGGAACCTCTTCTATTGTCCTTTGGGCGAGAAGAGTGGTCACCTCCTGACCCAACAGGTTCAGGAGAGATGGGGGAGAATTGAAACATCTCACCATGGTATGGGGAGGAAGGCTGGAGAAATGTAGTTTGTAGCCCTCTCTGATGATAGAGAGGGTCCACTGTTCTGATGTGATTTGCTCCCATCTGGGAGCAAAATGAGTTAACCTTCCTGGAATGGTGAGAGGCTCTGGATGTTTTAGAGCCAGAAAGGTTAAGTTCTCTAGTATTAAGTCAAAAACCCTGAGGGGGTTGGGACTGCTGGGCTGTAGCAGCCCCTGCAGGTTTTGCCCTGGCCTGTTTAGGCTGCTGACGCTTAGGAGCAAAGCGAGCTGCAGAAGATTGTTGGCCACTATTTGTAGCAAATCTGGCCTTTTTGAAGAAAGGCTTCTTGAAAGATTTTTTCTTGACAGAAGTAGAGGTAGACTTAGAAAGTCTATCTAAAGTAGCATTTTCTGCATCCATTTGAGTGGCTTTGATTTGCCACTCCTTACCAAACAGATTCTCACCTGTACAGGGCAGATTTCCCAACCCATCCTGGACCCAGGGTTCTAGGTCAGAGGCCTGGAGCCAAGCAATTCTGCGAGCCGCTATGGCAATACCTGAGGCTCTGCTAGCACCCTCAAAGGAGTCAAAGGCTGCTCTGTTGGAGAACTTTGAAATATCTTGGGTATGCTTTAGCAAAAGAAGGAACTCCTCCTTTTTATCCTCTGGGATAAAGGGGAGAAAATGGCGTATTTTCAATGCAATCTCCTTGAGAAACATGCCCATATAGAGGCTGTATGAATTGATTCTGGCAATAAGCATACTTGCTTGGAAGATTTTTCTACCAAAAGCATCCAAAGTCCTACATTCTCTTCCTGGAGGAGTAGAAGAGTGTCTTTTGGTACTCTTTATCCTTTTCATAGCTGACTGCACCACAATAGAGTGGTGAGGGAGCCGAGTTTTTTGAAAACCAGGAGAAGGAGGGACACGATACATGGGGTCCAAACGACGAGAATGTGGAGATATGGGAGACTCCTCTCCACCCTAAGTCCATCATGTGTTCTTGAAGAATTTCATGAATGGGCAAGGTGACTGCCTCTTTGGGAACCTTAGAGTATCCTAAAATATCTAGTTTTTTTGCTCTAGGTTCCTTTTCAGAGGTTACTGAAATAGAGAGACCTTTAGCTACTTCAATGATGAAGTCTTGAAAGGACAAATACTCTGGAGGAGACATTCTCCTCTTTGGAGAAGAGGGCTCTTCAGGTAGAGTAAGGGATACTTCAGCAGAGTCATCTGATGAATCAGAATCATCAGAAGACTCGAAGTATCGTCTGTTTGCTTCCAGGGATCGATAAGCGTATCGACCGGTATCGACATCGGGGGTACCCGGAACCGGATCGGTATCGGGAAAACCCCGGAACCGGGAACCGGAATGGGTATCCTGGTTGATGTGGATGCCCTGGGTACCGGTATCGGTTGTGGTACCGGAAATGGAATCGGTACCGCTGGCTGCGGTACCGAGGGCGTCGCAGCTCTAATAAAAGCCATAATGGCTTGCTGCATGGATTGAACTGTATGATCCATAGACGCCACGACTGTCTGGATGTCGGTACCGGAAGATTGAGCCGGTACCCCAGAGCAGTCTAACAGGTGATCGGTCGAGGCCGTGCCATCGATGTCAACCTGTAACCCCATAGGAGGAGCTTTGGAAGCCGGAGCTTCCCGCCGGGGTTGTTTGGCTGGGGCAGGGTCCTCAGGGTCAAGCCCGGGGGCATCTCGATACTTAGAGGGAGATTTGCCCTTTGAGGACCTGCCAGAGGAATGTTTGGTTACCTGAGATCCATCAGGAGTGGAAGACCTGGAAGATGTCGATGCTGGAGTATCTGTAGAAAACAGCATGTGAAACTTGGCTGCCCGGTTTTGTAAGCCACGTTTAGACATCAAAGAACAGGATGGGAAATCCGGAATGGAGTGGTCAGGCCCCAAACATTTAAGACACCATTCATGGGTGTCTGTGATTGATATAGTACCGCTACACTTGGTGCATTTTTTAAAACCAGAGGCTGGTTTCTCCATGAGGGAGAATTCTGTGAAGGCCTAGAGGCCTCACAGGACAAACACACCAAGTGGGGAAAAATAAGATTTTTTTTTTAAAGAAATAAAGAAAAAAGACCGGCGGTACCGGTCCGGAATCGGGGAAGGCAGACACGCGGCCAAAGAAACAAATTAAAATAACAACTTCTTCAGCGGTGACAGGAACACGACCTGCTGGCTCCGCGGAAAAAGAGGAACTGAGGAGAGTTGGTCAGGAAGGCGGGAAGGCAGCGCGCATGCGCAGTGGGAGGCCCCAAAAGCTTTCCTTCTGGGAAGCTGGGGAGCTTTCCCGCGCGGGCTCCGTCGGTACCGACGTATCATATGTGAGGATTTATTCCTGCTTGTTCCTGGAGATGCAAAGGTACAAAAAGAAGAAGAAATAGTCACTTTTAACACTTTTAACAGTCTTAACCGATACACTACTCAAAGGGATTAATAATCATAAACAAGCATTTATACTCTTATTTATCGATATTTCAGCAGCATTTGATAGTGTTCACCACACTATAATGCTTAATAACCTAAATCAAATAGGAATAAAAGACACTGTACATAAATGGTTTACCTCTTACCTAAATAATAGAACACAAAATGTAAGAATTGGTAACCAAACATCAACCATATATAAACAAGAAGTTGGTCTCCCACAAGGCTCCGCACTATCAGCCCTCCTGTTTAATATTTACATAAAACCTATCTGTGATATCTTTAAAAAATTCGGAGTATACTATCATCTATATGCAGATGATATTATGCTGTACATCCCATTTACAATCCCTAACTTACCAATAAAACTACTATCTGATTGCTTCAATGAAATTACAACATGGCTAAAAGCTCAAAACCTTCACATTAACCATGCAAAAACAGAAGTTCTAATTGTAACAAAAAATCAATCATATATCCCCCCAACCCACATAACATTGCAAAACTACGACATTAAAATAAAAAACGAAATAAGATACCTAGGTGTTATCCTAGATACTCATCTGACGATGAACACTCACATCAGAAACACCATAAAGAAAATATACTTTAAACTTAAAATTCTTAAACAATTACGACCGTTAGTACACCAACTAGACTTCATTAATATAATACAGGCTACAATAACACCGCACTTTGATTTTGCCAACCTAATTCTCTTAGGTATAACGAAACAAAACATAAAAAGAATCCAATTAGCACAAAACGCAGCAGCTAGAATTATCACGAAAGCACACTCAATTCAGCACATAACACCAATACTAGCTTCCCTACACTGGTTGCCAATTCAAAGTAGGATAATATATAAAACCACAATAACTACATATAAAGCTTTAAATAACATGGCCCCAATCCCATTAAGCAAACTAATTAGCATGGAATCTCAAAAAACCACACACAGAAAAGGATACTCAAATAAACTAAATACTCCTATTGATTTCATAAAAGCAAATAAATTAACTAACAACAGAGCTTTTTCCCATGCTGCCCCAACTATTTGGAATTCCCTTCCGGAGGACCTACGAACTATAACCGAAATGATGGAACTCCGTAAAAAACTAAAAACCTACTTATTCTCCATGCACTACGGCAACATAGATAACCCCTTGATACACTCAGACAAAGGTTAAAAATCATGACTGAGTAATACTATTTCCAACAACTTAACAGACAATACACTATTATAAAAACACCATGATTCAATTCTAAAGTACCCACAACATATATTTGTATATAGTTTATTGTATATAATTTACCAGCCAATTTTGCTATTATGCATAAGTTCATGCTGTTTACATTTACTTTTATTGTTACAAAATGTTCAATGTAAAACTAAGCTTTTGCTTTGTGGATTGTTGTTTTATTGTAAACCGCAACTGAACTCTGGAAGTTGCGGGTTATAAATGTATGCTAAATAAATAAAATAAATAAAAAATGCAATAAAATGCGGGGATAAGACATTTTGCAGATATATTAGTGAGAGGAGGAAGGGCAAAAGTGGTATTGTCAGACTCAAAGGTGCAGGGGAGGAATATGCAGAAACTGATGAGGATAAAGCAGAAATGCTTGACAAATATTTCTGTTCTCTGTTCGCAGATGAAGGGCCAGGAGGACCACCTCAGAAGACATCCACAAACAGGAACAGAAGTGACATGGATCGCGAATGATTTTCAGAAGACTGTGTTCATGAGGAACTAGCTAAATTAAAAGTAGACAAAGCCATGGGTCTGGATGGAATACATCCAAGAATAAGAGAACTTGGGAACTTTCTAGAGGCTCAATTCTCTGACCTTTTCAATGCTTCTTTGGAGTCGGGAGTGGTGCCAGAGGGCTGGAGAAAGGCACACGTGGTCCCTTTACACAAAAGCAGAAGGATGACATTGAGAACTACAGACTGGTTAGCCTAACCTCTGCGGTTAGTAAATTATTGGAAAGGCTACTAAAAGACAGAATAGTGAAGTTTCTGGGGTCCAATGGACTGCAGGATCCAAAGCAGCATGGAATCACCAGAGGCAGGTCTTATCAGACAAATCTGATTGATTTCTTTGACTGGGTGACTAGGGAGTTGGACCATTGTGGTGCATTTAGATTGCAGTAAAGCCTTTGACACCGTTCTGCTTAGGCAACATATATAAACTGAGAAACCTAAGGATGGACCCTAAAGTTGTGATTGGGTTAGAAATTGGTCGAGTGGGAGGCGACAAAGGGTACAGGTAAACAGAGCTCAATCTGAGGAGAGGTGTGTGCCACAGGGATCTGTCCTTGGTCCGATTCTTTTTAACATCATTGTTAGTGATATTGCAGAAGAGCTGTCGGGTAAGGTTTGCTTGTTTGCAGATGATACCAAAATCTGCAATAGAGTAGACATCCAGGAAGGAGTAGATAACATGAGAAGGGATCTAGCTAAGCTTGAAGAATGGTCTAGAATTTGGCAGCTGAAATTTAATTCTAAAAAATGCAGGGTCATGCATTTGGGTTACAAAAATCCAAACGAGTGGTACAGTGTAAGGGGTGAGGTACTTCTGTCCATGAAAGAGATGCGGGACCTGGGTAATTGTATCTGACGACCTTAAAGTAGCTGAAAGGTAGAAAAGGCGACTGCGAAAGCCAGAAGGATGCTTGGGTGTATAGGGAGAGGAATAGCCAGCAGAAAAAAGGAGATAATGCCTCTGTATAAGTCTCTGGTGCAACCTCATTTGGAATACTGTGTGCAATTTTGGAGACCGCACCTTCAAAAGGATATAAGCAGGTTGGAGTCGGTGCAGAGGGTGGCTACTAAAATGGTTAATGGTCTTCGTTTGGAAGCATATGAAGACACACTTAAAAATCTTAATATTTATACTTTAAAGGAAAGGCGGGTTAGAGGACATATCACAGACACATTTAAATACCTCCGTTGCATAAATGCACAGGAGGGCCTCTTTCAATTGAAGGCAAGCTCTGCTATGAGGGGAAAGGTGAGAGACTCAGGAGTAATTTGCAGAAATATTTCTTTACAGAAATAGTGGAAGATGTGTGGAATAGTCTCCCAATAGAGGACACAAGCACAGTATCTGAATTCAAAAAAGCAAGGGACAAACGCAGAGGATCTCTAAAAGGTAAAAAGAGGACTATTGTAGTTGATTATGGAAGGGCAGACTAGATAGGCCATGTGACCTTTTTTATGCCATCATGTTTCTATGTTTCTAACCCTACCGCCACATGTGCTGCGACAGCCTGCTACCCCCCCCTCCGAAGGGACCTTGTGCAATGTGTGGCAGATTACCCAATGAAGGGGACATCGGCCACGGATCCTGCGATGCCCAGGTCTCTTCCCCATTAAAGAGGATGTCAGCCGCAGATCTGTGGCAAAGAAATGTCCTGCTTCCCCCGAAGAGACCTCTGCCATGGACTCCACAATGTGCGAAGGGGACATCAACCGCAGATCCTGCGATGTCCGGCCTCCTCCCCATCAAAGTGGGCATCAGCCAGAGATCTCGGCTGCAGAACCTATAATCTCCTTCCAAGGGAACAGAGGCTGTGGATCCTGCAATTCTTAGCCTCTTCCCTCTCAAATGGAACATCGCTAGCAGCACCTACGCTGACCGGCCTTCTCCCTATCGAAAAGGATGTTGTCCAGAAACCAGCTGCTGTAAGAACCACCCCATTTGAAGCAATCACATCCCTTTTTTCTTCTCCCCCGTGCTCCTTTCCAAAAGTTAGGGATGGGGAAGAGGGGACCCCCCCATCAAGGCTATGCTCAGCCTGCTCCACAATTTTTGAGGAAGGATGGGGGGAAGGATCTGACAACATTAGGTTCTGCACCCTAGGGGCTCTATGGGGAGATATGATAGAAGTCTATAAATTAATGAATGGCGTGGAACGGGTAAACGTAGATCGATTGCTTACGTTATCAGAATATAGAAAGACTAGGGGACATGCAATGAAGCTACAGGATAAACTATTTAAGACAAATAAGAGAAAATATTTTTTTCACGCAACGTGTAATCAAACTCTGGAATTTGTTACCGGAGGATGTAGTGAAGGCTGTTAGTGTAGCTGGGTTTAAAAAAGGTTTGGACAAGTTCCTGGAGGAAAAGACCATAAACCATTGTTAAAAAGGGACCCAGGATGTCGATGCTTGACCCAATACAAGCATTGTGGAACCTGTGTCTTTTGGGGAAACTGCTAGGTACGTATGACCTAGATTGTCCACTGTTGGAAACAGGATATTGGGCTTGATGGACCTTGGTCTGACCCAGTATGGCATATCTTATGTTCTTATGTACCAGCTAACACCGACCTATGCCCCTTCTCATCATTTTCCTTCATTCCAGTTCAGACTACACAGGCTATGACAACATCCATCTGCTGGAGACTGAGAAATACTGGTGAATGGAGTGCTGCACAGGACCTTTATACCACGACATTCAGCAGTTCTCAGTTTCCATCTGCTGGTGGGAAAGCATAACCCACGCATCTAGACTGGCCTGGAGGGACAATGAGGAAATCTCAGTTTAGTATTCAGTGGTGACGGCTAGCTGCTGTAATCATGTTAGCCGCCACCGTTGAATACTGGGCCCTATATATATATAAAAAATAGACTTGAGGGAGTTTGACAGCAATGATGAAAAATTTCATTGAGTTGGTTACCTGCTGTGAATATGAGCTGCCTTCCCTCTTATAAATATTTTTCTGATGCATCTTGATATTTTAAGTGGGGTTTGCTTGGTTTGATATGCAGTCTTGGTTGTTTGATGCAAGTATTTTACTAGTATTAATATTATAATTTTTTTGAGTGAGATTTTTTTAATGGACTTTTTTCATAATTTATGTTAACACAGCCCCATAGATACCATATTACAACCACCTGTCTCCTTCCCCTGTTTTCCTAATCTGCTCCCCCTGTTCAATCACATACGTTCTAACTGGCTCTACATAACTGTATAACCAATTTAATATCAAGTGATAACCACTCTGATCCTGAGATAGAGCGGTATATAAAAATGATTAAATAAATAAATTTAAAAAAAAGAAGTCTGATCCCACAAAACAGTGTCTCCCCATCTGAGGGTGTTTGCTCTCATCTGTACTCCAAAAGCTTGTCTTAGACCCAAGGGACAGCTGTGTGGTGAAATCCTTATTGTTCAACTCTTAAACAAAGGTGCACAGAACAAAGTACTCCAAGATTCCCAGGCTCATCCGCAGAAGTTAAACTGTGGCCCTGTCCTCATCCCAGGAATTCAATACCTCAGGACAGCCAAATCATGGTTTGTGGTTTGCCTTAATCACTGAAAAACACTGGGGACTTAAGTCTAAGGCACATATCTTACTTTGTCTCTGCTCAAATGCATGAACTTAAGTAATATTTGTCCTTGTTTTCTTGGTAAGGAAAATATCTGCAAAGAGAGAACAGAGATGGAGGAGGGGCTTTATAACACTGGAAAGATTTTTCCTTATTTTTCTCATACTGTGCAGCTTCCTGCTCTTGCTGCATTTCCAAGGATCTGAAGACAAAGGAGTAACCAAGTGAAAGAAGTCTGTCAACACAAGGATGAAATTAATAAAAAAAAATTCAACTCTACCAAGTGGTCCAGGAGATGGTATCTTTGGGCCGCTGATTTCTAGAGCAGTTTGGGAATGTTTTTCACTTTCTATATTAGCCCCTTCCTCTCTGGACTTCGCCACTGGCTCCTGAGGATCTTGACTGTCTGTTTTTGGTTTCTTTAAACGTTTCACCTGGAATGTTATCTACAGAATAAAAACAAAACTGTGAGTGATGAATACTGAAGACAGACCACTGCTTGTGCTCGCAGTCTTGTCTAAAGTTTAAGCATTCTGGCATTTCAGAGGTACAGCAAGGTACTTGTACCTGCCTAAACCTACTAGATGACAAGACAATGGATATGTGAATATCCAGCGATCTACTCAACCATGAGGCAAACAAGCTTCTTATTCATGCTTTCTTGCACACACACCCGTCAAGACTTTTTTTTTTTTATGGAGATCCGTCAAGACATTTACAGTGGGAGTGCAAAGGGAGACCAATTATCAGGGCACCTATTACCATGATGCGCACATCAGTAAAACAAAGTTATTCACCTGTAGCAGATATTCTCCGTGGATTGCAGGATAAGTCCTCACTTATGGGTGATGTCACAGACAAAGCCCCACGCGGGAACCTTCTCAATTCCTTCTAGATATTTTTTTAAAGTTCTTTGCGCATGTGCGCTGGTTCCTGTCTACCACCGCTGTGCTTGAGGACTTCAGTTGCGTACCCAGCTTAGCCGAACAACTTCAAAGGGAGGATGGGTTGTGAGGACTTATCCTGCTGTCCATGGAGACACTTATTACAGGTGACTAACTCTGTTTTCTCCATGGACAAGAGGGTAAGTTTTCACTTATGGGAAATCCTGGATACAGGCTGCCTCCAAAGCAAAAAAGGGAAACTAGTACATTGCAAAAGCTAACAGAAACTAAGAAACTGTTTTTGTTAGCAAAAGGCCTGTTCAGAACTTTTATCTTTTTTGGTACTATTATTAGGGACAGCTTAAGGGGAATATAGAGCCATGTGCAGAGACCGAATGTGGAGCCTTATTTGCACAAGTTAACAGGGCCTGAAAAGTGGGGCTAAAAAGCAGGGGCCATGTGCAAAATCTCAGTCGCACAAATGTAGGTCCGACTGCAATTATTATATATACATTTTTATCATAGTTTTTTTTTAAAGAGGCAACTTGAACAAAAGAGAAAGGCCTAAGTGGGAATAGAGTTGGATTATAAATCTTCAACAGATTCCGAAGGACAGAATGACCGAAACTGCTGTCACATCGGGAATCCCTCTCCAAACAGTTGTTGAGTGTGTGGACAGAAGTCCAGGTTG
Source organism: Ichthyophis bannanicus (assembly GCA_033557465.1). NCBI lineage: Eukaryota > Metazoa > Chordata > Amphibia > Gymnophiona > Ichthyophiidae > Ichthyophis > Ichthyophis bannanicus. The sequence goes on along the minus strand of CM066047.1, from coordinate 32,644,082 downwards.
TGGTCTTGCAGATCTTTGCCCTGCAGGTGGACCTCAAGTGGATCACCGATGCCACTATGGCATAGACATTATAAGCCATGTCATGACCTACAAGTGTCCGATCTGCCTGGGCATAGGTGAAAGAGATGCAATTTGCTATCCAAATTGAAAAGCATGCATTTGTTCATAGCCTACGTTGCGTTTAAAAGAACAAAAAACTGTGTGGGATTTTCTAAATGCTTCAGTCTGTTCCAGAAAGAAGGCCAAGGCTTTCTTGCAGAACATGCGAGTATGGTGTCTTGGGAAAAATGTTGGCAGGACGATTGGTTAAGATGAAAGTTTGGCATAACTTTTGGAAAGAATTTAATATAAATATGAAGCACTGCCCTACTGTAAAAAATCTTACTGTAGGGTGGGAACTGCATATTGTGAAGAGGAGGAACTGCGACGCAGTGCCTGAGTTTGTTAGTAAGCACTGTGTTGAGGTTTGGGGGCTACTGCTGCAGGCACCAGAGAGGGGTGGCAACAGCGGCAATAGGGGGAAGGGGCCATAGCAGGGAAGCAGGATGGAGGGCCTGCCTAAAGCACTTCCATTCCTGTGCTGGCCATGATCACAGTAGCAGCCACCTGAACCTAGTCTCTGAAGGAATTCTCTCCATAGCATGTCATGTCAGCAAGTTGCTCCTGCACACTGGGCTGTAAGTCTGAGGCTCGGAACCATGAGAGTCTCCATGTGCCAATACTCATTGTGTAAAATATCATAGGACCCCTGGAACATATATTTTCCACTTTCCTTCTGTTGCCCACTAGGAAGTGGAATTGCGAGACCTTCTCTGGAAGGAGAAACACTGCAAACTCCTCTAGGCTGCCATGTTCCGCAAGTGCATGCCCAAGAATAGCTGGTAGGATGCTACATGGAACAGGGAAATACTTATGTACTTGACTGTAACTCGCATTGAACTACCATGGGAAAGGTATGAGCTAAATATTAGCAAATAAATAAGTAATCAAGCAAGCATGATGTTCTGATAAAATTTCTTTCCAAAAAGAATCCAAGGTCCTAGCCTCTCTCCCTGGGAGTGATGAAGAGTGCGACTTGAAAATTCTAGCCCTTCTAAAAGCAGATTCAATGATCTTAACAGTGGTGTGGAAGCTGCAGCCTCTCGAATCCAGGAGCCTTTTGAACTCTACTGTATATGCCAAGAGTCAACTTTCTTGCTGACAGGTGGAACAAAGGGGAGGGGGTCTCCCACATATTCATCTGCAGCCTCTGAAGGAAGCAGTGCACAGGCATTATTTCTGTTTTCTTGGAGGGATCTAAATACAGGAGTATTTACAACTCTTCTGCCCTGTGTTCCTCTTCCATGTCCAACTTAAATAGAATGGCATTAGCAAGTTGCTTAACAAACTCATGAAAGGAGATAAGCTCAGGAGGAGACTTGTGTAGCTCACAAAGTGAAGAGTGGTGTGACAGAATTTTAGAGACCTCTCTCCTTTGAAAAGCATCCAGAACCTCAGTCAGTCACCCATGAGTGCTCGGATTTAGAGGGGTACTCCATGGACATCCAAGTCTCTCTGCCTGGACTGACTTCCACATTGCTTTGATGTTGGAGTTCCTCCAGGAGTGTTGGTGCACCAATGGGGTCCGATGTTTCAGGGACCATTCAAACCTAATGCACTGGATACTGATATGGGCTGGACATGGGTTGGTGTTGAGGCCCTAATGTTGACCTGTTTCCCACAGGCAGGCAGAGAGTTTTGAGAATTGGCTCAGTGCTGTTGCTTCAAACTGTTGGAGCTGTCAGCTTCCACAGAGAACATAAAAACATAAGATATGCCATACTGGGTCAGAACATGGGTTCATCAAGTCCAGTATCCTGTTTCCAACAGTGGCCAATCCAGGTCACAAGTACTTGTCAGGTTCCCAAAAGTGTCATGAGCTGCTCCTCCATTCTCTTAGCCAAGCACACCTCGAGGGCTGCCATGAGAGAAGACATGGGACCTCAGCAGGGTTGATCGATATCAATGGAATCGATTGAGGAGTATTGGCAGGCTGATCGTGGACCCTTGGAGTCTGGAGTGGATCCCACAAAGGAATGAAGGTTGAGTAGCCCTCACATTGGGGCTGCTTCAGGGATCATGCATCACTCAATTACCCAGTGCTCCTGGCATCATACTACAATGAACCATAATGCTGATGCAACGAAGCCTCTGCCTGATGCTCCACACTGGAGGGTTTTGATATCTTCGAAGTCTAGGATGAATTCTTCCTCTTCTTTGGGACAGGATTCGTAGGGGACCGATCCTGGGGCTTCCTACATGTGCTTGGCTCCCAGTGAGCTCAAGGACCGCTTGATACCAATGTAGAGCTAGCATCCAGTGCAGCTCCTGGGTCCATGTAATCAATAGCGCTGTTGCTGATGGGCTGGTCTTCTCAGTACCAAAGGTTTGACTGTGCTTCTCCCCACAACTTTTCAACCCTCATTTTGTCGTCTCCAGACACAAATGACATAAAGAGAGGCTACAGCTGGGCCCTAGACACTGCAGGCATCATTTGTGGGTGTCTGGTTTGGACATGATCCTGCAGCACTGGGCGCATTTCTTAAATATGCTGGCATGTTTCTGGGACATAATGGACAGAAAGATAGCCACAGCGAATCAAATAGTTCAGTTCTTCAGAGTATAAAGGGAAAACACATGACCCAACTGGATACGCCTTAGACCTAAATGTGGACTATATGACACCAAAGGAAAACACAGGAAACATAAAACAGAAAAAGCTGACTAAAGAAAACTATTAGAAGAAATGTGGTGGCAGACAGGAAAAAGAACAACAAAAAGCATAGTTACTCACCTGTAACAGGTGATCTCGGGGAACAGCAGGAATTTAGTCTTCACATATGGGTATCGTCGGTACCGACGGAGCCTGCGCGGGAACACTCCCCGGCGTCCAATAGGAAAGCTTTTGGGAGCATCCCACAGCGCCTGCGTGCTGCCTTCCCGCCTTTCCCAACTGTCCCTCTCCAGTTGAGTTTAAAGCTGAGACAAAAGAGAGAGGGAGAGAGAGAAAGAAAGGGAGAGAGATAGAGAGATACAACTCCTAGGGGAGGTGGGTGGGTTGTGAAGACTAAATTCCTGCTGTTCCTGGAGATCACCTGTTACAGGAGAGTAACTATGCTATCTCCAGGAACAAGCAGGAATGTAGTCTTCACATATGGGGGACTCCCTAGTTGCAGATGCCAGGAAGAAGGCCCCAGAAGTTGTGTGCCCTTGTGAAAGGGCTCCACTTCCCCCATGGATCTCTGGCATCCTACCAGGGATGTTGGGTAGGAGTTGATTAAATATGGAACAGGTGCTGAAGAACAGCCTGACCAAACAAGGCATCCCGGCGGGAGTCCTTGACTAAGCAGTAATGGGCTGTGAAGATATGAACTGAGGCCCAAGTAGCTGCTCGACAGATGTCGTCAATAGACACAGAGTGAAGATGAGCCACTGAGGCTGCCATGGCTCTCACATTGTGAACTGTGACATAGCCTTCAAGAAGAAGGTTCTTACTCTCATAGGCAAAAGATATACACTGTGCAATCCAGCTGGACAGTGTTCTTTTGGAGACTGGAAATCCCAAATGACTAGGATCAAAAGCAACAAAGAGTTGAGAGGACTTTCTATGTTGCTGTGTCCTTTGCATGTAAAAGGCCAAAGCTCTTTTACAGTCCAAAGTATGAAGATTCCTTTCTGCATTTGAGGCGTGAGGTCTTGGAAAGAATACAGGAAGGTAAACCGCTTGGTTTAAATGAAAAGGTGACACCACCTTTAGCATAAAGTGTGGATGAGTCCTAAGGACTACTTTATCATGATGGAATCTTGTATAAGGAGGATCAGCCACCAATGCTTGCAATTCACTGATGCGACGTGCTGATGTGATTGCAATAAGAAAGATGACCTTCCAGGAAAGGAATTTCAAAGAGGTAGTGGTTAATGGTTCAAAGGGCGGTTTCATGAGCTGCCCAAGAACCAGATTTAAGTCCCATGCCACCGGTGGTGGCTTAATGGAAGGCTTAGTTAAAAGGCGGCCCTCTCATAAATCTCGCTATGTCCAAAGGCATCAAGAGTCCTACACTCACGTCCTGGAGGATTAGATGCATGTCTTTTTGCACTCTTTATCCGTCTCATGGCTGATTCCACCACCATGGAATGGTGTGGTAATTGAGTCTTCTGAAACCCAGGACAAGGAGGAACTCGATACATGGTGTTGAGTCTTTGAGAGTGAGGAGATGTGGTCAGATGTGTTTCCCACATCCTTAACATATCATCATGCAAGATCTCATGAATAGATAAGGTAGCTGCCTCCTTGGGAGCTTTAGGGTATTGTAGGATTTCTAATTCCTTTGTCCTAGGCTCTTTTTCAGGAACCACTGTGATGGAAAGACCTCGGGCCACATCTCGGATAAAATCCTGAAAGGACATATCCTCTGGTGGAGACATCCTACGCTGAGCAGAAGAGGAATCCTCAGGAAGAAGTACTCTGGTATCGGCAGAGCTTTCAGAGTCTTCAGACTCATCCGAGGATTCGAAGTATCTCTGATCCGGGTGATCATGCAAGGCATGGTACCGGTACTGATCGAAGTCGGCATCGGAGTGGTCTGATACCGACTTGTCGATGCTGGATAGAGACGCATGACTCGGTCCCGGTAGAATACCTGCCGATGTTGATGCAGTCGGTGCCGGTACCGGTTGAATTGTCTGAAGCGGTTTCAGGGCATCGAGGCCGTGAGAAGAGCCGCCAGACTGCATTCAATAGCCAAGAATCTCTGGTCTATCGACGCTGCCAATGCTTGGGTGTTGGTGCCGGATGAAGCGGCTGGAACCCCAGAGCATGGCACCAGTAGTTCTGCCGAGGTTGAAGCCTCGAGAACATCCTGGAGCCCCGTTAGTGCTTTGGAAGCCAAAGCCTCCCGCCCGGGCAATTTTGCCAGTGAAAGTCCCTCAAGGGCAATGCCAGAGGCATCTAGATGTTTAGAAGGAGATCTACCCTTTGAGAACTGGCTAGATTTATGTTTGGTTACCTGAGATCCATCAGAGGAAGACGAAGCCCTGGAAGATGTCGATGCCACGGAGGCTGCATCGGAGGGAAAAAGGGTGCTAGGTTTAGCAGCTCGGTTTTGCCGGGCCCTTTTCGACATCATCCCACAGGCAACACACTATGAAATAGAGTGGCCAGGACCTAAACATTTGAGGCACCACTCATGGGTGACGGAGATCGTACTGCCACACTTAGAAACATTTTTAAAACCCGAAGCGGGTTTTTCCATTCTGAGGGAAAAAGTTGGGCCTGGAGCCCAAAATGGCACGTGGCAACTGAGGAGAAAATTACTGGAAAAGACTCCAGAAAGAAAGTTGTTTTTTTTTGGGGGGGGGGGGGGTTAAAAAAAAAAGAAAAGAACCACCAGCGGTACCGGTGTAGCGTCGAGGGAAGGCAGACGCGACCACAAAAAAGAAGGGGGGAATTTTTTCTGCGGTGACAGGATGTGCGACCTGTCGGCTCCACAGAAAACGAAGAATTGGAGAGGGACAGTTGGGAAAGGTGGGAAGGCAGCACGCAGGCGCTGTGGGATGCTCCCAAAAGCTTTCCTATTGGACGCCGGGGAGAGTTCCCGCGCAGGCTCCATCGATACCAACGATACCCATATGTGAAGACTACATTCCTGCTTGTTCCTGGAGATTGTACTATGCACACAATGAAAATCTGTTGTATACAAGGGTAACATGCACAGAACTAACACTGTGCGGTCAGCTCAATTGGAAAAAAAAAGGGACTGAAGTCCACAGGTGCAGCAGCAGCAGACAGGAATGGGTGAACATATATGAAGAGTTTTTTTTAAAGCTTTTAGAAGGAGCTGAGAAAGTTTCCATGCAGGGCTCTTTTGGTGACATCACCCAAATGTGAAGACTACTACTTCTTGTCCACGGAGAAAACTCAGCCCACTGGGGGGAGATCAAGATTTTGGGCAGAGTTTACAATCATGCATAGCAGTGTTTTTCTGGGAGTTGCTATTACACAGGGCAATTTTCGGAAGCCATTTACCAGAGTAAATACCAATTAACCCAGATAAAAGGGCTTCTTGAAAACTGCCTTCCCTCCATGCAGTTAAAAGTTTCAGTGTGTATACTTTTACTTGCACTGTGCCGAGACATTCCCAGAAGTGGGACTAGGAAACCATAACATATGTACTTTTGCATTTTAAAATTATGTGCATTGTTTGAAGGGAAAAAGTAACTGCAGACGCCTTCAGAAACGTCTTCCAAGTACAATTTTCAAAGGGAGAGTACACCTGCACATTTTCTTTGAGAACTGGTACAAAGTCGGTTTGTGAAAGGACGCATAGACTTTGCAACTCTTCCGTTCTGAAAATTGTCTTCATAATGATGGCCAGTATCCCTCTTCCCCATTATCAAATTATGGCAGAGGAAGACACTATAAACATTTCTAGGTTGCTGGTTCAAGTAATGCTCAGCTAGGTAACAGTTAAAAGCAATCCGATGAGGTATGGCACAGAAAATCATAATCTCAACTACCAATTGTCAGGTACCTGCATCACTGAAACCGGTCTCATGCACAATTATTACACGTAACTTTAACAGAGGGGTGAAGGGCCAATGTCACACAAGCTCTAATCTGATCCCAATGGATCATTATTCCAGCTACATGGGCAGGACATGGTCTGTGTATGCATTACAAAGGTGCACACGTGTTCTGCTTTCCTGTCATCTGGTAGGGGAAAAAACCCAGAAAAGCAACCAGGAAAAAAAATATAAAATTGGTATGAACTGTTTTTTGAAATGCTTCTTACCCATTCAGCCTCATCATCATCTTCACAGTCTCCAAAACAGGACCCAGACACTCCATCCTGGGAACCTTTCTTTAGGACTCTTATGCCTTGCAAGTCCATCCGACAACCTTTTGCCTCCAATGCTCCCTCAAATGCTTCTAAAGGCCATGTGTTTTCAAATTCATCTACCAGGGCCAGCATTTCTTCAGACATTTGGGTGTCTCCCATATCCTCCTCTCCATCACTGACGTTGCTTTCCGCTACAAATGGGTCTGACAACAGAGGACCATATACCATTTAAGGTAATTTAAAACATATTTTTGCACTCTCACTTCATAGACATTACAAACACAGGACAAACAAATTCTAAGAATCCATAAATACAAAAAAATCTATCCTCAGTTTCCACGCCCTGCTTCTCATTCCTTAAAAGGTGAAATTTTACTCACCGATAATTTCCTTTCCTGGAATCCTGCTAGACCAGTCCAGATCAGTGACTTGTGTCCCCTTGCCAGTAGATGGAGATGGAGAAAAACTAGAAGCTTACAGTGACATCATCACTGGTACAAGTGCTGATGCAGATAGGAGCACATTTTAGTATCCAGTAGCCAAACATGTGGTGAAAAAATAAACAATCCCAACACACAACACAACCAACAAAGGAGCCCCTGCATGCAAGGACTAAAGAGCCACTGATCCAAGTAAGGGCCATGAGTCCAACTATATACAGCTCCAAGAAAGAGCCAAGAGCCCAACTATATACAACGATATACAAGTATTTGGAAGAACCATCATAATTCTATGAAGCCAGAAGGGCTATAAAATCTTGCACAGCCTGAGACTGCAGAGACAACGGAAGCACCGAGGAGAATCACGGACTGGTCTAGCAAGATTCCAGGAAAGAAAATTATCAGTACATAAAATTTCACCTTCCAGATGATCATACTAGACCAGCCCAGACCAGTGGGAAGTACCAAAGCTACGAATCCACTGGACAGCAAGATGACCTGGCAGGCTTTAAAATTTTCACATCAAACGCCATGTCATCCTTGGCTTGGACATCCAATCTGTAATGCTTCACAAAAGTAGAAAAGGAAGACCAAGTCGCTGCACTACAAATGTCAATTGAGGCAACCAAACTAGAGTGAGCATGTAATCCCTCAGGAACAGCCTTGTTCCTCCAAAGGTGAGCCAAGACCACTGCTTGCTATATCCAATGGCCAAGGGTAGTCTTAAAGGCCAGCATAGAGCATAAACAGCCTGTCGTACTTGCAAAAGGCTTTGGTTACCTTGAGAACTCTTCGCATGTCCACCAAGAACAGGTTGCTATCCTTTCCACTGCACTGTTTGGAGGAAAAGGACAGAAGGGAAACCACTTGGTTGATATGAAAGGCAGAGACAACCTGGGACAGAAAGTACTAACCGGAGAGACACCATCTCTGCTGAGGACAAATAAGCATCCCTACAAGATAGGCCGCAATTCTGAAATGTGACGCACGGTTCATAGTCAAACAGGCAGCCCTGAGGGATTTGTGATAAGAGAAATCTCCCCCTCATACTTTATTTAACAAGTTTTCTATACCACCTTCTTATATTTATTATATTCAAAGCAGTTTATGTTATAACATTATAACAACTGGAACTTTATATTGAACAGGTAATTAAACTTGGATAACAAGTTTAAATGATCTTCTCTGGTGTCACTCTATCGTAAGGAGGCTGCCGCTGCCTGGGTCAGACTCGTGGCCCAGAACTCCCTGCTGAACCACCTATCCCCCCCACCCCCTCCTCCAGAGAATCAGCCAACTGCACAGCCATGCTGGGCTGCAGGGATGGAGAATCTCAGCCTCAGTTTCAGAAATATAGATTTCTTTGTTTCTGTTCTTTGTTGTTTTCTCTTTTTTATTTTTAAAGAGGAGGTAGACCAGTCGGGGGGGGGGGGCAGAGGGGGGGAAGAAGAGAGAGAAATTTGATCACGGAAATTAAGGAAAATAAAATAAAATAAGGAGGTTATGTCAGGCAGAGACCTACAAAAAAGGCACAGGCCAGGCCTAGACACTTGGACTGATCAGAGGTACTGATGGGTATAAGGGCCTTCCAGGAGGGAAACTCCAGTGGGGTATCTGCAGATATGCCCTGGAGATGTCTGCTGTTCAGCTCCACTGGGACGGTGCCTCAAAGAACAGCTGATACTGAGCTACACCAGACCAACGACCACCATCTGCTGCAGATAAAGAAATATTGAAGAGTGCCCCTAGCTGCATCAGCACTTGCATTAGTGTCGTCATGACTGGAAGCTTCTAGTTTCTTTTCTGTCTTCATCATCTGATGGCAGGGAGACACAGCCCATCGGTCTGGACTGGTATACAAGAATGTTCTGGAAAGTCATGTTATTAACACAATCTGTTTCAAGTTAAGCTCAAAAATCAGGATGCTTCTAGACAATTTGAATATTTGGGCGCCGATATTTCATAGCTCTAGGTGCCTAACAAAAGAATTAGATCCCTACAGTCTGGAACTGGAAAGAACAGGGTTCAAATCCCATTGTGGCTGCTTGTGGCCTTGGGCAAGCCACAACTCTCCACTGCCTCAGGTACAAACTTAAGATTGTAAGTCCTCTGGGGACAGGGAAATAACTACTGTACCTGAATGTAACTCACCTTGAACTGCTACTGGAAAGGTGTGAGCTAAATACAAAGAGAATAAAAAAATATTTACACATGTAAATGCCGATTGTACAATGCCGCTATGTATACATGTGCATTTCACAAGTACAGAGATTCAACGGATGTGTGTTCTGGGCAGTCCAAAAAGTTATACATGTATTCTCAATTTTGCATGGAAATACTTGAACATAATTTTTAAATTTCCCAAATGGTTTTTGCATTTCTTCCAAGGCACACACAAGTGTCAGCAAACTGCTCATTTCAGCCAGAGTTTATAGGAGTGGTTAATGGTGACACTTTCATAAAAGCAACATATGTGCCTTTATAAAATAGGCTTCAAGAGCCATCCCCATATAGTGCATAAATGCTGAAAGACAAATTTACACCTGGTCTGAAGGTGGTGTAAATTTGTGTGCACACAGACACATGTTATAAAACACACACATACACATCAGAACTTTACCTCTGCTCTGCCCAAACTAGGCCCTCCAGAAATTCTTACATGCAGATCGCGCAAAAGTAGGCACACAGTGCCCGATATTCAAAGGACTTATGCTGCTAACTTTAAGAGTTATACTCCTAAATTGGCCTATCTGAAAATTTACTAGGGTTAAGTGCCTAAATATTTTCTTAAAATTTTACTAAACTCCTAAATTTATGAGCATTAAAAGTGGTTGGTAATGGGTGCGGATTTAGGGCAGGGAAAAGAAGTTTGGAGCTTAGTAATGATTCTCAGCACTAGGTACCTAAATTAGACTCATAAATCTTAGCAAACGAATAGCATGCCTAAATTTTGGAGCACAAATTTTCAGTTCTTAAATTAAGACAAATTTTCAGCTGAAAACTTAACTCCTAAGTGTGGCTGAAAATAGGGTACAAATTTAAGAGCCTAAATTTAGGAGTTCAGATTTTTTTGAATATTGGGCCCACACTTTACACATGTGTATGCAGTTACGCAATTTTATAAAAATCCATTTACACATAGGCTTTGCATGGAGAAAAGCCTTTATAAAATTACCCCACTGGTTTTTAAAATGTCCCAAAAATATATAAAAAATTTGATTTCAGTTGCTCTGGTTCCTTAAATGGCAATTGTAATACACACAGTTTTGAGAAATCTGGTACTTTTTACATGCGAGAGCCACTGAGTAATATTGCTAAGTATTGACATTTAGGTACCTACTTTCACTAGATGTCTAAATTTAGGCACCCAAAAAGTGGGATGGGCCAGGTCAATAAACAGAATGCTGATTTTCAGCACTAGACACCTAGGTTAGGCTCTGCAATGAACATGAATAAACAGTAACCCTAAATTTTAGAAGCCTCAGCTTCAGGAACCTAAAATTAGGAGAATATTTAGGCAAAAACTTAGGATCTTACGTCTGGCTGAAAATTTGCCTGTAGATGTTTAGGTCAGGCACTCAGTTTTCTTTGAAAATTGACACCTTATTTCTTGACAGCTAAAGCTCAATCAACCATTTGCATTCAAAAAACTGAGCGCATCATACTATGTAAAAAGACCAAGCCTTCTCACTTACAATAAATGAAAAATTGGTGGTGAGCTGGAGAGGGATTTGTTGGTACACACAAAAACGACCCACAAAAAGACCTGTGACTCCACACACATACACAAGTGGATACTCATAACTTTTGCTGGTTTCTTAAAAGAACTATCAAGATGATAGCTTAGGAAAGAGGTTGAGAAAATAAACAAGATCAAAGAGAAAAAAAATCATCATGGATGAACCAACCCACAAACTTGCAAATGTCACCTACTTCCAAATCTTAATGAGGAAGAGTCTTCTGTGGCACTCATAAGGGGGACATCACGACTGATATCTGTGCCTTTCACTATGGGGATCTCGTCTGCTGCTATCACCAGCTCCTCAGGGACTTGGAAGTACTTCTGCTGATCATGACTCTCTTCTAGAGGTGTCTTCTGGCAATGACCTTGCAGAAACAGAAATGTTAGACTGGATGATTTAGTCTCCTCTGACATATGAATCCCCACCTGCAAGATTCATGTGCATGCAAAAGAGGCTCTAACCAACCCTAAAGTGATTAAGTGTTGAAAATGCCGCAGTTGCTAGGCTCACCCCCCTTTCCTTGGAATTGTCTGAAAGAACCGATTCTCATCTTGCCAATCATACTAAAATCAGGTTACTAAGGATGGAACTAAGGTGAAGTACTTATTTAAAAGGAAGTGTGTCCACTAAAAGTCACCTTAATTAATTTATTTGCCGTTTTATCTTGGAATCAAAGCGGTTTACATTTAACAAAACCAATTACAATAAACATGTTTCTAATTGAACCAGGGAGGGGAATAAGGGATATAACAATTTTACAATAAAAATGTTTTTAAATGAACATGGAAGGCATAATGATACAATAAGCAATTAAAATCTAACTGATGAGATCATATTACTTAATACAATGAATTATAAATATATTGTAATTATGTGGATTAGGCAATTGTAGCAGATCCTGTTACTGTATGGCATTAAGTTGTGGTTCCTGGTACAGCTAGGGATATTTCTTTAGTTAAGGGTCTGGTGATGTTTCTTATGTACGGTCCACATTATTGTTAATTTGATTGTTTCTAAAATGTTCTGTAAGGAGATGTGTCTTAAGATGTGTCATCTGCAATAATAAGACTGTTCCAAATGGCTAGGCAGGAGCCAACTATAAAAATGTATTTTTTGTAAACCACTTCATTAGGCCACAAAAAAATAAAAAAAATTGGAATCAGAATTCACAATCCTTAAATTTCGTTCATTAAACAACCTCCAACCTGGCCATATTCTAGTTTCGGTAAAAGCTTTCTCAGAGAGACTTTTAAAAAATGCAAGGCAAAAACGCAGCACATGCAGTAGTGTGAAATTAGATTTACCTGCTAATTTGCTTTCCTTGAGTGCCTCCAGTTCAGTCGAGTGAGTTGTCTCTCCCTATCAGCAGTTACAAACCAAGTATGCCCAAACCTTGATGATGTCACCCCAGATAGCCTACCAATACCGCTCACCAAGGCCAGTATCCTAATGTCAAAGCAACTTAAAGGGGAAACAGATCTATCACTAATCATCAAGCCAAACAGAATGGCTAAAACCCAACATAAGAACAGACAGATCATTATTTTCTTCTTGGCTTAGTTTTTTTTCTCTCTCTGGATTGCCCCATACTGAGCACATACACACCTACAAAACACCAGGGCACCTCCCCCCCCCCCAAGAAGCCAAGGAATGGCCCAACCAGCTGGCCCTAACTTACATCGATGACATCTTTGAGAGCCGGGCTTGCCCCACCAAAATAGATACCTGGGAGGGCTCAGGACTGGACTGGAGGGACTCAAGGAAAGCAAATTAGCAGGTAAGTCTAATTTCACCTTCCTTATCATTCCTGCAGTCCAGTCCTTGTGAACGGGATGTACCAAAGCAGTACTAAACACAGGCGGGACCCACGAGCCTGGCTTGTAATACTGAGGTTATTTCTCGCATTGACTTCGCCAATTCCATTTTCACTGGTCTCACCAAGCTCCAACTGTCACGTCTTCAACGAATCCAAAATACAGCCGCTCGACTTGTGTCTCACTCCTCCCTCAGAGACGACGTCGCCCCCTTCTTTTCCGCCTTCACTGGTTACCAATTTCCTTCCGCATTCAGTTCAAACTACTCACCCTTGTTCATAAAGCACTTCACACCTCCACTCCTCAATACCTGACTGACCTCATCCACTTTCACACTCCCAGACACACTCCCCGTTCCTTTCATCTCAACCGTCTCACACTACCCCCTCCCTCCCTAGCCCACCTGCACTCTACCCGTTCCTCAGCTTTTTTTTTTCTGGGCCCTGCCCTCTGGAACTCCCTTCCCACCGCCCTCCGCCTGGAACATCATCACCCTACCTTCAAGCTGGATCTAAAGACTCACCTTTTCTCCCTTGCCTTTGGCCCTCCCTCCTCTCACCCCTAACCTTTTTTCCTATACCCTTTGATATCAACCTGCTCTCCCATTTTCTCTCTACAAAGTAATTGTAACTTTCTTTCTACTTTTCCGGCCTTGTGCCTTGCTGTTACTGTAATATTTTATTATCATTGCAAACCGCTCTGCTATTTTGAAGGGCGGTCAATCAAATCAATACACATAAACATGAACATAAACATGAGGCTCCAAATCTCACATCCCTCGCCGCCTGAACGTCCAACCAATAATGGCAAATTAATGTATGCAGCAACGACCATGTTGCTGCCTGACAAATGTCCAAGGAAGGCACCAAGGTGCACTCGGCCCACGACAATGCCTGTGCCCTCATAGAATGCGCCCGCAAGCTCTGCAGTAACTGTTTCTGCCTCAGTAGGTAAGCCAAAGTGATTGCCTCCTTAATCCAAAGTGCCACAGATGCTTTGGAGATCAAGTGAGTCAGGATCCGAAAGCAGCAGCAAAGAGGTGAATTTTCGGCTTGGATTTGAAAAGGGCCAGAGAAGGCGCCTGACGTACAGACTCAGAGAGTTTGTTCCAGGCATAAGGAGCAGCAAGTTGAAAGGAGTGAAGGGCACAAATAGAAGCGATTTGTCAGAAGAGCGGAGTTCCTGAGGGGTGTAGAGAGAGATAAGAGAAATAGAGGCAAAGGACATACCACACATCCAAAAGATGCAACTGTCTGTCCTCTTCTGAGTCCCCTCTGCTTGCAAAAACCGGCAGTATGACCAGTTGGTTCAGATGAAAATGCAAAACTATCTTAGGCAAGAAGCCATGGGACTGGTTTGAGCACTACCTTTTCCTTAGAAATCAACAGAAATGGCTCGTGACAGGACAAAGTCTGCAACTCTGATACCTGTCTGGTTGAGCATATTGCCACCAAAAAGACCGCCTTCAATGTAAGATCTTTCTTGTAATGGTTCTAAGGGAGCTTCTATCAGGGCCAAAAGGACAAAATTCAGATCCCAAGATGGCACCAGAGCCTGCCTCAGCAGCCGTACCTGCTTTACTGCCCTGAGAAAATGCACCACATCTGGGTGGGTCTCCAGGGATACCCTCTGGACCCACCCACTGTAGCATGCCAGGGCTGCCATCTGCACTTGCAATGAACCCAGTGCCAGCCCCTTATCAAGGTCTGCTTGAAGAAAAGCGAGGATCCTGATAAGAAAGCCACCAATGCTCTGAAGCCATGTTCCGCACACCAACTCTCAAAGATGTGCCAAACCCTCACATAGGACAGCGACACTGAACGCTTTCTAGCCCGCAATAGTGTGGCTATCACCTGCAGCAAATAGCCCCTCTTTATCAACCAAGCCCTTCCAAGAGCCAAACCATAAGTGAGAATCTATCCACCTGCGGCATGAAAATTGGACCCTGCATCAACAGGTTGGGTCTTGCCAGCAACCTCCAAAATTCATCCACCTGCAGCCATATCAGGTCCACGTACCATGGCCGGCGGAGCCAATCAAAGGCTATCCGAATGAATAGCCCTGCATGTGCCTTGATGTACTGCTGTAAACGTCCAATTAGGGCCCACGGCAGAAACACATAAAGAAGTCTGTTCCGCGGCCAAGACTCTACTAACACATCCAGACCCTCGGATCCTACTGCTGACTGAAAAACTTCCATGCCTTCGCATTCTCGAACATCACCATGAGGTCTATGATGGGCTGACCCAATCTTCGGGTCATCTGGTTGAAGATTCCCAGATTGAGGGACCACTCACCCGGATCCAAGCAATGATGACTGTGGAAATTGGCCTGCATGTTTTCTCTTCCTGCGACGTGTGTCACCAAGTGCGCCAGCAGACTGGCCTCTGTCCAAATCAAGATTGGAGTGACTATCTCCCAAGGTCACACTGCCGGTACCGCCCTGCCAATTCAGGTACACTACTGTCGCTACATTATCCGAGAATACCTAAATCACCTTCCCCTAAAGGGCCAAAAATACCACTCATCTCCATCCTGTTTATGGGCGAGATGCTTTGCTCACGTGTCCACTAACCCTGCGTGACCTTGCCCCGGCAGTGTGCTCCCCAACCGGACAAGCTGGCGTCTGTGGTTAGGGGAATCCAGTCGGGTGTCTCCAATGGCATCCTTGCTGAGAGATTTGCCTGCACCAACCACCACTGGAGGGCCATCCTGGTAACCATGATACACTAGCCTTCTGGATAATTCATGCCATAGGAGAGCACACTGCAGGAGTCTCATGTAAGCCTGCACCCAAGGCACCAACCCCAACATGGCTGCCATTGATCCCAGCAATTGGAGGTAGTGCTATGCCAAGGGGGCCGACAACCGCAGGAATTGGCAGATCGGGATCTGTGCCTTCTGTACCCAATCTTTGGGCAGAGCAACGTGGCCCTCCACCATCTGGAACTGCACCCCCAAAAGGACCAGATCCTGTGTAGGTTCCAGATAACTCTTGGCAAAGTTGACCGCCTATCCCAGTTGCTGGAGAAAGGCGATAACGCGCTGGGTGGTCCTCTACCCAGTTGTTGAGTAAGGGATGCAGTGCCACTGCCACAACGACCATGACCTTGGTGAACGTGTGCAGCACTGTGGCCAGGCCAAAGGGTAACGTGTGAAATGAAAAGTGCCCATTGGTATCATAAACGGAGAAAACACTGATGCTCTGGACGTATAAGAATGTGCAGGTAAGCTTCAGTGAGATCGAGAGCCATCAGGTTCTCCCCTTCTCATATTGCAACAATGACTGAGCACATTGTTTCCATGCAAAAAGACGTGGCCTGCAGTGCTCTGTTGACAAATTCCAGTGTAAAGGGAGCCAGAGGGGCTGATCCCCCCTATTCCCCACTAGCTTCAACACTTCTGGGTATTTGAAACATGAGGTCCTGCCTGGCAGCCATTTCAGCTCCAGACAGGCCCCCTGCTCCTAAGATGTCCTCCCTTCCTGCCAAACTGAAGGTGAGGGGCTGATGGAGGGTCAGAGTTTGGAACGGGTCAAACCAATTCCCCCCACGGTAGAAGCCCTTGGGTCAGTGCTGACACCCTCCAAAGCCTCTTCTGCTGATCAGGTTTCCTTTTCGCAGGACTTACAGACCCCGGCCGCAGAGAGGCTGCTATGGTGCGTCCCACATGCTGCATAAGTCATTTTCACCATCGGCACAATCAGGAACTTGGGAACCGCCACTGAATCACCACGAAATCAAAATGAAACACCACCACTGAAAGGGCTGACTGCAGCTGTCCCTGCAAGCATGCAATGGAAGATGAGTCGCCAATCATGTGGCCACCACAGGGAGGCCTCCCCCCCCCACCCCCCGAAACACTGCACTGCTGGCTCGATTACCGCTAAACCAGAAAAATACTCCTCACTGCAGCCAAACACCACAGGCTGATGAAGCAAGAACACTACAGCTGCTTAGGCAGTGACGGTAAACCGTAATGGGGGGAAGGGACCGAGCAACCACCTCAGGTAATACCACACAAGTAGGACCGGACAAATTAAATGGTCCCAGTCCATCAGGAAGTATGCTCCGGCCCTCCTGGCATACTCTCAGCACTGCCCTGGATCCTGCTAGCCTCCCATTCAAGGGATCAGCCCGGGTCTGTCTGTTCTTTTTTTGTTGTTGTTGTTTTTTTCTCTGTCTGCTTAGCTTCTGTTAGGCTGGCTAACACTTAAAGACACACCACTAGAATCCACTCCACCTATGTCTCACACCTATGTCCATCTAGTGCAGCACTGGGCAGATCTCCTCACCAGCTGCAGTCTTTGTGGGCGGTACTGGTAGGCTATCTGAGGTGACATCACCAAGATTTGGGCATGCTCAGTCTTCAGCTGCTGGAGGGGGGAGACAACCCGCTTGTCTGGACTGGACTGGAGGGATAAGGAAATATCTATTCGTACGCACACATGGCATTTTTACCTCGCAGGATGAGTTGTATTTTTTGAAGTTTCTTTGAGGAAGCCTTTAGCGTAACCAGAATATGGCCACGTTGGAGGTTATTTACGCAAATTAAATTTGAGTATTGTGAATACTGGATTCCCATTTTTTATGGGGTCTTTGTGAAACCATGACCTGAATTTGATCTTCTCGTCATGAGTGATAAATTTAATTATGAAAGACTGAAGATATCAGCAGCACTGTTTATTTAGTAGCAGCATTAAAGATAAGTTAAGGTTTTTTTAAACTATAATTTTGAGAAATGGGGAGGTGTAGGGAGAATAACAGTTATGTGAAGAATGTTTTGGGGATATTGTTTTAGAGCTGGAATGGTTAAATAAAAAATAAAGTTAAACACAAAGAAAGCACAGTTACTTACCTGTAACAGGTGATCTCTGGGAACAACAGGAATAAGTCTTCACATATGGGTACGTCGGTATCGACGGAGCCTGCGCGGGAACGCTCCCCAGCGTCCAATCAGAAAGCTTTTGGGAGCATCCCTCAGCGCCTGCGTGCTGCCTTCCCGCCTTTCCAACTGTCTCTCCTCAGTTGAGTTTTATAGCTGAGACAAAAAGAGAGAAAGAGGTAAGGAAGATAGATAGAGAGATACAACTTCTAGGGGAGGTGGGTGGGTTGTGAAGACTTATTCCTGCTGTTCCCAGAGATCACCTGTTACAGGTAAGTAACTGTGCTATCTCCAGGAACAAGCAGGAATGAGTCTTCACATATGGGGACTCCCAAGCTAAGATGCCGGGAGCCCTAGCATGTTGAGGATTGGAACATGCTACACCTCATATGGCCAGGCATCCTGAGGATGGAGGGTAGGAGCTGGAAAGAGAGGAGCTGTAGAAAAAACAGCTAAGGTAAGGACTACAGGAAAGGAGTCCTTGTATGTATGATAATTACCATGAAAAAATATTGACATGAACAAACACAATATGGTCCTCACCTACTGGATTGCAGGAAGTAGAGAGGCTGATGGAGGCTACTGGAGATCCAGCAGAGGAATCTTCAAGATGACTTCACTGAAGTGAAGGCGAAGGTCCAAATCTGGAATTGACAGGTGACCCAGGTGTCAACTGGGGTAGTACAAAATGTCAGGTCTGTAGTGGAAGCTTTATTGAAAAAGCTGGGAACTCTTTTGGATACAGAGTTAGTAATATTTAGGAGCAAAAGAGGAAGACTGACTGATTTGGACAACTAGCCCAGTCCTGGAGGGAAGAAGGGGTATGGAAAAAAGCCCATATTCCCAAGGAGGACAAATGTCTGAAGGGCTGAAACTTCAGATCTACTGAAGATCCACCCTGTCTTTCCTATCTGTTGAGAGATAGGAAAGAGAGGGTAGCATGGAGCTTCAGGGATACCTAGACGTAGGGTTAAAGTAGAAGCTGTCAGTACCACAGTAGTGGTTGTGTGCATAATACCTCAGACATACTGAGGAACAGTATGAAGATATGCAAGCCCACTGTCTGGAACCTATAGGAAGGTAAAACCTTTTATAAGCATAGACAGTTAGAGAGATAAGTATGGAGATACATATCTACCTATAAGGAAGCATCTCGACCGATACACATATATATAGGGATATAGAGATATATGTGTATATCTAGATATATACAGGGGTATATATATATACGTCTATAGCGAGATCTGGAGGGGCATAAGATATGCACACGCAGCTTACAGACATATGTATCTATAGAGAAATATATAGAAATATATACTTACATGTATATAGATGTCTAAAGATAATTGTCTGCAACTAAGCAGATAGAGATATGCCTATAAGAACATTCACATGGGAGATGTGAAGGAGAAAGATTCATCTAATAACAAGAAGGTGGAACCTACTTGAGAAGTTATATAGAGAATCTATTCCCCCTGGCTAAGATGGTGCAGGAATGCCATCCAGTGGAATAACCAGGATGGTTGCGTGAAAAACAGAGGATAATATCAGTCTGTAAACAGCAAGTCCTGAGTCCTAAAGAACTCTCGCATGGTAAATAGACAGAAAACGCATAGGATGAGATACCAGGTTGACCCACTTGAGGAACAAGGGGGGGGGGGGGATCATGCGTTGTTTAATTAAATATGTGCTGTCCATGAAGGATTAGGATACCATGAGGACAAGCTGCAAGGAAAAAGAGCATATTTCCTGTAGAAATGGGTAACTCTTTAGACTGTCATATAGAGAAGGCTTATGTCCTTTATTAAAAGGAAACAGAAGGGTGTAAAAACCTCTACAGTCATGAGGAATGACTGAGGAAGCCTTTTTCAACCATATAGGATAGTAATTAGAGAAAAAATCCCCATGCTCTCTAGCAAGGGCCCATAGTGGAAAGCTTCTCAGTAGGATTGCAGAGAGCACTATGCAGGAGAATTGGAAAATAAAAGTGGCTGTTGGAGGAAAGTGGCTGTTGGAGGAAACCAGCTGCCACCTCAGTTATGCTGCCAACTCCAGGGATTTGGAGATGACAGAAAAGAAGCGATAAGGATTTTCCAAGATAGATGAGCACTATCTTGGAAGCACTACTAAGACCAGAGAAAGTAGTGGAAGACAAGACTGGAACTCGTAGAAAGTACCAGTAGTCCAATCACTGGAACTCCTGCATGGGCAGCTGCTGAATAGAACAGCAGAGAGAATCCTTCTGTTTGTAACAGAGAGAACAGACAGAACAAGAGGAGAAAATCCTGATCATGTCTAATGAGCTGCCCAATGAAAGCAGGGAGGTAACTCCAGAGAAAAACTCTACACTGGAAAGGAAAGGAAGACTAGAAAGGCTAAGAAAGCCTTCCAGTCGTATAGTACCACTCGTACAGGGGAAGCCCTGGAAACGAGGGTAAAGAAAAATAGGAGCTGAAGGGAGACTTGCTATATGGTAAGTCTGTAGAAGGAAAAAATTCATGGTGGTACAGGGAAACTATCATGAGATAGTTGGCAAACCTCTCTTCATGGTAGGAAGAGGAGGAAACCCTGTGACCCACAGACATGAATCTCCTGACAGCTCAGCCTACCTGAGAGCAAGTGGATGTCCTGGAAACAGGAATCCAAGCGTAGAGTTTGAAATAAAAAAACAGTGAAAAATCTTCTGCTGAGAAGAAGTGAACTGTATGTTATAAGAGATCAATTGGAACCCCATTGAGGGTTAATTGTCCTGGCTTGAGTTTGGATTCTTCAGACCAGGGCGAGGTTTCCCTTGTTTGGGAACATCTGTATGATGGGCAGGAGAAGAATAAAACCTTCTTTTAGGGAAAGAAGGTTTGGTAGGGCATTTCCTACCTCTGGGGAAGGAGAAGGCTTAGGATAGCCCTCAGAAACAGGGAAGTCAGTGGAGCAATGAGCAACCTGACGTAAAGACTCCCTATGGAAGAGATTTTCTCCAGTACAAGGAGTATTACCCAGTCTTTGTTGTGCCCATCTGTTCAAGTCTGAAGCTTGGAGCCAGGCTTTACGTCGTGCCCCTATAGCTATAGCAGAGGTTCTGCTAACAGACTCAAAAGAGTCAAGGGAAGCACGAGAAAGAAACCAAGATATATTTTGGCTATGACTAAGAAGTAAGGAATAGTCTGCAGCCTTGGGCTCTGATAGAAAAGGAGTTAAAAGAGATAATTTCTTTGTGACCTCCTGAAGGGATAGACTCATATAAAAAATATATGAGAGAATCCTTGTTGCCAGCATAGATGTTTGGAAGGTTTGACGTCCAAAAGCATCCAGTGTTCTAGAAGCACGACCTGGCGGATAAGAAGAATGCTTCTTCTTGCTTTTTACCTTCCTCATTGCTGATTCCACTACAATGGAATGATGGGGAAGTTGAGTCTTTTGAAACCCTGGAGAGGGGGGCACCTGATACAGAAGATCAGTTGCTGCAGAAGGTGAGGAAACCCTTAAAGGTGTTTCCCATATTCTCAGAAGAAGAGCCTGCAAAGAATGATGTAAAGGAAGCATTATATTTTTCTTTTCCCCAGAAGAGCCTTGTGTAGGATCATAGCCAGGGATAGGAATAGCAAGGAATGTAGCCATGTCAAGGAGAAATTTCTGAAAAGAAGGATCTCCAATGGGAACCATCCCTGGATAGGCTAAAGTTGAAGAACTAGCCTGGGCACCGGAGGATGTACTGGTCCGGTGCAGAAAAGGAGCCCTAATGGATGGATACTGGTACTGGCGGTTATGACTTGAGACAGTCAGTACTGCATCGTCCATGCCAGGTATCGACTCCAGACTAGGTATAGAAAGGAGCAATCCCGGTGAAAAGGGAGTAGTTGGTTCTGATGTTACTGCAGGAACCGGCCTCGGTACCGATACCGGTAGCTGTGCCGGAATCGGAAGTGATACCGACATCGAAGCAGTCATTGGAGGCTGCTCAAGCGGTACCGAGGCAACCAAAAACCCTTGGTGAGTATCCTCGATACCGCGCATCCGGAATCGGTAAGCGTCGGTTCTGAGACACGTCGGTACCCAGTCTTCCAGACTAGATATCGATTCCAGACTCGGCATCGAAGGAAGCGAGTCTATCGATGCATGTCTGGAGGGTACCGGCGTCGGTGGTCGTATCGGCGATGCTGCCGATACTGGAAAGTCAATCTGGGACGTATCGATCGGTCCCGAAGGTACCGAGAACGCCAGATGACGATCCCTGGTGAAGAGCGGATCACTCAACACCAGTGCCGATGCCGGGGTATCGGTGCCGATGCATCGGTACCGCTCGAAGTGGATGCCACCACTGAGCATGGCTCAGGTATGTTCTGTGAGGGGTGAGCCCCAGGAACAACCTGAAACCCCTGAAAGGCTTTGGAGACCGAAGACTCCCGTCGGGGTTTTGAAGCCAATAGGGTCTTGAGGGCAAGGCCGGAGCCGTCATCATGCTTGACATGAGACCTACCACTCAAGGATTGGCTAGTCTTAACAGACTGTTTGTGGGTTACCTGATCCTGTAGAGAAGAAATGGTCGGTGCCCTGACACTGGAAGGGAACTCGGTATCGAGGGAAACTCAAAATGGAAAATCTCTTCTCATAAAATTGTAGCCTAATGGCTCCGGAGGAAAAGGGTCAGGACCCAAACAGGTTAGACACCAGTTATTGGAGTCTAAAAAGAAAACTGTATTTCCACAGTTAAGGCACTTCTTAGGAGGAGGCGGCTCCATGATGGAGAGGCCTTACAGGCCTAAAAATTTAAGACACTGAGGGAAAAACTCTCCCTGAGTTTGAGAAAAAGAAAAGAAAAAAACCCACCGGCGGTACCGGTGGAGGCGGGGAAACAGCCGCGACCACAAGAAAACAAGAATTAAAGAAAAAATTTTCTGCGTTGACAGGACTACGTCCTGCCGGCTCCGCGGAAAAACAAAAACTGAGGAGAGAAAGTTGGAAAGGCGGGAAGGCAGCACGCAGGCGCTGAGGGATGCTCCCAAAAGCTTTCTGATTAGATGCTGGGGAGCGTTCCCGCGCAGGCTCCGTCGATACCGACGTACCCATATGTGAAGACTCATTCCTGCTTGTTCCTGGAGATAATAATATGCCTGAATTTGGAAAAAATAAATAAAAAACAGACAGTGTGCTAAGGATTCCTGATGAGAAATGGATAGAGAGCAGACAAGGTGGCTAGCAAGCAAAGTGAACTGTATTCCTTTCCTTTTAAATGGGCAGAATACTCCATAACAGCAAGAACTGTAGTTTAACACATTCAGGGACATGTCTATTAAAGCGTGCTAATGGTTATTGCACGCTAGAATGGGACCGCGGCAAGGGTTACCACATGCTAAAAACAGCCAGCACAGTCAAAATCCCACATGCAAGGGGATGAGGACTGAGCATGTGAAAGTTCATAACATCAGAGGCAAGATAAATAGTGGCGACCCTCTTGGAGCCAGCTTTTATGGAAGAAATCTTCAGTATATTTCTGACCACATATTTACATCTCATTAAGGTTTGAAGAGGGATTATTGATGCAACAGTAAGTTTGCTGAATCTGTCCTGCAGAGTCCCTTTGATGTTTAGAATCCAACTCCATTGCTCTAGTGCCCATTTCTGTTATGTGGCCAGGTTGTTTTCGTTAAAACAAGAAAAAAAATCTTCAAAAAAGACTCATTGTCACAAATTGCATAGTTGTTTGTTACCCGTTGACAATATTTTTTCTGTATTTCCCTTTTTGTTACAGGCAATCTATACCTAGGGATTCCCACTTGTGAGAAGTGGAAAATGGAATGGACTATCTGAATTAGGTGTTTTCCAAGTCAGCAGGACATTAGCTCTCACAAAACCCAGCCACCTCCCCTAGGAGTTAACTTCCCCTAATTCAAAGTTTGCTCAGCAACACTAGTGCAGGAGACCCCACAAATGCATGGTCCATTGATCTAGAAAGCTGTAAGAATCGAATTAACAATTCTCTGGCTTGTGCTCCATCAGAAGACATACCCCTAAGCTTGGGAGAACTAATATTCTGTTGTTCTCAGAGAATACCTATTACAAATAAGAGGCTTCGCTTTACCCATGGTGATCGGAACAAAAGAAAGAAAAACAGGCACGCTGTTTTTATTGAAATTTCACTTACATAAAAAACAGAGGCAAAGGCCATGGGTACTTTTTCCTCATGCTTGAAGGGAGAGTAGGCAGTTTACTTTCCCCTCCACAATTAGACATAAGGTCTGAGAATACCACATACTCATAGACTTTGCTCTTAGGTGGGACTTGGAAAATTCTCCCCTTAATGTTGGTTTCAATAAATTTTGTATATACTCTGGGCCCCATATGCAAAGGATTTATACGCTTACCTATGAGACTTGTGCTCCCTAAATTGGCGCCTCTGAAAATTTATTAGGGCTCAGTTCCTAAATTTAAACTCAAAAATTCACTGAACTAAATTTATGAGTATAACAGTGGGTGGCAATGGGATAGATTTAGGGTGGGGAAAAAGTTAGGAGCTTAGCACTGATTTTCAGCACTAGGCTCATAAATCTGAGCAAATGAACGGCAGGCCTAAATTTATATGCAAAACTTTTAAGCCACCAAATTAAGATGACTTTTCAATTCAAAACTTAGGCGCCTAAGTTTGGCTGAAAATAGGGCACAAATTTAGGAGAACACATTGAGTCACAAATGATTAAAGTTTTGCATGAAACAAAATACACTGTAGAATCTCTATATATAGAAATCCCATGTAAAAAGGGGAAGGAGATGGCAGTGGGGGTGTATTACCGACTGCCTGGCCAGAATGAACACATGGATAATGAAATGCTAAGAGAAATCAGGGAAGCTAACAAAAGTTACAACATAGTAATAATGGATGATTTCAATTACCCCGATATCGAATAGTCAATGTCACTGCAGGACTTGCTAGGGAGATAAAGTTCCTAGATGAAATAAATGACTGCTTCTTGGAGCAGCTCATTCATGAACTGACAGGAGGGGAAGCTATTTTGGACCTAGTCTATAGAAGAACACAGGATCTGGTGCAAGAGATTAGGGTGATGGGGCTATTTGGCAATAGTGATTATAGCATGATCGTGTTTGATTTAATAAATGGAAGGAGGATGGCAAGGAAATCCACAGTACTATCTTGTAACTTTCAAAAGAGAGACTATGATAAAATGAGGAAAACAGTTAAGAAAAAATTAAGAGGAGCAGCTGCAAAGGTTAAAGATTTGCATCAAGCATGGGTGATGTTTAAAAACACTATCATGGAAGCCCAGATCAGATGGATTCCACGTTTTAAGAAAAATGTAAGGAAGTCGAAAAAACTGCCAGCATGGTTTAAAGGTGAGGTCAGAGAGGCTGTTGTAGTAAAAAAAAAAAGCATCCTTCAGGAAATGGAAAAAGGAGCCAAATGATGAAAATGGGAAACATAAGCACTGGCAAGTTAGATGCAAGACATTGATAAGGCAGGCAAAGAGAGAATTTGAAAAAAAAAAAAAGCTTGCAGTGGAAGCAAAAATGCATAATAAAAACTTTTTCAAGTATATTCGTAGCAAAAAAAAACAAACAAACCTGTGAAAGAGTTGGACCTTTGGATTATAGAGGGGTAAAAGGGGCGCTAATGCCATAGTGGAGAGATTGAATAAATTCTTTGCATCGGTCTTTACTTAAGAAGATGTAGGGAAGTTACCCATGCCTGAAATGGTATTTAAAGGTGATATATCGGAAGAATTGAAAGAAATATTGATAAACCAGTAAGACGCAATACAAGTATTTGATAAACTGAAGAGTAGTAAATCACCTGGAATGGATGGTATACCTCCCAGGGTGTTAAAAGAACTGAAAGATGAGGTTAAAAATAGAAAGCAGAGGGTAGGGATAAATGGACAATTTTCTCAATGGAGAAAGGTGAATAGTGGAGTACCCCAGGGATCTGTGCTGGGCCCACTCTTTTTTAAAATATTCATAAACGACCTGGAAATGGGAATGAGTGAGGTGATCAAATCTGCAGATGACACAAAATTATTCAAAAATGTTAAAACAGAAGAGGATTGTGAAAAAATGCAAGAGGACCTTGGTATTTTGGAAGACTGGATGTTCAAATGGCAGATGAAATTTAATATGGACAAGTACAAAGTTATGCACCTAGGAAACAACCACCCAAACTATGGTTATATGATCCAAGGTTCCACAATAGGAACCACCATCCAGGAAAAAGATTTGGGCATAATTGTGGATAACATGTTGAAACTCTCCATTCAGTGTGTACTGGCAGCCAAGAAAGCAAATAAATGCTAGGAATCATAAGGAAAGGAATGGAGAATAAAACCAAGGCTATTATAATGCCTCTGTATCGTTCCAGGGTGCGACCACACCTTGAATATCGTGTGCAATTCTGGTCACCGTATCTTAGAAAGGATATAGCACAATTAGAAAAAGAACAGAGAAGAGCCACCAAAATGATAAAGGGGATAGGAGGATACCTCTATGAGGAAAGGCTTAAACGTTTAAGGCTCTTCAAATTGGAAAAGAGACAGCTGAGGGGAGATATGATAGAGATCTATAAATTAATGAATGGAGTGGAATGGGTAAACATAAATCGATTGTTTATGCTATCAAAAAGTAGAAAGACTAGGGGATATGCAATGAAGCTGCAATATAACCTATTTAGGACTAATAAGAGAAAATATTTTTTCACTCAATGCGTAAACTCTGGAATTCATTACCAGAGGATGTAGTAAAAGCTGTCAGTGTAGCTGGGTTTAAAAAAGATTTGGACAACATCCTGAGGAAAAGTCCATAAAGCATTATTAAAGAGGACGTGCGAAATCCACTGCTTGCCCCGGGACAGGCATTGTGGAACCTGTGTGTCTTCTTGGGAACCTCTCAAGTACTTGTGACCTGGATTAGACACTGTTGAAACAGGATACTGGGCTTGATGGACCTTGGTCTGACCCAGTATGACATTTCTTATGTTCTTATATCCAGCAAGTTCAAGCATTTTGGAGAGCGTTCAACCGAGAATGGGATTCAGAAACCACTAGCAAAGAAATGGTAGCATGTGAAGCCTGATATGATGGAAGATTTATATTTTTTTTCCTACACTTCTTGGCCATTCACAAGGAAGCACTTTAGAATGAACTTCCTGGACAGATGTACTTAAATTTCTCTTAAAACAGAAATAAAACTGCAGGAGAACTTAAAACTTGAATAACATTTAGCTTTGTACATATCCATTCAGCAGATGCACGATCATTTTTACACTTGGCTACCTCTACCCATAATGCCTTCTCCTCCGTTTTTTCCTCCCCTTTCTCATTTCAATGAAAATTTAATTGATTTCTGCTTTTAAAAATCTTCTGCAACATGCCAACAGCTTTATGTGTAATTTATAAGACTCTGTGATGTAAAGATAGTATGCAGGCCCCCAAAGCTAAAATTAGCTTTCTAGCCGATATAAAAGCCAGACTGTCTTTGATAAAAGTCTTGCATGCTCAGAGAAAGGGAAATAAACCACACTGCCTTTGCCCTTGAGTGGAAGCTGCTACGCTTGGACAATTTGCAGTCCTCAAGAACGCGATGAAAGCCAAAAAAGAAAAGTAAAGTAGTGATGAAAAAATTCTATACTTTTATAAACTGCAAGAGAGGGATAAAAATATCTCTTATAACAGAAAGGTATAGTACCAAGGACTAAAACACAGATAAAAACAAAGATAAAATTAACTTACACCTAGAAGAAGAAATTGTCCTTCCTTGGATAAAACAGCTTTACTAAATATAGCAAGCAAGTGACGGCTATGGGTTGTATGTCAACCTTGAATGGAAGCCATATTAAAAGGCAAAAAAAAGTGTTTTTCAAATAGTTTCTTCCAAGTCTGAGGGCGTTCTCAGAACCTTTCCCTCTGCATTGTTAATATTTCCATTTCGAATAACCAAGTCAGAATTTTGTTTTTAATTTTATATAGCATTTATCCAAAGGGGTTGTGATATGTTTATTTACTGCAGGCCATCTCAACAGCAAATTGTGTTCCTTAGCTCAAAATCCCAAAATGAGAAAGGGCAGATTCTTTTGAGTGTATGTGTCCTCTGTTGAGACTCCATTATTGAAGTCCAACTGGAGGATCTGAGTGACTGGAGTCTATTTTTATTTATTTATTTAATTTAACTAGACTTATATACCGCTTTTCTATCAGTCAAAGCGGTGTACATTCAGGTACGGTATATATATTTTTTCCTTGTCCCCGAAGGGCCCACAATCTATGTTTTTGTACCATGTCTATAACCAGAGAAAGATGCAGGAAATTAATTTGTTCATAAAAGTTGCCTCAGACTAACGACCCCCCTTCCTCACTACTGTGACTTTCACTGGGAAGAAGATCTATGAATGAGATCAAAAGAGGGCAATTTGATATTTTAATAACTATCTGTCCCTGCTTCTTTAAATAAAGCAAGACTGCAATTTTCAAACTGCCTGTAAATTTTTCAACAGTCTTTGCACCAATTTTCAAAGGAAAGGTACATCAGATAAAGTCTCTATACAAGTGTTTACATGTGGAATAGGCCTTTAATAAAATGGAATGGCTGTTTATACACACATACAAACACATACACTTTTATATACAAATGTATGTGTTTGTATGTGTGTATAAACAGCCATTCCATTTTATTAAAGGCCTATCCCACATGTAAACACTTGTATAGAGTAGTTACTCACCTGTAACAGGTGTTCTCCAGGAACAGCAGGAATCAGTCCTCACATATGGGTGACATCGACGTCGATGGAGCCCCCATGCGGAGCATTTCCCCAGCTTTCAAAGAAAGCCTTTGGGAATACACCCACACATGCGCGGTCCCCTTCCCGCCCAAAGGTGCCATCTTGCTCAGTCAGGTGACATAGCTAAAAGACAGCACAAAAACAAATGAACTATGTACAACTGCAACTCCCAGGGGAGGAGGGAGGGTTGTGAGGACTGATTCCTGCTGCTCCTGGAGAAAGCACAGTTACTTATCTGTAACAGGTGATCTCTGGGAACAGCAGGAATAAGTCTTCACATATGGGTACGTCGGTACCGACGGAGCCTGCGCGGGAACGCTCCTCAGTGTCCAATCAGAAAGCTTTTGGGAGCATCCCTCAGCGCCTGCGTGCTGCCTTCCCGCCTTTCCAACTGTCTCTCCTCAGTTGAGTTTTATAGCTGAGACAAAGAGAGAGAAAGAGGAAAGGAAGATAGAGAGATACAACTCCTAGGGGAGGTGGGTGGGTTGTGAAGACTTATTCCTGCTGTTCCCAGAGATCACCTGTTACAGGTAAGTAACTGTACTATCTCCAGGAACAAGCAGGAATGAGTCTTCACATATGGGGACTCCCAAGCTAAGATGCCTGGAGCCCTAGCATGGTGGGGATTGGAACATGCTACACCTCATATGGCCAGGCATCCTGAGGATGGAGGGTAGGAGTTGAAAAGAGAGGAGCTGTAGAAAAACAGCTAAACTAAAATAGGACTACAGGTAAGGAGTCCTTGTATGTATGTTAATTATCATGAAAAATATTGAAATGAGCAATCACAATATGGACCTCACCTACTGGATTGCAGGAAGTAGAGAGGCTGATGGAGTCTACTGGGGATCCAGTAGAGGAATCTTCAAGGTGACCTCACTGAAGTGAAGGTGAAGGTCCAAATCTGGAATTGACAGGTGACCCAGGTGTCAACTGGGGTAGTACAAAAACGGTAGGTCTTTAGTGGAAAGCTTTATGGAAAAAGCTGGGAACTCTTTTGGCAACAGAGTTACTCACATTTAGGAGCAAAAGAGGAAGACTGACCGATTTGGACAAAGTAGCCCAGTCCTGGAGGGAAGAAGGGGTATGGAAAAAAAGAAGCCCGTATTCCCAAGGAGGACAGATGTCTGAAGGGTTGAAACCTCAGATCTACTGAAGATCCACCCTGTCTTTCCTAACTGGTGAAAGATAGGAAAGATATTGGAGCATGGAGCTTCAGGGATACCTAAAACCTAGGGTTAAGGTAGGAGCTGTCAGTACCACAGTAGTGGTTGTGTGCATAATACCCCAGACATACTGTGGGACAGTATGAACATATGCAAGCCCACTGTCTGGAACCTATAGGAAGGTAAAACCCTTATAAGCATAGACAGTTAGAGAGATAAATATGTAAATACATATCTACCTATAAGGAAGCATCTCGACAGATACACACACACACACATATATATATATATATATATATATATATATATATATCTATAGTGAGATCTGGAGGGGCATAACATATGCACATGCAGCTTACAGACATATGTATCTATAGAGAAGTATATAGAGATATATACATACATGAATATATATGTCTAAAGATAAATGTCTGCAATTAAGTAGATAGAGATATGCCCATAAGAACATTCACATGGGAGATGTGAAGAGGAAAGATTCATCTAATAACAAGAAGGTGGAACCTACTTGAGAAGATATATAGAGAATCTATTCCCCCTGGCTAAGATGGCGCAGGAATGCTATCCAGTGAAATAACCAGGATGGTTGCGTGAAAAAACAGAGGATAATATCAGTCTGTAAACAGCAAGTCCTGAGTCCTGTAGAACTCTCGCATGGTAAATGGACAGAAAACGCATAGGATGAGATACCAGGTTGACCCACTGGAGGGACACAAAGGGGTATCATGCGTTATTAGTTAAATATGTGCTGTCCATGAAGGAGTAGGATACCATGAGGACAAGCTGCAAGGAAAAAAGAGCATATTCCTTGTAGGAATTGGAGAACTCTTTAGACATTTACGTAGAAAAGGCTTATGTCCTGTATTATAACAGGAGATAGTAGGGTGTGGAGAACCCTCACAGTCATGGAAAATGACTGAGGAAGCCTTTTCCAACCATATAGGATAGTCATCAGAGACAAAACCCCATGCTCTCTAGCAAGGGCCCATAGTAGAAAGCTTCTCTGTAAGATTGCAGAGAGCATTATGCAGGAGAATTGGGAAATAAAACTGGCTGTTGGAAAAAACCAGCTGCACGTCAACTATGCTGCCAAATCCAAAGGAATTGGAGATGGCAAGAAAAGAAGATAGTGTGATAAGCCTTACGTGATTAGGATTATCCAAGATAGATGAAAGCACTATCTTGGAATCACTACTAAGGCCAGACAGAAAGTAGTGGAAGACAAGACTGGAAACTTGTGGAAAAGTACCAGTAGTCCAATCACTGGAACTCCTGCATGGGCAGCTGCTGAATAAGACAGCAGAGAGAATCTTTCTGTGTAAAACAGAGAGAACAGACAGAATAAGAGGAGAAATTCCTGTCTCTGTCTGATGAGCTGCCCAGAGAAAAGAAGGGAGTTTATTCAAGAGAAAAAACTCCACACTGGAATGAAAGAAATGACTAGAAAGGCTAAAGAAGCCCTGAAGTGGTATGGTACCACTCTTTCAGGGGAAACCCTGGATAAGAGGGTAGAGAAACAGACGCTGAAAGGTGACTTACCATATGGTAAGTCTGTGGAAGGAAAAAATTCATGTTGGAACAGAAAACTATCATGGGATAGTTGTTAAACCTCTCTTCTTGGTAGGAAGAAGAGGAGAAACCTGTAACCCATAGACATGAATATCCTGACCTAGGAGCAAATGGATGTCCTGAGAAAAGGAATCCATGTGTAGAGTTTTGAATGAAAAAACAGTGAAAAAACTTCTACTGAGAAGAAGTCAACTGTAGGTTGTAAACTTCAGGACTCTATGGTTGCTGGGTTTGTTCAGCCTGGCTAGAGTTTGGATTCTTCAGACCAGGGCGAGGTTTCCCCTGCTTGGGAACATCTGTATGATGGGCAGGAGAAGAGTGAAACCTTCTTCTCCTAGGGAAAGAAGGTTTGGTAGGGCATTTCCTACCTACTGGGGAAGGAGAAGGCTTAGAATAGCCTCCAGAAACAAGAAAGTCAGTGGACCACTGAGCAACCTGATGTAAAGACTCCTTATTGAAGAGATTTTCCCCAGTGCAAGGAGTATTACCCAGTCTTTGTTGTGCCCATCTGCTTAAGTCTGAAGCTTGGAGCCAGGCTCTACGTCGTGCCCCTATGGCTATAGCAGAAGTTCTACTAACAGACTCAAAGGAGTCTAGGGAAACACGAGTAAGAAAACAAGAGATACTTTGAATATGACTAAGTAGTAAGGAATAGTCTGCAGTCTTGGGCTCTGAAAGAAAAGGAGTCAAAAGATATAATTTCTTTGTGACCTCCAGAAGGGATAGACTCATAAAAAACATATGAGAGAATCCTTGCTGACAGCATGGATGTCTGGAAGGTTTGACGTCCAAAGGCATCTAGTGTCCTAGACTCACAACCTGGTGGGTAAGAAGAGTGCTTCTTCTTACTTTTCACCTTCCTCATTGCTGATTCCACCACAATGGAATGATGGGGAAGTTGAGTCTTTTGAAACCTGGAGAGGGGGGCACCTGATACAGAAGATCAGTTGCTCTAGAAGGTGAGGGAACCCTTAAAGGTGCTTCCCACATTCTTAGAAGAAGATCCTGCAAGGAATGATGTAAAGGAAGCATTATATTTTCCTTTTCTCCAGTAGAAAGAGAGCCTTGTGTAGGATCATAGCCAGGGATAGGAATAGCAAGAGATGTTGACATATTCAGGAGAAAATTCTGAAAAGAAGGATCTCCAAAGGGAACCGTCCCTGGGCAGGCTAGACCTGAAGAACTAGCCTGGGCACCGGAGGATCTACTTGAGAATATAGGAATATAAGATCCTGCACGGTGCAAGAAAGGATCCTTAAGGGATGGATGCTGGTACTGGAGGTCATGACCTGAGACAGTCAGTACTGCATCGTCCATGCCAGGTATCGACTCCAAACTTGGTATAGAAAGGAGCGATCCTGGTGAAAGAAGCATGGAAGGAGCTGGCCCCGATGTTACTGTGCGTACCGGCACCGATACCGATATCGGTAGCTGTGTCGGAATCGAAGGCGATACCGACATCGAAGCAGTCATCGGTGGCTGCTCAATCGGTACCGAGGTAACCGAAAGCCTTTGGTAATCACCCTCAGTACCGAGCATCCGGAACCGGTAAGCGTCGGTACCAAGACGTGTCGGTACCCAGTCTTCCAGACTACAGATCGATTCCAGACTCGGCATCGAAGGAAGCGAGTCTATCGATGCATGTCTAGAAGGTATCGACGTTGGTGGTAGTATCGGCGTTGATGCCGATACTGGAAAGTCAATCTGGGGCGTACCGAGAAAGCCAGATGATGATCCCTGGTGAGGAGTGAATCGCTCAACACCAGTGCCAATGCCGGGGTATCGGTACCGCTCAAAGCGGATGCCACCACCGAGCATGGCTCAGGTATGTTCTGTGAGGGGTGAGCCCCAAGAACAACCTGAAACCCCTGATAGGCTTTAGAGGCTGAAGACTCCCGCCGGGGTTTTGAAGCCAATGGACCCTTGAAGGCAAGGCCGGAGCCGTCATCATGCTGTGCATGAGACGTACCACTCAAGGGTTGGCTAGTCTTAACAGACTGTTTGTGGGTTACCTGATCTTGTGGAGAAGAAGAAATAGTCGGTGCCCTGACACTGGAAGTGAACTCTGTATCGAGGGAAACTCGAAATGGAAAATCTCTTCTCACAATATTGTAGCCTAATGGCTCCGGAGGAAAATGGTCAGGACCCAAACAGGTTAGACAGCAGTTCTTGGAGTCTAAAAACAAAACTGTACCGCCACAACTTAGACACTTCTTAGGAAAAGAAGGCGGCGGCTCCATGATGGAGAGGCCTAGAAGGCCCAAAAGGTTTAAGACAAACTGAGGGAAAAAAATTCCCTGAATTTAAGAAAAGAAAAAACACCGGCGGTACCGGTGGAGTCGGGGAGACAGCCGCGACCACAAGAAAACAAAGAATTAAAGAAAAAAAAAATTTCTGCGGTGACAGGAGGACGTCCTGCCGGCTCCGCGGAAAAACGATAACTGAGGAGAGACAGTTGGAAAGGCGGGAAGGCAGCACGCAGGCGCTGAGGGATGCTCCCAAAAGCTTTCTGATTGGACGCTGGGGAGCGTTCCCGCGCAGGCTCCGTCGGTACCGACGTACCCATATGTGAAGACTCATTCCTGCTTGTTCCTGGAGATCACCTGTTACAGGTGAGCAACTACTCTTTCTCCAGAACCAAGCAGGAAGTCAATCCTCACATATGGGCGACTCCCTAGCTCTGGGCTACCAGGAACCCAGGCTGAAAAATAGAGCTCCTTCTGTGAAGCCTCAGCATCAGGGAAAGAATTTTACTGAGAACAGATTCCACCGGTAGCCCAACAAGAGGGCAGGATTTGCCTAAACCTCAAAGAGATTCCGGAGTACTGCCTGACCAAAAGCACTATCCCTACGGGACTCCCTCTCCAGGCAGTAATGGGCTGCAAATGTCTGGCTTGAGGACCAAGTTGCAGCCCTGCAGATGTCTGCCAGCGGTACAGAACGGAGATGAGCTACTGATGCAGCCATTGCCCGGACACAGTGAGGTGTGACTCGACCCTGCAAGGGAAGGTCTGCCGCCCTGTAAGCCCAGGTGATACAGTCCACCACCCATATGGAAAAAGTACGCTTGGAGACAGGCAACCCCAAGTTGTTTGGGTCAAAGGAGACGAAGAGCTGAGTAGCCCTTCTATGACCCCTAGTACGCTCAAGGTAGAAAGACAAGGCCCTTCTACAGTCCAGGGTATGCAGGACTTCCTCAGCCCGGCTGGCATGGGACCTAGGGAAGAACGTTGGAAGAACCACCTCCTGATTGAGGTGGAAAGAGGAGACTACCTTCGGGAGGAACTTAAGATGAGTCCTAAGGACCACCCTGTTCCTATAGAAACGAGTGTATCACTTCTATCCCGCCTTTCCTCTAAGGAGTACATATTAAGAACCTTCAGTCTGTCCTCATAGCTTTATAATGAAGACCACTAATCATTTTAGTAGCCACCCTCTGCACCGACTCCATCCTGTTCACATCCTTTTGAAGGTGCGGTCTCCAGAATTGCACACTATACTCCAAATGAGATCGCACCAAAGACTTATAGAGAGGCATTATCACCTCCTTTTTTCTGCTAGCCATTCCTCTCCGTATACACCCAAGCATCCTTCTAGCTTTTGCCGTCGCCTTTTCTACCTGTTTAGCTACTTTAAGATCATCAGACACAACCACGACTGGGTCCCGCTCTTCTTTAGTGGACAAAAGTACTTCACCCCCTATACTATATTGCTCCCTTTGATTGCTGCAGCCCAAATGCATGACCTTACATTTTTTAACATTAAATCCCAGCTGCCAAATTCTAGACCATTCTTCAAGCTTAGCTAGATCCCTCCTCATGTTATCTACACCTTCCTGGGTGTCTACTCTATTGCAGATTTTGGAATCATCCGCAAAGAGGCAAACTTTACCCAGGAAAAGAAAGAAAGAAAGCAAGCACCGATGGAGTCGGTACCAGCATCGACAGGAAGGCAGACGCGATTACAAAAAATTTAAAAAAAAAAAATTTCTGCGGTGACCAGAATTGCTTCTTGTCGGCTCCATGGAAAATGGAGAGCTGGAAAGGCGGGAAAGCAGCTATGCAGGTGCAGTGGGATGCTCCCAAAGGTTTTCCTATTGGATGCTGGGGAGTGTTCCTGCGGAGGCTCTGTCGGTGCCGATGTTACCCATATGTGTAGACTACATTTCTGCTTGTTCCTAGAGATGCCTCCGTGAGATTGAGCATTGTCAGGAACTCTTTTTCCCTTACTGCGACGATCACGGAGTGCAATGTTTCTATGCAAAAATGCAACAGCCGCTGGATAGTCTCCTGTCAAGATCACCTCCAGTACCCACTGACCGGAGTTGATCTGGGCCCGGGACAGGTAGAAACCGTTGGAGCAGCCCCCCACAGGCTCTACCTGGCCCTGGGCACCCCTCGCTTCATTGTGTTTTCTTGGAGGTTGAGGTGGTGGCAGAATAATACCCTCTACCCACTCCTGCTCCCCCGAAAGGAAGAGCCTCTACCTGGGTACCTCGCCCTCTGAAAAGGGGCGAAACAGGTCACCCAGAAACGCTGAAAGACTGGGCTGTCCTCTAATCGGTGCCCAACTCTTGGCCTGCTTCAGCTTGTCCTCCGGGAGCTTACTGCCCTTGGATTCTCCCAACTCCTTAACAAATTTCTCCAAGGCCTCTCCAAATAGACGTTTTCCCCTTAAAGGGAGATGACTCAAATGCGTCTTGGATGAGATATCCGCCGCGGAGTTATGCAGCCACAAGAGAGACGCCTTGCTACAATAACTGAGGCCCATACTCTTGGATGAGGCCCTGATCAGATCATAAAAGGCATCCGCTAGGAAGGCAGCACACAGGGAGCAACTGCTGAGAGCAACTGTCGGCCTCCGGTAGGACCTGGGCCCAGCATAAACATGCCTGGGAAATGTAGGCCCTACAGATGGAAGCCTGCAATGTCATGGCATTGATGTCAAAGGCCTGCTTGAGCAGCGCTTCCATCTTCTTGTCCTGAGGGTCCTTCAAAGCCACCCCACCACCTTCCACCGGGATAGTAGTCTTCTTTGTACCTCAGATACTGCTGTATCTACCTTAGGGGACCTCAAATGCTACTTCTCCTGATCAGGCAACTGATATAACATAGCCATGGCCTGGCTATCCCACAGTCCTGCCTCCGGTGTTTTCAATTCGGTCTCTACTACCTGCTTAATTACTCTGTGCACAGGAAAGACCATCTGCGGCTTCCTACAACACTGTAACAGGGGGTCCTCCAACAGTTCTTCCCCTGACTGAGCGCCCTAGACAATATTCAGGGCCACCAATGAGTGGGCAATAAAAGCCGACAGCTTCTCTCTGCGAAACACTATCAACAGATTGGGGTCCTCATCAGGCAGTATGCCCCCCTTCCTCTGGTTCCAGTGGAGGGCCCTCTTCCAGCATGTCCGAAGTGCCCTCCATCGGATTCTCTGAGGCTCCTGAGAGCATTTGCATCCTCCCAGAGTTCTAACTCCAGGCGAGGGCACTTAGACGAGGGCTCCCAGTCCTCATCTGCTCCATGGTGGGTAGCCCCTGCATGCTTCTCTGGCCTTCCAGCAGTGGCCATCGAGGCTATCACAAGTCCTGCTCTCTCCTGCCTCAGGCTGTATGCCTGATGCAGAAGTAAAACAAAATCCGGTGTAAAGGGAACCCGTGGGACTGTTCCTCCTGCCCCTCAAGAGTCTCCACAGTTCTAGGGATCTGAAACATGTAATCAGGCCTGGCATCCATCTCAGCTCCAGCCTGACCTGCTGTACTTAAAATGGCCTCCTCTCCTGGCAAAACCGCAGGTGAGGAGCAAAGGGAGGGAAACTGCTCTGACCATGACAACCTGCTTTCCCCCACGGTGATGATGCAGCACAGCCCTCATTTAGAGCCTCCTCTTTGGACCGGGTTTCCTTCTCACAAGGATTTACACATTCCCGCTGAAGAGAGGCTGCTCCGACATGTCCCACATGCTGCATCAGATACCTTTGCCAATGGCATCACAGCAAAAGACCGAGAGAAATACGAAGTGAAAGCAAAGTGAAAACAAAGTGAAAGCAACCGCCCCACGAACATATTCCTGTTCCTGCAAGCATTGCTTCCCACAATTGCCGCACCTCGATCAGGTCTGCCAACTATGTGGCCGCTCCAGAAAGGCCTCACCCCCCCCTCCTGGAGCACCACGCTGCAGGCTCGTTGTCAAATCGCTTTAGCCAAAGAGAGTACTTGCCACCAACACTGATCAAACCACACTGCAGCCGCTTAGGCAAGTGCCGGTAAACGTGATGAGGGAGGGACCTGGAGAACCCCCCACGATAATCCCCGCAAGCAGGACTGGACTGATCAAATGATACTGGCCCTCCTGGTGTGCTCTCAGCACTGCCTCAAAACCTGCAAGCCTCCCAATTCAAAGGATCAGCCTCCCAATTCAAAGGATCAGCCTGCATTACCTTTTCTGGCTGCTAGCTTCTGTTTGGCAGGTTAGTTGCTAAACCCACAAATGCTGACATCTAGAACCAACAACTATAACTCCAACCCTATGTCCATCCAATGCAGTCCAGCACTGGAAAGACGCTCCTTACCAGCTGCTGGAGATTGAGATACTGGCCTTGACGGGCGGTACTGGTAAGATATCTAGGATATCACCAAGGTTTAGACACGCTCATCTGCACTGGACTGGAGGGATAAGGAACTTCAAAATTTTTATGATACAGCAAAGACAATTTTTGCTTTTATGCTCTAGGGCAGGGGTCTGCAACCTTTAAGACATAAAGAGCCACTTGGACCCGTTTCCGAAGGGAAAAAAAAAAACTGGGAGCCGCAAAACCATTGCGACATTTAAAACAAATCTAACACTGCATATATTGTTTCTTACCTTAATGCTATATACGACCCCCTACTTTTCCTGTTAAAATATAGGTGTTTGGCCTATACTCGCCGTATAAGACTACCCCTCTTCCTTCGCACACCAAAAAAAATACGCCAGAAAATATCACAACAACAAGTAACAATATTTGATTTCAAAATTATGATGATTTTGTAGTCAAATCACTAATATGAAATAAAATTATTTTTTCTACCTTTGTTGTCTGACCAATTTATTCTTTGATCATGCTGGTCCCGATCTGAGGCTTCTGCTTTCCTGTCTTCTCTTAGCTCTCTTTCTGTGGTCTATGGTCCATCTGCCATTTCTTATCTCTTCTTTCGTTTTCTTCACTTCTTTCCATCAGCCTATTTCCAGTCCCAGTAACCCTCCCCAATATCAGCCCCTTTCCAGTCCTCACTCCCAGTACCTTCCAATGTCAACTTGCATTCCCATGATTGCCACTGGTGTCCATTTCCTTCCAGTCCCCCTCCTTCCCCACTGACCAGTCCCTTCTAGTACAAATACCATGGCAGCCCCTCTCAGATCCAGTTC
This sequence comes from Ichthyophis bannanicus, assembly GCA_033557465.1. Classification (NCBI taxonomy): domain Eukaryota; kingdom Metazoa; phylum Chordata; class Amphibia; order Gymnophiona; family Ichthyophiidae; genus Ichthyophis; species Ichthyophis bannanicus. The sequence goes on along the minus strand of CM066047.1, from coordinate 32,605,387 downwards.
CATTCTCCCATCCCCTCATATCAGCCCATTTGTAGCCTTAGCCCCAGTTATCTTCCAGGGCCAGCAGCTCTATCCTCCCCTCCCCACAATCAGCCCATGCCCAGTCAAAGCCCCCCAATCAGCTCGCTTCCAGTGCTAATCCCCCCTCAACCCCATTACCAGTGCTAGCCTCCCCTAATCAGCCCAATACCAGTCCTACCCCCATCAGCTCATTACCAGTCCTAGCCTCCCCTAATCAGCTCATTTCCAGTGATAGTCCCCTCAACCCCATTACCAGTGCTCCATCCCTCCATGTCAGCCCCCTCCCTCCCTCCATCCATATCAGCTCCCTCCCTCCCTCCATGTCAGCCCACCTCCCCAATCCCTCCATGTCAGCCCCCTCCCTCCTTCCATATCAGCTCCCTCCCTCCCTCCATGTCAGCCCCCCCCCCTCCATGTCAGCCCCCCCCTCCCTCCATCCATATCAGCTCCCTCCATGTCAGCCCCCCTCCCTCCATCCATCCATCCATATCTGCTCCCTCCCTCCATGTCAGCCCCCTCCCTCCATGTCAGCTCCCTCCCTTCTTCTGCAGCCGCGGCTCCCTGCCTCTTAGGGAACCGCGGCTGTGCTTTTAAAATCATCTCGGAGCCCTTCCTGTCTTGACGGGCTCCGTGCAGCATTGTCCCGCCTCTAAAGGAAGTTTTGGAGGCGGGACAATGCTGCACGGAGCCCGTCAAGACAGGAAGGGCTCCGAGATGATTTTAAAAGCACAGCCGCGGTTCCCTAAGAGGCAGGGAGCCGCGGCTGCAGAAGAAGGGAGGGAGCTGACATAGAGGGAGCCCATAACGCCATGTTTAAATACATCTTTACAACACTATTGCCTGTCACCGGGCGGGCAGTGTGCTCCGGAGCCGCGGCAAAGGTGAGAAAGAGCCGCATGCGGCTCCGGAGCCGCGGGTTGCCGACCCCTGCTCTAGGGTGTTTCAGATTGGAGCTTGATCTGCTTAGTCTCCTATGTGTTTCTTTACTACTCCCCTAGATATATGCTTGTCCCCAGCTGTTGTGTTGTCTGTCTTGACTAGACTGTAAGCTCTGATAAGCAGGGACCATCTTTTACATGTACTGTCTGTACAGTGCTGTGTACGCCTTGTAGCGTTATACAAATGATAAGTATGCCTGATGCAGAAGTAGAGCTTCTCTTAGTTTGAAATATCCATGTAGATGGCTTATTAAGTATAAAGATATGAAATGTGTTCTTTGATCCAGCCAGGGTCTGCCCTAAGGTTTCTGCAACACCAGCAGTGGCTCCCAGCAGTGCCCCCCTCTGCCGCCAATTCTGTCTTCTGGGGGTCTGGCGGCAGCAGCAGCAGCTTTGTGCCACCACTGGTACCTACAGCAAGCTGCTTCTGACTCCCCTCCAACAGGAAGTTGCATCAGAGGGGGATCAGAAGTGGCAGATCATGTGTGCAGGAAGGGCATGTCCTGCTGTGGGCATCAAAGCCTAGTCGATAGGTCGGCCCTGGATCCAGCCCAAATAACCTTTTATCTGGCTGATAAAACTTCTCAGCAGTAGGGGACCAGCAGGGATTAAGATCTGATCAAGTGAAGGTGGGTTGTGAGTACTAATATCCCTTCCTGTATGGAAGAGTTTACTTTATTGTCTGCTAGTTATTCATGACTTTTTTCTTTTTGTCCTGGGTTTTAAATAGCATTTTCCCCTGTACATGGCAGACTTTTATAAGGATGAGGTCTTTTTTGATTTTTTGCCTTTTATGTTTATGTTTGCTATTTACTTTTGTGGTCATTATTGTCTCCTTATTCCTAACAAGATACTTGTCTTGAAACATTTTGTAAAATACATAAATACAAATTTATAAAAACAGAAAGCAGATGGAGAGAGCATACATTACAAAGTCAGAAAGAAAATACTCTATTTTTAAGAGTACTTTTTTCTTCTGTGCTGCAATGTATAACAGAGGGTTCCCAAAATACCCCTTTTTCTGGACCTATTAGTTCAGGTGCATGAGATGGTAAAACTCCAATACAACCACTGAATAGGGGAAAGCACAGCAGAAAAACAGGACAAATGACTGAGTTGCAAATGATTTAAGCATATGACAAACCACAGGGTTACAGATGTGAAAAACAATTTTTTACACCTAGACCTTAGTATTTAACAAAGCATGTTCTGGTCAGTTATGCAGAAATATTGCTCCCTGCTGCGCCTAAACTGAAGGTCTGAAGACAAATATTGAATTTACAGCTCCAAGATTCTAAATCCTCGAATAGCAGCACATTACAGAACAAAGGAGAAAAAAATCCTAGCTCCTACACTGGATTTTAAAATACAGAGGACAGTCTGGTTAAAAATAATCTTCAATAATTAATAAGAGGATCTGCTTATTTTCGACTACTCCCTTCCCCCCTCCTCCCTGCCCTGGACTGCAGCTGGATCTTCATTGTGATGACGTGCGCTGATCAGCCACGGCACACTCCCAGTGCCGTCTGGGAGTGGGGCCCAAACACGGAGGAAAGACGTCTAAATTTAACTCGCCAACCGCGTCAGCAGATAAGAGAGACTTGAGAACGCGATTAGTGATGCCTCTCACATGCTGCTGTGCTGCTACATATAGAGCAAGAGGGGAAGCAGAAATGTGGCCAGAATTTCAATTATGGCCTCAAATAACTTTATTTTCTTTGGAGAGAAAGAGAGAGAGAAGTACATACACGCCTGGAATACTGATTGCTTTCTCTTAGCAGGCTTATATTTAGCACTTGCACGGCATTAAGGGCATAATATCAATAATGGCTTTCAACATTATTTAGGGCTTCTGTTTTTTATTTAAATTAGTTATTGGCAAATATTGGCAAATAAGACAATATAGTTTGTTACCATCCTTATGGCTCCCACTCTGAATGTGTTAAAAGTATGATTCTTGCTGCTAGAGAGTTTCCTGCCGATTTAAAAGGAAAGGAAAAATACAGTCTATTTTGCCTGCTAGCCTTCCTTCAAGGCTCTCCATCTATTTCTCATCAGGAATCCTTAATGCACAATCTCTAATTTCTAATTAACAAGCTCAAGGATATTCAACACTGCAAAAAGCATGATACATGTTTAAACACATATGATAAACACTCAAAAAAACAAAAAGAACAGGAGAAACAAATATTCAGCTATCAAATCATAAGGGGTCCCATTTAATCACTATAGATGTAACTTCGTAAAATTTATTTGCACGTTAACACAATCTTTTATGACAACCACAGGCACTCATAAAACTGCATGGGGTTCTACACACATGAAAGTACATGTCACCCACAAAAAACATATATCTTTATACATGTAGGCGCTCCTGGGGCAGAGAAGGGATGGAACTGCACTTAAGTGTATCTTATAAAATACATGCATAAGCATCCAAACCTCTGTTGAAAGATTATATCCAATCTCAAAAAAAGACTCCTGGACTACGTTCAATGTATGGACCCTCATTAAATCACGTTCATAATTTTTCAACCTCAAAGTAGTGACTTTCAACATACAACCTCAAATCAAACAGGTAATTCTTTAACTTTGTGAAGCAGCGCCATACAAATCATTAAAACATCAGAGTTAACTAAAGGAGAAAAGGCCCTCAGTGTTAAAGACTGATATTCCTCTACAGGGTAGTTACCCGTCCAAGGGGAAAAGCTTCAAAAACATCAGCGGTCAGAAAACTCGTATTCCACAAATTTGTATTTAATAGTCAATTCATATTCAATATGCTATTCTTCTATACAGTAGCGTATACAGGTTTATCTATTACTATTATTAATCATTTATATAGCGTTACAAGGCGTATGCAGTGCTGTACAAATATATAAAGAAGCAAAAAGAAGTGAGACGTCAAAGAGTTCACGTTCTTATTAACTTTTATTCAGGGCTACAGTATAGCCATACCCGACACAGCCGCGTTTTGGCACCTGCCTTCCTCAGGGGTATGGTGGCACAGATACTGTAAATGTGGAAACTCAATCTTCTTATGAAGAACCAATTGCGCCAAGAATGCACTTACTCAGTGATACTATCAGTCACATTTTGGCACCTGAAGAACAACTGAATGATTAAGGTGGAAATTCAGTACCACTTTAGGAAGGAATTTAGGATGAGTACGAAGGACTACTATTATGGTGGAATTTGGTGTAAGGTGGATGACACACTAGAGCTGATGCTCACTCACTCTGTGGGCTGACGTGAACGCCACCAGAAACAATGCCTTCCAGGTCAAGAATGTCAGAGGACAGGAAATGAGCGGCTCAAAGGGAGCTTTCATGAGCTGCACAAAAACAGCATTGAGATCCCAAGATGCTGCAGGCTTCAAGAGAAACAAGCCCCACATAAAGCGAACTAAAGGTTGTACCGAGATGGACTTGCCTTCCACACTTTGATGGTAAAGCGTAGTTACTCACCTGTAACAGGTGTTCTCCAGGGACAGCAGGAATCAGTCCTCACCTATGGGCGACGTCAATGGAGCCCACGCGGAAGCATCTCCTCAGCTTTCAAAGAAAGCCTTTGGAAGATGCACTATGCATGCATGGTCCCCTTCCTGGCCGCCATCTTGCCTCAGTCTAACAACATAGCTAAGACGACAAAATTAAAAAACAATAAAGAAGCAACTCCAAGGGGAGGATGGCGGATTGTGAGGACTGATTCCTGCTGTCCCTGGAGAACACCTGTTACAGGTGAGTAATTACGCTTTCTCCGAGAGAACAAGTAGGAAGTCAGTCCTCACATATGGGATTCCTCAGCTATAGGACCTGTACAAAATGCCACGGGTGACCAGAAAAGGTGAACCGTGAGCTGCAGCTGTTGAGTCCCAACTGAGAGACTCTCACAAGACCCAAGTGTCTGGTGGGGAACCAACACTCCGGTAGCCTGAACAGAGAAGAGTCGACGGGCAGGAGTTGCCTACACCCTGAAGGGATTACGGAGTATGGCCTGGCCGAAGGCATGGTCCCATCAGGACTCCCTCTCCAGGCAGTAGTGAACTGCAAAGGTATGGACCAAGGACCAGGTGGGCAGCCCAGCAGATTTCCGTCAAATATATGGAACACCGATTCAAAGCCATCATATGCTGCTCGAGAGAGGAACTTCGAGCACTCCTTGACTGCTGAGGCCAGTGACTTGAACCGCTGGAGAAGTTCCCCATCAAGGCCGACAGAAACCGGCGAGCTCCTTTGCCAGTTCCTTGAGGTACATACCAATGTACAACTGGTAGAATTGGACTCGGCAAGCCAGCATCGAGTCCTGGTAGCATTTTCGGCCGAGGGCATCCAAGGCCTGGGCCTCCCTACCTGGGGGCACCGAGGAATGAGTCTTTTGGCTCTTGAGTTGGGCCAACTCAACCACCATAGAATTGTGAGGGAGCTGGATTTTTTGGAACCCCGGGTTTCGTTGGTACATGAAGTTGATCTGCCTGCTCATGGATGGGCACCAACGCCGGTGTTTCCCACATACAGAGGAGTCGCTAGAGGATCGTGGGATGGGCACCGCAAAGGCCTCCTTCGGAGGGGCCTCATACTGGAGGATCTCAAGTTTCTCTGTGCGGGGGGATCTTCCTCCACCTCGGTCTCAAATGTGAGCACCTTTGCCATATCACGCACAAAGTCGAGGAAGGCAACTCCCTTGGGTGGGGAATGGTACCAGGACACTGGTGGAGATGGGCCCAAGGGCACATCTCAGTGTCGCCAGGTGTCTAGGGACTCCTCATCCTCAGTCTCCCAGTCTGACTTGAAGTCAGAGGAAGAATCCAAGGTTCCGCAGCTCCCGCAGTCAAGGCCCAAGCCCAAAGGCCTGTGATCCCCAGAAGACCCGTGGTCCAAGCCGTGTGCACTCACCAGAGGACCGATGTCTTGAGGAACGGAACTGGGATCAGATGCAGATGGCTCTCTCAAGGTCAGTGGTGCTCGAGGATCAGCTCAACGACCGGGGAAGCCCTCAAAATCAAGGGTCCAGTCATCAGGGTGGATGAACCGGAGGAACCGGACATCAATGCTAGCTGCTGGGCCAGGAGGGTAGCGATACTGCGCTCCAAGGTCGCCATCCTGGTCTCCCTGCCAGATGGCTCCGCAGTCTTTGACGCAGGCACAGATGGTTTTGGGCCCGTTATCAGTTCCGTCGAGGGGGAGTCCTCGACCAGGATGGCACCGAATGTCCAAGGCTGGTCACCCAATGCTGATGACTCCTTCTGGGACAGTTTGTGAGGCCGCTCATGCTCCGACCCCTCAGACTCACGCCGGGGACTGCAGGGCCTGGTGTGAGATTTACCCACTTTTCCAGACCCGTCCTCTGAGGCGGCCTTCAAGGTTTTCAAGCTCTTCTTGTGTTCCACCTGTGGGGAGTTCCTCTCGGAGAACCCGTGACCACGGGACTTCAAAGCAGCCCGGGTATAGTGGGGCACCGAAGTACTGGAGGGGGCCCTGAAGCATGGTGTCACTGGGGACTCCAGTGCAGAGTCAGATTTATGGAAGAACTTCTCCTGCTGCAACTGGTGTCTTTTGATGGCCTTTCAGACATGGAATGGCAAAGGTCACAGCCTGAGTTGTCATAGTCTGGCCTGAGGCAATGGAGGCAGCAGTCATGTGGGTCGGTGAGGGACATCATCTTACTGCACCAATCACATTTTTTGAAGCCATTGGAGGCCATGGGGAAAAATATGCCCTTCAACCCAGGCGAGGATCCGAGGCCTACCAGCCAATAAAAGGGTGCAAAGTTCTGATTGAGGGACACCTCAAGAAAAACAAAGAAAATGAACCCGAGGAGTGACACAGAGGTGAACTGACTTGGGAATCGGAAGAGGAACCGGCACGTGTACCGGAAAGAGGATAATTTAAGACAAAAAAAGAGAGACTTTTCCGGGGAAATGGACAGAAGCCCAGTGGACTCCGCAGAAAAAAAGGAGACTGAGGCAAGATGGCACCCTTCGGCAGGAAGGGGACGACGCATGCATAGTGCAACTACCAAAGGCATTCTTTGAAAGCTGGGAAGATGCTTCCACGCGGGCTCCATCGGTGTCACTCATATGTGAGGACTGATTTCCTGCTTGTTCCCGGAGAAGCTCCAATTGCACTGAGGTGAATCCTGATGGACTAAAGTTCAAACTCAGAGAGGTATAGAGATATTCAAGCAGTTTTTGTGTGGAACAGATGAAAGAATCTACTGTGTGACACTCACACCAGACAGCAAACCTCTTCCATTTGCAAGCATAAGACTTTCTTGTAGAGGTCCTCCTGGAAACCTAAAGGACTTTGTTTACACCATCCGGCGGGTTGAGCTGAGACATTAGCCTCAACATCCACACCATGAAAGCCAAGGACCGGATGATTGTGTGCAATGTCAATCAGTCCTGCTGCATTATTAGATCGGGTGCATGGCTGGGCCACAGTGGCTCTAGAATGGAGAGCTCCAGCAGGAGGGGAAACCAAGGCTATCTAGGACAGTAGGGAGCAGCATGTCACCATCTGTTTTGAGCTTCAGAAGGGTCTTTGCAATGAGAGGTATTGGAGGATAGCATACAAAAGACCTTTCCCCCATCGCAGGCAGAAAGCATCTGATGCTAGTGTGCTGTGTGATCTTACATTCTGGAGCAGAACTGATTTGCCTGGGCATTCTGCGGGGTGGCAAACAGCTCTATTGAGGGGGTGGCCCATTCTCAAAAGATGAGAGTTTTAACTTTTCTGTCCAGGATCCACTCGTGCAGTTGGAAAACTTGACTCAGTCTGCCAGTGTTTTGCTCGCCTGGCAGGTACATGACTCTCAGGTCCATCCAGTATGTGATAGTGAACTTCCACAACCTGACTACTTCCCAACACAGGAGGTACAAACCTGTTCCTCCCTGCTTGTTGATGTATTACATGGCGACCTGATTATAAGTCTGAACCAGAACAATTGGTTGGCCAGTCAGTCCCGGAAAGCCTTTAAAGCATTTGCCACTGTTCTTAGTTTCAAGAAGTTGATCCAGTGAAGACTTGGGATGGATCAATCACCCCAGGTGTGCAGCCCAACTAGATGAGCTCCCCGACTCAGCTTGGATGGGTCTGTCATCAGAACGTTTTGGGATGAAACAATTTGGAAAGGAAGACCCTTGAGCAAATTGTGGTGTACTGTCCACCAGTTCAATGAATGAATAAGAGGGACAGAGACACACAGACGATCCCTGAGTAGACCTGTGGCCAGTGGTCACGTACCACTAAGTCCTCAGAATCTACTAAGCTTGCCTCATATGGAGGCATGCCAAGAGTGTGATGTACTGCGGAGGCCATGTGTCCTTGCAGAGTCCACATCCTGCGAGCTGTTATCTGCTGACTCAATTGAGTCTCCCACACAAGCGCTATCAATCTGAGAAGTCAGTAGTGCAGCAGAAATGCTCTTATCTGAGTCATGTCGAGCAGGGCTCCTATGAACACCAATTGTTAGGTAGGCTGCAGGTGGGATTTTGAGTAATTTACAACAAACCCTAATAGTTTCAACACCCAAATGGTCAATCATGTTGATTCTTGGACTCTTTATGGAGTGGTACTCTTGATCAGTCAATCGTCCAGATAGGGGAAGACAAACTTCTCCCAACATCTGGAGGTAAGCAACCACTACTGTGAGACACTTTGTGAAGACATGAGGTGCTGAGACTAGGCCAGGACAAATGGCAACACTCAGTACTGGAGGTGTTGGCCTCCCAGGACAAATCTGAGATACTTCCAGTGAGCAGGAATATGCATTTATTTATTTTATTTATTTATTTAGCAAGCACTTGTATACCACTCCTTCCAGCGATCAGAAGCGGGAATGATTATATAGAAACAGCTGTCGAATCAAGACAGAGAAATTATGTCATATACATATAGATTTGCAGGGTAAGCATGGCACATCAAAACTTATCTACTACTTATCAATGGTGAAAAGAATTTACATATGTACATTTTTACATAGAAGGTTTTCTGGGTCGCAGCGTAGGTAGTTTCCCCTCATGTGGATTTAGTACAAGTTGAAATGACTTTGAAATAGGTACGTCTTGAGTTTTTTTCTAAAGTCTGGTAGGTCTTTGCTGGCTTGAAGCTCGGGCGACAGTTGGTTCCATAGTGTTGGTGCTACGAATGAGAAAGCCCTGTTACTAGTGCTGACCTTGACAGATCTTATATCAGTTGGAATGTGGAGGGTGTTGGAGTTGATGGTTCTCCTGTTTCTGTTGGTGGGTTGCAAGCTGATTAGGGTGGCGAGGAAGGATGGTGCTGTGCTGTGGATGAGTTTGAAGGTTGTTGTCAGTATTTTGTATTTTGTGCGAGCTGTTATGGGGAGCCAGTGCAACTCAATTAGTACTGGTGTAATATGTTCAGTAAGACTCTTTCTCATAATGATCCTGGCAGCTACATTTTGTGCCATTTGCAGGATGTTTAGGGTTTTCTTAGGCAGCCCTTGATAAATGGCGTTGCAATAGTCAAAATGTGGCATGATGAGTGCTTGAGCGACGGATCTGAAGTCGTGGGGATCAATGATGTTCCATATAGGTTGTAGAACTCTCAGTTTGTGGAAAACTGCCCTGTTGGTTTTGCGGAGGTGTTTCTCCATTGTTAGGTCGCTGTCAAATGTTACTCCTAGATATTTTATTTCTTTCTTCATTTGGTAGGTATTATTGCATAGAGTTATTGTTGTAGGGGGGTCAAAATTTGCTTTTTTGGAGATATACATCACCTCAGTTTTCTTATGGTTGATTGCCATGCTGCTTTGTTGTAACCAGTTTTGCATCTCACCTAGGCATGTTTCGAGTAGGCTGTAGTCCGGGTTATCTGTGTCGAGTTTTGTGTATAGCATAATATCGTCGGCATAAATGTGGTAGTTGATTTTGTGCTGAGTGAAAATTTTGCATAGAGGTTGCATATATACGTTGAAGAGGAGTGCTGAGAGTGCAGAACCTTGCGGTATACCTTGTGTTTGGGGGAACGCTTCCGCTTTATCTCCATTAAACTGCACTTGTTGCATTCTGTTTGAGATGTATGATATGAACCACTTTAGGGGGGATCCCGATATTCCTATTGATTTGATCCTGTTTATGAGGGTTCCATGGTTTACTGTATCGAAAGCAGCTGAGATGTTGATGAATAAGAGTATATACATTTTCTTTTTGTTTTCCAGGCCCTTGAGTAGGTTGTTAAGTAGAACTAGTAATAGGGTTTCTACCCCATGATGTTGTCTAAAGCCGTATTGCTGGTCATCAAGGGGGGCATTGTCATTCAGGTGGTCTTGGAGTTGTAGTAGGACCGCTTTTTCAATGATCTTTGCTAGGAATGATATACTCGATATTGGGCGGTAGGATGCTGGATCATCTCTGCTGAGTGAACTGTTTTTCAGAATTGGTCTTATGATGGATTTCTTTAGTTCAGAAGGCATGATTCCTTGTTGCAGCGATAGGTTTACTATGTGGGCGATGTATGGTGCTATGTCTTGTTTCACTGCCTTGACCCAGGCTGCTGGGCAGGGGTCGAGTGGGGATGTGGTACTGTTTATGCTTGTGACTATGGTTACAATTTGTTTGTCTCCGATTTTGTGGAAATTGTTCCATAACTGGTTTTGATTTGTGATGGTCTCAATGTTGAGTAGGGGTGTTGGTAGTGTTGAGTCTGGGGAGGTCGTGGGTCTAGTGGCCGTCAGTTTGCTCGCATAGTGGTTTGCCAGAGTTTGGGCCTTGATCGTGTTGTTTAGGTTGTCGCTCTGAGATAATTTAGTTAGCGATTTGACGAGTTCGAATAGTTCACGTGGTCTGTTGATAGCTTTGCTTAATAAGTTAGTGTGATGGTTTCTCTTGGCGGAGTTGACGTCATCTTTGTACTTTGCAAGAAGAGCCATGTATTTGGATTTGAGTTCGCTGGATTTGGTTTGCCTCCATTTTACGGAGTTCTCTCTTCGATCTTATCAGTGTTGCTGTGTACCAGGGTTCTGAGCTGGGCTTGCTTGCATTCTCCAATGTTTTCAGTGTTGGGTTCGATGCACTTTGTATGCTTGCGTTCCATCTGTTTGTTAGTTTATCAAGGTCTGTGTAATCCAGAGCTATGTGGGAAGAAATGGTATTTATGAGGTGTTCTTTGTTGAATTTGTTGAACTTCCTGAGTGGGTGAAGTATTCTCATTTCTTTTGCGTTTTTGGACATGGATGGCAGTTTTATTTTGATATCGATTTGGTGGTGGTCGGACCATGGGACTTGTGATACCTTTATCCTAGGTGGTTCTTCAGATCCAGGGAGCACAGCCAATCTCCGCTTTGCAGGTAAGGAAGCAGGGTGCCCAAAGAAATCATTCTGAACTTTTTTCTTGCTGAGAACTTCTTCAGATCTCTGAGGTATAAGATGGGATGGTATACCCCCATTTTCTTGGGTACGAGGAAGTACATGGAATAAAATCCCAGACCTCTTTGCTCTGTTGGCACGAGTTTGATTGAGAGATCCGACAAGAGGGTGGTGATTTCTCACTGAAGTAGCTCCTGATGCAGAAGGTCAAGATGATGCACCCTTGGGGGGCAATTTGGTGGCAGATCCAATAAGTGTAATTTGTAACCGATCTGGTGATTTGTAGGACCTATGAGTCTGAAGTTATAAGGGGCCACGTGTGTGCAAACAGAGTGAGCCGTCCTCCAACCGGATGGCTTCCACTTGCAGTCGATGGAAGAATGGCTATACTCTGAAGGAATCCAGTCAAAACCCCACCCCAGGTTTTTGCCAAGGAGCCGGTAGGGCCTTCTGCAGATTTTCCCCAATGTTGCTTGTGGCAAGGGGCCTGTTTGGGCTTGGAGGTCTAGGGCCCAGGGAAGTACCTACGTCTCTGATAGGAGGCATGTTCAGATGTATGCCTGGAGAGCCTAGAGAGAGTGATGTGCTGCTTCTCTATGAAGCCAGCTTTCTCCTCGACCTGCTCGCTGAAGAGATTTGCTCCCTGGCAAGGGACATCCACCAGCTTGTTCTGCACAGATTGCTATAGGTCCCATGACTGTAGCCAGACAAGTCTACGGGCACCAATGCCTATAGCAGCATTACCAGATGCCGTTTTGAAAATATAAGTCGCCCATACCATGAACTTTGAGCAGTCTGTCATGGGCCACAAGGGCACGATACTGTTCCAGTTTCTCCAGAGGCATAAACTGGCCCAGATCAGCTAGGTCATACATGATGTTCTTCAAGAACATGCCTATGTAGAGATGGTAAGAGGCCATATGGGTGACAAGCATGGAACTCTGAAAACGTCATCTCCCAAAAGAGTCCAGTGTCAGAGTCTTCCTCCCTGAAGACACTGAGGAATAAGACCTTGATACGGCTGATCCCCTTTAGGGCGAATTTGACAACCAAAGTGTGGAAGCTGAGGCTTCTCAAACACGGGAGCCTTTTGAACTCTGCAAATAGAGTCAAGTCTTCTACTAACCGGAGGTACAGTGAGAGAGTTATCCCACATCCTCATCTATACCCTCTGCAGGATGTGGTGCATGGGCACTGTCACCACTTCCTTAGGGGCTGAAGAGTACTTCAGGACCCCCAACTCTGCAATTTGAGGCATTGATAAGGCAGGCAAAGAGAGAATTTGAAAAAAAGGTTGCCGTAGAAGCAAAAACGCATAATAAAAACTTTAAGTACATTTGTAGCAAAAAACCTGTGAGAGTCAGTTGGACCATTAGATGATAGAGAGGTAAAAGGTGCACTAAGAGGGAAGAAGGCCATAGCAGAGAGACTGAATGAATTCTTTGCTTTGGATTTTACTGAAGACCATGTAGGGAAGTTACCCATCACTGAAATGGAATTAAAAGTGATACGTTAGAACAGGGGTCTCCAAATCCACTCCTGAGGGCCGCAAACCAGTCAAGTTTTCAGGATATCTCTAATGAATATGCATGAGATCAATTCAAATACAATGAGGGTAGTGCATGCAAATATCTCTCATGTATATTCATTGGGATATCCCAAAAACCTTGCAGGATTGCGGCCCTCCAGGACAGGTTTGGAGACCCCTGCATTAGAAGAACTGAAAGAAATATCGATAAACTGGAAAGATGCATTACAGCTATTTGATAAACTAAAGAGTAGCAAATCACCTGGACCATATGATATACATCCAAGGGTGTTGAAAGAACTGAAATATGAGAATGCAGACCTACTATCAGTAATCTGTGAACTATCATTAAAATCATCTGTAATACCTGAAGATTGGCAAATGGCCAATATAATAACAATTTTTAAAAAGGGTTACAGGGGTGATCCGGGAAACTATAGACCTGTGGGCCTGACATCAGTACAGGGCAAAATGGTAGAAATCATTATAAAAGGACAAAATTACTGAATATGTATAGTCATGGTTTAATGGGAAAAGCCAACATGGCTTGAGCCAAGGAAGGTCTTGTCTTATGAATCTGTTATATTTTTTTGAAGATGTGAATAAACAGGGAGACAAAGGTAAGTCAGTTGATATAGTGTATATGGATTTTCAGAAAGCTTTTGACAAGGTCCCTCATGAGAGATTCTTGGCAAAATTAAAAAGTCATGGGAGAGGAGGCAGTGTACTATTGTGGATTAGGAACTGGTTAAAAGATAGAAAGCAGAGAGTAGGGCTAAATGGCCAATTTTCCCAATGGAGAAAAGTGAGTAGTGGAGTACATCAAGGATCTGTGCTGTGTCCGCTGCTTTTTAATATATTCATAAATGACCTGGAAATGGGAATAATGAGTGAGGTAATCATATTTGCAGATGACACAAAATTATTTAAAGGTGTTAAAACCAAAGAGGATTGTGAAAAATTGGAAGAGGACCTTGATAAACTGAAAGCAGGGACGTTCAAATGGCAGATTAAATTTCATGAGGACAAGTGCAAAGTTATGCACCTAGGAAAGATCAACCCAAGCTATGATTACACAATGCAAGGTTCCACATTAGGAACCACCATCCAGGAAAAAGATTTAGACGTCATGGTGGATAACAGGTTGAAACCCTCTGCCCAGTGTGCAATGTCGACCAAGAAGATAAATAGAAAGTTAGAAATCATAAGGAAAGGCATGGAGAATAAAACAAAGGATATTATAATACCTCTGTATCGTTCCATGGTGTGACTGCACCTTGAATATTTTGTGCAATTCTGGTCACCCTTTCTTAAAAAGGATATAGCAGAATTAGAAAAGGTACAGAGAAGAGCCACCAAAATGGTAAAGGGGATGGAAGGATACCCCTATAAGGAGATGCTTAAAAGTTTAGGGCTCATCAACCTGGAAAAGAGACGGCTGAGGAGAGATATGATAGAGGTCTATAAATTAATGAATGGAGTGGAACAGGTAAACATAGATTGACTGTTTATGCCATCAGAAAGTAAAAAGACTAGGGAACATGCAATGAAGCTACAGGGTAAACCATTTAAGATGAATAAGAGAACATATTTTTTCACACAACGCATAATCAAACTCTGGAATTCAATACCAGAGGATGCAGTAAAAGCTGTTAGTGTAGCTGGGTTTAAAAAAGGTTTGGACAAGTTCCATTATAAAAGAGGACTAGGAAATCCACTGCTTGCCCCAATACAAGCACTGTGGAACCCGTGCTTCTTTTTTGGAACCTGCTAGGTATTTGTGGCCTGGATTGGCCACTGTTGGTTTGATGGACCTTGGTCTGACCCAGTATGGCATATCTTATGTTTTTAACTCCTCTGCCCTGGGCTCATCCTTAGTCTCCAAAGAAAATGGAATGGCCTTACCCATATCTCTCACAAATGTCTGGAAGGGCATGCCCCAGAGCAGGTGTTTTGCATCCTGCCACCAAAGGGCTCCACCATCCGAGGTGAGATCACAATGGGGTCCCAGAGTAGGCCCGTCGCCTGGGACCACTGTGCACGGAGGCACTACTGCGCTGCCCGCATGTTGAGGTGGACGATGGGCACCATATGTTCAGGCGGAACTGATGTTGAAAACGTTTACAGAACGGGGCTACCCTTTAGGAGTTTTGCGTAAGGCATATAAACGGGCAAAGTATAATCACTGTGAGTGGTTGCTTAGTTCTGACCGGGCACCACAAAAACAATCACAACGGTCACCCACTACTGTTGTATGTGTTTTACAGCATTCCAGTCTTTCCCATCGGAGAGCGTCAGTTATGCGGCAGCGGTGGAGCCTTTTTGAAGCACATCCTATATTGGCGAGATATACATTGAAGATGGCATATAGCCGCGGGCGTAATTTGCGTGATAGATTGTGTCCTGCGATGGCACGAGAAGATTATCAGTCAAGTTCCTTCAATTTTAGGGCACTCAAGTTGTGATCGCTGCTCTTTTTGCAGTTTAATGAGGAGTACGGTGTGTGCCGAATATAATAAGATCACCCGAAGGTTGTGTATTGCTACGACATGTGCTACTTCGTATGTGGTATATGGACTTTGGTGCTCTTGTCCTAAGCTTTATATTGGAAAAACCTCACGGCCTTTGCAAACGCGGCTAGCAGAGCATAAGTACAGCCTCCATAAAGTATGTGGAGATGCACCTTTAGTGCTACATTGTGCCGAATTCAATCATCGATTTGAAGATCTATGCTGCACGGTTTTGGAATATGTTCCACAAAGTATTAGAGGGGGTGATCGGAATAAAATTATTTTGAGAAAGGAACAATGGTAAATATTTAATTTGCAGACTCTTTCTCCTAATGGGTTGAATGACAAAATCGAATGGACTCCGTTCTTTTGAATTTCTTTAAACATCGGTTTATGTTCAGCAATATGGGTGCACTATGTAGTTCTAGCCTGTCTGTATGGGTGGTTGAGGTGTGTGTGGATGTTGACGTCATTTTGGAGTTGGAGGTTATGATTGGCTGGTATGGGGTATAAGTGGTGCGTCATACGCCGTCTTTGTTTGACTGTGGAAGGCTGGCAGTTTGAATGGCTATGAAGTAACTTTTGATTACTATGTAACCCCTGATGACGCCTCTTGGTTGGCGAAACAGCAGCTTCTGTAGGGTTGTGGTTTAGACTTTATATGATATAGCGGAAGGGTTGTCGGGTAAGGTTTGCCTCTTTGCAGATGATACCAAAATCTGCAATAGAGTAGACACCCAGGAAGGTGTAGATAACATGAGGAGGGATCTAGCTAAGCTTGAAGAATGGTCTAGAATTTGGCAGCTGGGATTTAATGTTAAAAAATGTAAGGTCATGCATTTGGGCTGCAGCAATCCAAGGGAGCAATACAGTATAGGAGGTGAAGTACTTTTGTCCACTAAAGAAGAGCGGGACCTAGGCGTGGTTGTGTCTGATTTATTTATTTATTTATTTATTTAACAGTATTTCTAAACCGCCTTATCTTAATAATCAAGGTGGTATCACAGCAAGCAATCAGGTAAAGTGTGTGTGTTGTACATGCAGTGAGGATAAAACTTAGTTGTGTGAGGGATGTGTTGGGTGCTTGATTTGTTTGAGCTATATACAGGGTGGGCTATTTACAGTGGTGCTAGAATCATATTTTATATATATTCAGTTATGTGATGTGACCATAGTGCTCTATGAACAGCATGGTTTTCAGTTGTTTTCTGAAGTCTTTGAGGTCTGGAGTTGCCCTTAGATCGTCCGGTAGATTGTTCCATATTGTTGGAGCAGCCATGGAGAGAGCTCTGTCTGTTGTGTCCTTGCGTGTGTGCTTGTACTCATTTGGGGTGCTGACTCGGTTGCGTGTTTGACTTCTTCTGGGACGTGCGCTGGTTTCCGGTTGTATGAGCAGGTGGAGGCTGTTGGCTGATGTGTGTTCTTTTATCTTAAATAGGTTTATGATAGTCTTGTATCTGATGCGAGCAATGATTGGGAGCCAGTGTAAGTCCTTTAGTGTAGGTGTGATGTGCTCCTGCCTTGCGGCTCCGGATATGATTCGAGCTGCAGTGTTTTGTGCCAGCTGTAGTGGTTTGAGAGCTTGTTTTGGTAGTCCGAGGTATATCGGATTGCAGAAGTCCAGTATTGGGGTTATCAGTGCTTGACAGACTGTACGGAAGTGTTCTGGAGCGAGGAGTGGTTTCAGTCTCCTGATGATTCGCATCCTGTAATATGCTTTTTGGATTGTTTTGTCTATGTGTGGTTTGAGGTTGAGTTTACTGTCCAGAGTAACCCCAAGGTATCTCACCTCCGATCTTATCGGTATCGTGGTGCTTTGTATCTTTATGTTTGGTGGGTGTGTGAAGCTTTGGTTTCGAGTGATGATTAAAGCTTCAGTCTTGTTGTAGTTTATAGCTAGATTGTTGTTTTGGCACCACTTCGCCATTTGGGTAAGGCAGTCTGCTATCTTAGAGAAGTCCGGGTTTTCGATTGATATCGGGGAGTATACCATTATATCGTCTGCGTATATTGTGTATTGGATGTTGTTCTCTTTCATAATGTTGCATATTGGTTGGATGTAGATGTTAAAAAGGAGTGCTGAGAGTGCGGATCCTTGTGGTACTCCTTGTTGGACGTTTATGGGCCGGGAGGTGTCCTGTCCCACCTTGACCTGTAGCTGTCTTTCTGTTAGGTACGAGTGGAACCATTTTAGAGTGGTACCGTGTGTACCAGTGTTCTTCAGTCTCTCCAGGAGTATATTGTGATCAACTGTGTCGAACGCTGAGGAGATGTCGATGAAGATCATTATAATTCCATTCCTGATGTCGTCAATTATTCTTATGATGCTGTCGAAGAGGTAGATCAGGAGAGTTTCGACTCCATGGTTGGGACGAAATCCGTGTTGGTTGTCGTCGAGAGTTCCGTGTTCGTCAATGTGTTCCTGAAGTTGTAGTTGAACCGTCTTTTCGATTATTTTTGCGAGGAAGGGTATGCTGGAGATTGGTCGGTATGCTGCTGGGTCCTTTTTGTCGAGAGAAGTTTTCTTTGTGATTGGTCTTACTGAGGCAAGCTTTAATTGCTGTGGCATGAGTCCTTGAGTGAGTGAGTTGTGTACCATTTTATGAATGTTTGGTATGAGGCTTGCTTTGGTGGCTTTGACCCATGACACTGGGCAAGGGTCTGTAGGAGCAGTGCTTGTGTTGATTGTGGAGATGATGTCTGATATCTGCTCTTTTGAGGGTGAGTGGAATGTGCCCCAGGTTTTGGGGTGGACGTTCGTTCTGTTGGTTCTACTGGGTGTTGAGCGCTCTGTGGAGTGAAATTTGTCTTTGATGTGGTCGGCGAATATCTGTGGATCCACTTGTATTTCTCTTTCTGCTGCTTGCTCTTTTGTCAGGGTTTTTACTATTTCGAAAAGTTCTCTGGGTTTGTTGATGGAAGAATTTATCAGGTTTGTGTGGAATTCTCTCTTTGATTGGTTGATGTGTTCATTGTATTGTTTTTGCTTTGTTAGGTAAAGATGTTGGTCGGAAGTAGTTTTGTTTTTTCTCCATCTCCGTTCAATTTTCCTGAGCTCCCTCTTTTCCTGTCGTATTTTTGCTGAGTACCATGGTTTGTTTTGTCTCTTGTTGTGGTGTTGTTTCTTGGTCCTGTCAATGGATGGTTTGGCGGCGTTAGCTAGGACATTGTTCCAGTTGGAAACTTGTTCCTCCAGGTCCTCTGAGTCAATGTTCAAGTGTTGTATTGTGTCCTGGATGAATTCGTCCTTGTCAAAGGACTTGAATCGTCTTTGTGTGTGGGGGAAGTTCGCTCTTTCGCTTGTCCAGTCTTCTTGTGATTGCAGATTTGTCTCGATTAAGTAATGGTCAGACCATGGTACTGGGGTGATGGTGGGTGTAGAGATTAGGTCTCTTGAAGTTAGGTAGTTTGATGCGAAGATGAGGTCTGGGGATGATCCTAGTCTGTGTGTTGGTGCATTGACTATCTGTGTGAATTGAAGTGATGACATTGCCTGAAGGAAGGCCTCTGCATCTTTTGTATTGGCGGACTTGAGGTTGAAGTCTCCGATTAGTAGTGCTGGTTTGTTGTTTGACGTTATGGCACAGGCTTCTTCGAGTATGAAGGCTAGTTCGTCGGGTGGAGCACGGGGTGCTCTGTAGGTTAGGCAGATTGCAATATTCTTGTTCTTGATGCTAATTGTGTTACACTGCTTTGTATCTGTGAGATTCAGTGTCTTGAACTTGAGTTCTGTTTTTGCTATTATTAGGACTCCTCCTCCACGCTTGTGGATGCGTGGGCAGTTGTATGCTGAGTAGTTGTTCGGTACTAGTTGGTTGAGTAGTACACTGTCGGTAGGGTTGAGCCATGTCTCTGTGATGCATATTATGTCTGGCTGTCGCTCTTCAATGTGGTCTACCAGAGTGTGTATCTTGTTGCAGATGGATCTGGCGTTTATGAGCTCAATTGATGTTTTCTTTGTGGAAGAGGTTGTTGCGACGTGTGCTTCCTTAGGGCCGGTGTTGGGGTTTGATTTGTGTCTGTTTTGTCTCTTTGTTTGGGAGGTTGCGAGTGTCTCTTTGTGTGTGTGTTGTGGACCGAGATATGGCAGTGCAGTTGGTGGGTACCATGTTGTGTTTGTTTGGGGTAGTGGGGGTGTGTAGTTGGTGGGAGGAGTTGTGTGACTAGTAGGTATAGTGGGAGGAAGTATGTGGTGTGCATGTTGATAGCTTGTGATGTTCTGATAGGGCGACGCCTGTGTCCTTAGGTTTTCGTCTGTTGTTTGCTTTTTTGAGGAGAGCTGTACTTGTTGCAGGGGCTTGTCCTGGGGATGTGAAGTTGTATCTGTTGCGGTGCGGGAGCCTGTCCCGTGGAGGGAGCCTGTCCCTTGGATGTGAAGCTGTATCTGTTGCGGTGCGGGAGCCTGTCCCGTGGAGGGAGCCTGTCCCTTGGATGTGGAGCTGGATCTGATGCGGTGCGGGAGCCTGTCCCGTGGAGGGAGCCTGTCCCGTGGATGTGGAGCTGGATCTGTGGCGGACGCCTTGGTGCGGGAGCCTGTCCCGTGGAGGGAGCCTGTCCCGTGTGTGTGGAGCTGGATCTGTGTTGGTCGCCTTGGTGCGGGGGCCTGTCCCGTGGATGTGGAGCTGGGTCTGTCGCGGTGCGGGAGCCTGTCCCGTGGAGGGAGCCTGTCCCGTGGATGTGGAGCTGGATCTGTGGCGGTCGTCTTGGTGCGGGGGCCTGTCCCGTGGATGTGACGCTGGATCTGTCGCGGTGCGGGAGCCTGTCCCGTGGATGTGGAGCTGGGTTTGTCGCGGTGCGGGAGCCTGTCCCGTGGAGGGAGCCTGTTTCGTGTGTGTGCAGCTGGATCTGTTGATGAACTCTTGGTCTGACCCACTATGGTACATCCCAAGTCCCTATGTTCTTATCTAGCTAAAGATGACATTGCTCTAACATAGCATCAGTACTGGCATATCTCTGGGTTTAAGGTATCAATCTGGACAAACATGGTAATACCAAATATGGCCTATAAACGATGGTAGTTAACAACACTGGCATATCCCTGGGTTTACAGTATCGATCTGGACAAACATGGTAATACCTAATATGGCCTGTAAACGCTGGAAGCTAACAACAGTATCCAGAGGGAACTAGTCACTAGAGTGCCCAACACTGATCTTGGATTCTAGTCCCAAACATGAATTTCTACCCTTTAAATTAGTATTTTTATGAGAGGCAGGAGGATAATCCTAGCTGTAGAGAGTGGTGCTGCTGCAATCAGATGATTTAAACAGAACTATACATTCAATTATTGTTAGGAGTGCAGTTAATTCATATAAGTAATGAAGCAGTGTTGATAGTTTAAAAATCACTCAAATGAGTGTGACTTACGTGCCCCAGAGTTTCAGCTCTTTAGGCAGTTCGGCGTCTTCGGAGTTGGTATTTTGCGTTTCCACTGCGTTTTTTCTGTTATGTTTCTGTGACGATCTTGGGGGTGCCTTTGCCTAAGGGCCGTGCCAAAGGGCCCTCTTGCGCGGCCCTCAGGCGCGGGTGCGCCTGTGGCGTTCTCCTTTTAAATGGAGAGCTGTGCCCCGATTGGGTAGAGATGCTCTGAGACACGCTGCTGGAGGGGTGGAGCCAAAAAGCAGCTTCCCCCGAAGAGCTCTTTTGTGTGCAGCAAGGTCTTTTGTAGCTGGCTTGCTCTTTTCTTGCCGCCGATCTTCTGGAGCAGGGCAGGCTCCCTTCGATGAGGCTTCGACTCGGGTAGATGGCTGAGCTCCTCCTGGAGCTAAGCAGAGCAAGAGAGGATCCTGTGCCTGTGGCTTCTCCTTTTAAATGGAGAGCTGTGCCCCGATTGGGTAGAGATGCTCTGAGACACGCTGCTGGAGGGGTGGAGCCAAAAAGCAGCTTCCCCCGAAGAGCTCTTTTGTGTGCAGCAAGGTCTTTTGTAGCTGGCTTGCTCTTTTCTTGCCGCCGATCTTCTGGAGCAGGGCAGGCTCCCTTCGATGAGGCTTCGACTCGGGTAGATGGCTCAGCTCCTCCTGGAGCTAAGCAGAGCAAGAGAGGATCCTGTGCCTGTGGCTTCTCCTTTTAAATGGAGAGCTGTGCCCCGATTGGGTAGAGATGCTCTGAGACACGCTGCTGGAGGGGTGGAGCCAAAAAGCAGCTTCCCCCGAAGAGCTCTTTTGTGTGCAGCAAGGTCTTTTGTAGCTGGCTTGCTCTTTTCTTGCCGCCGATCTTCTGGAGCAGGGCAGGCTCCCTTCGATGAGGCTTCGACTCGGGTAGATGGCTCAGCTCCTCCTGGAGCTAAGCAGAGCAAGAGAGGATCCTGTGCCTGTGGCTTCTCCTTTTAAATGGAGAGCTGTGCCCCGATTGGGTAGAGATGCTCTGAGACACGCTGCTGGAGGGGTGGAGCCAAAAAGCAGCTTCCCCCGAAGAGCTCTTTTGTGTGCAGCAAGGTCTTTTGTAGCTGGCTTGCTCTTTTCTTGCCGCCGATCTTCTGGAGCAGGGCAGGCTCCCTTCGATGAGGCTTCGACTCGGGTAGATGGCTCAGCTCCTCCTGGAGCTAAGCAGAGCAAGAGATCTTAAAGTAGCTAAACAGGTAGAAAAGGCGACAGCAAAAGCTAGAAGGATGCTTGGGTGCATACGGAGAGGAATGGCTAGCAGAAAAAAGGTGATAATGCCTCTGTATAAGTCTTTGGTGCGACCTCATTTGGAGTATAGTGTGCAATTCTGGAGACCACACCTTCAAAAGGATGTGAACAGGATAGAGTCAGTGCAGAGGGTGGCTACTAAAATGATTAGTGGGCTTCATTATAAAGCATATGAGGACAGACTTAAGGATCTTAAAATGTACACCTTAGAGGAAAGGCGGGATAGAGGTGATATGATTGAGATGTTTAAATACCTCCGTGGCATAAATGTTCAGGGAGAGAGCCTCTTTCAATTGAAAGCAAGTTCTGCTATGGGGGGACATGGGATGAGGGTGAAGGGAGTGATATGTGGAAATATTTCTTTACGTAAAGAGTAGTGGATCCATGGAATAGTCTCCCAGTGGAGGTGGTAGAGATGAGGACAGTAACTGAATTCAAAAAAGCATGGGACCAACATAGAGGATCTTTAAAGGTAAAAAGTGGACTGTTGTAGTTGTTGATATGGAAGGACAGACTAGATAGGCCATGTGGTCTTTTTCTGTCATCATGTTTCTATGTTTCAATGTTTCTATGATGGAAGTTCAATGCTATTTCCTTCTTTGCTGAATTTATAGCTTAATAGCTGTTGAAGATTGCATTTCACTAATGGACCCGTTCGTGACTGCTGAAGAGTTTCTTCTTAAAGATAAGTAATTGCGGACCCGTTTGGGTTAGTGATTCTTCTATATATTTACCATCTGTTTTCCACTTTTTTCTTTTAGGGGTTTTATGTAGTCTCGATGGATCCTGTTGTAGATTGATGTATTTTGAAAATTACTTTAAAGTATGTTTGATGCTATTTGTATGTGTGGTGTGGTAGTGTGGTTGTGAATAAGTGTATGATGCAATTAGGAATTTTCCCTTGGAGATCTTTGATTTGGTTGTTATAAAGTTTTGGTATGTATGAGTATTATGGATGAATTTGTGATGGTCTTTGGTGACCAATGATGTAAGCGTCAGCTGCTCTTTAAGTGAGATTTTCACTTTGTGTGAGATATCAAGCGTTCTTGAGGTCACATTGCTTATGAGCCTATGGTGAATGTGCTTGTAATGTGGAATATTGTAATTTAAGAGCTTTTATTATTTGGGTTTACTACTTAGCTCTTGCACAGCTGTTTTTTGTAGTAACACCATATGGACCATGGAGGCCATGTGGCCAAGGAGGCAAAGCATCGACCGAGCTGAGACTGTGCGGCGACTCTGCACGTCGAATGCCATGTCCTGGGGGAGGAAGGCCTTGGCCTGGAGTCTATCCAGGCAAGCCCCTATGAACTCCAGGGATTGCACTGGAGTAAGGTGGGACTTTGGGAGGTTGACCACGAAGCCCAAGTACTGTAGAAGCCGGACCGTGCGGCTTGTGGCCTGCAGGGCCTCTGAGGCCATGTCTCCCTTTATGAGCCAGTCATCTAGGTAAGGTAGATAAAGGCACCTTATTTATTTTATTTATTTATTTATTTACATTCTCTTATATACCGCGCTATTCTGCATCAGTGCGGTTTACATTGAACAAACTGAAATTACATTGAACAGGGCATTATAACTTGGAGATAACTATTTTACAGGGAACAAGGGCTGCGGAGGGTTAAGTGGCTTGCCCAAGACCACAAGCAGCACCTGTGGGACTAGAAACCCCAGTCCTTCCGACCCAAGGTTGCTGTCCTCTAGTGGGATTTGAACCCCTGACCTTCCGGCCTGAAGTACCTTGCCCCGACCACTAGGCCACTCCTCCACTCCACCGCAAAACACCGCTGCCACCACCGCAAAACACTTGGTGAAGACCCGTGGTGCGGAGGCGAGGCCGAATTGGAGCACCCTGTAATGGTAGTGATTGCCTCCTACCACAAACCGCAGGTACTGTCTGTGGTTGGGGTGGATGAGGATGTGGGTGTAAGCATCCTTTAAATCCAAGGAGCATAGCCAATTGCCCTGCTAAAAGTAGGGCTGCAGTGTTCCAAGGGAGAGCATTTTGAACTTCTTCCGCACCAGGAATCTGTTCAGGCTCCTCAGGTACCTGTCAGCCTTCAATACTCTTTCAAAGCTGATCTGGATTATCCCCAACCAGTAGATCACCCATATCACTGCTGATGTACAGTAACATCTAACATCAGGCCTCCCTCCATACTCACTGCTTAAACTTTTAGTGCCACCTTATGACATTTTCCTTTCCAAATGAAGTTCAAAATGGACTTTTGAAAGATTCCTATAAAATTGTTCTGTCACATTCAGATTGTAGAGTATGTTATGTAGATCAGTGAAACAAACACGTTTAGGAATTTTGAACTGTATTTTCTAGACAGCAGAACTGGAAAAATGTAGAAAGGTGACATGACTTTGCTAGGCACAGTATGTGCCTATGTGCATCACCAATCTAGATATCCTGTTACAAAATTGATAAATATGATGTTAATCTTGCCTTTAAAGGAGAGTTTCGATGATCACTCTCTTAAAATTTGACATCTTCATTCTGGGACCTTTTACCAATATAATGCAAAACAAAATTTGGCAACATGACTAAATTATAAAATCTTCCAAAAAATAGGCTCAAAATTTAAACATTTTAAATATTAAATATTACTGTATGATTTGAGCCTACATTTTGAAGTTGCTAATGAGGGGAGCAGGATTTATACTACAAATATGATTTACTATAGCTGCATAGCAAAAATTGATAAATTATAAAATCAACATCTTAACCTTATGTGATAAGGCTCATTCAACAAGGAGACAATATGGGTATAAAAACCATATAATCATCAGTGACCAACACCAGGACAGACCATCTTCTTTGTCTTCTCTTTATTTAAAAATGTATATACCGCCAATACAAATTGCAAATGTTTGCTCAAAATGGTTTACAAATAGCACATACATAATAAAATAAAAATGATTACATAAAAAAACATTAAAAACCTTGCACAAAATGAGTCCAGCGCATATACAAATATGATTATTGTACTGCACAAAAAAAGAATGCTTATCTTTTACAGCAAGATTTCATATGCAATTTTCTAAATACCTTCCCAGTCTCATGAATTGAGGTTGAGGTCTAACTCCTCATCCCAAGTTCAGCTCAATCATCTAGAAGCAGCATCTCCACTACCAGCTTTAAGAAAGCAATAACATAGTACAAATGCAGGGCAGGAAAGCATAGTTACTCACCTGTAACAGGTGATCTCCGGGAACAGCAGGAATTTAGTCTTCACATATGGGTATCATCGGTACCGACAGAGCCTGCGCGGGAACGCTCCCCAGCGTCCAATAGAAAAGCTTTTGGGAGCATCCCACAACGCCTGCGTGCTGCCTTCCCGTCTTCACCAACTGTCCCTCTCCAGTTGAGTTTAAAGCTGAGACGAAAGAGAAAGGGAAAGAGAGAAAGAGAGAGAGAGAGAGATAGAAAGATACAACTCCTAGGGGAGGTGGGTGTGTTGCGAAGACTAAATTCCTGCTGTTCCCGGAGATCACCTGTTACAGGTGAGTAACTATGCTATCTCCAGGAACAAGCAGGAATGTAGTCTTCACATATGGGGACTCCCTAGCTGCAGATGTCAGGGAGACGGCCCAGAAAGCTGTGTGCCCTTGTGAAAGGTCTCCACTTCCCCCCATGGATCTCTGGCATCCTACCAGGGATGGTGGGAAGGAGATGATTAAGTATGGAACAGGTGTTGAAGAACAGCCTGACCAAACAAGGCATCCCGGCGGGAGTCCTTGTCCCAGCAGTAATGTGCTTGAAGGTATGTACTGAAGCCCAAGTAGCTGCTCGACAAATGTCGTCGATAGACAGAGTGAAGATGAGCCATTGAGGCTGCCATGACTCTCACATTGTGAGCTGTGACATGGCCTTCAAGAGGAAGGGTTCTTACTCTCATAGACAAAAAATATACATTGTGCAATCCAGCTGGACAGTGTCCTTTTGGAGACTGGAAGTCCCAAATGACTAGGATCAAAAGCAACAAAGAGTTGAGAGGATTTTCTATGCTGCTGTGTCCTTTGCAAGTAAAAGGCCAAAACTCTTTTACAGTCCAAAGTATGAAGGTTCCTTTCTGCATTTGAGGCGTGAGGCCTTGGAAAGAATACAGGAAGGTAAAATGCTTGGTTTAAATGAAAGGGCGAAACCACCTTTGGCATAAAGTGTGGATGAGTCCTAAGGACTACCTTATGATGGAACCTTGTATAAGGAGGATCAGCCACCAATACTTGCAATTCACTGATGCGACATGCTGATGTGATTGCAATGAGAAAGATAACCTTCCACAAAAGGAATTTCAAAGAGGTAGTGGCTAATGGTTCAAAGGGCGGTTTCATGAGCTGCCCAAGTACCAGATTCAAGTCCCATGCCACTGGTGGTGGCTTAATGGGAGGCTTCGTTAAAAGAAGGCCTCTCATAAATCTCACTATGAAAGGATGAGAGGAAATAGGTTGTCCATTTAGAGGCTTGAAAGAAGCTGCAATAGCACTCAAATGGACTCTTACTGAATTGGTCTTAAGCCCTGCATTTGATAAATGAAGGAGGTACTCCAGTAATGATTCCAGAGATATCGCAAGAGGGTTAAGACCCTTCTGCGAGCACCATATATGGTAAACATTTTCCACTTAAATGCATAAGAGCGTCTTGTGGAAGGTTTCCTGGAAGCATGAAGGATATCCTTTACCTGCTGGGAAAGGTTAAGACCATGAAGTTTAGGCTTTCAGCAACCAGGCCCTGAGATGCAGAGACTGGGGATTGGGATGCCACAGCATCCCGTCCTCTTGAGAAAGAAGATCTGGAGCAGATCCTAACTCCAGAAGTGGAGCTTGAGAGAGATGTAGGGGAAGAGGGTACCACATTTGCCGTGGCCAACGTGGAGCTATGAGGATCATATGACCTCTGTCTCTCTGAACCTTGAACAGGGTTTTGGGAATTAGGGGAATGGGTGAAAAGGCATACAGGAAGTCCTGACCCCAATGAAGGAGGAAAGCATCCCTGGCCTGACAACCTCAAGCCGGAATTCTGGAACAGAACCGGGGAAGTTTCGCATTCAGCAGACTTGCAAAGAGGTCTATGTCCAGGGTTCACCAAATTTTGGTTTGCATGGAGAGACCATTCGTGTGGAAGCAGAACTTGACTGAGTCTGTCTGCCCAAGAGTTTTGAATGCCTGGAAGATACACCGCAAGGAGATGAATCTGATGCTCTCTGGCGAGGGCCTATAGTCGCAAAGCTTCGTTGCACAGCGACAGAGAGCCTGTTCCGCCCTGCTTGTTCACATAGAACATGGCTACCGGATTGTCCGTTTGAACTAGGACTGTCTTGTAGCTGAGCTGGGTATGAAATACTCAAAGAGCAAGGAAGATTGCTCTGAGCTCCAGGAGGTTGATATGGAGAAAGGCCTCCTGTGGAGTCCAGGTACCCTGGGTAGAGAGGCCTTGAAGGTGGGCTCCCCAACCCACCTGTGAAGCGTCTGTTAGAGTGGCTTGGGGTGGGGGCTGCTGAAAAGGAGACCCCACCAAAAGGTTTTGGGGTGACTGCCACCATTGGAGGGACAAAATAAGGCGATCTGAGTTTGCTATTTTGTCTGACAGGCAACTTGACGCCTGAGTACACTGAGTGGATAAGGTCCACTGGGCTGCCCTCATATGGAGGCGAGCATAAGGAACCATATGCACGGTGGATGCCATGTGGCCTAGCAAATGTAACATTTCCCGAGCAGTGAGATGAGGTTTTAGCACTGCTTGGGAAGCTAACTGCACAATGCAAAGGCAGCGGGGCTGTGGAAGGAAGGCCCTTGTCTGTCTGATATCCAGAAGAGCTCCTATAAACTCTAGGGATTGAGTGGGAGCAAGGTTGGACTTTGGGAAGTTTATGACAAGTCCCAAATACTGAAGGATGCGCATTGTGCGAGAGAGAGCAACCCTGGCCTCTGGCTCTGAAGGGGTTCGAATGAGCCAGTCTTCTAAGTAAGGAAAGACGAATATTCCCAGGGTGCGGAGAAATGCTGCTACCACAGCCATGCATTTTGTGAACACCCTTGGTGCAGAAGCCAGGCCAAAAGGAAGAACCCTGTATTGGTAGTGCTTCGCTTGAAACAGGAATCGAAGGAACCTTCGGTGATTTGGATGGATGAGAACATGAGTGTACGCATCCTTGAGATCTAGAGAACAAAGCCAATCCTGACTCTGAAAGTATGGCAGCAGAGTTCCTAGAGAAATCATTTTAAACTTCTCTCTGAACAAGAATTTGTTCAATTCTCTGAGGTCTAGAATGGGTCTCTGTCCTCCTGTTTTCTTTGGCATAAGGAAATAGGGGGAGTTTAAACTCTGTACCCCATTGGAGAATGGATACCTCTTCTATTGCTCCTTGAGCAAAGAGCATTGTGACTTCTTGACCTAACCAGTTGTTGGGAGAGGTCTGAGAATTGAACTGTCTTACTAATGTAGGAGGGGGCATGCTGAGGAAATGAAGCTTGTACCCCTCTCGTACAATAGACAGAGTCCAATTTTCTGCTGTTATCTGACACCATCTGGGAGCAAAATGACATCACTTCCTGGGATGGTGGAGGGTTCTAGGCCGTTCAGGGCCAGGAAGGCAAAGTTCTCTAGATAGGAGTTCAAAGCCCCTGTGGAGGCTGAGTCTGCTGAGCCGGTTGAGGCTTAGCTGCTTTTGGCTTCCTTTGTTGCCTAAGTTGTTGCTGCTGTTCCTTTTGGGCAGACTGACCTGAACGATGTCCCTGCTGGGTATATGAGGGATAAAACTACTTCTTCTTACTGAAGAATGGTTTCTTAGAGGATCTTTTCCTCGCAGGATCAGCTGTAGATTTGGACAATCTATCCAAATTGATATTGTCAGCATCTATTTCATTAGCTTTTTCCTGCCAATTCTTGCCAAAGAGATTCTCTCCTGTGCAAGGTATATTCCCTAGTTTGTCCTGTACCCAGATTTCTAAGTCACATGCCTGGAGCTAGGCAATTCTACGTGCACCTATGGCAATAGCAGAGGTTCTACTTATGCATTCAAAGCACAGGGGGAGCGGAGGGCAAGGACCACAGCCCACACCAAAAAATGTTGATTAACAAAAACCTTTATTGTAGGCGTCAAGAGTCCTACACTCACGTCCTGGAGAATTAGATGCATGCCTTTTTGCACTCTTCATCCATCTCATGGCTGATTGCACCACCATGGAATGGTGTGGTAATTGAGTCTTCTGAAACCCAGCACAAGGAGGAACTCAATACATGGTGTCGAGTGGTCGAGAATGAGGAGATGTGTTTAGAGATGTTTCCCACATCCTTAACATAAGATCATGCAAGATCTCATGAATAGGTAAGGTAGCTGCCTCCTTGGGAGCTTTAGGGTATTGTAGGATTTCTAATTCCTTACCCTAGGCTCTTTTTCAGGAGCCACTGTGATGGAAAGACCTTGGGCCACATCGCGGATAAAATCCTGAAAGGACATACCCTCTTGGTGGAGGCATCCTACGCTGAGAAAAGGAAGAATCCTCAGGAAGTAGTACTCTGGTATCGGCAGAGCCTTCGGAGTCTTCGGACTCATCCGAGGATTTGAAGTATCTCCGATCCAGGAGATCGTGCAAGGCACGGTACCGGTACTGATCAAAGTCGGCATCGGAGTGGTCTGGTACCGACTTGTCGATGCCAGATAGAGATGCATGACTCGGTCCCGGTATAATACCTGCCGATGTCGATGCAGTCGGTGCCGGTACCAGCTGAACTTTCTGAATTTCAGGGGCATCGAGGCTGTGAGAAGAGCCACCAGACTGCGTTCAATAGCCAAGAATCTCTGGTCTATCGACACTGCCAATGCTTGGGTATCGGTGTCTGTTAAAGCGCCCGGAACCCCAGAGAATGGCACCAGTAGTTCTGCCGAGGTTGAAGCCTCAAGAACATCCTGGAGCCCCGTTAGTGCTTTGGAAGCCGAAGCCTCCCGCCGGGGCAATTTTGCCAGTGAAAGTCCATGAAGGACAACGCCAGAGGCATCTCGATGTTTAGAAGGAGATCTACCCATTGAGGACCGGCTAGATTTATGTTTAGCTACCTGAGATCCATGGGAGGAGGATGAAGCCCTGGAGGACGTCGATGCCACAGAGGCTGCATCGGAGGGAAAAAGGGTGCTGAGCTTAGCAGCTCGGTTTTGCCGGGCCCCTTTTTGACATCATTCCACAGGCAACACACTCTGAAATAGAGTGGTCAGGACCTAAACATTTGAGGCACCACTCATGGGTGTCGGTGATGGAGATGGTACCACCACACTTAGAACACTTTTTAAAACCCGAAGCGTTATTTTCCATTTTGAGGGAAAAAGTTGGGCCTACTGCCCAAAGTGGCGCGTGGCACCCGAGAAGAAAATTACCGGAGAAAGACTCCAGAAACAAAGTTGTTTTTTTTTTTTTTTTAGAAAAAAAGAAAAGAACCACCGGTGGTACCGGTATAGCGTCGAGGGAAGGCAGACGTGACCACAAAAAAGAAGTATAAGAAGGGAATTTTCTGTGGTGACAGGATGTGCGACCTGTCGGCTCCGCGGAAAACGAAGAACCGGAGAGGGACAATTGGCAAAGGTGGGAAGGCAGCACGCAGGCGCTGTGGGATGCTCCCAAAAGCTTTCCTATTGGACGCTGGGGAGCGTTCCCGCGCAGGCTCCATCGGTATCGACAATACCCATATGTGAAGACTACATTCCTGCTTGTTCCTGGAGATGACTGGTTTATGGTTCCAGTCACTGGAGGTACAGAACTGTAATGCATTTCAAAAATGCACTCTACATATATGTAAACATGCGGAAGAAAACAGCATACTGGTCAATGTTTCTACAACCTATGGTTAGCAGAGGCAGAATTAAAATGTCTGCTGTCATACCAGATCAAGGAAAGAGAGAGCACAGTTTAAGAGCGTGATCATGGTCAGTCTTACGTCTTCAATGCATTTAGCCAAAAATTCTAAATGAATCATATCACATATTTCTACATCTGCTATTAGATTTTAATTAAGTAATATGCCCCACCCAGGGCCGGATTTACCTTGAGTGAGGCCCTACGCCAACAAAAATTGTGGGCCCCCAGTAGGGGCGGCCCAAGGGGGATGCGGGGCCTCATTTGCATAAGAGGCCTCGTTTGCATAAATATTTGCATAATGTTACCATATACTAACTTTTAGTAAACGTGCCTCTTAATGAGTGTATGGATAAAGAAAGACTAAAAGATTTCTACATTACTACAATCTAGTGCCAACTGCCAGACACATTAGGAACTACTACAAACACTGCCCATTTAGAACCCATAGCAAACCCGCCGTATCCTAACAGCACTACCAGGACTCACAAAGCACCATACTCTACCAATCAAAAGGCAACACTGCAAATATTAAACCAATACATTTCAGAGAACAATACATGACCTACTGGGGAAAGAGAACAAGTGGCAATGTCAAATAGGAATTATATAAACAGAACACCTCAGCTCAGTTACACATGCAGAACATAGACCATCACCAAACAAGTAATCACAATTTAGAAACAGGAAGACAATAATTAAACTGGGAATCCCAAAAGCCAAACTTGGAATGTACAACACTGTAGAAATAAAAATGGAAATTACACTTACCTGGTAATTGATGTTCCTTGAGGGAGTACAGTTCAGTCCTCCACCACTGGGTAGTGCACCTCCTCCTGCAACATGGAGACTGGACAAGTCAAACTTGTGACATCACCGGGCATATCCTGCTGGTCTTCTCCCATGATCCCCCAGTGACCTACTGTCAAAGCAGACTCAAAGGAGCAAACAAACAACCAGTTAAAGTACTAAATACAAAGCTATGCTCAAACTTCAACTTTAAAATCACAGGGCCCCAAAAAGAAAGGCCGAAAACACCCTCCTCCGTGCCCCTGTCCCCCTGCGCACCAAACAGCGGAAGACAGAGAGCTAGAAGGAAGGAGAACTAAGGAAGAGTATAGGCAGAAAAGGTTGCTCTCGCGATTACCTGCCAATCAGAGCCCGTTGCCGACTCTAGGATCCGAAAGCATACTCGGAACTGACGCCTCGCGTCTGAAACATCCATCCCCGGGCGGGAATGAGGACTGAACTGTACTCCCTCAAGGAACATCAATTACCAGGTAAGTGTAATTTCCATTTCCTTATCGGTCCTACAGTTCAGTCCTCCACCACTGGGATGTACCAGAGCAGTAATCATTGGGAGGGACCTATCCAGTCGGCTCGGCCCCTAAACGAACAGAGCAGGCACCGACCCCAGCCCGCTCCTCACGTCAACAGGCGGTAAGCCAACCAGGAAGACACGACCGAGAGCCCACTTGGATCCTCTTCACTGGTGAAAACAGCACAGAACTCTGCCCCAAGCAGTGCTAGTGCTTCAGAAAGACAAACTCGCCATCGCAAACACACTGAAAGCCCTAGAAACAGACCTACTGAGAAGGCTACCGGAGCTCCGCCTGAAAAATCCGCTTGAGCTCCCCCTTGGCTCTCGACCCCACCAGGGTGTCAAGTGTTAGCAACCGCTGCTCTCCCGCAGAACCCGCCTCCATGGAGGGACAGGCAGCGAAGAGACCTCCCAGAAAGCGATGGAACCTCACCTAAGGTCCAAGGAACACAGGTTACAAGCAAAGTGTTCTTGCGTAAGTCCCAAACCGACAACTAGACAGGCACAGCCGGATTCCACGAGGGAGAACGGAACCGAGGTCCATCCAGACAGAGGTGGGAAGCAAAATGAGGGAAATGGAAAAACCACCAGCGTCAAACACCCTATTTGTCACACCTCTTAAGGGCTTTATTCTTTGCAACACAAAGTAGCTCTACAGCTATGTCCAGGACCAGTTGGAGTCTTTTTAATTGAGAATGTGGAATGCAGCTAAGCAATGAGTTGCAATAAACCAAGCGCGATCCACCAAGGGCATATAAGAGGGTGTCAAGTGCCCCAGAGTCCAGCGTTGTTTCAGAAGATATGGAGTCTTACATGGTGTGACAAAAAAGAAAGGAGACTCTGGTAGCCACGCCCACGACGCAATGCCAGTAGGCCAACCGCTTACATCACCTGGATATGCCCTCCGAAATTGGAGGAACCATGCAGAAGTAGCAATCGCCGACATGATCCATGGGCCCTCTCCAGATCATTGGAACCGCAAAAGACTTTGATGGTCTTTTCCCATCCATCCACAGCCTGAGATCTGCTACACATGTACTGCAGCATATGTGTGGCGCCTAGCTTTTATCCTGATCTTTTATTCTGCAGCCAAAATATAAATTGTAGGCTTTCTGAACCACCACAGTCATATGCCATTTTTGTGATGTAAAAGTCACATCACCACAACTAGAGCAGAAATTATCTGCATGATTAACACCAGGACGAGGAATCGCCAAATATGCTGTGAGTGACCTATCGGTATAAAATAAAGATGTCTTTTTTTTATTTTTATTTTTATTTTTTTTTTACTGTCAAGCGAGGCAAATTTAAGTAGTGACTGCATCAACTGGTTTTGGACAGTTATTTCGATTGGTTGCAAGTAAAGATTATGCAAGCTCACGCAAATGTTGCAGAATACACTGGTAATGGTCCCCACTGACTAATGAAGAGCACATATCTTAGCAACCAGACCCAGTCGGCCATTTTCACTATGACCTCTGAAAGGCATAGAATGGACCGGGCCATGGCCCCGTACCAATGCGGCGACGCTATCCAGTAGCCTCATATGTCCTCTGCTAAACATCGACCCGTCGCCGCAGACTGACAGGTCACCATGAGGTCCAATATGGGCTGACCGCATCTGAGCACACGCGGCGCGCACACCGCCTGATGCAATCTCACTCCTCCGGCAAACACTCGGACCCCGCTAAGGACATTCGCCACCACAGTGTCCCCACCGAAACGCAGGCCGCCAAGGCTTCAACCGTGCACGCTGTCCCTTCGCTCGGGCCACCCTGACTACCCGACCGACTCCACCCTGCCGATCGAAATAGGCCACCATCCCGGAGATCTCAGACAGCACCTACAGCGCTCGATCCGCTACCGTGTCCGTGAATGCCTGCCACGGCTGACGTACCGCGTACCATTCCAGTCAGACGATGGAACACTGGGCGTGCTGCGTACACTAAAACGCCTTGTACATAAAGGATCCCCAAAATGTAGCTGAGTCTAACCACGCTCCGGCCAAGCTCCCGGAAGAAAGGGACAGAACCTTATAAAAAAGAAGTGGGGACAATTAGGAAGGCTTTCCTGTTTGATTATTCTTTTTTTTTTTTTTTTTTTTCCTTTTTACAACTCCATAAGGGCCACAAGGCACACAACCGAACAGGGCATTGTCCAGAGAACGCAAGGCCCCTCCTCCAGGCTGACTCCACAGCCTAAACCGGCAGTCACCTTGGCTGATGCCGAGCAGCGCGGAAGCCAACTTGTAAGCCCAGCATATGAAGTATGCCTACTAGTACAGCATTCCACAATGGAGGGACATGTAACCGGACGGCTTTGAATATGAACCTACAGATATCCCGCGCTTGCTCCAAGACAAGCACTGTGCAGCCTACTGGTCTTCTCGGAGCACCGCCACGACCCGAAGACCTAAACCGGCCAGCAAAAGACGACGTACACTGGGCCCGAAGGAACCTGGTTGAACGGATCCCAGCACTCCCTGTATCGTTAGGATCGGAGCCTCCCCCCAAGAACTCAGCCCTGGCTGGAACCGGCTGAGCATAACTCCAGGCCCTGCGGCGAGCCCCCACGAAGAAGTGGGACGCAACGATGCCTTGAGGAAAGGGAAGGCCCAATGGGTGAAGCAAGTTGCTAGCCGACCAAGGGAGTAAACCCCACACGCGCACCTCAACGGAAGGTCGGAAGAACCGAGGATTCTGGTCCCACAGGTGCGCCTGCTAGCCTTTAACAACATACACCTCCGCAGGTACAAAAAACTTAAATTGTGAGCACCTTCAGGGGTAAGGGGAATAGACGACAGCCTCCGACTGTTGACCACCTTGTCTTGCACAACAGACAGCAGCACCCCACCAAACAAATGATTGGGAATATATGACCTCAGAACCCCAAGACAGACGTAAAACAGTAGAACGTGCAGTGGACGTGAATTTCCAGATCTGCCAGCCCCCCTGCCCACATTGAGAAGAGGCAGAGAAGAACTGGACCGGCGGATCTGGAGGTGTGCCTCCTGGACAGCCGGGCCACCGAAGGGAAAGCTGATGACTGAGGCCCAAACTCCTCAGGATGGCCCCGTCTTGCATTGGCAACCCCATGACAACCCCGCTCACGATATCCCAAGCGATCTCTGTCATTGCTGCAACAATCACCTGAGCATGAGATCACAGATGGAACACGGACATGCAGACGCACTCAAGGAGAGTGCACCTAAGTAGTATGAGCCTATCCAACATCCAGCACCACATGTCCAGGTGTCCCACTCCTGTCACCCAAAACACAGGACGCTTGAACCTAGGTGACCGTCATAGCAAAGACAGGGAGGCCTGACTGCCGTTATCAACCCTTCCAGGACCCTGGAACACTAAGCCCCGGACTGTGCCATCCAGCAACACTTCTCACGATCCCCAGCAGGGGCCTTTCCCCAGATGGCCCAGATGGGCAGCGTTCCCGCCAAATGGGCAAGCTGCGCTCTGATAACATAGTGCAGAAAACCAAATCAAAGTGTCTTAACCTAGCTAATTTTTGTCTAATAGTGATCATTCATAATATCAGCCAGGCTCAATCATAACATTAGTATTAATGATCTCTAAAGATTGAAGAGTTACTAATGTAACACTAATTGTTTTTTTTGTTTTTTTTAAAGAGCTTCAAAGGCGATCTTGGAAACTACAGACCAATGAATCTGAGTTCAGTGCCAGTTAAATGATAGAACTTGTTCTGAAAAGCAGCACCAAGCTGTCTTTTCAAAGGGTTAATAAACATGTGAGCAAGCCAAATGATATGTATCTGGATGTTTTAGAAGGTACTTGACAAAGCCCCTTATGAACTTCTCATGAGGAAGGAGATGATGTGCTATTATAGAATGGGAAATGGATCAAAAACAGGAACACAATAGGACTAAATGGCCAGTTTTCTCACAGGAGACCCGTAAATAGTGGAATGTCTCGGGATCTGCACTGGAACTGGCATCTGGTAACGTCTACTGCACTGAAATGATCTGGAAAAGAGATCAGCAAGCATGGCGATCAAATTTGCAGATGGCATAACGACATTTAGAGGCTGTCTGCACAATTTCCAAGCGTATAAACATGGAAATAGCATCCTTATGTAAATGACAATTTCAGAAAGGGCTCAATTTGTAGGTGGTTGTGCCGCCGATGACCCTGAATGGCCAAATCCTAGCAGGGAAACCTGCTGCTGACAGACGTCGCTAACTGCCAGAATGCAGACAAAGGTAAAGGCACCCCCCAAGAAGTAAAACCCAAACCAATCACATTGCATTCAAAGAACTATAAACTATCATGAAATTAAAAGGAAATTAAAATTAAAAGGAAATTAAAATTAGAATTAAAATTAAAAGTAACAGCAAAAGGAAGTCCTTATCTGGGTGTAGCCGCGTGGAACTGCATCGTCTGCTCAAACGCGGGGCTGCTCCGCTCTCCGCCACGAGGCCTCAGCCCTGCCGAGAAAATGGCGCCAATCCGAAGCAGGCCCGTTTGGCGCCAAACACCACAGAGGCGGCAAGAGCTCCGAGCCCCTCCATGCGGACTCGAGAGACTCCCTTGTGGCGTCGGGATGCAGCAGTTACCCCGCTGTAGCTGCGGGGTGAAGAGCTGTCCAGACACGCTGCTGCCTCGCGCCACCAGAAGTAGCAGACGCTGCGAGCCCCGGCCCACCGGCTAAAGAACCTCGAACGGCCCGAGGCTCCCGCCGCGATGGGAATCTGCCGCATGGACACTGCCAAAATGCAGATGTTCCACAGAGCTCTCCCCCGTACAGTCCTGGGGGAGAGATCATCACCGGGCACAGAGACCGAAGAATCCCAAGCAGAGAGGCTAGCTGGCAGCGTGAACTTTGAAAAGGGACAGAACCCCCCTTTACACTAAGGCAGACTAGGTGAAAATAAATAAAGTAAAAGTAAATGAAATTAAATGAAAATGAATTCAATTTACAGGATTACACCTAAAGAAGGGCAAAAGAAATGCAAGGTAAATCAAATCCTGACTAACTGCTCCTAAACTGCTTCTCAAGTGAGCCCAGCACCTAGGCTCACTACGTCCTCATGCTGCATGGAGACTGGACACACTGGGGGATCATGGGAGAAGACCAGCAGGATATACCCGGTGATGTCACAAGTTTGACTTGTCCAGTCTCCATGTTGCAGGAGGAGGTGCACTACCCAGTGGTGGAGGACTGAACTGTAGGACCGATAAGGAACTATACATTAATTTGCTCTTGTACTAAACAAAGCGCAGACGTTAATGATGCACATTTACCAGAGCTGACATATTCCAATTAATAAATTCAAAATAAAGAGATATTTTTCTACCTTTTGTGCATTTTTTTTCAGCTGCAATTGCTCCAGCCACTTTCTTCTGGTTTCTTCGTGTCTTCTGCTAACTCTCCATCGTCTGCTGTCCATTTGTCCTTTTCTTCTCTCTTCTAGTTTTTTTCCATTCTCTCTCTACATCTGCTTTAACATACTAATCTTTCTCCTTTTGCTCTTTCCTCATTCCTATTTCATCCACTCAAATTTTACCCCTCCATCCTCAATCCCCACTTACTCTCCCAATACCCGGCCAATTGTAGATTTTTTATCCCTCCCACACAAAATATTTTTCCCTTCTCCATTTTACTCTTCCAGCCCCATCCCATTCTAATCCTCCCCCAACATCAGCTCCCTTCTAGTTCCAGCCTCATCCAGCATCCATTCCCTTCTAGTCCCTGCATCAGCCCATTTCCAGTCCTAGCCACCCATCAGCCCATTTCCAGTCCTAGCAACCCCCCAACCCAATACCAGTCCTAGCCCCCCCATCAACCCACTTACAGTCCTAACCCCCCATCACCCCATTTTCAGTTTAAGCCCCCCCTATAACCCATTACCAGTCCTAACCCCCCCATCAGCCCACTTCCAGTCCTAACCCTATCAACCCATTTCCAGTCAGCCCCCCATAGCCCATTGCCAGTCCTAACCCCCCATCAGCCCACAGCCCATTACCAGTCCTAACCCCATAAGCCCACCTCAAGTCCTAACCCCTCCCCATCAGCCCATTTCCTGTCCTAGCCCCCCCACAGCCCATTTTCAGTCCTAACCCCCCCATAGCCCATTACCAGTCCTAACACCCATCAGCCCACAGCCCATTACCAGTCCTAACCCCATCAGCCCACCGCCAGTGTTAGCCCGACCCATCAGCCCATTTATAGTCCTAGCCCCCCCCATAGCCCATTACCAGTCCTAACCCCCTCCAACAGCCCACAGCCCATTAGCAGTCCTAACCCCATCAGCCCACCTCCAGTCTTAACCCCCCAGCCCATTTCCAGTCCTAGCCCCCCCTAGCCCATTACCAGACAGCCCCCATCAGCCCCCAGCCCATTTCCAGTCAGAACCCCCCCCCTGGCCAATTACCAGTTCAAAACCCCCCCAACAGCCCACAGCCCATTACCAGTCCTAACCCCATCAGTCACCTCCAGTCTTAACCCCCCCAGCCCATTTCCAGTCCTAGCCCCCCCATAGCCCATTACCAGACAGCCCCCATCAGCCCACAGCCCATAACCCATTACCAGTTCTAAACCCCAACAGCCCACAGCCCATTACCAGTCCTAACCCCATCAGCCCACCTCCAGCCTTAACCCCCCCAGCCCATTTCCAGTCCCAGCCCCCCCAATAGCCCATTACCAGTCCTACCCCCCCCCCCCATCGGCCTAAAGTAACATTTAATTTTAAAAAAACACGCTGGCTGCTACCGCTGCCGCCGCGGAAGCATGGACCGACCCGCGGGGCACCCTCTGCCCGGCTGAATCGTCCGTCTGTCCCTCCCTCCCTCCGTGCCGGCTTTGAGAGGCGCGAAGGGAGAGTGTCCCCCTCGCGTCTCTGTTAAGCCTGCAGGGAGGCTGGTGCCTGCGGGCTTAACAGAGACGCGAGGGAGACACTCTCCCTTCGCGCCTCTCAAAGCCAGCACGGAGGGAGGGAGGGACAGACGGACGATTCAGCCGGGCAGAGGGGGCCCCGCGGGTCGGTCCATGCTGCCGCGCCTGCGGGCTTAACAGAGACGCGAGGGAGACACTCTTCCTTCATGCCTCTCAAAGCCGGCACAGAGGGAGGGAGGGACAGACGGACGATTCAGCCGGGCAGAGGGGGCCCCCGCGGGTCGGTCCATGCTGCCGCGGCAGCAGAGGGGGCCCCGCAGGAACAGTCCATGCTGCCGCGGCGGCAGCCAGCGTTTTTTTTTTTTAATTTAATTTTAAGGCGGCTATTTTTGTGGGCCCTTGTCAGCTGTGGGCCCTACGCCACGGCGTAGGTGGCATATAGGTAAATCCGGCCCTGGCCCCACCCCATGCTAAATAATTTATTGGACCGACACCAGGAAAACACCACTTCCTTGGTACTCAGACTTCTGAGTACTGTGAAGTGGAGGAGTCGCCTAGTGGTTAGGGCAGCAAGCTGGAGACAAGTTTCCTATCCTACTCCTTGTAGCCTGGGATAAGTCTTTTAACCCTCCATTGCTTCAGGTACAAAACTTAGGGGCCGATGCAGTAAAGCTTAGCGCAGCATTTTCTGGTGCTTTTCCCAAGCTAGGCTTGCTCTCCGAAACAGAAAGCAAGCTAGCACTGGGAAAACGCCAAAGAAACAACAGTGTTAAACTGCAGTGCACTAAGTATGCAAACCGCATGCAAATAGCTGCATAAGTAATAGCACCTGATGAAAAAACTGTGTTGAAACTTAGCACAGTTTCTTTTAACGCTGGATCTTCATACCAGCTTCGGACAGGTGTAAAGATCCAGCTGGAAGCAAAAGTATTATCGAAGGTGAAGTTCGACACTTCACCTCAGATGATCCAGGCATCAGGGAAAGCCCCCAATGCCATCAGAATATTGTTGGGGGGGAGGGGCCAGTGTTTATTCCCCACCACCCCGATACTGATTCCCCGACAGAAATCAAACCCCTGGTGGACCAGTGACCTCGATCCCACCATTTACCAAATAAAAAGAATCCCTAGTGGACCGGCGGTCCCAATCCCACCAACTCAACAACAAAAAAAAAAAAAACATGGTGGCCCAGTGGCACCGAATCCCCCACCCCCCTCTCCTGGTATCTTTAATCTGGAGCAGGAGCGTTACCCACAATGCTGCAGCCCCTATGCTGCCATCTTGAAAAATGTCAGCACCTGGCCCCTTGCAGTACATCCTGGGATGCACCGGGCAGGGTCAGGTGCTGCCAATTTTCAAGATGGCGGCGCAGGGGCAGAAGCATGTGGGCAATGCTGCCACTCCAGATTAAAGGCACCAGGAGGGGGGTGGGATGGTTTGGGACCACCAGGGAATTTTGTTATTGGGTGGGTGGGTAAGTGGGATCGGGGCTGCTGGGCTACCATGGTTTGTGTTTTTTTTTTTTTTAAATTGGGGAGGTGAGGTGGGGGGGGGGGGGGGAGATTGAGTGTCTAAGGAAAGTACCAGATCCCTGACAGTATGCTGATGGCATCAGGGGCTTTCTCTGATACCTAGGTCATCTGAGGTGAAGTGTCAAACTTCACCTCAGATGATCCTGTTTCTCTGGGACAGCATGCCAAATTTGCACTGACTTTTGTGAGCATGTGTTTGGCGTGTTCTTCCAGTTTAATACAGACTTTTTGCACAATGGATAATTTGAATACTGCATTCCAGCACAGAGTCCACGTTAAAGTCACGCTATGAAACCCTGCGCTAGAGCTTTAAGCACTGGGCTCTAGTGCGGGGTTTCTGCATCGGCCTGTTAGATTATAAACCTTCTGGGGACAAGGAATGCCTACTGTGCGTGAATGTAAAACTTGTCTTGAGCTATTACTGGAAAGGTGTGAGCTAAATAAATAAATAAAATGAAATAAGAACATAAAATTTGTAATGCTGGGGCGCAACCAAAAGTCCAACAAGTTCAGCATCTTTCTCCAACAGTGGCAAATCCAGGTTACGAGTACCTGGCAGGATTACAAGTAGATGATCCATTTCTTATTGTTCACACCCAGAAGTAAGTAGTAGCTTTCCCAAGGTTACATACGAGCAGCCTTTACCTCCAGGAACTTGTCTAAACTCTTTTTAAACCCAGCTACTCTAACTGCCTTGACCACAGCTCCCAGCAACAAAAGAGCTTCGGCTGTGAAGCAAAGGTAGAAAGGAGGGTACGGAGGTGATCCTTATTAGTATGTAAGTTACACTGAAAATGTCAGCAGAATATTCTTTGATGTTCTCAACCAGCAAGAGAAGCAGGATTGCACAGGGTAAAATTCCCGCAGTACTATTAGGGCCTAGGCCTAAAAACCTGCTGCGGTGCCATAGCAGCTGCATAATCTGGGAAGCAGCCAGGAGATAGTTATCCTCTGAGCCTTGGTAAGGTAGATAAGCCTCCAGAAGTTTCCAACGGACCAGCAATGGCTATGTCCCTATTTAGGTCTTACCCTTTCTTGCCCAACCACTTTGGATGGGAAGCATCTCATGGATTCCCTGGTCTGGTTTCTGTATTTGTTCCTGTCAATATCAGGACTGGATCAGGAACCAGGAATTAGTTAAAGGCTTCTGGTTCCTGACCCACAGCAGGTTGCCACACTGCTGTGCTCCTCCTTAGTGTCTTCAGTGCACCAGTAATCTTTTCCCAGGATGTTCCCTTAACAAGGACAGGGTCACACAGGAGAGAATAAGGGTTGAAATCCCACCAAAGAAAGACAAGGAGGAAGGAAATGAAAACTATGCTAATACATGGATTTTCTAGTGCTTTTCACTGTTACCCTACTGAAAATGATCTCGGGCATATCTGAGGACATTTTCAATGCATTAAATTCTAGGTTTGGAACCGATAACTACATTTTCAAGGAAATTGTGCCTTGAGATTGATGGACAGATTAAAAACAGCCTTGGATTGGTTCAAACATATGAAATGGAATGTATTAAACATCCAAATAAAAACAGCATAATCTCAAGTCACAGAACTAGAGTATGCTACACAGTAGTGAAACCCTCTCCAAAAACAAAAACATTACCATGTACCTAAAGTTGTTTTTCCTCAACTTCTTAAGTTCTCAGTGCTACTCCCAAAATATAGATGTAATACACTTTTCAAAAGTTAAATTTATCTTTACCTAACACAGATCACACCCCAGACAGGAGTACTTCAACATAGCCTACTTTTTTTTTGTCTAGAACATGAGATGTACCCCATTTTTCCTGAGAATGGCCTCCAGAAAGGGTGTTTATAAAATAGCAACACATGGGTCAGTATAGGCAGCAAACTAGCAAATGTTTCTTCCAAGCCAACATAAAACTCAAAAGAACACATCTGTAGAGAAAACCAAAATAAACTTGGAGAATAAAACCAAAACAGAGGAGCAAAGCTAGGAATATTTCAGGAACACAAGGTATAAGGGTGCTGGAAATAAATTGCTTTTCAACATAGCTACAGGACCACACGACTTAGTTTCAGTCTCTAGACCAGAACACAGCAAAGAAAATATCTAGCTACAGTGACCTGCTGAATGAAAGGAAAATAAGGGATGTCACCGTTAAGCAAGGTCAGTGCGCTCTGGCTACTTACCAAGGCACGAGGATGTCGTAATGTTGTAAAGGAGTGGGTAAAGCTGCATACAGCGGATCAGTTTCAGGTTACTCTCACAAGCTGGGCAACGTGTAGTCAAAGACAAGCCCTGCCTGAAGATATGCAGTGCCCCACTGATGTTTTTCAGAGACAAGTAGGCATTCCCCAGACTGAGAAACGTCAAGGGCTAAAATCAAGCAAAGCAAACACACACATCAGACAACTGGGAAGGTTCAGCTAGGCGCCAAAAATTGTCATTTTTTTATTAAGAGATTGAATTTTAAATTTAGATATATTTAATGAAGTATCATTTTGACATCCATATGGTACAACTAATAGTACTGGAGGTTATAATATTAACAAAGCACAGGGAGCAGAGGGGCTTTTGCC
Organism: Ichthyophis bannanicus; assembly: GCA_033557465.1. Taxonomy (NCBI): domain Eukaryota; kingdom Metazoa; phylum Chordata; class Amphibia; order Gymnophiona; family Ichthyophiidae; genus Ichthyophis; species Ichthyophis bannanicus. The sequence continues at coordinate 32,562,309 of CM066047.1, read as the reverse complement.
AAAGGGCACTCCTCAAACTAATTAAGGAAGTATTTGATCAATATCAAGCACACTCAGATTCACATTCAACAGATAAGCAAGACTTGATTTAAAGCTTTAGGACCAGATGCACTAAATAGAAACAAAATAAGCAAAGCATTTAGTACATCTGGCCCTTAGAACTGGATTGCATCTCCTGGGTAGATATCTGCAAGTTGAGAAGATGCAAATTGGTCAAAATTGCTGCTCAGTTCTGCCATTCTGGGGGCATAAATCCTCTCCGATGGGAGCCCAACACAGGTTTAAAAAGTCTACACTGACCCACAAGTTACTTTACGTTCTGCTTTCTTGTTTCTTCTAAATTAAGTGAATGCTAATTTTCCTAAATGTCACATTCAAATGGATTTACATAGTATCTTTTATCTATACATGTCAATACATGCCTAAAACATAGGGAGAACAATCTGCAAGGCTGAGCAGATTAGATTGGCATTATGGTTGCTATCTGACATCATATTCTAAATTTCTAAATAGCAATTACTAATGAAAAGGAAAGACTATTTTATTACCACCCAACTGCATTGCACTGAGAGAACATAAGCAACAGAAGCCAAGTGCAGTTGGATAAACTGAGGCAACAGGTCTAGCTACAACCTATAATGCTTTCCATTTCACAAAAAGAGACTAGACTGCATAATAAATCACAGATAAACTAAAATTTTAATTTATACCAGTGGTTCCCAAACTCTGGATAGAGTTCCCAAATGGGGGGTTACATCATCAATACACGGGGAAATATGATTGCTCCCCCTTCCCTCTGGACCTCCACGTGACTTATGCCTAGTACTGGCATTCAGTATGGTGCCTATGAGTCTGTGAACGCTCACAGGCCCCAGCACTTCCTCCTGTGTGGGCTTCCTGTTAGAATGGAACCCATGCGAAGTACTAGGGTTTGTGAGCACACATTGATGTACGTGGTCCTGTGCCGACTACTTACTGCTACTGTTGCCACTGCTGTTAGAGCTGCCTTCATGCTTTGGGTAAGTTGGGGGGAGGAGAAAATGGATGGGAAAGAAGGGAGGGGAGAGGAGGTCTGCTATTTTGTTTTCATCATTTTGTTAAAAGGGGGTCATATTGGATAAAAGTTTGGAGAGTACCGATTTATATATTGCTTAACCACTATAAACTACACAAGAAAGATGAGTAACTTGTCAACTCATTGCCATTTTACCTGCAACCAGCAGTTTTAACGCTGGTAACCTCACACAGAGCCTACTCAGACTCCTTATTCTCATTCTTAAAACACTAAATTCTACAGTCTCCAAAACCTAGAAAATAGAGGCATGAAACCTAGCTGATAGTCCTTTCTCTGCAACTTCAAATGGACATTTTGGTGTGAATGCTATTTACCAGGCCCATACTCCTTTGCCAGTGTGCAACTCAGTTTTTCACCATCAGAGACCACCATATAGAGCTCAGCAACAACAGACTGAAAATTACACTGCTGCCAGAATCAAAACTGGCTCACCCAGACAGGACCACATCACACCCCTCTAAAAACTCTCCACTAGCAGCCAATAATACAAAGAATCAAGTATAAAGCAATCCTCACCATATTTAAGCTTCTACATAACCAAACAGCACCCTGCCTCCAAACAACAAAACCCCAGACACAAGGCTAAGGTGAGGCAACTAGCAGAACCTACTCACTATTCCAACTCTCAAAAGAAAAAGCACTCAACAAGCACGCTACCGAGCCTTCATGCTGTTTGCGCCCACAATATAGAATGCTCTCCCAGAAGTTGTTCAGATTGCTGAAACTGTACCAGATCTATGAAAAAAATTAAAATCCAACTTTTCACCTAGCTCTTTGGATCCGACAAAATAGGTTAATCATTGCTCCCCACATGTTCACTACCAAATATCATATGCGATCTCAACATCCATGTTTAAAGCAGTTTATCCCCTACCCCTTCCCATATAAGTTACTGCTTTTGTTACTTCCATTACTATGTTCAACCCAAGTTATGAGACCCTCTAGTTCTCTAACCTAGTGCTTTTAATGATGTATGTAAACCGCTTTGATTCAACGAGAAAGCGATATATAAACCCTGTCAAATAAAATAAATAAAAAAAATAAACAAACAGGATCTGTTCCATTTGTTTACCACCTGACAATGGAGAAAAAATAATGGCAGCTCACCTCAGAGCTATTAATGGCCAAGGCCTTTAGCAGCAGCCTGCTGGCATCTAGAGGAAGGCCACAATGGATCAAGAGGTTGGCCAAGTTCACAAGAGGGATATCTTGGTATTCTTGAGGGGCTAAATTCAATGCTGCACTCAGGCAGATGGTAGCACTTGTGCTGTTCCCCACTGCTCGCCAATAGAGTCCAGCTTCATTCAGTATTAACCAAAGTGGATTGCTTGGCTGGAAAAAAAGGAAATGAACAACTCAGTTCTTCTTTGACAAAATGCAAACACAGAAAGTTAGTTTGATATTTATTTATTGATTTGGTATATGGGTCATTCATAACAAATGTCTTAAAAAAGTCATTTCACAATAAAACAATAGCAAAGGAAGAGGTAAAAGGAGATCATCCAGTAGCAAGGGTGACACTTAGATATGTGGGGGAGAAGAGGAAAGAAAAAGATAGAAATCTGTAAAAAGCGAAGAGAAGGAAACATAAAAGAGCATCAAGGAACATCTGCATTCAAGCAACTATCATAAGAGTTTCTTTGAGAGAAACAAATAGCTAGGCTTTTATTCTGCATTTAAATATGAGATATGAGCTTTCGTCCCCAGTACACAAAGCATTCCCATCAGTGGATTCAAGCCTGATCTTTGATGGTATGGGGCAGAGGGGATATTCTGATGGGCAAATTTCAGTAGATGTACAGAAGAGAATGGCAAAACGAGACAAGTCACACCATGAATAATCATGAGAATCTTGAATTTGATCACAGGTTGATTAAGGGAGCCAAAGTTGTTCTTTGAAAAGGGAGATGAAATGGTCATCCTTTTTAGCACTAAACAGACATTTCACTTCAGGAAGTAATATTATATGTTTATTTTAATATACTGCTTTTCTGAAAAATCAAAGTGGTTTAGAAATAAAAAAGAAAAAGAACTCTATTGTTAAATCAGAACAGATATAGAAAAGGGAGAACACACAAAAAATTAAAAAAGGATTTTTCACACAAGGCTTTTTGTAATATTACCCAGGGGTTATGCAAGTAATTAAAAGTATGCATGGTGACAAGAAGGCGTGTACTTTTACCTGACCTACACACAGAGATGTCTTGGGGTGTTGTCATGATTTATGTGAAATTAGACCTTATCTGCTAATTTTCTTTCCTTGAGATCCTCCAGTAGAGTCCAGATGCTTGAGTTTATGCCCTACCACCAGCAGATGGAGACTGAGAAACACTGGTTTTGACGATATCACCCTATAAAGGATCTGTGCCTCTCTTCCACTCCAGTATTCTACTGACAAAGCAGACTCCACAAACACAAAAGTTATGCCAATTCTTAACAACTTATAGGAACTATGTACATTACGAACTCACAGGAATTGAAGGTCACGGCTCTCCAAGAACCGAGAACAGGAGATTCAAACTTAGTCAGAAGCCGCCAGGAACTGGCCCACCCCCAACAGTACAGGAAGAGTGCCCTGGACAGGTGTATACACAGACTAATTTCTTCCACATCTGGGCTTGCAGCTCAAACAGAAAGAGCAGATTCTGGACTGGATTGGAGGGACTCAAGGAAAGAAAATTAGCAGATAAGGTCTAATTTTACCTTCTTCATCGTCCCTCCAGTCCAGTTCAGATGCATGGGATGTACCAGAACAGTATTCAAGTTTGGGCGGGACCCACAAGCTCAGCCTGCAACATCTGTGCACTGAATGGCACATCCAGGCAGTAGTGCCGCACAAAGGAATGGCGTGATGACCACGTCACTGCTTTACAGATATCTGTCAGAGGAACGAGATTGCATTCAGCCCATGATGATACCCGAGCTCTTGTCAAGTGAGCCTTCAAACCTCCGGAAGAGATTTATATTTGGACAAATAAACAGAAGCAATAGCCTCTTTCAACCATTGTGCAACAGGTGCTTTCAAAGCCGCCTCCCCTTTGTGTGGACCTCCAAACAGCACAAAGAGATGATCTGACTTTCAAAATGCTTTGATACGCTTGAGATACCACCGCAGAATCCTGCAAAGGTCCAACAGATGCAACTGATGAGAATCCAAGTTCTCGTCCAGGCCCGAAAACACAGATAGCGTTACAGTTTGGTTAAGGTGGGACATCAAAACTACCTTTAGTAAAAGAGGAGGGAACCGGATGAATCACAATCTTTTCTTTGAAAATCGCGAGAAAAGTCTCCCTACAAGGCAAAGCTTGTAGTTTTGAAATTCTATGCGCAGAGGAGATAGCTACCAGAAACACCTTCAACGTAAGATCTTTCAGCGACACTCTGGAAAGTGGTTCCAAGGAAGCTCCCATAAGCACCCCCCAAGACCAGGTTCAGCTCTCACCATGGAACAATTTAGCGCACCAGCTGCCAAACCTGACTCCACTCAAAAAACAACCCACATCTGTGTGGGAAACCAGCGAGCCCCCTTGAAGTCAGCCTTAATAACATGCTAAGACTGCCACCTGAACCCGCAAGGAATTTAAAGTTAAACCTTTATCCAAGCAATCCTGAAGAAAAGACAGAACATCTGACAACAGAAAAGAGAGAGCCGAGACCCCTCTCCTCACACCAGCTCTCAAAAATATGCCAGACCTGAACATAGGCCAAAGATGTCGAACACTTATGTGATCTGAGTAAAGTAGTTATAACTTGAGCAGAATAACCTTTTCACCTTAACCTAGCCCTCTCAAGAGCCAAGCCGTAAGCGAGAATCAAGCCACCTCCAGCATAAGGATTGGGCCCTGTGATAGCAAGTTGTTCACCACTAGGAGGTACCACAGTCCCTCCACCATTAACTGTACCAGATCGGCATACCACAGCCTGTGAGGCCAATCTGGAGCCACCAGGATGACCAGGCCTCGATATGCATTTGTCTTTTGAAGTACTTGGCCTATCAGGGGCCAAGGGGGAAATACATATAGGAGTGAGTTGCTTGGCCATCGCTGCACCAGAGTATCCAGAACTTCGGACATCTGCTCTCACCTGCAGCTGTAGAAACACTCCACCTTGGCACTGGACTCTTCCCAGCACTCCAAAGGATCTTCTAGAGTGTCTTCCGAACCCCCTGAAACAACCAAACTATGGATGTCCCACGCATCTGCTTCTGCCCTCCAGCGTTTAGGTTTTCTCAGATCTGTCAGCTGGAGCATACCTATCCCAACTTTTTTTGGGCTGCTATGCTGTGGGGAGAATCCTGCACCTGGCCCTGCTTTATGCAGTAAGCCTGGTGCAATAATACATACTCCAGTGAAAATGGAAGCGCTGGATCTGTAGACACTTCCCCAAGGTTATCTGACTGCGATTGCTACTCTCTCGGTTGACTAGGAGTCATTACTCGGCTCCCCAAGTGCGCTCCCACTTCCATTTTAGCAGTTTCTGACATGGCTGCATTTCCTGCCAAAATCACAGGATCCCACGGCTGCAGTGAATGCCGTTTTCCTCCTGAATCAGCTACCACCTTGGAGAACACTTCTAATTCAGGAGGTCTCTTTCCCCAGAGAAGCTCCTCTGTGGTACTGCCCTCCGAATTGCACCTGTGGCAAAAACTCACTGCTGAAATACAACTACAGCAGCTGCCACAGAACAGGCAAGAAAAAGGGTCAAGATCTTCTGGGGAGCATCAAATGGCAAATCAAGGCCATTTAAAGGCATAAGATTACCAGATGGAATCCATACGAAATGCAAGGATGACATCCTTGACCACCTGTGGTAGATCGAGGTCGGCGAGCACTAGCCCTTCAGCAGCTGTGCAATCAGGCGTACGGAGTGAAGATTGGGATGGAGGGGTATCCTGTGGCCCTGCAAGATGAGGTTGAGTGCATATCCCAGGTTGAGTGGCTGAGTCTGTGCAAGGCGAAGAAGCAGAGGAAACCACAATTGACAAGGCCAAAAGGGGGCTATGAGAATCATCGAGCCCCTGTTGGCCTGTAGCTTGAACAGCTTCTTGGATATCAAGAGGATTGGAGGGAATGTGTAGAGCAGTCCCTGTCTGTTTATGTTTATTTAATTTGATATACTGCCCTTAGGTAAGCAGAGTGGTTTACAAAATTCAAAAATCAACAGAGGGTGGCGCCAGGCCAGAAAAGGAAAAGAAGTTACAACTCATGATAGACAGACAGTAAAAGAAGAGAAGAGTGCACAAGACTCAGGGGTTAGGTCACACAAAGGGGGAGGGAAAACCAGTGGAGAAAGAAGGCATCCAGGAGTCCAGACCTGTCGGTGCTGCGATGGAACCCTGGAACACAAGAGCGGAAGCTGCATGTTTTGTGGAGTCGCAAAAAGATCTCTGAGTGGGGTTCCCCACATTTGGAGAATCCAAGCAACCATCTCCCTGTGCAAGGTCCATTCATGTGGACGAAGGATATGGCTCAGCCTGTTTGCTAATACATTGAGTTCGCCTGGGAGGTAAGAACATAAGAACATAAGATCATAAGATATGCCATACTGGGTCAGACCAAGGTCCATCAAGCTCAGTATCCTGTTTCCAACAGTGGCCAATCTAGGTCATACGTACCTAGCAGTTTCCCCAAAAGACACAGGTTCCACAATACTAGTACTGGGTCAAGCATTGATATCCTGGGTCCCTTCTTAATAATGGTTTATGGACCTTTCCAACAGGAACTTGTCCAAACCTTTTTTTAAACCCAGCTACACTAACAGCCTTTACTACATCCTCCGGTAACAAATTCCAGAGTTTGATTACACGTTGAGTGAAAAAATATTTTCTTTTATTAGTCTTAAATAGTTTACCCTGTAGCTTCATTGCATGCCCCCTAGTCTTTCTATATTCTGATAACGTAAACAATCGATCTACGTTTACCCGATCCACTCCGTTCATTAATTTATAAACTTCTATCATAAATAAATAAATCATATCTCCCCTCAGCCGTCTCTTTTCCAGGTTAAAGAGCCCTAACCTTTTTAGCCTTTCTTAATAGGAGTATCCTTCCATCCCCTTTACCATTTTGGTGGCTGAACCTTTTCTAATATCGCTATATCCTTTTTAAGATACGGCGACCAGAATTGCACACAACATTCAAGGTGCGGTCTCACCATGGAACAATATAGAGGCATTATAATATCTTTTGTTTTATTTTCCATTCCTTTCCTTATGATACCTAGCATTCTATTTGCTCTCTTGGCCGCCGCTGCACACTGAGCCGAGGGTTTTAACATGTTATCCACAATGACGCCTAAATCTTTTTCCTGGGTGGTGGTTCCTAATGTGGAACCTTGCATCATGTAACCATAGTTTAGGTTGTTCTTCCCTAGGTGCATAACTTTGCACTTGTCCACATTAAATTTCATCTGCCATTTTGATGCCCAGTCTTCCAATTTATCAAGATTCTCTTGCAATTTTCCACAATCCTGTTGGGTTTTAACAACTTTAAATAGTTTTGTGTCATCTGCAAATTTGATAACCTCACTCGTTATTCCACTTTCCAGGTCATTTATGAATATGTCAAAAAGAAGCGGGCCCAGCACAGATCCCTGGGGTACACCACTATTCACCTTTCTCCATTGGGAAAATTGGCCATTTAGCCCTACCCTCTGCTTTCTATCTTTTAACCAGTTCCTGATCCACAGTAGTACACTGCCTCCTATCCCATGACTCTTTAGTTTTGCTAAAAGTCTCTGATGAGGGACCTTGTCAAAGGCTTTCTGAAAGTCCAGATACACTATATCAACCGACTCACCTTTGTCCACCTGTTTATTCACACATTCAAAAAAACATAACAGATTAGTAAGACAAGATCTTCCTTGTCTAAAGCTATGTTGGCTGTCTCCCATTAGGCCATGACTATCTACATGCTGAGTAATTTTATTCTTTATGATGGTTTCTACCATTTTTCCCGGTACTGACGTGAGGCTCACTGGTCTGTAGTTTCCCGGATCACCCCTGGAACCCTTTTTAAAAATTGGTGTTACATTGGCGATCCTCCAATCTTCAGGTATTAGAGATGATTTTAATGATAGTTCACAGATTACTAATAGCAGGTCTGCAATCTCATATTTCAGTTCTTTCAACACCCTTGGATGTATACCATCTGGCCCAGGTGATTTGCTACTCTTCAGTTTATCTAATAGTTGTAATACATCTTCCCGATGTATCGATATTTCCTTAAATTCTTTTGCACCTTTAAATACCACTTCAGTCATGGGTAACATCCCTACACCTTCCTCAGTAAAGACCGAAGCAAAGAATTCATTCAGTCTCTCTGCTATCGCCTTGTCGCCTCTTAGTGCCCCTTTAACCCCTCTATCATCTAATGGAACAACTAACTCTCTCACAGGTTTTATGCTACGAATGTACTTGAAAAAGTCTTTATTTCGCAGCAAGCTTCTTCTCAAATTCTCCCTTTGCCTGTCTTATCAATGCCTTGCATTTGACTTGCCAGTGCTTGCGCTGTTTCCAGGTTTCATCGTTTGGCTCTTTTTTCCATTTCCTGAAAGATGCTTTTTTGGCAACAGCCTCTCTGACCTCACCTTTAAACCATGCTTGCAGTTTTTTGGACTTCCTTCCACTTTTCTTAAAGCGTGGAAAACAGCTGGTCTGGGCTTCCAAGATAGTATTTTTCAACACCCAAACTTGATGTAAGTCTTTAACCTTTGCAACTGCTCCTTTTAGTTTTTTCTTAACTATTTTTCCTCATTTTATCATAGTCTCCCTTTCGAAAGTTAAAAGGTAGTACTGTGGATTTCCTTACTATCCCTCCTCCACTAATTAAATCAAAGGCGATCATGCTATGATCACTATTGCCAAGTGGTCCCAACACCTTTATCTCTTGCAGTAGACCTGGTGTTCCACTAAGGACAAGGTCTAATATGGCTTCCCCTCTGGTCGGTTCATGAACCAGCTGCTCCAAGAAGAAGTCATTTATTTCACCTAGGAACTTTATCTCCCTAGCATGTCCTGCCGTGACACTGCCCAGTCGATAACGGGGTAATTGAAATCACGCATTATTATTACTGCGCTGTAACTTTTGTTAGCTTCCTTGATTTCTTTGAGCATTTCATCATCCATTTGTTCATTCTGGCCAGGCGGTCGATAGTACACCCCCACTGCCATCACCTTTCCCTTTTTACATGGAATTTCAATCCATAGATATTCTACAGAAAATTTTGTTTCCTGCAAAACTTTAATCCTTTCTGACTCAATGCCCTCTCTAACATAGAGCACAACCCCTCCACCAATTTGATCAGCTCTATCATTACGATATAGTTTGTACCCAGGTATCACAGTGTCCCACTGGTTGTCCTTCTTCCACCATGTCTCAGATATTCCAATCATATCTAACCTCTCATTTGGTGCTATATATTCTAACTCTCCCATCTCTTATTAGTCTTAAATAGGTTACACCCTGTAGCTTCATTGCATGTCTCCAAGTCTTTCTATATTTTGATGGCATAAACAATCTATGTTTACTCGTTCCACTCCATTCATTAATTTATAGACCTCTATCATATCTCCTCTCAGCCATCTCTTTTCCAAGCTGAAGAGCCCTAGCATTTTCAGCCTCTCTTCATAGGGATATCCTTTTATCCTCTACCATTTTGGTGGCTCTTCTCTGTAGCTTTTCTAAAAACACTATATCCTTTTTAAGATACAGCAACCAGAATTGCACACATTATTCAAGGTGCGGTCACACCATGGAACGATACAGAGGCATTATAATATCCTTTGTTTTATTCTCCATTCCTTTCCTTATTTTACCAAGCATTCTATTTGCCCTCTTGGCCACCGCTACACACTGGGAGGAGGGTTTTAACATGTTATCCATGATGATGCCTAAATCTTTTTCCTGAGTGGTGGTTCCTAATGTGGAACCTTGCAATGTGTAACCATAATTTGGATTGTTCTTGCCTAGGTGCATAGCTTTGCACTTATCCACATTAAATTTCATCTGCCATTTGGATGCCCAAGTCTTCCAATTTATCAAGGTCCTCTTGCAGTTTTTCATAATCCTTATGGATTTTAACAACTTTGAATAATTGTGTCTCATCTGCAAATTTGATTACCTCACTCGTTATTCCCATTTCCAGGTCATTTATGAATATGTTAAAAAGCAGTCGACCCAGCACAGATCCCTGGGGTACTCCACTAGGAAAATTGGCCATTTAGCTCTACCTTCTGCTTTCTATCATTTAACCAGTTCCTGATCCACAATAGAATACTGCCTCCTATCCCATGACTTTTTAATTTCGCCAAGTCTTTCATGAGGGACCTTATCAAAGCCTTTCTTAAAATTCAGATACACTATATCAACCGACTTACCTTTGTCTACCTGTTTATTCACACCATCCAAAAAACCTAACAGATTAGTAAGACAAGACCTTCTTTGGCTAAAGCCAAGTTGGCTGTTTCCCATTAAGCCATGACTATCTACATGTTAAGTAATTTTGTTCTTTATAATGGTTTCCACCATTTTTCCAGGTACTGACCACTGGTCTGTAGTTTCCCGGATCACCCCTGGAACCCTTTTAAAAAATTGGCGTTACATTGGCCATCCTTCAATCTTCAGGTATTACAGGATGATTTTAATGATAGTTCCCAGATTACTAATAGTAGGTCTGCAATCTCATATTTCAATTCTTTCAATACCCTTGGATATATACTGTCCGGTCCGGGTGATTTGCTACTCTTCAGTTTATCTAATAGTTGCACAACATCTTCCAGGTGTATCGATATTTCTTTAAATTCTTCTGCAGCATCACCTTTAAATACCATTTCAATCACTGATAACATCCCTACATCTTCTTCAGTAAAGACCAAAGCAAAGAATTCATTCACTATGGCCCTGTCCCCTTTTTACTCCTCTATCATTTAAACATAGAAACATGACGACAGAAAAAGACCACATGGCCTATCTAGTCTGTCCTTCCATAACAACAACTACAACAGTCCACTTTTTACCTTTAGAGATCCTCTGTGTTGGTCCCATGCTTTTTTGAATTCAGTTACTGTCCTCATCTCTACCACCTCCACTGGGAGACTATTCCACGGATCCACTACTCTTTCCGTAAAGAAATATTTCCGCATATCACTCCTGAATCTATCTCCCTTCACCCTCATCCCATGTCCCCTCGTAGCAGAACTTGCTTTCAATTGAAAGAGGCTCTCTCCCTGAACATTTATGCCACGGAGGTATTTAAACATCTCAATCATATCACCTCTATCCCGCCTTTCCTCTAAGGTGTACATATTAAGATCCTTAAGTCTGTCCTCATATGCTTTATAACGAAGACCATTAATCATTTTAGTAGCAACCCTCTGCACCGACTCCATCCTGTTCACATCCTTTTGAAGGTGCGGTCTCCAGAATTGCACACCATACTCCAAATGAGGTCGCACCAAACACTTATATACAGAGGCATTATCACCTCCTTTTTTCTGCTAGCCATTCCTCTCCGTATGCACCCAAGCATCCTTCTAGCTTTTGCTGTCGCCTTTTCTACCTGTTTAGCTACTTTAAGATCATCAGACACAACCACGCCTTTAATGGTCCAACTGACTCTCTCATAGGTTTTTTGCTATGAATGTATTTGAAAAAGTTTTTATTATGCGTTTTTTGCTTCCACTGCAAACCTCAATTCTCTCTTTGCCTGCTTTATCAATGCCTTGCATCTAACTTGCCAGTGCTTATGTTTCCAGTTTTCATCATTTGGCTCCTTTTCCATTTCCTGAAAGATGCTTTTTTGGCAACAGCAGCCTCTCTGACCTCACCTTTAAACCATGCTGTCAGTTTTTTGGACTTCCTTCTACTTTTCTTAAATAAAGCGTGGAATACAGCTGGTCTGGGCTTCCAAGATAGTATTTTTAAACACCCATGCTTGATGTAAATCTTTAACCTTTCCAACTGCTCCTTTTAGCTTTTTTCTTAACTACTTTCCTCATTTTATCATAGTCTCCCTTTCTAAAGTTAAAAGGTAGTACTGAGGATTTCCTTACCATCTTTCCTCCATTTCTTAAATCAAACACGATCATGTTATGATCACCATTGCCAAGCGGCCCCAACACCCTTATATCCTGCACCAGATCTTGTGTTCCACTAAGGACAGGTCCAAAATGGCTTCCCCTCTGGTCAGTTCATGAACCAGCTGCTCCAAGAAGCAGTCATTTATTTAATCTAGAAACGTTATCTCCCTAGTATGTTCTGCCGTGACACTGATCAAGTCGATATTGGGGTAATTGAAAGCATCCATTATTATTACTGTACTGTAACTTGTTAGCTTCCCTGATTTCTTTGAGCATTTCATCATCCATTTATTCATTCTGGCCAGGCGGTCGATAGTACATCCTCACTGCCATCACCTTCCCCTTTTTACATGGAATTCAATCCATAGAGATTCTACAGTGAATTTTGTTCCCTGCAAAACTTGAATCCTTTGTTACTCAATGCTCTAACAGAGTGCAACCCCACCACCAATTTGATCTGCTCTATGATTATGATATTGTTTGTACCACAGTATCCCACTGGTTGTCCTCCTTCCACCATGTCTCTGAAATACCGAATCTAACCTCTCATTTAGTGCTATGTATTCTAACTTTCCAATCTTATTTTTTTTGGCTTCTTGAATACAAGCATTTTAGAGGCTGTATTTTATTCATATTAATCTGGCTATCGGTAGGCAGGGGTAATTTGGAATCTTTAATTTTGTCTGCTCTGTACTCAAGGGCATTTGGGCTACTTTTGTCTTTATTGGAAACTCTCTGCTGAAATGTCCTAACTTCAGTCTTTTGTTAGTATCCTTCAAGGATACATTGTTCCGAACAATGTGCTCCTGGGCGACTGTCAGCTTTCCCCTATCATCTAGTTTAAAAGCCTCTCTATCTGCTTTTTAAAGGTTAATGCCAGCAGCCTGGTTCCATCCCGGTTAAGGTGTTCCCCAGTTCCTAACAAATCCAAAACCCTCTTCCTTGCACCATCGTCTCATCTACGCATTGAGACTCCAGAACTCTGCCTGCCTTTTGGGTCCTTTACATGGAACAGGAAGCATTTCGGAGCATGCTACTCTGGAAGTTTTGGATTTCAACTTCCTACCTAAAAGCCTAAATTTAGCCTCCAGAACCTCCTTACCATACTTTCCTATGTCACTGCTACCGACATGTACCAAGACAGCAGACTTCGCCCCAACACTATTTAAGACCTTGTCTAGGTAATGCGTGAGGTCCGCTACCTTCGCACCAGGCAGGTATGTTACCAGGCGATACTCACATCCACCAGTCACCCAGCTATCTACAAGCCTAATGATCGAATTACCAACTATAATTTTATTTAGTTAACATTTCTTATATACTGCCTTTCATGATATCAAGGCGGTTTACATTGAATAAACTGAAATTACATTGAACAGGTCATTATAACTTGGAGATAACTATTTTACAGGGAACAGGGGCAATGGAGGGTTAAGTGGCTTGCCCAAGACCACAAGGAGTACCTGTGGGACTAGAAACCCCAGTCTTTCCGGCCCAAGGTTGCTGTCCTCCAGTGGGATTTGAAACCCCGACCTTCCGGCCTGAGGTAACTTGCCCCAACCACTAGGCCACTCCTCCCTGTCCTAACCCTTCCCTTGTGGGCACATGGCCCTGGAGAAACCTCCTCTGTGCGAGAGCGTTTTACATCACTTGGAGGACAGGTCTTAGCTACAGGATCACTTCCTGACACATCAGGGTGATGCTGTCCTGCCATGTGACCTCTCTCCTCCATGGCGACAGGGATGCTGCCAGACTGGAGTTGGTACTTCAGTACTACATCCCTGTAGGTCTCATCTATGTACCTCTGCCTTCTTTATGTCCTCCAAATCTGCTACTCTAGCCCTCCAGAGATTGGACTTGTTCTCTGAGAGCAAAAAGCGCCGTGCACACGTAAGACCCCTTACCAACTAGGAGGAAATCATATATGTGACATTCAATACAAAAGACTACAAAGCCCCATCTCGCCGCTGGACTGCTGTCTGCATCTTAGTTTTAGGATTGTGTTTAGGTATTTAAGTTGTTTACTTATTGAGGTTTGCTGGGGATACTTGAACTAATAAAACTACTCTATACCTAATACGTTTAATAGACTTTGTTCACCTTAAGCTTAACTAATCTCAGGTTCTTAATGTATGCCTGATGAGGATAAACAGCTGCACCTAAGAGTGAATATGGCACCTCCTTTCCTTTTAGAGGTTTAAGCACCTATAAAGCTACGATTATCCCAGGGGTGGGTGGGAGTCAGAGGAGGGAGTGAAAAAGAGATTAAAAGCTGGCTGCTACACAGTACTATGTCCTGTGCTTCTGAGGTAATCTGTGACCAATTTCCTGGGTGATTCACACAGCCTCGCCTGGATAGAGGGAGTCCCTCAAAATGACCCTTTGATCCGTCCCCTGGCTCCAACACCTATTCAATACAATTCCACAGATCTCCTGCCCCCTATCTAGAAGGCCTCTTTGGGTCGCTAGAAATAATTTATTGCTCAAAGAATACTAACCCTGTTTTTCCTTTTATGCTAAGTTATACTCTGAGTTGATTTAAATTAAAGCTTTTTGCTGATACTAGGCCCTGACTGAGTATTAAATTTATACTAGAAGCTCTCTTCTGGGTTTTAAATTTAACCAGAAAGCGCTCTGCTGTGTTCTGATTTTAAACTGAAAGCCTTCTGCTGGGTTTTAAATTTAAACTGAAAGTTACCTGTTGAGTTTGCAATTTAACTAAAAGCTTTTTGCTGATACTAGGCCCTGACCGATTTAACAAATACATTGGATTCTAATTTACACAGATTAATCAACTTTAATCTAAAGAACTCCTTTTTCCCCAAGATTTAGAAAAAACACCCAGAAGTAAATACTTACAATTGCAGATCTCTCTCCAGAAGTAACAGTCCCTATTTGTAGTCCTTCAAGACTATGCTTATCCTCAGGAAGCAGGGAGGGGGGGAAAGTCTCCAGATCCCTGGTGACATCCTTCAGAAACATGCCCATGTACAGCATGTAAGAGCTGACTCTGGAGGCCAACATGCATGCCTGGAAACATCGACGCCTGAAGGTATCAAGTGTCCTTGAGTCTCTGCCACGAGGCATGGATAAACCAATCATCCAAGTAGGGATGAACTCTTATCCTCTTATAATGCAACAACTCCACCAACATCTACCCTGACTTGGAGAATTCCAGGGGAACCACAGTGAGACCAAAGGATAGGAGCCAAACTGGAAATGCTCATCCAGGATGACCAACTGCAGAAACTTCTAGTAGTCCTTGTGAATAGGAATGTGGATGCATACCTTGGGCCAAGACCAGGAACACATCAGAAACTTTCCTCTGACCAATTGATTGATTACAGAGTTCCCATGTGGAAGTGAGATACTAAATACAGGCGCAGATGGTCTTGGGGTCCAGAAAGCCGAAAAGATCCATCCTATTTGGGAACCACAAAACAAATTGAATAAGGGACCCCTGGTGAACTCGAGAGGACACATGTGCACTATGGCCTGTGGCTGAAGCAGCCTCTTCCTTGAGCGAAGATCTGCAGGGAGATGACATGAAGGTGTCCGAGAGGGCATGACGCACTCCAGGTGTATCAATAAAAACAGAAAACCTCTGGCCCTCACTCTCTCTCTATACTTGTATTATACTTTGTATCTAGTAATTCAATAGATTCACTTCCACTACAACAGCTTCAACATTCAAATACCTTCAATAGTCAACAGGGAAGCCGATCACTAAAGATGCTTCACCTATATCAATAGTTGTTTCCAAAATTACACACATTCATATACATACAGTACACATACAAAATAAATACATATATAAGGGAGGAGAAAAGACCTCAGTGTTCAGAGCTATTTTATCCCTCTATTTAGCAGTTGTCCGCCCAAAGGGAGTATCATCAATGGTCAGAAAAATTCCTCCTGATATGCAACATTTATTTGTCAATTAATTACTAACAAATAATGAAAATCTGATTGAGTTTTTTGACTGAGTGACCAGAGAACTAGATCAAGGGCATGTGATGGATGTGATCTACCTAGATTTCAGCAAAGCCTTTGATACTGTTCCTCATAGGAGGCTTATCAATAAACTAAACAGCTTGGGGATGGGTCTCAAGGTGGTAAACTAGATCAGAAATTGGTTGACTGACAGACGACAGAAGGTGATGGTAAACTGAATGGAAAAGAAAGTGATTAGCGGTGTGCCCCAGGCTTTGGTCCTGGGACCAGGACTATTCAATATATTTGTGAATGATATTGCTGAAGGACTGAATGGAAGAGTCTGTCTTTTTGCAGATGACACGAAAATCTGCAACAGAGTGGACTCCCTTGAGGGAGTGGATAACATGAGGAAAGATCTACAAAAGCTGGAAGAATACATCTTAACTTCCAAGCATTAGACCAATGTGAAGCAGTGCAGTGATATGCACTTAGGAAGCGATAGGGGGCGAAAGGTTAGACCAGGAGAAGCATCTCAGAGTGACTGTTTCTGAGAATCTCAAGGTGGCAAAACAGTGTGACAAGGCGGTGGCAAAAGCCAGAAGGATGCTGGGTTGCATACAAAGAGGAATTACCAGCAGAAAGGAAGAGGTACTAATGCCACTGTACAAATCGCTGGTGAGGCCTCACTTGGAATATTGTGCTCAGTTTTGGAAACTATACTGTATCATAGAAACATAGAAAAATGATGACAGAAAAAGATCACATGGCCTATCTAGTCTGTCTTTCCATATCAACAACTACAACAGTCCCCTTTTTTCCTTTAGAGATCCTCTGTGTTTGTCCCATGCTTTTTTGAATTCAGATATTGTCCTCATCTCTACCACCTCCACTGGAAGACTATTCCACGGATCCACTACTCTTTCCGTAAAGAAATATTTCCGCATATCACTCCTGAATCTATTCCCTTTCACCCTCATCCCATGTCCCCTCGTAGCAGAACTTGCTTTCAATCGAAAGAGGCTCTTCCCCTGTGCATTTATGCCACGGAGGTATTTAAACATCTGAATCATATCACCTCTATCCCGCCTTTCCTCTAAGGTGTATATATTAAGATCCTTAAGTCTGTCCTCATGTGCTTTATAATGAAGACCACTAACCATTTTAGTAGCCACCCTCTGTACTGACTCCATCCTGTTTATATCCTTTTGAAGGTGTGGTCTCCAGAATTGCACACTATACTCCAAATGAGGTCGCACCAAAGACTTATACAGAGGCACTATCACCTCCTTTTTTCTGCTAGCCATTTCTCTCCGTATGCACCCAAGCATCCTTCTAGTTTTTGCTGTCGCCTTTTCTACCTGTTTAGCTACTTTGAGATCATCAGACACAACCACGCCTAAGTCCCGCTCTTCTTTAGTGGACAAAGGTACTTCACCCCCTAAACTATATTGCTCCCTTGGATTGCTGCAGCCCAAATGCATGATCTTGCATTTTTTAACATTAAATCCCAGCTGCCAAATTCTAGACCATTCTTCAAGCTTAGCTAGATCCCTCCTCGTGTTATCTACACCTTCCTGGGTGTCTACTCTACTGCAGATTTTGGTATCATCCGCAAAGAGACAAACCTTACCCGACAGCCCTTCAGCTATATCACTAACAAAGATGTTAAAAAGAATCGGACCAAGGACAGCAGTGCAGAGATTTTGAAAACGTCCCTGAAAAAGTCCTTCAAATACTTAGCCATGTATAGCTGGCACAAGAGGATGTGGGTTACCAGCATCGATCCCTGGTAGCACTGGCATCCAACACCATCCAGGGTATGGGCCTCTCTGCCTGGGGACAGAATAATGTGTCTTATAACTTTTGATCTGTCTCACACAGATTCTACCACCACTGAATTGTGAGGTAGCTGAGGATTATCAAACCCTGGGCTCTTTTGGACTCGGTACATAGAGTCCAGCCTTCAGCTGATAGGGGGCACTGTCAAAGGGTTCTCCCACATCTGGAAGAGCAGGCATTAGGGGATGAGGTGTAACTGTACCATGATAGCTTCTTTCAGTGGTGATGGGTACTGTAAAATCTCCAGCTCCTCAGCTCTCAGTTCCTCCTCAGCCTCCAGGGTGAAGGGGAGGGCTTTTGCCATGTCTCTGACAAACACGTGTAATGAGATGTCTTCCAGTGGGGACTTTTGTCGTTCATAGGGTGGTGAAGAATTGGAGGAGATATCCTGATGCCAATCCGAGACTGGGCAGTTGTCCTCGGTCTCCCAACCCTCAAGCCAGAGTTGGTCAAGAAGCCAAAGTACCAACATGCCTTCTCGCGATGCCTTTGGCACTTGGGAGGGGAAGATGGTGTCCAAGGCACCCAATGCCGATGCTGTGGGCCCTCGGAACTGGAGACGCTGGTGGGGGAGATCGCAACTAATGCCAAAAGGGAAGCGGATCACTTACCCACATCCCCTCCCCGGTCAAAGGCATCAGGGGCCTCCAGGTTCCTCTCCAGGCCCTGCATGTGCTCGGCCAAGAGTGACTTCTTGGACGCAGCCAAAGCTGAGGCACCGATTCTGGTGCCCATAGTAGGGACTCCTTGATGGTTATCGTATCAGGAAACCGCTGACACCCCTCTGGGGCTTTGGGAGGCAACTCCTCCTGCTGGGACAGCTTGGGAGGCCACTCCCAGCCCTCAGCCTCGGATATGTATAGAGGGGGGCTCCATTGCCAGTGCCCATGGGGTTTCCCCTGGCCCTTGGCATTGGCCCTCGACATTGACAGGGTGGAGGATTGATCCTTCTGGGGGTTTGTCTCTTCAAAAGATAGTCGAGGGGCCCCTCGGCTTCAAATGAGCACAAGTGAGCACATCAAACAAGCCCACAATGGTAAGCTGCTAAGTACCAACCAAACATGAAACCACAAACTCTCATACTCTACACAATGATTCTGCTGGCTTATAACTTCAACTGAAATACTTAATTCTCAGAATATACCAATTCTGCACAGACCAAACCTTCTTCACCTCATACCATATCATAAAATACCACTACCTAAGCCAACTCGCAGACTTATACAAATCAACACAGTCCCTCTCCAGCCCATAACAACAAATCTTAAGCACCATGCATATCCAATCAAATGCTCACTCATCAATGCTCGCTCTGTCCGTAACAAAATTCAGACCATTGTAGACTATATACAACTCACAGATACTGACCTGATGTGCATCACTGAAAGTTGGATCACAGACTCTGACAACGTACTACTCAACCAGCTGACTACCTTACAATACACCTGTTCAACTGCTCCAGATTTAAAAATAGAGGCGGAGGAGTACTAATTCTTGCCAAAAGACATCTGAATTTCTCCTTGATCAACTCTCAATCACTACAAACAATAGACTACTTAACCATCTCTAATGCTGAGCACACAATATGCCTCGCCTACAGAAAACCCATCACCAACACAGATATCTATCAGCTATTTTAGATGAAGTCTGTACCCACTCAACTAAAAAAAACCCTCCTCTTTATACTCATGGGGGACCTGAACCTACCTTCTACTGCAACAAAACACTCTGGCGCCTTCCTAAATGCAATGGAATCTTTACTTTTGACTCAGATAATTGATGTACCAACCCATGACAAAGGATCCTCTCTTGACCTTATATTCATACCCAACACACCAAATAAAGCAGATCTCAACTTACAAATTGACCCAGTTTCATGGTCTGACCATGCCATGATATCCCTTGCTATTCCGGCCAATTCTACACAGCCAAATATTCCGATACAACACCATCATAAATGTCGGTTCAAGGCCTTCAACCAAGAATACTTCCTAGATAAGGCCTCTCCACTATTAAACACCGACATTTATTTATTTATTTATTTATTTTTATTTCTTATATACCGCGCTATTATAATCAGTGCGGTTTACATTTGAAACAGAACATACAAGAATGTAAGCAGTTACATCAAGCTTTTTACATTGAACAGGGAATGTAAACATGGAGTAAAAACGAGGGAGAGACTATGTACTTATTATAAACAAATTATAATGCTCTTACAGATAAATAAAAATATAACCTTTGCCTAGAGGGTTGGCTAGATGGTCAAGGAGATCAGTGGGAGAGATAGAGGTTAGCCATTATCTACAGGAAGATGATCTGAGGGACGGGTTAGGCAGGGAGGTGAGGTGGGGTCATTGTAATTGTCGGGAATGCTGTCAGGGTAATATTGTAGAAACAGGTGATGTTTGAGGGCTTTACGGAATAGTGCCAAATTTGAGATGGCCCAGATTTCTGCTGGGAGGGCGTTCCATGCCATAGGTGCAGCAATGAAGAAGGCTCTACATGCTGTTGATTTCTTACATTTTACCAACACTTTTGGGACTTCAAGTTTATTCAACGAAGTAGATCTCCTAATTCTATTGTCTGGTGTGCTGTTGAGGAGATCGCTGATGGGTGTGTGAGAGTAAGATTCTTACATGCCTTGAACGTCATGATAAGAGCCTTGAAGTGGACTCTGGCCCGCAGCGGGAGCCAGTGTAGGTTCTTTAGAACTGGCGTTATGTGGTCTGATCTTGAAAGCCCTGACAGAGCTCTTGCAGCTGAGTTCATGGCAAGGCGTAACGGGTTAAGAGTCGATTGTGGGAGTCCCAGTAGGATAATGTTGGCAAAGTCAAGGTGTGGGATGACTAAGGCTTGGAAAATTGAGCGGTAGTCAGGGAAGTCAAGCAGTGGGCGGAGATGGCGTAGTGATCGGATCTTATGATAGATTGCTTTAGCTGTGTTTGTAACATGTGCTGACATGTCAAGCCGCTGGTCGAGGGTGATGCCCAGGTAGCGAATTGTAGATTTGGACTTTAGTTCAGTGTTATTGACTAGAAGAGAGGGGGGTGGCGTGAACTTCTGGTTTCGTGAGATGAATAGTACATCTGTTTTGCTATGGTTAATGCGGAGATTTTGAGAGAGGAGCCAATCTGCTACAGCTTCAAAACATCTTATAATTGGAGTAAAATCTGGTTGATCGATTTTAAATTGAAGGTACATTAAGATGTCATCTGCATATGCAAGGCATTGGACATTGAAGGAGCGGATTAAAGCGCAAATGGGCTGCATGTATATATTAAACATTAATGCTGAGAGGGAGGAACCCTGGGGTACACCTTGCTTTAGTAAGAATGGTTCGGATGTCTTGGAGCCTGCTCTGACTTGTTGCGATCTGTTACATAAATAGGATTCACACCATGCTAGCGCTGAGCCTTGCAGACCTTTATCTTTGAGGCGATCTAGAAGTGTTTCGTGGTTCACTGAATCAAAGGCAGCTGCTATGTCTAAAAAAATGAGGACGAATCCATGGTTGATATTGTCAGTTCCTGTGATTAGGTTGTTGAAGAGGGTTGTGAGGATGGTGTCTACTCCGTGAGCTTCCCTGAAGCCGTGTTGGGATGGGTTCAGTGGCGCGACTGTATCAACATGGTGTTGGATTTGCCGTTGGACTACCTTCTCCATAATTTTGGCAAGCAGTGGGATGCTCGAGATTGGCCGGAATGACTCAACTTTAGATGGATCAAGTTTACTATTCTTTAACAGGGGGCGGATTGAAGTGTTTTTTAAGCTTTGAGGGAAGGATCCTGTTATGAATGATTGATTCAAAATTCTGCATATAAATGGACTGAGGTCAAGGCGCAATTCTTTAATCCAACTAGCAGGACAGGGATCATTGGGGGCAGTGGTGAGGTTAATAGATGTGATGATATCTGCAATTTCTTTGTTGGATACCTTGGAGAATGATAGTAATGGGGTTGGTTGTGGAAGTCCGTGGGAGGTATGAAATATGGATGTATTCATGTTGTCCTTGGTTTGTATCATCTTAGATTGAAGGTAGGTAGAATAGTCTTGCGGCTGGGGCAAGGTTGTTTGGGCTAGTGCTGGATCGCCGGTTAGTGACTTCACTATGTTAAATAGGTCATGAGGTTTGTTAAGTGATCGCTTTAATAGTTCTGAGTAATACAACTTTCTTTTTTCCATGGTTTTTCTTCGGTGGTCTTGCAGGTGCGTGGAGTATGCACCGAGTGCCTCAGGAGTCCGAGTGTGGCGCCACTGTCTCTCTAGTTTACGTAGCTGGAGGAGCAATGTTCGCAGATCCAGAGAGTACCATGGTGCGTGATCGCGTTTCGCTTGGTTTGTGTTGACGGATGAAAGGCAGGAGGCAGCTCTAAGGGTGTCGTCCCAATTGGAAACCAGTTCATCTGGATCAAGAGAAGTGTTGGTGAGTAGAGGTAGGATCTTCTCGAGAGCCGTATCCTTAACAAGTGGTCGAAAGCGTGTTGTCACGGTTCTAGTGGGGGCGTGTGTTTTGGTGCTGGAAATGCCAGGATCGTTGGTGGGTATGTGAAATAGGAGTAAATGATGGTCGGACCAGGGTACAGGAGTTATGGAGAGTAGCGAACTCTGGGAGGTGTTGATAGCGGTCTGTGGTATGAAGATCAAGTCAAGTATGCCACCTTTGTTATGAGTAGGGGAGTTGATAAGTTGCGTGTAGCCCAGCTCATTCATTGCGTCGAGGAATGCTGTCGAATGTGTATCGTGTAGGGATGGCAGGTTGAAATCTCCCATAAGGACATTTAGGGTGCGTGGGTTAGCGGAGATGAAAGCTAAGTCGATTATAGACGGGAGGTCATCTGGTGACGCAGTTGGTGCTCGGTATAAAAGATTTATTGAACAGTGTTCATTCGATATGGATATTATGTCCAGGTAGGTTGAGCTGATAGAATTCTTTAGAGTAAATTGAAGATCGGATTTAGCAAAAATGAGTGTTCCACCTCCTCTCTGGTGGGACCTATGGCAGGCAAAGGTTGAATAACCGGGTGGTAACATCAGGTTGATTAGAGCATTATCATGATCGGATAACCAAGATTCTGTTTTCATTAGAATATCGAGATCATGTAGGGTTATAAGGTCAATGACAGCTGGCCATTTTGAGCGTGTTGATCTGGCATTGATAAGTGCACATTTAAGTAACTGTTGGTAATTGCATTTCTCAGTTTGGATCCTTTTAAAATCTTGTAAAGGGATGTGTAGGAGGTGGGGATGAAGGGCACTGGCTTTTGTTGAATGTTGACAGGGATTCTCAGACCATCTTCTGCTATAGTTAAAGAGGATTGGGATATGCTTGATATCAGGATTGAGGGCCTGTAATAGGTTGGGGGCCCAAGCGGTGAGGAGGAAGAGGAATAAGGATAAGGAAGGGGGCATTTTGGATGTTCAAAGTGGGGCAGCTACTTTGGGTGTAGGATTCGGGCTTGATAGCAAGGTACAATTTAAGGCAGTAGCAGCTAGAGTATAACAGTGTAACAAAGTAACAGTACATGTAACAGAACTGTGTCAGTGCTGTGGTAAAATTAGGTTAGGTACAAGTTGGGGCGGTAGTAGTAGCAGTTGGAAAGTAACAATGAGATAGTAATGTATCCACTGTGTCAGTACTGTGGCACAATTATAATAGGTCAAGAGGTACAGGTATAAAAGCGAGGGCTAATCACAGCAAGATATCTAAAGAATACATCTGCAGTTTCAAGTAATGCAGTTTAGCATTGGAAAGGGGTAAGATAAATGGTAGAATGTTCGGCTTTTTACAGTCCCTGGGGTGTCAGCTATGGAATGAGGAATTACCTCATCGACTGGTGGTGTCCTTCTTTACATAGCGAAGTGCCACAGAGAGTCGGTGGACGATTTAACTGGAAAAACGTGTTGGAGAGGTGAGCTGGTTCGCTGGAACGGTGCGGTGGGGGAATCAAGGGGGCCACTGCCTAAGGGCCACGCCAAAGGGCCCTCTGGCGAGGCCCTCAGGCGTGGGCCGCCTGGCGGCGGTTTCTTTTTAAAGGTGCTGCTCCTCCTCCCACAGCCCCGATTGGGCTGGAGTCGCTGAGCAGGCTGGCTTGCTGGCTCTCCCCGCAGCTCTACCCCGATCGGGGGAGCTTGAAGATGGCGGCAGCTGTGAGGAGGATTTCCCACCGGCGGCAGTTTCTTTTTAAAGGTGCTGCTCCTCCTCCCACAGCCCCGATTGGGCTGGAGTCGCTGAGCAGGCTGGCTTGCTGGCTCTCCCCGCAGCTCTACCCCGATCGGGGGAGCTTGAAGATGACCTAGACATACATGACCTAGACACATCAGCTCATGGAACCAGGTAATAAATGATGCCTCTACATTCTAAGACCATCAGCCCACAAATTACAACAAATCCACGCACCCCCCAGGCTCACCAAGAACCTGGAACAGTACAGACGGGACCTTAGACGACCAGAAAGAAAATGGAAAAGGTCACAAGACAATACTATCAAGACACAGCTTCATAAGAATCATAAAGAATACAATAAACTTTGCAATATAGCTCAAAAGGATTACATTACAAGCGTACTCACTAAATCACTCAACCGTCCTAGAGAACTATTCGTGATTGTGTCCCAAATGACTAGTGAACCCAACTCATCTGACACAGCAGACAGGACAATTCAAGTTGATCCCCAAGTTATGGCTGACTTCCTCTACAACAAACAAATATCGTACAACACTATGTTCAAACACAGCAACAGAACGACACTCCAAAATATCGCCCTTGGAACAAATTCAACCTAATAACCAAGAGTGAATTACTGGATATCATCAACAATATAAATACCACATCACCACCTCTGGACCCATGCCCTGTAGCATGGCTAAAAATCCTGCGCAATCAGTTTGCTCATACCATCCTAAGGATAGTACACACCTCCCTCGGGCAAGGATACCTACCTCCAGCACTTAAGCAAGCTTCAATACGTCCCATTCTAAACAAGGCCTCACTAGATTTAACAAGCCCCAGAATCCCGTTTCTGGCCAAAATAATAGAAAAAAGTCATACAGCGGCAGCCTCAAGACCATATTGATCTGCACGCTCCACTAGACCCACAACAACACGGCTTCTGCCCTCACCATGGCATTGAAACATTGTTAACGGACCTCTTTAACAGACTCATTCTTGGCTTAGACAATCCTCAACATAGTTTTGTGCTCATCTTCCTTGATATCCGTGCCTCATTTGACTCAGTAGCACATCACATCATGTTAGACTCACCAACATTGGATTAACAGATGACACATTAAAATGGGTCTCATCTTACCTTCTGGACAGAACTATGCAAGTAAAGGTCGGTACTACCAACTCAAAACCCTTTAATCTAACACAAGGCATCCCTCAAGGATCAGCCCTCTCTGGATTATTATTCAACTTATACATTCAATCCATCTGTAATAATCTTCTAAGAAGTTGAAACTTGCACTTTCATCTCTATGCAGATAATATCATGTTTTACATGCCATTCAATACCTCCAACCCGGATTTTACGATCATATCGGAAGTCTTCACTGCAGTTACAAACTTCCTTGCAGATATAAACCTCACAGTAAACAAAAGCAAAACTGAAGCCCTATTATATTCAGAGATCACGAATTTAAGCTACCAAAAAAGATTATGATACACACTTCGGATATAACAATAAAGAAAGAAATCAAGTATCTAGGCTTATTCTATATGCTCATTCTGTTCAGCGATATGCTGTTTGTAGTTAATGTAAGGTAATGTAATGTAAGTTATGTACTGTGTTCCCTGTTTGTACTCCTAGTGTTTTGTTGTGATGTAATGATAATGCAATGCAGGTTTCCCTCACCTTTGTTTAACTCTGTGCTGTATTAACCGCTTTGATTGAAGGAAAAGGCGGGATACAAAACATGTTAAATAAATAAAAAAAATAAATAACCATTAACAGCAACCTCAACATGTGTGCACACATTAAAAACACAGCAAGAACAGTGTACTGGAAGTTGAAGCTTCTCAAGCCCCCTACGACACCTGCTACAGTACAACGATTTCAGATCTGTAGCGCAAGCCATCATCACACCTCACCTGGACTATGGAAACATTATCAAGGTCTCCACAAACATGCTCTATATCTACTGCAGCTGGTTCAGAATACTAAGAGCCAGTGCAAACCGACAACACCACCAATCCTAAAAAAATCTATACTGGCTTCCAATTTCTCAATGGGCAAAACACAAATCCATCACTACAACATTCAAAATCCTTCAAAACCTCTCGGCTCCCTGTCTCACTGCCCAGATCACAAAAGCATTTTCAACAAGACCAAGAACAGCAACCAATCAGAATCTTCTGACCATCCCTCCACTCAAAACCAAGACCACACAACAGACAAGCAACAGGGCGTTTTCTCTGTACACCCTCACAATTTGGAACTCCATGCCTGAAGCCATCAGAGCTGCACAAACAACTAAAGACCTGAAAAAACTACTAAAAGCCCACCTCTTCAAAGAACACTACGGACATGATGACAATACCTAACTATAGATTCAACATACCACCTTGAACATTTAACCTTAACTACCCTCCACATTTATCTCCACCTGTAATATAAATGTTCCTCCCCCACTTACTCGACCCACTGTCCAACTGTGACATATCCCCCCCCTTTTTTTTGTTAACCCCATATTTATCTCCAAGTTATTTCTCTGTTTATTGTAAAACAAATACGTTGAGATTATGTTATGTTGTTCGATGTAAACCACTTTGGACAAAGGCGGTATAGAAAAACTGATAAATAAATAAACAAATAAGTGCCATGCCAAAGCATCAGCAGAGCCCCCTGAGAGCGTTGATGCCAAGGACGCCGACTCTGACAACCTGGAGAGACTCATGCTGTTTCTCATGATTCTTGAAGCTCTTTCTTGTCATCTGCAAACACAGTGTACAAAAGGAGGACTTGTGGTCAGGCCTGAGGCATTGAATACACCAGTTATTGGGTCCATCACCAAAATGGTGCAACAGCACTGTGTGCATTTCTTGAAGCCACTGGCTGGCTTAGACATGTTGGGGAAGGCTGTTTCCACCAAATCAAAGGACACCAATGTCCCAGCCAGCCAGGGAATGCGCGGCAAAAAAAGTCATGGCAAATATTAAGAAAAGACCTGGAAAAAAAAAAAAACCTTGCAGCGTTGGGGGACAGATGCTCCTGATGATGAGCAGGAAGGACAGGACCGAAAAAACGATACTCGATCATTCAGAAAATGAGAAAACTACAATGGCTAGACAAACATGCTTTTCTGAGGACAGACAAGTGTCTGATGGGCTTCACGGAAAAGGGAAGACTGAGGTAAGATGGCTCTGGCAGGCGGGAAGGCAGATGCACATGCACGATGGAGCTCCCAAAAACTTCCCACAGAAGCTGGGAAGCATTCCTGCGCAGGCTCTGTCGGTGATGTCATTCTGCTTGTTCCCAGAGAAGGCCCAGTATCCTGTTTCCAATCCAGCTCACAAGTACCTGTCAGGTTCCCCAAAAAGGTACATAGATTCCACGTAGCATATCCTAGAGTAAGCAGTGGATTTCCCCGGTCCTCTTTAATAATGGTTTATGGCCTTTTCCTCCAGGAACTTGTCCAAACCTTTTTTGAACCCAGCTACACTAACAGCCTTTACCAAATTATTATTATTATACATTTATAGAGTGCTACTCGCCGCTAGCAGTGTTGTGCAAGCACAGATGAAGGCAGGCCCTGCTTGTTAGAGCTTACAATCTAATCAAGACAAACAAGACAAAGAAGGAGTAGGGGAGGGAGACAAACAAAGGAGACACAAGGAACAGAGGATTAGGAACAAAAGGCAGCCTTAAAGAGGTGAGCCTTTAGCAGAGATTTGAAAAGGGAGAATGATGAAGCCTGACAAAAAGCTTCAGGAAGAGAGTTCCGAGCATAAGGAGCTGCAAGGTGAAAGGACTGAAGTCTGGAGTTAGCAGAAGAAGAAAAGGGCAAAGATTGAAGCAGGCTTGAAGAAGAGTGAAGCTCACGAGGAGGGCAGTAGCAGAAGAGGAGAGGAGAGAGATAGAGTGGAGCAGCAGAACAAATGCATTTAAAAGTCAAAAGGAGGAGTTTGAATTGAATATGGTAATGGAGGGAAAGCCAATGAAGTGATTTGAGAAGAGGGGTGATATGAACAGAACATAGCTGGCAAAAGATGAGATGCGCAGCAGAGTTTTGAACTGATTGAAGTGGAGAGAGATGACTTAAAGGGAGGCCAGTAAGAAGAAGACTGCAATACTCAAGGTGAGAAGTAATTAAAGATTGGACAAGCGTTCATGTAGTGTTAAGAGAGAGGAAAGGAAGAAGTTTATAAATATTATAGATAATAAAAACAGCAGGTTTTAGCAGTCTGTTGTATATGTGTAGAAAAGGAAAGAGGAATCAAAGATAAAACCAAAGTTACGGGCTGAGATAACAGGAAGGAGAAGGGTGTTATCAACAGAGATGGAGAATGAAGGAAAGGGAGAAGAGGGTTTTGGAGGAAAAAATAAGTAATTCGGTTTTATTCATGTTAAGTTTTAAACAGCAGTGAGACATCCAGATGGCAATATCAGAAAGACAGGTAGAAATATGGGCCTGAAATGCATGGGAGATAACAGTTGCGGACAGATAGATTTGAGAATCATCGGTGTAGAAATAGTATTGAAAACCAAGTGAAGAAATGAGAGAGCCGAGAGATTGGGTGTAGAGAGAGAAGAGTAGCAGACCCAAAACAGACCCCAGGAGAGCACCAACCGAGAGTGGAATTGGGGAAGAGTAAGAACCATTAGAAAAAACACTAAAAGAGCGGTGGGAAAGGTAAGAGAACCAGGACAAAACAGAACCAATAAAAACAAAGACAATGTATTGAGAAGAAGGTGGTAGTCAACAGAGTCAAATGCGGCAGAAAGGTCAAGAAGGATAAGGATTGAATAAAGACCTTTAGATATGGCCAGAAACAAGTCACTGGAGACTTTGGCGAGAGCTGTTTCAGTAGAATGTAGGGGGTGAAAGCTGGACTGAAGGGGTTCGAGGAGAGCATGAGAGGACAAAGTCAAGGCAACAGTGAAGGACAGCGCACACAAGATTGTTTAGAAACAAAGGGAAGAAAGGAGATTGGACGATAATTAGGAGAGCAAGAATCAAGGGAAGATTTTTTTTTGAGTACAGGGGTGACCACAGCATGTTTGAAGGCAGCAGGGACAGTAGCAGTGGAAAGAGAGGTTAAGAATATAAGAAATGGAAGGGATGACAGCGGGGAAAACGGAGACAAGAAGGTGAAAAGGAAAGGGATCAGAAGAACAGGTAGTAAACTTTAGAAGAAGAAATAAGATGAGACGTTTCCTCATCAGAGATCAAAGGAAATGAAGAAAGGGGTAGACTAAGCTGAAGGGAAAAGTTGGTATTGAGGGTGAAGAGGAAGCGAAGAAGATAAAGTAGGAAATTGAAGAGAAATCTCATAAATTTTGTAATGAAAGAACTCAGCAAGAGTTCCAAAGTGTGATCATGCATTGAGTGAAAAAAATATTTTCTCCAACGAATCTTAAACGTGCTACACTATTGCTTCATTAAGTGCCTCCTAGTCTTTCTACTTTTTAAAGGCGTAAACAATTGATCTACATTTACCCGTTCCACTTCATTCATTATTTTATAGACCTCTATCATATCTCCCCTTAGCTATCTTTTTTCTAACTAGTTGAAGAGCCCTAATCTTTTTTATTATGTTTATTTTATATTTATTGAATTTTACATAAAACCAAGGAAACCCTGGATCAAGAATACTATATTCCATCGTGCATTCCACAATTACAGGAAACGGGAAGTACAAAAGCAAAACATGATAAAATGCTAATAGTCCACAATTGTGAAAGGAAGGAGGATTCAAGAATTACAAAAACCATGGGAGAAAGGTCAAGAAAAAGAAATAAAGAAAGAAGAAATGAGTAGGATGTACAGTGAAGCACACATAAGCAGCCCACATTAATACCACAGGGTAGCCTCACAATCATTTAGTATCCAAAAATTTACATAGCTGAGAGGGCTTGAAGAAATGAAAAGTCTTATTCTGATAAGTACACATTTACAGGGAAATCTCAATTGGAAACTCACGCCCAAAGTTAAAGCTTCAGCAAGATATTCCAAAAACGTCTTCCTCTTAGCCTGTGTCCATTTGGATACATCTGGGAAGATCTGTATCCTACCTTTCCCCCAACAGGAAACATCAGAATTTTTAAAATACAAACATAACACTTCCTTAAGCTGAAGAAATACAAAAGATACCAACAATGTAGCCCTAGCTTCAACCACCTCAGTGGACTGCTCTAACAACTCAGACAGTTTCCTCAAGTCCAAGGAGTCAGAAAAGACCTCCACAAGGAAGTGTCGGCTTTCTGCAAAGTGTCTAGTAAATGTTGAGGGGAAGAAATAAACCTTTTGAAGTGGAGGGATCCCAGACTCAGGATAATTAAATAACTCCTTAAGGAACCAAATAAACAGGTCCCTAGGAGAAGACAATGAAACCCGTGGAAAATTCAATAAACAAAGATTTAAACTTCTCTGTTTGTTTTCCAAGTTTTCTATTTATGTTGAAAAAACCAATCTATCCTGGACCAGGACCCTTTGCTGTTCCTGTAAATGTTGAATTTTAACCTTGAGTCCAGCCAGTTGTCCTTGTTGGTGGTGCACCTGCTTCTCCAGACTCTCCAACCTAGGAGAGTACGAAGCTGAAGCCTACAACACACCAGCAGATACCTGACAGAGACTACATTGCATCCCAAATGGAGTCCAGGGTCACCTCCTTAGGTCGTACAAATGGAGGAAGTTCCTGGATTGCCACGCTCTCTTGAGCAGGGGATAAAACCCCTTCCTGGAGATTGCTGATCCTGTTACCTTCAGCCACCGACAAAACCAATGCCGAGGCACGCTGAGTTTTGGCATCTATTCCAAAACTAGATGCATTACAGTCAGCTACCCCAGGTGCAGGAGGAGTGGATGGGCCAGTCGGGCTTAGCGAAACATCGCTGCCTAAGTCGGGGCTCTCCTCTGCCCTGACAGCAGGTTCGCCCAAACACTTCGCCTGTATGAAATTGTCCATGGTGCGCTATCCCACCGATACTAAGACAGGTGTGGAAAGGATACCTCCCTTGCCTTTAGCCTTCCTTTTAGGCATCGAGGGAAAATGGTCAGTGGGGAGCAAACACCAAAATGAATTAATCAGTCACCAACTTGAATCCCCCTACTGGCCACAGCTTTAAAGATTTTAAACACCAAACTCTCCTTCTAGTTCCATGCCTAAGGGCCATGCCAAAGTGCCCTCTGGCAAGGCCCTCAGGAGCAGGTAAGGCCTCAGGTGCGAGCATGCCCTGAGCGCATTTAAATTTAAAGTACAGGTGAGATGGGTTGGAGCAGGGAGGAGTTCCCTCTCGCTCCTACTGGCAGCCCAGAGCCCTAATCTTTTAAGCCTTTCCTCATAGGGGTATCCTTCCATCCCCTTTACCATGTTGGTGACTCTTCTCTGTACCTTTTCTAATTCTGCTATATCCTTTTTAAGATATGGCAACCAGAATTGTACACAATATTCAAGGTGTGGTCACACCATGAAACGATACAGAGGCATTATAATATCCTTGGGTTTTATTCCCCATACCTGTCCTTATGGATCCTTGCATTCTATTTCTTTCTTGGCTGCTACTGCACAATGGGCAGAGAGTTTCAACGTATTATCCACGACGATGCCCAAATCCTTTTTCTGGGTGGTGGTTCCTAATGTGGAACCTTGCATAGTTTAGGTTGTTCTTCCTTAAGTGCATAACTTTGCATTTGTCCACATTAAATTTCATCTACCATTTGGACGCCCAGTGTCCCAATTTATCAAGATGCTCTTGCAATTTTTTATAATCCTGTTGTGTTTTAACAACTCTGAATAATTTGGTATCATCTGCAAATTTGATCACCTAACTCATTATTCCCATTTACAGGTCATTTATGAATATGTTAAAAAGCAGTGGGCCCAGTATTGATCCCTGGGGTACTACTCTACTATTCACCTTTCTCCATTGAGAAAATTGGCCATTTAGCCCTACTCTCTGTTTTGTTTTATCCTTTAACCAGTTCCTGATCCACAATAGTACACTGCCTCCTGTCTCATGACTTTTTCATTTACCAAGACTCTCTCATCAGGGACCTTGTCAAAGACTTTCTGAAAATCCATATACAGTCAAACCTCGGTTTTCATGATTAATCCGTTCGAAAAAGTCTGACTAAAACCGAAACGTATGAAAACTGAAGCAATATTTCCCATAAGAAATAATGTAAATCCAATTAATCCGTTCCAGACACCCAAAAATATTCACAAAAAATACATTTTAGAGAGAATAACTATATTTTTACATACAGAAAACAATGAGAAATAAATATAAATGACTAATGAAATGGATAAATGAACATTTAACATCACTGAAAGCAAGCTAAGTACAGTACGTTAACATCTGGCCTTAGCCACCCCTGACAAGCTGCTGTGCCCAGCTCTCTTCGGAATCACATTGAATTCAGTCCATTAAAATACCTTTACATTATCTGCTCAATGCTTCAGAATGGCAGAAAATCTTAATGATATAGCTTCAGACGTACCCTGCAAGAGAGAGAACTGCCTCCCACATTCATGCAACATCTCCTGCTTACGTTGACAGCTTTTCTTCCCTGCTACCGGGACAAAATCTCAGTCAAAAGACGTTGAAAACCGAAGCAATGCATGAAAACCGGGACAAAATCTCAGTCAGAAAAGACGTTGAAAACCGAAGCGTATGAAAACCGGGGCAAATGAAAACCGAGGTTTGACTGTATATATTATATCAACCGGCTCACCTTTATCTATGTGATTATTCAAACCTTCAAAGAAATATAACAGATTAGTGAGACAAGACTTGACTAAATCCATGTTGGGTTTGTCCTATTAAACCATAACTATCCACATGCTCAGTAATTTTATTCTTTATAATGGTTTCTAATATTTTGCTCCGTACAGACATCAGGCTCTCATGTCTGTAGTTTCCCAGATCACTCCTGGAACCCTTTTGGAAAATTGGCGCTACATTGGCCATTCTCCAGTCTTCAGGTATTACAGTTCTTTCAGCATCCCTGGATATATATAATCCGGCCCCGGTAATTTGCTACTCTGCAGTTTATCAAATTGCTGTAAAGCGTAATTACTCACCTCTAACAGATGATCTCCGGGAACAGCAGGAATTGAGTCTTCACGTATGGGTGACTTTGGCACCAACGGAGCCCTCGCGGGAATGCTCCCCAGCGCCCTATAGGAAAGCTTTTGGGAGCATCCCACTGCACCTGTGCTGCTGCCTTCCCACCTTTCCAACTCTCCCTCCTCAGTTGGGTTTGTAACTGAGATAAAAGGAGAGATACAACTCTTAGGGGAGGAGGGTGGGTTGTGAAGACTCAATTCCTGCTGTTCCCGGAGATCACCTGAACTATGCTATCTCCAGGAACAAGCAGGAATGTAGTCTTCACGTATGGGACTCCCTAGCTTGGAGATGCCAGGGAGATGACCCCAGAGAGAGCAGTGAAACACCGATTGAAGTGGGTCATGTTTCCTCCCAAAGATCTCTGATATCGAAACCCGGGACGGGGGGGTAGGAGTTGTTCTAAGTCTGAAAGAGATGCTGGAGAACAGCCTGGCCAAACGAGGCATCCCGACGGGAGTCCTTGTCCAAGCAATAGTGGGCCACAAAGGTGTGGACAGAGGACCAGATTGCTGCTTTGCATATTTCATCAATCGCCACCGAGCGTAGGTTGCCATAGAGGCAGCCATTGCTTGCACATTGTGTGCTGTGACATGACCTTCAAGAGAAAGTTCTTTACTCTCATAGGTAAAAGAGATACAGTCTGCAATCCACTTGGAGAGTGTTCTCTTGGAAACTGGTAGACCAAGGTGACTTGAATCAAAGGTAACAAAAAGCTGTGAAGCTTTTCTATGCTGCCTAGTTCTCTGAAGATAAAAGGCCAAAGCACGCTTGCAATCCAGAGTATGCAGATTCCTTTCTGCACTAGAGGCATGAGGCCTAGGGTAAAAAACAGGCAGGTAAACTGGTTCAAATGAAAAGGTGAAACCACCATTGGCATAAAGCGAAGATGCGTTCTAAGGACTACCTTATCATGGTGGAACTGTGTATAAGTAGGGCCAACCACTAAAGCTTGGAGCTCACTGATGCGTCTTGCAGAAGTGAGGGCAATTAGGAAGATGACTTTCCAAGAAAGAAACTTCAGGGATGTAGTGCCTAAGGGCTCGAAGGGTGGCTTCTTGAGCTGTCCAAGGACAAGATCAAGATACAATGCCACAGGTGGTGGCCTAATGGCAGGTTTAGTTAAGAGTAGACCTCTCATAAAACGCGCTACAAGCATCTGAGAGGAGATAGGTTGTCCGTCAAAGGGCATGTGAAAAGCCGCAATGGCACCGAGGTGAACTCTTACTGAATTATTTTTAAGTCCAGAGAATGAAAGGTGGAGGAGATACTCAAGTAACGCCTCTACTGGAACGTAAAAAGGATTAAGATTCTTTTTTGAACACCAGATTGAGAACCTTCTCCATTTAAAAGCGTAAGCACACCTTGTGGAAGGATTCTTGGAGGCCAGAAGGATATCTTTAACCTGTTGAGAGAGGTTGATATCCTGGCGTTCTAAGCTCTCAGCAGCCATGCCATCAGGTGCAAAGACTGAGGATTCAGGTGCAGAAGCGTCCCGGCCTTCTGGGATAGAAGATCTGGAGCACATCCCAACTCCAGAGGTTTGGCTTGAGAGAGACGTAGAAGCAGTGGATACCACGTCTGTCATGGCCAGCGTGGGACTATGAGGATCATATGGCCCCTGTCTCTCTGAAGCTTGAACAGAGTCTTGGGAATGAGGGGAATGGGTGGATAGGCATATAGGAAGTCGTGACCCCCATCGCTTGACTGTTCTGAGCAGGAATTCTGGAACAGAAGCAGGGACGTTTGGCATTTTGAGGACTTGCAAAGAGATCTATATCTGGTGTTCCCCAGATTTGAAAGACTCAAGCAATTTGCTCTGAATGGAGAGGCTATTCGTATGGCAGTAGTACTCGACTGAGTTTGTCTGCCAGGAGATTCTGCTTGCCAGGAAGATACACCGCTAGTAGGTGTATCTGAAGGTGTATGGCTTCGTTGCACAACACCTGATAACCTGTTCCACCCTGTTTGTTCACATAGAACATGGCAACCTGATTGTCCATCTGGACTAGAACTGTTTTGGAGTGGAGGTAGTCCTGGAACAGAGCACTGTAGATGGCTCCGAATTCTAGCAGGTTTATGTGAAGCCGAGCCGCCTGCTGAGTCCAAAGACCCTGAGTAGAGAGATTGTCCAAATGAGCTCCCCAACCCAATTTGGATGCATCTGTCGTCAGGGTGGACTGGTGTGGTGGCTTCTGAAAAGGTGACCCTATGAGTAGGTTTTTTTGGCGACTGCCAACATTGGAGAGACAAAATGGGGCGTGCAGAGTTTGTGATTTTGTCCCCCAGATGACCTGTTGCCCGAGTCCACTGCGAAGCTAGGGTCCACTGAGCTGCACACATGTGTAGACGAGCATAGGGAACCACATGTACAGTGGAAGCCATGTGACCGAGCAACTGAAGCATTTCTTGAGCAGTTAGGGATGTTTTCATAGCTGCTTGAGAAGCCAGTTGAACTATCCGAGCACAGCGTATCTGTGGCAGAAAAGCCCTTGACTACTGCGTGTCTAGAAGAGCCCCTATGCACTCTAAGGTTTGAGAAGGGGTGAATTGAGATTTTGGAAGATTTATTACAAACCCCAAATGTTAAAGAACCTACCTTATGCAGTCAAGAGCAGAGCTGGCTAAAAAGGTTAGGGGTCTTTAACCTGGAAAAGAGACGGCTGAGGGGAGATATGATAGAAGTCTATAAATTAATGAACGGAGTGGAACGGGTAAACGTAGATCGATTGTTTACGTTATCAGAATATAGAAAGACTAGGGGACATGCAATGAAGCTACAGGATAAACTATTTAAGACTAACAAAAGAAAATATTTTTTCACTCAACGTGTAATCAAACTCTGGAATTTGTTACCTGAGGATGTAGTAAAGGCTGTTAATGTAGCTGGGTTTAAAAAGGTTTGGACAAGTTCCTGGAGGAAAGGTCCATAAACCATTACTAAGAAGGGACCCAGGATATCAATGTTAGACCCAGTACAAGCTTTGTGGAACCTGTGTCTTTTGGGGGAAACTGCTAGGTACGTATGACCTAGATTGGCCACTGTTGGAAACAGGATACTGGGCTTCATGGACCTTGGTCTGACCCAGTATGGCATATCTTATGATCTTATGAGCAGACGATGCTCGGATGAGCCAGACGTCTAATTAGGGGAAGACAAAGATCCCTTGAGTTCTTAGAAATGCTGCTACTACTGCCATGCATTATGTGAAGACTCTTGGGGCAGAAGCCAGGCCAAAGAATAGAATCCTGTATTGGTAATGTCTTCCCTGAAAGAGGAACCGAAGAAACCTCCTGTGTTCTTTGTGGATAAGGATGTGTGTATATGCATCCTTTAGGTCTAGAGAACATAACCAATCCTGACTCTGGATGTAAGAGAGAAGTGCTCCGAAAGAGATCATTTTGAATTTCTCCTGGAGCAGATGCTTGTTCAATCCTTGGAGGTCCAGAATGGGTCTGTATCCTCCTGTTTTCTTTGGTATAAGGAAGTAGGGGGAGTAGCTGCCCAGGACTTGTTGGGAAAGTGGCACTTCCTCTTTTGCACCCTGAGCGAGAAGGGTGGCGATCTCCTGGCACAAGAGAGTGGTAAGAGGGGACCGGGAGCTGAACTCTCTTGGAGTGGAGGGAGGGAGCATACTTTGGAAGTGAAGTTTGTACCCATCTGTCACTATGGAGAGAGTCCAATGTTCTGATGTTATCTGGTGCCATCTTTTGGCAAAGTAACATAGTCTGCCTGAGATGTTGACTGGCTCTGGAATTTCCAGGGGTAGGATAGCTAAGTTCTCTAGCAGGAAGTCAAAGACCTTGTAGAGGCTGGGTCTGCTGAGCTGGTTGAGCTCTGGGGGCCTGAGCCTTCCTTTGTTGCTTCGGCTATTGTTGTCCCTTCTGGGAAGCATGGACTGGACAGTGGACCACATGGGTGTAAGAAGGATAAAATGTCTTCTTTTTGTTGAAAAAAGGGCTTCTTTACCATCTTTTTCTTAGCTGTGCTCCTAGAGAGCCTGTTTAGGGTAGTATTCTCGGAACTCAAGCTGAGAAGCTTTGTCTTGCCAATCCTTGCCGAAGAAATTTTCTCCCATGCAAGGAATATTCCCCAGCTTATCTTGCACCCACTGTTCTAAATCAGATGCTTGTAACCAAGCAATCCGACGTGCACTGACGGAAATAGCAGAAGTCCTGCTAATACACTCAAAACAATCAAACGTTGCCCTGTTCATGAATTTGGAAACATTCTGGGCATGTTTAACAAGTGTCAGGAAATCAGTCTTCTTGTCATCTGGGAGAAGAGAAGCCATTAGTTCCAAATCTTTAGTCACCTCCCAATGAAACATACCCATGTAGAGTATGTATGAACTTATTCTCATGCCCATATTACTCCTCTTCTCAAGTCACTTTATCGGCTCCCTATCCGTTTCCGCATCCAGTTCAAACTTCTCTTGCTGACTTATAAATGCATTCACTCTGCGGCTCCTCACTACCTTTCTTCTCTTATCTCTCCTTATAACCCCCCTCGGGAACTCCGCTCTTCTAGCAAACTGCTTCTATCTGTGCCCTTCTCTTCTACTGCTAACTCCAGACTTTGCTCCTTTCACCCTGCTGCGCCTTATGCCTGGAACAAACTACCTGTGTCTGTACGCCAGGCACCTTCTCTAACCCTCTTTAAATCCAGGCTGAAAACTCACCTCTTCACTGCTGCTTTTGGATCTTGACTCACCTGATCTCCTTTTTCTTTCCCCTTGCTTTATCCCTGCCTACACCTTCTGTGTTTGTCTTGACTAGATTGTAAGTTCTGATGAGCAGGGACTGTCTCTTACATGTCTGTGCAGCACTGCGTACGACTTGTAGTGCTATAGAAATGCTCAGTAGTAGTAGTAGTAGTAGTAATTCTGGCCGACAACATGGAGGCCTGAAAGCATCGACAGTCAAAGGCATCGTGAGTTCTCACCTCATGGCCCGGGGGATTAGATGACTGTGTCTTAGCACTTTTAATTCAACGCATTGCCGATTCAACCACCATGGAATGGTGTGGTAACTGCATCTTCTGGAAACCGGGACACAGCAGTACCCGGTACAATGTATTGAGTCTTCGAGAATGTGGAGACACCGTTAAAGGTGTTTCTCACATCCTAAGCATGAGGTCATGCAATATCTGATGAATGGGTAGAGTCGCGACCTCCTTAGCAGCTGCCGGATACTGAAGAATTTCAAGTTCTTCTGTTCTCGATTCCTTTTCGGAGGTCACCGTAAACGAGAGGCCCCGAGCCACATCTCGCATAAAGTCTTGAAAAGACATGTCTTCTGGCAGAGACATTTGGCGTTGTGAGGAAGGAGAAGAATCTTCCGGAAGAGCCTCTCTGGTACCGACTGATTCATCGGAAGAATCAGAAACGGACTCCTCGAAGTATCGACGGGCCGGGTGCTCCCACCTGGCCCGATGACGGTACTGATCAAAATCGGCATCGGAATGCCTCGTACCGGACCCTCGATGCCGGACACTGACTCCTGGGCCGGCATGGGTGGTAGCGTGGAGAGCGGCGCAATGGTCGATGCAGATACCTCTGGTACCGGTGCCAGTACTGATGGCTGCGGAACCGATTGCAGAGGCTTTAGCGGTACAGAAGCCGCCAGCGATGCCGCAAGATTCCACTCAATGGCTCGAGCCAGCCGATGCCTGGGTATCGGTACCAGAACAGCAGGCCACGACCTAAGAACACGGCACCAAGAGCTCTCCAAAGGTGGACGCCTCAGGAACATTTTGGGACCCCAATAATACTTTGGAGGCAAGGACCTCCCGCCGGGGCCGTTTGGCTGGTGTATTCTCCTCTAGGGCAACGCTTAAAGCATCTCGATGCTTAGGAGATCTACCCTTTGAGGACTGACCAGTCTTCGAAGACGACCTGGTTTTTGTTACCTGAGATCCATGGGAGGAAGATGAAGCCCTGGATGACGTCGATGCCACGGACATTGCTTCCAAGGCAAAGAGGGTGCCAAGTTTCCCAGCTCTATTCTGCAAGCTCCTCTTTGTCATCTTTCTGCAAAGGAGACATTCTGATGGTGAATGGTCTGGGTCTCAAACATTTAAGACATCAGTCATGGGTGTCGGTAGCAGAAATGGAACTGTTACATTTGGAACACTTCTTGAAATCACTGGTTTGTTTCTCCATTCTGAGGAAGAAAGGGGCCTAACGCCCAAAATGGCACCTAAGCACCTAGAGGGTAAAGACCCTCCAAGAAAACCTTTTTTTTTTTTTTTTTAAACAGAAAATAGAAGAAAGAAAAAGACACCGAAGATACTGGTGCCGGCATCGATGGGAAGGCAGACACACCACAAAAGAAAAAGATTTTCTGCGGTAACAGGAAATGCACCCTGTCGGCTCTGTGGAAAACGAAAAACTGAGGAGGGAGAGTTGGAAAGGCAGCAGCGCAGGCGCAGTGGGATGCTCCCAAAAGCTTTCCTATAGGACTCTGGGGAGCGTTCCCGCGCAGGCTCCGTCGGTGTCAACGTCACCCATATGTAAAGACTACATTCCTGCTTGTTCCTGGAGATTACATTTTCCTGGTTTATTGAGATTTCTTTCAATTCTTTCAATACATCACTGTTAAATACCATTTCAGGCATGGGTAACCTATCTACATTTTCTTCAATAAAGACTGAAGCAAAGAATTCATTCAGTCTCTCTGCTATGGGCCTTGTCCGCCCTTAGCATCCCTTTTACCCCTTTATCATCCTCAGAACCACAAACAACAGATTATGGCCACAGTAATGCATCAGACATAGCTTACCTTCTCCACTGACTGAAAGAGGAGCTCCCCTATTTCACTGTCTGTGAGGGTGCTGCTGCCAATTCGTGAGAACAAAACCTGGGAAGAAAGACAAAGTGCATTATCTGTGGCTTGTCCTTCCTTGGTATAAATCAAATTTATTTGCACAGGATGTAAAAAATAGTTTTTAATGAGTTCTGAGTTTACATTAAGAAAGGAAGAAGAAATCTTAAATCTTAACCACTTCTCTATAATAAATACATTTCCCTCAGATTCTTGTTTGCTATGCATGTTTGTTTTTGTCTTAATTAGACTGAAAGCTCCATAGAGAAGGAACTGTCACATGTGTATCTGTAGAGTGTTGTGTACGTCAGTGCCATGTAGCGCTATATAAATGGTAAGTAGAGTTAGTTGTAGCAGCAGCAGCACTTTGGAAGTGATAAATATTAGCAGTGGTAAAACATGTCATTCAAAGAGAAGCCATCACCCCACTTTTTTGTCTCAATGGCCGAATAGTCCAAATCCACTCCTTCCTTTTTTTTAATCTCATACTCAAGACTCTTGTTTGGTCCAAAATATGTTTGCTTTCATATTGGAATACAGGGCTTGTGTCTAATGCAGCCATAAACTTTATGATTCCATACTTTAACTGTTTGTTTTCCACTGGACTGCACTGAAGTCTATGTTGGCATCACATTGATAAAACGGGGTGTTGCTGTACTGACTTATCTACAGTAAGAATGGCAGTGGTAACAAAGTTCAAACAGCTTTCAGAAATGAAGTATAACTCAGACCAAACTTTAATCGCTTTCTGAAGAAAAAAAAAGATCTAGTGTGAGGGAAAGTAACTTACTAGTCTTGCATGACCATCAGGCATCTTTAGCTTCAGGTTTATTTTATTATCCAGGTCTTTGACTAGCTGATATAGTGTTTCATTGCTGTGGGCACTGGTGATGGAGGAGCAGTCTGGAGTACGAGGTTCAGCAGTCTCTTCTAGCTTACTCACAACTGCAACACCACTGACAAAAGTAAAAAAAAGAAAAGAACAATAAATCTGTCTAATGACTGCAGGTCGCCAAGATCAAGGACACAGAAGGGACAATTTGAAAACTGGCCAATTTGCTGCAAAGTCTGAGTATTCCGTCCATGTAGACTTTGTAGCAAATTTCAAAGAGAAGATACACCCTTACTTTCCCTTTGAAAACTGCCCCTTGACTTTTGCACCAGCTTTTTTTCTCATGTAGATCTTCATAAAAAATACCATGCACAGATTTTAAAAAATCCCAATCTATATTAGTTATTTTCAATCCTGCTACAAACATGCCATCGAGAGCATCTCTCCTAACTGTTGCTAAAGCATAGTTACTCACCTGTAACAGGTGATCTCCGGGAACAGCAGGAATTTAGTCTTCACATATGGGTATCGTCAGTACCGACGGGGGCCTGTGCGGGAACTCTCCCCAGTGTCCAATAGGAAAGCATCCTACCAGTGATGGTGGGGAGGAGTTGATTAAGTGTGGAACAGGTGTTGAAGAACAGCCTGACCAAACAAGGCATCCCGGCGGGAGTCCTTGTCTAAGCAGTAATGGGCTGTGAAGGTATGAACCGAAGCCCAAGTAACTGCTCG
Organism: Ichthyophis bannanicus; assembly: GCA_033557465.1. Taxonomy (NCBI): domain Eukaryota; kingdom Metazoa; phylum Chordata; class Amphibia; order Gymnophiona; family Ichthyophiidae; genus Ichthyophis; species Ichthyophis bannanicus. The sequence continues at coordinate 32,520,703 of CM066047.1, read as the reverse complement.
ACAGATGTCGTCGATAGACACAGAGTGAAGGTGAGCCATAGAGGCTGCCATGGCTCTCACATTGTGAGCTGTGACATGGCCTTCAAGAGGAAGGTTTTTACTCTCATAGGCAAAACATATACACTGTGCAATCCAGCAGGACAGTGTTCTTTTGGAGACTGGACGGCCCAAATGACTAGGATCAAAAGCAACAAAGAGTTGAGAGGACTTTCTATGTTGCTGTGTCCTTTGCAAGTAAAAGGCCAAAGCTCTTTTACAGTCAAAAGTATGAAGATTCCTTTCTGCATTTGAGGCGTGAGGCCTTGGAAAGAATACAGGAAGGTAAAATGCTTGGTTTAAATGAAAAGGCGACACCACCCTTGGCATAAAGTGTGGATGAAGTCCTAAGGACTACCTTATCATGATGGAACTGTGTATAAGGAGGATCATCCACCAACGCTTGCAATTCACTGATGCAACGTGCTGATGTGATTGTAATGAGAAAGATAACCTTCCAGGAAAGGAATTTCAAAGAGGTAGTGGCTAATGGTTCAAAGGGCGGTTTCATGAGCTGCCCAAGTACCAGATTCAAGTCCCATGCCACTGGTGGTGGCTTAATGGGAAGCTTAGTCAAAAGAAGGCCTCTCATAAATCTCGCTATGAGAGGATGAGAGGAAATAGGCTGTCCATTTAGAGGCTTGAAAGAAGCTGCAATAGCACTCAAATGGACTCTTACTGAATTGGTCTTAAGCCCTGCATTTGATAAATGAAGGAGATACTCCAGTAATGATTCCAGAGGTACCGCAAGAAGGTTAAGACCATTCTGCGAGCACCATATGGTAAACCTTGCCCACATGAATGCATAAGAGCGTCTTGTGGAAGGTTTCCTGGAAGCATGAAGGATATCCTTTACCTGCTGGGAAAGGTTAAGACAGTAAAGTTCTAGGCTTTCAGCAACCAGGCCCTGAGATGTAGAGACTGGGGACTGGGATGCCACAGCATCCCGTCCTCTTGAGAAAGGAGATCTGGAGCAGATCCTAAATCCAAAGGCGGAGCTTGAGAGAGATGTAGGAGCAGAGGGTACCACATTTGCCGTGGCCAACGTGGAGCTATGAGGATCATATGACCTCTGTCTTTCGGAAGGTTGAACAGGGTTTTGGGAATTAGGGGAATGGGTGGAAAGGCATACAGGAAGTCCTGACTCCAATGGAGGAGGAAAGCATCCCTGGCCTGACAACCCTGAGCCAGAATTCTGGAACAGAACCGGGGAAGTTTGGCATTCAGCGGACTTGCAAAAAATTTTGGCTACCTGGTCTGCATGGAGAGACCATTCGTGTGGAAGCAGAGCTCGACTGAGTCTGTCTGCCCAAGAGTTTTGAATGCCTGGAAGATACACCGCAAGGAGATGAATCTGATGCTCTCTGGCAAGGACCCATAGTCGCAAAGCTTCGTTGCAGAGCGACAGAGAGCCTGTTCTGCCCTGCTTGTTCACATAGAACATGGCTACCTGATTGTCCGTTTGAACTAGGACTGTCTTGTAGCTGAGCTGGGTGAGGAATACTCGAAGAGCAAGGAAGATTGCTCTGAGTTCCAGGAAATTGATATGGAGATAGGCCTCCTGTGAAGTCCAGGTACCCTGGGTAGAGAGGCCTTGCAGGTGGGCTCCCCAACCCACCTGTGAAGCATCTGTTGTTAGAGTGGCTTGGGGTGGGGGTTGCTGAAAAGGAGACCCAACCAGAAGGTTTTGGGGTGACTGCTACCATTGGAGGGACAAAATAAGGTGATCTGAGTTAGCTATTTTGTCTGACAGGCAACCTGACGCCTGAGTTCACTGAGTGGATAAAGTCCACTGGGCTGCCCTCATATGGAGGCGAGCATAAGGAACCACATGCACGGTGGATGTCATGTGGCCTAGCAACTATAACATTTCCCGAGCAGTGAGGTGAGGTTTTAGCATTGCTTGGGAAGCTAACTGCACAATGCGAAGGCAGCGGGGCTGTAGAAGGAAAGCCCTTGTCTGTCTGGTATCCAGCAGAGCTCCTATAAACTCTAGGGATTGAGTGGGAGCAAGGTTGGACTTTGGGAAGTTTATGACAAGTCCCAAATACTGAATGATGCGCATTGTGCGAGAGAGCGCAACCCTGGCCACTGGCTCTGAAGGGGCTCGAATGAGCCAGTCGCCTAAGTAAGGGAAGACAAATATTCCCAGGGTGCGGAGAAATGCTGCCACCACAGCCATGCATTTTGTGAACACCCATGGTGCAGAGGGTCAGGCCAAAAGGAAGAACCCTGTATTGGTAGTACTTCCCTTGAAACAGAAAGCGAAAGAACTTTCGGTGAGTTGGATGGATGAGAACATGAGTGTATGCATCCTTGAGATCTAGAGAACAAAGCCAATCCTGACTCCGAAGGTATGGCAGCAGAGTTCCTAGAGAAATCATTTTGAACTTCTCTTTGAACAGGAATTTGTTCAATTATCTGAGGTCTAAAATGGGTCTGTGTCCTCCTGTTTTCTTTGGAATAAGGAAATAGGGGGAGTAAAACCCTGTACCCTGTTGGGTAAGGGGACCTCTTCTATTGCCCCTTGAGCAAGGAGCACAGTGACCTCTTGACCTAACCGGTCGTTGAGAGAGGTCTGAGAATTGAACTGTCTTACCATTATAGGAGGGGGCATGCTGAGGAAATGAAGCTTGTACCCCTCTCTTACAATAGACAGAGTTCAATTTTCTGTTGTTATCTGACCCCATCTGGGGGCAAAATGACATAACCTTCCTGGGATGGTGGAGGGTTCTGGGCCGTTCAGGGCCAGGAAGGCAAAGTTCTCTAGATAGGAGTCAAAGCCCCTGTGGAGGCCGAGTCTGCTGAGCCGGTTGAGGCTTAGCTGCTTTTGGCTTCCTTTGCCTAGGTTGTTGCTGTTGTCCCTTTTGGGCAGACTGACCAAAACGACGTCCCTGCTGGGTATAGGAGGGATAAACCTTTTTCTTCTTGCTGAAGAAATGTTTCTTAGAGGATCTTTTCCTCGCAGGATCATCTGTAAATTTAGACAATCTATCCAAAGTGATATTGTCAGCATCTATCTCATTAGCTTTTTCCTGCCAATTCTTTCCAAAGAGATTCTCTCCTGTGCAAGGTATATTCCCTAGTTTGTCCTGTACCCAAATTTCCAAGTTAGATGCCTGGAGCCAGGCAATCCTATGTGCACCTATGGCAATGGCAGAGGTTCTGCTTATGCATTTAAAGCAGTCAAAGGCTGCACGATTCACAAACTTGGAAACATCCTGAGCATGTTTGACAAGAGCGAGATAATCTTGCCTTTTATCATCAGGAAGTAGAGGGCTCATAAACTCTAAATCTCCTGTGATCTCTTTAAGGAACATTCCCATATACAAGATATAGGAACTGATCCTAGCAGAAAGCATGGAAGCCTGGAAGGATCGACATCCAAAGGCGTCAAGAGTCCTACACTCACGTCCTGGAGGATTAGATGCATGCCTTTTTGCACTCTTTATGTGTCTCATGGCTGATTCCACCACCATGGAATGGTGTGGCAATTGAGTCTTCTGAAACACAGGACAAGGAGGAACTCGATACATGGTGTCGAGTCTTCAAGAGTTAGGAGATGTGATTAGAGGTGTTTCCCACATCCTTAACATGAGACCATGCAAGATCTCATGAATAGGTAGGGTAGCTGCCTCCTTGGGAGCTTTAGGGTATTGCAGGATTTCTAATTCCTTTGCCCTAGGCTCTTTTTCAGGAGCCACTGTGATGGAAAGACCTCGGGCCTCGGCCCAATATCCTCTGGTGGAGACATCCTACGCTGAGGAGAAGAGAAATCCTCAGGAAGAAGTACTCTGGTATCGGCAGAGCTTTCAGAGTCTTCAGACTCATCCGAGGATTCGAAGTATCTCCGAACCAGGTCATCATGCAAGGCACGGTACCGGTCGAAGTCAGCATCGGAGTGGTCCGGTACCGACTTGTCGATGCCAGATAGAGACGCATGACTCGGTCCCGGTAGAATACCTGCCGATGTTGATGCAACCAGTGCCGGTATCGGTTGATTTGTCTGAAGCGGCTTCAGAGGAATCGAGGCCGTGAGAAGAACCCCCAGACTGCGTTCAATAGCCAAGAATCCCTGGTCTATTGACGCTGCCTGTGCCGGATGAAGCGGCCGGAACCCCAGAGCATGGCACCAGTAGTTCTGCCAAGGTTGAAGCCTCAAGAACATCCTGGAGCCCCGTTAGTGCTTTGGAAGCCGAAGCCTCCTGCCGGGGCAATTTTGCCAGTGAAAGTCCCTCAAGGGCAACGCCAGAGGCATCTCGATGTTTAGAAGAAGAGCTACCCTTTGATGACCGGCTAGATTTATGTTTAGTTACCTGAGATCCATGGGAGGAAGACGAAGCCCTGGAAGACGTCGATGCCACGGAGGCTGCATCGGAGGGAAAAAGGGTGCTAAGTTTAGCAGCTCGGTTTTGCCGGCCCCTTTTCAACATCATCCCACAGGCAACACACTCTGAAATAGAGTGGTCAGGACCTAAACATTTGAGGCACCACTCATGGGTGTCGGTAACGGGGATGGTACCACCACACTTAGAACACTTTTTAAAACCCGAAGCGGGTTTTTCCATCCTGAGGGAAAAAGTTGGGCCTAGTGTCCAAAATGGCACGTGGCACCTGAGGAGAAAATTACTGGAAAAGACTCCAGAAAGAACATTTTTTTTTTTTTTTAAAAAGAACGAACCACCGGCGGTACCGGTGTAGCGTCGAGGGAAGGCAGACGCGACCACAAAAAAGAAGAATAAGAAGGGAATTTTTTCTGTGGTGACAGGATGTGCAACCTGTCGGCTCCGCGGAAAACGAAGAACTGGAGAGGGACAGTTGGGAAAGGCGGGAAGGCAGCACGCAGGCGCTGTGGGATGCTCCCCAAAGCTTTCCTATTGGACGCTGGGGAGCGTTCCCGCGTAGGCTCCATCGGTACCGACGATACCCATATGTGACGACTACATTCCTGCTTGTTCCTGGAGATAAGCAGATGCAATATGGAACACCACTACCCCCATATTTAAAAGAAGTTATTATGTTCACTGGCAGCCAGTGAACCATGGGCATAGTTTGATGGTTTATTGGGGGGGGGGGAGGAAGGGTGGGCAACATATTTGCATATTCATTATGGTTATCTTTAAAAAAAATACTAGATGGATAGGAAGACAGTATATTAAAAACAGGCAAGGGATGAGCTGGTGCCCTGAAATACTCAGAGGGCACAGAGGTTCTAATTCAATGGCTTTGCTAAAAAAAAAAAAAAAAAAAAAAAAGAGAAAGGAACATATTCCCAGGCTATTTAATTAAAACGCAGCAAAAATTGTAGCTGTTTAATTATTCAGCCTGGCAATCAGATTTAAAAAAAATACTGATACCTGCAAATATATACTCTCCAAAAAACAGAGGAGATGCAAGTGCTTACATACCAAGGGACAGAAAGAAAGAGAGAACCACAGAGCCATTTCTAACACCAAAATAAAATTAGTTATAATGTTAATTTGGTGTTAAAAACTGTGCTATGGGTCTCTCTTTTGCTTTTTGAACATCTATTTGGCATCCAGGGAAACCCCTCCTCCAACGTAGGTGCGGAGCATAACTAGGACATTTCACCAAAGAACCTAACATACAAGAAAAAAAAATCTTATTCTATTGTCATCTCATTAACAGCTTCTCCAGTACCAGGAAGATTGTAAACTAACAAAACCCTATAAAAGTCACTGAAGACCTATAATGCAAATCTACCATACCATGACACAGCTTCTAAAATTAACACAATAAGGAGCCTACCCATAAAAGGGCAGCACCATAAATATTACAGTGGGCATCTTAGCAGCCAGTGCTTGTAACCTTCTTGCACCCCCCACCCCACACTGTCTCAAATTGGTCTCATGTTCTCATTTCATTGGACCAGCGCCAGGTTTCCTATACCACGCGGCATCGTTAGACAAGAATATAGATAAAGCGTAGTTACTCACTTGTAACAGGTGTTCTCCGGAACAGCAGGAATCAGTACTCACATATATATGGGTGACGTCGGCGCCGACAGACCATGCACGAAGCATTTCCCTAGCTTTCAAAGAAAGCCTTTGGAAATGCTACCACGCTTGCATGGACCCCTTCCTGCCCAAGGGTGCCATCTTGCTCAGTCAGATGACACAGCTAAGACAGCAGTCAGGCAAAAACAAAAAGCAACTCCAAGGGGAGGAGGGAGAGTTGTGACTGATTCCTGCTGTTCCCGGAGAACATCTGTTACCGGTGAGTAACTATGCTTTATCCAGGAACAAGCAGGAAGTCCGTCCTCATATATGGTACTCCCTAGCTCCAGGCTGCAGATAGAAGGACAGGGTCTGTTTACAGTCCAGAGTATCAGCTCCTCTCTGCTGGCATGAGGCTGTGGGTAGAAGGTGGGAAGCACCACCTCCTGGTTGAGGTGAAACGGGGATACCACCTTCGGGAGGAACTTAGGGTGAGTGCAGAGCACTATCCTGTTCTTGAAGAACCTAGTGTACGGAGGGTCTGCCACAGGGTGCCATCCCGCAAACCGGGAAAAACTCACTAAGAGGATCATTTTTAAGGAATTTTTCCAGGGACATGGACATGCATCCATTGGACTCCGCAGAAGAGACTGAGCAAGATGGCATCCTTGGGCGGGAAGGGGACCATGCATGCATGGTAGCATTCCCAAAGGCTTTCTATTAAAGTTGGTGAAATGCTCCGCGCGGACTCTGTTGGCACCAACGTCACACATATGTGAGGATTAACTTCCTGCTTATTCCTGGAGAACAACAGTTATAGCTTCAGATATTAAATGTCCGTATGTGTGTGTGTGTGTGTTACAGATCTGGGGAGGCTCTGTGTGTGGTGCCATGGTGAGGTGTGTGTGTGCAGGTGCTACAGATCTGGGGAGGCTCTGTGTGTGGTGCCATGGTGAGGTGCCTGTGTGTGCATATGCATGTCTGACATGCAGAGGTGGGGTGCGTGTTTGCGTGTCTGACATGCAGAGGTGGGGTGCGCGTGTGTGTTACTTGTGTGTGTTTTAGGAGGAAGGGAATACACCTTTTGGCAACACTTTGCAGTCTTCCTTCCCCTTCCAACCTATCTCCTGCTGGCTCTCCTCTTCTATTGTCTTTCAGACTCTCCCCACTTCAACTAACCACACTAGCACTCCCATACCCTGCTCTAAAATCCCCTCTCCCTAACCTCCTCTTCTAAATAGGCCATTGCACCTTTAAAATTGTCCCTGCCTTTACCTCACTTCCTCCCCCTTTCCAAACACCTTTTCTGCTGCAGGCCACGGCCGCGACCTTCCGCTTCTCACCTGCCCGTAGGGATCCGATCTCCCACGCGCAGATAGAACACGACATTTTACTTTCCCGATAAGATCCTTTCCTTGAGTGCTGCTAGACTAGTCCAGAAAAGTGGGTTGTTTTCCCCTACTAGCAGATTGGTGGAGACAAAGAACCAATGAAAAGTCCAGGTTTCAATAACATCGCTCCTGTGTCTCTATCGTCTCAGTTACCAGAGAGTCCTTCAGTATTTGTCCAAAAGCAAACGAGAAATACAGAGCAGGCCTCACACAACCTCAATGTGAACAACAATGAGTAAACCATAAAGAACTATGTACAGGAAGGCAGAAATAAAAGGCTATCAGCAGATGATGAGCCTGCAGAGCCAAATACAGAATCATGGTGGACCCAAGGGTACTGCAGCAGTAGAACAGAGCAATACAGTTTCAGGAGCAAAGTACCAATGTGCCGCATCAGCATTTAAAGAGGTACAATATCCTTACGCATGCTAGCTTGGTAGGCCTCCTTCAGGTACCAAGTATGGTAGAGATTACTCTAGAGAGTATACCTTACGTGCTAGCAGTCTCCTTTTAAGAGCCATACCGTAATCGAGAAGAGAGCCGGATCCTTCAGGACCATCGGTCCCTGCGGCAATATCCACCGAGACAGAAACAGCCAAAGAGGAGCCGCTTGAAGGAGTCGCATCAGGTCTCTGAACCACACTCTTCTTGGCCACTCTGGCACCACCAGAACAATCCTACCTTGGTGGCGTTTTATACACTGAAACATGTCCCACCAGGGGCCATGGAGGAAACACATACAGCAGCTGCTAACGGGGCCCAAGGCTGGGTCAGGGCATTGACACCCTCGGTCCCCAGCTCCGTGTGGTGACTGAAGAAGTGGCACACTTTGGCATGGGAGTGGGTCACCATTAGATCCATTTCAGGGTGACCCCAGTGGCACAGAATCAACTGAAACGCCTCTTGACTCAACTCCCACTCGCCAGGATTCAGAGAGTTCCAGCTGAGGAAGTCTGCTTTCACTTGTTCACTCTGGCAATATGCTGAGCCAACAAGGCTAGAAGGTACTTCTCCACCCAAGCAAACAGGAGATCCATCTCCAGGGCCATTCTGGCGCTTCTTGTGCTGCCCTGCTGATTGACATAAGCCACCACCATGGCATTCTCTGAAAACATTCAAACTGCCCGGTCCTCAACCAAGGACCAGAAACGCAGCAGAGTCAACATGATGACCCTCACCTTGAGGTGGCTGATGGACCACATTGCTTCCCTGCGGTTTCAATGACCCTCAGCCATCCAGTCTCGGCAATTGACTCCACAGTTTGAGAGACTGGCATCCATTGTCAGCAGGATCCAGGAGAAATTGTCCAGTGGTATGCCCTTCCTCAGATGACAGGGTTGCCGCCACCACTGCAGGCTGGACCTCACCCTCAATGTGAGCGGAAGCCTGCGCTTGAACTGAGAACTCAGGGACCATCAAGTTAACAAGGACCGCTGTAGTGGCCACATGACAGCATGCGCCCATGGGACCATCTCTATTTTCGCCACCATCAATCTGGGGGCCTGCTGCGTACAGAACATCGCCAGGCAATTCAACAGTTTTTTAACTTTCTCCTCTGGCAGGAAAAATCATTGCACACTTGGGTGTCGAAATGTGCTCCCAGAAACTCCAAGGACTGGGAAGGTAAAAGCAGCCGAGGCTTTCCAAAAAGGACACCACTTGGGACATCACTTGAGATGCTTCTGACAGGAAATGAGCTTGATGAGCCAGTTGTCTAGAGAGAGATGGACACAGATCCCTTGGCGCTGCAGCTGCCACCACCATGACCTTTGAGAATGTCCTTGGGGCAGTGGAGAGCCCGAAAAGAAGGGTGGCGAACTGATAGAAAGAGCCAAGCATGGCAAAATGTAGATACTTCTGCTGATCAGCTCCAGTTGGGATATGAAAATACACCTCGGCCAGATCCAGAAAAGCCAAGAATTCCCCTCGACACACTGCTTGAATCACAGAGTGTAAAGTTTCCATCCGAAAGCGCAGGACACACAAGTGCACGTTGACCCCTTTTGAGATCCAGAATGGGCTGGAAGGAACCATCCTTCTTTGGCACCATGAACTAGATAGAATATCTGCCCTTGCTCTGCTTATCTGGGGGGAATGGGCACCACCACCTTTAGGCAAAGCAATTTGGTAAGGTGGTCTGCACCACGGCACTTTTGATCGCAGACCCACAAGGGGAAAAGATAAAGGCATCGGAAATCAGCTCCTTGCATTCCAGGACATATCACCCAGCGATCCTTGGCAACCTGGGCCCATTCCTGAAAGAAGAGATGAAGCCTGCCACCCACCGGAGGCACCAGGAAATGGGCCCCCAAACCTTCACTGTGTGGCACAGAAGGGTCCTCCTCTGGATAGGGCAGAGTAACTGGGTCCATGTGCTCCATGAAAGGACTGAGAACGAGTCCAAGGCCCTGAAGCAGAGGCGAAGAAAGGCTTTCTAGAGCAGCAGTAATGATACTCCCAAGATCCCCAGGAATCTGGCCAGCACGCCCCTTGGTGGTTGGGCAGAGGCTGACAAGAAAGTCCCCCTAGAATTGTCTTCTGGGAGATGGTAAGATTTTGTCTTGTTTAGGGGTCCCTTCACCAGTTTCTCCACATCGGTTCCACACAGGAGCTTCCCCCCTAAAGGCCATTTGATCCAAATGGATTCTGGAGGAAGTGTCTGCCACATAGTGATGGAGCCAAATCCAATACCATAACACCATCATCAGGGCACTATCCCAGGCCACCAAGCATACCAGGTCATACATGGCATCAGAAAGAAGGTCATAGCAGACTCCAAGAGAGAAGTAGTATCATTAGATGGAAGAGATTGAATCCACAGGAGCAGATCTTCATACGTCAAACTGGTACATACCCCCAGCTGTAGAATAGCTGCCACCATGACAAGGAATTGACCTTGTGGTCCAGAACATCATTTAAGGTCAATCCGCCTTCCATGTGAATGATGGTCCATCTGGTAATCACCATGACCTATGCATCCACCTTGAGAATGTCAAATCACTCGCTGTACTCCTCTCCTCTGGGAGAGCGTAGATCTTCTAATAGATCCTAAACCCGTTAGGCAGGGGAGTCAGGTGAGTCTCACTCAGACTACATATCTTTGATCACCTTCGGGAACAGGAAGACTAGTGCAATTCTGCACCCCTTGAAGAAACGGGTGTACTTTCGGCTCATGCTCAGTGCCGGAAGCATCTGTCAAGTTCAAGGCAGATAAGACTCTGGAAATCAATGCTGCTAGCTTCTCCATCCAGAACAGGCGGATCACACCAGATTCTGCATAGACTTCTGAAGGTGCGAGTAGGTCTTCATCCACATCAGAGTCCAATAATGATTCATCTGGGTTCGAGACATAGTAAATATCTTTGATAGCTTCCAACTGTTCCTCATCTTCAGGAAACATCCCATGCCAGGGACGTTTAGCCAAAGGTAATTGAACAGGGCTTCTCCTTTCAATCTGTCTGGCACAAGACTGTGTCCGGGGGCAGCTAGAGGCTTCAGGGTTTGAATTTCACGCCAGAAGTACCAGGCCTCTTGCAAAAAGGAAAAGAAATTTGGGGAGGGCAATCCAGACTCTGGAAGTTCTCCTCTCGGAAAAGGCTCCATTACTAGGTGGCACAGCAGACACAGACCCCCTAGAGCCGGGGTCTCAAACACGCGGCCCGCGGGCCGCATGCGGCCCGCAACCGAACTTTGTGCGGCCCGCGACGGAGGAAAAAAAAAAAACACAAACCCTGTCTTCTGCTGCTGCTGCCGCCGTGGTAGCAGCACAATCAGCTGTTCGCGGTCCCTTCTCCTCAGCCCGGAAGAGCCCCGAGTCTGCTCCTTTAGCGGCGGGCTTTTCAAGATGCAAAGAGAATATTTCCCTCTCTTCGCGGCTTGAAAAGCTCACCGCTAAAGGAGCAGACTCGGGGCTCTTCCGGGCATAGGAGAAGGGACCGCGAACAGCTGATTGTGCTGCTACCACGGCGGCGGCGGCGGCGGCAGCAGCAGCAGCAGACAGGGTTTTGTTTTTAGTTTATTTACTTGGCCTGATTGGGGGGGGGGGGGTTAGGACTGGAAATGGGCAGATGGGGTTAGGACTGGAGGTGGTCTGATTGGGGGGGGGCTAAGACTAAAAATGGGGTTATGGGGGGGGGGGCTAAGAATGAAAATGGGGTGATGGGAGGGTTAGGACTGGAAGTGGGCTGTTGGGGGGCTTAGGAATGGTAATGGGCTATGGGGGGGCGAGGACTGGAAATGGGCAGATGGGGTTAGGACTGGAGGTGGTCTGATTGGGGGGGGCTAAGACTAAAAATGGGGTGATGGGGGGGCTAAGAATGAAAATGGGGTGATGGGAGGGTTAGGACTGGAAGTGGGCTGTTGGGGGGCTTAGGAATGGTAATGGGCTATGGGGGGGCGAGGACTGGAAATGGGCAGATGGGGTTAGGACTGGAGGTGGTCTGATTGGGGGGGGCTAAGACTGAAAATGGGGTTATGGGGGGGCTAAGAATGAAAATGGGGTGATGGGAGGGTTAGGACTGGAAGTGGGCTGTTGGGGGGCTTAGGACTGGTAATGGGCTATGGGGGGGCTAGAACTGGTAATGGACTGGGGGGGTTGCTAGGACTGGAAATGGGCTGAGTAGAAGGGGGGGCTTGAACTGCAAATAACTGATGGGGACGGGGTTTTGGAATGGAAATGGGCTGAGTGGAAGGGGGCTTGGAATGGAAATGGGCTGATGGGGAGGGGGGCTTGGAATGGAAATGGGCTGATGGGGAGGGGGCTTAGAAAGGAAATGGGCTGTGAGGGGAGGGAGCTAGGACTGGAAATGGGCTTAGTTGGGGGGAGCAAGGACAGGAAATGGGCTGATGGTGGGGCTAGAATAGGACTGGAATGGGCTGATGATGCGGGGACTAGAAGGGAGCAGATGCTGGGTGGGGCTGAAACTACAAGGGAGCTGATGTTGGGGGAGGATTAGAATGGGATAGGGCTGGGAGAGTAAAATGGAGAGGGGAAAAAATATTTTGTGTGGGAGGGAAGAAAAATCTACAATTGGCCAGGTACTGGGTGAGTAAGTGTGGATTGAGAATGGAGGGGTAAAATTTGAGTGGATGAAATAGGAATGAGGAAAGAGCAAAAGGAAAAAGATTAGTATGTTAAAGCAGATGCAGAGAGAGAAAGGAAAAAAAAACTAGAAGAGAGAAGAAAGTACAAATGGACAGCAGACCATGGAGAGTTATCAGAAGACACCAAGAAACCAGAAGAAAGTGGCTGGCACAATTGCAACTGAAAAAAAAAATGCACAAAAGGTAGAAAAATATCTCTTTATTTTGAATTAACTGGAATATGTCAGCTCTGGGAAATGTGCATCATTAACGTCTGTGCTTTATTTAATACAAGAGGAAATTAATTTATAGTTTTATTTCTACAGTGTTGTTGTACATTCCAAGTTTGGCTTTTGGGGTTCCCAGTTTAATTATTGTCTTCCTGTTTCTAAATTTTGATTCCTTGTTTGGTGATGGTGTATGTTCTGCATGTGTAACTGAGCTGAGGTATTCTGTTTATGTAATTCCTATTTGACATTGCCACTTGTTCTCTTTCCCCAGTAGGTCATGTATTGTTATTCTCTGAAATGTATTGGTTTAATATTTGCAGTGTTGCCTTTTGATAGTTAGGGTATGGTGCTTTGTGAGTCCTGGTAGTGCTGTTACGATACGGTGGGTTTGCTATGGGTTCTAATTGGGTAGTGTTTGTAGTAGTTCCTAATGTGCCTGGCGGTTGGCACTGGATTATAGTAATGTAGAAATCTTTTAGTCTTTCTTTATCCATACGCTCATTAAGAGGCATGTTTACTAAAAGTTAGTTTATGGTAACATTATGCAAATATTTATGCAAATGAGGTCCCTTATGCAAATTAGGCCTGCGTCTTGTGCGGCCCCCGGGTTACTTTACAAGTCCTCATTTGGCCCTCAAAGCAATTTGAGTTTGAGACCCCTGCCCTAGAGGATAAAGAGTAGTTATTCACCTGTAACAGGTGTTCTCCAGGAGCAGCAGGAATCAGTCCTCACATATGGGTGACGTCGGCACCGACGGAGCCCCCATGCGGAGCATTTCCCCAGCTTTCAAAGGAAGCCTCTGGGAATGCAGCACGCATGCGCGATCCCCTTCCCGCCCAAGGGTGCCATCTTGCTCAGTCTGATGACATAGCTAAAAGATAGCAAAAAACAAAATGAATGATATGACCAACTCCCAGGGGAGGAGGGAGGGTTGTGAGGACTGATTCCTGCTGCTCCTGGAGAACACCTGTTACAGGTGAGTAACTACTCTTTCTCCAGGACCAAGCAGGAAGTCAGTCCTCACATATGGGATGCCCCAGCTTCAGGCTACCGGGGACCCAAAGCTGAACAATGAGCTCCTTCTAGAGCCCAGCATGCGTGATAGAATCTTCTCTGAGAACACCCCCGTACGGTAGCCCAACACCAGGGCCGGAGGGTAGGAGTTGCCTATACCGCAAAGAGATTACGGAGTACCGCCTGTCCGAAAGCACTGTCCCTACAGGACTCCCTCTCAAGGCAGTAGTGGGCCGCAAAAGTCTGGCTTAAAGACCAAGTAGCAGCCCGGCAGATGTCTGCCAACGGAACAGAGCGGAGATGAGCTACTGACGCAGCCTTCGCCCTGACTCGGTGGGCCGTGACTCGACCCTGCAAGGAGAGGCCGGCTGCCCTGTACGCCCAGGCGATACAGTCTGCCACCCAGATGGACAAGGTACGCTTGGAGACAGGTAACCCCAGCTTATTAGGGTCAAAAGATACAAAGAGCTGAACAGCCCTTCAATGTCCCTGCGTACGGTCAAGGTAGAAGGACAACGCCCTCCTACAGTCCAGGGTATGCAAGACCATTTCAGCCTCGCTGGCATGTGGCCTGGGAAAGAAAGTCGGAAGAACCACCTCCTAATTGAGATGGAAGGAGGAGACAATCTTAGGAAGGAACTTTGGGGGAGTCCGTAAGACTACACTGTTCCTATAGAGCCTTGTGTATGGTGGCTCTGAGACCAGAGCTTGCAGCTCACTGACTCGCCTGGCTGAGGTAAGAGCTATCAAAAACAACGCCTTCCAGGAAAGAAAGCGTAAAGGACAAGTAGCCATAGGCTCAAATGGTGGGCAAGTAAGTTGTTGCAAGACCACATTCAGATCCCACTCAGGTGCTGGTGGACGAATCGGAGGCTTGAGCAAAGAGAGGCCTCTGAGGAAGCGGGCCACTAAAGGGTGTCCTGACAGAGACTGACCTTCCACCGGTGAGTGGTGTGCTGACAGAACACTGAGGTGGACCCGAACAGAGTCGGATTTAAGGCCCAGGTCGGACAGGTGAAGCAAATATTGCAGCACCACTGGCACCAGGCAAGAAAATGGATCCTCCTTGTTCTGAGCACACCAGGTGGAGAACCTACGCCACTTGAGGGCATAAGATTTGTAGTGGAGTGCCTCCTGGAGGCCAAGACCACCTCATTCACTTCCCTAGGTAGCAGTAAGGGAGCTAGAACTAGCCTTTCAGCATCCAAGCCATCAAATTGAGGGACTGGAGGTTGGGGTGCAAGAGAGATCCCTGATCCTGGGATAGGAGATCAGGTTGCACCTCCAGAGGGAGTGGAGTGTCCACAGCCAACTGCAGATGGCGTGGAAACCACGGTTGCCTCGGCCATCTGGGGGCTACCAGGATCACCGAGGCCTTGTCCCGAAGCACCTTGAAAAGGGTCCGGGCCACTAGAGGCGTGGGAGGAAACGCATACAGTAGGCTTGTAGACCAAGAGATTAGAAACGCATCTGCTGCTATTCTCAGAGGATGCGGTTGTCTGGAGCAGAACCTGGGTAGTTGACGGTTGAGTGGACTGGCAAAGAGATCGATGGTTGGAAGACCCCACCTTAGGAAGATCTGCTGGACCACCAGAGGATTCAACTGCCATTCGTGTGGCTGCAGAATCCTGCTCAAACTGTCTGCCAGATAACTCTCTTGGCTGGGCAGATAAACCGCCTTGATAAGTATGCCCTGTTAGACTGCCCATGAGCACAGGGCTTGAGCCTCCTGACACAGAAGTCGAGATCCTGTGCCTCCTTGCTTGTTCACATAGAACATGGCGACTTGATTGTCTGTCTGAACCAGAACAGACTGGTGAGAGAGGGCATGAGAGAAAGTTTGGAGAGCCAAGCGGATAGCTCTGAGCTCCAAGAGGTTGATCTGCTGTACGGCCTCCCAAGGAGACCAGAAGCCTTGGGTGCATGCGCCCTGGCATTGTGCACCCCAACCCTGAAGAGAAGCATCTGTTGTCAGTACTTGTGTTGGTGGTGGTGGCTGAAAAGGCACTCCGCGCACTAGATTCGGGAGATGCAGCCACCATTGCAGGGAGGCCGCCAGCAGTTTGGACACCCTTACTTTGTCGCTCAAGTGTTCTGTAGCTTATAGCCACTGAGTTCTGAGGCCCCACTGAGCAGGCCTCATGTGCAGACGGGCATTTGGAGTAACATGGACCGTGGATGCCATGTGGCCCAATAGTCTCAGGAATTGCCTGGCGGAAACCAGAGAATTGCTGTGGAACTGTCTGGCCAAGTCCATCAGTCTGTGGGCCCTGTCTACAGGCAGATAAGCCTTCGCCTGAAGGGTATCTAGTCTTGCTCCTATGAACTCTGTGTTCTGTGAGGGGTGCAAAGTGGACTCTGCAAAGTTTATGAAAAAATCCCAGATGCTGTAGAAGGCAGACAGTGAGGAGGGTGGCCTGTCTGGTTTCCTGTGGAGACTGACCCCTGATGAGCCAGTCGTCCAGGTATGGAAAGACAAATATGCCCTGGACTCTGAGATAGGCCGCTACCACCGTCAGGCACTTGGTAAAAACCCTGAGTGTGGAGGTTAGGCCAAAGGGAAGTACTCTGTACTGAAAATGATTTCCTCCCACTACAAATCTGAGATATTGTCTGGTCTGGATGAATGAGGATGTGAGTATAAGCATCCTTTAGGTCTAAGGAGCATAGCCAATCTCCCTGCTGGAGGTAGGGCAGCAGTATTCCAAGGGTAAGCATCTTGAACTTTTCCCTCACCAGGAACTTGTTGAGATTTCTCAAGTCGAGGATGGGCCTGAGGCCTCCTATCCTTTTTGGTACCAGAAAGTACCTGGAATAGAAGCCTTGCCCTCTCAGGTGGTGGGGCACCGGTTCCACCGCCTGCTCCTTTAGAAGACTTGTCAACTCCTGAAGGAGTAAGTCCCTGTGCAGAGAGAGTCTTGGAGGCTCCCCTGGAAAGTAGGAGGGGGGTAACTAGTCGAAATGGAGCAAATAGCCCTTTTGGACTATGCTGAGCACCCAGGTATCCCCGGTTATGGCTAACCACCTGTGGACGTACAGGGTCAGCCGGCCTCCTGTGCTGAGAGGGGCCAGCTGAGGAGGAGAGGCTATGCCACTGGAGTCAAAACCCCGCTCCCTGCTGTGGAGCCGGAGCTGGTGGCTTGGGGGTTTTCTGCCTACGGGGCCCATGTCCCTGCCCCTTGGCCTGCTGACCCTGTTGGGGAGCTGTGGAGGCCTGGTATTGAGGGTAAGATTTGTAGGCAGATGACTTCCTCGGGTAAAAGGACTTTTTCCCCCGAGCCCTTATTTTTTTGAGAAGGGGCAGAGGCCTTTCTGGACAACCTTGTCCTGGTGAGAGTCTCGGACTCGAGTTCTGCAGCCTTTTCAGCCATGGGTTTGCCAAAGAGGTTTTCACCTTGGCAAGGGACATCGACCAACTTGTCCTGCACCCATGGCTCGAGGTCCGATAACTGTGGCCAGGCCTGACGGCGTGCACCGATGCTGGCCGCGGCTACTCGGGCCGAAGCCTCGAAGCCATCATAAGCTGCTCGAGACAAACTTCGAGCACTCTCGGATCCCAGTTGACAAGGCTGTGAACCTCTGCAAAGGTTCCTCGGAGAGACCAGCAGAGAACCCGGCAATCTCCTTTGCCAGGTCTCGAAGGTACATGCCCATGTACAGCTGGTAAGTCTGGACACAGCAAGCAAGCATAGAGCCCTGGAAGCATTTTCTACTGAGGGCATTCAGGTTCCGGACCTCCCTGCCTGGAGGCACCGAGGAATGCATCTTCTGATTCTTCAGACGATGCATGGCCGATTCCACAACCATGGAGTGGTGCGGCACCTGTGCCTTCTGGAACCCAGGGCTCTTGTGGACTCGATAAATGGAATCGACCCGCTTGCTAAGAACCGGCGTCGAGGCTGGCGCCTCCCACATGCGAAAGAGCAACCATTCCAGCATCGGAGGAACCGGTACAGTAAAGGCCTCCTTGGGGGAAGAGTCATACTGCAAGGCCTCGAGCTCCTCGGCTCGAGGCTCCTCCTCGGGGTCCACGGGGAAGGCCAAGGCCTTGGCCATGTCTCTCACGAAATCAGAGAACCGGGTATCCTCTGGGGGGAACCGAGGTTCAGACTCCGGTGAGTCCGAAGGGACGCACCAGGTCCGAAAAGTGTCCGGGGACTCCTCGTCCTCCGTTTCCCATCCTGACCCCTCCGAGGAGTCGTCGAGCGGCTCCGGTCGGGCGGGCACCGATGCCATCCGCGTCGACGACCTTGGTCCCGCACGGGAGATCAAGGGTGACCTCGGCCGAGAATCGACTCGAGATCTCATGGACTCGAGGATCGGCTCGGCCTCTGGGGTCGACTTGGACGTCGAGGTCCCGGTGGTCGGGGCAGATGCACTGGTGAGACCGGCGATCAGTACCCGCTGCTGTTCCATGAAGGCAGCCAAACTGCTCTCCAAGGCCGTCAACCTGAGTCCGAGCTCAGGAGACCCAGCAGCCTCCGACTCGGGCCCCGACGGTGTCGGGCCCGACGTCGGCTCCCCCGGAGGAGAGTCCACGAGGACTACAGTACTCACGTGACTCCGGGCCTCCGTCTCTATACAAGGTTGTTTAGCAGGCCTCTCAGACTCCGAAGACCCGGGAAGGCTGTCGGGGCTATGCGACCTGGCCCTCGAGGAGCCAAGAGCGTCCACGGATGCCGCCCTCACGGGTTTGTTCTTCCTGCGGTGCTCCCGCGAAGGAGACCCCCTCTCAGAGGAGCCCCGACGATGCTCAGAGTTGGACTCCCGAGACGTCGAGGCCTCTGACGACGTCTGGGCTCGGCCGGACGTGGAATCAGAGAAGATCCTTTCGCGTTGATGCTGCCGGCTCCTCAATGCCTTGGAAGATATTTTGCCACACGGGACACAGACCAGCGGGTCATGGTCGGGCCCGAGGCATCGGAGGCAGCAATCGTGTGTGTCGGTGAGAGACATCAGTTTCTTACATCGATCACACTTCTTAAACCCGCTGGCAGCCATCGGGGGAAAGAAGAGCCCCTGCAAGGTCAAAAGACTGGGCTGCCAGGGAAAAAAAAGGAAAAAATGGCACGAACGCTAGTCTCTAAGGACAAAAACCAAAAAATGAAAATCCGGGCTCGATACCGGTGTACTGGGCCCAGGCGGGAAAGGGAACCAGCGTCGAACCGAGAAAAAAACACGGATCCACACCGAAAAAAAAATCAACTTTTTCATGGGTGACCATGACACACTTGCATTGGGCTCCGCGGAAAAAAGAAGACTGAGCAAGATGGCACCCTTGAGCGGGAAGGGGACCGCGCAGGCGTGCTCAATTCCCAAAGGCTTTCTTTGAAGGCTGGGGAAATGCTCCACATGGGGGCTCCGTCAGCACAGACGTCACCCATATGTGAGGACTGACTTCCTGCTTGGTCCGGGAGAAAGAGCAGCTCACCGCACAATCGCCAGAGCCACAGGCCGACTGAGCATCCTTACCCTTAGCACCATCCTGTATCTCCTTGCCTGAGGCAGGTAAGGGTTGACTAACTGTATCCCCCCAGCTGAGAGGGGGGAAAGTATGCCCTCCAGAACATAAGATATGCCATAATGGGTCAGACCAAGGTCCATCAAGCCAAGTATCCTGTTTCCAACAGTGGCCAATCTAGGTCATACGTATCTAGCAGTTTCCCCAAAAGACACAGTTTCCACAATGCTTGTACTCGGTCAAGCATTGATATCCTGGGTCCCTTCTTAATAATGGTTTATGGACCTTTCCTCCAGGAACTTGTCCAAACCTTTTTTAAACCCAGCTACACTAACAGCCTTTACTACATCCTCCGGTAACAAATTCCAGAGTTTGATTACACGTTGAGTGAAAAAATATTTTCTTTTATTAGTCTTAAATAGTTTACCCTGTAGCTTCATTGCATGTCCCCTAGTCTTTTTATATTCTGATAACGTAAATAATCGATCTACGTTTACCCGTTCCACTCCGTGCATTAATTTATAGACTTCTATCATATCTCCCCTCAGCCGCCTCTTTTCCAGGTTAAAGAGCCCTAACTTTTTTAGCCTTTCTTCATAGGAGTATCCTTCCATCCCCTTTACCATTTTGGTGACTCTTCTCTGAACCTTTTCTAATATCACTATATCCTTTTTAAGATACGGCGACCAGGGGTTGCTCAGAAGCTGCCATATAGGAAAGGTAGAGTTCAGACTCCAAGGATGAGGCTCCTCGCCTGCAACTGGTTAAACAACATTTCCTGGAAGAAGATGGAGATTTAGGGTAAGTATCACAAGAGCGTATGCTGCGTTGGCCCGCAAGCATATGTTAAATGCGCTTTTACGTAATGCGCGTTAAAGGCGCTAGAGCAGAACATGTGTTGGGATCGTGCGACCACCAAGCATACAATAAGCAAAAATGTTACTGACATGTACAGAAAATGGTGGGAACCACCCACACAGCGCCAATGGTCACTAGCAGTCCACCCCGAATTGCGCCCTTCAGAGACGGAACCGGGAGCCCCCAACAAGGGCAATGACAAGGTCAAGCCTTGGTACTCACTCCCTTAGAGTCCCAAGGCATAGGATCCGTGCCGGGCTCAGCTCTATTCCCCTGAAACTGTTTCACTGGCTGGGTTTATTTTAACAGCACTCTGTTAAAGGTGGCCAGCAGGCAGATCCTTCCAAGAGTCCTCTGCAGTCTTCGGGAGAGAGCGGGGGGGGTGGGGGGGGGAGGGGAATAGAGGAGGAGGGAGGGGATGCTGAGGTTGTGTAAAACTGCTGTACTCTTCCAGATTCTTTTAAATACTTCCAATTTGTGTCTGCTCAACAGGCCCTTATCATGATAAGGGCAAGGAGCTGAACCAGTTTTCCCTCCTCCTATGGTTACCAAAAAGACTGCCGTCTAGTGGAGCCTTTAGGGCTTAAGGAGGTTGTTCATGAGCATTTCATCACTTTCTTTTCCTCTCAATCTTCAGATTTTCTACAGAGAGAAATCCATCCATCATATGCTGGAATCAAAGAAATACTGAAGGGAATTCTGGTGGATG
Organism: Ichthyophis bannanicus; assembly: GCA_033557465.1. Lineage (NCBI taxonomy): Eukaryota > Metazoa > Chordata > Amphibia > Gymnophiona > Ichthyophiidae > Ichthyophis > Ichthyophis bannanicus. The sequence continues at coordinate 32,499,964 of CM066047.1, read as the reverse complement.
AGGCAAATAGAGGCACAGAAGTAATGTCATTGAAATCTGGGCTTTTCATTGGTTCTTTGTCTCCATCAATCTGCTGGTAGGGGAACACAACTCACTTGCCTGGACTGGTCTAGCAGGACGATGTGTAAGATGGTCTTTTTTCTCTTCTGTCTGCGGGGTACTGGATTCCCGCAGTCAGAGAGCTTGCCTCAATTCTGATTGCATCCTTCTCGCAGGCAGTTAGAAGAGGTCTTTGCCGCAATTGCAGCCATCTCCTTCTCTTCTGTCTGTGAGGATCCTATCCCTTGCAGGCAAAAAAGAAGAGGGAGGCAGCAATTGTGGCCCAGAGGCAAGCTGTCTGCCCATGGGGATCCCATACCCCGTGGGCAGAAGAAGAGATCCCCTTCTCTTCTCCCCATAGAAGATGTTTGTTTATTAAAATTTTGATATATCGCCTTAGACATGGGCGTGCATCAAAGGGTCACAGCCACTGGGGCAACTCGTTGGGGGAGGCAATGCCCCCCTCACCTCCCCCAAACTACACCCTCGCAGTGAACATGTAACTTCATTATCCCTGTATTTCTAAAAATTACATGGATGGTATTAGGCCCATCTGTTAGATATTTAGCCCAATGCTATCTGTATAAGGGGGGGGAGGTTGAGTCTGGGGATGGGGGAGCAAGAGCTGGCTAAGAAATTATCTGGTTATTTAGACCTAAACTATCTAGATCTAAACTAAGAGTGCTGGTATGGTTACCTCCTGTGGAGGGAAATTCTGTAAGGGTTACATTATCATATGCGTATTTAGCACATATTCTATAAAGTAAAAGTACTCGCTAACCCCAGACTTTGTGTAAAAGCCTGAGACTAGATTTGGAGGAAACATGTGCAAGTTATAGTATTCTATAACTTATGCATGTAAATTTGTGCTCCTCCGAAGCTCCGCCTCTGTGCTTGCCCACTCTAAACTATATGCCATCAATCTGATGTGCACACTTACAGAATAGCGAATGCCTACACTCCAACTCTAAGTGCCCGTCTGTGGCTTGGTACAGAATTACCTTCTATATGTATATTCAGCACCACTACCTACACGGATAGTGGCAGTGATATATATGTATTAATTTCAGCACCATTGCTGGCATTTAAATAAAAATATGGCACCCATACTGGCCAAATACTGACCGCTGATACGCACTTTGAGGCGGACTAAAGGAGGGCCATTTTCAGACAAGTAATTACTATTCACCTGTGTAACCACCTTTGCAAATTGACCTCTAACATTACAATTCTATAGCAAGACCCCTATATGAGATGTCCAAAAAGGTACCTATTTTACAAAGGCAAGATATACACTTGTCTTTATAAAACAGACTCCCAAAACTATGCTTAACAGGGCAAAAACTTACAGCTACTCCAAAAAAGGTGTCACTGGGTGCATGCATTCTACATATGTAGTCATGCATTTTATAAAATGCGCACATGTATCACATTTCGGCTTTCCCTCCACCCAAACCTTGACCCCGACAATGTCTACACTTTTCATGTGCCTATTTAAATGTGCATATATAGTTTCACAATTTTATTAGAGCCTTTTCTGTACATAAAACAAGTTTTACTGCTGGAAAATGCTTTATAAAATTACACTTTAAGAGTTTAGCATATTTATTTATACATTTACTCCAAATTGAAATCCAGCCTAGGGGTGGGAATGAAATTTCCAGACAGGCTCTAAGTGTCATGCATATCTTTAACACAGCATACAATGCCCCATAGCAGTTTTTGCTACTGCTTTGATTAAACCTTGATAAGATGTTAAACTGCAAGATAGTATGAAGAACATCTACTGTTTCCTACTGGCAAAGTGTTTCTAAAATGCTCTGAGACATTATAAGAAAAGGGTTCATAGCCCCATTTCATGATAGACAGCGAGACCATTGATGTGCTCAGCCATGATATAACATCTACTACTAACAATCATCTGATAGTGCTACAAGGCATATGCAATGCGGTAGAGATGCATGTAAAAGACTGTAAGCTCTGATGAGCAGGGACAACCTCATCAAGAGAGACAACACAACAGCTGAGGACAAGGATACATCTAGGCAGGGGAATGGTAAGGAAACACATAGGAGACTAAGTGAATCAGGATCCAAAAGCGGCCTCGAAGAGGCGAGTTTTCAGCCTGAATTTGAAAAGGGCCAGAGATGAAGCACTGAAAGTCTGCTATGGGTGCTGGATGTCCGCTGCAGCACTCGATATACATTGCAGAGTTAGAAATGGCACAGGATAGCACTCGGGATAAGGATCCTTATGTACACATTCATTAATTTTGTCGAGGGCTAGTGTTAACACTGCTAGGCAAGACCCGATTATCCAGAGACTGAGGTATAGGCAAAGGAAACCCAGGCAGCAGCTGACCCTGGACTCTGGTATTAAAAGCCTACAATGCTATTCTGCTGTCTCTAGCTGTTCTCCGTTTAGCAGACAGGATTACCTGAGACCTCGGTTTTCTGGAGATAGGAAATATGTTGGAAGCTCTTCAGGTGCAGGGATTATGGGATAGGTTTTAGCACAGTCTGGTCTCCTGGGCCACAACATATCCTGTTGATCCTGATAACGAAAGAACAAAATGAAAACATTTTAATCAAATGAAATGCAGGAACTGCTAATTTAAACTGGTACATTAAGACAGGGGATCAGCAAAGTCCCCCTAGTACAATAAATGCAAGGCTATTCTTACACACGGATATTTTATGAGTTTATTTTTAAATTTCAAATTGGGCTGAAAAACAGTACAAATGCATTTCCTTAATCACAGAGGTGAATATCAGAGTAATACCTATAATCAAAAACAGTTTTGTGTCTTTTTGATTAGAGGATAAAAGTGGTAATTAAGATGTTTTTCAACAAATAGATTTTAAGTCCTTTGGGGACAGGGAAAAATCTACTGTACATAAATGTAACTTGCCCTGAACTGCATGGGCTAAACCTAATAAAAAGACAAAGCAGCTTTTTTAAGGAGGAGGGTCGGGGGCTGAGCTAGTGCCCCCTGCCTCCTTGGGCTTCTGGCTGAATCAAAGGTCTCATAGCACTTGAACCTTTCCACCAGGAATATTCTCCTCCATTTTACATCCTTCCTGCCAATCTAGCCCCAGCCTTACTATAGCTCCCTCAGGAACACAGTCCTTGTGCATTCTGAGGACAAACAAACTTAAGGGACATTATCTAGGGGCTCAATACTGAAGGCAAATATGTAACCATAGTGGTGCAAAGTCTGTGGGTACTTTTTATTGGCATACTTTACTCCCGTTTTCAAAGTGAAAGTGTGAGCGTGTTTTCACTTTGAAAAGGATCTCAGGAAAACTACCTGCATGCCTTTACATTGCTAATTTGTACTGATAGTTTTTCTGATAAAAAACATATGTATATATTTGAAATTAGAAAAGCGTGCATATGAATGCAAGCCTCGTCCTAATGTGCTGTCAAAAATGCCTCATTTCACTGTGTGTACTTATGCGTGTACTGGTATAATGTACGCAAACTTAGATGTGCACAGGAAGTATGGCTTTCTTAAAGCCCATGTCTGCATGAAAACCAGTGTTTTATTTGCTGAAATGGATTAGAAAATTATCCTCCCTATCTATTATTGTAGTGCCATTAGTCTACAGGCCCCCATCACAACAAACATAATTCCAGATCTTCCTGCTAGACCAGTCCGGACTAGTGGGTTATCTTCCCCTGCCAGCAGATGATGGAGACAGAGAAAAGAAAGCAAAATGATACCGTGATATCACCACTGGCATAAAATCTAGCATAGCTAGAGGGAGCCCTCAGTATTTTTTCTGCCTCCAGCAGATGTTGGTTCTTTATCCTGCTCCTTAAGGACATCAGCTCCTGGCCAGTTTGAGAATGGTTTCAACGCAGCTTGGCCTTCCGAGACCTCAGGGAATATACAAGATACCACAGAGCTACACTAGCTCTCACAGGAGGAAGAGAGAACCACCAGAGGGGTGAGTTAGGATCAAGAGGATCCTCCGGAGAGGCTCTTGGCTCAATCTATTCCCTTTTATTGTCTGTCTTTCTACCTTTCTGTTTTATTATTTGTAGGAAAAAAAATATTACTGATAGAGTTCCTGTAGGCCTTGCTCCTTCGCACATGGCTGACCTGGACCTACATCTCCAGATTCCTACCACTGGTCCCCCTCTTCCCACCGGACTCAGGGGAAGGTTGTGGGCAACTGCAGAGGACTGCTGCCTGAACTTCGCTATTATGAAGAATATGATGGATCAACCTAGCTCAAACTACAACTATTGGAATAATGTAGAGAAACATAGTATCGGGCTACCAAGGTCTCAGTTTAAAACAACGCAGCAATCCTTCAGATTTAGAAAAAAGTTTTGTATAAAACTTCTGCTGCTGTTCACATCAATGACCTTTTATCGGTGCCGTCTACTTGCTTCACTCTATAAGTGAGTTATATATATTTTTTTCATTTACAGTCAAACCTCGGTTTTCATTTGCCCCGGTTTTCATACGCTTCGGTTTTCAACGTCTTTTTTGACTGAGATTTTGTCCCGGTTTTCATGCGTTGCTTCGGTTTTCAACGTCTTTTGACTGAGATTTTGTCCCGGTTCTCGTACATCACCTCGGTTTTCGTAAAGTACAGTACTGTAAATACATACACCCTTGCGCTGCACATCGGTCTGTATACACTGCCAGAACGCCCGCCCGGTCCCGGCAGCACTGCCCCCCGGACTCACCGATCGCCAGCATGATGAGAAGCGAAAGCCAGCTGAGCACGTAAATGAAACACATCCTCGAGCCTGGTCAGAGTCAGAGAGGCAAGGATTGCGCAGAGAGGAAGGCCCCGATCTCGTCCACCGCCTTCCCGTTCTCTGGAGCACCCCCTCAGGCTCGGAGGTAGCAGGGAAGAAAAGCTGTCAACGTAAGCAGGAGATGTTGCATGAATGTGGGAGGCAGTTCTTTCTCTTGCAGGGTACGTCTGAAGCTATATCATTAAGATTTTCTGCCATTCTGAAGCATTGAGCAGATAATGTAAAGGTATTTTAATGGACTGAATCTAATGTGATTCCGAAGAGAGCTGGGCACAGCAGCTTGTCAGGGGTGGCTAAGGCCAGATGTTAACATACTGTACTGTACAGTACTGTACTTAGCTTACTTTCAGTGATGTTAAATGTTCATTTATCCATTTCATTAGTCATTTATATTTATTTCTCATTGTTTTCTGTATGTAAAAATATAGTTATTCTCTATAAAATGTATTTTTTGTGAATATTTTTGGGTGTCTGGAACGGATTAATTGGATTTACATTATTTCTTATGGGAAATATTGCTTCAGTTTTCATACGTTTCGGTTTTAGTCAGACTTTTTCGAACGGATTAATCATGAAAACCGAGGTTTGACTGTATTTTGTTTTTCCTATTTTCTTTTCTTCTTTTTAATGTTTTAATGTCCACTTTTTCTGTTTTCTTTCTTTAAAAAATGGTGCTTACTGCCAAACTGTAAAGATCAGTACTATGCCACTCGACTCTGCTGCAGTGTTGTTTCTGTTTTACTCTTCTATTCAATCTTAAAAAATGCATGCAGAACCGTGCTGATGATACTTCAGAAAATGTTAAAGTCCAATACATTCAAAACGAAATTCACACTTAACTTCTGTAGCTGAACTGCGGACTTCACGTTTCTTCTAATTAGCTCGTTCTCCACCATGTCTTCCACTATCAGACCTCTCCCTGTTCTATACAGGGTTTCTTGTAGCTATATCGGAAGTATCATGCTGCTTGAAATCACTCCCAACGCCAGTAATCTAAGGCGCCCAAGCGTTTCATTGTAACAAGTTCTTCAGGGGAATTTGTTTCTCCCAAACTGACCTAAAAGATGTGACAAACCATGCTGAACTTTATCTTATTCCACTTAAAACAACAAGGGTATGTTATATACTAGAGAAATCTGCTTTACCTGCAAAAAGCAATTTCCGCTCATGAATCAACTCGGAGGACGCCTTTCTCTCGTCTCCCCGTCAGTTATCATAGAACTCCGCGCATGCGGCTTTCAGGGACTGACTAAAATTTAAAGGGCTCCTCTAGACTCCTCCCCCTAGAGGGAGGTCCAACGGGAAGAATCTATCCATTACGTTAAAGATTCTATTATGAGTTTGCAAACTGACTTACGGCTGTGTACAAGGTCCCTTATATGCAAAGGTGCCAATCAATGGAGGCATTTAAACCAAACGGTATAACAGTATTCAGTTGAAATATCCAACGCTGCTCTAATCGAGTCAACAGGTGTTCTTCCGTCCAGCTGCCCCTGCTAGTTAGGACTTGGTCAATTGCAAAGCATGCCAATTGTTCAAAGCTATGCTTTTCCAGAAGACAATGCTGGACTATAGGAGCAGCTACCACGCCTCGATTGAGTCGACTACGATGTTCTGCCAGACGTAGTCTTAAAGCTCTTACTGTCTTGCCAATATACAGTATCCCACATGGACATCGAATTACATAGACAACATAAGATGATTGACAGGTTGTAGTACTTCGTATGTGATAATGTGTTCCTTGATGTTCAAAATCCTCCACATTCAAAGTCACCTCACATAAACTGCACTCTCCACACCGTCTGTGCCCCAATGTCTGAACAGATGGCTCACTTCCCTCCTGACAACTGATTCTTGAGGGGCTAAGTTGTTCCTTAAAGTTTCTTCCCCTACTCCACACACACCGAATCTTCTTATCGGTGAGCCCCGGGATTGTGGTCAAAATCGCACTATGTGTAGTTAAAATTTTTTTAACTGAACTGCTTAAATGGGAAAACTGAGTGATAAAGTTAATCCTGTTGACATCCAAGTTCTCCCGAGTGCTACGTGCTTGACCCGAAGTCATAAGTAACAATGTTCGTTCATTGTACAAAGCTCTAGTATGGGCACGTCGTACCAATTGCTCGGGGTAGCCCCTAGACAAGAAATTCTTTATCAGTTGCTTAGATTTCCGCCGATAATCTGAAACATCAGAACAGTTTCTGCGGAACCTAAGAAATTGAGAAAAGGGGAGCCCCGCTTTCAACGACCGCGGATGGGCACTTGTAAAGTGTAAGAGAGTATTGCGATCAGTTTCCTTTCGATAGATAGAGGTGTTCCACATGTGACAACCTCGTGTGATCTCCACATCCAAAAAATGAATCTTGTGTCTATCATGTGTCATTGTAAACTTGATATGGGAATCCCGGGAATTGAGCCAATCAAAAAATGATTGTAAATCTTCTTCCGTCCCCCGCCATATCAAAAAAATGTCATCAATGAATCGCCGCCACTGTACGATGTTACTCCCATATGTAGATTGTTCCAGCCACTGCTGTTCAAAAGTGGCCATGTACAAATTCGCAATCGACGGGGCACATGTAGCCCCCATGGCTACGCCGGCTATTTGCTGGTAAACTATTCCTTGGAACTGAAACACGTTATGGCAAATCACCAATTCAGATAACTTTAACAACATACTGATGGTGGCATTTGAACTTCGCTATTGGCAAAAGGGGGCTGCTACACCTAACCATGAGTGTTTGCTGTGGTTCTGTCTTTCTTGTCCAATGTTCCCAGCCTGTGCGGGCCACGCACCATTTTTCCTTCCTTACGGCCTACAGCTCCTGGCCACTCAGACTGGTTTCAGTGCAGCTTGCCATCCGAGACCCCAGAGAGTATATGAGATATCCCTCTGGCGGTTCTCTCTCTTCCTCCTGGGGCGAGCTCCTGGTTATAAGAGCCAGTGTAGCTCGGTAGTGCGTTAGGATTAATGCCTGCCTCACTGCCCAGATGTCTCGGCTGCGGTAAGCGGCAACAATTCCTTGTTGATAGTCTCTGCGCTGCTGGCACAGCCGATCCAGGGGAGACTTCTGCCACTTCAGCTTCCTTGTTAGTGGTTTCGGCTCCTGATGTAGCTGAGGTTTCGTTGCCGCCTTCTATGTCATAGATTATCAGTGCGTCTTCGCCCAAGGCACCCTCTCCCCCTTCTCCAGGTGGACCTGCTCTTATCGCAATGCCGAATTTCACAGCAGGACCAGCTCCTGTGGCCAATGGGGTGTCTGCTCTCCCTCTGTCGTTTCCACTGTTGCAGCACTCCCAGTCACAGCAGTCACAGATGTTTCAGCAACAGTAGCTGTTGGATCCCGCGACATTGGAGTTTTCAATCATCTTCTAACATGGCTGGGGGCTATGGAAGGGGGGGGGGGGTCAAGGCTTTGTTCCCTCTCAACCATGCCAGGACTTTGTCGTGGGGGGGGGGGGGGGCAAAGTCCCCTATTGGAGCAAGGCAGAATCAGTTGGTGATGAGGACCCTGAGGACGTTTCCCATGATGACTAGTTCAGCTACCTCTGATGCGGAGGAGAGTGGACTCTTTCAGGGGGAGGACGATAGCAACTCTCACGTGATCTCTGTTGCCGAGAGGCGATCCCCCCCCCTTGATTGTCCAGACTGCCACTGAACTGCGCATTCCGGATCTCTCTGGATTGGCCCCAGCTTCCTCCACTTCTGATCCTGGCATCAAGAGGTCTTCCAGAGCCTTTTCTTTTCCATTAGCGCCTCTCCTGATGTGCCCCTTAAGAAGGTCCACCAACTGGAACACACATATGCCTAGTCACCAACAGCCTTGGACAAGTGGTTGCTGTTTCCCAGGGTTGATGCCTTGATCATGGCGGTGACCACATTCCCACAGAGGGTGGAGCTGCCCTTTGGGATCTGCAGGACCTGAAGGTGGAAGTACTCCTTCAGACAGCCTTCTCTACCTCCTTCCTAGCCCCTCAAGTGACGGCATGGGGGGCCTCAGTGCACGTGCCCTCCTCCACCGGGTTCAGCTCCTTCCCAACTGTGAGAATTTGTCCTGTCGTGAATCTCTGGCGGCCTTCTTGGTCTCTGCCTTTTATCTCTTACGCCTTTCTGTGCAGGGAGTCGCGGCAGCGACAGAGGCTCGCCGGGGACTATAGCTCAGAAATTGGTCAGCGGATGTCACATCTAAGGGGCGCTTAGCCAAAATGCCCTTTAGGAGTGGGCTCCTATTTGGCAAGGACTTGGGGAAAGTTAGTCAAGGACCATGGGTAATCAAGCCTTGGCAGCTGCCGAAGGATAAGATCAAGGGTTTTTCCAAGTGCTCTTCTTTTTCATCAGAGGGCGTATCTTCATGGCCGAAGTTCCGTGATTCTCACTGGTATAGACCAAATAATCAGACCACCTCCTCTTCTAGAACCGGATCCAATTCCCAGTCCTTTCAAAGCAGGCGCTGGGCCCAGTCGCAGGGAAAACCCTCTTCCTCCCTCTGAAGGGTCTGGGGTCCATTCCCACCTCCTGCAAGTGAGAGGCCATCTGCAACAATTTTTGTGTGAATGGGCCCATCTGATAATAGATCACTGGGTGCTCAACATTATAAGACAAGGATATGTTTTACAGTACACTCAAAAGAGTCAACTGCAGCTTGAGAGTTCCACGGTTCTGCATGGAAATGCTGTGGTCTGTTATTCAGGTGGTGTGGAAGGGCGAATTCCTCGCCTCCTTGGATTTGGCAGAGGTCTATGTTCAATTGCCATCCGGGAGAACCAGCAGCGCTTTCTCCGGTTTGCGGACTTGGACTTTCACAACTAGTTTTGTGCGATGTCCTTCGGCCTGGCCACCACCCTTTGGATGTTCTCTAAGGTGCTAGTGGTAGTTGTAGCAGGACTCGGGAACAAGTGTGTCTGCGTACATCCCTACCTGGATGATTGGCTTATCCGGGCCAAGTCTCGACTGGAAGCCATTCGGGTGCTTCGTCGAGTGATCCAACTCCTCAAGCAGCTCAGCAGGGTCATCAACAGGAGCGAGAGCTGCCTGACGTTGTCTCAGAACTTACTTTCTTGAGGCTTGTTTCAACACCTGCATAGGCAAAGTCTTCCTTATGGGGGAGCACTGGGCCAAGTTCCATGGCCAACTTCGGGACTGTTTCAGGAATTCTGTTCCCACAGGTTGGGGATACCTTCAGCTTTTGGGAACTATGGCCGCAAACACACATGCATACTCTACAGCAGGCCTTGCTGACTCGCTGGTTCCCAAGCTTGCAGGACTATCGAGCCAACCTCCCGCTTCCTCTCTCGTAACACAGCCTCTGCTGGTGGGCCTCCCCCAACAACATACTGTGAGGGGAGGCCCACCACCAATGCCAGTCTCTCTGGTTAGAGAGCTCACTGTCTTGGTCAGACTGCACAGGGTCAGTGGTCTCTGGTGGAAGCAAAATGGGCCATTTATCACCTAGAGGCCAGGACCACTTTCATTTCATTTTTCATTTTTATTTCACTTGATATACCGCCTATTTATTACATCACAGCGGTTTACACTGAAGAGTTAATCATCTTAGAGTAGGCTCAAGGCCAGAAGAGGAAAAAGAAATACAATGGTAACAGGAAAGAGAGATAACAGTTGGACAAGACATAGAATAGAGAGACATAAACAGAGATATTACCACCCATCTGGTATTGCTGCACTTCAGCAAGCTACTCCACGGGAGCACTGTACAAGTCCTCTCGGACAATGTAACTGTGGTGCCTCATGCCAATTGCCAGGGAAGAACGGAATGCCCAGGAGTAGCTCAGGAAATGTCTCTACTGTTCTCCAGGGTGAAAATTCACCTCCAAGCGCTTACAGCTCAACACATCATGGGCAAGGATGATTAGGAAGTGGATTACCTCAGGTGTCATCTCCTCAATCTCGGGGAATGGGAACTTGCCCCATGGGCAATCAACCAAATGGCAGATTGGTGGGGCCTTCTGCCTTAGCGATGGCAACCAATGCCAAGCCTCCCTCTTTCTTCAGCTGTCGCTCAGAGCCTAAGTCCAAGGGGGTGGATGCATTGGTCCAGCCCTGGCCCCCAGATCCCATCCTCTATGTGCCCCTCCCCTCCCCTGTGAGCTATGATACCACAAATCCTTCGGAGGATTGAAGGTCACCCGAGTCTGGTGATCCTGGTGGCCCCACACTGGCCTTGTCAGCCGTGGTATGCAGACATTGTCCATCTCCTCGCCTCCCAGACCCTGTGCCTTGAAGCCAGGCGGGGCTTACTACAGCAGGGTCGCCTAAGGCGTAAGGGCTATTCCCTGCTGGTGGTGAGGTGGCGCTCCATCTCATTGGCTTATGCCCGGATCTGGTATCTCTTTGAGAACTGGTGTTGAAGTCTCCTTTCCCCTCAATTCTAGCATTCTTTCAAGAGGGAGCTGAGAAGAGTTTGTCGTGGAACTCGATCAGGGTGCAGGTAGCAGCGCTTTCCCGTTTTCATGGTCCAGTGGCGAGCTGTGTGCTGGCGGCACATGGGAATATGGGCCGCTTTCTCTGTGGAGTTCAGACCCTCCGTCCACCAGTATGGGACTTGAGCACTTGCAGAACAAGCATCGTATGTCTGCCCTTTAAGCTGCTCAGGTGAGCTACTATCAAGGATCTGTCCCTGGAAACGGTGTTCTTGGAGCTATCATTTTGATGTGGCAGATTTCAGAATTGCAGGCGCTCAAATGCCAAGACTCCTTCTTGACGTCCTCGGCCAAAGGGGTGACCTTATGCCCAGTTCCCTCCTTCTTGCTTGCCCAAGGGCTCTCCCTTTCAAGTCAATCAGGTGCTGTCCTTGCCAGCCTTTTCGTCAGATTATTGCACTGGACCAGACAAGGGCTTGCGTTTTGTGGATGTCTGTCGTGAACTCTTGCAGTACTTGAAAGTGACAAATTCCTTTTGTCTTTTTGATCACCTCTTTGTCCTTTTTGCCAGATCCCGGAAGGGACAAGCAGGGTTCAAAACGACCAATTCGCTGGATCAAAGATACTATCACCTCAGCCTACCTGATGCGAGGTAGGTCTATTTTCTCAGGCTTCAAAGGCTAATTCGACCCAGACCCAGGCAGCTTCTTAGTTGACGTTGTCTCGTGCGTCACCCTTGGACAATTGCAGGGTGGCTATTTGGTCCTCCTTGGCTACCTTCACACAGCACTAACGGATGCGCGGTTTGGCCTAGGTGTTTTTCCACTGCACTTTCTTCCCGCCTTGGGATAGAATAGCTTTGGTACATCCTACTAGTCTGGACTGGTCTAGCAGAAAGATCTGGAAGGAGAAATTTTACTTACCGTTAATTTCCTTTCCTCGAGTCCTGCTAGACCAGTCCAGGACCTGCCCCATTCAGCCTTGTGCCTTGGCTGCAACGTTCTGTATATACTTGTCCCTTTAGACTATGCAGAGATCACATATAGTTGTCCTCATTGAGGGGTGTTCCTTGGGAGGATTTGGGTACCTTCCATTGATTGTTATGAAAATACCGAGGGCTCTCTCTAGCTATGCAAGGTTTTATGGCAGTGGTGCTTTCTTTTCTCGGTCTCCATCATCTGCTGGCAGGGGGAAATAACCCTCTAGTATGGATTGGTATAGCAGGGTTCCAGAAAAGGAAATTAACGGTAAGTAAAATTTCTCCATGAAATAAGGTGATGTGGTTATACCAGCTGTATTACAGAAATATTTGGAACTGGGGGTCTTCATGTCACATCTACATACTGATATACTACACCAGCTTCAACAGTACTGATCCTCTTCCTAATATAACCCCCAAAAGGGTCACTGATATCAGAATCCTTGGGGAATGGGGAAAATATAAGCAGTCTTGCCAGAATTACAAGTGCTACACAAAACTTACCAGAAAACTGCCCGATTCACGGCCCCACACCTGCATGATGGAGTGTGGCACTGGTGACGACTGGGCAACCTCAGCACGAACACTCTGATTTGTGGGAGGATCTAGATTTGCTGACGACATATCAGAAGTCAATGAGTCTTCCCCAAACTGAAAGTGACAGATGGCAGGAGAAAAGAACAAGGCAGTGAGATTTGTGAAGATACTGCAGTGCTCATATGATTGCTGTAAGCATGGACAAGGGTTTTTCTCTCTCACATTATTAAATATTTGGGCTATAATGCACAATAATATTTAGACTCTACTCATGTGATTACATTTTGGAGCAAACTAGCCACTGGCAATATTAAGTCCTATTGTATGCTATTCCTAAGCTGCAACTAGGTCGGATCAGGATGTGCAGTGTCTTGTCATAAGTTACCTGGTACAGGTATTGATATTCCAATAATTTCTCCTGTTAAATTTGAGAGTTAATCAGATAAAATCACTACTTTTAAATTTCAAGCCCTATTATGCAGCTGAATACCTAGCTGGCAGTTTCTATAAATATTGAGGGGGGAGTGGAAACAAGGGAGAAAAGGCTTCAGACTACATACATTTCTAGCAATAGTACCACAAACCCATCTGCTGGTTATACCAAGACGACTGGCTCTACAATTACTTTTGAGTCAGCTTTGCTACCTAAGCAGAGTCAAACCATACTGTGAAGCAGAATGTGTAATCCACACCCTGTCTTATGATATACCCTTCAGGAAATTACTGCCATCCTGGCCATAGATTAGATATGCATTGTTATTCACCTACTAAGGACTTTTGCAATCCATTGTCAAATTTTAAGGTTGGGGGGGGGGGCAATAGTCAAAGGTTTTCATGTAGGTAAATTTGCAATGAATCCAATAATAATGCATTTTGGAAATTCTCTCCCCCTCCCCCCATTATATATAGGTAAAAATAGGCATGGTGAGAAACTACTAACAGAGCTGGAGAAGTATGTAAAAGCACACAAGGAAATCACATTTCTCTTATGGGTACAAATGTACCTGCATTATGTACACTGGCTGTATCAAAATTGTCCTCCCTATTACCTGAAAAATGGAATCTGGAAATGTCCTAGGTTTTAACTTTCTTGCATAGACAACATTTTGCTATGCTTCCTGAGAGGCCAGTATTTCACCGAAATCTGCCACTATGCCCCATGCTTTGCACACTCTCTCCGTCTATGGCACTATCTGCACATATAAATTCATCTACACACGGCAGGCTCCAACACAATTCCTAACAAATTGTCCCAGAAAAACACAGAGTCCTTGTAATTAAATTTCCAGTTCATCCTATTAGACCAGTCCAGACAAGCGGGTTATATCGCCCTGCCAGCAGATGAGGGAGAGAGAGAAACACTACAAGTTTCCAGTGACATCACCACTAATATTACATAAGAACATAAGATATGCCATACTGGGTCAGACCAAGGTCCATCAAGCCCGGTATTCTGTTTCCAACAGTGGCCAATCTAGGTCATACATACCTAGCAGTTTCCCCAAAAGACACAGGTTCCACAATGCTTGTACTGGGTCAAGCATTGATATCCTGGGTCCCTTCTTAATAATTGTTTATGGACCTTTCCTCCAGGAACTTGTCCAAACCTTTTTTAAAGCCAGCTACACTAACAGCCTTTTACTACATCCTCCGGTAACAAATTCCAGAGTTTGATTACACGTTGAGTGAAAAAATATTTTCTTTTATTAGTCTTAAATACTTTACCCTGTAGCTTCATTGCATGTCCCCTAGTCTTTCTATATTCTGATAACGTAAACAATCGATCTACGTTTACCCGTTCCACTCCGTTCATTAATTTATAGACTTCTATCATATCTCCTCTCAGCCATCTCTTTTCCAGGTTAAAGAGCCCTAACCTTTTTAGCCTTTCTTAATAGGAGTATCCTTCCATCCCCTTTACCATTTTGGCTGTCTCCCATTAGGCCATGACTATCTACATGCTGAGTAATTTTATTCTTTATGATGGTTTCTACCATTTTTCCCAGTACTGACATCAGGCTCACCGGTCTGTAGTTTCCCGGATCACCCCTGGAACCCTTTTTAAAAATTGGTATTACATTGGCAATCCTCCAATCTTCAGGTATTAGAGATGATTTTAATGATAGTTCACAGATTACTAATAGCAGGTCTGCAATCTCATATTTCAGTTCTTTCAACACCCTTGGATGTATACCATCTGGCCCAGGTGATTTGCTACTCTTCAATTTATCTAATAGTTGTAATACATCTTCCCGATGTATTGATATTTCCTTCAATCCTTCCGCACCTTTAAATACCACTTCAGGATTGGTGCAGCTAGGGGCACCCTCCAGTATTTCTCTGTCTCCAGTAGATGGTGGTTGATGGATTGGTACAGCTCAGTTTTCTGTTGCTTTGTTTACTGCTGGGGCCCCCAGCCTACACTGCTCTCAGTAAAGTAATATTTTGTCCAGGTGGCTCTTAGGAAACCACCACCCAGGATGGCTGCCCAACTGAGCTGGGGATAGTGGCCACTCCCAGGACATATTTGTAGATACTCTGCTTGTTAACTGCCCTGGATGTCAGGGGTGGAGTGGGAGAGGGTAAAACCCTGAGAAAAGGTGATAAGGGTTCCAGAGGGGACTGAGACCCAGCTCTCAGCTCCTTTTATTTCTAACTTTCCCTTCCTTACTCTGTGCGACTCTCTTACTTGTCCTCCTTACCTACTCTCTTCCTCCCTCTCCCCCCAGCAATTGTCTTGAGGCCCAGATCATTCTTACAGATCGGGGCTGTGTCTGGGCAGAGATGGATACTGGTAGGCTCGGCTCCCAGTAAGGAGGGGGCAAAGAGGCCCAAAGGTGAACCTTGGTTCTCCTTTGCTCTGCCAGCCAAAGTGCAGGGCTGCAGCAGAGACACTGCCTGGAGACAGTGTGCTGTGCGATCTCTTTGGCTCTTTTGGCGGTAGCAGTGGCAGCATCTGCATGACCTAGAGAATGCTGGGCTGTAGCAGGAGTGGCCTAGTCTGTTCCATGTACTTGCCCACCACGGCTGTTGAGGCCTTGTGTAATGACTGTGTATCGGACATTGGTAGGCCTTCATGGGGGTGGGGTGCAGGGACACAAAGGCCCCCCCTCCAGTCTCACCAGCACAGCAAGGGTTTGGAGATTGCATATTCCTGGGCTTTTCTGGAAAAGGTGGGAACCAGGCCACGTGTTGGTTTCCTCGCGGTTCCCAAGCCCATGTGGTCCCAGGGGCGAAGTGTCAAGGGCACTCTGTTGAGTCCCTGAGGAAGGGGGCTTGAGAGGAGCTCATTCAGGGCTCCTCCTCTCCCAAGGTCCTCTGAGGGGCTTTCATCCAATTTCTGGCACCTTATGTAACAGGTGTTTTGCTTGTGGCAAAACTAAGCCATGGGACCTTCTAGAGAGGCCTCTTTGTCAATATGGGCAGGGGTGTCAGCAAAGGAAGTGAACCCCCCTCACAGCTAGCCATAGAAGAAAAGATGGGCGCCCCTGATGATATGGCCGATGCTGGCAAAGTGTCCTTCCCCAGAAGCTAAGGAGCGGGATGGTGAATCCAGTTCTCTGCTCAGCAGTTGACGTCTGGAGGAGGGAGAACCCTCTGAGTGAGTAAGATGATTCTTGTGTCATCCAACTCTTCCACAGTGAGGAATTGTCCGCCCTGATTTCTCAAGTTTCTTTGGCCCTGCACATTGCAGAGATAGCTTGAGAAGCTGGATCTCATTATGGAGTGAATGCTCCATCATACCAAGGCTCTTCCCCTCTCCCAGGTGGTCATACACATGGGTCAGACAGAATGGGCAACTCCAGATGGACTGTTCCGAGGGAGTATGGCCATGGGCAGTCTGTAGTCTGTAACTTGCAGGTTTCTGTTTGTGGGGGCTTGGCAGCCAGAATCCTTCTGCGCTGGGTCCAATAGCTGCAGAAGGATTTGAGGTTGGTTCATATGGAGTCTATGACAGCATACTTGGCAGATCCGATGTACAATCTTATCTGGATAATGACAATGGCTATGGCAGTGGGCCACTGATGCAACCTCCAAGACTCAGTTACTGAACTGCCCTTTAAGAGCTGGCTCCTTTTCAGGAAAGATTTAGAGAAGCTCATTTGTGCAGAGCTAAGTCCCAGTGGCTGCCAGAGGAGAAGCCTAAAGCGTTGGCAAGACGATTCTCTCAGCCCTAGATGAGAGATGCAAAAGTAGATCAGCCCAGCAAGCAGCCAGTACAGGAGGGCAAGTATCTCTACTATTACTAGTACTACTAAAAATGTGTATAGTGCTATAAAACATACACAGCACTGCACAGACACATGTAAAAGACTATCCCTGCTAATCAGAGCTTGCAATCTAGTCAAGACAGACAACACAGTAGCTATAGATATGGGATACATCTAGGGGGAATGGTAAGGAAACAGAAAGGAGATCAGGTGAGTCAAGATCTGAAAGCAGCAGCGAAGAGGTGAGTTTTCAGCCTCGATTTGAAAAGGGTCAAAGAAGGCGCCTAAATATACAAACTCAGGTATCCAAAGCGAAGTCTGGAGTTAGCAACAAAACAGAAGGGCACAGATGGAAGCGATCTGCCAGAAGAGCGGAGTTCCTGAGGAGGGGTGTATGGAGAGATAAGAGGAAAGGTAGTAAGGAGCTGCAGAGTGAATGCACTTCTAGTTCAGCAAGAGAAGTTTGTGATGGATGCGGAAACAGATAGGGAGCCAATGAAGTCACTTGAGAAGAGGGGCAATATGAGCATGACGAGGCTGGCAGAAGATTAGCTGCCCAGCAGAGTATTGAACAGATTGGAGACAGATGATTCAGGGGGAGACTAGCAAGGAGTAGGTTACAATAGTCTAGACAGGAGGTGACTAAGGAGTGGATAAGTGCCTTAGTAGAGTGTTCAGAAAGGAATGGGCAAATTTTGTTGATGTTATTGAGAAAGAAAAAGCAAGTTTTAACTATCAGTTGGATGTGAGTGGAGGAGGAGAGAGAGAGGAGTCAAAGATGACCCCAAGATTGCAAGCTGAGGCGACATGGAGGAGTAGAGAGTTATCCACAGAGGCTGAGAAAGGAGGAAGGGGAGAAGAGGGTTTGGGAGAAAAATAAGAAGCTCATGTTTGGCCATGTTCAATTTCAAGTGACGGTGAGACATCCAAGCATCAATGTCAGAAAGGCAGGCAGAGAACCTGGCCTGAATTGCTGGAGAGATTTCAGGTGCAGAGGTGTAGATCTGGGAGTCATCAGCATAAAGATGGTACTGAAAGCCATGGGAAGAAATGAGTGCAGTAAGAGACTGCGTATAGAGAGAAAAGGAGTGGACCCAAGACAGATCCTTGGGGTACACCAACCAAGAGCAGGATAGTAATAGAGGAGGATCCACCAGAACAAACACTGAAAGAGCGATGGGAGCGATAAGAAGAGAACCAGGATAGCACAGAGCCCTTAAAGCCAAGCAAGGACAAGGCATCAAGGAGAGGTTTGTGGTCAACAGTGTCAAAAGCAGCAGAAAGGTCAAGAAGGATGAGGATCGAGTAAAAGCCTTTGGATTTAGCCAGGAACAGGTCGCTGGAGACTTTGGCAAGAGCCTTTTCAGAAGAATGTAAAGGATGAAAGCCAGATTGTAAAGGATCCAGGAGGGGTTGAGAGGAGAGAAAGTCGAGGCAATGAAGGGGAGGAGCAAGATGAGTCAATGTTCCCTGTAAATAGTTATCTCCAAGTTATAATGCCCTGTTCAATGTAATTTCAGTTTGTTCAATGTAAATCGCACTGATGCAGAATAGCGCGGTATATAAGAGAATATAAATAAATAAAATAAATAGAAGAACAGCTAGAGTCAAGTGAGGGTTTCTTGAGGAAAGGTGCGACCACAGCATGCTTGAAGGCTGCAGGGACAGTTGCAGTGGAGAGCGATAGATTGAGAATATGAGAGATGGAAGGGACAACAGTGGAGAAGTTGGAGCTTAGGATATGGGTAGGAATAGGATCAGAGGAGCAGGTAGTGAGTTTGGAGGAGGAAAGGTGGTGTGTGGTTTCCTCCTCAGAGATCATAGAAAAGGAAGAGAGGGTAGCAGAGGTGGGGGGGGGGGGGAGTTGGGAGTGAAGGGGGAGGAGGGGAAGTAGCTGACATTGTGGAGAACTGGAGTGTGATCTTGTGGATTTTGTCATGGAAATAGTCACCCAGGTTTTGGGCAGAAAGGGAAGGAGGGGTCGGGGGTGGAGAAGAAAGCTGAGAGTTGTATAGAGACGGTGAGGGTCAGAGGCAAGAGAGTTAGTCAGATGGACATAATATTCTTGTTTGGCGAGTGGGCTGACTAGAAAGACATGCATGAATTTGAAGTGCAGAAATTCCGCAAGTGTGCGGGATTTGAGCCAAGCGCACTCAGTTGAACGGGCACAGGAATTTATAAAGCGGGTAGTGGAAGACAGTTAGGGCTGGGGTATAGTATACCTCACAGGACCTGCCATGGGCAGAGCAAGAGCATCCAGAGCAGAGGAGAGTGCAGCGTTATAGGAAACTACTGCCTCATCAACAGACTCATATGACATAGTGGAGGAAAGAGGTGATGAGATAGTGGAGGAGAGAGCCAAAGGGTCAATAACATGAAGATTTCTAAAGAGGTTGGAGGAGAAAAGGTGAGGTTGAGGCGGGGAGTGATGAAGAGTGAAGAATAGCAGGTGATGGTCTGATAAGGGAAGAACTGAGGTACAGATGTTTGAGGGTAAGCAATTAGAGAAGCATACAAGGTCGAGGCAGTGGCCATGCTGGTGAGTGAGGGCAGTAAAGCAAAGCTGGAGGTTGAATGATGAGGTAAGGAAAATGAGCTTTAAAGTATAAGCGTCAGAGGGGTTATCAACATTAATGTTAAAGTCCCAGAGAATAAGGGAGAGGGGGGAAGAATCCAGAAAGAAGGAAAGCCATGAGTCAGTTAGTGAGAAAAGTAGAAGTGAACTTGTCAGGAGGTTGATAAACAACAGTTAACCGGAGAGGTAGTGGAGTAAAAAGGGAGATGGCAAGAACTTCAAAGGAGGGAAAGGAGTGAGACTGAGGCAGCAGGAAGGGCTGAAATTGGCAGGAAGGAGAGAATAGAAGCCCAACACCAACACCACGGCCAGTGGGACGAGGCTTTGGGAGAGCTGATAGCCACCATGGCAGAGAGCAGTGACTGATGCAGAGTCTTCTGGGAGGAGCCAGTTCTCAGTTACAGCAAGAAGATGGAAAGCATTAGAGATAGAGAGATCAGGAGTAAAGGCAAGTTTATTTGAGATGGCCCTTAGGCGTTGGACCGGGGCGATGCACAGTAGTAATATGGATTGGATCATGATGCCTGCATTTGTGGTAACTTGCTGTCTCTATCTATCTCCTCTTCTTATCTGTTTGCCTGTTTCTTCGTCTATTCTGTCCTATCTAATAATGGCGTTCCTTTCCTATTTCCTCAAATGATAGTATTGTAAACCGCTTTAATGCCTTTTGGCCTAAGCGGTATATCAAATGTGTAATAAATAAATAAAAAATAAAAAAAATGTGTATTCCACAAGGCACATGAGAAAGGGAGAGAGAAAGGGTAAAGAAGAGGGATATGAATAAGATTTGAGCTGTTGCATGAAGATATGTTCTGGGAGTGTGACAAAAGTCTAGGAGGCCAGGGTTGGGGTTGATATCTCCGGAAGAGATAAGGAGGAGTAGGGTGGGGCAGAGAGGAGACAGTATGGAGGTAACGAGGGTGAGGTTGTTTTAGAGAGAGGAGATGGCTGAAAGAGGGAGAAAGTGGTGAAGCTCAAGAGCTGATGGATAGGGTAGAGGACAAGATGGTGGGCGGAAGGGGAGAAAGGAGGACGGTAAAGGGGAGATAAGGGGGGGGGTTGGTAGGAGGGGAGACAATTAGGGAGTATGAGGAGTAGGAAGAGAAAGTGATGAAGAGCCATAAAAGATAGAGACAGAAAGGAGAACAGAAATCAGAAGAAATAAGGATAGGTGGGAAAGAGATCACAGGGGATTAGGTGCACTGTGAATAATCGTGGTAATGAGCACAAGATGGCTATAAGAGACCGAATACCACGGGGTCGGTGGATAGAGAGGTGGGAAGGAAGGATAAACATTATGAGGCTATGCAGAGACAGGTACAAATGGAAAAAACTGAACAAATTAACAGATAAATAAATAGCACACTAACAATGATAAAATAAATATATCAATAGATACACAGGGCTCACAAGCCGGCAGGGTAAATGTGCCCCCACTGGCAGTAAGGCAGGTAAGCAGCTTCTTGGTGCTGAAGCAGAGAGAAATCAGCACACATAGGAAACAAAACAGGAAGAGAGGGTTAAGCAAACCCTCAGGAGGGGAAAGGAAAAAGGGTTAGTCAAGGAGAGTAAAGCAAAGGACAGGAAAATGGAAAATGCTGGCTAAAACACCAGGGTAGAGAAGAAATAGGATATGGATTAAATGTTAGCTTGGCCTCAACAGACAAAGACTAGAAAGTTGCAAAAAGTTATAAGGATATGCAGAGACGGGTACAAATGAAGAAAACTAAACAAACGTTCAGATAAATAAACAACACACTAACAATGATAAAATAAATGTGTCAATAGACACACACAGCTCACAGTATCAGAAAAGGCTCAGATATTTCAGGGGGCTACAGACCCAAGGATGACTCCTCCAATGGGACCAGAGCCTCCCTCCCCAGCTAGTTATGGTTGGGGATCCATTTACAGCTGCTGCCAGTGGACGGTCGAATATGCCAATTTTACCAGGAATAGGCCAAGGTCACTCAGGATCGCAGGATTCTAAACATTGTTCAGAATGGGTATTCCTTGGAATGTGCAGAGCCTATCACAGACGTGTTAATGTTATCTCAGTGTAAGTCTCTACTCAAAAGCAGTTGAGGCCACCTTGGAGAGGCTTCTTCTGCTTTCGGTCTTTGTGGTCATGCTGCCTTTCTAACATGGCAAGGGATACTATTTATTTATTCTGTGGTCACTAAGTAGGATGGCTGTTTTTGTCCAATTCTTGACCCTCAAGGCTATCAGTGCCTGCCTTTGGGTGTCTCGCTTCCATGTGGAGACTCTTTATGTGGTCAATTCAGGCCATTGGGAAGGGAAAGCTCCTAGCATCAGCATATTTCCATATCCCCATTCACAGATCAGCAGAGATTTCTGCGGTTTGCCATCCTTGGTTAACATTTCCAATTTCAGGCTTTTCCCTTTGATCTTGCCAGGTCTCCAAGGTGCTAGTAGTGGTGGCGGTGTCAGCATTGCACTGCAAAGGGATCCAGGTTCACCCCAACCTAGACAACTGGCTTATCTGCATCAAGTTAGATTGAGACTGTCAAGTCATGACAGCTTGGGTCCTGCAGTTCATAGGGAGCTTGAGCTGTGTGATAAACCAGTCTAAAAGTCATCTTGTCCTGTCTGAAGAAGAACAGATCAAGCTCTTGGGCCAGCTTGAGGTGCTTTGGGCCCAGAACACACCAAGGACCTAGGATTAATTTGCAATTCCTGGGGTTGATGGTGGCAACAATGGAGCTGGTTCCTTGGGCAAGGGCACTCATGCATCTGCTCCAAAGGACACTAGTTGTCTACTGGTTTCTGCTTTCACAGTATAGAGTAGTTACTCAACTGTAACAGGTGTTCCCCAGGAGCAGCAGGAATCAGTCCTCACATATGGGTGTCATTGGCGCCGATGAAGCCCCAGCGGAGCATTTCCCCAGCTTTCTATGAAAGCCTTTGGGAATGCAGGCACGCATGCGCGGTTCCCTTCCAGCCTAAAGGTGCCATCTTACCTCAGTCAAATGACATAGCTAAGAACAGCACACAAAAATGAAAAATAAACTATGTACAACTGCAACTCCAAGGGGAGGAGGGAGGGTTGTGAGGACTGATTCCTGCTGCTCCTGGAGAACACCTGTTACAGGTGAGTAACTACTCTTTCTCCAGGACCAAGCAGGAAGTCAGTCCTCACATATGGGTGACTCCCCAGCTCTGGGCTACCGAGGAACCCAGGCTGAACAAGAGAACTCCCTCTAGTCTCAGCAGCAAAGAAAGGCTTTTCAAGGACACAACCTCCACCGGTAGCCCAACAGAGGGCAGGAGGGCAGGAGTTGCCTAAACATCAAAGAGATTCCGGAGTACTGCTTGGCCAAAAGCACTGTCCCTACGGGACTCCCTCTCCAGGCAGTAATGGGCCGCAAAAGTCTGGCTTGAAGACCAAGTTGCAGCCCTGCAGATGTCTACCAAGGGCACAGAGCGGATATGAGCCACTGAGGCAGCCATTGCCCTGACTTGGTGGGCCGTAACCCTACCCTGCAAAGGAAGGTCAGCCGCCTTGTAAGCCCAGGTGATACAGTCAGCCACCCAGATGGACAAGGTATGCTTGGACACAGCCAACCCCAACTTATTGGGGTCAAAGGAGACGATGAGCTGGGTAGCCCTTCTATGCCCCTGCGTACGGTCAAGGTACAAGGATAAGGCCCTCCTACAGTCCAGGGTATGCAGGACTGCTTCAGCCTGGCTTGCATGAGGCCTAGGGAAGAATGTTGGAAGAACCACCTCCTGGATGAGGTGGAAAGAGGAGACAACCTTAGGGAGGAACTTTGGATGAGTCCTAAGGACTACCCTGTTCCTATAAATCCTGGTGTAAGGCCCATCACAGACCAGGGCCTGAAGCTCACTTACTCGCCTAGCCGAGGTAAGAGCTATCAGGAAGAGTGTCTTCCAGGAAAGGAAGCGCAGTGGACAAGTAGCCATCGGCTCAAAAGGTGGGTGAGTCAGTTGCTGCAAGACCACATTCAGCTCCCACTTGGGGGCAGGACGACGGATAGGAGGCTTGAGCAAAAGCAAGCCCCTAAGCAAGTGAGACACCAAGGGGTGACCAGACAGAGAATGTCCCTCCACCAGAAAGTGGTGAGCTGCTAGAGCTGAGAGGTGGACCCGAACAGAATTGGATTTAAGACCTTGATTTGACAAGTGCAGTAAGTACTGAAGGACTACTGGCACAGTACAGGAGAAAGGATCTTCTGTACGTAGCTGACACCACACAGAAAACCTCTTCCATTTGAGAGCATAGATTTTCCTAGTGGACTGTTTCCTAGAGGCTAGGACAACCTCCTCAACCTCCTGAGGCAGGCCCCAGGGAGCCAAGACTACCCTTGCAGCCTCCAGGCCATCAAATTGAGAGCTTTGAGATTGGGGTGCAGAAGGGAACCCTGCTCCTGTGAGAGAAGGTCGGGTTGCAACCCAAGATGTAGTGGAGGATCCACCGCCAGTTGAAGTAGAAGAGGAAACCAAGGCTGTCTCGGCCACCTGGGAGCCACCAGCAGGACCGAGGCCTTGTCCTGAAGAATCTTGAAAAGAGTTAGGGCCACCAAGGGCGTGGGAGGAAACGCATAGAGGAGGCCCTGAGACCAGGATATCAGAAAAGCATCCGCTGCTATCCGCAGAGGATGCGGTTGCCTGGAGCAGAACTTTGGCAGTTGCTTGTTCGTTGGGCTGGCAAAGAGATCTATCAAAGGGAGACCCCATTTCAGGAAGATCTTCTGAACCACTGAAGGATGCAGCTGCCACTCGTGGGGCTGCAGTATTCTGCTTAATCTGTCTGCCAGGTAGTTGTTCTGGCCTGGAAGGTACACAGCCTTGAGGAGCATGTTGTGCTTGAGGGCAAAAGAACAAAGGTCCTGAGCCTCCCGACAAAGGGTCCTGGACCCAGTCCCGCCCTGTTTGTTCACATAAAACATGGCAACTTGGTTGTCTGTCTGAATCAGGACAGACTGGTGAGCCAGGGTAGGAGTGAAAGCTTTGAGTGCTAATCGAATAGCTCCGAGTTCGAGGAGATTGATCTGCTGTGCAGCTTCCCAGGGAGACCAGAGGCCCTGGGTGCACTTGCCCAGACAATGAGCTTCTCAGCCTTGCAGAGAGGCATCTGTTGTTAGCACTACTGTGTACCCTGGAATCTGAAAAGGCACCCCTTTCAGTAGATTGGGTGGGTGCAGCCACCAGTTGAGGGAGTACAGAAAAGGTCTGGACACCTTTATTCTGTCGCTGAGGCTGCCTGTGGCCTGTGACCACTGAGCCCGAAGACACCACTGTGCAGGCCTCATATGGAGCCTGGCATTGGGGGTCACATGCACTGTCGAAGCCATGTGGCCTAGAAGCCTCAGGTAGAGTCTGGCGGAGACCAGGGACCTGCAGAGAAACTGATTTGCCAAGGCCATCAACCTTTGGGCTCTGTCTTCTGGAAAGAATGCCTTTGCCAGGAGAGAGTCCAACCTTGCCCCTATGAACTCCAAGTTCTGGGAGGGGAGCAAAGTGGACTTTGCAAAGTTTATGACAAACCCCAGGCGTTGTAGAAGAGCAATAGTCCTGAGGGTGGCTTGATTGGCCTCCTGACATGTCTGACCCCTGATGAGCCAGTCGTCTAGATAGGGGAAGACAAAGATTCCCTGATTTCTCAGGTAGGCCGCCACCACTGCTAGGCACTGTGAAGACTCTGGGGGCGGAGGTGAGGCCGAAAGGCAGCACTCTGTACTGATAATGGTTTCCTCCCACAATGAACCTGAGGTACTTTCTGTGGTCTGGATGAATGAGGATGTGAGTGTACGCATCCTTTAGATCTAAGGAGCATAGCCAATCTCCCTGCTGGAGGTAGGGCAGAAGGGTTCCAAGAGTAAGCATCTTGAACTTTTCCTTCACTAGGAACTTGTTGAGGTTCCCGAGGTCCAGAATGGATCGAAGGCCACCGGTTCTTTTGGGCACCAGGAAATACCTGGAGTAGAATCCGTGACCCTGCAAGTGGGGAGGCACAGGCTCCACCACCCTGTCCACCAACAGACCCTGAAGCTTCTGAAGGAGAAGGTCTGTGTGCAGGGGAGGCCTGGGAGGCTCCCCTGGAAAGTATGGAGAAGGCAGTTGGTGAAAATGGAGGGCATAGCCCTTGTGGACTATCTCCAGCACCCAACTGTCCCCGGTGATAAGGGGCCACTGGTGGGCAAAGAGGGCAAGATGACCTCCTGTGCAGGGTTGGGAGAGCAGTGGAGGAGAGGCTACGCTCAAGGAGTCAAAAGCCCCCACCCTGCTGAGTAGTAGCAGGGGCCTGAGGCTTGGGGGTCCTCTGCCTACGGGGCCCATTACCCTGGCCCTTGGCTTGCTGACCCTGGGGGGCAGCTTGGGCAGCCTGATATTGCGGGTACTGTTTGTAGGCAGTGCCCTTCCTCGGGTAAAAGGGCTTTTTACCCAAGCCCTTCTTTTTATGAGAAGGGGCAGAGGTCTTCCTCGACAGCCTTGTCTGTGTGAGGTGCTCGGTCTCGAGCTAAGCAGCCTTCTCGGTCAAGGGCTTGCCAAAAAGGATTTCACCTCGGCAAGGGACATCAACCAACTTGTCCTGAACCCATGGCTCGAGGTCCGATGGCTGCAGCCATGCCTGGAGTCGAGCCGCGATGCCGGCTGCCGCAACTCGGGCCGAAGCCTCGAAGCCATCGTAGGCGGCACGGGACATGAACTTCGAGCAGTCCCGAATCCCCAAGGACAAGGACTTAAATCTCTGCAAGGGTTCCCTGGAGAGACCAGCAGAGAACCCGGCCAACTCCTTGGCCAGATCCCGCAAGTATATGCTCATGTACAGCTGGTAGGTCTGGACACGGCAAGCAAGCAGCGAGCCCTGGAAGCACTTTCTACCGACGCCATCGAGGTTTCGGGTCTCCCTGCCAGGAGGCACCGCGGAGTGCATCTTCTGGCTCTTCAGACAATGCATGGCCGATTCCACAACCATGGAATGGTGTGGTAGCTGTGCCTTCTGAAAACCAGGTCTCTTCCGGAGTCGATAGATTGAATCGACTCGCTTGCTAAGAACCGGCGCCGAGGCCGGTGCCTCCCACATACGGAAGAGGAGCCGTTCCAGCATCGGAGGAACCGGGACAGTAAAGGCCTCCTTCGGAGGAGAGTCATACTGTCGTGCCTCGAGCTCTTCAGCTCGAGGCTCTTCCTCGGGGTCCGCCGGAATAGCCAAGGCAGTGGCCATATCCCGGACGAACTCCGAGAACCGGGTGTCCTCTGGGGGGGACCTACTCCGGGGCTCTGACTGCGGTGAGTCCAAAGGGACGCACTGAGTCTTAAAGGTATCAGGAGACTCCTCGTCCTCCGTCTCCCAAGTCGACTCGTCCGAGGAAGAGTCGGGGTCCGACCCCGCAGGGCCCTGGAGCACCCGCACCGATGCCAGAAGCACCGGCATCGATGCCCTTGGTCCCGAACGGGAGGTCGAGGGAGACCACAACCGAGGTTGACTCCGAGCCACGATGGACTCGAGTATCGGCTCGGTCTCCGGGGTCGACTTCGACGTTGATGTCCCAGTGGTCGGGGCAGATGCGCCAGACAGGCTGGCAATCAGTGCCTGCTGCTGCTCCATGAAGGCAGACAACCTGCTCTCCAAGGCTGTCATCCTGAGACCCAGCTCGGGAGACGCAGCAGCCACCGACTCGGGCCCCGGCGGCGCCGGGCCTGACGTCGGCTCCCTGGGAGGAGAGTCCACGAGGACTACGGGGCTTACGTGTCCAGCAGACTCTGGCTCCACATGAGGAACTTTGGCAGGCTTCTCCGGTTCCACGGGCCAGGGGTGACGGTCGGGGGTCTTAGACCTGGCCCTCGAGGAGCCAGGGACCTCCTCCTCCGACGCCCTCACGAGCCGTTTCTTCCTCTTGCGTTCCCGGTCGGGGGACCCCCTGTCTGAGGAGGTTCGACGGCGCTCGGGATCGGAATCCCGAGATGTCGAGGCCTCAGATGAGGTCCGGGCCCGGCCGGAGGCTGAGTCCGAGAAAAGCCTTTCCTTTTGCTGCTGGCGACTTCGTAGTGCCTTGGAAGACATCTTTCCACAGGCCCCGCACGACTTAGGATTGTGGTCGGGGCCGAGGCACCGAAGGCAGCAGTCGTGTGTGTCGGTGAGAGACATTAGTTTCTTACACCGATCACACTTCTTAAAACCGCTAGAAGCCATCGGGGAAAAAAAGAGTCCCCGCGAGGTCAAAGGACCGGCCTTCCAGGGAAAAAAGGGAAAAAGGGCGCGAACGCCAGCCACGAAGGGCAAAAACCGAAAAAGAAGAATCAGGCTCGATACCGGTGTAGCGAATCTGGCGGAGGGGAACCGGCGTCGAACCGGGAGCAAAAATCGCTGAAAAAATCTAATATTAACCGGGAAAACTGGACACACGTCCGGTGGGCTTCACGGAAAGAGAGAGACTGGGGTAAGATGGCACCTTTAGGCGGGAAGGGTACCGCGCATGCATGCCTGCATTCCCAAAGGCTTTCATAGAAAGCTGTGGAAATGCTCCGCTGGGGCTTCATCGGCGCCGATGACACCCATATGTGAGGACTGATTTCCTGCTTGGTCCTGGAGAATATAAGATTAGACTTCCCTTGTTGCAGTCAATGGTGAGGAACCTGCAGTTGTGGTCCAAGGACTTTGCATTGGGTGATTCTGGCGACAGATGCCAGCCTGTTGGGCTGGGGGGGTTCAATGCTTGGGCCAGATGGTGCAGGGACATTGGTCTCCACTCAAGATGGCTAGGCTAATCAACAGACTGGAAGCCCGGGCCATTCAGCTGGCCTTACTCTACTTCAGGCCCCTAGTACAGGGATGAGTGGTCCAAGTGCTCCCTGGCAATTAGACAGCAGTGGCATATGGTGATTGGCAAGCAGACAGAGTGATTTAGTGACTCAGGAGATGAGAGAGTTATTCTCTTGTAAAAAGCTCCATTTGGTGGCGATCATGGTGCAGCATATAGCAGGCATCGAGAATGTTGAAGCATACTCTCTCAGTCATCTCAATATGGGGGAATGGGAGTTTGGTCTATAAGCCTAGTAATTAAGTGCTGGGGCTGTCCAATGTTGAACTTGATGGTCCTGCAGACAAATGCGAAGGCAGTGTCCTTACTCAGCTGGCAAAAAGCTTGGCTCTGCAGGTATAGATGTGCTGGTTCAGACATGGTCATGGGGATCTCTCATATATATATTGCCACCACAGCCCTTGATCAGTTGGGTGTTGAAGATGATGGAAAATCATCTGGGTCTGGTGATCTTGGTGGCACCAGATTGGCCTCACAGGCCCTGATATGTGAACTTGGTGCGGTTGCTGGCAGAGTGGCTTCTTCTCTTTTCTCAGGGGAGGGGTATTCTGCACCATGGGCCCATTCTTCTGGACAACCTTGCTCCATTCTCACTTAAGACTTGGCCATTGAGAGGCACTGTCTCAGGCACAAAGGGTATTCTTTGATAGTTTTTTCTATTCTGCTGAAAGCTTGGTAAAATTCCATCTGTCTGGCCTATGCTCGGGGTATGGTGCAGATTTGAAGCATGGCGTGCAGAACATAGGGTGCTCAATAGCCATGCTGATCTCCCATGCCTTTTGCCTTTTCATCAGAATGTAATCTAAAGAACAAAATCACCAAACAAACCCAAGAATTTATCTTAACCAAGACCTCAAAATTTTTTTTGTTGGATATCACCGCAGCAAAGTATAGATTTTTGGGCAATACTTCCAAGCGGTTCAATCCATTTTATTAACAAGTACAAATTATTTTTTAAAAAGACTTAGCTCAGTCCAACCATGCTTTAGAAATCCTTGCACGACGTGCACGTTTCGGGAGTGCTTCCCTGTATCAAGTGCTCTCTTCACATAATTTAATAACCGTCATGTTTTCATCAGAATGGACTGAACAATGGTCTCTCATTGACTGCTCCGTTGGTGCAGGTAGTGGCGTTGGCTTATTTTCAGTGGCTGGGACTGTATGCACCTTACATTCTCACCCTGTCTCATCTCAGTTTCTTCAGGGAGGTTCTGCATTTGTGCCCCCCTGTTCAGGCAGTAGTCTCTCCCTTCAGATCTGGATTTGCCTTGAAGGCACTGATAGCTCTGCCCTTTGAGCCAGTGAAGCGGGCTACCTTGAAGGATTTGTTTCTCAAGACTGTTTTCTTGGTGGAAATTTTTTTTTGGGCCCGGCATATTTCAGAGCTGCAGGCATTGTCCTGTTGGGATCTGTACTTGTCCTCCTCCCCAGAGCCAGTGACCCTGTGTCCCATCCCTTCCTTTTTGCCTAAGGTGGTTTTGGTCTTCTGGGTCAATCAGGTGATTTCACTTCCCAGTTTTCATTCAACCAGCGTTGTGGGAGAGATAAGGCATCTGGTTGATGTTCACAGGATATTGCTCTGGAATTTGAAGGTTTCTAATCCCTTCCATATTTGTCCTGTTCGGGGGCCCACACAATGGAGAGGCAACCTCCAAGTCTACACTGGATTGTTGGATCAGAGAAGCATCTGCCTTTGCTATCTGTTGAAGAGCAGGCCATTGCCATTGCAGGCTCACTCCAATCTTGGGCTGAGGATGAGCGCTTGCTCCACTGGAAGTTTATCGGGTGACTACCTGGTCTTCCCTGGATATCTTTGTAAGACATTATCATTTGTATGTGCAGGCCAGAGTGAATGCGGCCTTTGGACTGGAGGTTCTCAGAGCAGCCATTTCTTACTTGCATCCGGTGGAGTCATAGCTTTGGTACGTCCCACTCGTCTGGACTGGTCTATTAGGATGAACCGGAAGATGAAAATTTACTTACCTGAATTTCCTTTCCTGGAATACTGCTAGACCAAGTCCAGGACCTACCCTGGGGAAGTTCGCTGCTGCTTCCACTGTATTTGATTTCTCAGGTTGCTGAGTTGATCTGTTGAATGAGTTTGACCTTGGCCCTCCCAATGGGGGGAGGGTTGATCTTTTGTTTGCTGGTTATTTGGTTTTTGGCACTTTTTATACGAATACTGAAGGGTACTCCCTTAGCTGCACCAATCCTAATACCAGTGATGATATGACTAGAAGCTTGTAGTCTCTGTCTCCAATATCATCTCTGGCAAGGGGACATAACCTGCTTGTCTGGATTGATCTAGCAGGATTCAGAGGAAATTATCAGGTAAGCAAAATTTCACCATCATACTATAGAGGTCATTTCAGAAAGGCTTTCCACATAGAAAAAGGGCTCGAGTGCATACAACATCTGTGCCTAGGTGCTTCCAGGAGCAGAGATGAAATGAGTGTATGTTTCTATTTCATAAAATAAACATGTACTGTACACCCAGAGAATAGGCACACACATTTACATATGTCTTGGGGCAAGAATTCATTTGTGCATTTGTACACATTTTGGATGCTTATTTTATAAAGGCAACACAGCGCCATGTTTAGGAGTCCTATTATAAAATTCCCCTTATTACTTGTATGTACATATGTGTGTTCTCACAGAGCTTTCTAAACAGACTGAAAAATAATTAATTACCCTGCTACTACTGGCCCTCATTTTATCTTCTGTAGAAGGCTGAATTAAGCTCTTGTGCGTCATGCAATTTGTGACGCCAATTCAAACAAGCTATTCCCAAGATAGCGGGAAACTTACAGTGAACAGTTGAAAGATATACCAATGCAGCTTCTCAAAAGCAAAATCTGAAATGATTTAAACTGTTTTTCTAATTAATATAATTGCGTTTACATAGAGTGTATGTTTCTACCCAGTATGCATTTCTGAAACACTAGAAACTGAGAAGCAACAGTCCACATGCTGTTCAAACATGAGAATCATGTTAACAGAAACTAGCACTTCCCCCTGCTATTATCTGCTCAGTTTACAAAGCACAGAAATTCAGTTTGGTGATTAAAGGTGCCTCTTAATTCTTTTAACTTATATTTTTGTTAGAAATGTTTAATAAAAATTCAAACATTTCAATCATCATATAACCATCCACCTAACCCACCCCTCAAATGCCACACCATTGCCCTTTCTAGCCTTGTCCCCTCCCCTCCACCACCACCCCTTCCACCCAGTGAGGTCCATCCAGCCCCAAGGAACTGACCCTCAAGTTTCCAACCATCTTTCACTCCCCCCCTCAACCATTCCCACACAGGCACCCACTGCTTTTCCACCCACTCAAGGTGCCCCCGCTTAATAGTGGCTAACTTATGCGTTTTGTATATTTCTGTCACCTTCTTCATAAATTCCGCAAAACCGGGCAGCCAAGCTTTATTTCAAGCCTCGCAACCACAATCCAATTATTCAAAACTCCTCTTCGCCCCAGTGGGCAATCCATGTCCTCCCTATGCAGCAAAAATGTTATTGTGTGTCATCCCAGTGACACCCCCAAAATCGCCTCCATTAACTTTATCACCCTCTCTCAGTATTCTTACACCTTAGGACATTCCCACCACATATGAATGTAACTTGCAACTTGCCCACACTGAAGACAGCAACCTGTCCCATTCACCATCTTGGCTTTATACAACCTCTGTGGTGTTAAATACCAACACAGCAACACCTTATAGCCTTTTTCAATTAAATTAGATGCTACTGACAATTTTGCCATTCCCAGCACAATCTTTTTCAAATCTTCCACCTCCCATACTTCCTCCAGGTCCCGTTCCCACCTTCCCCAGCCCATCCCCATTTAACCCCCCCCCCCCCCATAGAGTTTGGAAAGAACCCTTTTCCTCCCGGTGCCTCTTAATTCTACATGTTGCATGGCCTCTCCAGAATACGCTACTCCAGCATAACCCAGAAGGACCTGCTTGCAGTTCATAAGGAACAGAATAAATTCAGACTGTGTCAAAGGATACTTGTATTCTGTCAATAAAACGATTCATAAAACCTTGTCTATCAGATGGAGCCATATGGACAGAAGCTTTGATAGAACAGGCCAAAAGTGATCATGTGACAAAAGTTAAGCACTAGGACATTGAAGCAGCTTGTTCCATTAGTATAAAAGCTACTCAAAGACAAAAGGAGAGGGAACATTCAGATTCTTTTTTAATGCTATTTGAAAGTTTGCTCTCTGATAAAAATCCAGTGGGGCAGCTCATGGATGCTCGCACTTTCACTCTCAGAGCTTTC
Source organism: Ichthyophis bannanicus (assembly GCA_033557465.1). NCBI lineage: Eukaryota > Metazoa > Chordata > Amphibia > Gymnophiona > Ichthyophiidae > Ichthyophis > Ichthyophis bannanicus. Next base: position 32,467,363 of record CM066047.1, on the reverse strand, counting down.
TGGTAGCTTGCTGAGGGCTGTCTCTTATTCACACTGTATCCGTGAGCTGTGCAGAAAGCAACGCCGCCCACTGTCTGAGAAGCTCAGGGTAGTGCACAGACAAGGACAACACCACAAGAAGCATAACAATATCTAAAATTGCTTAAACCCTGGTTCTTCCTGATCACAGCTTTACTGATTTTAGTCATGTGTATTGCAATAAATAAACATTGCCTGAAACTTCAGGTCTGCGTATTTTGATCAGAATGTGCAGTCCACGGAGCAGAGTTGTGTACATCTAATAGCTCCATAGAATGATAGGTAAAAGGAGGGGACAGTTGAAGTAAAGAAGACAAACCTGCACGTATTCCACATTTTCAAAGATATCCCCCCTATAATAGCGAACGGGCAAGTCCCACTGGCAGTGCAAGCTGTGCTGCTGATTACCCAGCCGGCAGATCTGATGGTTCCCTAGAGTGTGAGAAGAGGGACACAGTAAATACTATGAATATGGGAGGTCACTGCGCATAACCTTTCTGGCATTTCATCCCAGTAACCACTACTCACAAAAGGATTCAAACATTAATTTTTTGAATCTTAAATTTAATTCCAGTTCATCCTTCCCAGACCAGACCAGATCCCCCCCCCCCTCCTCCGCTGCCTGCAAATAATGGAGACAACCTATTTGTCTGGCTGGATTCCAGGCAAGTAAATTATCAGGCATATAAAGCCTCTTTAAAGGTAACCCAACTGATTTACTTTTGGATGTGGTATACTGGATATGTTGTCCAAACTTTTTATTGGCGAGTACATGTGAGTGAGACAGGGAAAGCGTCAAATGCTTACAGAAGAGAATGCAAGAGACAGGGTGCCAAAGATTAAATCACATTAGTCATACACATTATGAAAGAAGGGATGGTATTTGCGATGGTAGAAAGTTATTTTTCAAAAAAACAGTGCATAGATCAGAGCAATGGTCCTTTTCACTTCAACTGGGTTTACAATGGCGACATGTTTGTTGGTTTGTTCTGCTGGACTGTCTTGCGCTAGTGTCTCAAATGTCTCATCATTACAAGTTTAAGCCCTTCCTTTACTGCCTTTTCTCCTAACACAAACAACACAACAAATCCAGACAGCTGCTTACCAAGAATCACAAAATCAGAACAGCCCCTATCTCAGCTCAACTTTGGTTTGTGTCTGTGATAGAAGGAATTGCAATGTTTCTGTGGCTCCTGCCATGCTCTGCAATACTCCATAGACAATTTGAAGATTTTATTATTATTATTATTACATTTATTCTGCCTATCAAGACATTTTCTAGGCAGTTAGAACATAACATACATAATAAGTCAAAACGAACCCTCCCCCCCATGATACAAATACAAATAGCACTAATCAAGGATTAAAATTGTTTTGAAAAAGGTAAGTTTTAAGACTCCTACAAAAAGACAAATAACAAGGGGTATCATGGGAAACCTGAGGTATAGAGTTCAATAGTGCAAGCCCTCTTACAAAGAAAACTGGTTAAGGATAGCTTCCTTCTGAGCTGTTGCCACAGGGCAGACACATAACAAACCTTGAGAGGAAGACTGTAGGGCAACATAAGTAGGTAATGGGCAACAACGATGACAGGGAATGCAGAATCCTATAAAGCAAAAATGGAGAAATTTTCCAGCACTTCTGGGAGAAAGGGCAGAACTGTCCTCTGAGATAAAATGCTGTTCAAATGACCAAAAAAGGCTCCCTAAAGGACAGAGCTTGTGGTTCCCAACACCCTCCTGGCAGATGTGGCAGCCACCAGGAATACCACACATTCAAGGTCAAATCCCCGAGTAATGCCTACCAAAGTGGAGAACTTTCAGTGCCTTAAGTACCAGAGACAGATTCCATTGTGGTAAAACTGGATGCACAGGCAGATGGATCTGCTTCACCCCCTGGAGGAAGTGGGACTCATCAGGATATGCTGCTGAGTGAATAATCAGGTGGACAAAGGTGAGTCGGTTGATATTGTGTATCTGGACTTTCAGAAAGCCTTTGACAAGGTCCCTCATGAGAGACTTTTGGCAAAACTAAAGAGTCATGGGATAGGAGGCAGTGTACTATTGTGGATCAGGAACTGGTTAAAAGATAGAAAGCAGAGGGTAGGGCTAAATGGCCAATTTTCCCAATGGAGAAAGGTGAATAGTGGTGTACCCCAGGGATCTGTGCTGGGTCTGCTGCTTTTTGACATATTCATAAATGACCTGGAAAGTGGAATAACGAGTGAGGTTATCAAATTTGCAGATGACACAAAACTATTTAAAGTTGTTAAAACCCAACAGGATTGTGGAAAATTGCAAGAGGATCTTGATAAATTGGAAGACTGGGCATCAAAATGACAGATGAAATTTAATGTGGACAAGTGCAAGGTTATGCACCTAGGGAAGAACAACCCAAACTATGGTTACACGATGCAAGGTTCCACATTAGGAACTACCTCCCAGGAAAAAGATTTAGGCGTCATTGTGGATACCATGTTAAAACCCTCGGCCCAGTGTGCAGCAGCAGCCAAGAGAGCAAATAGAATGCTAGGTATCATAAGGAAAGGAATGGAAAATAAAACAAAAGATATTATAATGCCTCTATATCGTTCCATGGTGAGACTGCACCTTGAATATTGTGTGCAATTCTGGTCGCCGTATCTTAAAAAGGATATAGCGATTTTAGAAAAGGTTCAGAGAAGAGCCACCAAAATGGTAAAGAGGATGGAAGGATACTCCTATGAAGAAAGGCTAAAAAGGTTAGGGCTCTTTAACCTGGAAAAGAGACGGCTGAGGGGAGATATGATAGAAGTCTATAAATTAATGAACTGAGTGGAACAGGTAAACGTAGATCGATTGTTTACCTTATCAGAATATAGAAAGACTAGGGGACATGCAATGAAGCTACAGGGTAAACTATTTAAGACTAATAAAAGAAAATATTTTTTCACTCAACGTGTAATCAAACTCTGGAATTTGTTACCGGAGGATGTAGTAAAGGCTGTTAGTGTAGCTGGGTTTAAAAAAGGTTTGGACAAGTTCCTGGAGGAAAGGTCCATAAACCATTATTAAGAAGGGACCCAGGATATCAATGCTTGAACCAATACAAGCATTGTGGAACCTGTGTCCCTTGGGGAAACTGCTAGGGACATATGACCTAGATTGGCCACTGTTGGAAACAGAATACTGGGCTTGATGGACCTTGGTCTGACCCAGTATGGCATATCTTAAGTTCTTATGTTCTCTGAACTTACCCCCAGTAGCATGCAAGGGCTGCCACCTAAACCTTGTGAGTTCAGTGCCAAGCCCTGGTCCGGCCCAGGGTGCAAGAATAACAACACAGTGACTATGTCCACCTTTCTGGCATACAAGATCTGAGAGAAACAAGATTTCTCGAAAACCCTTAAAACTGATATAGGCTACAGATGTTGACACCCTTTCTCAGGGCCAGGTGGTCTTCAACTATCGCTCCCAAGTATTCTTTCTTAGAGAGCTTAGACCTTTCAACGGTCAGGCCGTAAGCGAGAAGGGAGCGGGATCCTCCATGACCAGAGGATTCTGCTGTAGAAGACTCTTCTCCTGTGGCAGTAATAGAGGGGAACCTGTCAACAAGCTCAATAGATCCATGTACTAAGGCCTGCGCAACCCCCCTGGTTCTACCATAATAACTAAGCCCAGGTGAGACCAGATTTTGAACAGAAGATGGCTCATCAAGAGTCATGGAGAAAGGACATACAGAAGCCCTTTTCTGGCCAAGTCTACAGAACAGCATTCAAGCCAGTCGCTTCTGGATCCTTCCTGCGAATGAAAAAGTTCCTCACTTTAGCATTAGGATGAAAACTAGCAGGCCCCACCACTACACAATGAAATTGTATGCATTTAGGCCGAACACCCAATCATCTCAATCCATGACCTAAAAAGTCAGCCTGCGCATCAACTCCTGTTATGTGGGCTGCTGACAGAGCCACCAGATGAGCCTCTATCTAAATGGCAGAGCTCAGTCACTTCCACAGCCACCAAAGAGCTGCAAATCCTGGCTTGCTTATTTATGTACGCCACTGCTATGGCATTGTCTGATTACACTCAGACCACTTTGTCCTCCGGGAAGGTCTGAAACCGCTCCAAAGCTAGGCAGACTGCCCTGGAGTCTAGTCTATTGATCATCCAGAAGGCTTCCTGAGGGGACCAGTGTCCTGCATAAACTAACCCAAAAATGTGCTCCTTAGCCAAAAAGGCTGCTATCAGGGGTGACTATCACCAAATTTAGTCACCAGAGGTTTCACATCCATCAAGGGGTGAGGCTTCAGTCACCAGGCTAAGTCTCCCCTGATCCATCGGGGGAAAGGATATTGCTGATCGAATAGCTGAGAAACCAGTGAGACAGAAAACAAAGTTACTCACCTGTAACAGGTGTTCTCCCGGGACAGGAGGAATCAGTCCTCACATATGGGTGATGTTGGCATTGATGGAGCCTGCGCAGAAGCATCACCCCAGCTTTCAAAGAAAGCCTTTGGGAGATGCACCACACATGCGTAGTCCCCTTCCTTCCCAGGGGCGCCATCCTGCCTAAGTCTAATGATATAGCTAAGATGGCAAAAATTAAAATACGGTAAAGACGCAACTCCAAGGAGAGGAGGGAGAGTTGTGAGGATTGATTCCTGCTGTCCCTGGAGAATACCTGCTACAGGTGAGTAACTATGCTTTCTCTGGGAACAACAGGAAGTCAGTCCTCACATAGAGACTCCACAGCTACAGGCTACCTGTACAAAATGCCACGGCGGTCAGAGAAGGTGAGCCGTGAGCTGCAGCAGATGAATCCCAACTGAGAGACTCTCGCAAGACTCAAGTGTCCGGTGGAAAACCAGCACTCCGGTAGCCTGAACACAGAAGGATCAGAGGGCAGATGTTGCCTACACCTGGAAGAGATAAAAGGAGCACGGCCTGACCGAAGGCACTGTCATGTCTAGATGAAATAAATGACTGCTTCTTGGAGTAGCTGGTTCATGAACCGATCAGAGGGGAAGCCATTCTGGACCTAGTCCTTAGTGGAACACCAGATCTGGTGCAAGAATAAGGGCGTTGGGGCCACTTGGCAACAGTGATCACATCATGATCGCATCTGATTTAATTAATGGAGGGGGGATGGTAAGGAAAACCACAGTACTACCCTTTTAACTTTCGAAAGGGAGACTATGATAAAATGAGGAAAATAGTTAAGAAAAAACTAAAAGGAGCAGTTGCAAAGGTTAAAGACTTACATTAAGCTTGGGTGTTGTTTAAAAATACTATCTTGGAAGCCCAGACCAGCTGTATTCCACGCTTTAAGAAAAGTAGAAGGAAGTAAAAAAAAAAACTGCTTTATTAGGAGCCAGTAAGTCTTCCCAATGAGATTCAGCAGGTGCCTTCCGAGGTACAGGCAGTCAGGAAGTGGCTCCAAATGTTTTTCTTGGAATGGGGCCATACCACATCAGACCTTTTTGGTTCTTAAGATCATCAGAGAAGGGTAGCACTGGGGTGTGCATATCCCCTAAGAGACACCTTGTGGTGGTCTTCTTGAGGCTCTCTGGCAATGAGAGTGATACTAAAGGATACTTTTCAGTGCCTCTTGCAGGTAAAGGCTATCATACCTATACCTTCCACAGACTGTGGACAGGGACGGTATTACAATTCCAAGAAGAATGGGTCCTTCTGCTCCAACCTAGATTTGAAGGCAGTCATTGCCAAGCTCAAAGTGCCACATTTCTGCATGGAGACCATCCGATCGGTCATCACTTTGGTCTGGCAAGGAGAATTTCCCATCTCCTTGGACCTTTGAGACATACTTCTATATTCCATTTAGGGAACAGCATCAGTGGTTCCTGCACTTCTAGGCCACTATTTTCAGTTTCAGGCTCTGTTCTTTGGTCTAGCCATGGCATCCTGCACTTACTCAAAGGTCATAGTGGTGGTAGCAGCCTTTCTGTGCAAACAGGGAATCCAGATGTACCCATACCTGGACAGATGATGGGCTATTCACTCCAACTCCAGGTGAGGTCAGAGAGGCTTCTGTTGCCAAAAAAGCATCTTTCAGGAAATGGAAAAAAGAACCAAACGACGAAACCTGGAAACAGCACAAGCACTGGAAAGTTACATGCAAGGCACTGATAAGGCAGGCAAAGAGATTTTGAGAAGAAGCTTGCTGTGGAAGCAAAAATGCATAATAAAAAGACTTTTTCAAGAACATTCGTAGCAAAAAACCTGTGAGTGTCAGTTGGACCATTAGACGATGAAGGGGTAAAAGGGGCACTAAGAGGGGACAAGGTCATAGCAGAGAGACTGAATGAATTCTCTGCTTTAATCTTTACTGAGGAAGATGTAGGGATGTTACCCATTCCTGAAGTGGTATTTAAAGGTGATACTGCAGAAGAATTGAAAGAAATATCGATACACCGGGAAGATGTATTAGAACTATTTGATAAACTGGAGAGTAGCAAATAACCTGGACCAGATGGGATACATCCAAGGATGTTGAAAGAACTGAAATATGAGATTGCAGACCTGCTATCAGTAATCTGTGAACTATCATTAAAATCGTCTGTAATACCTGAAGATTGGAGGATGGCCAATGTAATGCCAATTTTTTTTAAATTTAATATTTATTGAATTTTTGAGATACATTCAAACAATTGAATGAAGGAAAAATGGTAACAAGGAAATAACATTCCAAAATAATAAACAAAGTAAACAACATATATCAATACATTACCATAATCAATCCACAATCTTTAGAAGAGGCATCAGGAAATTACTTACATATAATGTAGGAAAAAAAAACAATAAAAAAGTAGTGCAAGATTTATATGTCAGCCGTATGAGAAGTAAAATTCACAATTCATTCCTCCCTAGCTATCAGGAACTCCAGCAGCTGGCAGGGCTCAAAAAACATATATAATTTTTCTTTATACGAAACACAACACCTAGCAGGAAATTTCAACAAGAATGTCCCGCTGAGGGAGAGTACTCTGGGCTTAAAGCCCAGACATTCCTTCCTCCTTAGCTGGGTACCTCTAGCTAAATCAGGAGAAATGCGTACATATGAGCCCATAAACTGCTCACTGAAATTCCGAAAATACAAACAGCAGCAGTGTTCCAAGGGAGAGCATCTTGAACATCTCTCTCAGTAATCTGTTCAAGTCCCATAGGTCCAGGATGGGCCTGAGAACCCCTGTCCACCTGGAAATGAGGAAATATCTGGAGTAGAAGCCTTTGCCCCAGAGATGTATGGGCACTGGCTCCACCGCTCTGTCCATGAGGAGGCCTGCAAGCTCAGTGAGGAGCAGATTTTGGTGAAGGAGAGGCCTTACAGGTTCTCCTTGGAAGAACGAGGGTGGCGTCTGTTGCAGGTGGAGGAGGTGACCCTCCTTTACTACTTGCAGCACCCGGGAGTCTGTGGTGATGGAGGACCACCTGTGGGCAAACAGGATCTGATGCCCCCCCTGTGGGCTGCTAAGGCCTCCTGAGGAAGAGAAAGCCATATCCCAGGAGTCAAAAGCTCCCTCCAGGCTGGGCCAGCGCTGGTGCCTGGGTCTTAGGGGTCTTGGGCTTGTGGGGGCCTTGTCCCTACCCCTTGAACTGTTGTCCTTGCTGTGGGGCAGAGAAGTCCTGGTACTGTGGGGCATTACTAAACACCCCTTTCTTTCTTGGGAAGAAAGGCTTCATTCCCAGGGCCTTCTTACGGGGGGTGCACCAAGGACATCTTTGAGAATCTGGTCCTGTTCAGGAACTCGGTTCTCTATCTTGGCAGCCTTGTATGACATGGTTTTCCCCAAAAAGGTTCTCTCCAGTGCAAGGGATATCGATGAGTTTGTCCTGGACCCATTGCTCGAGGTCAGACTGCAGCCACGCCTGGTGTCAGGCCCCAATGCCCACGGCGGCTACTCTGGCTGAGAATTCAAAGACCCCGTATGCTGCTCAAGACAGGAACTTCAAGCACTCCTTAATTGCTGAGGCTAGTGACTTGAACCACCGGAGAGGATCCCCCTCTAGGCCTGCAGAGAAACCGGTGAGCTTCCTCACCAGCTCCTTTAGGTACATGCTGATGTTCAACTGGTAGGACTAGACTTGGCAAACCAGTATCAAGCCCTGGTATTATTTTCAGCCGAGGGCATCCAAGGTCTGGATCTCCCTATCTGGAGGCACCGAAGAATGAGTCTTTTGGCTCTTGAGTCACCGCATGGCTGACTCGATGACCATGGAATTGTGAGGGAGCTGAGTTTTTTGGAACCCTGGGCTTTGGCAGACTCGGTACATGGAATCGAGCAGTCAACTCACAATGGGCACCGATGGCGGTGTTTCCCACATACGGAGGAGGAGGTGGCGCTCAAGGATCGGCAGGATGGACACTGAGGGCCTCCTTCAGGGGGGCCTCATACTGGAAGATATCAAGTTCCTCTATGCAGGGGTCTTCCTCCACTTCGGTCTCAAATGCGAGCGCCTTTGTCATGTCTCACACAAAGTCAAGAAAAGAAACGTCCTCGGGTGGGGAATGGCGCTGGGGCACCAGTGGAAACAGGTCTGAGGGCACAACCTGGTTTCGCCAGGTGTCCAGGGATTCCTTGTTCTCGGTCTTCCAGTCTGACTCAAAGTCAGAGGAAGAATCCAAGGCTCCGCGGCTCCTTTGGTCACGCCAAAGGTCTGCAACACCCGGGGGATCTTTAGTCCGAACCACGTGCACTTGCCGGAGAGGACCAGTGTCCAGAGGAATGGGACTGGGACCTCGTCCGAAGCACATGGGTCTCTCAGGGCAGGTGGTTCTCAAGGATCAGCTAGATGACCGGAGAAGTCCCTAAGGTCGAGAGTCGAGTCATTGGGGCAGATGACCCAGACATCAATGCCTGCTGCTGTGGCAGGAGGGCAGAGATACTGCACTCTAAGGCTGCCATTCTGGTCTCCATGCCAGATAGCTATGCAGCCTTTGACGTGGGCACTGTTGACTTTTGACCCAGTGTCTGTTTTGTCGAGGGGGAGTCCTCGACCAGGAGGGCCTCGGAGGTCCGAGGCCGGTAACCCCAAGCTGACAACTCCTTCCAGGGCAGCTTGCAGGGCTGCTCCCGCTCCGACTCCTCGGACTCATGCCAGGGATTGCGGGGCCTGGTGTGGGATTTACCCACTTTTCCATACCTGTAATCTGAGGAGGCCTTCGAGGATTTTTGAGTTCTTCTTGCATTCCACCTCCGGGGATTTCCTCTTGGAGAGGCCGTGGGACTCCAAAGTGGCCCAGGCATCATGGGACACAGAGGTACCGGAGGGGGCCCTGGAACATGGTGTCACCAGGGACTCCAGTGCAGAGTCAGATCTATGGAACAACTTCTCCTGCTGCAACTGATGGTGCTTGATGGCTTTTATGGACATGGACTTGCAAAGGTCTCAGCCCAAGTTGTCATAGTCCAGCCGGAGGCAACAGAGGCAGCAGTCATGTGGGTTGGTGAGGGACATACGGCACCAATCACATTTCTTTATTTTATAATATATTTTAACTTTTTATTGACATTGAATATAGTCAAACAAATCAGAGCATTAGCCATGAAAAAAAAGAGCTCAATGTTCATCAACTTTTTCCAGAATATACCCCCCTATCTCCTCCTCCCCCTCCCCTCAGCAAGTCACTCGTGCAAAAAGTCCAAAAGCAGCTGCCATTAATAAACTGATCAGTCCTCTGGCATCGGACTGCTGTCAATCTCTCCATAAAAACAACTCTGCGGAGCCGTGTTTTCCATGCCTCTAGTGTGGTGGTGCTTACATTTTTCCAGTTCCAAGCAATCTCTCCTCTGGCTGCCTGTATACACACCCTAATAGGTTGGGCCCACCAAAGAGATTGTTTCTGCGCCCATTTACCCAAAAAATAAAAGCCTGAATCCCACTCAGGGTCCACAGCAAAAATTTGTTTTATAACTGTTCATACGTTCTCCTAAAAATAAATTATCCCTGAACACTCCCACCAAATATGATACAGTGAACCTTTTGCCCCACAGAGTCTCCAACAGTACTCAGAAGCCAAAGGGAACATAGCATGTAATCTTACAGGAGTATAGTACCATTGCATCATAACTTTATAAGAATTTTCCCGAATTGAAACAGACAGCGCTTGTTTGCCAGTGCCCAAGCACACCTGTTCCCACTCTTTCTCCAGCCACTCAACCCCCATATCCTTTTCGCACGCAATCATATAGGGTAATTTGCGAAAAGCAGAGCCCTGGAGACTCCGGTAGAGGCGGCTAATTAGGCTCCGACGTTTATGGTGACTCACCCACAGAACTTCCAATTTATTACACCCCTCCTCCAATATTCCCCCCACTGCAGCTGTTGTCGCAAAAAATGGGTTACCTGCATATGAGCAAAAAAATCACGAGCTGGAAGTTGGTACCGTTCCCTTAACTTATCAAAACCCAGCAACTCTCCCTGCTCCGTTAATTTAAAAAAATGTATCTAAACCTGTTCGTTCCCATCTTTGGAAGGTTGGCTCTCTACCCGGGGCAAACCCAGGATCTCCCCCAATTGGTGCCAACAGAGAGAAGGACACCTTAGGGGCCACCCTCCTTCAGGCCCTTCGCCATTGGGACCAAAGATGCTGAATATAAGGATTTTCCCTCCATCTCCCCACTGGGACTGCCCTTAATAACCATGGCAAGTGAGCCAATTTCACGTCTCCTGCCCAGGATTGCTCTATCCCACAGAACCGCTTGTCGGTTTCATCCCTCCAGTCCATGACCTGGCGCACCTATGAAGCAAGGTAATAAAGATGGAAGTCCGGGACCCCCAAACCTTCTCTACAGCGTGGAAGGTAGAGAATTTGTCTTGCCACCCGTGGTGGGCGCTTGTGCCATATGAAGTCCAGAACCCTCCTCCGTTGCTGCTGGAGCACAAAGGAGGGCACCCGACTGGCAAAACCTGAAAAAGAAATAGCAGCCTAGGGAGCATGTTCATTTTTACCATTGCTGCCCTTCCCAACCAAGAAAGGTTGTCGAGCTGCCACCGACTCAGATCTCTCTCCACCTCCCACAGTAAGGCCGGGTAATTGGCTGGATATAATTCATCAGGCGAGAATGTGATGTGAACCCCCAAATAAAGCAAAGAGTCGCATGCCCACCTGAAGGGAAACTTAAGCTTTATCTGTCTCTCTACCTCCTGCTCTAATGAAACATTCAGTGCCTCCATTTTATCCCAATTAATCTGGAAGCCCGATAAGGCCCAAAATTGAGTAAGTTCCTGCATCAAGTGGGGCAGAAAGAGCATTGGTTGCGTCAATCTAAAAAGATGATCTGCAAATAGTGCAATCTTATGGTGATCCCACTATCGGGATCCCCTTAATGTTGATTTTGGTTCTAATCATACACACTAAGAGTTCCATCACTAAGGCGAAAAGCAAGGGTGACAAAGGGCACCCCTGCCTTGTACCTCTTTGCAAATCAAAAAATGCTGAATAGCCTCCATTAAACCGCATCATGGATCTTGGGGCAGTATATAATGCACACACTCATGCCACAAACTTGGGCCCTATGCCAACCCTCTCGAATACAGCAAATAGAAAATCCCAATGCACGCAATCAAACGTTTTTCAGCGTCGATTGCTAACAAAAGGGCTGCCCTCCGGTCTCTTGAAGCTCACCAAATCAACTGGAGGAACCTGCGAAAATTGTCATCCGCCTGGCGCCCTTGTACAAAGCTGGACTGATCCGACCCAATAAGGCCCGGAAGCCAAGTAGCCAGTCGATTGGCCAGGATCTTTGCCAACAGCTTAGCAACCATGTTAATCAAGGATATAGGCCTATACGAGGCACATAGCGCAGGGTCTCTCCCCGGCTTAGGTATCACTGAGATGACCGCGTCCCTAAAGGTCTGTGGAAGCCCGCTCTCCTGCAATGTCCCATTAAAGACCCTCAGGAGGACCGGAACCAAGACTGGAGCAAGTTTCTTATAAAACAGCCCTGTGAACCCATCCAGGCCAGGGCCCTTGCCGGGTTTGTAAGCCCTTGATTGCCATTCACAACTCCTCTGCCCCAATAGCCCGCTCCAATCCTGTTCTCTCATCCTCCCCTAGGGTTGGCAGGCCTTACAACCCCCTCAAATAACTAAATATCCGATTTGTAGAAACCTCCCCCTGCCGTTGATATAACAACTGGTAAAACTGCGCAAAGCTCCCCCAGATCTCTGAATTCTTAAAAAGTATCCGGTCGCCCGTTGCCTTTAATTTGGTTACCCGAGAGGCTCGCTCCCTAGCACATAACTTATGTGCCAATAATTTCCCTGATTTATTATCAAATTTGTAGTAAAGTTGGCATGTTTTTTGTAGCTGGAAAGAGACCCACTCAATCTGTTGCCGATTTAATTCTGTGCGCACCACCTCTAATTACGAACGCATCCGCCGATCTCCCGTCTTTTTGTGTAGCTTCTCTAGATCCTCTAACCGGAGCTGGAATAATTTAGTGCGCTATGCCCTCTCCTTTTTCTGGCGGGATCCCAGCTGTATCAACCTACCCCACACCACAGCTTTTAATCCACCCCACAAAGTACCAATCCCCACTTCCCCAGTATCATTAAGCTCTAGATACTCTCGAATTGTATCCTTTAACCCTTTCCAGGCCGAGCCCAAAACTCTCGGGATCCAAAATTCTGACGAAATATTCCTATCAAATGGTATATAATACATGACCATAGCAGAAGGAAAATCACTATTAGAACATATTGAATAAGACGGGTACAATTTTCCTGAAATATGCAAAAATTAACCCGGCTGCAGAATGTGGATTAAAAATTTAAAGTAGGCCTTCAAAGGGTTAACCACCTCTGCTTGCTGAATCAAGTGCTCAGTAAGGCGCCAAAAAGGTCTACCCTCCCCCTCAGGGCCATCCAAGTTCCACCCATACCAGCGCATGGTCCGACCAGGTAATGGTGCCAATCTTCGTCCCCAGCAACCTTTCTGTCCAATGCTGGGCGGTAAAAAGATAGTCAATGCAGCTATAACTATCATGAGGCGCAGAATAAAAAGTATAATCCCTAGCTAAAGGATTTGCTAAGTGCCACAGATCCACCAACTCCTGACTCTTCGCCCAGCTAATCAGCCCTCGGTCGCTGGGGGCTAGAACTCCCCCCAATGTCAGGTACAGAGACCAGTCGATCCTCTCTTCCATGACCACATTACAATCCCCAGCTGCAATAAGCTGGCCTCGAACCCTACTTTCCATCCAACTGCACAGGTCTTCCCAAAATTGTTGGCCATCCTCGTTGGGACCATATATATTTAGCAGAGTGATTTCTTCTCCTCCCAAAGTTCCCCACACTAAAAGGGCCCTCCCATCCTTTTTCTTTTCTATTCCGCCCAGTTGAAACAAAGCATCCACTCAAATGAGACTAGCCAATCCTCCTTTCTTTTTTCCTGTCTCCGAGCACGCAAAAAAACCATGAGGGTAAGCCCGTGGACTGATCAGGTGCTCATCACTTTTTATTACATGGGTTTCTTGGACAAAAGCTATATGCCAGCTTCCCCAGCGCAAGTCATTATATAGCAGCTTATGTTTTTGTGGGGTATTGAGGCCCTTAACATTGAGGGTTCCCAGTTTAAATCTTGGCATATCTACTTAAGTGAAAAACCCGCTTTCCACTCGTATCCCGCTGAGTACTTCTACTACCCCCCCATCTCCCCCCTCCCACTCCTCTCATGTCTCCAGAGGAAGTGCCCCTACTGCAGTGTCCAGTTGTGGCGCCAGACCCCCCCCCCCCATCTCATTACACCCAGCCGCCCCTTTACCTCCCCTTCCCCCTTCCCCCTTCTGCCTTATCAGCCATTCAAACGCCTTCATATCATCCATGCATACAGCCAACCTTTCATCTGCACTGCACAGCGTCATTTCCCCCCTCCCTCCTTCCACCCACATACAACCATTTGTTACCAATCTAACGTACACAAGAGAGAGAAACCAGGAAAAAAAAAAAGGTAGGTCCTGCACCCAAGTTCAGCCAGAGTCACTCACCCATATGCAAGGATTGACTTCCTGCTTGTTCCCAGAGAAAGTGGTTTTGCAGAGGGCGTATATGCGCCCTAGCCCAAGGCATCAGCTCCAAGGTCAACACTATTAACTCCTGGAGTTGTAGAAGCTCCTGAGCTGAAGCCATAGCTCAATCAGCCTCTGTGGTGTGAGAAACACTGCCTAAATGAGTGTTGAAGTGAGCCCCCAGATTCTTTGCGTGCTGAGGCACTCTTGGGGTAGATGATTACCCAACCTAATCTTTCCAACCATCAGATCGCCCAAGTTGTGTCCGTCCTGGACGCCTCCATGGAGTTGGAGTGAATAGCCCATCATCTGTCCAGGTATGGGTACATCTGGATTCCCTGTTTGCACAGAAAGGCTGCTACCATCACTATGACCTTTGAGTAAGTGCAGGATGCCATGGCTAGACCAAAGAACAGAGCCTGAAACTGAAAATAGTGGCCTAGAAATGCAGGAACCACTGATGCTGTTCCCTAAATGGAATATAGAAGTATGTCTCAAAGGTCCAAGGAGATGGGAAATTCTCCTTGCCAGACCAAAGTGATGACCGATCGGATGGTCTCCATGCAGAAATGTGGCACTCTGAGCTTAGCAATGAGTGCCTTCAAATCTAGGTGGAGCAGAAGGACCCACTCTTCTTGGAATTGTAATACCGTCCCTGTCCACAGTCTGTGGAAGGTATAGGTATGATAGCCTTTACCTGCAAGAGGCACTGAAAAGTATCCTTTAGTATCACTCTCATTGCCAGAGAGCCTCAAGAAGACCACCACAAGGTGTCTCTTAGGGGATATGCACACCCCAGTGCTACCCTTCTCTGATGATCTTAAGAACCAAAAAGGTCTGATGTGGTATGGCCCCATTCCAAGAAAAACATTTGGAGCCACTTCCTGACTGCCTGTACCTTGGAAGGCACCTGCTGAATCTCATTGGGAAGACTTACTGGCTCCTAATAAAGCTCCTGTTAAGTCTCGGGACCACAGACACTGGAAAGAGCTGACCCTTCTTCAGTTCAGAACCATAGGAGGAAAAAGCCGGGCCTGAAGCCTTTCCAGCCAAAAATATCCCAGGCTCCCAGCTGCGCCTTACAAGAGGAACCCCTGGAACTTCTAGACCTCTCTTTAGGAGACTCTGGGCAAGCCTCTCCAAGGTCTTTTACCAGCTTCTTCAGATACTCACCAAAGAGCAAAATGGCCCTGAAGGGGGGCTTGCTCAATCACAGCTTGGATGTGGCATCAGTCAATCCCCTCCGTCGGATTCATTCCAACTGCCTTTTTCTCCCATCCCCTTCACTTGCACATCTGGAATCCACCTGGTCCTCCGCCTTCTTTTTCTTGGTCCCCTTCCTATGGAACACCCTCCCATCGGACCTTCGCCTCAAACCTTCCTTTCCCTGCTTTAAGGTGATGCTGAAAACTCATCTGTTTTCTCTTGCCTTTGACCTTTCACCCTCTCCTTCCTAATTTCCTGCCCTCAGCTGCCCTAACCCCTCCAGTTAAACATTCCATTACTTCCTCTATGCGCTTTCCTTCCTTTCCTATCCTCATAATGGAGTTCCTTTTTCATTTCCTGTAGCATATGTTTTTATATTATAAACTGCCCAGATGCCTTGGTGTTGGGCAGTATATCAAATATCACAAAGATAATGATAAAGCCAACCAATTCTGAAGTCCCCACAACAATAGCCATAGGATCCTGATGCAGTCATACAGGACATTTGCCACAAATGATGTTTCAGACTCCAACCTTGCCACTTCGACTCTCAGGTAATTGCTGGATCCAACATTAAATCATCATATAAGGTCCATAAACCATTATTAAAGAGGACCCGGGGAAATCCACTGCTTGCCTTGGGACAAGCATTGTGGAACCTATGTGCCTCTTTGGGAACCTGTCAGGTACTTGTGGCCTGGATTGGCCACTGTTGGAAACAGGATACTGGGCTTAATGGACTTTGGTCTGATTCAGTAAGACATTTCTTATGTTCTAACATTCGGGTCATCAAGCCAGCACAGATCGCTATGTGAGTGACTACGGCTGAAGGCATAAAGGCATTCCTCAGGAGGGCTTCAACTCTCCCATCATAAGACCCCTTCAATGAAGAACCACCTTCCAATGAAATGGTCACACACTTCATCACCATCATGACCAAGGAATCTATCCAAGGAACCCCAAACAACTGATCCATGTTCCCCTGGGGTGGAGGATACAGCGGAGCAAGGACCTTAGTGAACCTCAATGCCGGCCGCAGTGTCTCCTACTGAAAAAGAGCAGGAGCTGCCACAAGAGTTCATAGAGGGGAAAGAAACCAGAGGGACACTGTATTCTCTCAAGGATAGAGTTTTTCTGATAAACATCTGCCAGAGAGGCCTCCATTATATGCAGGGTCACCATAGCATCCCATACGAGGGTGGAAAAGCTAGATCACTAATGGATCCTCTCCCTCTGCCAAGGGAAATACTCTTTCCTCCATGGACTCAGTTACTGGAGACAGGGAATTCTCTTCTCCCCAAAAACTCCTCCCCAAAAAGGGACAATGTCATGTTGGAAGAAAGGACAGGCAAAAATAAGAATCGGAGGGGCATGACTGCCTTGCTGCCAGGAGGAAAGACTCAAAAGACCCCAAGACCCTGTAGGGGAGATCAGGGCCCCAGACCCCTATCCTGTAGAGGGATGACATGCAGCTAACAGACTGAAAACAGCCCATAAGCTGTTTCAAAAGCTGCTGCTCAAACCACGCTGAAAAGGACTCCTGCCCCCGGACCATGCAGCCATTCAAGATAGCCACTGGCAGGAAAAATCGCAAGAGATGCAGCAAGGTAGTAAAATCATCATTGGGCCACAGGCCCTCCCATGGGGGCAGGGGGGAAGATCCCAAGATTGTTGATAAATAATATGATAAATAATAGTAAATAATAAATAATGATAAATAATAATAAATATGATAAATAAAATAAATAAATAAAATAAATAAATAAAATGTGCCCCAATCTTTTCCATCATGTTCAGGACAAAAGAAACCAGCGGCAGAATTCACACAACGATATCTTCAAGAAACACACCTCCATGCTCAGAGCTGCAAAAAGGAAAAAAAGATCCCCCCCCCAAAAGAAAAGCCCAATGGAAAAGCAAGACTGTAGTGATAAAGGGAATCTCCCAAGAAGGACCTCTCCAATTGCCCACACAAGTCCAGGAAAGCTCAGCTGTCTGCCTTTTTTTCTGCGATTGAAGCTGCTTTATTTAACACAGAAGACAGCCAATTAAAGAAACAGTACTGAATTTAAAAATTTCCACAGAGCATGCAGATACAGAACACTGAAAGGAAAAGTGTGCCTAGATTTACCAATCCCCTTCAGGGGCTCCGTGGTTCCTCCTGTCCTCTCTCCAGCCCACTAGTGCTGGATCACATGGGTAACTGCGCTAGACACAGGACAACTGCTGGTTCGAGGACACAATGGGTGTATCCAAGCTCTGAGCAAACATAGGGCCAAAGATCTCAATCTCACAGGCCACAACACCTTGACATAGGCCAGGGGAGACAGGCCTATCTGCACTGCTGCACCAGTTCACCCACATTAACACTTGCTGGAGGCAGAAAAAACTGGTTTCTCTCAGTGCTGCACCAGAGGCAGATATACTAGTGATGATGTCAATGAAAGTGGCTCTGGTCTGCCTCCACCTGTTGGTTAGCGAGCATAACCCAGTTGTCTGGACTGGTCTAGCAGAATGATACGGAAACACATTTAAATTATACATGAAAAAATCAATGGTAGAAAATACAGATCAATGATGGCTGGAGTAATATGTTCATGCTTCCATAGTCCAACAATTAGTCTTGTTGCAAAATTTTGGACCAGCTGTAAAGGCTTAAACACACAATCAGGCAAATCCTAAGACACTAAATTACAATAATCCAAGTGGTACATCGCTAGATGTATCGCAGTTCCAGAATCAGAAGCCTCCATAGTGAGTAAAGTGTGACTCAAGTCTTCACAAAATCTGAGATATTTCCTGTGAGTGGGGTGGATTAGTATATATGCATATGCATTCTTGAGATCCAGGGAGCATAGCAAATCGCCCTTTAGGGGGTACGGGAGCAGGGTCCCCAGCAAGATCATCTTGAACCTTTCTCGCACCAGGTAGGTGTTGAGGTCTCGAAGGTCCAGGATGGGCTGAATCCTCTCCCCCCCCCTCAATTTTCTTGGGGACCAGGAAGTACCTGGAGTAGAATCCCCGCCAGACCTGAGCCAGAGGCACCAGCTCAACAGCAAAACCTTCAAGGAGGGTAGAAATCTCTCCCTACAGCAGGTTGAAATGCAGGGGGTCCAGGAGAAACTCCCTTGGGGGGGGGGAGGGGACGGTAACTCAGTGAAGTGCAGCATGCAGCTGCTTCTATCTGCAGCACTCACGCTTCCAAAATGATGAGAGGCCACCTGTGGGCAAACTAGATGAGCGCTCCCCCCTTCCCTTGGGAGAGTCGTCTCTTGTGGAGACTGGTTCCTCTGGAACCTAGCCAATCTGCCAATCTAAAGCCCACCCCTGCTTTGGGTTGCGGGGCCCACTGGGCTTTCTGTAGCTTTTCACGATGCTGATGAGGAGCCTGTGCTCTCAGCTAGGAGCCCTGTAGGTTTGGAGGGTACCGGCACTTATGCTGGAAGTAGATCTCCTTGACCTGATACTTTTTACGTGATAGACCAGCCATCTTCCTCAAAATCCTGGTGAGAATGACATGCTGCATCTCATTCTCGCCAGCCATTAGCCTCCACCTGCTTCTTAAAGACATTCTTACCCTGGCACGGCACGTCAGCCAGCTTATACTGGACTCACTGCTGGAGGTCTAACTGAAGCCAGGCAAGGCAGCAGGCCCCAATGCCCACCACAGTGGTCCTGAAGGCCTACTCAAAGTCATCATAAGTCACCCGGACCATGAATTTGGAACAGTCCTTCCTGTGGCCCACCAGGGCATGGAAGGTGTCCAGGTGCTCAGGGGGAAGCAGTGGTCCAAACTTGGTCAGATCTTACATGATATCCTTGAGGAACATGCCTATGGAGAGCTGCTATGAAAGAACCCTGGTCACCAGCATAGTGTTCTGGAACCCCTGCTTGCCAAAAGGAGTCCAAGGTTCTCGCTTCCCTTCACAAGGCATTGAGGAGTGCATCTTGCTGCTCTTTATTCTTTTTATGGCGGACTCCAACACCAGAAAGTAGTGCGGGAGATGAGGCTTCTCAAACCCTGGGGCCTTCTGGACCTGGTAGATCGAGTCAAACCATCTGAAGACTGCTGGCACCATGAGGGGGATCTCCCACATCCTCATTTGCAGCCTCTGCAGGATTTGGTGCACAAGCACTGCCTCCTTGAGGGCCAAAGGATACTGGAGTATCTCCAGTTCCTCTGACCTGGGCTCATCCTCCAACTCCAGGGAGAAGGGAATGGCCTTGGCCATATCCCACATGAAGTCCTGGAAGGACATATCCTTTAGGGGCAACTTCCACTGCTCGTGAGGAGAGGGGTCCGAAGGGAGTTCGAGAGATCTACTTCTGGACACCTCAGATTCTGCCTCTGTCATCCACCCATCAGAGTCCGACTCCAAGAGGAAGTCAAAGTAACGTCGAGCCTCGTCCTGGTGTCAAATCCAGCTGCATGGAGAGGAAGAGCGCCTTTGAGACTGATGGTGCAGCGAATGCTTTCATGGCCTCACAGGCAATAGAGAGATGGCCGTACAAACTGGCATCAATTCCAATCTCCGGCCTGATACACCTGCATTGGCGGGCAGTGCATGGGTCTTGAAAACTGGCTGCACTGCCTGTGGAGACGATACCTGAGACACTGAAGGGCCTGCTGGTTGCATAGCCAATACTGCTGTCATATGGGCTTTGAGTGTCTGAAGATGTTCCTCTAAGACTGCCATTTCCGAAGGCATCAGGGCCAGAAAGCGTAGTTACTCACCTGTAACAGGTGTTCTCCAGGAGCAGCAGGAATCAGTCCTCACTTATGGGTGACGTCGGCGCCGACGGAGCCCTCGCGGAGCAATTTTCCCCAGCTTTCAAAGAAAGCCTTTGGGAATTGCAGCGCGCATGCGCGGTCGTCTTCCCGCCCGAGGGTGCCATCTTAGCCAGTCAGATGACATAGCTAAAAAAGACAGCATAAAAAATAATTGCAAAAACATAAGCAGACGATTGCAACTCCAAGGGGAGGAGGGAGGGTAGTGAGGACTGATTCCTGCTGCTCCTGGAGAACACCTGTTACAGGTGAGTAACTACGCTTTCTCCAGGACCAAGCAGGAAGTCAGTCCTCACTTATGGGACTCCCAAGCTCAAGGCTACCGGAGACCCTAAGCACAAAAATGAGCTCCCTCTAGCTCAGCAGCACAGAAGGAAAGAATCTTCGCTGAATTATCACCCACCGTTAGCCCACATCCGGGATGGAGGGTAGGAGTTGCTCAGACCTCAAAGAGATTACGGAGGACTGCCTGTCCGAAAGCACTGTCCCTGCGGGACTCCCTCTCGAGACAGTAATGGACCGCAAAAGTCTGGCTCGAAGACCAAGTAGCGGCCCGGCAGATGTCTGCCAGCGGAACAGAGCGGAGGTAAGCCACTGACGTAGCCTTTGCCCGAACGCAATGAGCCGTGACTCGACTTTCTAAGGAGAGTCCGGCTGCCCCATAAGCCCAAGAGATACAGTCCGCAACCCAGATGGACAGAGTACGCTTGGAGACCGGGAGCCCCAATTTATTGGGGTCAAAAGACACAAAAAGCTGAGCAGCTTTACGGTGCTCCCGCGTACGGTCAAGGTAGAAGTTCAAAGCCCTTCTACAGTCCAGGGTATGGAGGACCGTTTCAGCTCGGCTGGAGTGTGGTCTGGGAAAGAAGGTTGGAAGTACCACCTCCTGATTGATGTGAAAAGGGGAGACCACTTTTGGAAGAAATTTTGGGTGAGTCCGTAGGACTACCCTATTTTTGTAGAACCGAGTGTAAGGGGGATCAGACACGAGGGCCTGCAATTCACTTACGCGTCTAGCGGAAGTGAGGGCTATCAAGAACAGTGTTTTCCAAGACAGAAAACGGAGAGAACAGGTAGCCATAGGTTCAAAAGGCGGACAGGTGATCCGCTGCAAAACCACATTCAGGTCCCAGTCAGGCGCTGGCGGGCGCAGAGGTGGTTTAAGTAGAAGGAGACCTCGGAGAAACCTCGCTACGAGAGGGTCGCTGGAGAGAGGTCTACCGTCCACCGGCACATGATGTGCCGAAAGAGCACTGAGGTGAACTTTGACGGAGTTGGACTTAAGTCCCAGATTAGAGAGGTGTAGCAAGTACTGCAAGATCACCGACACCGGGCAGGAGAAGGGATCCTGAGACTGTTGGGTACACCAGACGGCAAAGCGACGCCATTTAAGGGCGTAGCATTTGCGGGTAGAAGGCCGTCGCGAAGCCAAGACGACCTCCTCCACCTCTGCCGGCAGGAGAAGGGGAGCAAGGACTACCCTCTCAGCAGCCAGGCCATGAGGTTGAGAGACCTGAGGTTGGGGTGTAGTAGAGACCCCTGATCCTGAGTGAGGAGATCCGGTTGTACCCCCAGAGGGAATGGATCCTCCACCGCTAATTGCAGTAGGAGCGGAAACCACGGCTGTCTGGGCCAGCGAGGGGCCACCAGGATCATGAAGGCTTTGTCTCGGAGAACCTTGAAAAGAGTCCGAGAGACTAGCGGGATGGGAGGGAAAGCGTACAGAAGGCTCCCCGACCATGAAATTAGAAAAGCGTCCGCCGCAACCCGAAGGGGGTGTGGCTGACGAGAGCAGAAGCGAGGAAGCTGCCGGTTGTGAGGACTGGCAAAGAGATCCACCGTGGGGAGGCCCCACTTTAGGAAGAGCTTCTGAACTACCAAGGGATCCAGACGCCACTCGTGCGGCTGGAGGATCCTGCTGAGTTTGTCCGCCAGGCAATTCTCTTGGCCCGGGAGATAAACTGCCTTGAGGAGAATGCCGTGACTGACGGCCCAAGAGCAGAGCTTCTGTGCCTCCCGGCAGAGGAGGAAGGAGCCCGTGCCCCCCTGCTTGTTCACGTAGAACATGGCAACTTGATTGTCCGTCTGGACAAGGACGGACTGGTGGGAAGTCAGGTGGGAGAAAGCCATGAGAGCCAGGCGGATCGCCCTGAGCTCCAGGAAGTTGATCTGCTGAGCAGACTCCCACGTGGTCCAGAGGCCCTGAGTACGTGCCCCTTGGCAATGTGCTCCCCAGCCCAGGAGGGATGCATCCGTGGTCAGCACCCGGGTCGGCTGAGGTGACTGGAAAGGCATTCCGAATATCAGGTTCGGCTGCCGAAGCCACCACCGGAGAGACGAGATCAGCGGCTCGGAGACGCGCACTAGGTCTGCTAGGCCGCCTGTGGCTTGTCGCCACTGCTGGCGGAGACACCATTGAGCAGGCCGCATATTCAGGCGGGCATTGGGGGTCACATGGACGGTGGAAGCCATATGGCCGAGCAGTCTCAGGAAGCGCCTGGCGGAGACCAGGGGCTGGCTGCGAAAACGGTCGGCTAGGTCCATGAGCCGTTGAGCCCTGTCGAGCGGTAGGTACGCTCGTGCCTGAGGAGTGTGGAGCCTTGCGCCGATGAACTCGAGATCCTGTGAGGGGAGCAAAGTGAACTTTGCGAAATTTATAACAAAGCCCAAGTACTGCAGAAGAGTCACCGTGCGGCGTGTGGCGCTGGTGACCTCCGGAGCGGACGCCGCTCTGATGAGCCAGTCGTTGAGGTACGGAAAGACATATAGGCCGTGAAGCCGGAGATGGGCCGCCACCACTGCGAGACATTTTGTGAAGACTCGCGGCGCGGAGGACAGGCCAAAGGGCAGTACTCTGTACTGGTAATGATTTCCTGCCACCACAAACCTTAGGTATTGGCGGTGGCTTGGGTGGATGAGGATGTGCGTGTAGGCATCCTTCAGATCCAAGGAGCATAGCCAATCTCCCTGCTGGAGGTAGGGCAGAAGGATTCCAAGGGTAAGCATTTTGAACTTCTCCCGCACAAGGAACTTGTTGAGGTTGCGCAAGTCCAGGATGGGTCTGAGGCCCCCTGTTCTCTTTGGTATTAGAAAATACCTGGAATAAAAGCCTTGACCTCTCAGGTGGTGTGGCACCGGTTCCACCGCCTGTTCCTGCAGAAGACCTGCTAACTCCTGAAGGAGTAATTCCCTGTGCAGAGGGGGTCGTGGAGGTTCTCCCGGAAAATAGGAGGGAGGGACCTGGTGGAAGTGGAGAAGATAGCCTTCCCGCACGACTTGAAGCACCCAGGCATCTGCGGTGATGCTGGACCACCTGTGGGCGAAGTGAACCAGCCGGCCTCCGGTGCTGGGAGGAACCAGCGGGGGGGGAGAGGCTATGCTTTGTGAGTCAAAAACCCCCACCCTGCTGAGCAGGGGCTGGTGGTGCAGGCTTGGGGGCTTGCTGCCTACGTGACCCGTTACCCCGTCCCTTGGCCTGCTGGCCCTGTTGGGGAGCTGCAGGGGCCTGATAATGGGGGTATTGTTTGTAGGCAGCCGCCTTCCTCTGGTAAAAGGACTTTTTCCCCGAGCCCTTCTTTTTCTGGGAAGGGGCGGAGGTCTTCCTAGAAAGCCTGGTCCTGGTGAGAGTCTCAGTCTCAATTTGCGCAGCCTTTTCCGCCATGGGCTTGCCAAAGAGGTTTTCGCCTCGGCAGGGGACATCGACCAACTTGTCCTGCACCCAGGGCTCAAGGTCTGACGACTGAAGCCAAGCCTGTCGGCGGGCACCGATGCCGGCTGCGGCCACTCGAGCCGATGCTTCAAAGCCATCATAGGCTGCCCGGGACATGAACTTTGAGCATTCCCGAATGCCAGTGGACAAGGCTAGGAACCTCCGCAAGGGTTCCTCGGACAAACCAGCGGAGAATCCGGCTAGCTCTTTAGCCAGATCCCGGAGATACATGCCCATGTATAGCTGGTAAGTCTGGACACGACATGCGAGCATAGAGCCCTGGAAACACTTCTTACCAAGGCCATCCAGGTTACGGGCCTCCCTGCCAGGAGGCACCGAGGAGTGCATCTTCTGGCTCTTAAGACGATGCATGGCCGATTCCACTACCATGGAATGGTGTGGCAGCTGTGCCTTTTGAAAGCCAGGGCTCTTGCGGACTCGATAGATAGAATCGACCCGCTTGCTCAGGACCGGCGAGGAGGCCGGACTCTCCCACATGCGGAAGAGTAGTCGTTCCAGCATAGGAGGAACCGGTACAGTAAAGTGTTCCCTCGCGGGAGAGTCATACTGGAGGGCGTCGAGCTCTTCGGCTCGAGGCTCCTCCTCGAGATCCGCAGGGAAGGCCAAAGCCTTGGCCATATCCCTAACGAAGTCCGAGAACCGGGCATCCTCCGGGGGGGACTGCTTCCGAGGCTCGGACTCCGGTGAGTCCGAGGGGACACACCGAGTCCGGAAAGAATCAGGCGACTCTTCCTCTTCAGACTCCCAGACCGACTCCGACGAGGACTCGGTGGGGTCGGCCCGGGCAGGGCGCGGCGCCTGCCGCCCCGACGCCGAGGGAGTCGGCGTCGGCGACCTCGGTCCCGAACGGGAGGCCGAGGGTGACCTCGACCGAGGATCGACTCGAGTTCTCATCGACTCGAGGATCGGCTCGGTCTCCGGGGTCGACTTGGACGTCGACGTCCCGGCGGTCGGGGCAGCGGCGCCAGCGAGGCCAGCGAGCAGTGCCCGCTGCTGGTCCATGAAGGCAGACAGTCTGCTCTCCAAGGCCGTCAACCTGAGTCCGAGCTCAGGTGACCCAGCAGCCCCCGACTCGGGCCCCGACGGCGTCGGGCCCGACGTCGGCTGTCGCGGAGGCGAGTCCAGAAGGACCACAGGACTTACCCGAGCAGGCATCTCCGACTCCAGGCGAGGTCGCTTCGTGAGGTGTTCCTTCTCCAAGGACCCGGGGCGGCTGTCGGGGCTATGCGACCTGGCCCTCGCGGAACCAGGAGCGTCCACCGACGCCGCCATCGCGGGTTTCACCTTCCGACGATGGTCCCTGGAGGGAGAACCCCGGTCGGAGGAACTCCGGCGACGGTCCGAGCTGGAGCCTTTGGACGCGGAGGCCTCCGACGAGGTCCGGGTACGGCTGGGGTCAGCGAAGATTCTATCACGCTGATGCCGCCGACTTCTCAACGCTTTTGAGGACATTTTGCCGCAGGGCCCACAGATCAGTTCCTCATGATCCGGGCCCAGGCAGCGGAGGCAAAAGTCGTGTGTGTCAGTTAGTGACATATTTCGGTCACACTGACCACACCGCTTAAACCCACTGGCAGCCATCGGGGGAAAAAGGGCCCCTGCGAGGTCAAAGGACCGGGCTGCCAGGGAAAAATCGAAAACGAAAGCTGACAAAGTCAGAAAAACCGAAAAAAGTAAGAGGACTCGTGACCGGCGTCGCGAGTCCGGGCGGGGAAAAAGATCGGCGTCGAACCGAAGGAAAAAGAATAAAATAATGAAGAAAAAATCGACTTTTTCGCGGGGACAAGACGGGGACGTCTGTAGGGCTCTGCGGAAAAAAGAAGACTGGCTAAGATGGCACCCTCGGGCGGGAAGACAACCGCGCATGCGCGCTGCAATTCCCAAAGGCTTTCTTTGAAAGCTGGGGAAAATTGCTCCGCGAGGGCTCCGTCGGCGCCGACGTCACCCATAAGTGAGGACTGACTTCCTGCTTGGTCCTGGAGAATTACTTCTTCGGCCACCAGCTCCGGTGCATCTGTAGGGGAATTCACTACGGTGGGGATATCACTGGATTCTCGGTGCCCCTCCAGTAGCCCGGATGATGATTCCTCTCATCAGGATACTTTAGCGGGCTGCTCCCGGCCATTGCTCTCCACATCATGTCAGAAAGGGCTCAGATGTCTGTGCATGTGGACCTTGGCCCGGTGCTCGGATGCACTCCTCGACGACGACGGGTGTCGATGCAGTCAACTCCTGGTGAAAGTTGACAGAGATTCTTCGCTCTGAAGCATCATGGCCCCGGGTTCGCTCAGGCTCCTCCTAATGCCAATGCCTCCATGGTGCCAGGTGACAAGGGTTTATGCCGGGCTCGAAGATGCAGAATCCGTCGGCCCAAAGAGAGACTTCCACTGCTTCTTCCGAACCTTCAGACCATCTGTAAACACAGGTTACAGGAAGCAGGCTAGTGGTCGGAGACCAGGCATGCAGGCACCAGTTGTGCTGGTCCATGACTGAGATGGTCTGGGCACACTTAGTGCATTTTTTAGAAATTGCTTGCTGGCTTCTGGGATATGTCCGGCAACACAGCCATTGCTAAGTTGAATGGCTCGATGGTGCCAGCTACGGGGAAAAAAGAAAAGAGGAAAAGGAGTGCAAAAAACACACAAAAAGAAAGCAACAACATGGGGCCAGCACCATCAATGGCAGGCGGTGAAAAACCAGTAAAAGAGGATCCCTAAGGGCAAAAATGAAGAAAGCATAGTTGCTTGCCTCTAACGGGGGTTCTCCATATACAGCAGGGATATGCAGTCACTCTAGGTGCCATCTGCTGACAGCACCTGTGTGCCCGGTTCTCCTTGAGCTCAAAGAAGTCCTTTGGATTTCTCCGAGCATGCGTGCCTCTTCCCACCTTGCTGCTCCAATCTGAGCTACCTCAGTTGGTTTCAAAACAGGCAAGTGTAGCATTAAACACTCAGAGTGGGCCACGAATAGTAAAGCAGCGAAGATTCAAAAAGGAGCAGAAAAAGTGAGACAGCTGCAACATACCAGATGAGTCTTGTCTGCATTTGAATGACTGTAGAGACAGCAAGAGAGTTATATGTTCTTTGTGAGGGAACGGCGGGCGGATGAATGTAGTTGCATACCCTTCCTGCATACGAAGAATCCCCGTTGCAGGTAAGCAACTATGCTTTCTCCGGATAAAGCACAGTTACTTACCTGTAACAGGTGATCTCTGGGAACAGCAGGAATAAGTCTTCACATATGGGTATCGTCAGTACCGACGGAGCCTGCGCGGGAACGCTCCCCAGCATCCAGTAAGAAAGCTTTTGGGAGCATACCACAGCGCCTGCGCGCTTCCTTCCCGCCTTTCCCAACCGCCTCTCTCCAGTTCGAGTTTTAAAGCTGAGACAAAGAGAGAGAGAGGAAAGGAAAGATAGATAGAGAGATACAACTCCTAGGGGAGGTGGGTGGGTTGTGAAGACTTATTCCTGCTGTTCCCAGAGATCACCTGTTACAGGTAAGTAACTATGCTATCTCCAGGAACAAGCAGGAATGAGTCTTCACATATGGGGACTCCCTAGCTGCAGATGCCAGGGGAAGACCCCAGGTTGTGTGTCCTTGAAAAGGACTCTACCTCCCCCCATGGATCTCTGGCATCCAACCAGGGTAGGTGGGTAGGAGTTGATTAGGAATGGAACAGGTGTTTGAGAACAGCCTGACCAAATGAGGCATCCCGGCGGGAGTCCTTGTCCAAACAGTAATGGGCTGTGAAGGTATGAATCGAGGCCCAGGTGGCCGCTCGACAGATTTGGTCGATGGACACAGAGTTTAGATGAGCCATTGAGGCTGCCATGGCTCTCACATTGTGAGCTGTGACATGGCCCTCCAGAGAAAGGTTCCTACTCTGGTAGGCGAAAGAAATACACTGAGCAATCCAGTTGGACAGTGTTCTCTTAGAAACTGGAAGTCCTAAATGGGAAGGATCAAAAGCAACAAAGAGTTGAGAACACTTTCTATGTTGCTGCGTTCTTTGTAAGTAAAAGGCGAGAGCTCTTTTACAATCCAAAGTATGCAGATTCCTCTCTGCACTTGATGCATGAGGTCCTGGAAAAAAGACAGGCAAGTATACCTCCTGGTTGAGATGAAAAGGCGAGACCACTTTGGGCATAAAGTGTGGACTGGTCCTGAGGATTAGCCACCAAGGCTTGCAACTCACTGATGCGACGTGCTGAGGTGACTGCAATGAGAAAGATAACCTTCCAAGAAAGAAATTTCAAGGAGGTGGTGGCTAAAGGTTCAAAGGGTGGCTTCATAAGCTGGCCAAGAACCAGATTTAAGTCCCATGCCACTGGAGGTGGTCTAATGGGAGATTTAGTTAAAAGAAGGCCTCTCATGAATCTTGCTATAAGAGGATGAGAGGAAACAGGCTGTCCATTGAGAGGCTTGAGGGACGCTGCAATAGCACTCAAATGGACTCTTACCAAATTCGTTTTGAGGCCTGCATGGGAAAGATGCAGAAGATACTCTAGTAAAGAATTCAAAGGTATTGCAAGAGGGTTAAGACCCTTCTCTGAACACCAAATGGTAAATCTTTTCCATTTGAAAGCATAGGAACGTCTAGTGGAAGGCTTTCTAGAAGCATGAATAATATCTCTGACTTGCTGAGAGAGATGGAAAACTTGAAGGTCTAGGCCTTCAGCAACCAGGCCCTGAGATGGAGAGACTGGGGGTTTGGGTGCCACAACGTTCCGTTTTCCTGGGAGAGAAGATCTGGAGCAGAGCCCAACTCCAGGGATGGAGCTTGAGAGAGATGCAGAAGTAGAGGGTACCACACTTGGCGTGGCCAATGTGGTGCTATGAGGATCATAGAACCCCGGTCTCTCTGAAGCTTGAACAGTGTTTTGGGAATTAGGGGAATGGGTGGAAAGGCATAAAGGAAGTCTTGACCCTAGTGAAGGAGGAAGGCATCCTTGGCCTGAACTCCCTGACACGGAATCCTGGAACAGAACCGGGGAAGTTTGGCATTCCACGGACTTGCAAATAGGTCTATGTCCGGGGTTCCCCAAATTCGAAAAATCCTGGCTACCTGGTCCCTGTGGAGGGACCATTCGTGTGGAAGCAGAACTCGACTGAGTCTGTCTGCCCAAGAGTTTTGAACGCCTGGAAGATATACAGCCATAAGATGAATCTGATGCTCTCTGGCGAAGGCCCACAGTCGCAAAGCTTCGTTGCAAAGCGACAAGAGAGCCAGCCAGTCCCTCCCTGCTTGTTTACATAGAACATGGCTACTTGATTGTCCGTGTGGATGAGGACTGTCCTGTAGCTGAGCAGGGAGTGGAACACTCTGAGAGCTAAGAAAATTGCTCTGAGTTCCAAGAGATTTATGTGTAGTGAAGTCTCCTGTGGAGACCAGATGCCCTGGGTGGAGAGATCTTGCAGATGAGCTCCCCAGCCCATTGGAGAGGCATCTGTTGTAAAGGTTGCTTGGGGAAGTGACTGTTGAAAAGGGGACCCCAGCAACAGGTTTTGAGAGGACCTCCACCACTGGAGAGACCAAAAGAGGCGACTGGAGTTTGCTATTTTGTCTGACAGGCAACCTGATGCCTGAGTCCATTGGGTGGACAAAGTCCATTGAGTTGCCCTCATGTGAAGGCGAGCATATGGAACCACACGCACAGTGGATGCCATGTGGTCTAAGAGTTGTAACATTTCCCGAGCAGTTAAAAAGGGCTTCAACTGTATTTGGGAGGCTAACTGCACCAAGCGTAGGCAACGGGCCTGAGGAAGTTAGGCCCTTGCAGTTGTGGTATCCAACAAAGCCCCTATAAACACGAGGGACTGAGTAGGGGTGAGACTGGATTTTGGGATGTTTATTACTAATACCAAATATTGAAGGACACGCATTGTGCAGGTTAGACAAGTCTTGGCCTCTGCTTGAGATGGAGCTCGAATGAGCCAGTTGTCCAGATATGGGAAGACGAATATTCCTAGAGTGCGTAGAAATGCAGCTACTACTGCCATGCATTTCGTGAACACCCTTGGTACAGAGGCCAGACCGAAAGGAAGCACCCTGTATTGGTAGTGCTTTCCTTGAAAAAGGAACCAAAGGAACCTTCTGTGTGTTGGATGGATGAGGACATGGGTGTACGCATCCTGGAGATCTAGAGAACAAAGCCAGTCCTGACTCTGAAGGTATGGAAGCAGAGCACCGAGAGAAATCATCTTGAATTTCTCTTTGAATAGAAACTTGTTCAATTCTCTGAGATCTAATATGGGCCTGTAGCCCCCTGTTTTCTTTGGAATAAGAAAATAAGGGGAGTAGAACCCTGAGCCCTGTTGAAGAAGAGGTACTTCTTCTATTGCCCCTTGGGCAAGAAGGGTGGTAATCTCCTGACCCAGAAGGTTGAGGAGAGATGTCTCTTTTGAATAATCTTCAGTAGAATCTTGCTGGCATGTGGGATCAGAGTGATTGTGCGATAATTTCCACAGTCAGTTGGATCACCTTTCTTTGGTATTGGTATAAACACAGATCTTTTCCGGTCAGTTGGCCATGATGTTGTCTTCCAAATTTCCTGGCAGAGTCTTGTAAGTGTGGTAAAAGCTGCATCAAGTTGCAGTAATATTTCTATGGGAATGCCATCATTGCCTGGTGCTTTGTTCTTTGATAAGGCTTTCAATGCTGCTTCAACTTCTTCTTTCATCACCAATGGTTCCCGATCATAAGGTACAGGTTGAAACGGCTGTTGGTCCACTTGATCTTTATCATATAAAAACTCTGTATATTCCTTCCACCTTTTCTTGATCTTCTCAGCATCACTCAACATAGAACCCTGAGCATCTTGTAACATTCCAATTCGAGGCTGGAACCTTTTCTTTAACTCTTATAGCTTTAGGAAAGCCGATCTTGTTCTTCCTCTAATAGTTTCTGCTTCTATTTCCTTGCTGAAAGTAAGCTTTAGTGTACCGGGTTGAATACACAGTCAGGCATAAGCCCTAAGAAAGAGTTAATATCATTTGTAGCTCTCTCTTTAATACCATCCTTGAACAACTCTGTAGAAGAAATTGGGTAAAAGGTTGAGATAACAAACATTAGCCTAAGTTATTAGAAAGATAAGTAAAAGGCAAGTTGTTTACCCAGCTTCGCAGTCCCGCTGTCTCTGGTCAGAGATATTAAATTGTCAGTGTTAGGATTAATTAGAATTAAGGCCTACCATAGTCATATCTGAGAATATATGTATGTCTTTTCATGATTGTCCATGATGTGCATGCCTACAGAAAAGTATATTATGAATATACGTAACACTAGACGTAGAATAGAATATGTATATTATGAATATACATGATGTGAGACATAGAATAATAAAGTGAAATTATGCTGTGTAACGGAATCTTTGCCTATAAATAAAGAGGCCTAAAGCTTTGATTTCAGAGTAAACATAGGCAACCGCCTGGCTTGCTCTCCCAAAGCGCTTTGGTCCTGTGTTTATAATACAAGTGTGTTGTGTATTATTTACAGATTTGTGTATTATCTGAAGATGAAGATCAATTAACCTTACCTTACCTTGTGTGTGGATTTCTGTGACCCAAGAGCCCTATTTGTTATTAGGTGAGAGGGGGTGCAGAGTATCTTTCACTTGCATGCGTCAT
The DNA here is from genome assembly GCA_033557465.1 of Ichthyophis bannanicus. Taxonomy (NCBI): domain Eukaryota; kingdom Metazoa; phylum Chordata; class Amphibia; order Gymnophiona; family Ichthyophiidae; genus Ichthyophis; species Ichthyophis bannanicus. The sequence continues at coordinate 32,435,986 of CM066047.1, read as the reverse complement.
TGTAGTACTTTTCCTTGTCCTGTCTTGCTGCATGTTGGAAATCTCTGTTGAGTTCTGCGATTGTCTTTCTTTCTCCTCTGGCTTTAGCTTCTCTGGGTTTCTGGGCAATTTTCAGAGTTTCTTCCGTCATCCATTTTGGTCGTTTCTGCTTTTTCACCTTTTGAAGAGACTTCTCGCTTTCTTCCAACACAACCTTCTTGATGTCATTCCATAACTCTTCTGGAGCTCTGTCATTTGTATCTAAAGCAGCAAATCGATTTTGCAGGCAGTCTTTAAATTCCAGTGGTATATTCTCAAGGTCATATTTTGCTGCATTCATGAATGGTTTGCTATTTTTCAACTTTAGCTTGAGTTTGCATACAAGTAGTTGATGATCTGCAACACAGTCAGCTCCAGGTTTTGTTTTTGTTGATGTTATAGAGCTTTTCCATCGTTGACTTCCACAGATGTAGTCAATTTGATTTTTATACAATCCATTGGGTGAAGTCCATATGTACAGTCGCCGCTTGTGTTGCTGAAAGAAGGTGTTTGAGATTCAGTAGATCGTTGGTCTTGCAGAATTCTATCAGTCTTTCTCCAGCTTCATTTCTGTTGCCAAGTCCATATTTTCCAACTACTTTGCCTTCTTCTTTGATGCCAACTTTTGCGTTCCAGTCACCCATGACTATCAGGATATCCTGTTTGCATGTTTTTGTCAATTTCAGCTTGTACTTGTTCATAGAACTCTTCAATTTCATTCTCTTCTGCAGCTGTTGTTGGGGCATATACTTGGATTATAGTTCTGTTGTTAGGCATTCCTCGTAGGCGAATAGAGATTAAGCGTTCGCTGACTGCATTGTATTTCATTACAGTTCTTGCAAGTTTCTTCTTTATTATAAATGCAACACCATTTCTTCTTTGTCTTTCATGTCCAGCATAGTAGACCATGTGATCATCTGATGCAAAGTGCCCGATGCCAGTCCATTTCAGTTCGCTGACACCCAACAGATCAAGTTGTACACGTTCCATTTCATTCTTGACCCCCTCCAACTTCCCTTGGTTCATGCTTCGTACGTTCCATGTTCCAATGTGTAAGACATCTTTACAGCTTCTGACTCTCATTTCATGCACAGCTACATCAGCAGTAAGACATCCCGAGGGCTTTGATCCAACATCATAAATGCTGGCTTTACTCTGAAAAGTCTTCAGCTCTTCCCCAGTAGCTAGCTGAGTGCCTTCCAACCTGGGGGTCTCATCTTCCAGCACTATAGCACAATTTGTTTTGTTGTAACTATCCATTGGGTTTTCATGGCAAGATACAGAAGTAGATTGCCGGGCCTTTCCTCCGCGCAGTTTAAGTTTGGTGTTGTTGCCCTTGTCACAGAAATGTGATCCTCCACCATCAACACTATCCCATTCTGCTGCTGCCCAGATGGGTGGTTTGTCTTGGTCTGGCACCTCAGCTGAGACCTGTCCATCTTGGGAGACCCTACCAGTAGTTAAACTACCGATAGTTTATCTCTCAGCATCACTGATGCACACAAGCCCTCACAGCACGACAAGCTGCAAACCAAGTGAGGGGCTTTCCATGTTAGCTAATTCCAAAACCAAATTCTGCAGGCGTGATGGTGCCTAAGCAGCTTTGGTGACTAAACTGTTGCTCCCAGCCCTAAATATGCTGCTTCACCAGCATTCTCTGCAGCAGGAGATTCACTCGAACTGGCTTTTTTCTCCCTGGAACTGAAGATGTCCATTGAGCCGTTGCTGCATCAAAGAATGTCCCCCGCTATTTGCAACCTTAGTCAGGAGTTTCTTTGGAGCCATAAAACAGGTAAACGTATTCAAGGAAGAGAACAGTGGCGCTCAACACTGTGCTACCATCTTGCTCCGCCTCCCCTCCCCCCTTTGCGTCATATTCATGCTCAGATTTGCTAGTGACTCTTTAGTTGCTATAATGGGATTCCAGCAACTAACAAGTTATAGTAATCAAGGTGATTTACCACCACTGTGTGCAGCAGAGTCTTCAATAAGTCTAGATTGGGATTTAACATTCTAACTATAGATGTGGACTCAATATGAAGCAAATACTTCATGGTGAAAAATAATGCAGCAGGCCTAGATAATGAGGTCATGATCCTGGACTTTAAATACTATCTTACTAGACTGCAGTTGTCCTTATACTGTTTGTAGTCCCATAACATAAGTGTGAGTCAACAGAGCGGTGCTTGAGCCAAAACGCTCAGCTTGCTGCAATTCCCATTTCAACTCACATACGCATCAGAAAACCAAGGTGCAGAAAAGGATCTCATGGCAATATTTCTCGGATGAACAGAGAATGTCTAGCAATTTCAGTATTCCAAATAGCAAGCAATGAGCTCTCAGGAGACCTGCAGAAGCAGACACCAGGAGAGCTGACTGGTTTACCTAGCTGGGCTTCCTTTGCCATCTGCGTCTCATGGATGATGTTTCTTAATATTTGTTCCTCCTGGATCAGTTTATGCTTCTCCAAGATCTCCTGTTGCCTCAGGTAATGATCATGCTGCTTCTGATACTCCTTCAACTCATTCAGTGTTCGCTGAAGAGATCTGGGGAACAGTTAAAGTAGTAAAGAACTCTATCCCACTGCCAGCTCCAGTCACTCAATTGACTCTTTTATACTCCAAAAAAAGGTTATACTTCTAATTGACAGCATGCTGTCTACTACTGGATTTATGCTGTGTGAAACCCTGTGTTTCTATCACACAGTACTCTGTGCTATATCCCCCTCCTAGGCCTCCTGCCTATGGTGTCTTGTGCTATATTCCATTCTGGGCCTCTATCTTCAGCACTCTGTGCTACATCTCCCTCTTGACTGTAGTATCTTGTGTTTCCTGCCCACCTTTACCTGTGCTGTGCTTCCAGCTTCTGCTCCAGTTTTTGTTGGCAAAGGACTGCATGCTTTCTTTTCACAGCTTGCTCAAACCCTGGCTTGGTCTGCAGAGCATGGTCATAGCACAGGACAGAGTGATTATATTCCCCAAGCATCTGAATACAAGTGGAGAAAGTTAGTATAACAGCACAATTCCTAAAGATGAGACAAGTCATTCTCAGAGTCATTTTGGGGAAATCAGAACATGATTATTTGCCCCGGTGAACAATCTGTCAGAAATTTACTCACCCTTTAGGTACCTGCAACAATCAACAGTGTGCAACGTGCTTGAGGCAGCGTTAGGTCTGGGGAAGGCATCAACACATGTAGCTTTGTATTTTCAGACTTCTGCATATTGGGGTGGGGGTAGAGTTTTGCACTAACACAATTAGTGCTCCTGAATATGCGCAGGTGCTGCCACTAGCTTCAGGGCATTCTGGGGGCGGAGTGGGAGGTGGCACCATGCGATAACCGGGTAGCAGCGATATTGAGCAGCTGCCTGGTTATCACCAACTGGTGAAAGTTAGGCACCTGAATATCGCCACTGCCCAGTTAGCTTCCGGCTTCTCTGGCTAACCCAGATATTCAATGCCAGTGACTGGATATGGCCCTGGCATTGAATACACGGGTGTTAGTTTCAGCAGTGGTGGCTAGCTGCTGTAATTGCGCTTTAGCCGCCACTGTTGAATATCCAGCCCCCTCCCCCCCCCATTATTGTTTTGACAGAAAAAGTCCCCAAGCAGGTATAAATCTTTGTGCGCACTTTTTCCAGAGCAATTTTCAAAAGGAAAGTATTTCCATTTGAGAACTGGTGCAAAGTCCCTGGATTAAAGAACCTCTGGCCACTTCAACAACTTGCAGAGTTTAGAATAAATTGTCTCTGTAATGCTCAAGGCACATTCATCACGGAGCTGCAGCACCAAGCTGAACAAAGTGGTGTAAATGGCAACACTAGTTTAAAATCAGAATGGCAAACGGAGTGAAAAAAAGACAGAACAAAAATGGCAAAGAGAATCCTAATGTCATATTTGGTTTAATAATATATAGGACACATATTGTGAGCTTAGAAGAATGGAGTATATCGCTATTGATCCATAAGAGAGCTCTGCCCTGATCCATCATGCTCAATGTGTTACTGTGGGCACTGTTCCCTCTAAGCTGTGCGCATGTGCGCACGCACACACCTCGCCGAGCGAGCGCACATACTTTACAACAGAGCGCACAAAAATTACGGTTCTGATTCTGAAAAGTTGTGATTGTAATTACTAGAAATTTTCCGCTTCATTTAGTAATCATCTATTTTCATTTAATTTGATTAAAATCAATGTGGTGTACATACTGTATTCTGACGTGTAGTCAAATTTTAAAGTATATAACTCCAAGTGTTGGTTATGTGGTGCACAAAAATGTAACCTTCCTTCAAAAGCTGCACAGCTGATATTTTATGCGCACACAGCCTACAGAAAATTAGGGGGAACACTGACTGTGGGAGTAATTTCATAAAACACTTTCCACATGCAAAGGAGATCTACATGCTGGAAATGGCACAAAGAAACATAGCACCAACATTTATGCAATATATAAAAATAGGCATTCCTAGAGAGCTGGGACAGAGTAGGTGCAGCATTGCACCATATGTGCATACTTTATAAAATGTGAATATGCATGCATAAAAGTACACACACATATACCCATAACCACGCCAACTTGCTCTGCTGCCTACCTGAAACTGTTGCTCAGGTTCCCAGTGTGTGTGCTCAGTTATTCAAGCCTCTCCTCCCACTACGAGCAGCAGAGCTCTGGACCCTGCTCCAAATCTAGAGTCCACATACCATCATCTCCCTCTAACTGCTGACCTCAGATCTGCTTTACACACAGTACATAAAACTCACAATTTTGGCACTAAATATAGAGAGATTTAAGAGAAAGCTCAGCACTCACTGCATATATATTTCCCAGAGTATAATGATTGGTCAGGAAGTCGCTTGTGACATCCAGAGCTGCATGGGCTAGGATGGCTGCATCTGCGGAGAAATGGGCTCGGTGTAAGACGTTTGCCATGTTCACCAGAGCCACGTCTTTGTTCTGTCTGGATAGAGAAACAATACACATATCTGTCTCACCTGCTTACACAATTTCTTTATACTTAAGTGGATGATACATGTCTATTACACATGAGAAGAGCAATCCTGGATATACTGCCTTTCAAGGATGACTATTATGGGCTCTGAATACTCTTGTATAGTTTTAAAATACATTTCTGATGCTGGAAATAATAAAACAAACCTATCCAAACCCAATCCAAAGCATCACATACTGCTGAAAGCATTTGTCTGACCAACACTGCTGAAATAAAAACTATGATGGCATTATGTCTATATAATAGTGTTTTAAATTAAGTCTAAAGTCTAAAACCCTTTTTGTAATGAAATCTTTTGGACGTATATGTACTTTTACTTAGTTCACTAGACTTACTTGTATTAAGACCTCTTTCTGAGATACTGCCCAAGTTTAAGAACGAGACAGAATCATTATGATAAAGGAAAGGTAATGGGAAGAGAGAAGAGGCTGCAAAGGAAGAATGCTAGGAGGGAGCAGAATACCGAGGTAAACAGTGCGCTGCTATAGAGATTCCCACGCACTGTCCCCTGCTCAGCTGTAAGTCCAGTTCTCCAACCAGACCCCAGGAGCATCATCAGAGACATCAGTTCAACCATCTGCAGCTGCATGGGTTTAAGGTCTACCATCTGCTGGAGACAGAGAAATACAGATATACAGAGGAGCAGCAGCCTGCACAGTGCCCTTAAAGGACAGGGTTCACAAGCATATTTTCTTTGTCTCCATCTGCTGGTAGAGGGGCATAACCCTTATGTCTGGACTGGTCTGGTGGACAAATAAGGGTGGGTCTGTTTCTCCTTTCTGGTTCACCATAGCAAAACCTTGTGAAAGGCCAGCCAAGTCTCTCCTCCTACCTCCACTCTCCTGTTTGCTAACACTCCAACATCTTGCAGGTAAATGTTTAAGTCTTTGGCCCTCTATATAAACGTTTCTCCAACCCCTGTGCTAGCCTCAGGCCTCATCTCTACCAAATTACTCTGTTGCCTTCTTGATAGTCAGAATTTAGAGGTCACTTCGTATTTTGCAAATTTCTACACAGACATCTTATGCAAGAAACATTTTTCTGTTCATGCTTATAATTCAATAATAATATGAAGAAGAAGAATGTGGACTGATATGCAGAAACATTTCTCTATAACTAGCAACCCAATACGATTATGACTCAAAGTTGTATAATGACCAAAGTTCAGTACATAAGTGGATTCATCTAAAATGTTATAGTTTAACTTGTCTGAAGACATTTGCTTTTGGTCCTATCAAGTGGAGAGTGATGGACTTTTATTGCATTTAAATCACACCAACTGGCTCCAGTATGCCTTTTGCAGTTTGGTGCTCATGTGGCCAACTGCTGAGAAAATCAGATTTTATGGTTATTGCTGGACTTCTGCCATGCTGTTCTGAAATAAGAACCTTGATATTCCCTCAAGTGCTTTCCTCATTATCAACTACCTCTAACTTTTCAGCACAGGCTGATCCAGTCCCAAACTCAGCCCATGAAAGTTGTGGTTTTATTTTATTTATTTATTAGAAATTTTTATACCGCATTTTCCAGCAGATCAAATGTGGTCTACAGTTAAAACAACCTTTGAATAGTACAAGAAACGGTTCATATTCAATTACATGGAACAGTTTAGAACTATACGCAATAACATTAATAAATACTGTCAAAACAAAAAACTATATACATGTTTTGTTCTTTCTATACAATAAGAATCACAAGATCATGAAAGCAAGGGATTAAACTAGGACTGAATCAGTCTGCCTTAAAAAACTAGAGTCCGCTGGCATTCTCAAGGGGGAAAAACATTTTAGGGCATGTTTTTGCCATTACATGTTGCCATGGCCCATTTTATACCTATGAATGTTGTAGCACTTAACTCATGCTAACAGATGTTACAGTGCATTTACTAAAACGTTAACATGACTCTCTAAGGCCACAGACTCTAGGCATAAAATAGTAGGAATCTACCGATAGTCTGCAATAGATTGACACTTTTTCTTTAGTATCTAAGAGTTATTTTAATTTATCTATTTTTCTAGATGTGTTTATACTCGCACATTTGTTTGCTTCCTGCACACAAACAAGTTGGCCTTGCTGTAATATTTCTGGATTGCATTGCTCACCTGGAAGAGAAATGCAGAGCTCGCATAGCGCATTCCACCACCTGGTATGGATCGTTCTTTAGTCTCCAATAAAAGGAAGCCATATTATAGAGCACCCAGGAAGAGGTATTCTATTTGCAAAAGAAGAGGCAGACAAGAGATGAAAAACTCTTAGCACAATTTTGGACTACTTATAATATTTCAGCCTAAAGCTTATTGTTATATTAATTATGTAGCATGGCCAGAAAACATGGATCACTACAAGGTGCGTAAAGATGTGAAATGTGTCAAGTACTCAGGATGGTGAAAACAATTCTGTTTTCAGCAGAGGCTATTCAGTCCTGTTGCAGCATCTTAATCTTATGCTAATTTAAAAAAAAAAGGGGGAGAAAAACATTCTCCAATAGATTATGATAATACCTTTTCATGGGACAAACTCTAACATCCCCTTCGTCAAGTTTCTGTTCTGACCTTAGGGAGTATTAACTCCAGAAAGCTAGTCAAAAAATGTATTGTTAATCCGACAAGAATGTATCACTTTAGATTCATTTTAACAACATTGTTTTGGGCAATTTAAACTAGTATAAACTGTATACTCCTACTGAGAGTACACATATATGACAGTGGCATTATATAGGCATGGTATTTCCCATAGTTGACAGAGCCTCAACCCTGAAAAACTTCAGATAAGGAACAGACACTACGCTGCTTAAATCCTCCAAAGTCTAAGAAGTGTCTAAGAAGTATCTAATGTAATTTTGGCTGTGAAAGTTGGTCACAGACAGACAAGATGTACGCACAAAGTGTTCTTTCAATACTCTGGACAAACACACCTAAAAAGCCATTCATTTAAACTTACACACAAATCAAACCCTCCTCTCCTCAAAAACCTAACAGAGATGTGCTCCTGGTATTTTGCAGGAGTTCCTTCTATCCCAGCAGGCTAATCTGTGAGTTATCTGCTGGTTCTGAGGCATTCAGTGACAATTTTGGAGTCTCAACTTTATTCCATACAGACCTGTCTTGAGGCTCGACAGTCAAATGTATAAAAATAATGATCTAGAAGCCTGTTTGATCTCTGGACAAGAGACCAGAGATAGTCTGCTAAAGAAAACATTCAGCTCTCTCAAGGGCATGGCTGTCAAGTTACCCTCAATGTTTGTTCTTTAGTTGCTGAAGAAAACCACCACAAACTGTTTTCCTACTCCTACCCTCATACCAACAGAACATATTATGCATGTAAATATTCTGTACAGCTAACCTTCAGTAAACTTTCCTGGATCCTGTGACCTATGTCATCTAAGCCTTTTCCTAAGTGCTTCGAGAAAGAAGAAAAGATGGGGTCTTCTTTAGGTAACAGGGGTGCTGAGAGGTTTATTCTCTCTTGTATGCCCTGCAAAAAAAAAAAAGAGAAAAAAAACATTACCTATAACAAGTTATAGGAAAGAGACTGGTTATACAAAATGAATCACAGAGTTAAGGTCTATGCATGGAGAAAAACAAGGAGGAATGTGCATAAAAAATACTTCAACAATGGTCAAATTCTAGGTTAAGATATCAGAATAGTAACCACAGCCCAAGACCTAAACATATCCTGAAATATTTAAGGCTTTTGGCTTTCAGTTTTCCCAAAGTTGAGCAACAAAATGAAGAAATGTCAGCTGCAAGCAATCTCAGTTTTTTTGGATCAAATGAAAAAAACACAAAAAAAATCAATATACACACAACTTTGCACTGAATTAGACAATACATGACTCAAAGTTGTATAATGACCAAGTTCAGTATAGAAGCGAATGCATCTAAAATGTTATGGTTTAACTTGTCCTGACAACATTTGCTTTGTGTCTTATCAAGTGTTTTTTTCAGTGGTATAGTTGAAAGGTGATTGACTTTTACTGCATTCAAAACACACCAACTGGCTGCAGTATGCCTTATGTTTGATGCTACTTGGAGTGCCGACACTTCAAAACTGACTGGATCTTATACACCATCTCCAGTTTAAGCTTAGTTTAGAAAGAGCTTTAATATTATATACTGTACATATAAAGCATAGTTACTCACCTGTAACGGGTGATCTCCGGGAACAGCAGGAATTTAGTCCTCACATATGGGTATCGTCGGTACCGACGAAGCCTGCGCGGGAACGCTCCCCAGCGTCCAATCAGAAAGCTTTTGGGAGCATCCCACAGCGCCTGCGTGCTGCCTTCCCGCCTTTCCCAACTGCCTCTCTCCAGTTGAGTTTTAAAGCGGAGACAAAGAGAGAGAGAGAGGGAAAGGAAAGAGATAGATAGAGATACAACTCCTAGGGAAGGTGGGTGGGTTGTGAGGACTAAATTCCTGCTGTTCCCGGAGATCACCTGTTACAGGTGAGTAACTATGCTATCTCCAGGAACAAGCAGGAATGTAGACATCACATATGGGGACTCCCTAGCTTTAGGTGCCAGGGAGAGACCCCAGAAGTTGTGTGTCCCTGAAAAGGGCTCCACTTCCCCCCATGGATCTCTGGCATCCTACCAGGGATGGTAGGCAGGAGTTGATTAGGTATGGAACAGGTGTTTGAGAACAGCCTGACCAAACAAGGCATCCCGGCGGGAGTCCTTGTCCAAGCAGTAATGGGCTGTGAAGGTATGAACTGAGGCCCAAGTGGCTGCTCGACAGATGTCGTCAATAGACACAGAGTGCAGATGAGCCATTGAGGCTGCCATGGCTCTCACATTGTGAGCTGTGACATGGCCCTCCAGAGAAAGGTTCTTACTCTGATAGGCGAAGGAAATACACTGAGCAATCCAGTTAGATAGTGTTCTCTTGGAGACTGGAAGTCCCAAATGAGAAGGATCAAAAGCAACAAAGAGTTGAGAGGACTTTCTATGTTGCTGTGTTCTTTGTAAGTAAAAAGCTAGTGCTCTTTTACAGTCCAAGGTATGAAGATTCCTTTCTTCATTTGATGCATGAGGTCCTGGAAAAAAGACAGGTAGGTAGACCTCCTGGTTCAGATGAAAAGGCGAGACCACCTTAGGCATAAAGTGTGGATGAGTCCTAAGGACTACCTTGTCATGATGGAACCTTGTATAAGGTGGATTAGCTACTAGCGCTTGCAACTCACTAATGCGGCGTGCTGATGTGATTGCAATGAGAAAGATAACCTTCCAAGAAAGGAATTTGAAGGAGGTGGTAGCTAAAGGTTCGAAAGGTGGCTTCATGAGCTGCCCAAGAACCAGGTTTAAGTCCCATGCCACCGGAGGTAGTCTAATGGGAGGCTTAGTTAGAAGGAGGCCTCTCATAAATCTTGCTATAAGAGGATGAGAGGAGATAGGGCTGTCCATTTAGAGGTTTAAGAGAAGCTGCAATAGCACTCAAATGGACTCTTACTGAATTTGTCTTAAGGCCTGCATTAGATAAATGGAGGAGATACTCCAGCAAAGATTCCAGAGGTATCGCAAGGGGGTTAAGACCCTTTTCCGAACACCAAATAGTAAACCTTTTCCACTTGAAAGCATAAGAGCGTCTAGTGGAAGGTTTTCTGGAAACATAAAGAACATCTTTCACTTGTTGAGAAAGATTAAGATCTTGGAGATCTAGGCCTTCAGCAACCAAGCCCTGAGATGCAGAGACTTGGGATTGGGATGCCATAACATTCTGTTCTCCTGAGATAGGAGATCTGGAGCAGACCCTAACTCTAGGGAGGGAGCTTGAGAGAGATGTAGAAGCAGAGGGTACCACACTTGCCGTGGCCAATGTGGTGCTATGAGAATCATGTGGCCTCTGTCTCTCTGAAGCTTGAAGAGGGTTTTGGGAATTAGGAGAATGGGTGGAAAGGCATACAGGAAGTCTTGACCCCAGTAAAGGAGGAAAGCATCCCTGGCCTGAGCCCCCTGAGCCGGAATTCTGGAATAGAACCGGGGAAGATTGGCATTCCACGGACTTGCAAAGAGGTCTGTGTCTGGGGTTCCCCAAAATTGAAATATCCTGGTCACCTGGTCTGCATGCAAAGACCACTCGTGTGGAAGCAGAACTCGACTGAGTCTGTCCGCCCAAGAGTTTTGAATGCCTGGAAGATATACTGCCAGCAGATGAATCTGATGCTCTCTGGCGAGGGCCCATAGTCGCAAAGCTTCGTTGCAAAGCGACAGAGAGCACGTTCCCCCCTGCTTGTTCACATAGAACATGGCTACTTGATTGTCCGTATGAATGAGGACTGTCTTGTAGCTGAGCAGGGAGTGGAACACTCGCAGAGCCAGGAAAATTGCTCCGAGTTCCAAGAGATTGATATGTAGACAACTCTCTTGCGGAGACCAGGTGCCCTGGGTGGAGAAGTCTTGCAGATGAGCTCCCCAACCCTTTGGAGAAGCATCTGTTGTGAGAGTTGCTTGGGGTAAGGGTTGTTGAAAGGGGGACCCCAGCAAAAGGTTTTGAGTGGACCTCCACCATTGGAGGGTCAAAATGAGGCGACTTGTGTTTGCTATTTTGTCTGATAGGCACCCTGATGCCTGGGTCCATTGGGTGGATAAAGTCCACTGAGCTGCCCTCACGTGGAGGCAAGCATATGGAAACACATGCACGGTGGATGCCATGTGGCCTAGCAATTGCAACATTTCTCGAGCAGTTAGATGAGGCTTTAGCACTGCTTGAGAAGCTAACTGCACCAAGCGAAGGCAACGGGCCTGGGGAAGACAGGCCCTTGCCCTTGTGGTATCCAGGAAAGCTCCTATGAACACTAAAGACTGAGTGGGAGTTAGACTGAATTTTGGAATGTTTATTACCAGCCCTAAATACTGAAGGATACGCATTGTGCAGGATAGAGAAGTCTTGGCCTCTGACTGTGTTGAAGCTCGAATGAGCCAGTCGTCCAAGTAAGGGAAGACGAATATTCCTAGAGTGCGGAGAAATGCTGCAACCACAGCCATGCATTTCGTGAACACCCTTGGTGCTGAGGCCAGACCAAAAGGAAGTACCCTATATTGGTAGTGCTTTCCTTGAAAAAGGAACCGAAGGAACCTTCTGTGGGTTGGATGGATGAGGACATGGGTGTACGCATCCTTGAGATCTAGAGAACAAAGCCAATCCTGACTCTGAAGGTATGGTAGCAGAGCTCCGAGAAAAATCATCTTGAATTTCTCCTTGACAAGGAATTTGTTCAATTCTCTGAGATCTAAGATAGGTCTGTAACCCCCTGTTTTCTTTGGAATAAGAAAATAAGGGGAATAGAACCCTGTGCCCTGTTGATGAAGAGGTACTTCTTCTATTGCCCCTTGGGCAAGAAGGATGGCAACCTCCTGAACTAACAGGTTGATGAGAGAGGTCGGAGAATTGAACTACTTCACTATTGTGTGAGGGGGCATGCTTGAAAAATGCAATTTGTACCCCTCCTTTATGATGGAGTGTCCAATGCTCTGCTGTTATTTGCCCTCATCTGGGGGCAAAATGACATAACCTTCCTGGAATGGTGGACAGTTCTGGTCCCTCCAGAACCAGAAAGGCTAAGTTCTCTAGCTGAAAGTCAAAGGTCCTGAGGAGGCTGAGGCTGCTGGGCCGGTGGAGGCCTAGCAGCCTTTGCTTTCTTCTGTTTGGGTGGTTGCTGACGTTTGCTTGAAAACTGACCTGCAGAAGATTCCTGCTGACCATAAGCAGGATAAAATCTTTTCTTTTTAGAAAAAGATGTTTTCTTGAACAATTTCTTTCTAACAGGACCAGCAGTGGACTTGGATGCTGAAAATTCCACCTTGGATAGACTATCCATTTCATTGGCTTTTTCCTGCCAATCTTTACCAAACAGGTTCTCACCAGTACAAGGGATATTTCCCAATTTATCTTGTACCCAGAGCTCTAAATCAGACGCCTGGAGCCAAGCAATTCTATGTGCACCTATGGCGATAGCCGAGGTTCTGCTTATACACTCAAAGCTGTCAAAGGCTGCACGGTTGGAGAATTTAGAAACATCTTGGGCATGTTTGACCTAAGTGAGAAAGTCCTGTCTTTTTATCCTCAGAAATGAAAGGACTTAAAGTCTGTAAATTATCTGTGACCTCCTTTAGGAACATTCCCATGTAGAGACTATAGGAACCGATTCTTGCAGCAAGCATGGAAGCTTGGAAGACTCTACGTCCAAAAGCATCCAGGGTTCTGCACTCACCCCCTGGAGGATTAGAGGCATGTCTTTTTGCACTTCTGATCCTTCTCATAGCTGACTACACCACAATAGAGTGGTGAGGAAGCTGAGTCTTATGGAACCCAGGACAAGGTGGGACTCGATACATAGTATCCAATCTACGAGAATGAGGAGAGGTGGTAAGAGGTGTTTCCCACATCCTCAACATGAGATCATATAGAATCTCATGAATGGGTAAGGTAGCTGCCTCCTTAGTAGTTTTGGGATATTGTAAAATTTCCAAATCCTTGGCCCTTGGCTCTGTTTCAGGGAAGGTGGGGGTAGGTCACAGACCGTTGATGCCATTCTTCCCCATGGTTTACTGAAATCCGGTTTTTCCGGTTTTGAAGTATTTAATACCTCTTTGGGGTTTTGTCTGAGGTCTGTGCTCCCCTGTCATAGCAGTATTGTTAGCTGATATGGTGCAAAATTTTTCAATAGCTACAATTGGTTAAATTAGTGGAGTTGTTTGTGCTTTGTATGTTGTATCATAGTTAAACTCCGGTTAGGCCGTTTAGATTTGTCTGTTTCAGGGGCCACAGTAATGGACAGGCCCCGAGCCACCTCCCTGATGAAGTCTTGGAAGGACATGTCCTCTGGAGGAGACATCCTGCGTTTAGGGGAGGACGACTCCTCTGGAAGAAGCATCGCTGCATCGACAGAACTTTCAGAATCCTCAGATTCTTCTGAGGACTTGAAGTATCGTCTGTCCGGATGCTGCTGCAGAGCCCGATACCTGTACCGACCAAGGTCGGTACCGGGAATAACCAGTACTGGAGAATTGGTACCGGAGGGCATCGGAGGACAGGGTACCGGCAGAGCAGACACCGATGCCGATGTTGATGCTATCGGTACTGGTACCGATACCGATGCCAGTGCCGGTACCGGTGGAGTTGTCTGTCGCGGTACTAAGGGCGTCGATGCAAGGAAAGCCGCCAGACTGCGTTCCATAGCCAGAATTCTCTGGTCCATGGACGCCACCAATGCCTGGATGTCGGTACCAGTGGAGACCACCGGTACCCCAGAGCATGGCACCAGGAGATCTGTGGAGGCCGAGCCATCGAGAACATCCTGGAACCCCAATAATGCTTTGGAAGATGAAGCCTCCCGCCGGGGTAATTTTGCCGGTGCAGAATCCTCGAGGGCAACGCCAGAGGCATCTCGATGCTTAGAAGGAGATCTACCCTTCGAGGACTGGCTGGATTTATGTTTAGTTACCTGAGATCCACGGGAGGAAGAAGCAACCCTGGAAGACGTCGATGCCACCGAAGCCGCATCAGAGGGAAACAGAGTACCGAGCTTGGCAGCTCGGTTCTGCCGACCTCTTTTAGACATCATGGCACAGGACACACAATCCGTGATGGAGTGGTCAGGACCTAAACATTTTAAACACCATTCATGGGTGTCGGTGATGGAAATGGTAACGCCACACTTGGTGCACTTTTTAAAACCTGAAGCAGGTTTTTCCATGTTAAGGAAAAGGCTTTGGGCCTAAGGCCCAAAAAAAAGGCGCGTGCACCTGAAGAAAAGGAAAAAAATAATTTTTTTTTTTTTTTACAGAAATAAGAAAAGAAAGACCGGCGGTACCAGGTAGAGCGTCGAAGAAGGTAGACGCAACCATAAAAAGAAAGAAAAAAGAAATTCTTCTGCGGTGACAGGAATACGACCTGCTGGCTCCGCGGAAAAAGAAGAACTGGAGAGAGGCAGTTGGGAAAGGCGGGAAGGCAGCACGCAGGCGCTGTGGGATGCTCCCAAAAGCTTTCTGATTGGATGCTGGGGAGCGTTCCCGCGCACTCCGTCGGTACCTACGATACCCATATGTGATGACTACATTCCTGCTTGTTCCTGGAAATTATTAACTCATCTACATTCTTGTTAGCCCAACGAAGAAATCAGCCAGAATACTGAGAAGTATGAAGGAATAAAAAAGGTATAAGATTACTGACCCGCAGATGCTGAAAAGCATGTATACTGTATGGAAGCTCTACAATCTTTGTGCAGTCTGGTTTCTCCAGATGAGGTGGTAAAGGTGACTTGGTATCTATATAATCTTCAGGGCTAAAACACAAGATGCAAAGAAAATAAGCAAAGTACTTTTTATGGCCCTGTATCCAATGCATAAACTTTGCCACCAAGCAATGAAACTTACAGCAGAATCTTTGTTTTAGTCAAAAGGGAAGGATGAGATTTTGGATTTAGCTCATGGCTTTTTTGGTGATAGCTTAAGACAAGCTACATACAGCTAGAGTAGGTATCTTTCTGTCCCTGGATGGATTACAATTTAAGTTTGTACCTGAAGCAATGGAGGGATAAGTGACTTGCCTAAGATCAGAAGGAGCAGCAGTGGGATTCGAACCCTGGTTCTCAGCTTGCTGATCTTGCCATTAGGCTACTCCTTCAAGGCATAGAATTCTAGCAGTAGTACTGGTCCAGGAGAAGACTGTGGGCATAAGAATTATCCAAAAATGTATTTCTTCAAATGTGACCATGTAGGAAATGGCAAACAGTTTAGGAACAGAATCTGTCTCTGTGTGGCTGAAAGACTACATAAGAACATAATATATGCCATACTGGGTTAGACCAAGGTCCATCAAGCCCAATATCCTGTTTCCAACAGTGGCCAATCTAGGTCATACGTACCTAGCAGTATCCCCAAGAGACACAGGTTCCACAATGCTTGTATTGGGTCAAGCATTGATATCCTGGGTCCCTTTTTAATAATGGTTTATGGACCTTTCCTCCAGGAACTTGTCCAAACCTTTTTTAAACCCCAGCTACACTAACAGCCTTTACTACATTCTCCGGTAACAAATTCCAGAGTTTGATTACACATTGAGTGAAAAAATATTTTCTCTTATTTGTCTTAAATAGTTTACCCTATATTCTGATAGCGCAAACAATTGATCTATGTTTACCTGTTCCACTCCATTCATTAATTTATAGACTTCTATCATATCTCCCCTCAGCCATCTCTTTTCCAGGTTGAAGAGCCTTTGTAGCATCTCTTCATAGGGAGTAGCCTTCCATCCCCTTTACCATTTTGGTGGCTCTTCTCTGTACCTTTTCTAATAACGCTATATCCTTTTTAAGATACGGCAACCAGAATTGCACACAATATTCAAGGTGCGGTCGTACCATGGAACGATACAGAGGCATTATAATATCCTTTGTTTTATTTTCCATTCCTTTCCTTATGATACCTAGCATTCTATTTGCTTTCTTGGCCACCGCTGCACACTGGGCGGAGGTTTTTACATGTTATCCACGATGGCGCCTAAATCTTTTTCCTGGGTGGTGGTTCCCAATGTGGAACCTTGCATTGTGTAACCATAGTGTGGGTTGTTCTTTCCTAGGTGCATAACTTTGCACTTGTCCACATTAAATTTCATCTGCCATTTGGGATGCCGTCTTCCAATTTATCCAGATCCTCCTGCAGTTTTCAGCAATCCCCTTGGGTTTTAACAACTTTAAACAGTTTTGTGTCATCTGCAAATTTGATAACCTCACTAGTTATTCCCTTTTCCAGGTCATTTATGAATATGTCAAAAAGCAGCGGACCCAGTACAGATCCCTGGGGTACTCCACTATTCACCTTTTTCCATTGGGAAAATTGGCCATTTAGCCCTACCCTCTGTTTTCTATCTTTTAACCAGTTCCCGATCCACAATAGTACACTGCTCCTATCCCATGACTTTTTAGTTTTGCCAAAAGTCTCTGATGAGGGACCTTGTCAAAGGCTTTCTGAAAGTCCAGATACACTATATAAACCAACTCACCTTTGTCTACCTGTTTATTCACACCTGCAAAAAAACATAACAGATTAGTAAGACAAGATCTTCCTTGTCTAAAGCCATGTTGTCTTTCTCCCATTAGGCCATGACTATCTACATGATGAGTAATTTTGTTTTTTTATGATAGTTTCTACCATTTTTCCCGGTACTGACAGCAGGCTCACCGGTCTGTAGTTTCCCGGATCACCCCTGGAACCCTTTTTAAAAATTGGCGTTACATTGGCGATTCTCCAATCTTCAGGTATTACAGATGATTTTAATGAAAGTTCACAGATTACTAATAGCAGGTCTGCAATCTCATATTTCAGTTCTTTCAACACCCTTGGATGTATACCATCCGGTCCAGGTGATTTGCTGTTGTTGTTGTTAAGTGCCGTCGAGTCGGAGTCGACTCATGGCGACCCTCTGGATAGCTATCCTAAATTGTGTTCGGTCTTCAGTCAGGCGGCTCATTGTTGACAGACTGGTACCCGTAGCTGCTGTTATTGTATCGATCCATCTCATTTCTGGCCTTCCTCTTTTGCGTTGACCTTCTATCTTGCCAAGCATGATGTCTTTCTCTAATGATCTCTCTCTTCGCATGATGTGTCCAAAGTATGAAAGTCGAAGTCTTGTCATCTGAGCTTCTAAAGAAAGCTTAGGTTTGAACTCCTCTAGTACCAACTGGTTTGTTCTTCGGGCAGTCCATGGTATACACAGTATTCGCTGCCAGCATCATAATTCAAAGGCATCAATTTTCTTCCTGTCTGTCTTTTTCACTGTCCAGCTTTCACATCCATATGATGTTATTGAAAATACCATGGCTTGAACAAGACGAATCTTTGTATGGAGAGAGACATCTCTGCTCTTGAGAATCTTATCTAGGTCTTTCATAGCCATTCTGCCAAGAGCAATGCGTCGTTTGATTTCTTGACTGCTTGTTGCTTCTTTATTGATAGTTGATCCGAGTAGGTTAAAGTTGTTCACAATTTCAATTTCTTCTCCTTCAACGATGAACCTGTTGATTATGCCAGTTGTCATGATCTTTGTCTTCTTTACATTAAGGTGCAGGCCCATTTTGAGACTATGTTCTTTGATTGTGAGAAGCAAATGTTTCAGATCAGCTTCACTTTCAGCCAGTAATGTAGTATCATCAGCATAGGTGATTTGCTACTATTCAGTTTATCAAATAGTTGTAATACATCTTCCCGGTGTAGCGATATTTCTCTCAATTCCTCTGCAGTATCACCTTTAAATACCACTTCAGTCTTGGGTAACATCCCTACATCTTCCTCAGTAAAGACCGAAGCAAAGAATTCATTCAGTCTCTCTGCTTTAGCCTTGTCTCCTCTTACTGCCCCTTTTACCCTTCTATCATCTAACGGTCCAATTGACTCTCTCACAGGCTTTTTGCTACGACTAGAAATACATAGCGCAAGTGCAGCACTAAAATTCTTCATCGTCTCCAAAAAAGTAAGCAGTAGAAAAAGAAAAACATGAACAATAATTATCACAGAAATAGTTATTTGATAAGGAAATAAAATATCTATTGTCAATTTTCCAAAAAAAGATATACTATTAACGTACGTCCTCCATCCTACTCCATACATCCATGGCAGTTCCCAGACTGGAATATGTTCATAGCTCCTCAAGTATCGAGCTCTCATTACTTCCTATGGGAGCAATGTTGGATTCATAAAAAATGTTTTACATGTCAAAAACCAAGGTTCTTCTTTTACTCTCAGACCAAACTTTATGATTCTTTGTTTTCAGAGGATGGCTACGTTTTCACAAGCAAAAAATCATTTTTAAAGGGCCAATAACGCTTTTTCCAACAGGGGTCATGGTGTTATCCTAGTAAAATCCAGATAAACTTACACTATCACTATATATGCTCACTTAGACCTATTCTTTTCCCATCTTTCACAACGTCACTCCTGTTCTCTCTCAATCATTTTGACAGAAACAGATTCTGTTGTTGTTAAGTGCCAATGAGTTGACGTCTACTCATGGTGACCCTTGGGATAGTTGTGCTAAACTGTGTTTGGTCATCAGTCAGGCAGCTAATTGTTGATAGAGTGGCATCCATAGCTGCTGTTCTTGTAGTGATCCATCACACTGAAAGTCAATGCAAAAGTGAAAGACCAGCAACCTTGCCAAACATGTCGTCTTTCTTTAATAATCCCTCTCTTTGCATAATATATCTAAAGTATGAATGTTAAAGCCTTAACATTTGAGCTTCTAAAGAAAGCTTAGGTTTGATCTCCTCTAGTACCAACGGATTTGTTCTTTGAGTGGTCCAGCACCATAATTCAAAGGCATCAATTTGCTTCCTGTCTTTCTTCTTCACTGACCAACTTTCACATCCATATGATGTTACTGAAAATACTATGGCTTGGACAAGTTGAATCTTCTTATGCAGATGCACATCTTGCACTTGAGAAGCCTATCTAGATCCTTCATAGCCATTCTGCCAAGAGCAATGCATCATTGGATTTCTTGACTGTTTGTCGTTTTTTCATTATTGATCCAAACAGGTTAAAAGTTGTCTAGTACTTCTATTTCTTCTCCATCAAGGATGAAATGATAGATTTTGCTTGTTGTCAGGGTCCTTGTCTTCTTGTTGAAGTGCAGGTAAATTTTAAGATTACGTTTATTGATCATGATAAGCAGATGCTCCAGATCATCTTCACTTTCAGCCTGTAACATGGTATCATCAGCATAGCAAAAGCTGTTGATGAGTCTACCACTAATCTTCATATTTCAGCTGTCTTCATACAATCTGCTTCTTTGATTTTATTTATTTATTTATTTATTACAAGTTCTTATATACCGCACTATTCGGCATCAGCGCGGTTTACATTATAACATAAAGACCATAACAACAAGCTGTTTGGTTTACATCGAACAGGAGTACCAACTTGGAGAACCGGGTTAAACTATATACATGAGATATTTACATAGAACAGAATAGAGTCATAGTAATATAAAGCACGGAAGGGTGGTTTAAAGAGTGTGTCACTTCTTTTGGTTCAATTGCTGGTAGGGTAGTATTGAAGGAAGAGGTGGTATTTGATGATTTATTCTGCATCCCTTTATTCTCTTTCAAAATGTCATCAGCTGAAACAGCACACATCTGTGACAGAGAACTGCAGAGATACTACAAGATGTATACAGTCAGACACAGCAAGATGAAATTAGTTTTTACCTGCTAATTGTCTTTCTTCGAGTCCCTCCAGTCCTGTCCTGTACGTGTGGGTTATCTCTCTCCACCAGCAGCAAATGGGGACTGAGCATGTCAGAATTCTGATGTCACTGAGGAAGAGCTCCCCCTTCCTTTCCAGGAGCCAGTATCCTATTGACAAAGCAGACTGCAATGCATAGCGAGCCAAAAAAACAATATTGTCATAGAAATGCATCACCCAACACCTAGTACAGGACTATGTACAAAAGAAGATGGACCTTGTTGACAGAGATATACTTGCCAAAAACGCCCACCGGAATTTGGGAACAGGAATGAATTGTCCAGGATATTCTTCTTAATACCTGCTTTACCGAAAAGAACCAGATATGCTCCCGTCATCCACGATCTGAGAGCAAGAAAAAAAGGCAATATGACAAGCAGGGATGGCCCTGGACTGGACGGACTCAAGAAAAGACAATTAGCAGGTAAGAACTAATTTCACCTTCCTTATTGTCCCCTCTAGTTCAGTCAAGTACATATGTGATGTACCAGAGCAGTACTAAACTTGGGAGGGACCCGCGAGTTTGACTTGAAGCACTGCAGCTCCAAAACACACATCACTAGATGACTGATCTTCCAGATGATAGTGCTGTGTGAAAGCATGCAATGTAGACCACATTGATGCCCTACAAATTTCTACTGGAGGGACTAGGCTATGCTCCGCCCAGGATTTGGCTTGAGCTCTCGTTCAGCGTACTCGCAATCTCCCTGGAACCCGTTTAACTTTCAGTAAGCAAGCTGAGGCAATCGCCTCCTAAACCCAGCACCCCACCAAGGACTTAGAAGCTGCCTCCCCTTTACTGGGACTTGCAAACAACACGAAAAGCCTATCCGATTTCCAAGGGGCTTCTGTTTGTTTCAAGTACAGACTCAACACCCTGCAAAGGTCCAGCAAATGTAGCTGCTAATTCTCCTTAGAATCTCACAGCCCAGAAAAAACTATCAGAGAGACCAATTGGTTATCCAAAATGCATCAAACCAAACATATCACCACCAGGTAAACTGTCTTTAAGGTAAGGGCTTTAAGTGTGGCCCTGCCCAGAGGCTCAAATGGCATGTCCGATAGCACCGACACCACTAGATTAAGATTCCAAGGCAGAACGACAACCTACAAAGCCAGCTGCTCCTGTTTTGCCACCCAAAGGTAACAGTGCAAATCAGAGTGGAGGGCTAATGAGTAACCTTGCACCTGGCCCCCTATAACAGGCAAGGACTGCAACCTGGACCTTCATGGAATTGGGAGTCAACCCTTTGTCCAGGACCATCTGCAGGAAAGCCAAAATATCTGGTAGGGATGACACCAGAGGTCAAATCCCTCGGTCACAGCACCAACCCTCAAACACGTGCCAAACCCGCATTTAAATTAAAGATGTAGAGCACTTTCTGGCTTTTAAGAGAGTAGCTATGACTAGCATGGTATACCCCCCTGTGTTTCAACTGTGCCCGCTCAAGAGCCAAGCTGTAAGCAAGAATTGATAGACATGGGGCATGAGAACTAGCCCCTGTGAGAGTAGACCGATTCTGCTCAACGGCTCAGCAATCACAAGCCTAACGAGGTCCTGTACCATGGTCGGCAAGGTCAGCCCGTGGCAATGAGAATCACTGGCCCCTTGTGACAGTCTATGTGCTGCAGGAGATGAGTTATGAGCACCCACGGGGGAAAACATACAGAAGTCGCCACGTTGGCCACTTCTGCGCTAGGGCATGGAGCCCCTTGGACAAGGGCTCCCTGTGCCTGCTGAAGAACCTGCTCACCTTCATGTTGGATAGCGAGGCCATCAGGTCCATGATGGGCAAGCCCCAGCGTTTGGTGTTGTCATGAAAGACAGCTGCATTCAACTCCCACTCGCCCGGTTCCAACAGATGGTGACTGAGGAAATCTGCCTGAATGTTGTCATTGCCAGCCACATGAGCCGCTGAAAGAGTCTGAAGATTCTGCTCTGCCCACAGTAAGAGCAGCTGGATCTCCTTTAAGAAGGTAGCACTGCCTGTGCCACCTTGCCGGTTGATGTAAGCCACTCGTGATGGCAGTTTCAGAGCACACTCACTGCGTGCTGGTAAATTAGAGAATGAAAGAATCGTAGGACCAAGCAGACCACCCTCATCTCCAGACGATTGATGGACCAAGAACTCTCCTCCGAAATCCACTGCCCCTGTGTGACCCGAAACTTGCAATGCCTCCTCATCACGAAAGGCTTGCATCGGTTGTCACCACAATCCAGTTTGGAAGGTCCAGCAGGATCCCGGTAGCCAGGTGACTCAGCTGCAACCACCAGGCCTGCCTACTCTCGTCTCCAGCAGACAAACCAGCCTTCTTGACAGGTGATGCTGAGGTGACCACCATATCAGCAATGCCTGCTGCATGGGTCTCACCTGAGTTTGCAACCAAGATATGAGGTCTAAGGCTGCCCTTATGGACCCAGGAGTTGAAGATAATACCACGCCAACAGCGCCACTATCACCAGAAAATTCTGCAACTGAAGCAGCAATTTATGCATCCTGTCTACGGCACAAAGATCCGCCCTACACTGGTATTGAATTTCACCCCTAAATACACCAAGGTCTGGACTAGCCTGAGTTGACTCTTCACCTCATTAACAACCCAGCCTAATTCCTTCAAGTGCTCCGCCACCCGTCGCATAGTGAAGATGCTTTCTGTCTCGAACTTCACCTCAAATTAGCCAGTTGTCCTGGTAGGGATGTACAAGTGTGCCCTCCTTGCACAGAACGGCTGTCACCACTACCATTATCTTGGTAAATGTTCTTGTGGTGGTAGCCAGCCCGAAAGGCAGGGCCCAGAATTGAAAATGTCCCATTGGTATGGCAAACCAAAAGAACTTCTAATGATCTGGATGAGTCAGGATATGCAAAGTATGCCTCCGTCAGATCTAGAGCGGAAAGAAACTCACCCTTTCTCACAGCTAAGATCACCGATCACAAGGTCTCTATGCAAAAATGCGGCACACGCAATGTGCAGTTGACGTGTTTGAGATCCAGAATAGGCCAGAAGGATCCATCCTTCTTTGCAGCCACAAAATAAATAGAGTATTGACCAAAGTCGCATTGGTCTCTTGGCACAGGGACCACTGCATTCAGGTTTAATAGCCTCTGCAGGGTCTCCTGAACAGCTACCCGCTTTAGTTGGGCCTTTCACAGGGACTGCCCGAAAGACTTGAACAGCGGTCAAGCAAACTCTAGCGCATATCCCTCACAAATTATCTCCAGGACCCACTGATTGGAGGTAATCCTGGCCCAAGCGCAAAAAAAATGCTGTAACCATCGCCTTACAGGTATCAGTCCTGCCTGGGGACCCCTGTCTTCATTGCTGTTTCTTGGGAGGGGTTAACTGGGCAGAATAGCAGACCTGGTTGGGTCACCTGTAACCTCGAAAGGGCTGCCCCCTCTGCAAGTAATGACCCCATTGAAAAGAGCCAAATTGCACTGCTTGAAATCTCTAAAAATCCCTGGCATGCCCCCTAGAGACAGTTCCTTGCTTCTGTCCCTTGGGCCGGTCATTTGGCAACAGAGAGCCCTTAGACTCTCCCATATCCCTCACAAGCTTGTCCAATGCTTTCCTGAAAAGCAACGACCCTTAAAAGTGCAGCTTAGTCTAGTCTTTGAGACATCCGAAGAACAGTTGCACAACCCCAGAAAACAGCGGGCCGCAATGATAGAGGCCATAATCTTAGCGGAGGGCCGCACCAGATCATAAAAGGCATCTGCTAGGTAGGCTGAGGCCAATTTCAGCTTAGCCATGGCACCTCCTCCTCCGCTGATGCCAACCCCTGAATCCAATGTATGGATGTCCTCATCACATAAGCTCCACAAATGAAAGCCTGGAGTGTCAGGGCACTAGTGTCAAACACCTGTTTCAACAAGGCCTCTAAGCTTGTGATCCTGCAGATCCCTGAGCACCCCACTACCCTCTACCAGAATTCTGGTCTTCTTTGTGAGCACTGAAATGAGAGCATCCACCTTTGGCATCTTGAGCAGCCATCTCTCTTCCTACGGGATAGGGTATAGGTGATTCATAGCGCTACCTCCCCTTAATCCAGCCTCTGACCCTCACATTCCATTTCAATCATTTGTTTTTATGATTCTGTGCACTGGAAGAGAGACTTGAGACCCTTAAACCCCTGCAACAGGAGGTCCTCCAACGGCTCCTCTGCTTGGAGCGGACTAGGCACAATATTCAAAGAGGTCAGTGAATGATTGATCAAGGCTGGTAGTTCCTCTTTGTGAAACACACTGCACACATGGGGATCCTTCCCCTGAGGAATCTCCCCCTTCTCCACATCTGGCATCCTGGGCTCCCCCCAGAGGTCAGAGGGCCCTTCCCCCGGCTCTTTGGAGACCTGGGACAAAGGAGAATCCAGAGCTTCCCAAAAATCCTGCTCTAGCCTCTGTCTCTTACTGTCAGGACCCCCCGATGTACCATGGTCCTCCAGCCCCATGTCAGGAACTGAAAGCATACTAGATTTAAGTTGAGAATGAGTCGAGGCCAAAGTGGACTGCTTCCTCTTTAAAAGATAGGTTTTATGGAGAGAGAGAATGAAATCGGGGGAAAACAGAATCTCTTGTGCTTCTAAATTTTCAATGGACTCTATCCATGGTGCCAAAGCCCGTTTTGGCAGCCTCTTTGCGCATTTTTTACCATGCTTTCCCTTCTGAGATGAAATGACTGCAGTTCCCACCAAAACCGTGGGAACCGCCAACCCCATTTCTTCCATTTCTGACATCTCTAACATTGCTACACACGAAAACACACATTCCATTGATTTTCCCTGCAGGCTTCATGATTGGCAAAAACTGTCGCTATCCAGGCCGCAGCTCCTTCCATCTGCACAGCTCAAGGGAGCCAATGGAATGCACCTATGAGAGGCCGCAAAAACAAAAAACACATGAACCGCATCGGGGAGCGCCATGGGGGGGAAAAGGCTGTAACCCATTGCTTACCTTCAAACCATGGCAAACAAGGGCAAAACTCACAGGAACCAGAGAATGTAAAACAATCACCGCCACACTGCAAACGCTGCCGGCAAAGAGCCCTGTTGCCTTTCTTTGTCTTTTTTTTTTTTTTTTTTGCTTTAGGCCTACCGGTGGAAACAGGAGAGGCTGCTTTGAGTGGAGCATTGTGAGGATAGACTGAGTCACATTTACTTAATGGAAAAATTGACAGCAATTCGTAGAAAGAAGGGATTAAAGTTTGAAAGTGAATGGCAGAATATGTTGGTGTATTTGCAGGGAAGAGGGGGGAGGAGGGAAGAGGGGGGAGGAGGGAAATGGGGGGAGCGAGAGAGGGGTAACAAGGAGAGAGAGGCAGGAAGGGGAATGAGTGTTATTAAGGTGTAGTGGAAGTTGGTAGGGTTTGGTTAGTAGAGAGGATGGAGGTGGGCGAGGGGAGGAGGAGAGGGAAATGGAAAAGATCTATTAGTTAGTTGTGTTGAAAGGATATTTTAAAGAAGTTTTTGTATTGAAAATGGACAGAATGGTTGTATTTCATGGTTAAGTTGATTAATAAAAAGTTTAAAATATGAAAAAAAAAAATCTGTAATCTTAAAGGGCCGAGTCCTGCTGCCATATATCAAAACTGAAAAGGAAGCCTCCACTCTCCTACCTTTGGAATATGGGCTATCCGGCTTGGGGGGGGGGGGGGAGGTGGAGGGGAAGAGACTTGGACCACCATGTAATATACCTCAGAGGACATCTAACCCACTCAAGAGTCCCGGTATGCAGACAGTATAATCTGTATAAATTCTGTAAGCTTGTCAGCTCCTTTACACATAGCCTGCAATGGCGTGACACTCAGCGCTATGGCAAACTGTCCTGAGGCTGTCAGCACTCTGGCTACCTTTCAGACCACTACTCGTGGCGTCTAGAAGCCTTGCAACTTAAATATCTCCTACCAAATTCTATTTTTTTTTCCGGTATAGGCCTAAATCCTTTGTCCTTTCAGTGGAATCCACTTTGAAAGCACCAGCTCCAGCTACTGGGGACTGAGATACTGGCTCCTGGAAGGGAAGGGGGATCTCTTCCTCTGTGACATCAGAATTCTGACATGCTCAGTCCCCAGCTGCTGGTGGAGGGAGATAACCCACACGTACTAGACTGGACTGGGACGATAAGGAAAGCGTAGTTACTCACCTGTAACAGGTGATCTCCGGGAACAGCAGGAATTTAGTCTTCACATATGGGTGACGTCGGTACTGATGGAGCCCGCATGGGAATGCTCCCCAGCATCCAATAGGAAAGCTTTTGGGAGCATCCCACTGCGCCTGCGATGCTGCCTTCCCACCTTTGTGACTCGCACTCCTCAGTTGAGTTTGTAGCCGAGATAAAAGGAGAGATTAGAGAGAAACCCTACAATTCCTGGAGGAGGAGGGTGGGCTGTGAAGACTAAATTCCTGCTGTTCCCAGAGATCACCTGTTACAGGTGAGTAACTATGCTATCTCCAGAACAAGCAGGAATCTACATATGGGACTCCCTAGCTCCCAGATGCCAGAGAAAATTTATTTATTTATTTATTTGTTTGTTGTTTCTTATATACCGCACTCTTAAAAATCAGCGCGGTTTACATACAACAAGATTGTGCCGGGGAGCACTTAACAATGAACTGGAGCTTTAAACTTGGAAATCAACTGGGTGTAACTATGTACATCGAATTCAACTTGTTTACAAACTGTATCTGCAATATTTACATACATTGACAATGTTCATGCGTTAATGGTTGGGTGGATGCTAGGGGGTGTCAGGTTGGTAGGCTTGAGTAGTGTAAGAGAAAGAGGTGGTGTTTAAGCGCTTTTCTGAATTGTGCTAGGTCTGTTATGGCTCTGACGGCTGCTGGAAGTGCATTTACAGTGCTCAGCAGAAATGCCCCCAGAATCGGTAGATTTGCCTTAGGGCAGGCCTCAAGAGGGCATGGATCCTTCATGGATGTCTGGCATCAAAAAATTCCGGGATGGAGGGTAGGAGTTGCCCTAAATCTGAAAGAGGTGCTGGAGTACCACATGACCAAACATGGCATCCCGACGGGAGTCCTTGTGAAGACAGTAATGAGCCGCAAAGATATGTACTGAAGACCATGTGGCTGCTTTGCATATTTCATCCATGCCAACAGAACGTAGGTTTGCCATGGATGCAGCCATGGCATGAATGTTATGGGCAGTGACATGCCCTTCAAGGGATAGTCTGCCTTATCATAAGCAAATGAAATGCAATCTGCTATCCATTTAGAAAGGATAGGTTTGGATACTGGCAACCCCAAATGACTGGGATCAAAAAAGATGATTAACTGAGAGCCTTTACAGTGCTCAGCAGTCCTTTGAAGATAGAAGGCTAAGGCCCGTTTACAGTCAAGGGTATGGAGGGTTGCCTCTGCCCTAGAGGAATGCAGCCTAGGGAAAAAGGCAGAAAGATAAACAGACTGATTGAGATGGAAAGGAGACACCACCTTTGGCATGGAACTGGGTATAAGGCGGGTCTGCCACCAACACCTGAAGTTCACTGATGTGTCTAGCTGAAGTGAAAGCAATAAGGAAGATGACCTTCCAAGAGAGATACTTTACTGAGGTTGTGGCTAAAGGTTCAAAAGGCGGCTTAAAGAGCTGTCCTAAGATGACATTAAGATCCCATGCCACTGGTGGTGGCCTGATGGGAGGCATGGTCAAGAAAAGACCTCTCATGAAACGCGTTACAAGCGGTTGTGAGGAGATAGACCGCCCATACAAGGGATAGTGAGAAGCAGCAATTGCACTGAGGTGAACCCTCAAAGAGTTCATCTTGAGACCAGAGGAGGAAAGAAGGAGGAGATACTAAAGGAGAGCTGGTGGACGGTTTCCTTGAGGCTAGCAAGATCTGCTTTACTTCTTGAGGAAGGTTAAGATTTTGCAATACTATGCTCTCTGCAGCCAAGCCATGAGATGGACAGATTGCGGATTGGGGTGGAGTAGCTTCCCTTCTTCCTGCGAAATGATATTGGGAGCTGACCTGAAACTCAGGGGGCAAGTCTGGGACAGACGTAGTAGGAGAGGAAACCACGGTTGACGTGGCCAGCATGGGGCTATGAGGATCATGTGGCCCCTGTCTGCTTGAAGCTTGAAAAGCGTTTTGGGAATGAGGGGTATGGAAGGAAAGGCATACAGGAAATCCTGACTCCAGTGATGGCGGAAAGCATCTACCTGTTGGAGGCTGAATATCGGGGTTCTGGTGCAAAAACGAGGTAGTTTGGTATTTTGCAGAGTGGCAAAAAGGTCTATCTCTGGAGTTTCCCATGTCTGAAAGATGTAGGAAATTGTTTCCTGATGGAGGGATCATTCATGCGGAAGGAGGATCCGACTCAATCTGTCTGCTAAGACATTTTGTTGTTCTAGCAGGTATACTGCTTGGAGGTGTATTCAATGAGCAATGGCAAAGGACCAAAGATGGAGAGCCTCCCAAGAGCCCATTTCCCCCTGCTTGTTCAGGCAGAACATAGCTACCTGATTGCCCATCTGGACGAGAACTCTGTGGCCTTGTAATTACTCCAGTAAATTTATCTGGAGCTGCGACTCCTGCTCTGTTCAGCGGCCCCAATTGGAGAGAGAGTCCAAGTGGGCACCCCAGTCCAGTTTGGAGGCATCCGTTGTCAGGATGCACTGATGTGGAGACATCTGAAAAGGTGACCCTATGAGAAGATTTCCTGGGGTAGACCACCACTGAGGGGAGTTGATGAGACTGTCTGTGACTTGGAACTGGTCCTTGAGGGCTCCAGAGATTTGCTTCCACTGAGAGACAAGAGTCCATTGAGCTGTTCACATGTGCAGACGGGCATATGGGACTACATGCACTGTGAAGGTCATATGGCCTAGAGGATGGAGCATCTCCCTGGCAAAGAGATTCTCTCTGAGCCTTACCTGAGATGCTAGCTGCACTAGTCGAGTACAACGGTATTGGGGCAGAAATGCTCTCGACCATTGAGTGTCTCGAAGAGCTCCTATGAATTCTAGTGGGAACTAGAAGGGATTTTGGAAGATTTATCACAAATCCCAGATTCTGCAGAACCTGCATTGTGCAAAAGAGGGATAGATTAACCTCCTGTGAAGTGGGTGCCCTTAGTAGACAGTTATCTAAGTAAGGGAAGACGAATATTCCAAGAGTCCTTAGATATGTGGCTTCAAACACCATACACTTTGTGAAGACTCTTGGGGCAGAGGCGAGCCCGAAGGGGAGGACTCTATCAATAGTGATTTCCTTGGATGATGAAGCATAGATACTTCCTGTGTTCTGGATGAATGAGGATGTGAGTATACGCTTCTTTTAGATCTAGAGAACAAAGCCAGTCCTGATTCTGGAGATAAGGTAGAAGGGTTCATGGTGAGACCATTTTGAATTTCTCTTGGACTAGAAAATTATTTAGGTTCCTCAGGTCTAAGATAGGTCTATACCCTCAGTTTTTCTTTGGTATGAGAAAGTAAGAAGAATATAATCCCATCCCCTGTTGGGATGTTGGAACCTCTTCTATGGCACACTCTGACAGAAGAAAGTTGATCTCTTGCTGCAGGAGAGCAGTGAGTGGGGGTCGAGAATGATATTCCCCCACCAGAGTGAAGAGGGGGAGTGCTTTGCAGATGAAGCTTGTACCTCTCTTCCACTATGGTTAATGTCCACTGCTCTGAGGTGATAAGATGCCACCTGTGGGCATAATGTCAAAGTCTGCCTGCTATGTGGAGGGGGTGGGGGCTCTCCAGAGGAAGGGTGGCTATGTTCTCTAGGAAGACGTCAAAAACTATGTGCAGATTGAGTCTGCGCAGCTGGCTGGGGTTTAGGAGCCTGTGGCTTTTTCTATTGCTTAGGAGGCTGTTGCTTCCTCTGGGTACTCTGAGGTTGGTATTGAGAAGCTGGGGGTAAGAAGGATAACATTTCTTCTTACATAGTAACATAGTAAATGATAGCAGATAAAGACCAGTATGGTCCATCTAGTCTGCCCAGTATTCCCCTTATTGAGGAAAGTTTTCTTTGCCGCTGCTTTGAAGAGGAGCCAGGAGAATCTTAGGCTTGAAACGCAACGTTGGGTTACTAACTCGTGATTTTATCATCACAAAATGGTTGCCACTATGGAAGACTCTGAAAAGTCGATACTGATTGAAAAATCATTGAATGTCTAGCTGCATACTGGGCGATAGGAGACGGCTTGTCAACACTTCTTATCAGTACTGGAGATTTACGGGTTGTTTTTTGAGCACCGGTAATGAAGTGTGGAGCTGCCCAAAAATTGTCTCGAAAGAAGATTAACTTGATCAGTTAAGTGACTTTTCTTTGGCTTATTGCCTATGTCTAAGCAAAATTTTACCGGTTGGTACTGAAGGGTTAATGTCCCCTTAGGACTTGTTAGGGTTGCGTCCCTATAAAAAGAAGAAAAAAAGGATTACCACACCACGAGAAGGAGTTGTTTCTTCAAGGTATAAGTTCCGACAAAAAAATTCTTATTTGCATGTTTCCCTAGTTAGGCTGCTTTCTTCTTGGCAGGGTTGGCAGTAGCGTTGGAAAACCTATTGAGGGTAGTATTCTCAGACTCAGAGGTCTTAGCTTGCCAATCCTTTCCAAACAGGTTCTCAGCAGTACAGGGAATATTACCCAGCTTATCTTGAACCCACTGTTCAAGATCTGATGCCTGGAGCCATGCAATCCTACGTGCACCTCTATACAGATAGAAGTTGCTCTGCTAGTGCATTCAAAACAGTCAAAGGTTGCCCTATTAACAAATTTGGAAACATTGTGGAGAAGAGAAGACAGATTCCAGATCCCTAGTTACCTCCCTAAGGAACATACCCCATGTAGAGTATTATGAACTCATCTGGGCTGAGAGCATGGAGGCCTGAAAACATCAACGCCCAAAGGCATCAAGCGTTCTCGATTCCCTGCCCGGGGGATTGGAGAAATGCATCTTAGAACTTTTAATTTGATGCATAGCCAATTTTTTCACTACCATTGAGTGGTGTGGAAGCTGCATCTTCTGGAATCCGGGGCCTTCCGGTACTCGATACATTTTATCGAGCTGTCAAATATGGGGAAAAATGGTGAGGGACGTTTCCACATCTGGAGCATAAGATCCTAAAGTATACGGTGAACAGACAGAGTAGTCACCTCTTTAGGAGCTGTAGGATATTGGAGAATATCCAGCTCCTCTGCTCTGGGTTCTTTCTCTAATGTAGGAGTAATAGATAGCCCCCTTGCCATAATCTTTGTTAAACTCTTGGAAAGAGATATCTTCGGGAGGGGACATGCGCTGCTGCGCGACAGTGAGGGTTCCTCTGGAAGACTTTGCATCTCTCGAGTACCGATCGATTCATCATCTGAAGAATTGGAATCGGTAGAATCAAAGTATCAACTGGAGCGATGCTCCTGTTCTTGCTTGCAAGGTCCGGTACCGATCAAGATCGGTATCAGCTCAAGAGACTTGCCATACCGGTTCCTCAGAACCAGGAATGACTTGAGACGGTATGGGTGGAAGCGTGACAAGTGGCATGAAACCCGATGCAGACTGCATGGGCATCGTTGACGGTACCGGAACAGACGTTACCCCCGGTAATGACCTGATCAATACCGACGCTGCTAACAGAGCTGCTAGACTCCACTCAATGGCCAGCATACAATGATCCATAGAGCTTGCCAAAGCCTGGATATCAGTACCGGAAGCATGGGCTACCATTCCAGAGCATGGCACCAGGAGTTCTCCTAAGGTGGAGGCCTCGGAAGCATCCTGGACCCCTTTTGCGGCTTTGGAGGGGAGATCCTCCCACCGGGGTAGTTTGGTCAGTCGATCCAACGCCAGGGCAATGCTCAAGGCATCTCTATGTTTAAATAGAGATCCACCCTTGGGAGGACTGCCTGCATTGTGTTTCGATACCTGAGATCCATGTGAGGAAAACGATGCCCTCAAAGCAAGTGAAACCGCATCTGAGGCAAAAAGGGAGCAGAGTTTCACGGCCCAATTCTGTAGACCTCTCTTTGTCATCTTCTTGCATAGAGGACATTCAGATGGCTGGTGATCTGGGCCGAGGCATTTAAGACACCAGTCATGGGTATCAGTAGCAGAGATGGTACTATCACACTTGGAACACTTCTTAAAACCACTGGTTAGTTTTTCCATCGTGTCAGTTGAATGGGTGAAAGGCCTAGGCCTAAGATGGCGTCGATGTGCCTGAAAGAACTAAAGTTCTTCTTTTCTGTTTTTATTTTAGAAAGAAAGAAATAGAATCAAAGATATTGGTTCCTGCATTGATGGGAAGGCAGATGCAACCACAAAAACTAATAAAGAAGAAGAAATTTTCTGCAGTGACAGGATTTGCTTCCTGCTAGCTCCGCAGAAATTTTATTTTTATTTATTTAACATTTTTATACCGCGTTTTTCCAGACGATCAAAAGCGGTTTACATATAACAGTGGAAAATTCAAAACCTGTGCACTTTCCATTACATAGAACGATTTAAACTAAGGTGGAAATGAAAATGGAGAACCGAGGAGGGAGAGTCACAAAGGCAGGAATGCAGCAGTGCAGGCACAGTGGGATGCTTCCAAAAGTTTTCCTATTGGACGCTGGGGAATGTTCCCACACGGGCTCCATCAGTACCGATGTCACCCATATGTGAAGACTACATATTCCTGCTTGTTCCTAGAGATATCTGCATTATTGTACATGACACATCCACTAGGGCAATTCATTGCACTGTAAAGAACCCACCCTATCATTTCTTTATTCTTTAACTTACAGATGCACCACTCACATCCTTCCTCCCCACCACATCATAACCGACAGGTCGGCACTAAACTTGTTGCCATACATAGTATTCATGAATACATGGAGCAAAAAAAAACCAAACAAACCAACCTTTCACTCTGAAGGTAAGTAGAAATGCACAGCTAGATTTTAACATAGCAGCACATACATTTTTGTTCACACATTTATTTCTTGGACCTAAGATTATGCCAATTGTATAAAACTGTATTATCATATACAAACAGGAGTCAATATTCAGCAGATGTAGGGACCATACTAATTTAAGTGCTGACACTGCACTGGCATTATCCATTTAATTTAGGCCTACTATTTAGTGATTAGGATATTGGCTGGATAATTTTAAAAAGCCTGCTCTCACTCTGCCTCAAACCTGTCCACATAGTGCACATACAAGTACCAAGCCATTCAGTTCGATTTTGGCCATGCACTATTCACATAATTCTGAAAAACACACGAATAGAAAAGTTATATGTTCACTGTCAGTGAACGTATAATGTTTTTTTGAATACTGGCCTGACAATTTATAAAGGTCCTCATCTTTACATACAATTAATTTGTTAAAATTACAGAAAAAAAGACTTTGCTTTAATTTTTTGGGATGGTTACTTGTGGATCACACACATTATTAGCTTCCTTTGTTTTTACACTTATAAAACATTATCTATACACACACACAAAATATAAATGTGTTGCATACATAATATTAAAGAGTAATATGAAATGCAATAAAAAAAAACATTTCAAAAGGTTTTCCATAGTTGCACATGTACAATTCAAGGGCCTTGAAAATGAGTAAGAAATGGAAGAGGAATTTACTGGACAAAAAAAGGACAGCATGGCAAGTAGCATGATTATATAGACAAATTTATTGACAAGAATAAAAACATTTAAATAAAAATTCTTGGCTGCTTATTCTTTGGAATTATGGACTATGTACAGAAACAGTCTTTTATAAAACTGCCTGGCGCATAGGCACTTAAATCTATTCGCACACACCCATGTATACCTTGTTTGTCCAACCTAGTTGGAGAAGCTCCTGGAAGCAAGGGGGTTTGTATGTAGGTATATTTTATACAATCGTTACATTAAGTGCATATAAAAGAAGTAATTAGACCTTACCTGCTAATTAGTGTTCCTGAAGGATCTCCAGTCCAGTCCCTTTCTTCTAGGTTGTGCTCCTCTTCCTGTGCAGCTTGGAGACTGAGTATGTCAATCTCTTGATGACATCAGGATATATATATAGTACTGGCACCACCCAGCAGCCTCAGTATCCTGTTGACAAAGCAAACTTAACGGAGAGACAACTAACCAACTATAAAAAACTACAAACTATAATACAGCCCCTCCTGCTCCCTGAATGGAGACGGCCCCACTGCCCCCCAAGGAGGAGGAGGAGGCGGCGGCTTACCTGACAAAATTGCCTAATAGGTTACACAGCTCTTCTTATAGCAGAGCTCCGCTTCGGTCCAATTCGCCCTGCCACCTGAACCTCCGAGTAACACTGGCGTTCAAACTCCTGGCCCAGCTACCCCTCGTGAACAGCTTCGAACTGGCACTGAATACACTGGGCGGGATCAGGGACTGGACTGGAGATCCTTCAGGAACACTAATTAGCAGGTAAGGTCTAATTACTTCTTCCTAATTGTCTCTCCAGTCCAGTCCCTTTCTTCTGGGATGTAACAGAGCAGTTCAAGCTTGGGATGGGCCCGCCAAACCGAATCGAAGCACCGCTCTCCCAAAGCCAGCATCCGCTGCCGCCTGCACATCCAACTGGTAGTGCTTAACAAAGGAATGCACAGATGGCCAAGTAGCCGCTCTGCAAATATCTAACGGAGGGACCAAACTAAACTCTGCCCACGACGTGGCCTGAGCCCGAGTGGAATGAGCTCGCAATCCCACCGGAACCTGCCTACCCTTTAGAATATAAGCGGAGGCAATAGCCTGCCTGACCCATCTGGAAATAATAGCCTTGGCCGCCGCTTCTCCCTTGGCGGCCCGCCGAACAACACAAATAAATGCTCCGATTTGCTTTCCGCCTTAGTACGCTTCAGATACAGACTCAAAACTCTTTGTACATCCAGAAGGCGCAGCCACGCATCTCCTTCTTTCTGCCCAACACCAGCAAAGGAAGGAAGCGACACAGACTGATTGACATGAAAGGGAGAAACCGCCTTGGGTAAAAAAAGATGGAACCGTCCTCAACACCACCTTTTCCTTACAGAAAATGAGAAAAGGTGGATGACAAGCCAACGCCTGCAATTCTGACACCCACCTGGCTGAGCAAATAGCCACCAAAAACACAGCCTTGAGAGTTAAATCCTTCAGAGAGACCTGCTCAAGTGGTTCGAACAGCGCCCCGACAAGGGAATCCAACACCAAATTGAGATCACAAGGAGGCACCATCAAACTCCGACGTGGCCGCAATCGCCTTACCGCCTTAAGAAATCGCACCACATCGGGGTGTTGACCTAACGCTTTGCCCTTAACCTTGCCCCTGTAACAAGCTGTAGCCGCCAGCTGCACCCGCAAGGAACTGGCTGCCAATCCCTTCTGAAGACCGTCTTGCAAAAAATCCAACACTTCCGAGACCGAAACTGCCAAGGGCCACTTGCCACGCTCTTCACACCAGTTCTCAAAAACGTGCCAAATTCTCACATGCGCTAAACAGGTAGAACGTTTGGGGACCTTCAGCAACATTGATATCACTGCTCCCAAATATCCTCTTTTACGCAGCCTTGCCTTTTCAATAGCCAGGCCGTAAGTGAGAACCGATCCACCTGCGGCATCCTTAACGGTCCTTGCCTGAGGAGGTCCTCCCTTACCGGGAGTTGCCAAGGTGGGTCCGCCAACAACCGAACTAGATCGGCATACCAGGGCTGCCTCGACCAGTCTGGAGCTATCAGGATCACTAACCCCTGATGAGCTTCTATCCTTTGAAGCACCCTGCCTATGAGTGCCCAAGGAGGAAACACATACAGCAACCCTTCCGTGGGCCACCTTTGAACTAGGGCATCTATCCCTTCCGACATTCTCTCTTTCTTCTGCTGAAGAATCTGCTTGTTTTGGCCGACGCCCAGCGCACCATAAAGTCCATCACCAGTGCTCCACCTGCTCGTAGACCTCAGGCTGAGCTCCCACTCGCCGTGATCTACCTTGTGCCTGCTGAGGTAATCGGCCGTGACGTTCTCCACTCCAGCGACATGCTGTGCCGATATGGCTAATAGATGCTCCTCAGCCCACACCAAGAGACTTTCCGCCTCCTCCTCCAAGAGAAGGCTGCTCGTACCGCCCTGCCAATTTATGTAGGCCACCGCCGTCATGTTGTCCGAGAGAACTCGGACTGCTCCCCCGCAAACCACCTGCCGGAACGCTCCGAGAGCCATCGTCACTGCCCATAACTCCAACCTGTTGAAGGGCCATTTCGACTCCTGGACACTCCAGACTCCCTGGGCAAAGTGTCCCTGGCAGTGCGCCCCCCAGCCCAACAGGCTGGCGTCCGTCGTCACCTGAATCCACCGAGGGGTCTCGAGGGGCATTCCTCTCTCCAGGGACCCCGGAGAGAGCCATCACTGCAGAGATTCCTTGACCGCTGCTGTACAGGGTAATGCCGTCGACAGAGAATGCCTCTGATGGGACCAGGGCCGCAGCAGGGACCGCTGAAGCGGCCGCATATGGGCCCTAGCCCAGGGAACTAGGTCTAACATCGCTGCCATGGTTCCAGTACCTGCAGATAATGCCACGCTGAGGGGGCCTTGCGTGCTACAAACTCTTGCACTAGACAATGTAGGCCCTTTGCCCTCTGAACTGGCAAAAACACTTCGCCCAAGATCGTGTTGAACCTTGCCCCTAAATACTCTATCTCCTGAGAGGGCACCAACCTGCTCTTTGACCGGTTGATCACCCACCCCAAACTTTGAAGGAGAGCTACTACCCTGGCCATTGTCTTCAAACTTTCCTCCTTGGACTTGGCTCTGATCAACCAATCGTCCAGGTAAGGATGGACTAGAATACCTTCTTTGCGCAAGGCTGCTGCTACTATGACCATCACCTTGGTGAAAGTACGCGGGGCTGTAGCCAAACCTAATGGCAATGCTTGAAACTGAAAATGACCTTGTGGAACCGCGATGCGCAGGAATTGCTGATGAGCGTCTCTGATGGGGATATGCAAATACGCCTCGGTGAGGTCGAGGGAAGTCAGAAATTCTCCTTGCCTCACCGCCACTATCACCGATTTCAGAGTTTCCATCCCATAGTGTGGTACCCGCAGACACTGATTGACGCGCTTGAGGTCTAGAATTGGTTGCAAGGAACCTTCCCCTTCTTTGGAACCACAAAGTAAATTGAGTACCGACCGCAGCCGAGTTGATCTCTCGGCACTGGGACAACCGCCCCCAACACCACCAGTCTTGCAAGGGTTTCTTCTACCGTTGCACGTTTGGCTACCATCCTGCAAGGAGACTGGACGAACGAGGGGAGGACCGGGCTTGCAAACTCTAGGGCATAACCGAACTGCATGACTTCCAATACCCACTGGTTGGACATGACTCGGGCCCAGGCAGGAAAGAACTGCCGCAGACGCCCTCCTACCGGCAGAACACCCCCCCCCCCCCGAACTCCAGCTGTCTCATTGTGGTTTTCTCTGGCCAGAGGAAGCCGAAGAGGCCCCGAAACCTCTCCCCGCTCCTCGAAACCACCGGAAGCCCTGATTTCTGGAGGGGAACCGACCCCTTTGAAAGAGGTTCTGATGAACTGGCCTTGTCCTCCGGACATCCCTTTGTTGAGAACGCCCCGTAGGCGCAAAGTGTTCCTGCTTTGGCTTATCCTCCGGAAGCCTACCCCCTTTAGACTCCCCTAGATCCTTTACCAACTTGTCCAAGTCCTCCCCAAAAAGCAGCTTTCCCTTAAAAGGAAGCCTGCTAAGACGAGATTTGGAGGAAGCATCTGCTGCCCAATTGGGGAGCCAAAGATACTGGCGAGCTGCCACCACTGAAGCTATATTCTTTGACAAGCTCCTAATACGGTCATATTGGCTATCTGCCAGATATGCAGCTCCGGACTCCATTCGCGACACATCCCCTTGCGGCCCTGCCTGCGACTCTCCAGCCACTTGCAACTGTTGGGACCATCGCAAGCAAGCCTGGGCCACCCAGGCCCCGCATACCGAGGTTTGAAGGGCCATGGCACTGATGTCGAAGGCATGTTTCAGCAACGTGTCCAACTTCCTGTCCTGGACATCCTTCAGCACTGCACTGCCCTCCACCGGAATGGTAGTCTTCTTGGTCACGGCCGCAACCGCCACGTCCACACTGGGTGACTTCAACAAGTCCTTTGCCGCTTTCGGCAAGGGGTACAACCATGACATAGAGCACACTACCCTTAACCTGGCCTCTTGAATCATTTGCCAGACCATCTTGTGGACTGGAAAAACCTTTTGAGACTTCCGGACAGCCTGTATCAACGGATCCTCCAAAGTCTCCTCGTCCCCTTGAGTTCCTGTGGTCATGTTGAGCACCTTCAACGATTCACCAATCAATGCGGGTAACTCTTCACGGTGAAAGACCCTAACAATTCTTGCCTGTTCTTCTGGAATCTCCCCTTCCTCGAGCTCTTCCTCTTCTCCCAATTCTCTATCAGATTCCAGTATCTCCAAATCAGGGGAAAAGGGCTCTTCTTCCTCAGTTCTAGCTCACTTGGAAGGAATACCTGCCTCCGTCAGAGGCTTGTCAACAACCTGACGCTTACGCTCATGCAGAAAGCCTTATGCAACAAAAGCACGAACTCCGGGGAAAAACCGCAGAGGCCTCCCTCCAAAGAGGTGGTGCTAGGTTGCGGCTGGGAGGATACCTGCTGCCCCGAAGGCAAGGGCGGCAGAGATCCCTCCCCCAGGATCTCCTCCAACGCTTCCTCTGTTTCCATCGCCCCGGAAGCTGCTGGGATCAGATTACCAGTTGTCTGAACCTCCTGCTCGACAGAGGCTGCCTCCAGAGCGCAGCCCCTGCACACTCCGGTCTCAGACACCGCCCCCCTGCGGGCCCCACAGACCAGGCACTGAGGGTGAGCCGGCATATTCCTCATTAATTTTATTTATTTATTTTTGTTTTATAACAAGAAACACCTAAAAGATAGATAGATAGATAGAATATCTCTATCTATCTATCTATCTATATATATATACACACACATACACCCACATATATACATACACACACACACACATACATACACCTATATATATATATATATATATATATATATATATATATATATATATATATATATATATATATATATATATATATATATATATATATATATATATATATATATATATATATATACACACACACCTT
Source organism: Ichthyophis bannanicus (assembly GCA_033557465.1). Lineage (NCBI taxonomy): Eukaryota > Metazoa > Chordata > Amphibia > Gymnophiona > Ichthyophiidae > Ichthyophis > Ichthyophis bannanicus. Next base: position 32,396,594 of record CM066047.1, on the reverse strand, counting down.
TATCTCTATAGCAATATATCTAACTAAATAAATATATACATCCCCAACAACAATTCAAGGCAATTAAACTGTGTCCCCAGCGGTCTTTCCTTGCCGAAACGGCTGAACTCTGCTCAAACCGCTGTTTCTCCTCTCCTCCCCGCAAAGCAGCTCGACGCACTGAAAAAGCAAGCGAAAAACCTCCGCGGAGAAGAGCTTCTATTACCAGTTGCTCTGTCCCCGCTGAATGAAAGAGGCCGCCGCGCAACCTGCAACCCGTGGCCCAACTGCTCTTGTCTCCGTATCTGCTTCCCCCAGCAGCTTTCTTCTCCACGCTTTCCACTCTGACATACGGAGAGTGCACGCCGCTGTCTTCTCGTCCTCAGCCGCCCCGGGGGCTTTGGCAACGAGGCGGGAGACCGAAGAGGAGGCCCTTCTTAGCGGAAACAGACCGGCAGACTAAAAACTAACCGATCTCCGCTGCTGTGACAAACTCGCTCACTTTTTTTTTTTCCACCGGGCCGAGTCGCCGCAAGCCTCCTCATAAGGAGGGGAGGGGGAGGGAGAGGGGGAAAAAGGGGAAACCCAGGAAAAGACATAACTAGGCTCTACAGGAAAGGAAATAAAATCCAAAAAAGGCTTAAACAAAAACAAAGACCCCTTCTAAACCTAATGTCTCTCCAGCAATCCTATTCTACTAGGCTGCTGCTCGCTCCAGCTGCGCTTGGAGACTGAGTATACTGGGGCTGGTGAGTGGTGCCAGTACTATATATATATCCTGATGTCATCAAGAGATTGACATACTCAGTCTCCAAGCTGCAAGAAGATGAGCACAACCCAGAAGAAAGGGACTGGACTGGAGAGACGATTAGGAAAAAGGGACATTATAGCCAGAATCATGAATTATCCTACTAACCTCTACATCTAAAATCAGCATTGATAAGGTGGAGGTGATTGAAAGGATGTGTAGCAAAATGGTGAAGGGCCCGCATTACAAGAAAGGCTTCTGATTTTCAGTTGTAATCGGAAAATCCCAATATAAAGCTCCTGATAGGGAATTTGGGATTTGCTGTTATAACTGAAACCCCCTGAAAAGAATCCTTCCTGCTGAGCTCAATTCAATGATGTCATTGTACACAGATAATCTTATTGGAGAGGAACCTGCTGCAAGACAACTGAGGGACAGTAGAGGGAGGAGACGCAGTCTTTGGCTGTGCATACACAAGGAGGCGGCAACAGCCATGGCCTCTGCCGCAAGGGTCCTGGAAAGAAAAGAAAGAACGTGGTTGTGGTGACAACAGCAGCAACAGCTGTGGCTGCGCTGCCTTTGGCCAAGGCAGATGCAGCAACTATAAATGTGGCAGAAGGGTTTCTGTTTTCTTATTTCTCCATGCCATGAAAGACTTTGCGCCTGCTAGGACCCATCACTGCCAGTGCCATGGCTTGGAGACCAGAGAAAGCAGGAGAGTATACTGGCATCAGGGAAGCAAGGAGAACTGAGGGAGAGGATGTGAATGATGAGAGGAATTGAGGGGGGGGGGGGGGAAAAGACTATGGCTGCTGGGGATAATGAAGGGGCTTGAGAGAGCATGCCTTTTATTATAAAATCAAATCCATCTAAAAATGTATCTAGAATTTAATTTTGCAACGACAAACCGATATACACAGATTTTAATACCCTTCCAAAGCACTTAATTAGTTTAAAAAGTACGTACATTTACAAGTTATAAATACATAGTATCAGAATCATAGACGGACACATGTTTTTAGACACCTATGTTAAGCTATTTTATAAAGGCAAGTAGGCACGCACTTGTCTTTACAAAATACTAGGTAAGTGGCAGAGATTGCACCTTACATTTAAGCACAGCCAGTTACACTTGCTCTAACAGGTGTAAATGAAAACATGTAAAGTTTGCAAGTATGCATGTGAATTAAAATATTTTATAATCAATGTGCATATTTGCTAATGCCACCCACACTGCACCCAGACCACACCACTGATTACATCTACTGGCAACGCATGCACCTTCATGTGAAACGCATACTTTAATGCCAGCTGTGATTTTATAAGAGGCCATTAACCTGCATAAACTTCCACATCTGTGCATTAATGACTATAAAATTACCTCTCAATGATTTAAATATGCACCAGCTTGAAGGAAGGAAAGGTAATGGTATAAATATTCCAGAAGGTATGAGAAGTCCAAGAGACAAGGAGGTTATCACATGAAGATGGAGAGGGAACTTCACAAGGATGTGAAAAATATATATTTTCCTTGAGCATGTGGCAGACATCTGGAAGACACCTCAAGCAGAGGTGGAAAGAGCTAGAACAAGGGCAGAGTTCATACACGATCGTTTCTCCATTAGTATCAGATCCTGAACGTACAACTACTAACCTCTTCTGTATTTCTATTTTACATAAATTTTAGCTATCCAGGATGTTTATGGATATAAACTGCATAGAATGTTTACTAATTTGCAGTATATAGATGGTTTTAAATAAATAAATAAACGTTACCAGTTGCTCTGTTTCTTCAATGCAAGTTTAGGGAACTCTGCATGGACTGTATAACAACACTTTCCACCTCTTGCCTGAAACATCTTAACTAGTCCCGTGACTTGACTCTGATATATGTTTAGGATAAAGTGAGCAGGAAGAGATGTCATCAGTCCAGGAAAATATTCTGTTTATATACATGCTGCAGCAAAGATGTGAATAGAAATACAAGAAGCTAAATGACAATAAAAACAAGATGAGATATCTTTCTTTTTAATTTCCTTGCACTTCTACCAATACACTCTTTTTCCTGGGCAGATATTTTTCTACCCTGGTTTAGAGTATTTAGAAATCTTGGGCACCAGCCAAAACTTGCTAGGAAGCAGGTTTAAAAAAATGCAGTTTCCTTTTTTCTTGTTTATTTTTGTTAGACTTTTTTATGCACTTTTACCGGTATTTCAGATGACTTCTACATTTTTGCTCTTTTTTTTGTTGTTTTGTCTGCTTTTTTGCTTTCTTGTAGTCTTATTTCATCATTTTTGTTTGTCTTTTTTTTGTATTTTGTCTATTTGTATTACATTTTTGGTTACTTTGTTTATATTTTTTCCCTCTTCCCTCCATTCTTTCTGTGCTAGCAAATTGCAGCCCAGGGCCCACTGTAGTGATTCTCTTTAAGATCAGGTGCCCTGGAATTTTCTATTTCTGCTCTAGAGCAAATTGGAAAAAATCAAAAGGGATTTAGAAATGCTAAACATGTATAACTTGCAGGAAAGAAGATGCCAGCAACATTCAGAAAACAAACATATAAACAGAAAGGTTTATTTTTTTTTGATGGAAAGGGGATCCCAGAACAAGCTGTGACTTGGCAACAACAATGTGGCATCTTTTCACATAAAGTGTGCTGGATCCATAAAACACCAACCCAGTACAGGTAGCACAGGCAAGGTTATTGAGATGAGGATGCAAGGGTAAAGTTGCAGTTCAAGTAGGAGCTGTGGGTATGCAGAAGACAGGGAAAATGGGTTGATTATATGAGCTTGCAGTTTTAATCTGCTGTCAAATTTGTAATCTGTACATAGTTTTATATGCAACCTGTTCATATGTATATTGTACATAGTTTCACTCAGTTCACTCCAAGTTGTTTTCCCCTGTTCTATGTAAACTCTGATTGCCTTCGCTGTCATTGAGCCACTTTGTTATTTGTAAACCGCACTGATGGAAAAGAGCGCGGTATAAAAGAAATGTTAAATAAATAAATACATTTTCTGTTTCTGCCAAAGCAGCAACAGCATATAAAGTGCCTTGCATCTAGTGGTAGAAAAATCTCCAAAACAGGGAGTTGCTGGAACATCTTATTACCTGACATTTTTGCTCTCCAAGGAGATGTAAGTGCCATCATATAGGTCCAAGTCCCCCAAGGGCACCTTTGCTTTAAGGCAGTCTGCATCTTCTTTATAATGCCTCTGCTCCAGGCCAGTGTCTCTGTCTTCGTTCTCCTCTATGTGAATCTTCTGAGCAACCAACTGTTTCTGTAAGAAGCAAATCAATAAATCAATCAATCAATCAGAATTGTAGTGATGCTGCATATTTGACATGCTTTCTTCTTTCTAGAAGAAAAGGAAAAATCAGAAAGTGCATAAAATAAAAAACCCGAGGAGAAATTTACGTATCTGATCATCTTCTTTCTTTGAATCATGCTAGACCAGTCAAGACTAGAGCTCCTTAGCCAGCCGGTGAAGGCAGACTAGAGCAACTTTCAGCGATGACATATAGTAAATCTACTGGTGTAGCATGGTGAGAAGCCAGTATAACACTTACCAAGCAGAAAGCAAGACTAAAAGGCTATATATTCCTATTATAACCACGTCACTCCCCCCCCCCCAAAAAAGGTAATAGGGTTATACTGTAGAAAAATGGAGTTGTAATGTAAACCGCTTTAAGGATAAAGCGGCCTATAAATCCTGTTATTTAAATAAATAAGTAAAAAACAAACTCAGAAAAAGCAAACAACAATAACTATGTACAAAACATTTGGCTCTCTTATCAACTGATTTTGTATCAGACACTAACACTGCAATAAACAGGCACCTTAGGAATATTCTTCCAGGGCAGATCCTGGACTGGTCCAGCAGGATTCAAGGAAAGAAAATTATCACATATATAATCTCTCTTTCCTTATCATCCTGCTAGACCAGTCCAGACAATACCCAGGCTGGGAAGAAGATGCAGTAGATAGAAATGCCTTGCCGAAGGCACCATATTCTCCAGCTCCCACATGTAACCTGTAGTGCTTCAAAATGGTGCTCAGAAAAGACCAAATAGCTGCCTTATAGATGTCCTTTGGAAACACAAAGGCAGACTCAGTCCAGAAGACTTGTGCCCTAGTAGAATGAGCCTTCAATACAGCACGCATTTCCCACACAGAAGGTAGCTTCCTTAATCCAGTGGCAAACGAGAATTTGGCTGCTGCCAGCCCTTTTTTCAGGTGACTGAATAAACAGATGGTCCGACTGATAGAAGAAATTAGTAATCTCCAGATACCTCACTAAATGCCCTCCTTTATTTCTACCAGATGCAGCAAGAGATCCACCCAAAGGTCTTCTTCCAAGAAGAAGAGTAAGATGACCACCTGATTAAGGTGAAAGGAAGACAGCACTTTTGGGAGAAAGAATGGCAACGTTCATAGATGCTGTCGAGATGTCCAGAAAAGCTCCCTACAGCACAAATCCTGTTGCTCAAACACCCAACTGGCAGACGCAATAGTCACCAGGAAATCCGCCTTCAGGGTCAAATTCTTGAAAGAGACCTTCCAAAAGGGTTCAAAAGGGGGATCTTTCAGCGCCTTCTACACCAGAGAAAGACTCCACTGAGGAACCGGTTGCACTGATGGATGGATCTGTTTAAATTCCCTGAGGGAGCAAGAGACGTCAAAATGCACCATCAAGGACATCCCTTAACACACTACTGGTAGCATGTGAGGGCCACTATCTGAACCTTGAGAGAGTTCAGGACCAACCCCTGATCCAAAATGGACAGCAAGAAGGCCAAAACAGCAACTAGGTCTACATTTCTGGTATCCAGGGCCTGAGAGGATCACCACCTCTTGAAAACGTTCCAGACTCTCTCATAGACAAAGGAAGTAGAAGCCCTCTGGGCCCTGAGAAAAGTGTCATTACTACTCTAGACTAATACTTTCTTTGACAGCCTAGGCCGTAAGAAATAGGGGAATGGGATCCCCCCAAAAATAAGGGGACCCTTGCTGCAGAAGGCCCTTCCCTTGAGGAAGCAAAAGAAGGGACTCTGCCAAAGACTCAAGAGTTATAGGTTCCAAGGCCTGCGTGGCTAGTCCATTGCCATCAGAATTACAAAGTCCAGGTGAGCATATGGCAGCTCAGCAAGGGCCACAGGGGAAAGACATACAGGAGCTCCTCCTGGGGACACTCATGAAGCACGATTCTTCTTGCGAGTGAAAATGTTTTTCATTTTGGCATACCTTTGGATGGCCTTCAAGTTGAACACTGACAGGACCCAACCTCATCACTATGAGGTTGAACGTGCGACGTCTTAGCTCTCACACAAGGATCCATGGTAGTCTGATTCAAGAACTTGACCTGCATATTGATGTAATGGCTATGTGGGCTGCCGACAGAGCAAACAGATGTTCCTTTACCCAGTGACATAGTTCTGTCACCTCGGCAGCCATCGCAGCACTGCAAATGGCATCTTGTTTGGAGTAGGTTACTGTTATATATTTATTTAACCACTTTATCCTTCAATCAATGTGGTTAAAGATACAATTGTGGATTTACATAGAACAGAAGGGAAGGGGTGACAAGACATACATATAGACATAGATTAATTAGTTCTTTGCTCTATATCATACGTCAGTGGAGCATGAGTTCTTTATGTCCCACAATCAAAGACAATGTTATGGCATTGTCTGAAAATATTCCAATAACTTTGCCCTCCAGAGAGGCTGAAACCTCTCCAGTGTCAGGCAGATCACTCTGGCTGCCAGCCTGTTGATTGATCAGGAGGCTTCCTGTGGGAACCAGTGTCCCTGAATGAACTGACCCAAATATTGAGCTCCCCAGCCCTTAAGGCTACATCTGTGGTGACTATCATCCAATCCAGCAACTCCAGAGGCATCTCTACTACTACTACTAATAATTTATATAGCAGTACTAGGCATATTCTGCGCTGTACAAATACGCATAAGAGAGCCCCTTCTCCAAAGAACTTACAATCTGCTAAGATAGACAAACAGAACAGGGGACTAGGGCATTCTTAAGGGAAATGATTAAAAATATATATGGGTGAAGACAGGAGAATAAGGGATTAGGATTCAAAACAGCATCGAAGAGATGAGATTTTAGCCTGGATTTGAATAGGAGCAGGGATGGAGCATGACATACTGACTCAGGAAGTCTATTCCAGGCATGCAGTGCAGCAAGGCGGAAGTAACAGAGTCTGGAGTTGGCATTAGAAGAGAAGGACATAGATAAAAGTGATTTGCTTGATGAGCAGAATTGCCAAGAAGGGGTGCAAGGAGAGATAAGAGGAGAGGTAGCGAGAAGCCACAGAACGGATGCATTTGTAGGTCAGAAGGAGAGGTATGAACTTCTAGAAAAGAATAGGGAGCCAATGAAGTGACTTGAAAAAAAAGAGTTAAGTGAGCATAGCGACACTGGCAGAAAATTAGCCATGCGGCAGAGTTTTAAACAGATTGAAAGAAAGATACAAAATTCAATAGCAGACTAGTGAGAAGCAAGTTGAGGTGATGACAGCACAAACAAGGGTCTTGGTAGCATGTTCTGAGAGGAAGGAAGGGACAAAGTTTGCTGATAGTAAAGAGAAAGAAATAACATGTTTTAGCTAACTGTTGGATATGTGCAGAGAAAGAAAGAGTCAAAAAAGATCCCAAGGTTTCAAGCCGAGTAAACAGGATGACAGTGCTATCCACAGAAATAGAAAAGGGAGGGGGGGTGTAAGTTTAGCGGGGAAGATAAGCTGTATCTTGGCCATGTTCAATTTCAGATAGTAGCAGGACATCCAGGCAGTGATATCAAACAAGCAGACAAATTCAGGCCTGGATTCCTGGAGAAATTTCAGGGGTATAGAGGTAAATCAGCATAAAGATGGTACTGAAAACCATGGAAGGAGATCAGGGCACCAAGAGAATGAGTGTAGAGAGAAAGCCCTGAGGTACACCAACTGAAAGTGGAATAAAAGTGGGGGAAGATCCACCAGAACACATAATGAAAGTGTAATACGAGCGATAAGAAGAAAACCAAGATAGGACAGAGCCCAATATCCAAATGAAAACAGGGTATCGAGAAGGTGATGGTGATTGACAGTGTCAAAAGCAGCAGGCAGGACAAGGAGGAGTATCAAATAAAGACCCTTGGGATTTGGCCAAGAACAGGTCAATGGAGAATGGCAAAGGCTGTTTCTGTAGAATGTAAAGAGCAAAAGTCAGATTGCAGTGGATCTTGAATAGCTTGAGAAAGTCAAGATAGCGCAGTAAACTGCACGTTTGAATAGTTTGGATGCAAAAGAAAGGGAGGGAGATGGGACAATAACCGGCCAATCCATCTGTCAGAAAGTGTTCTGCAACCATCTGATGAACTGTTCCATGATTTCATAGGAGGAGGAAGACACTGATTGAATAACTGGGAGTAGCGAGACCAGAGAGTCAAAAGATGACCCGGTAGGGGTGTATATTCACCCTGGCCCAAGCGACCAGCCCTAGGATCGACGCCATAGACCTCAGGACCTGCAAGTAGTCCCAAACCCTGGGAGCTGCCCAAGAACAAAAATCTTTGAGCTGCCCCTGCAGCCTGTTCAACCTTGCCAGAGTGGGAAATATGCAACCCAAACAAGTACTGAAATGAGCCCTCAGTTATTCCAAGTCCTGGGAGGGAATGAGAATGCTTTTGGGATAGTTTCATAGAAAGCAAAATGATGACAGAAAAAGACCACATGACCTATCTAGTCTGTCCTTCCATATCAACAACTACAACAGTCCCCTTTTTTCCTTTAGAGATCCTCTGCGTTTGTCCCATGCTTTTTGAATTCAGATACCGTCCTCAACTCTACCACCTCCACTAAGAAACTACGGAAAGAGTGGTGGATCTGTGGAATAAAAAAATATTTCCGCATATCACTCCTGAATCTATTCCCTTTCACACTCATCCTATGTCCCCTCATAGCAGAACTTGCTTTCAATCGAAAGAGGCTCTCCCCCTGTGCATTTATGCCTCGGAGGAATTTAAACATCTCAATCATATCACCTCTATTCCGCCTTTCCTCTAAGGTGTACATATTAAGATGCTTAAGTCTGTCCTCATATGCTTTATAATGAAGACCACAAACCATTTTAGTAGCCACCCTCTGTACTGACTCCATCCTGTTTATATCCTTTAGAAGATGTGGTCTCCAGAATTGTACACAATACTTCAAATGAGGTCGCACCAAAGACTTATGCAGAGGCACTATCACCTCCTTTTTTCTGCTAGCCATTCCTCTCCCTATGCACCCAAGCATCCTTCTAACTTTTGCTGTCACCTTTTCTACCTGTTTAGCTACTTTAAGATCATCAGACACAACCACGCCTAGGTCCCGCTCTTCTTTAGTGGACAAAAGTACTTCACCCCCATACTATATTGTTCCCTTGGATTGCTGCAGCCCAAATGCATGACCTTACATTTTTTAACATTAAATCCCAGCTTAGCTAGATCCCTCCTCATGTTATCTACACCTTCCTGGGTGTCTACTCTATTGCAGCTTTTGGTATCATCTGCAAAGAGGCAAACCTTACCCGACAGCCCTTCCGCTATATCACTAACAAAGATGTTAAAAAGAATCGAACCAAGGACAGATCCTTGGGGCACACAACTGGTAACATCCTTCGCCTCAGAGTGAGCTACATTTACCTGTACTCTTTGTCGCCTCCCACTCAATGAATTGCTAACCCAAGCAGTAACTTTAGGATCCATCCCTAGGGTGCTCAGTTTGTTTATAAGTCGCCTGTGAGGAACAGTGTCAAAGGCTTTACTGAAATCTAAATACACCACATCTAGGGCTCTCCCTCGGTCCAACTCCCTGGTCACCCAGACAAAGAAAAACAATCAGATTTGTCTGACAAGACCTGCCTCTGGTGAATCCATGCTGCCTCGGATCCTGTAATCCGCTGGACTCCAGAAACCTCACTATTTCCTCTTTCAGCAGCATTTCCAATAATTTACTCACCACCGAAGTTAAACTAACTGGCCTGTAGTTTTCAACCACATCCTTACTTCCGCTTTTGTGTAAAGGCACCACATGAGCCTCTCTCCAGTCCTTTGGCACCACTCCCGACTCCAAAGAGGCATTGAAAAGATCAGTCCGTGGAGCTGCTAGAACGTCCCCAAGTTCCCTCAGTATTCTAGGGTGTATCCCACCCAGTCCCATCGCTTTGTCTACTTTAAGTTGCGCTAGTTTCTCACGAACACAGTCTTCTGAAAATTGTTCAAGATGTCCCTCTTTTCTATTCCTGTTTGTGGGTGTTTTCTGAGGTCCTGCTCCTGGTTCTTCATCTGTGTGCACAGAACAGAAATATTTGTTAAGCAAATTCTGCTTTATCCTCATCAGCTTCTACATATTCCTCCCCTTCACCCTTGAGTCTGACACCAACCCCAGCTCTTCCAGTCAGCGAATCATTAAGGTGGTATCCGTCCTGAACGTCTCCAAGGGGTCAGACTGACTCAGTCAGTCATCTAGGAATGGGTGAACCTGGATACCCTGTTTGTACAGAAAACACCACTATTACCATATGACCTTAGAGAAGGTTCAAGATGCTGTGGCCAGGCTAAATGGTAGGGCCCAAAACTGGAAATGGTAACCCAGGACACAGAAGAGGAGGAACTACTGTGTTGCTCATGGATGGCGATATGGATCCACATTTCAGAAAGGTCCAAGAACATAAGAAATTCCCCTTGCTGGTCTGATGCAATGACCGACCAGAAGGAAGTGAAGCATTTGTAGGTTGGCACTGACCTCTTTCAGGTACAGAGTGGGTAGGAAGGACCCTTATTTCTGTGGCACTATGAAGTAGATGAAATATCACTCCTGACCTTGCTCTGCAGAAGGCATGGCTATGATAGCCAGCAACTACAGCTGGCGCTAAAGAGTATCCTCTATTGCCATCCACTTAAATAGAGGGCCAGAAGACAACTCCACAAAGGCATCTCACAGAGACTCTGCAAACTACAGCCCTTTCCTAGCCCGAGGACCCATTGGTCTGATGTGAAATGGGTCCATGCCAAGTAAAATAGCTAGAGCTGCACTTTAGAAAGGACCTGCCAGATCTCACTGCAAGGGCTTACTAGCTCTGGATGGAGCTGTTGCTGAGTTGTGCGAACAATGGAATCCCCGAAAGGGCTGATCCGTCTTGGATTTAGACTCATAAAAAGAAATAGGCCATGCCTGTACTCTTACTGGCTTGAGCCCATTGCCAAGCTCCTTGCAGAGCTCTATGAGGCACCCCTAGGGCCTCTCCAAAATCTTTCACCGTTTTTTTTCAAGTCCTCCCCAAAGAGCAATTTGCCCTTAAAAGGGAGCTTTCTCAGCCACAACTTGGAAGAAGCATTGGCCAACCAAAGCCACCTTCGAGCCATGGATTTATAGGAAATCCTGATCAACTCATACAGGGCATCTATCACATGTACCACTCCAGACTCCAATCTTGCAACCTCTGAACTGGCAACTGTTTCATACAGCATAAGAGCACTCGGGCCACCATGCCTGCACACAGTGCCACCTGAATGCCCGAGGCTGAAGCCATAAAGGCTTCCACCTTCCTATCATGAATCTGCTTTAGTGCAGTACACTTTGTAACTGACGTGACCAGAGCATCCACCCGAGGGAGTCCAAAAAGCTGTCCCATCTCCCACTGGGGCAGAGGGTAAAGCCAAGCCATGGCCTTAGGGCATCTAAGGTCCAGATCTGGTGTCTTCCACTGAGAGACCATGAACTTACACGAGGGCTCAGGGAAGAGAAAGAAGCCAGCAAGATGCTGCAAGTCCTCAAGAATAGGGTCTATTTGTGAAACCTTAACAGGGGAGGACTCCAAAATGCATATGGCCACCAAAGCATCCTGAATAAGGAAGGAAAACTCCTCCATGTAAAACAGGTGGATTATTAATGGATCCTTGTCTTCCACTAAAGGAAGCTCCCCCTCCTTCACCGATTCACCCACTAGGAAAAGGGAATTCTCTTCTTCATCCAACTCATCCCCTAAAGGGGACAAGGCCAGGCTCTCAAAGGAATGGACAGATGAAGGGGCAGGGCACATCATCCCAAGCCACTCAGTGACAGAGACACTTGAGGGCCCCAAGTCTCCCACAGTTGAAATCAAGCACCTGCACTGCCCTGGACCATCGGTTGGCCTCCCGGTGAAAAGGGAACAGACATTGCCCCCATCAACATCGCAGTGTGCTCGGACCGAGCACCAGGACAAGGCCCGAATGCATCGGTCTCTGAGCCCTTTGCGACATGGGGTTGAGAGGGATGACGGGCTGCGTGAGCGTCTCTTGAAGGTGCCATGCAGGGAGGGGACTGCTGAACCTCCAAGGGTTCGGAGGAATACTGACAGCCTGCCGATAGTTGATCTCAAGTCACTGTTACCCCCACACAGGTGCCGAGTACATATGTCAAAGTTATTCAGGCCTCTGAGCCTTCGGAATAGACAGTCATGGAAAAATGGCTCCTAAAGATGCTTGAGGATCGCATGGCAGCCCTGTTTGAGATGCAGCGCACAGAAGCCTCAGCATTGACCATCATACAACTGATTCTGGAGATGAATGCCCTGCCCCTGGCAGAGGCATAGACACTGGGTCATTGAAGAGATTGGACACTGGTTCCGACTCAGTCAGTTTCCCTCTCCAGAGTCTCGGGGTCCGATGCATTCTCAAAGCCCAGATGGGCTTCAGCTTGGAGAAGCTCCCATTCCCCTCGATGCAGAAGGGTCCTCCAGACACAGGATCAGAGATATTTTGACTTCCTCTCAGAGTCTGACTCTGATGGCTGGGTAACCGATGTGGAATTGGAAGACTTCTGAGTACAGGTCCCTGGAGCTCCCATCAGACCGTTCCCCACCTTGAGCACTGGAAGTCTCCTCCTGAAGACATGACCTTCCAGGATTTTGTGAGGTATATGACCAAGGCTATACCATTTCCTCTGGAGACAAAGGATGAACCCAGAGCAGAGGAGTGGAAATACTGCAGTACTCCTCGGTGCCGGTGACCATGCTTGTTCATCGCATTCTGCAGAGAGTAAAGATAAGAATGTGGGAGAGGCCCCTCACAGTACCTCCCGAGTAGGGGAGACTAGACTAGATGCAGAAAGCTCCTGGTTTTGCGCCATCTGCCACATCACTCCTTGGTGGTCAAGTCCACCCTGAAGAGGATTAAGAGTACCAATACATTCTTCAGCGCCCCAGGAAGGGAGGCTTGGACCTTGGACTCTTTCAGGAGGAGGTGTTTCCAGGGCTCGATGTTCGTTGCCCGAGTGGCCTCATACCAGCTCTACATGAGCATATTCCTGAAGGACATTATGTGGGACCTGTCTGACCTGTCTCAGTTCCTTCCTCCTGAATAATTGGAGCAATTTTGCACCCCAGTGGGCCATTTCAAGGACTGTTCAGTTCCCGGTCTGGGTGACCTATGAGACCTTCGAAACAGCGTCGAGAGTGGCTGCAGTAGGCATTGGGGCCCGAAGACTCGCCTGGCTCCAGTCCTTTGATTTGGAACACTGTGCAGACTCAACTGTGCAGACTCAACTGTTAGTTGTACCATACCATGGCGAGAATTTGTTTGGCGAGTAGGTGGAGGAGAAAGCTGGCATTATAGAGAAGCAGCATATCATGCTTACCAGACTCTCCAGGCACACATCAGAACCGGCTTACCATAGGAGGTATTAAGGAGGGGGCCAGATGATCTACTACTCCCACAGGCATCAGTACTTGCCTGGACCCCAAACCTCCCAGAAGAAAGAGCTGGCCCCTTGCCAGCAACAGCACAGAGAAAAGCCCCAGAGGGCCCAACCAGCCCTACAGCCAAAGCCTGGGGCAGGGTTTTGACTGGTTCCTCTGGAGCATAGCCAATCAGGAGTTGCCATGATGAACCCTCTGGTGGGGGAAGGCGCACTCTCTTTGCCCAGAGATGGCCCCTTATAACCTCGGATTCCTGGGTGCTACAAATAATCCAAAGTGGATACAATTTGCACCTCTCTGAACTATCTCCAAGCTGGCCCCCAAGGGCATATCGCCTCGACCTCCCCCCTCCAATCAGGAACTGCTTCGGAAGGAAATCTCCGCCTTTCTGCCTGACCTAGCTGTTGAGCTTGTTCCACAGGAGCAAGTAGGGCGGAGATTTTACTCCAAGTACTTTCTGGTTCCCAAGAAGTCGTGGAGATTCTGTACCATCCTGGACCTCAGTGACCTAAACGCTTACTTAGTGAGAGAAAGATTCAAGATGATTTCACTGGGCACCCTGCTCCCGTACCTTCAAAAAGGAAATTGGCTGTGCTCCCTGGATCTAAAAGATGCGTACACCCACATACCAATTAATCCTGCTCACAGGAAGTATCTCAGATTCACCCTGGGAGAACAACACTTTCAGTATCGAGTTCTGCCTTTCGGCCTAGCCTCGGCCACTTGAATCTTCATGAAATGTCTCATGGTAGTGGCAGCCTACCTCCAAACGCCGAGGGTGTTTATCTTCCCTTACCTGGACGACTGTTTAATAAAAAGCACCACTCCAGAGGGAGTTTGGGATTCCACATGGCTGACCATTGAAATGTTGGAGCTATTTGGGTTTCTGATCAACTACCTGAAGTCTCACCTTCAGCCCACCCAACAGCTGGAATTCATAGGAGCCCTGCTCGGGTAACTCAGGAGAGGGCTTTTCTCCTGCAGGACCGGTTTCAAATGTGGACAAAGCCTTGGTACAGGTCACTCAACTGAGTCTCTGAGTGATGGCTCGCAGGATGCTCACTGTCCTGGGTCACATGGCCTCTATAGTGTATGTTACACCCCTGGTACATCTTCAGATGTGGCAGACTCAATGGACTCCATGGATCCAGACCACAGGTCTCCTCCGGGATTGGGTGTATGTCACCAATCCCCTGGTCTAATCAATGCATTGCTCAAAAGTCTTCCCTTTCAAAGGGCTTCTTCCCAGAAGATCTTATTTATTTATTTTATTTATTTAGTATACATTTGTATACCGCTACTTCCAGCGATCAGCAGCGGTTTTTGATTACAGATTGGAAATTGTCAAATCATGACAGGAAATTTTTGAGGTATAAACACATTGATTAGACAGGAAAGCACAGCACACAGAGAACTATTTTAGAGGGAACATGGGCTATGGAGGGTTAAGTGGCTTGCCCAAGACCACAAGGAGCACCTGTGGGACTAGAAACCCCAGTCCTTCCGGCCCAAGGTTGCTGTCCTCTAGTGGGATTTGAACCCCCGACCTTCCGGCCTGAAGTACCTTGACCCAACCACTAGGCTACTCCTCCACTCCAACTCTTGACATTGGACACATCCAGGTTGGGATATGGAGGTCATCTCAACGACTTTCACACTCAGGATGACTGGCCTGTCCAAGAAAGTCTTCACCAGTTGAACTTCCTGGAACTGAGAACCATAGCAAATGCTCTAAAGGCCTTCCAGGACTGGCTGGCCAACCACATTGTCCTTATTCAGACAGACAATGAAGTCGCTATATTCTATAATCAACAAGCAGGGGGGCATCGGCTCCTATCTCCTGTGTGGGAGACGATCAGGTTGTGGAGGTTCGCCATCACTCATGGAGTGGAGCTCAGGGCCACATATCTGCTGGAAGACCAAAACACTCTTGCGGACAGGCTGAACAAAGGTCCTTCAGCTACATGAATGGACGCTGAACAGAGATGTAGTGGCCTGCCTCTTTCGGAAGTGGGGCACTCCCTTGATAGATCTGTATTCCATGCCATGAAATGCCCAGGTAGATCAGTTCTGCTCCAGAGCGGGATCCCACAGCTGCCTGGTGTCGGATGCTTTCCTCCTGCACTGGAGGAGAATCTTCTGTATGCCTACTCTTCAATACCTCTCATATAGAAAACCTTAATGAACCTCAGGACAGATGGAGGTACGATGATACTCATCGCACCATACAGGTCCAGACAGTCCCGATTCCTGCTCCTGCTGCAGCTCTCCATGCAGAAACCTCTCTGGTTCGGCCATGCGCAGGACCTCATTTTGCAAGGCAATGGGAGGATGCTACATCCCAACGTCTGGTCCTTGGCATTCACAACATAGATGTTGAGAGGCCAAACCTGTCATTGCTGAATTTGCCTGACAAGACAACTGATGTCCTGTTGGCCTCCAGGAAAACCTTGATGAGGTGATTTGCTACCTGGTGTGAAGGCCAGGCCCTGGACCCTTTCACCTGTCCTACAAGGAAGCTGCTCGAGTATCTTCTATGCCTCTTTGACTCGGGACTGAAGTCCAACTCCATCCGAGTTCACTTCAGCGCAACTGGGGCTTACCCATCGCGGGGTGGATGGGAAATCCATCTCGCTACAGCCTTTGATTATTCGCTTTATGTGAGGGCTGCTCTTCTTGAAGCCTCCATACAAGCTCCCTGCTGTAACTTGGGACCTTAATGTGGTACAAGTGCAGCTCATGAAAGCTCCCTTTGAGCCACTCAACTCCTGTCCACTGAAGTTTTTGACCTGGAAGGTCTTTTTCTGGTAGCTGTCACCTTGGCATGTCGAGTGAGTGAGCTTCAGGCTCTGATAGTTCATCCACCGTATACCAGATTCCACCAAAATAGGGTGGCTCTTCGAATGCATCCCCATTTTCTTCCAATGGTGGTTTTGGATTTCCATCTCAAATCAGTCCATAGTGCTACCTAAATTTTTCCCTAGGCCTCATGCCCACAAGGGGGAAGCAGCATTGCACATGTTGGACTGCAAGTGAGCCTTAACCTTCCACTTGGAACGGACAAAGGACCATAAGAAATCTGTCCAACATTTTGTTTCTTTTTACCCCAGCAAGCTGGGAGCTGCTGTTTCCAAATGCTCTCTTTCAATTTGGCTAGCAGGCTGCATCTCCTTTGCTTATGCCCAGGCAGGCCTGAGCCTTGATGGTCATGTCACAGCTCACAACGTTCGAGCTATGGCTACATCGGTGGCCAACTTGCACTTGGTCTCTATGTAGGAAATCTTCACGGCTGCAATTTGGTCTTCTGTCCACCTTCAAGTCTCACTACTGTCTGGAAGGGGATTCTCGATGTGACAGTAACTTTAGCCAATCTATACTATGGCACCTGTTTGGGGATTAGAATCCAACTCCGTGCCCCCAATACCCATCTGTCTGTCCAGACTATCAAAGGTGAAAAAAAAGAGCAATAAATGAGTTAATGAGAGAAAGAAATGTCACAGAATGCCAAACAAATGTGGCAATATTTGTCTTTGATGCACCTAGTTGTTTTTGCGTGTTCCACAGTTCATGTTGCACCTGTTGGGGTTCTTGGAGGCCTCCTTGGTTTTCAGTAGCCTATAGCTTGGGAGTCCCATGCATGAGGACTTACTTTCTGCTTGTCCACGAAGAAAAGGTTATTCACCTGTAGCAACCCTCCCACCTCCCTGAGGCACTGTATTCTGCTACAGCTATTAGACTGATGAAGCACCACGGTTGAGCCTCCCAAAAGCTTCCAATAGAAGCTGTGGAGCATTCCCGCGTGGGGCTCCATCAGGGATGTCGCTCATACGTGAGGACTTATTCCTGCTGTCCACGAGAACACCTGCTACAGGTAACTACTTTGACTCGATAAAGGGAGGAGGGTATGATAGAAAGAGAATAGTTAAGCCTGGGGACGAGGGGGTCATATGAGAGAGAGAGACTGGAGGGGGGATGTTAGAGAAAAAGGGAGACACACACAAACATACATGCATTCCCTGACACTCCCGATGACAAATGCACACAACCAACACTCCCGATAAAACACATGCAGACCCCGACAGTCCACATGAAATACACACGCATGCATGCATGCATGCAGACCCAGACAGTCTCCATGACACACGCATAAACCCTCTCAACACTGCTCAAGACACACACACAAACACCCTTCCCAATCCCCCCCCACACACGCACCCCCAACACTTCCCTGTAAAATAGTTATCTCCAAGTTATAATGCCCTGTTCAATGTAATTTCAGTTTGTTCAATGTAAACCGCACTGATGCAGAATAGCGCGGTATATAAGAGAATGTAAATAAAATAAATAAATATGAGACATATATATCAACCTCCTACATGCCTGATTCTGCAAATGGAGGAAACATGTCATTATGTCACACTGCAAGTGTACACTTTTCAACTTGTTTTAACTTGCATTTTAGAATCTGTTGTGACTAGACTGACATTTTTGATAAATATGTTTTTCTAATTTAAACAAACATCTCAAGAATTCCTGCACAACTCCATCTGCATGATTTGGCAGACTGTGATGTTGGCAACTGGCCAATATTTGCACAAATCACGAGAAATACTTGCTCCAGTCTTGAAGGTTTTTCAGTAAAGCTCCTCTGCTTAGCAATATTGGGAAAATAATCTGCATCACTCAAAAAGCTAAGGGAATTCTTAGATAATAGATGGGTGATGCTAACACCCCCTCCCCTTCCCAACTAAACTAAACATTGCAATGGGGAGAGGTGCGAGTGCAAGTCCTTTCTTCTCCAATTACAGACGCGTCACAAAAGGGATCTCTATACCTCATCACTGCTAGAGGGGAAAGAAAAGCACACAAAAGCTCCTGGATGGTACAGGTAGTAACACCACAAGAAAAATCATGCTGAGTCAGATCAAGGTCCATCGAACCCAGCATCCTGTACGCAACTGATTTCAAAAGGGTCCTGATCCATAAACCACCATGGGCAAATGGTCTGTGTTAGTTAATCTGCAAACACCCTAGAACCTGACTAATAAGAAAAGAATACTAAATATATAGAGGCTTATTTACTAAGGTGCAGTAATTTCCAAAATTAATGTGCAGTAACTGCAAAGCCTCTATGTTAATGTTGAGAATTCCCACATCAGTTTTGCCATTCAGTTAATTTAGAGAAATATTTGCTGTGACAGATAACACAATGCAATTATCTACATCAATTCAGGTGAAACGGCGTTATCTGTAAGGCACATTCCCCGCCCCATTCAGCATTAGCTGTTAATGTGGAAGGCACTGCATGTCAACTTCTAATGTGTATTAATTGCCGTACTAACAACTAATGCAGCTTAGTAAACAGACCCCATAATATAGTGAATAGTTTTTGATAAAACTTATTGTGACAGTTCCAGGTTGGTGGAATTCTATTAGTCTACATGTGAATGACATCTTTCCTTACCTCCAGTTCTTTGAGGTAATTGACTGTTGTTTCTTGTCGCATCAGTATGACCAAATCATGAGGATTTTTCAAATTCACCGGCGAGTCCACCTGAGACAGTTTAAAAGACAAAAATAGGAAAGTACATCTGTGAAGATTCCCAACACAGCTTCTTATTGAAAATTCCTTTTAGGTCTTTATGCCAGAGGAATCCAACCTTGTACCAGTATAAGGCAGCTGCCTAAGAAGTTTGACTGTTTCTCATATACTTTTTCACACCTTTTTCAGAGGTCATCTATTTATCCCTTGGCTGAATGAAAGCAACCTAAACATAAAAATATGAGCAATAAATAAAATGAGTACATAAAACCTCTATTAAAAAAACAGGGCTATTCTCCCTATGAATCGTTGTGCCAAGCAAGTATCTCTCTATCTTTATTATTATTGTGGAATGCTCTCTCCGAGTTGTTCAGCCACAAAATAGATTATAATATCTTCCATATGATGATGAAGACTTCGCTTTTTTCATGATGGGCAGGCTAAGTGGAGGGTGCACCAACTGGGCGGATGTGTGCTGTCAGAAAAAAAGATTAAAAAAGTACATTGTCTAAAAACTATGAAAAAAAATTAGATCGTACATGCTAATTTTCTTTCCTCAAGTCTCTCCAATCCAGTCGTGTGGATTTACGCTCTCCTACCAGCTGATGGACATTGGGAACTACTGGTTTAATGACATGACCCTATAATGGTTCTGTGCAGCCTCTAACCAGACAGTATTTTGATAAGAAAACCGAACCACTCCCTTTTCTCCACTTCCTGCCTTTTTTCAGGTGCATTTCACATAAGTGATAACAAATGAGCCCTCCACAATAGGCGCTTTTTATTGTTTTCTGGCTTGACTGTCTATATGCATGTTCGCGAACAAACAAATGTCTATATCCCTTTGAGCAGAACTGATTGAGAACCACTGCCAGCGGTGACCATAATCACCCACTGATAGAAGAAGATCCACAGGCTGTGACTGCAGACAAAAATAGACTTATCGTGAGCGGGGAGCCCATCCCCAGCTAGTGGAAGAGGATCCACCGGCTGCAATCATGGCTAAGTGGAGTGCTGCTGCGAGCAAGGATCACATATCAGAAAGATTATTAAGCAGAAGAAAATGCACCATTTTGCCACACTAAGTGTTTAACTTATGTTCTCTAATATAAGAGAGTCTGGAAAAAAAATGAGCTAGAATAATTGCTCCAACGGCATTTTACCTTGGAACACAGCAAAGAGTAAATATTGTAGCAGAATTCCGAATGAATGAGGTGTGGCAGAGCCCAGCAAATGAGCCAAGCTCAATGCCACCTTTATTCTACAAATGCAAACATGCAGTCAGAAGCACAGCTGATCAAAACACCAGGTGGGCCTGGAGTGGAGCGGGCCTGGACTGGAGGGGTCAAGGGAAGAAAATCAGCAGGGACGATCTAATTTCACATTTCTTATTGTTCTCCAGTCCAGTCATGTTGCCAAAGCAATCCCTAACCATGGTGGGAAAAGAAAGCCTGGCATGCAGCACCTAAGCTCCAAAGGCTGCATCCTAAAGAGCCTGAATGTCTAGCCTACAACGGCATGCAAAGAAGAGCAGCGACAACCATGTTGCTGCCTTGCAAATATCCTGTGGTGGAGCCAACCCACACTTAGCCCAAGAAGATGCCTAAACTCTAGTAAAATGATCGTCCCTTCACTATATAAGCTGAAATGATGGCCTCTTTTATTCAATGAGCTATAGAGGCCTTGGACGCTGCTTCACCTTTCTGCAGACCAGCAAACACAAACAAATTATCTACTTTTCTGAAAGCCTTTGTCTTTCTCTGGTACCTTTTCTGGACTCTGCGTGCCTCTTACTTATGCAAAACTTGTGCCTTTTCAGCATCAGAAGATTCTGTAGAAAAATAGGGAAGTGTAACACACTCAGATGAAAAGCAAACAGACACAACCCTCAGAAGAAGAGGGTGCCAGCCTGATCACCATCTTTTCCTTCAAGACAGCCATTCTTGGTTATCTACAAGACAACACTTGCAACTCCAATAGAGTTGGGAGTTGACCTAGAGGACTGGTGCATGTGGTTCCTTTACACAAAAACGGAAATGAGGATGAAGATGGGAACTACAGGACAGTTAGTCTGACCTCTGTGATGAGTAAATTAAATGGAAACGCTGCTAAAACAGGATAGTGAGGTTTCTGGGGTCCAATGGATTGTAGGATCCGAGGCAGCATGGGTTTACCAGAGGCAGGTCTTGTCAGAAAAATCTAATTAAATTTCTTTGACTGGGTGACCAGAGAGTTGGACTGAGGGAGGGCCCTAGAAGTGGTGTAGCTTTCAGTAAAGCTTTCAGTAAAACTTTCAGTGTAGCTTTGAAAATTTGCAACAGAGTTGACTCCCCTGAGGGAGTGGTTAACATGAGGAAAGATCTACAAAAGCTGGAAGAATGGTCTAATGCTTGGCAATTAAGATTTAATGCAAAGAAGTGTAGAGTCATGCAGTTGGGTAGCAGAAATCCAAGGGAAAAGTACGTGATAGGGGGCGAGAGGTTACTATGCACGGATTAGGAGAAAGAACTTGGTGTGATTATTTCTGAAGATCTCAAGGTGGCAAAACAGTGCGACAAGGTGGTGGCAAAAGCCAGGAGGATGTTGGGCTGCATACAAAGAGGAATCACCAGCAGAAAGGAAGAGGTACTTATGCCACTGTACAAGTCACTGGTGAGGCCTCACTTGGAATACTGTGTTCAGTTTTGGAGACCGTATCTTGCAAAGGATGTAAAAAGACTGGAAACTGTTCAGAGGAAGGCGACCAAAATGATTTGCAGCCTGCATCAGAAGCCTTACGAGAAGAGACTTGAAGACCTAAACATGTACACTTTGGAGGCGAGGGGGGACAGGGGAGATATGATTCAGACCATTAAATACTTAAAGGGAAATAATGAACAAACAAACCTCTTCCAAAGACGGAGAAGCTGTACAACTATAGGACACAACATAAAGCTGCGAGGTGGTAAATTGAAAGGCAATGTCAGGAAATACTTTTTCACTGAAGGGGTGGTGGATGCTTGGAATGACCTCCCGATGGAAGTGGTAGGGGCATACATGGTGACGGAATTCAAAATGGCATGGGACAGACACAGTGGATCCCTTTACAGCAACAGGATAAAATCAAAATAAACGGAACCATCTAATTTCTCAACAAATAGGGGTGTCCTACATGGAGTGGTGGGTTCAACCCTAAACAGGGACGTGGGGAGGGGTGGTGGAGCGGCAGGTGCACCTACTCTTGCCATCGTGCTGGGCAGACTAGATGGACCATGCTGGTCTTTATCTGCCGTCATTTACTATGTTACTATGTTACCATTCTGCACAGGCAACTTATAAATAAATGTAACCTAGGGAAGGACCCTAAAGTAAGTGACTGGATTAGAAATTAGTTGAGTGGGAAGTGACAAAGGATACAGCTAAATGGAGCTCACTCTGAGAAGGATGTTGTTGCCAGTGGTGTGCTGCAGAGATCTATCCTTGGTCCAATTCTTAACATTTTTGTTAGTACTATTGTGGAAGAGTTGACGGATAAGGTTTGCCTCTTTGTGGATGATAAAAAAATCTGCAATAGAAAAGACATGCAGGAAGGAGTAGATAACATGAGCAGGGATCTGGCTAAGCTTGAAGAATGGTCAAGAATTTTTTCAGCTGAGATTTAATGCAAAAAAATGCAGGGTCACGCATTTGGACTGCAAAACTCCAAGGGAGCAGTACAATGTAGGGGGTGAAGTACTTTTGTCCATGAAAGAAGAGCAGAACCTGGGCGTAATAGTTTCTGATGATCTTAAAGTGGCTAAACAGGTAGAAAAGGTGACGGCAAAAGCCAGAAGGATGCTTGGATGCATAGGGAGAGGAATGGCCAGCAGGAGAAAGGAGATGATAGTGTATAAGTCTCTGGTACAACTTCATTTGGAGTAGTGTGCTCAATTCTGGAGACCACACCTTCAAATAGATATAAACAGGATAGAGTTGGTGCAGAGTGGTTACCAAAATGGTCAGTGGGCTTCATCATAAGACATATGAGGACAGCTTAAAGATATATGTATACTTTGAAGAAAAGGCGGAATGGGGGAGGGGGAAGTGGGGGGTAAGAGAGAAGTTTAAATATCTTCGGGCATAAATGCACAGGAGGAGAGCCTTCTTCAACTGAAAGAAAGCTCTGTAATGAAGGGGCATAGGATGAAAGTGAAAGGGGATAGACTCAGGAGTAATATGCAGAAATATTTCTTTATGAAGAATGATAAATGCATGGAATGGTCTCCCAGTGGAGTTGGTAGAGACAAGGATTGTATCAGAATTCAAGAAAGCATGGGACAGACGATCTCTAAAGGAAAAAAAAAAAGGGACTACAGTAATTGGTATGGAAGGGCAGACTGGACAGGCTGTATGGTCTTTTTCTGCAGTCATGTTTCTATGTTCCTTCTGGACAAACAAATAGTGGCAGAGAACACTGCCTTAAGCATCTAGTGCTTCATAGAACTCTTGGAGAGAGGTTCAAGGAGAGGCATTGATAATGCCAACAGTACCAAACTGAGATCCTATGGTGGGGACTATTAGACGGCATGGATGTTGCAAGTGTTTCACTCCTCACAAAGAACAAAGCACATTTGAATGGCAGGATAGAAACTGACCCTGAATCAAACCTCTGAAATAGACAATAACTACTACCTGCACTTCAAAAAATTAATGGCTAGCTCCTTCTCTAGACCATCATGTAAAAAAGCCAGGACATCAGACAGCGCATCATTTAAAAGCCAGAGACCACACTCCTCACACCACGTCTCAATAATCCTTCACATGTAGAAACATAGAAACAGAAATAACACGACAAAAAAAGACCACATGGCCTATCTAGTCTGTCCTTCCATAACAACAACTACAACAGTCCCCTTTTTTCCTTTAGAGATCCTCTGTGCTTGTCCCATGCTTTTTTTAATTCAGATACTGTCCTCATCTCTAACACCTCCACTGGGAGACTATTCCACAGATCCACTACTCTTTCCGTAAAGAAATATTTCTGCATATCACGCTTGAATCTATCCCCCTTCACTCTCATCCCATGTCCCCTCGTAGCAGAACTTGCTTTCAATTGAAAGAGGCTCTCCACCTGTACATTTATGCAATGGAGATATTTAAACATCTCAATCATATCACCTCTATCCCGCCTTTCCTCTAAGGTGTACATATTCAAATCCTTAAGTCTGTCTTCATATACTTTATAATGAAGACCACTAACCATTTTAGTAGCCACCCTCTGTACCGACTCCATCCTGTTTATATCCTTTTGAAGGTGCAGTCTCCAGAATTGCATACTATACTCCAAATTAGGTCGCACCAAAGACTTATACAGAGGCGCTATCACCTCCTTTTTTCTGCTAGCCATTCCTCTCCATATGCACACAAGCATCCTTCTAGCTTTAGCCATCACCTTTTCTGTTTAGCTACTTTAAGATCATCAGACACAACCACGCCTAGGTCCCGCTCTTCTTTAGTGGACAAAAGTACTTCACCCCCTATACTATATTGTACCCTTGGATTGCTCCAGCCCAAATGCATGACCTTACATTTTTTAAACATTAAATCCCAGCTGCCAAATTCTAGACTATTCTTCAAGCTTAGCTAGATCCCTCCTCATGTTATCTACACCTTCCTGGGTGTCTACTCTATTGCAGATTTTGGTATCATCCGCAAAGAGGCAAACCTTACCCGACAGCCCTTCCGCTATATCACTAACAAAGATGTTAAAAAGAATCAAACCAAGGACAGATCCTTGGGGCACACAACTGGTAACATCCTTCTCCTCAGAGTGAGCTACATTTACCTGTACTCTTTGTTGCCTCCCACTCAATGAATTGCTAACCCAAGCAGTAACTTTAGGGTCCATACCAAGGGTGCTCAGTTTGTTTATAAGTCGCCTGTGAGGAACAGTGTCAAAGGCTTTACTGAAATCTAAATACACCATATCTAGGGCTCTCCCTCGGTCCAACTCCCTGGTCACCCAGTCAAAGAGAATCAATCAGATTTGTCTGACAAGACCTGCCTCTGGTGAATCCATGCTGCCTCGGATCCTGTAATCCGCTGGACTCCAGAAACCTCACTATTTCCTCTTTCAGCAGCATTTCCAATAATTTACTCACCGCCGAAGTTAAACTATCCGGCCTGTAGTTTTCAACCACATCCTTACTTCCGCTTTTGTGTAAAGGCACCACATGAGCCTCTCTCCAGTCCTTTGGCACCACTCCCGACTCCAAAGAGGCATTGAAAAGATCAGTCTGTGGAGCTGCTAGCACGTCCCCAAGTTCCCTCAGTATTCTAGGGTGTATCCCACCCAGTCCCATCGCTTTGTCTACTTTAAGTTGCGCTAGTTTCTCACGAACACAGTCTTCTGAAAATTGTTCAAGATGTCCCTCGTTTCTATTCCTGTTTGTGGGTGTTTTCTGAGGTCCTGCTCCTGGTTCTTCATCTGTGTACACAGAACAGAAATATTTGTTAAGCAATTCTGCTTTATCCTCATTAGCTTCTATATTCCTCCTCTTCACCCTTGAGTCGGACAATACCACTTTTGCCCTTCCTCTTCTCACTAACATATCTGAAAAATGTCTGAGCCAATGCAATAAAATGGGGGGATATTTCCTCCTCTTTTTGAATCTTTGCTTTCCTGACTACTTTGCTAGCTTCTCTAAGTTTTTCCAAATATAGATGAATGTCTTCCTCTCTGTGATCTCTTGTATTTTCATGAAGGCCTCCCTCTTTTTCTTCACCATTTCAGCTACTTCTTTCGAAAGCCATAGCGGTCTACTTTTCCTTTTCTTTACCATTTTAACAAAATAACCCCTTTCAGTTTTGCCCACTGTTTTTCTACATCCCCCAGCTGTTCCCATCCCGCTAATGACTTCCTGAGGTATTGGCCCATCTTGGCAGAGTTCTTTATTCTTTATCTTTATTCACCGCTTGATATACCGCCCAAGCGTGTGCGTCAGGGCGGTGTACAATATAAACAATAAAAGCAGGAAAAATAAAAGAACGCCATTAATTAGACAGGACAGGAAGAGATAAAGAAAGACATTTGAGGAGAAAGGAGATAAGTCAGGAAAGATAGTGGTAGAGAAAACCGGTCTTAAGGGTCAGGAAGGTGAAAGGCCTGCTGAAAAAGGTGAGTTAGTCTTCCTAAAAAGTCTAAGGCCCTCACCTTTGAATGGATTCTAATAGCCCTAGTCCTAATACTGAGCCACACCATCTGGTGACCACTGGATGCAAAATGATCTCCCACTATAACATCAGAAACACGTTCACCATTGGTAAGCACAAAGTCCAGTATGGCCCCTTCACGTATGGGGTCTGTTACCAATTGCCTGAATAGTTCTCCCTGTAGAGAATCCAGGATCTCTTTACTTCTAGATGATACTGTAAGCAGGAATGTGCCAAACAACATCTGGCATATTGAAATCCCCTATCAGTAGCACTTCCCCTTTCCTAGCAATGCTGTATATGTCTTCAATTAACTCTCTGTCCACCTCTTCCTCTTGTGAGGGAGGTCTGTATATCACGCCAATGCAAATAGATTTCTCTTTCCCTCTTTCTAGTTTAACCCACAATGCCTCCTCTCTCCCTTTTAAGCTCTGTAATTCCAAAGCTTTAATAGTATTTTTTACATGTAGTGCCACTCCTCCTCCTCCTCCTTCCTACCCTGTCCTTTCTGAATAAAGTATAGCCAGGTATAGTTACATCCCAGACATGTTTTTCTGTGAACCATGTTTCTGTAACTGCCACTAAATCCAAGTCAGTCACTCCCACCAAAGCTTCAACATCAGGGATCTTATTTCCCATGCTACGAGCATTTATACACACTGCTTTCCATATGTTACCCCTGTTACCCATGTAAGCAAGAGAAGTAGACTGCTTTCTAGCATGCAGCAAAGTAGCCCTATCATGTGAAGAGTAATCACTCCTTCTCAGTTTCACCCTCTCAAGAGCCAGGCCACAAGCGAGAACTGGATGACATCCAACTCAGCCCCCCCACTTAAAAAGGTTGTCCATCAAAGGTAGCGTGAATGGCTCTTTCACAGAAAAATTAAAGTTTTTCCAGATAATAATTCACAGACATTGTTAGCCATGTGGTCATCATAAGTCAGCATTTCATCTTAATATTTTGCTGTTTTCAGACAAAATAGCCACAGATCATCAATGGTATTTTCTCTCTCCTGTTCATGTTCACAGCATTTCTGGAGATTAGCCCAGTAAGAAGAGGGGCCAAAGGGACCTGCATCCACTACACAGAAATAGCTATGGCAGATAAGCATTCTTGCTCCTCTCCTGTTGCCAGCATTTCTGGCAGTAGTAAGTCCAAGAAAGGGTGCTCTTTCCACAAATGAAAAAGATAGATATGTTTTATCCAATCATTATGAAGCAGAATTGCTTAAAAGAAATCCTGACCATGGAAAAAGAGTTGGTAAATAAATAGTAAATAGTGTGAATGTGTAGCCTAGTGTTTAGAACAACAGCCTAGTACCCAAGAGATCAAGGGTCGAGTCCCACTAGCACTCCTTGTGACCTTGGCAAAGTCACTTTACCCTCCAATGTCTTGGAAGAAAAGGCCTGGCAATCTACTTCCAGTCATACCTTGCTAAGAAACCCCATGGACTGCTTGGTTGCCAGGAGTCAGTACTGACTTGACGGCATGTAAAAAATAAATACCAACAAAAAGGTGACATTTTGCTTACCAGATAATATTCTTTCCTTGAGTCCTGCTAGACAAGTGGGTTGTGTAACCCTACCAGCAGATTGGTGGAGACAAAGAACCAATGAAAAGCCCAGGTTTCAATGACATCATTCCTATGCCTCTACTCGCTTCAGCCACTGATGTCCCTTCAGTATTCATCTCAAAGCATATGGGAGGAACATGGCAAGCTTCACACAACCTCAGTTGTAGGCAACAATGAGTAATCAACAGTAGAGAACTATGTACGAGAAAGCATAAACAGAAAGCTGTCAGTAGAAGATGAACCTGCAGAGCCAAGTATAAACAACATAGTGAACCCAAGGGTACCGCAGCAGAAAAACAGAGCAAATACAGTTTCAGGGGCGGACCCTGGACTGGTCTAGGAGGACTCAAGGAAATGACAATAACTAGTATGTAAATTGTCACCTTTCATATCGTCCTGCTAGATCAGTCCAGACAAGTAGGATGTACCAAAACTACAACTCCACTGGGCAGGAGGAAGATACAGCAGCTCACAAAACCCTTGAGTCAAAGGCCGTGTCCGCCCAGGCATGGACATACAAGGGATAATGCTTAAGAAAAGTAGAAAGCGATGCCCATGTTGCTATCTGACAAATGTCTACAGGAGCTACTGAGCTCTGCTTCGCCCAAGAGGAAACCTGTGCTTGGGTAGAACGGGTGTAGAAAAGCTCCAGAACTGGCCAGTTCTGCAACAGAAATGCCGAGGCAATGGCTTCCTTAATCCACTGCCCAAAGTTGACTTGGCTGCCACATTACCCTTGCACAGGCCAGCAAACAGCACAAAAAGATGGTCGGACTTATGAGAGGAATTCGCAATCTATACGTACCAATGAAGCATCCTCTGGACATCCACAAGGCGAAGATCCTTATGATTCCCCCTATACTGCTCCTTAGAGGAGGGGGGCAAGCAAACCACCTGGTTCACGTGAAAGGGAAAAAGCAACTTAGGCAAGGAAGGAACAGGCCAAATGGAACCGGCCTCCTTCGAAAAAGACAGGTAAGGATCTCGACAAGAAAGTACCTGCGGAACAAATTGTGACCAAGATTACCTTCTTGAGTGTCAAATCCTTCAAAGTAGCGTGCTTCAACAGCTCAAAGGGCACCACCATCAGGACCCTGATCACCAGACCCAGATCCCAGGAAGAGATCACAGACTGGAGGGGAGGATGCAGATGCCAAACCCCCTGGAGAAAGCACAAGACGTCCGGGTGCAAGGCTAGAGACTTACCAACCACCGGACCTCAGAAACAGGCCAAAGTTGCCACCTGAACCATCAGGAGCCAGCTGCCGAGCACCACTCAAAGAGACAACATATCCGTACGATATGCTAGCTTGATATACCTCCTCCAGGCTCCAAACAGAGTAGAGACCACCTCCGGAGAGCAGCCCTTATATGCTAGCCATCTCCTTTCAAGGCCCAAGTAGTAAGTGAGAAGGAGTCCTCCAGGAGGAGAAAGGTTTTACAGGTCAGTAACAACTAGAATCCTGAGATCCCTGGGAAGCAGAGGCCGAAGAGAAAGGGGCCTTAACCCGCTTTACAGGACCCTTGGACTTGTCTTCCGGAAGGTGGTAAGGTTTTGTCTTGCCCAGGTCCTTCACCAGTTTCTCCAAAATCGGCTCCAAATAGAAGCTTCCCCTTAAAAGTCAGTTGGGCCAACCGAGCCTTGGAGAATGTATTTGCTGCCCGGTGCTGGAGCCAAAGCCAATGCCGTGATACCCTCCCTAGCCGCCAAATGTACCAGACCATACATGGCATCAGAAAGGAAGGCCGTAGCTGACTTCAAAAAAGGGATAGTATCATCTGGCAGAAGAGACTGAATCCACTGGAGCAGGGCCCGAGACATCAGGCTGATACATACCACCAGCCGCAGAAGAGCAGCAGCCATGGCAAACTGGCTCCTCAACAACAAAGCCACCTCACAGTCCAGAAAATCCTTTATGGCCGATCCACCTTCCAAAGGAATGGTAGTCCATCTGGTAACTGCTGTGACCTGTGCATCCACCTTGGGAAAGTCAAACCACTCGACACACTCCTTCAGGAGAATGTAGATCTTCTTACAGACCCTTAACCCTTTAGGCAGAGAGTCAAGAGAGTCCCACTCCGACTGGATCATAACCTTGATCACATCCGGGAACGGGAAGACAGTAGTAGATTTCTGCATCCCTTGAAAGAGTGGATGCACCTTTGGCTCCTGCTCCATGCCGGAAGCATCCATCAAGTTCAAGCGGATGAGACCCTGGCAATCAATGCCACTAGCTCCTCCTTCCGGAAAAGGCAAATCACTCCGGCCTCCTCACAATCATCTGAAGGGGAGAGTACGTCTTCATCCACATCAGAGCACAGTACCGAGCCATCTGAATCTGGGCCAAAGTCAAAATCTGGGACAACTCACAGCTGTTTCCCATCTCTAGGGGCACCCCTTGCCAAGAACACTTAGCCAAAGGTAATCAAATAGGGATACCACTCTCAGTCTGCCTCGCACGAGACTGTGCCTGGGAGCAACCAGAGACTGCAGGGTCTGGATTTGCACGCCAGAAGGACCAGGCCTGCTGCAAAAAAAAGAAAAGAATTCAAGGGAGGACAATCCGGAGTCCAGAAGCTCTCCTCTTGGAAACAACCCCCCCCCAACACCATGGGACACAGCCATCACAGACCCCCTAGAAGACTAGCAGCTCACAGCACGGTTGCTATTTTGTCCAGCCAGCTGGATAGCCTTACCCATAGGACGATCTGTAAACTCCTGCCCTGAGATAGGCAAAGCCGGACTAATTGCATCCTCCAACTGAGATAGGGGAAGCAGGCCCTCCAGGGATGACTAAGAAGCTGCCATGCAAGAAGAGCAGAGTCCAGAATCCAGAGATGAGGCACCTTGCTTGCCAAAGGTCAAACAACGCTTCCTGGAAGAAGACAGAGAGTTAAGGCATTTCACAGCAGCATGCACTAAGGCTGCAGTGGCCCGAAGGTGGGTGTTAACTGCGCTTTTAGTGCAACATGTGTTATAGGCACTAGGAAATGAGAGAGTGTTGTCACTGCATGGGCAGAATGCGCTGTAGAACTGCGTGACTGCCTGGCACACAATAGGTAAAAGTGCTACTAGGCATTGCAGAAAACGGCAGGAAACCCCTACACTGTGCCAACTGTCACCAGCAATACACCCCGAATTGTGTCTCAGGAAGACAGAACTGGGTGCCCCTAACAAGGACAATGACTAGGTCAAGCCTTGGTATTCACCCCTTGAGAGCCCCAGGCAGAGAATCTGTGCCAGGCTCAGCTCCTCCCCTGAAACTATTTGGCTGGCTTTGCAGCACTGCGTTTAAGGGGGCTGGCAGATTTCTCCAAGAGCCTTCTGTGATCTTTGGAAGAGAGCAGAGGGGACAGAGGAGGGAGGGAGGGGGTGCTGAGGTTATGCGAGGCTGCTGCACTATTCCAGATCCTTCCAAATCCTTCAGACTGCTTAACAGGCTGTTATCATGATAACATCGTGGAGATGAACTAATTTTCTCTCCTCCTATGGCTACCGAAAACACTAGTGTCTAGTGGAGCTTCTCAAGGTGGTCGTTCACGAACGTTTAATCTTCAGATTTTCTTCCGAGAGGATTAAATATATACACCATCTACTAGAGACAAAGAAATAGTTACAGTTACCCAGTTATAAATCCAAGTTGGTACACCTGTTCATTGTAAGTGCAAAGTAGATCCCCCTGCTTTGTACAAAAATTGTTAATTGTAAACCACACTGATTTTAAATAGCACGGTATAGAAAAGCTATAAATAAATAAAAAATAAAGAAATACTGAAGAGACCTCTGGTGGCTGAAGCGAAAAGAGGCATAGGAGTGATATCATTGAAATCTGGGCTTTTCATTGGTTCTTTGTCTCCACCAATCTATTAGTAGGGGAATACAACCCACTTGTCTGGACTGGTCTAGCAGGATGATATGGACTATATAGTTGAAACGACAACCTATGTTTTAAGAACACAGAAAGACAAGATTTTAAAGTTAGCGTAGTTACTCAACTGTAACAGGTGTTCTATCAGTCCTCACATATGGGTAATGTCGGCACCGAGGGAGCCCTCGTGCAGAGCAATTCCCCAGCTTTCAAAGAAAGCCTTTGCCATGCGCATGCACAGTCCCCTTCCCGCCCAAGGGTGCCATCTTGCTCAGTCAGATGACATAGCTAAAAAGACGGCAAAATGAGAAAATAAAATAAATGACTGCAACTCCAGGGGAGGAGGGAGGGTTATGAGGACTGATTCCTGCTGTCCCTGGAGAACACCTGTTACAGTTGAGTAACTGCGCTTCCTCCAGGAACAAGCAGGAAGTCAGTCCTCACATATGAGACTCCCTAGCTATAGGCTACCGAGAACCCATAGCTGAAAAATAGCTCCCTCTAGAAGAGCCGCAGCAGCTGTGAAAGAACTTTCTCCGAGAACACAACCCCCACGGTAGCCTGACACCAAAGGGCTGGAGGGTAGAAGTTGCCTAAACCTCGAATAGGTTATAGAGTACCGCCTGGCCGAAAACACTGTCTCACCAGGACTCTCTCTCCAGGCAGTAATGGCCTGCAAAAGTCTGGCTTGAAGACCAAGTTGCGGCCCGGCAGATGTCTGCCAACGGTACAGAGCGGTGGTTAGCCACTGATGTGGCCTTAGCCCTGACACAGTG
This sequence comes from Ichthyophis bannanicus, assembly GCA_033557465.1. Classification (NCBI taxonomy): domain Eukaryota; kingdom Metazoa; phylum Chordata; class Amphibia; order Gymnophiona; family Ichthyophiidae; genus Ichthyophis; species Ichthyophis bannanicus. The sequence goes on along the minus strand of CM066047.1, from coordinate 32,364,209 downwards.
GGCTGTGACTCGACCCTGCAGCTGGAGGTCAGCTGCCCTGTACGCCCAGCCGATGCAGTCTGCCACCCAGGTGTATAACGTACGCTTGGTGACAGGTAGACCCAGCCTACTGGGGTCATAAGACAGGAAGAGCTGGGAAGCTCTCCGATGTCCCCGCGTACGTTCCAAGTAGAAAGCAAGTGTCTTTTTACAATCCAGGGTATGCAGGACCGTCTCTGCCCGGCTGGCATCCGGCCTGGGAAAGAAAGTTGGAAGAAGATTGAGGTGGAAAGAAGAGACCACTTTCGGAAGGAACTTGGGGTGAGTGCGAAGGATCACCCTATTTCTGTAAAACCGTGTGTACGGCCTATCAGATACCAGAGCCTGCAGCTCACTCACACGTCTGACAGATGTGAGTGCCACCAGGAAGAGGACCTTCCAGGAAAGGAAGCAGAGATGGCAAGTGGACATCAGCTCAAAAGGTGGGCAAGTAAGCTGCTGCAAGACCACATTCAAGTCCCACTCAGTCGCCGGAGGGCGAACAGGGGGTTTCAGTAGGAGTAGACCTCTGAGGAATCTGGACACCAAGGGGTGAGCAGAAAGAGGCTGATCTTCCACCTGAGAGTGTTTCGCTGATAAAGCACGCAAGTGAACCCTGACAGAGAAACCTGAGGCCTAATTCTGCGAGGTGAAGCAAGTACTGCAACACCACTGGTACTAGGCAAGAGAAAGGATTTTCACTGCGCTGTTTACACCACACTTCAAACCTGCGCCACTTGAAGGCATAGGACTTCCTAGTGGATTGCCTCCTGGAGGCCAGCAACACTTCTTCCACATCCTTAGGTAGGAGTAGAGGAGCCAGCACTACCCTTTCAGCAGCCATGCCATCAGGTTGAGGGGCCTAAGTTTGGGGTGTAAGATAGAGCCATGCTCCTGGGACAGGAGGTCAGGCTGCGTCCCCAGAGGTAGCGGGGGTTTCCACTGCCAGCTGGAGGAGAAGCGGAAACCAAGGTTGTCTTGGCCATCTGGTGGCTATCAAGATGACAGAGGTCTTGTCTCGAAGGATTTTGAATAGGGTTCGGGCCACCAGAGGCATGGAGGATAACCGTCAAAATGACTAGCCCCAACCAGTAGATGGGCAGCAGTGTTCTGTAAAAGCTGAAAGTGTAAATAAAAAGGCGTTACAGTAATCTAATTTACTAAGGAGAAGGGCTGAAACAAAGGCACAAAAGTCATCGTGACTGAAAAAAAAGATTTAATTGCAGTTGGCACAAGACAAAAAAGAAGAGGAACTAACCACAAAATTTGGTGTGTAAATGAGAAATTAGAGTCAAAATGGACACCTAGGACAGTAAATTTATTATTAGTATTTAGCTCACACCTTTCCAATGGTAGCTCAAAGCGAGTTACATTCAGGTACATAGGTATTTCCTTGTCCCCCAGATGGCTTACAATCTAAATTTGTACCTGAGGCAATGCAGGTTAAGTGACTTGCCCAAGGCCACAAGGAGTGTGAGTGAGATTTGAACCCTAGACTCTCTTGTTGTTGGTTGCTCTAACTACTAGGCTCCTCTACTCCTATTGTGTAAAAGTAATGCAGCTTTGAAGTAGAACTGAGTTGGCCATAGTTGACAGGGAAGAAGAGGTGACAAAACAGATAGCTGTAGACTCAATGGTATTTAATTAGCGATTTAACCAGTTGAGATCAGTAGCTATAGGATCAATATTTATTTATTTAACTGGGTTTATATACCGCTTTTCACCAGTCAAAGAGGTGTACATAGAACAAAAGAACAGTAGTTACATAGAACAATTAACTATGTACGGTAATATAATACATTTAACTATATACAATGAGTAACTGAGAGGAACAGTCTAATGTATGTACAGGGAGGTGGGTTGTTCCGTGGGGGGAAGGATATTGTGAGGTTAAGATGTGGTGATCTGAATATTGTCTACATAGCAGAAAGAGCTGAGACCAAGACTTTAGATGAGTGTAGCAAGTGGGGCTACAAATACAGTGTGGGGGCTGGGGGAGAGAATGGTGTATCACCCTGTCTCAAGTAGAATGGTGGCACAATAGGGCACTGTCCAGGGTTGTCACGGGGGAGAGCGAGCACTTTGCCCTGCTTCTAGTGAGGTGGGAGCACACCAAGAGCACTAAGGCCTTTTTGTGTACTTCCTGTCTATCATGAGCCTGCAAAATGTTGCTTTTCACCTCTGATCTATTATACTTTCTGCATTAAAATTTTTACTTCATCTCCAGAGATGAAATAAAGATTTGGCACTAAGATAAAGGTAAAAATCTGCTCTAAGATTTAACACAGTTCAGCACATAGATGGTGATTTTGTATGCAGGGTCATTTGCATGCATTTTCATGCTCATTGTATTAAGCTTAGCTTTACACAGATTCTCTGTGCAGTAAAAGCCTTGCTTCGTGGGAAGTTCTCAGCACAAGAAAAACTGGCACCAACCAGGAAGCAAGCCAGTGAGCTAAACATTTTGCATTTATTGCTATCAGAAGGAAAATGCCATAATTGTCTTTTTCATTGCATTTATTCAGGCACAGGTGAATAGTGTCGCGAGCACTACCCTGGTGGTAAGTAGCGGTCAGGGCAGGTCGGACATAACTATATAGGGAGGAGATTGGCCAGTAATCCAGAGGCCCAATTGGCTTTTGGTCCTGTTAGTTTCCTGGATCCTAATCTTCCAAAGAATTCAACTGCACAAGTGGTGGGAAAATAAAGGCTTTTATTTCCCCTTCTCGCAAGGGTTCAAATGATTGGGCAATAACAACAACGCAAATGTCCTTACTTCAGGCAAGAAAAAGTAAAACAAAAGTTTAAAGCAAAACTGTTACTTTCACAGTAGTGCTGGCATTCACACAACAGGAATGTTCTAGGCAGTAACACATACAGCTTACAAGCCTGGCAAAGATTCTAGGCTTCCCGTGGTACAGTACGTACAGTCCATTTCGGTATCTGAAACCTCATTTGCCAGTTCCACTTGCATTGGCTCATAGGCGGAAGCCTCTGACTCTGAGTCCCTAGGTTCAGGTAGGTTATAGTCAGGTTTCTTATATAGCTCTTCTAGCACAGCCCAATGTTCTGGGTAACTCGTAGGGCGTCGGCTCTGGGCTGTTTTATATTGAGGAAACTCCTCTCTCCTTAGAGGTTTTATGGCAGCTTTATAAAAACATTTATTATTCAAGACTTTCTTATCAGGTAAACTTTTCCTATAGCTTGTATCATAAAAAGCTTTACCCTTGGGAATTTGGCTTCTCTGTTTCCAGTGAAGGTTGAGGCCTGCACCAGTTTCTCCGTTGGCTTGCCTGTACATCACGGCTTAGGTCTTCAGGCTGTGACCCTGTTGGTTTTGGACAACAGCTGCAGCAATGCCTTTGCCACTCTGGGCAAACAGCTTTTACTCCTCTGTGAGCTGAGACATTCCCAGGTTCCTCCTTAGCTCTCAGGCAATCACCTTTCACTCTGGGTGATCTTCTGGCAGTGGAATATTCAGGTTTGCACTCTAACCTCTTTTCCTCTGTCTTGCCTTCCTTCCTGCTGCACGCTGTCCTGCTGCATTCACTCTTGCTGCCTTCTCTCCAGCCGTCTCTCCAGCTGCCTTCACCGCTGCCTTTCCCGCTGCTCCCGCTGCCACTTCTCCCCCCTGCTTTCCAGTCTTCCTCCTTAAGTCCTCCTGCGCTCGAGGATTGGAGGTTGGCTGGCATTACCTCATGATCAGTGGGGCGTGGTTCCTCAGTCACTCTGGAGTCCCTCTTGCTCCCTCTATCTGGTTCCTCCAGATATTGCAGCTTGTATGTACCTTTTTCTTTATTTAAAGCATTTTCCTTTCTCTCAACCAGGTCTGCTGGGTGACAATAGCTATAAAGAAAGACTCTTTCATAGGAGCTCTTTTCTTGTAGTTTGAGAACTTAGAAGCTCTTCTGAATATTCTCTGGATTAATGATGCACTTCTGAACTTCAGTGTAATCAGATTGAAATTTGAAATATTTTCCTTTTGTTCTTTTTATTTTTGCTCATTTTCCATCATGCTTAGTGCTGTTGTAAACTCTGGTTTTAGTCCTTGTGAGGCCTCTGTGAAACTGCATATGCAGCTCCTGACCTCAGATTGAGTAATACTATGGTACATGAATCATTTACAAACTCTAAAACTGAAGCACCAAAATGGATCTTCTTGCTAGGAATGCTGCTCTTGAATGTTTTGGTCAACATTTGATTATCAACCATTGTGAACTCTTGGGGAGGTAAGCCACATACTGGCCTACTGTGTAAGAGTAATGCGTGTCTGCTTTTCTGTCATTATGTGTGCAACTTTTATAGTCTTTTTAAAAGTTAATGTCTACTGTTCTGTACCCAACTTGGTTTACATCTGTTGTTGCACTTAGTTTCTTTGACTGTGGTTTAGGTGTCTTATGTATTATTCTCCATTTATCCATAGTGAATGGGGCCAAGGTCATTACTGATGATAGATTTTTAATGGATAAGTGGAATTCTCCCTTAAAAAAAGCACACGTCTGGATTACTGTAACGCTATCTACGCCGGCCTCCCCTCCTCCCAGCTTCGCCGTCTTCAATTAATCCAAAATACTGCAGCCCGTCTCATCACCTACTCTCCTGTCCGTGCTCACGTCACTCCCTGGCTTCCGGTGAAGTTCAGATTCATGTACAAATTACTCATCATCACGCACAGAGCCCTTCATTCTGGCACCCCCCAGTACTTGGCAGACATCCTTCATCTTCAACCCTCCCCACGCCTTCTTCGTTCAGGGCACGGTAACCGCCTCCTCCTCCCCTCCCCTCCCCAGGCTCATCTGGAACTCACTCGTCATTCCGCTTTCTTCTTTCTTGGCCCTGCTTTGTGGAATTCGCTACCTCTTTCTCTCCGTCTTGAACTGTCCCACCCCCGCTTTAGAGCTCTTCTCAAAACCCATCTTTTCTGTCAAGCCTTTGATCTCTCCCCTCCCGCCGGTGACACTCTGCCCCCCAGCTGCGCCCCCCCATTCTTCATAGCACCCCTTCAGAGTCCTTCCTCGCCCCTTCCCTTGTGTTTCTCCCGTCTACCGTCGTCCTTTCCACTTTGGACCACCTTTGTTTTCTATCTTTTATCTGTCCTGTTATTATTGGCGCTCTTTTCTGACTTTGTTTTTTTCTGTAGCCATTGCCTTTTTGTATTGTACACCGCCCTGACGCCTCGGATTGGGCGGTTTATCAAATCCTGCGAATAAAGATAAAGATAAAGAATACTAACAACTTACAAAGCTCAGCTGATGATTAAGCAACACTGAATAAACGACTCCATGATCCATCAGCTGAATAAGGGAAATACAGTTGGTTCTCTATTAGGCGGTGAGCATATTGTATGCCTCCAAATGTTTCAGCAGTCAGATGAGCAAAATGCAGCACTATTTTGTAAATTTCAGGCAGTCTAACTTGTCTGCAGTACTCCCTTGCCTTATCACAAAATTAATATCAAGCCAGTCACTGTGCTGTTTTTTCTTCTCCTTGTTGTTCTGGTTTTCACATTCTCAAAAGCTTGTGGATGGACACCTTTACCAATAACTAGTCATTTGCACTTGTAACCGCCATCTGCATTGCAACACTTATAGAAAGTCGGCCTTTCCTTATTTCCTTCATCCCTTATTGCTGAAAACAAGGGTGGTGCTTGGCAAACATCTCCGGTGCAATCCTGTTTCATCTAAATTGTAGACTTGTTCTGCAATTAGATTATTTTTATCTATAATTTTATTTATAAGTTTTTATATACCTCCCCTTCCAGAGATTTTTTAAAATTTATTTTATTTAAATCTTTTCTATACCACGCTCTGTTGCATCAATGCGGTTTATAAGTAACATTAATGCAGGCTGAACATACATTGAAACTGTTTACAATTAACAATTACATTAAATTAATGGATGGATTATCCTCCATAGCTAAGCAAATTCTTCTCCATACTTCTTTGCAACTTTATGGTCTACAGACAGCTTTCACTAGCAGTTTGGAGGCGATGAATATCGTGGCAGCTCTAAAACCTATGAAGTTGACTACTCATATAGTTAAATTAATGCTCAGTACTTAATTGGCCTTTTCTAATAACATGGGTCCTGACACAGGTACATCCTCATTGCAATGCTGGTAAAACCATTCATATGACTAAAAATACCTAGATTCATATAACACAGTAACTAAATGAGAATTCTGAAGCCCATTGCATTTAACCAATCTCATTGCAGTCATGCTCACCATAATTCTCCAGGAACAATCTATTTTGAACCCCCTTCAGCTAGCCATGAACGCCGCTGCTAGAGTTCTTTCTGGAGCATCGAGATTTGACCACATCACACCCATCTTAATTCAACTCCACTGGCTCCCAACACACGGAAGAATACTATTCAAGACTCTGACGCTTACCTTTAAAGCCATCAACGGCATAACCGCTTCACAACTAGTGGACCTAATTCAGCCCACCCCACCTAACAGATCCAGAAGATCCACATCAGCAAACACTCTAATTATCCCAAGTGCATCAACAAAATGCACACTAACAACGTCAAACAGGGCTTTCAGTTTTTATGCTCCCAAATGTTGGAACACATTACCACCAGGAATCCGAGCCATCACCGATCTCACACAATTCAGGAAAGCACTAACACACTACTTATTTATTCAACATTACCAGATCAACCATACTCCACCATAGCCACACCTCTTCCTCTAGAAACCTCTACATATTAGTCCCTATACTTAATATCTTTCTGTAGGTGCATAACCCACTATGCAAAGCTTACTGCTACATATGTAAATAGTTGATGTGCATGTTTCCCTAAGTTATCCAAGTTGTATTTCCTTGTTCTCTGTAAAACTAACGTTTGTTCATTATGTTTCACTGTTCCATGTAAACCGCGCTGATACTAAATATAGTGCGGTATATAAGAAACTAAATAAATAAAATAAATAAATAAACAAGCTGGAAGTCAGTCTTCACATATGGGTGACGTCTGCGCCGACAGAGCCCTCGTGTGGAGCAATTCCCCACTTTCAAAAAAAGCCTTTGGGATTGCCATGCGCATGCGCAGTCCCCTTCCCGCCCAAGGGTGCCATCTTGCTCAGTCTCCCTTTTTCCGCGAAGCCCTTCGGACGTGGTCCTGCTTTCCTCAGAAAAAGTGCGTCAAAACTGCAAAGTTTTTGTTTCGGTCCGGTTCGACGCCGGTTCCCCTTCCTGCCTCAGCTCAGTACACCGGTATTGAGCCCGGTTAAAATTTTTCGTTTTTTATCCTTTGAGACTAACGTTCATGCTCTTTTAGTTTTTCACTGGCAGCCCGGTTGTTTGACCTTGCAGGGGCCCTTTTTCCCCCCTCGATGGCTGCAGCGGGTTCAAAACGTGTGATCGGTGTAAAAAACTAATGTCCCTCACCGACACACATGACAGCTGCCTCCGATGCCTCAGACCCGACCATGACCCGGTGGTCTGTGGGCTGTGTAGCAAAATGTCTTTCAAGGCACTTAGGAGTTGGCAGCACCAATGTGAAAGACTTTTCTTGGAGTCCGCATCCATCCGAGCCCGGACCTCGTCAGAAGCCTCGATGTCTCGGGAGTCTGACCCCGAGCATCGTCATGGGTCTTCTGAGCAGGGATCTCCCTCCCGGGAACACCGGAGGAAGAAGCAGCTCGTGAGGGCATCGTTGGAGGCCTCTGATCGGTCTGGGCCCTCAGGTTCCAGATTGCAGAGCCCTGACCACTGCCCTGGGCCCTCGGAGTCGGAGAGGCCGGCCAAGCTACCTCGCACGGAGCCGGAGACGCCGAGTAAGGTAATGTCTGTTGTCCTCATGGACTCCCCTCCGGGAGAACCGGCATCGGGCCCAATGGTGTCGGGACCCGAGCCGGAGGCTGCAGAGCCTTCTGAGCTTGGTCTCACCAGTCCATCCGCCCCAACCACCGGGACTTTTGTGCCTTTGTTTCAGCCCTTATCCTTAGTAGATTAATGCCTGTAATGCCTTTATTTACACCTTCAGCTTTTACAGAACACTGCTGCCCATCTACTGGTTGGGGCTAGTCATTTTGACGGTTATCCTCTACTTTTCATACTTCTACTTTAGTTACCAATTGCATATCGTTTTTGTTACAAGATACTATCTTTCAGCTCTCTACTTATTTCACATCAGACCTCCTATTCAATCCGCTCCTGATATATCTTTGCCAAATAGTACTTCCTTCCTCCACCACTATACATCTTAAAAGTCCATGTTGCTCGGCTTACAGTTATTTTGTTCTACTGTTCTGGGATGCATTATCTCCTGACCTTCTTGTGCACACTTCAAGGCTTCCTTGAAAAGCCAGCTTTCTTCCTAGGCTCATCCAGAGGCCTGAGCATTCTCTGAGATAGGAACTGATAGCACACCATGGCTACCTTTGTATTTATGTTTTTTTCTTCTTATCAAGCTATTATTACTTTATTGACTTGTAAATTGCTTTTTGTCTTTACAAAAGGCCATATATCACGACTGTGATAAACCAAATTAAATGCTCCTACTGGGGCACCCCAAAAGATAAAAAAGGGAGTTGTATTTGCTGGACTGAGAGCTGGCCTGTCTGTCTACGGAGGGCATCCACCTCCAGAGGCAACCAATGCCCTCCCAAGCAAGAAACCCTGCTCTCATTCCAGGACATAACAGGCCTTTTTGGATCTCCTCTAGCAGCCATAGAAGTCATCCCACAAGCCATGACAAGTGGGAGCAACCAACTATCAAAAAGACCTGTAAAAATAGATTGTTTTTACATAAATTGAGCAAATAAAGCATTTCTGAGTCCAGAGTCCATTGTATCTGTTTGATAATTACAGTTCCAGTAGTAGTCACTGCCAACTTTGACTAGACTTTTTTTTCCAGCACCTACTCTTATAGATGATGCCACTCTCTTAAGGACAGACCAAAATATGAAATGCTGAACAGCATGGATGGCATCATAGGACAAGCTAATAGAGAAAAAGGAAAAGGTTCAAGCACAGCAATCAAGTGGGGAAAGCATGCAGAGCATGGCTTATGTAATTCTCTCCAATCCTTCTGTGGTATGTGCATATACAGCACACACACACACATACACTCAATCTGTTTGTATCTATATTGCCTGTGAGTGTGGAGTGTCTTGCAAATATGGTGTCTTTTTGTATGTGAATGTGTGCACATCTGTGTCTCTTGGAGGGCTAGTATGTCTGTGCAGGTCTGAATGAATCAGCATGTGTTTGTATGTCACTATAGCTTCCTTTGGATTGGAAGAATAAATAAAAACACTAACTGCATCCAAACTGTGGAGGCAGGGACAAAAAATATTAGCTCAGAAATAAGCAAGGTAAAACTTGCAGAACTCCTAAGCAGCTAGAGGACAGGACCCACAAGGACCTCCTGAAGCAGGAAACAGATGCAAAGTCTAAGAAGTCCAGGACACCTTGCATATGAGCCAGTGAAAAGCAGCAGGTAAAATACAAAAGATGACAAGACAAACATAAAGAAGCGCTTACCTGGTAACAGAGATGCTGGATTCCTCCCTCAATGACTCTGTCCACCATACTTCCTCTCCCTTCAAATACTCTTTTCAAGAAAATGCACTTGGTCACCTTTAAGTCACTGGGCACAGCTCTGCATAAATGACACCACTTCCTACCAGTCTGCTACCGAGCCCAGCTCCAGAGGCATAAGCATTCCTTTCAGTTCTTCATTGGCATAGATGGCTCTCCAGTAGCACCATTAGTGTTCTTGTCTCCCTTGCTTTCACTGGGGCTCTTTTAGCATCATATTGCTTCAACTGGGTGACCAGAGAACTAGATCAAGTGCATGCAATAGATGTGTTCTACTTATATTTAGGCAAAGCCTTTGATACTGTTCCTCATAAGAGTCTGGGGATGGGTCCCAAAGTGATGAACTGGATCAGAAAATGGTTGACTGACAGATGATAGAGGGTGGTAGTAAATGAAATTCATTCAAAAGAAAGGAAGGAAAGTGAGTAATGGAGTACTTCAGGGATCAGTCCTGGTACCGTTTAATGTTTTTCTAAATGATATTGCCAAAAGGTTAAAAGGAAATCTTTGCTTTAATATTTGCAATAGAAGGGCACGTCAGAGGGAGTAGACAACATGAAAAAATTCTACAAAAATAAATCTTAACTGCCAAGTGTTAGACCAATGTGAAGAAGTGTAGAGTGATGCACTTCATACGCAAAAAAACAAAGGAGCTGTATGCAAAAGGCGGCGAGAAGGTGGTGTGCACGAACCAGGAAAGGGACTTCAGTTTGATAATGTCTGAAACAATGTTCCCTCTAATTTTCTGTAGGCTGTGTGCGCATAAAATATCAGCTGTGTGCAGCTTTTGAAGGAAGGTTAAATTTTTGTGCGCCACATAATGACACTCGGAGTTATATACTTTAAAATTTGACTACACATCAGAATACAGTATGTACACCACATTGATTTTAATCAAATTAAATGAAAATAGATGATTACTAAATGAAGCAGGAAATTTCTAGTAATTACAATCATAACTTTTAAATTTTAAGACGTCTGTGTTGTTTTCTATCAGAATCAGAGCTGTAATTTTTGTGCGCTCTGTTGTAAAGTATGTGCGCTCGCTCGGCGAGGTGTGTGCGCGCGCACACGCGCACAGCTTAGAGGGAACAGTGGTCTGAAATCTCAAAGTGGCAAAACAATGTGACAAGGAGGTAGCCATAGCTAGGATGCTAAGCTACATAGAAAGATGAATAACCAGCAGAAGGATGAAGATATTAATGTTCTTATACAAATAATTGGTGAGGCCTTACTTGGCGTACTATGTTCAGTTTTGGAGACCTCACCTCACAAAGGATATAAAAAAACATGGAATGGTTACAGGAAGGTGACCAACATGATATTGATCTTGCACCAGAAGACATATGAAAAGAGACTTGAAGACTTAAATAGGTATACCCTAGAAGAAAGAAAGAAAAGGGGAGATACAACACAGACATTTAAATATTTAAAAAGCATTGATGAACAAACAAACTTTTTTCAAAAGACAGGGGAAGCAGAGGATCCTACAGGGCATGAAGTGAAGCTGCAAGAAGGTAAACTCAAGAAAGCAAATGTCAGGAAATACTTTTTTCACAGAATGGGTGGTGGATGTCTGGATGCCCTCCCCATGGAGGTGATGGATGCAAAAAAACAGAGATGAAATTCAAAATGGCATGGGACAGAATCAGAGGATCATTTTATAGTAAGAAGATGAAATGAAATCAAAACAAAACAAACTTCAAAAAAAAATAAAAAAGGAGGGGGATTCACCTACACGGAGTAGTAGGTACAACCCTAAACAAAGACATAGAGAGGGGTAGTTTTCAGAGAGGTGGGAACAACTCTAGCTACTTCACTGGACAGACTATATTGACCATGCTGGTCTTTCCTGCCATCATTTACTGTGCTACTAAGTATATGCCAGAGGAAAAATCAAAGGGAGGAAGCTTCAGACAGATCTTCATGCAGGACATGGCAGAGACTGGGGCCTTCAGACAGGATTTTTGTCTGGGACTAGGCATAGGTAATTTCACACAAGGAAAATATTCTGTCCTTGCTTGCACTGTCTTAACTCCCTTCTCCTCTCGTTCTGACCCATTATCCTCTTCTTCTTCTTCTACTATTGTTACCTATCCATGTTGAAGAAAACCGTGGGGCATAAGACAGACTGCTGCATGAATAATTTAAATTTAATAAACTCAATTCAACTTCAGTTTCTCTAAGGGTGCCCGAGATATCACCTGCAGCTAGTCTGTCCCTCCTACAATGCATTCTTCTGTCTGCTTCCGGATAGCCTGGTGATTCCCTCTTACTATATGATACACAAAAGACATCTCCTTTCTCAGAGACTGCGATCCCTGCATCATTCTCTGGTTTTACTGCTGCTGTTGTAACATCTCTGGAATCAACCCTTTCTAACAGGGTAGGCTGTGGTCCGTTGGGCTCTGGAGTCCATTTGCAACACTCTCTTCACGCTCCCTGGTAGTTCCACTAGTGTGTGGTAGCTCAGCACAGTCCAGAATACTGCTGTTAGCAACTCCAGTTTACACATAACATTGGCAATCGGGCATTTCTCTCTCTCAAATGGGTACTGCATGGATTATCCAGTGCCACCTGTTTCCATTGCTTTTTGCAGTCACTGTGTCAAGGCTAAGAAGTGGCATCTTTAGCATATTCACACTGTGATCTCCTGCTTTTAATCACCTCAACTTCCCCATCACTATCAATGGTGCTTCAGCATTTCTTATATATACGATTGTCTCCAGTATAGTATCAAATAGATCTCGTCTGTCTTAGATACTTTCTTCACTTTTTTTAATGTACTGATATCCCCCTAATTGTCCCTATCCCTTTCAGACTCTTCATTAGTTGACCTGACAATGCATGGACCTGCCTCTGCAGTCTTTGCCGGCATGGGTTCTTAATAACAGGTTTGAGCCATACAGTGCAGGAACACTTACCCTGGCCATCTCAAGTCTTAAGCAGGATAGGGGATTCCTACATTGTGTGGCTAAAATCTATTAAGACCCACATAGGTGAATATTGCAGATTTGTTGCTGCTGTTCTTAGCAGGTGGGAAACAAGCAGCTCACACTAAAAACATCATCCAACTGCAACAGTAGAAGTCAGATTTAATTAATTCACTTATTTAAAAAATATTTATATCCCACTAATCTAACAATACTCATCAGATTACAATACATTTGGAATACTTATTAAAATAAAAACACAAAACAAAAACAATTTTTCAACAAATGACAAAGAACACAACATAAAAATCTCCCCATATAAACATTAATTAAATCCCAGCAGAAGTATAATAATGTGGGAAACAGCCACACTTTGAAACCACACATCAATGGCAAGTGGGATGAGGCGCGTAGAATAAAATCCATGCAAAATATAGGCAAGCCAATCAACAAATGCTGGAAAGCAATGAGCACAAATACTTGAAGCCTAGCCAAAAAGGTTCCCGATCTGCTAGCCCTAATAGTGGAAATGGACTTAGACATTGGAGCCATTAATGAAACATGGTTTAAAATATGAGTCACATGAATGGGATATAGCCATAGCTGGCTATAATTTAGGAGAGATAGAGAAGGCAGAAAAGGAGGAGGAGTAGCCCTATATGGCAAAAGAAATATTAAAGCTGCTGAAATGCTGAGGACGTGGGGAAAAGAAGAGCAGCTGTGGATTGTGTTGGAAAGAGGAGATGGCGCTATCATCCATGCCTGTGTAGTCTATAAACCTCCAACTCAAACTGAAGAAATGGATAGAGACTTGATTATTGATACTGCAAAGGCAGCCATGAAGGGGGAAGTGATCATATTAGGTGACTTTAATCTACCTGATGTGGATTGGAGAATTCCTTTTGCAAATCTGGAAAGTAGTAAAAATAATTGTGGATGCCTTTCAAGATGCACTGTTTAGACAAATGGTGATGGAACCGATCAGGGAAAGGTGAATGCTGGATTTAGTACTCAGCAACTGAGAAAGTGTGTCAAATGTCCGGGTGAGTGCCCATGTGAGTAGCAGTGATCACACGGTGTGGTTTGAGATAAAAGCCAAGGCAGAATCCCCTCACAGCAAACTCAAAGTCCTAGACTTCAAAAACACTGACTTCAAGAAGATGGCCAAGTGCCTGAAGGAGGAGTTGGCAGGTAAACGGAGGTAAAGAAAGTGGAATTGCAGTGGGCTAAACTGAAGGAGGCAATAAAAGGGGCAACAGATACATATATAAAGGAAAGTACACCTATTTGGTTTTCTAAAGGAATGGTTGCACAAATAAAAGGCAAAAACACCGTTTTCACAAAATTCAGAAGTTTGCAAACAGAGGAACACCGAAAAGAATACAGGATAAAGCTAAGAGAGATAAAAAGAGAAATAAGGATAGCAAAATCAAACGAAGAAGAAAAGATGGATAAAGTTCTAAAGTGTGGTGATAAAACTTTTTTTCAGATATGTTCGGAAGATCAGAGGTGAAATTGCAAGACTCAAAAGTGCTGAGAACGGATTCATGGAAAGTGATGTTGAAAAAGTGAAAATCATAAACAAGTATTTCTGTTCTCTTTTTACTAAAGAAAATCCTGGAGAAGGACCACCTGTGATTGACAAATATACAAATGGAAATGGAGTAGATACTACACCATTCACAGAAGATGATGTATTTGAACAGCTTGCAAAAGTGAAAGTGGACAAAGCCACGTGATCAGATGATATACATCTCGGGATACTGAAAGAGCTCAGAGAGGTTCTTGCAGAGCCTTTAAAAGGATGTTTTTAATAGATCCTTGGAGACAAGAGAAATTCCGCAGGATTGGAAAAGGGCCAATGTGGTACCTCTTCACAAAAGTGGTAATAGGGAAGAAATGGCACTCTACAGGCCAATAAGCCTTACCTCTGTGGCAGAAAAAGTAATGGAGGCACTCCTGAAAGAGAGAATAGTGGACTTTCTAGAAACCAATAGGTTGCATGATCCAAGGAAACATGGTTTTACAAAAGGATGATCATGCCAAACAAATCTGATTGAGTTCTTTGACTAGGTGACCAGAGAACTATATCAAGGGTATGCGATGGATATGACCTACCTAGATTTCAGCAAAGCCTTTGATACTGTTCCTCATAGCAAATTTATCAATAAACTGACCAGCCTGGGGATGGGTCCCAAGGTAGTGAACTGGATCAGAAATTGGTTGACTGACAGACAACAGAAGGTGATGATAAATGGAACTCACTCGGATGAAAGGAAGGCGATTAGTGGCGTGCCCCAGGAATCGGTCCTGGGGCTAGTACTGTCCAATGTATTTGTGAGTGATATTGCTGAAGGACTGAATGGCAAAGTCTGTCTTTTTGCAGATGACATGAACATTTGCAACAGAGTGGAATCCCCTGAGAGAGAGAGTGGATAACATGAGGAAAGATCTGCAAAAGTGGAAAAATGGTCTAATGCTTGGCAGCTAAGATTTATTGTAAAGAAGTATAGTGTCATGCACTTGGGATGCAGAAATCCAAGGGAATTGTATGACATAGGGGGAAATAGGTTGGCGTGCACGGATCAGGAGAAGGACCTCAGATTGTTTCTGAGGATCTCAAAGTGGCGAAACACTGACAAGACAGTGGCCAAAGCCAGAAGGATGCTGGGTTGCATAAAAAGAGGCATTACCAGCAGAAAGGGGGGGGGGGGGCTACTAATGCCACTAGAAATCACTGGTGAGGCCTCACATGGAATACTGTGTTCAGTTTGGAGACCATATCTCGCAAAGGATATAAAAAGACTGGAAACGGTTCAGAGGAAGGCAACCAAAATGATTTGGAGCCTGTGCCAGAAAACATATGAAAAGAGACTCCAAGACCTAAATATGTATACTCTAGAGAAGAGGAGGGACAGGGGAGATATGATACTTCAAATACACTGACTTCAATAAAATGGCAAAGTACTTAAAGGAGGAGATGACGGGGTGGAAGGAGATAAAGGAAGTGGAATTGCAATGGGCTAAACTAAAGAAGGCAATAAATGGGGCAACAGATAAATATGTAGGAAAAGTAAATAAAAACAAGAGGAGAAGGAAACCTATTTGGTTTTCCAAAGAGGTGGCTGCTCAAATAAAGGCAAAAAACACAACTTTCGCAAAATTCAAAAGCTTGCAAACAGAAGAACACAGAAATGAATACAGGATCCAACTCAAAGAGTCTAAATGAGTAATAAGGATAGCAAAATCAAAGGCAGAGGAAAGGAGGGCTAAAGATGTTAAGGGTAGCAACAAAACTTTCTCCAGGTATATTCGGGAAAGGAAGAAGATCAAAGTTGGAATTGCAGGACTCAGAAGTGCTGGGAAAGGACTTGTGGAAAGTGACACTGAAAAAGCGGAATTGCTAAATAAATACTTCTGCTCTGTTTTTACTAAAGAAGATCCTGGAGATGGACCAGCTGTGACTCCCAAATATAAAAATGGGAATGAAGTAGATACCACACCATTCACAGAAGACAAGGTGTTAGAACAACTTGCTAAACTGAAAGTGGACAAAGCCATGGGACCGGATGGGATACATCCTAGGATACTGAAAGAGCTCAGAGAGGTTCTTGCAGGACCGTTAAAGGATGTCTTCAACAGATCCTTGGAAACAGGAGAGGTTCCTCAGGACTGGAGAATGGCTGATGTCGTACCTCTACACAAAAGTGGTGACAGGGAAAAAGTGTCAAATTACAGGCCCGTGAGCCTTACTTCGGTGGCGGGAAAAGTAATGGAGGTGCTCCTGAAACAGCGAATAGTGAACTTTCTCAAAACCAACAGGATGCAAGATCCGAGGCAACATGGTTTTACTGAAGGACGGTCTTGCCAAACAAATCTGATTGAGTTCTTTGACTGGGTGACCAAGGAACTAGATCAGGGGCATGCGATGGATGTCATCTACCTGGATTTCAGCAAAGCCTTTGATACTGTTCCTCATAGGAGGCTTGTCAACAAACTCAGTAGCTTGGGGATGGGTCCCAAGATGGTAAACTGGATTAGAAATTGGTTGACTGACAGACAACAGAAGGTGATTGTACATGGAGCTCACTCGGATGAGAGGAAGGTGATTAGCGGGGTGCCCCAGGGTTCGGTCCTGGGTCCGGCACTGTTCAATGTATTTGTGAGTGATATTGCTGAAGGACTGAATGGAAAAGTCTGTCTTTTTGCAGACGACACAAAAATTTGCAACAGAGTGGACTCCCCCGAGGGAGTGGTTAACATGAGGAAAGATCTACAAAAGCTGGAAGACTGGTCTAATGCTTGGCAACTACGATTTAATGCGAAAAAGTACAGTGTCATGCACTTGGGTAGCAGAAATCCAAGGGAAATGTACACGATAGGGGGCGAGAGGTTGGTATGCACGGTTCAGGAGAAAGACCTTGGTGTGATTATCTCTGATGATCTCAAGGTGGCAAAACAGTGCGACAAGGCGGTGGCAAAAGTCAGGAGGATGTTGGGCTGCATACAGAGAGGGATTACCAGCAGAAAGGAAAAGGTACTTATGCCACTGTATAAGTCACTGGTGAGGCCTCACTTGGAATACTGTGTTCAGTTTTGGAGACCATATCTTGCAAAAGATGTAAAAAGACTGGAAACTGTTCAGAGGGAAGCGACCAAAATGATTTGGAGCCTGTGTCAGAAGCCTTATGAGAAAAGACTTGAAGACCTAAATATGTACACTTTGGAGGAGAGGAGGGACAGGGGAGATATGATTCAGACCTTTAAATACCTAAAGAGAAATGATGAACAAACAAACCTCTTCCAAAGACGAGGAAGCTGTAAAACTAGAGGGCATAACATGAAGCTGCAAGGTGGTAAATTGAAAGGCAATATCAGGAAATATTTTTTCACTGAAAGGGTGGTGGATGCTTGGAATGCCCTCCCGAAGGAAGTGGTAGGGGCAAACACAGTGACAGAATTCAAAACAGCATGGGACAAACACAGTGGATCCCTTTACAGCAATAGGATAAAAACAAAATAAACAGTACCATCTAACTTCTGAACCATATAACGTCTCAACAAATAGGGGTGTCCTACATGGAGTGGTGGGTTTACCCCTAAACAAAGACATGGGGGAAGGGTGGCCTGCACAGAGTGACAGGTGCACCTACTCTTGCCATCTTGCTGGGCAGACTAGATGGACCATGCTGGTCTTTATCTGCCGTCATTTACTATGTTACTATGTATGATACAGTCCTTTAAATACTTAAGGAGTATTAATGAACAAACAAACTTTTTTTTAAAGACAGGGAAGATGTAATATTAGAGGACATAACATGAAGCTCAAGGGGGTAAACTCAAAGGCAATGTCAGGAAATACTTTTTCACTTAAAGGGTGGTGGATGCTTGGAATGCTCTCTCGATGGAAGTGGTGGGGGCAAATATAGTGACAGAATTCAAAATGATATGGGACAGACACAGTGGATCCCTTTATAGAAACAGGATAAAATCAAAATAACCTTAACTGTCTCTGATATCTCAACTAGAAGAGGTGACCTGCACAGAGTGGTGGGTACACCCGTAAACAAAGGCATGCGGAGGGGTGACCTGCATGGAGCAGCAGGTGCAACTACTCTTGCCACCTTGCTGGGCAGACTAGATGGGTCATGCCGGTCTTTATCTGCTGTCATATACTATGTTACTATGTAAATCAGCATGAGAAAGTTATATTTACTGAAACTGTCTCCATCCCCTTTTTAAATAGATGTTATCACTGGAGCAGAGAATAATGATTTTCAGGGGCTTCTGATTACTACCAGAAACCACAAAGTCCCATTGGAGATTTCCAGTTAAAAACCAAAATTCTGAGTAATAATTATGTATAAAACTTCCATTAGTACTCATTTATCCATCCCGGATGGATGGCTGTTAATCTAAAAAGATCAACTCAGCGAGATAGTCCCCTGCCTCACTTAAAACTTGCCAAAATGGAACTGAATTCTCTATACTTCAAACATATTATGACCTAGGCAAAATGTGAGAGGTTTAGTTTCTTTGCATTATATTAATAGCTGGAATTCCTAGTCAGCCTCTGATTTTGGATTGCAAAAATCTACTCACCACAGACATTCATCCTGGTTGCATGCGACATTTGTCTGGCCAGAAATCCAAATGCAAATACGAATGGCTTAGAAAGACAAGATCAGCTTTCCAGGAAAAGAGCACTAAATATTGTATGTTTAAAATTTCTAAATGTATTACAAATTCTGACTACAGACAACTAAAGAAAGTGTAATAAACTATAAGGCTCTAAAGCAGAGGCTCCCAACTCGAGTCCTGGAGGGCCAAACACCATTCAGGTTTTCAGGCTGTCCCTAAATTAATATGCATGAGATGCATTTGCATGCATTGCCCCCATTGTATTCAAATGCATCTCATGCATAGGTGAAGAAAGCCCCCAGGTAAGTGAAAGCCCCCAGGTAGGTGATACATTAAATACCTTTATGGAAATGGGTAACAGGGGTAACATATGGAAAGCAGTGTGTATAAATGCCCGTAGCATGGGAAATAAGATCCCTGATGTTGAAGCTTTGGTGGGAGTGGCTGACTTGGATTTAGTGGCAGTTACAGAAACATGGTTCACAGAAAACCATGACTGGGATATAACTATACCTGGCTATACTTTATTCAGAAAGGACAGGGTAGGAAGAAGGGGAGGAGGAGTGGCACTATATGTAAAAACTACTATTAAAGCTTTGGAATTACAGAGCTTAAAAGGGAGAGGGGAGGCATTGTGGGTTAAACTAGAAAGAGGGAAAGAGAAATCTATTTGCATTGGTATGATATACAGACCTCCCTCACAAGAGGAAGAGGTGGACAGAGAGTTAATTGAAGACATACGTAGCATTGCTAGGAAAGGGGAAGTGCTACTGATAGGAGATTTCAATATGCCAGATGTTGATTGGCACATTCCTGCTGCAGTATCATCTAGAAGTAAGGAGATCCTGGATTCTCTACAGGGAGAACTATTCAGGCAATTGGTAACAGACCCCACACGTGAAGGGGCCATGCTGGACTTTGTGCTTACCAATGGTGAAAGTGTTTCTGATGTTGTAGTGGGAGATCATTTTGCATCCAGTGATCAACAGATGGTGTGGTTCAGTATTAGGACTAGGGCTGTTAGAATCCATTCCAAGGTGAGGATCTTAGACTTTAGGAAGACTAACTTTGCAAAGATGAGGCAATACCTCAGGGAGTTGTTAGTGGGATGGGAACAGCTGGGGGATGTAGAAAAACAGTGGGCAAAACTGAAAGGGGGTATTTTAAGGGCAATCAACCTTTTTGTTAAAATGGTAAAAGGCAAAAGGAAAAGGAGACCGCTATGGTTTTCGAATGAAGTAGCTGAAAAAGTGAAGAAAAAGAGGGAGGCCTTCATGAAATACAAGAGATCACAGAGAGAGGAAGACAGGCATCTGTATTTGGAAAAACTTAGAGAAGCTAGCAAAGTAGTCAAGAAGGCAAAGATTCAAAAGGAGGAGAAAATAGCCAATGCAATAAAATGGGGGGATAAGACATTTTTCAGATATATTAGTGAGAAGAGGAAGGGCAAAAGTGGTATTGTCCGACTCAAGGGTGCAGGGGGGGAATATGTAGAAGCTGATAAGGATAAAGCGGAATTGCTTAACAAATATTTTTGTTCTGTGTTCACAGATGAAGAACCAGGAGCAGGACCTCAGAAAACACCCACAAATAGGAACAGAAGCGAGGGACATCTTGAACAATTTTCAGAAGACTGTGTTCGTGAGAAACTAGCTCAACTTAAAGTAGACAAAGCGATGGGACCGGATGGGATACACCCTAGAATACTGAGGGAACTTGGGGACGTTCTAGCAACTCCACTGACTGACCTTTTCAATGCCTCGTTGGAGTCGGGAGTGGTGCCAAAGGACTGGAGAGAGGCTCATGTGGTGCCTTTACACAAAAGCGGAAGTAAGAATGTGGTTGAAAACTACAGGCCGGTTAGTTTAACTTCGGTGGTGAGTAAATTATTGGAAACACTGCTGAAAGAGAAAATAGTGAGTTTCTGGAGTCCAGCGGATTACAGGATCCGAGGCAGCACAGATTCACCAGAGGCAGGTCTTGTCAGACAAATCTGATTGATTTCTTTGACTGGGTGACCAGGGAGTTGGACCGAGGGAGAGCTCTAGATGTGGTGTATTTAGATTTCAGTAAAGCCTTTGACACTGTTCCTCACAGGCGACTTATAAAAAAACTGAGCACCCTAGGGATGGACCCTAAAGTTACTGCTTGGGTTAGAAATTGGTTGGGTGGGAGGCAACAAAGAGTATAAGTAAATGGAGCTCACTCTGAGGAGAAGGATGTTACCAGTGGTGTGCCCCAGGGATCTGTCCTTGGTCCGATTCTTTTTAACATCTTTGTTAGTGATATAGCGGAAGGGCTGTCTGTTAAGGTTTGCTTCTTTGCAGATGATACCAAAATCTGCAATAGAGTAGACACCCAGGAAGGTGTAGATAACACGAGGAGGGATCTAGCTAAGCTTGAAGAATGGTCTAGAATTTGGCAGCTGGGATTTAATGTTAAAAAATGTAAGGTCATGCATTTGGGCTGCAGCAATCCAAGGGAGCAATACAGTATGGGAGGTGAAGTACTTTTGTCCACTAAAGAAGAGCGGGACCTAGGCGTGGTTGTGTCTGATGATCTTAAGGTAGCTAAACAGGTAGAAAAGGCGACGGCAAAAGCTAGAAGGATGCTTGGGTGCATACGGAGAGGAATGGCTAGCAGAAAAAAAGGAGGTGATAATGCCTCTGTATAAGTCTTTGGTGCGACCTCATTTGGAGTATAGTGTGCAATTCTGGAGACCGCACCTTCAAAAGGATGTGAACAGGATGGAGTCGGTGCAGAGGGTGGCTACTAAAATGATTAGTGGGCTTCATTATAAAGCATATGAGGACAGACTTAAGGATCTTAATATGTACACCTTAGAGGAAAGGCGGGATAGAGGTGATATGATTGAGATGTTTAAATACCTCCGTGGCATAAATGTTCAGGGAGAGAGCCTCTTTCAATTGAAAGCAAGTTCTGCTACGAGGGGACATGGGATGAGGGTGAAGGGAGATAGATTCAGGAGTGATATGCGGAAATATTTCTTTACGGAAAGAGTGGTGGATCCATGGAATAGTCTCCCAGTGGAGGTGGTAGAGATGAGGACAGTAACTGAATTCGAAAAAGCATGGGACCAACACAGAGGATCTCTAAAGGTAAAAAGTGGACTGTTGTAGTTGTTGATATGGAAGGACAGACTAGATAGGCCATGTGGTCTTTTTCTGTCATCATATTTCTATGTTTCATATTAATTAGGGACAGCCTGAAAACCTGAATGGTGTTTGGCCCTCCAGGACTGGAGTTGGGAACCTCTGCTAAGGGATACATAATATGCCCTGCACATCCTACATCAGGGCTACTCAAATTGCGGAGGCAGCAGCTAACATCGGGGCTGTGAGAGGGAAGTGGTATAACTAATTAATTTTGTATCCTTTGCTATGTTTCCTCTGTTTCCTATATAATATGTATGGTTATTCAAGAAAACGAATAAAAATTTAAAAAAAATTTTATTTTTTTATTGTAGTGTTCTTATTTAAAATTACTATAACATTATGACGAGGTCTATAAATAAATTTGTGAACTGGTTTGCCAAGGTGTTGATGTCAATTAACTTGAACCTTTTGGTTCAGACCCCAGTCATGTCTCTGTACAAATTTCCGGACTGCCACGCAAGCAATTTGAGTAGCCCTGTCCTACATCTTCTGTCTGAATCGGTCCACTGGGTTTTTCCATAGGCTGAAACTAAGAGGGGAAAACACACATTTCTCTGAAAGAATCCTAAAATATCAGTTTTTAGCATTTCTGAAAAGCCATAAACTTCACCTGTTTCCAATTTTGAATTCCAGTGCTCAGCAAAATCTTTGCACTAACTAAAAATATAGTGGGTTAGATCTTGAATATAAAACAAGATTTATATCATAACATAATTTTAATTCATAATCAAGAATGCAGTCCTACACCAACTACAAGACCACAAATTCTGTCGCACCTCTAGACCCCCCCAAACAACACTGATTCAGACCTCATCATAGCACAGAGACTAACAGCTCTTCTTGACAGAATAAGAAAAGGCATAGAAAAACCAAGACAAGGCTTCATCCTAATATTCCTAGACATATCAGCAGCCTTTGACTCAATCAGCCACAACATAGCGATATCATGACTAAAAAACATTGATTTACACAGCACAACATTGGAATGGTTTCAATTATACCTAAAGAACAACCAATATGTTAAAGAGGTCCACACAAATCCACTCCAATTAAAACAACTCCAAGGAGTACCACAAGAATCCATCTTATCAACACTTCTATTTAACATATATACCTATGGCCACTATGCACAATAATACAAAGATAGAACATACTCTACCATATAGTCATCATTCTCCATAGCCAACCCAGTGTACACAACAATAACAAAATGCTTAAAGGCAAGTAGCACACTGGCTAAAGCAGAACAACGTATCCATAAATAACAAAAAAAAAAACAGATGTACTCTTTGTGACTAGAAAAACAACTCTCAACCCATCACAGACACTGAATATTTTTGGACATCGATCTGGAGGTGAAACCAAAAGTTCATTATCTTGGGATAACTCTAGACCAAACGATTAAATCTACAATCGCATATCAAGAAAACCCACAAAAGTTGTATCCCATAAGATTTATTTTATTTATTTGGCAGTTTTTCTATACCGCCCCTTCCAAAGATCAAGGGCGGTTTACACTGAATGTAGAATAGGAAAGTTACATTATAACTTTGAACAGTGAGTAATACATTAAACAGCTTGATAGCTATTTACAGATAGCATGTACATATATTGAATATAAGTGTTAACTATGGGGATTATCAGAGAGGACTTTTAGGTAGCAATTATCCTGGTAGTAATGAGGAAAACGGGGTTGATAAGTTAAAGTATATTCAAAATTATGCGATTTAGATATGACTGGAGGCAATAATATGTGAGAGAACTGTGATGGTGGGAATGGTAGGGGGATGGGAAATGTGGAGTCCTAAGTTGATAAAGTTGCTATGTTGGGTATATTTCTTTATAGTCAATTGGGTTACCGTAATGTTTGATGAACAGGAATGTTTTAATATCCTTGTGGAATGTTTGGAGATCTTTAGTGGTTCTTAATTATTCTGGTAAGGCATTCCAGAGAATTGGGGCAACATATGTGAATGCCCTATTACTAGTAATGTGTTTTGTGTTTGCAGATCATCATTGAAATACCTTCTGATTTCCGTTAACAGCTTCTTCTGGTCCTTGTATTAGCGGGTGTGATGAAGAGGGAGGATAGAAATGACGGGACAATGTTATTGAGAAGTTTAAAGACGATCATCAGATACTTATATTTAACTCTGGATAAAATGGGCAACCAATGCAGATTGTGGAGTAGAGGTGCGAAGTGATCTGAATGGTGAGTTTTATAAATGATTCGGGCTGCGACATTCTGCGTCATTCAGAGCTGATTGTTTTCTTAGGCAACCTTGCAGAATACTACTGCAGAAATCAAAATGCGGTGTGATCAAGGCCTGGAGAACAGATCTAAAGTCATAGCTATTAAGTAGTGGTCTGAGATGTTGAATCATACGTAATTTGAAAAAGATGGCTCAAGTAATTAGTTTTATGTGCATTAGTATGTCAAGAGACTGATCAAGGGTAACCCTGAGGTATTTTACTTCTTTCTTGACATCCAGTTCAGTCCCTTGGATTGGGAATTTTTTTTGGGGGGGGGGGGGGGAAGGGGGGATAAAGTTTTAATTTCTAGTTACATATACGTAATTACTTCGGTTTTATTGAAGTTTATCTTTAGGTTGTGCGTGGTCAGCCATTTTACTGTTTCATTGAGGCAAGATGTTGTTATTTGGTGATGGTTGGGGTTGGTTATATCTATGGGGAGATACAGCATGATATCATCCGCATAGATATGTTAACTCACTTCGTGTTTTTTAAAGATATTGCAGATTGGTTGGATATAAAAGTTAAATAATAGTGCCGATAGGGAAGACCCTTAGGGAACGCCTTGTCCCTGTTTAAAGATGGATGATGAAGATCCTACAAACTCTCTGCCTACTACTTGACATCAGCGACTTTTGAACAGTATGCCAAGCTATAATAACCCCGCACCTCGACTACTGCAATATAATCTACCAAGGAATACTAAAGTATGCATTACACCCACTATGGATAGCCCAAAATACAGCTGCTCGCAACATAGATAGACCTGTTATGATGCACCACTTAACTCCCATACTAAAACAACTACACTGGCTCCCTCAACTAACCCATACAAAATACAAAGCACTACTTAACATCTTCAAGATGCTGCACATCTATCCTCAGACTACCTCCAAGTTTTAATACAAAAAGCTCTGGATATCATACTAGAAGACACAACACCTCATCATACCAATTCTAAAAGACAAAAGCAGTCAAACCACATGCAACCGAGCCTTCTCATTATATGCACCATCCATCTGGAACTCTCTCCCAGTCTACAGAAAATCTGTAAAAGCATTATTTGATTTCCGCAGAAAGCTTAAAACCCAACTTTTCCTAGAGCACTTTGGATATGACAAATAACAACAAAATAGAAAATTAAACACTTGTACATAAGGATGTTATAAAATCATACACCTTACTCGGAAGAACAGGCATCCCATACTAGTTACATCTTTATGTAATCTAAATAAAAAGTTTTCTGTACGTGCGTTGAAAGCAAAAAATTAAATGTAACTCAAATCGCTACTTTGTTGTAAAAATCTCTAAGTTAAATTAAGTTAAATTAATTGTGTACTGCTTTGATTAATATAATGCAGTATAAAAATACTCTGATTATTTAATTCAACAGTTAAGTCCTTATTTAGTTTCTGTTGCACTGACAGAATATCAGCTTTTCAGAAATATGGTCATCCATATGTGCAAATTTACAGAAGAGTCACTGAAGATAATTAAAAAGAAGTACACATTCTGATTATTCTGCATTTAGCTAGTGTCTCTATATTCGGGATCCCAATACACATTATAGATAAGAGCACTTAGACATACAGACATCTCTGAGGGTAAGTATCTTTACTTAACAGCAGGGCTTAATTTGCATATAAAAAGGAAGTGAAACTGTGAGGCTGGGCAGGGAAGAGGCAGGCTGGCCAGGGTCAGAGCAACAGAAGGCGGCATGGATTAGAACATAAGATATGCCATACTGGGTCAGACCACGGTCCATCAAACCCAGTATCCTGCTTCCAACAGTGGTCAATCTAGGTCACAAGTACCTAGCAGTTTCCCCAATGTTTGTATTGGGTCAAGCAGTGGATATCCTGGGTCCCCTTTAATAATGGTTTATGTACTTTTCCTCTAGGAACTTGTCCAAACCTTTTTTAAACCAAGCTACACTAACAGCTTTTACTATATCCTCCGGTAACGAATCCCAGAGTTTGATTACACGATGAGTGAAAAAATATTTTCTCTTCTTAGTCTTAAATAGGTTACATTGTTTTCGTGATCAAAATACAGAAAGACTAGGGGACATGCAATCAATCTACGTTTACCCGTTCCACTCCATTCATTAATTTATAGACCTCTATCGTATCTCCCCTCAGCCGTCTCTTTTCCAGGTTGAAGTGCCCTAACCTTTTTAGCCTCTCTTCATAGGGGTATGCTTCAATCCCTTTTACCATTTTGGTGGCTCTTCTCTGTACCTTTCCTAACAACGCTATATCCTTTTTAAGGTACAGCTACTAGAATTGCACACAATATTCAAGGTGCAGTCGCACCATGGAACGATACAGAGGGATTATAATATCCTTTGTTTTATTCTCCATTCCTTTCCTTATGATACCTAGCATTCTATTTGCTCTCTTGGCCACTGCTGCACACTGGGCAGAGGGTTTAACATGTTATCCATGATGATGCCTAAATCTTTTTCCTGGGTGGTGGTTCCTAATATAGAACCTTGCATCGTGTAACCATAGTTTGGTTTGTTCTTTCCTAGGTGCATAAACCTTTGCAGTTGTCCACATTAAATTTCATCTGCCATTTGGATGCCCAGTCTTCCAATTTATCAAGATCCTCTTGCAATTTTTCACAATCCTCATGGGTTTTAACAACTTTGAATAATTGTGTATCATCTGCAGATTTGATTACCTCATTCATTCCCATTTCCAGGTCATTACAAACATGTTAAAAAGCAGTGGACCCAGCAATATGTAAACCGCTATGATGTTTTTTCGTTTAGCGGTATATTAAGCCAATAAACATAAACATAGATCCCTAGGGTACTCAACTATTCTCCTTTCTCCATTGCAAAAATTGGCCATTTAGTCCTAACCTCGGCTTTCTAGCTGATCCACAACAGTATACTGCCTCCTAAATTTTGCCAAGAGTCTCTCATGAGGGACCTTGTCAAAGGTTTTCTGAAAATCCAGATACAA
This sequence comes from Ichthyophis bannanicus, assembly GCA_033557465.1. Classification (NCBI taxonomy): domain Eukaryota; kingdom Metazoa; phylum Chordata; class Amphibia; order Gymnophiona; family Ichthyophiidae; genus Ichthyophis; species Ichthyophis bannanicus. The sequence continues at coordinate 32,337,162 of CM066047.1, read as the reverse complement.
TATATCAAACGGACTCACCTTTGTCTACCTGTTTATTCACACCTTCAAAAAACATAACAGATTAGTAAGACAAGACCTTCCTTGGTTAAAGCCATGTTGGCTGTCTCCCATTAAGTCATTTTTCCTAATGCTGATGTCAGGCTACTGGTCTGTAGTTTTCCGGATCAACCCTGGAACCCTTTTCAAAAATTGGCGTTACATTGGCCATCCTCCAAGCCAGGTATTACAGATGATTTTAATGAAAGTTCACAGATTACTAATAGTAGGTCTGCAATCTCATATTTCAGTTCTTTCAACACCCTTGGATGTATGCTATCTGGTCCAGGTGATTTGCTACTCTTCAGTTTATCAAATAGTTGCAATACATCTTCCCAGTGTATCGATATTTCTTTCAATTCTTCTGCGGCATCACCTTTAAAAGCCATTGCAGTCATGGGTAACATCCCTACATCTTCCTCAGTAAAGAATTCATTCAGTCTCTCCACTATGACCTTGTCTCCTCTTAGTGCCCTTTTTACCTCTCTATCTTCTAATGGTCCCACTGACTCTGTCACAGGTTTTTTTGCTACAAATGTACTTGAAAAAGTCTTTATTATGAGTTTTTGCTTCCACAGCAAGCTTCTATTCAAATTCTCTCTTTGCCTGCCTTATCAAAGTCTTGTATCTAACTTGCCAGTGCTTATGTTGTTTCCAGTTCTCGTCATTTGGCTCTTTTTTCCATTTCCTGAAAGATGCTTTTTTGGCAACAGCAGCCTCTCTGACCTCACCTTTAAACCATGCTGGCAGTTTTTTGGACTTCCTTCCACTTTTCTTAAAGCATGGAATACAGCTGGTCTGGGCTTCCAAGATAGTATTTTTAAACAACACCCATGCTTGATGTAAATATTTAACCTTTGCATCTGCTCCTTTTTGTTTTTTCTTAACTATTTTCCTCATTTTATCATAGTCTCCCTTTTGAAAGTTAAAAGGTAGCACTGTGGATTTCCTACTGTCCTTCCTCTATTTATTAAATAAAACGAGATAATGTTGTGGCCACTATTGCCAAGTGGCCCCAACACCCTTATCTCTTGCACCAGATCTTGTGTTCCACTAAGGATTTAGGTCCAAAATGGTTTCTCATGTGGTCAGTTCATGAACCAGATGCTCCAAGAAGCAGTCATTTATTTCATCTAGAAACTTTATCTCCCTAGCATGTTCTGCTGTGACACTGACCCAGTCAATAATGGGGTAATTGAAATCACTCATTACACAGGTACACTACCAAAAAACTGCCTCCAGTTTTGCAACTGATTCCTATAGATTTTGGGGTGCTGAATCCAGGAAAAATAGCCAAAATGTTCCATCACATCACGTTTTCTTGCAAAATTAGATTTCTTACCCATATAAGGAATGTTCACATAATTTCTTTTTAGCCGACTGCAGTTTATTTTCTTGGCCCAAAATAGAGGTTGTAATGGTTAACTAACTAGAAACACTCCCTCATGATATTTTAGAGTGTTTTGTATTCATTTTATACATTAACAGGACAATTGGGAGGCGGGGGGCTAAATCCAGTACTCGCGCTGGCGCATGTTCTTTCCTGTTCGCCTCGCCTCGTTCGCTCGCTCAAACACGGTGGTTGCGACATGAACGTTCCTGTCAAATTTCAGTTTCTTGCAAGTTCATTATTACCTTTTGTTTGCTCAGTCGTAATCCAGCTTTATTCCGAAGTGGTTCACTACAGTTGTAGTTTGCAGTGCTGTGTATTTGTGATGGCTCACAGAGCCAGAGGTTGCGTCAACTCTCCGGACAGTTTTTGTTTTATTTGTGGGGAATATACCGTGAAAAAGCGGCAGAGGAACATTTCTGCATTTATTAAAAAAGTATATTTTGCCTATTTCGGTTTGAAGTTAGGCGATCAAGACAAACCGTGGGCTCCTCACAAAGTGTGCAAGACATGTGAGGAAGATCTACGCTTATGGATGAAAGGTAAAAAACAAGCATTTCGTTTCGGAATACCTATGATGTGGCGTGAACAAAGAGACCACAGCAGTGACTGCTATTTTTGCTCTTTCATTGTGAAGGGATACAACTTAAAAAATAAGTACGTAATAAGTTACCCCAACCTTCCCTCAGCAATTAGGCCTATGCCTCAAAGCAACGAAGTACCTGTGCCTGAACCACCAAAATCTTTGGATCATATTTGTGTGGACGGTTCTGATCATGATGAGACTCATCAGATGGCTTTTCCCGATGAGTCCAGTACTTCCGAGTTTGAAACTGAACCAGATCCGAAACCTGAACTTTTCTCTCAAGCTGAATTGAATGATTTAGTCCGGGATTTAGGACTCCCAAAAGATGCTGCCCAACTGCTAGGTTCTCGGCTTAAACAGAAAAATCTATTGTCACCAGGAACAACTTTTTATTGGTACCGCAACCGCAACCGCGAGACACAATTTTTGAAGTATTTCAGCAAAAAGGAAGATTTGGTATTTTGCAACGATATATACGGAGTGATGGAAAAGTTTAAACTCAAGTATGATCCTGCTGAATGGCGGCTGTTCATTGATTCGTCAAAAGACAGCATAAAAGGTGTTCTTCTTCATAATCGCAACACATTCGCTTCAGTTCCTATTGCTCACTCTGTTATTCTCCAAGAAAAATACGAGAATTTGGCCCTGATTCTTCAGAAGATTCGTTATGATGAGCATAAGTGGATGATTTGTGGAGACTTTAAAATTCTATCCATGCTATTAGGGCAGCAATCCGGTTTCACCAAATATCCCTGCTTCCTTTGCTTGTGGGATAGCCGGGCCCGCGACCTACACTGGGGGAAAAAAGACTGGCCAATTCGGGAGCATTTGAGACCCGGTGAGAAAAATGTTCTTCATGAGAGCTTGGTACCTCGTGATAAAATTCTATTACCACCTCTCCACATTAAGTTGGGTCTCATTAAGCAATTCATCAAGTCCCTTCCAAAAGATGGTGAGTGCTTTCGGTACCTTTGCTCAAAGTTCCCCCGACTTTCTGAAGCAAAGCTAAAGGAAGGAGTGTTTGTTGGCCCTGATTATAAGGAAATTCATTTCAGATGGAGCATTCGCTGAAACGATGTCTGAGAAGGAAAAAGAAGCCTGGGATTCCTTCAAGGATGTTGTTCTCAAATTCTTGGGGAACAGGCGGGATGAGAACTATAAGGATATTGTTGCCAGGATGCTCAATGCCTTCAAAGAACAAGGCTGTAACATGAGCCTGAAAGTCCATTTCTTGCACTCCCATGTGAACTACTTTCCCGAAAACTTGGGGGTGTACAGTGAAGAACAAGGTGAAAGGTTTCACCAGGACATCAAGGACGCAGAGAGAAGGTACCAAGGAAGTTGGAACACCACTATGATGGCTGATTTCTGCTGGTTGCTGCTGCGGGTAACCCCAGATGAAAAATACGCCAAGCAGTGCACCAAGAGAAGCATTCGGGGGAAGAAGAAACGGGCCCACCAGGAGATTGATTGACCCAAGAATGACTTTAAAATCTAAACTGTGTTGACAAATATCGTGTTTTTACTAAACTTTGAAATAAAAATTTGCTAGTTATTACCACAGTGTCGGATCTCATTTATTAGAATTTTATTTTCACACCATCGGGTGTTTGTCTTCATGTATTGCAATGGTGGGGTTTGCGTTTTCTATTCTTACATACGTACCTGTACAACATTTTTTGCACATTTCTTTGCTTTGCTTTGTGTCTAACCTCGCTCTTATATGCTCAATGTTTGTGCACATGTATGTGGCTGTTTTAAGTGCAGACAATTTTGCTACCATCACAGTGTGTTTTGTTGACATTACTCTATTCTTATGTGCTGCCTTGTTACAATTTTCTTTATTCTTATTTGAATAACTACTAAACAATTAGTATAAAGAATTCATCCAAGAAACTTTTATCTCGATCGCACTCAATCTGAAATGTTCACCTCAAACTGCTAACCCAATGTAGCAAAAAATCTGTACGTGATGGAGCAAATTGGTTACCAGATTTGGATTCAGCGCACCAAAAAACGTAAAAATCAATCGAAACATTAGAGGCAGTTTAAAAAAAATTTTTTTTAGTGTACCTGTGTTATTATTACTGTGCTGTAACTCGTTAGCTTCCCTGATTTCTTTGAGCATTTCATCATCTATTTGTTCATTCTGTCCAGGCAGTCGATAGTACACCCCCACTGCCATCGTCTTCCCCTTTTTACACGGAATTTTAATCCATAGAGATTCTACAGTGAATGTTTCCTGCAAAACATTAATCCTTTGTGACTCAATGCCCTCTCTAACACAGAGTGCAACCCCTCCATCAATTTGAACTGCTCTATCATTACGATGTAGTTTGTACCCAGGTATCACAGTGTCCCACCAGTTGTCCTCCTTCCACCATATCTCTGAGATACCAATCATTTCTAACCTCTCATTTAGTGCTATATATTCTAACTCTCTCATCTTATTTTTTTAGATGTCTTGCATTTTAGAGGCTGTATTTTATTCAGATTAATTTGGCTATCGGTAGGCAGGGGTAATTTGTGATCTTTGAGCTCCGTCTGCTCTGTACTCAAGGGCATTTGGGTTACTTTTATCCTTATTGGAACCTCTCTGTTAATATACCCTAACTTCAATCTTTTGCTACTATCCCTCAAGGATACACTGTTCCGAACCATGTTGGCTTTCCCCTATTATCTAGTTTAAAAACAGCTCTATCTCCTTTTTAAAAGGTTAATGCCAGCAGCCTAGTTCCATCCCAGTTAAGATGGAGCCCATCCTTTCAGAAAAGCCCCTCCTTTCCCCAGAATGTTCCCCAGTTCCTAACAAATCCAAAATCCTCTTCCTTGCACCGTCGTCTTATCCACACATTGAGACTCCAGAGCTCTGCCTGCCTTTTGGGTCCCGCGCGTGGAACAGGAAGCATTTCAGAGAACGCTACCCTGGAAGTTCTGGATTTCAACTTCCTACCTAAAAGCCTAAATTTAGCCTCAAGAACCTCCCTCCCACACTTTCCTATGTCATTGGTACCGACATGTATCAAGACTGCAGACTCCTCCTCAGTGACTGTTCTCTGCTCTTCTTTTCCTTGCAGGCAACCTGCAAGGGAGGGGCTGGAGCAGAACACTCTTGCTGCTCTAGAGTCTGAAAAGAAATGCCGGAACTGCATTCCACCACGTTCCTCCAGAAATTAAGCCCTGCTTAACAGGCACCTTGCTCTTTAAGACTGATCCTTCTTCACTCTATCATTGGGAACATTTCTTAATATTATCAAATCAGAATTGGATAAACGAGTACAGAGAGCTGAATTAATGGGCCTGGAAAGGAGGCAGAGAGAAACACACTAAGCATTTTTCTCTCAGGCACAAAATGGAGCTAACTCTTTAGTTCATTTGGCCTAAAATTACTTACAAAAGGTCAAAACAGAATCAGAGATACAGCAGGGATTAAAATCCACAAATCCCAGGAGCATAAGCAACGTATGATGCTTTGCTAAAAACATGAGACCATACCTCCCCATAGGGGACCATACATGTAACTGTATCAATAGATTCTGATGATGCTCTTCAGTGCTACAAAGAACAATTTGAGAATGTCAGCAATGCTCCCTTCCGTACAAGCAGTGAACAAAATCCTACAGCCTCACCTTACCTAGGGTTTCAAAACTGAGCTAAAAGCAATAAGACAAAATAGGTCTCAATCATATAGAAAAACAATGGCAAAACAAAAATGAACCACCTCTGGACTCTCGATACATACAGTAGTTATAGTCTTGAAATAATGTATCAAACAGTGCTGATCAATAGTAACATGTCAGTGTTAATATATATGATCTGAAACATGACTTTGGTGGTTCTGTCATACGAACACATATATTCTTAGTAGCTAACAAATATGATTAGATACCTGTTACAACTTGGTTTCTAGACTCCATAATAAATCTATCATCCAAGGGCAAGCAAGATTAATGCTCATGAACTAACTTGTGTCTGTCCCTAAACACAGCCATGTATATAGTTGCAGGCACCATACTCTTATGGAAAAGTGTGAATTATATGAGTATCAAGAATGGAAAAGGGAATTCATTTTTTCCTCATTCTGCTTTCCTTCAAACACTGCTCTCCACAGACTACTCCCCCTCCTTCATTTTCCAGGCCCTTTTTTAAGCCCTACACCATTATTATGTTTACCACCCTAACGGCCCATTTAGATTCCATTCCCAGAGAGTATACTTCTACTTTAAGCTATAGGAAGTGTAGGGGCAGACCTGGATTCTGGCTTGACATTTGAAAACCATATTTCAGGCATAGTTTTACTATTTAAGGTACCTATGGAAGAATCACAATGGGTCAATAAATCAATAAATAGGTATTTGTTTACCCAGGCAGATTTTGCTAAAATACCGCATGTGTTAATTATGTCATGACTAGACTACTGCAATGCTGTACTTTTAGGACTGAAAGAGGTGGAGCGCTGCCCGATTGCAGTGTATGGAGAATACTGTATCTAGACTGTTAGTAAGAGTAGGGCAGCAGGACCACATTTCCTCTTGCTAGGATCACTGCACTGGCTACCCTATTGATAGGCAAAATCATTTTAAAAAGGTATGATTTTAGCTTTTAAATTGCAACAAAGGATTGGCCCAAATGATATGGGATCCATAATTTGCACTTGGAATACTCTTCCTGTGACAGTGTTTAGGAGGTGTGTGTTGGTGGTGAACATATCTAAAGTCCAGAAAAGAACAAAGAAACTGGAAAATCCTAAGAAACCACTGATAAATCTGAAAATAAATGTGCTCCCTTTTCATTGCGTTTCATTTATTTCTTCTGTAGCATACCCCCAGTACACACTTATTGCCCAGCATGGTTAACAAATAAGCAATTACATATCAGAACAATATACATTTTTACAATATCATTCTTAAAACCAATAAAAAAAATCCTCCAATCCAAACTAAGCCATCTACACCTGTAAACCTGGTGGCACCTGGACTGGTCAATGTTTTAAGAGAGCAGAGTATTGAAAAATATTATTACTGAAAAGTAATTGCAGCAAAATGTTGTTAGAGGGGTTGCAGGATAGGGAGCACACAAAAGAGAATTTGCATATACCCTGCCAGAGGGATGAAACTTCAAAAAAACTACTGAACCAAATACAAACCAACAAGTGGTCTATGGATTATTATACCATCATACCAAAGGTGTCCTCTCCGAAGCCTTTCAGAACTACACTAAATATTTTTGTGTATTTCGTTGGAGACTTGGCTGATTCATCTTATCTTGTGGGCGTTGCCTGAAAACACCATACTTTCATAGTAATGGCCTGAATCACTAAGGGTTTTTTTTTTTGTTGTTGTTTTTTTGAATCTTATTCCGTTTCTATGAGGTAAAAAATGTTTTGTAAATCAGGCCCTAAATGCAGAAAAATTCACAAACAGCTCTGTCACACAAACTGGAGCCATGTCACAAAGAAACCTTCTAACACATATATAAAAAGAATCCCAAGCCAAGTATGATATATGGATAATAATAATAAAAAAAATGAGACCATTTTTCAAACTCAAAAATATCACCATATGTCAGAGCATATATAGTCCACATCTCAATTATTTCAGCTCCTGTTTCCTATACATGTTACTAGACCCTGCCAGTAATATTTCTCTTCAGAGTATGTCACTGGACCCCATCATGGTTATTCAGCTCCTGTGTCCTCTACATCACAGAACCTCATCAGTATTGTTCATCTCCTGTGTCCTCTATCTTGCTGTGCCCTGTCAGTGTTGTTTAACTCTTGTATGTCATTAGATCCGATCAGTGTTCACCCCATGTATAGTATATCGCTGGACTCTTGTCATTGTTGTCCAGCTCCCATGTCCTGTCCCTGCAAGTGTCTTGCAGCTCTTCAGTTCATCACCAGATCCCATCAGTGCTGTTCAGCCCGTGTCGTCTATGTCACTGGACCCTATCAATATTCTTCAGCTCACGTTCCCTATGTCACTGGACCCTGCCAGTGTTCTTAAGCTCCCTGCAGGTGTCTGGGCTCCGCCAGTGTTGTTCAGTTCCTGTGTTCTCTACATTGCTAGACCCCCCATCAGTGCTGCTCAGTTCTTGTGTCCCTGGACCCTGTCAAGTGTTACTTAGCTCTTGTTATCACTGGATCCTGTCAGTGCTATTCAGCTCCTGTGTCTTCTACACCCCTGGACGCTGTCAGTGTTGTTCAACTTTGGTGTCCCCTATATCACTGGACGCTGTCAATGTTAAGCTCCTTGTCCCCTATATCACTGGGCGCTATCAGTGTTGTTCAGCTCCTGTGCCCCTGGACCTTGTCCGTGTTATTTAGCACCTGTGTATATCAGTGGACCCTGTCAGCACCATTCAGCTCCTGTGTCCCCTATATGACTGGACCCTGTCCGTGCTCCCCGCCCTCTCTTCAACGTGCAGAGGACTAGCAAAGCAGGATTACTGTTTGCTGAACTGACCATGACCATGGCAAAGGGGCCCGAGTACGGAAGGGTACAGGTGGCTCTATGACCATGTCGTTCTTGCACCTCACCTGCTGCTGGATCTTGCCGTCTTCCGTCACTATCCAGTGCGTAGTGGCACTGCCGGCCGGGACCAGGCCGAGGAGCAGACACACGCCGAGCAAGCAGCCGCCGCACCACAATTCCCGGCTCTTCGCCATTTTTCCCTCCTGTGTTCTCTCCGAGTCCTCACTCACACCGAGCGGAAACGGAAATAGGAAGCTCAGAGCGGCCATCTTAGGATGGTCAAAGTGAGGCGCAGCTCGAGGCCGGAAACGCTACTTTGCGTGAGTGACGTACGTGAGGTCCTGGCAGCCATCTTTGATTTAAGCAGGAAGAGGCGGGATTTTCGAAATTAGGACAGGTCTGACTCCTTGGACACGCAAGTGATGGAACTACTGTTTTTATCTTTTTGAGGGTTTTTTTTATACACAAGTGTTTAGTGCGTCTAGCTCAAAATTACAAAACATATTTTCTTTTAGTAGAAGGCCCCGGGGGAAGTCACAATGTATATTGTTTTAAAGATAAAAGTGTATATTATGTATGAGGTCTTTTTCCCTTGATACGACACGTGATTTGTGAGTGAAGATGCAAGATTAATGCAATGCAGAGGATACTAAACTGCTTTCTGCGGGTCTTTTTTGGCCATCTCAACAGTTCACTAACTTTCTTTCACTTTAATCAGTCTGTGATTTTGCCCTCCTTGGAAGAAGCTCTTCGGATCCTTAGCTACAGCTGTTGGAGGTGAAGAGGGTGTTGGTGAAGTACGTGGAGCTAGCCACTTAGTTTTGGTCTCTAAAGAGGGTGAAACGACATAAATTTGAGAGTGCCAGGTCTGCCAATCTGAGCAGGAGCGCCAATGAAGCATAGCCATAAACATTATAGCCCTGCCTTAAACAAACTTCTAGCATAATTTTCCACCGCCAGACTCGGCCATGAATGCATCCAAGAGCTGTTCTCTCGCAGTGATGTTCGAGCCTTTGCTCCTCTGCATACTGTTACCTGCACAAAACTCATCTTAGCCTCGTCCAAGGGATGCTAGACCCAATACAGGAGGACCTGAATTATAGAACCACTCCCTATAGAAAGAGGACAGCAGAAAAATAGCACATGGCCTATCTAGTCTGCCCTTCTATATCCACTACTACAATAGCCCCCCTTTTTTTTTTCTTTTGAAAGCCTCTGTGATTGTCCCATGCTTTTTTTTGTTACTGGAAACTAGGAGGAGGGGGGGGGGGGGGTGGTACCGATGAGGACAGTATTTGAAGTCAAAAAAAGAATATAGCTGCCTGGAGAAACAAGGACTATAGAAAAACAAAGATTGCTTAAACAGACTCAATATTGCTAGGGGCAATGTCTCCAAATGGGTTAGTTTTGCACATAGCATGACAGTCATGAAGCTCACCCGGGTATGTAGAGTATAATCTCAATCTCTCAAATTTACTGCTAATACTTGGCATAGTACTTGCCTCATACCAAAGAGAGCAGCCTGATGGAGTTCGTAAGGTGTAACATGTATGGGTAGTTTTCAAGATCTGGAAATTCTTCTTTTCAAGGCTGTAGCACCCAACATGATGGGAAATATTTCTTTCTTTATGCCACATTTTCTTGATCTCTGACTACATTTCTTAGTATTTGTCTCTCCATATGAGTCACAGAATAATCGCTTGAAACCAACACTTCTATTAGCAATGCCGCTTCCTGGTCTTTCTTACAAAATCAACTGCCTGTGTTACCAGTTTTTTCAATGCTTACTATAAACTATCAGCTGTAAGCTGCTGTCCTGTGCTGCAACTATCAACCTCTCCTCAACCATTTATGTATCTGTGCTTGATCAACAAAGGGTTCTTGGAGTAACACTCTGTATTTCCCACTTTACTTGTGCATTTGCCATTTGTTTTTCCTTGTCCACTGATCTAATTCTTCTCTTGTTTAGCACTTCCTTCCCTGTGTATATCTGTGAATTCTCACTCCTTCATCTAGTTGGCAGAATGCTTGTCCAAGTTTGATGATGAAGCCAAATTCTGAACATTTACTCTCATAGTTCAGCACTTTTTGTGCATTTTGATGCAGTGAGGTAGGCCTATGATAGTAATTCTGTATGTGTAATCAATCTCTATGAGGCCTGCCTGCCTACCTACCTCCCTCCACGCTTGTAGGCAGGTCGTGTCCTTCTGTCTTGGCCCATGGTGCAACCACGCCTTGAATACTGTGTGCAATTCTTGTCATTGTATCTTAAAAAAGGATAAGCTTCCCCCAAAGAAAAGCTATCCAGAATACCACTGCAAAGTCCTTCATGAGGGCAGCAAACCTACCAGTATCCCCAACCCTGGCAAACTGGACTACCTTCCCCAAAAGCAGAACCTTTATCCTAATCTTAGAGTCACTTCGCTGCAGTCCAAAATTGAAACCAAGGGGTAGGATCCAGGACTGGACTGGAGTTCCTCAAGGAACAACAATTAGCAGGTAAGTCTAATTTCACTTTCCTTATCATCAGTCCAGTACCGGAACCTCTGGGGATGTAACAGAGCAGTAGATATCAACAGGAGGGACCTGCCAGACCAACCTGAAGCACCGCTGATCCAAAACAGGCATCACCCACTGCCTGAACATCCAGACAGTAATGTTTGACCAAAGAACTTAAAGATGACCAAGTCGCTACCTTACAAATTTCCACGGCAGGCACCAAACTATATTCCGCCCAGGAAGCAGCTTGTGCCCTGGTCAAATGCACCCTCAGGCCTTCCGGAACAGCCTTTCCTTTCGAAATATAAGCTGATGCTATGGCCTCCTTGAGCCATCTGGAAATAGACTTAGCTACCGCTTCTCCTTTCCTAGGTCCTCCAAATAATACAAACAACCTGTCTGACTTTCAGAAGGACACTGTACCACAACGATACTTCCTAAGTGTCCAGCGAACATCCAGGAGATGCAACTTCCCACTAGTTGCCTCTTCCTCCCCTCCATCGAACACTGGTAGCGAAACCACCTGATTGACATGAAAGATGGAAACCGACCACAAAACCACCTTCTGCTCCGAAAACGACAGAAAAGGCTCCCTACAAGACAAAGCCTGCAACTCAGAAATTCTACAAGCAGAACAAAAGGCTACCAAAAACACTGCTTTCAGAGTAAGGTCCTTCAATGCAGCTTTACCCAACGGCTCAAAAGGCTCCTGCCTCTAGGACCAAATTAAGATCCCACGTTGGAATTGTCATCCTACATGGCTGCCGTAAGAGGGACACCGCCCTTAGAAACCTTTTAACATCCATGTGTGCACTTAGCGCTTCCCCCATGAATCTTTCCCCGATAACAGGAAAGCGCTGCTAGCTGCACTCTTAAAGAACTGGCCACCAGACCCTTTTCAAAACCATCCTGCAGGAACAAAAGAATCTGTGAAATTGAAGCCGTTGATGGCCGAAACCATCTGTTCGCACACCACGCTTTAAAAATGTGCCAAACGCATATATGCGCCAACGAGGTAGATCTCTGTCTGGCCTTCAACAAGGTGGATATCACCGCTGCAGAATATCCTCTGGCTCTCATCCATGCCCTTTCAAGAGCCAAGCCGTAAGCGAGAACCAATCCACCTGCGGCATGCGGAGTGGCCCCTGAAGCAACAGATCCTCCCGTGACAGCAGCCGCCATGGACTATCCACCAGAAGCCGAACCAGATCCGCATACCACAGTCTCCTTGGCCAATCTGGCGCGATCAGAATCACCAGGCCCTGGTGGATCTCTATGCGCTGAACCACACGACCTCTTAAGGCCCATGGCGGGAATACGTATAGGAGACCTTCCACTGGCCACCTTTGCATCAGAGCATCGAGGCCCTCCGACAGCCTCCTGCTGTAGAACCGAGAGGGCCTTTGTCGACTCGAACGTCACCATAAGATCCATAATTGGGTTCCCTCAGCGGCGCATAACTAGCGCAAACACGTCTGGATGGAGAACTCACTCACATAGCTAGGATGGCAGTAAAACTAAAACAGGGTAAAGAGGCAGCTCCCAGGGGAGGAGGGAGGGTTGTGAGGACCGATTCCTGCTGTTACAGGTGAGTAACTACGCTTTCTTCAGGAACAAACAGGAAGTCAGTCCTCACATATAAGACTCCCTAGCTCCAGGCTGCTGAGGACCGAACCAAGACAGCATCAATGGCCATCAATCAGGTAGCCGTGAGTTGCAAAGGTGAGTCCCCACTGAGAGACTCTGCAAAACCCTAGTGTCCAATGACACTATCACTCCGGTAGCCTGAACACCGGAGGGTGAGAGTTGCCTACACCCCGAGAATATTACAGAGGCGCTGTTGCTCTCCAGGCAGTAGTGAGCTGTGAACGTATAAATTAAAGACCATGTGGTGGCCTTGCAGATTTGTCTCATTGGCACTGAGCGGAGGCTGGCCACCGACATGCCCATCGCCCTCACGTGGTGCGCTGTGATCCAGTGCTCGAGGGAGAGGCCACCTTGCTCATAAGCAAGGGCAATACAGTCTGCCACCCAAGTGGACAGAGTTTGCTTAGTAACGGGGAGCCCCAGTCTACTGGGGTCATAAGACACGAAAAGCTGGGAAGCTTTCTGATAGCCCTGCCTCCGCTGTAAGTAGAAGGACAGGGCTCGATCTAGTGTATGAAGTATTAGTTCCTTCGGGAGGAATTTGGGGTGCGTGTGGAGCACCACCCTGTTCTTATAGAACCTCGTATATGGTGGATCCGCCACCAGGGCCTGGAGTTCGCTCATCCTTTAAGCAGACGTGAGTGCTACTAGGAAGGCCACTTTCCAAGAGGGATATCTTAGGTGGTAAGTGGCTAGGAACTTGAATGGAGGTTTAGTAAGCTGGGCGAGCACCATGTTGAGGTTCCATTCCATTGGGTGGAGGGGGGGAGGGACTTGGACAACCGAAGGCTCTGGAAAAACCTAGAGAACAGGGGCTGGCTAAAGAGGTGTTTACCCTCAATAGAGTGGTGGTGCACGGCTATGGCGCTCAGATACACCCTCAGGGAGTTGGATTTCAGTCCAGTGTATGAAAGGTGCAGTAGGTACTGAAGGACTAGTTGCACGCAACAGGAGAAGGGGTTCTCCTTCCTCTTTGCACACCAGACAGAGAACCATCTCCACTTAACACTAGAAGCCCCAAAATGCGTCAATTGATGCAAATGCATCTTCGAAGTTGTATACCAGCGTCACTGCTAGAACCATGTCAGTCATGTTCCATGATTTTGTTAGCAAGGTCAAGATCTTCAAATACGTGCATTGAAAATTAATGACAGATGCACCATCTAGTGGGAAAATGAATTTATACCTAGAAGTCCCAAAGGACATCAATTGATGCACTCAATTGTCTTGGATGCATCAATTGATGTACTTTGGGGCTTCTAGGTATAAATTCATGTTCCCACTAGGTGGCGCATCTCAATCACTGTTTACAGTTTTACTCCGACATTACAAACAATAAACACACGATGACGTCATGTAATGACGTCACATACTGCATGTATTTTACAAATAAGTAACTTCATATTAATTCACATCTGCATTTCATGCTAAACAGTCGTCATGATAATGCGTCAATTGACGCACTTTGGGGTTTCTAGGTAAAATTCCTTTTGGGGCTTCTATAGGCCTACCTGGTGGAGGGTTTTTGAGAAGCCAGTAAAACCTCCTCTGGAAGGTTGAAAGGGGCCAGTGCTACCCTTTCAGTAGCCACACTGCCAGCGTTAGCGACCCCAGTTGGGATGCAGAAGGGAGCCCTCCTTCTGGTATAGAAGGTCTGGGGCCCAGTCCAGTGGGAGTGAAGTGCCACTGACAGGGATAGCAACAGAGGAAACCAGGGCTGTCTGGGCCACCGGGGTTCAATCAGAATAACCGATGCCCCCTCACTCTGGACCTTGAAGAGGGTCTTGGTGACCAGGGGGTCGATGGGAATGCATATAGCAGGCCCTCCGACCATAGGATTAAGAAGGCATCTGCCGCAAGCAGAAACACAGTAGTTGTGCATTGTCCGGAGAGGCAAAAAGGTCTATAATAGGCCTCTCCAGTGGTGGAAGAGTTGCTTCATTACTCTGGGGTTCAAAGGGCACTTGTGTGGGTGAAGGACTCTGCTCAGCCTGTCTGCTAAGCAGTTGTCCTGACCTGGCAGGTATACCACTTGCAGGAGCATGTCATTGCACGGTGCATAGGAGAGGAGGACCACCGCCTCCTGGCAGAGCGAGTAAGAGCCCGTGCCCCCCCTGCTTATTGATATAAAACATGGCCACCTGGTTGTCCGTCTGGATCAGCACAGGCTGGCACTGCAGGTGGTGACAGAATGCTTGCAGAGCCAGGAAGACTGCCCTGAGTTTGAGGAGAGTGATCTGTAAGAGTGACTCCTCCTGGGACCAGCTGCCTTGCATGCAGTGGTCCTTGCAATGCGCGCGCCCCCCCCCCCCACTCCATGAGGGAGGTGTCCATTGTCAGGGTCCTCTGCGGTACGGGTGCCTGGAATGACATTCCCGCCTGGAGGTGGTGCAGATTTTGCCACCAGGTGAGGGACTCCCCCAGCTGGTGAGTGACTGATTCTGTCTCACGGCCTGCCTGTGACTTGAGTCCACTGTGAGCAGAGGCACCATTAGGCTGTCCGCATGTGCAGGCAGGCTAGTGGTGTGACATGGACCTTTAAGGCCCTGTGACCCAGCAGACAAAGGAAGAGGTGAGCCAGTACTGACTGGTGGTGCTTTAAACTCTCCTGCTAGTTGTATGAAGTGGTCTGCCCTTTCCCTTGTGCCGTCCTTGACCTGTAGCGTGTCCAGCTGCGCCCCTATGAACTCCAGACCTCGCCTTGAAGCGAGGTGGAACTTGGAGTAGTTGATGACGAACCCCAGGTGCTTCAGCAGGAGGAATGTACACTCTGTAGTCTGCTTGACCTCTGAGGCCGTACTGCCTCTGATTAGCCAGTCATCCAGGTAGGAGAAGATGAAAGTCCCTAGCAGGCACAAGTGGGCAGCGACCACTGCTAAGCACTTGGTAAAGACTCTTGGCAAGGAGGCAAGGCCAAAGGGCAGCACTCTGTACTGGTAGTGCCCTCCTCCCACCACAAACCGTAGGTACTGTCTGTGGGAGGGGTGGGATTAGGATGTGGGTGTACACAACCTTTATGTCCAAGGAACACAGCAAATCTCCCTGGTGGAGGTAGGGCAGCAGTGTTCCAAGAGAAAGCATCTTGAACTTCTCCCTCACTAGAAACTTGTTCAAATTTTGCAGGTATAGAATGGGCCTGAGGCCCCCGGTTCTCTTGGGGACAAGGAAGTACATTGAGTAGAAGCTCTTTCCCCATAGATGTTTGGGAATAGGCTCCATTGCATTATCCCTGAGCAGACCTGTGAGCTCTGAGAGCAGAAAGGTCTGGTGGAGGAGAGGTCGCATTGGCTCTCCTGGGAAAAACTTGGATGGTATTTGTTGTAAGTAGAGGAGGTATCCCTCCTTCACTACCTGCGTCACCCATTGGTCTGAGGTGATCTGGGCTCACCTGTGGGCAAAAAGTGCCAGGAGGCCCGCTGTGGGCTGTTGAAGGTCTCCCGGGGGAGAGGAAGCCTTGCCCTGGGAGTCAAAAGCTCCTCCCTGGTCGGGCTGGAGCCGGGACCTGGGGCTTCTGAGTTCCTTGGCCCTGCCTCTTAGGACGAGAACCCTGTTATTAGCCTGAGAAGGATGGGTATTAGTGACCCTATTGGAAGTGCCCCCTTTTCCTGGGGAATAGGGGCCCTGTCCCCAAGGGCTTTTGTGGGGAAAAGAAGAGAAGAGGTTTTATTTGAAACTTCGGCCTCTATCTCGCTGCTTTGTTAGCCATGGGTTTGCCAAACAAGTTCTCGCTGGTGTAGGGGACATCGAGCAGCTTGTCCTTGACCCACTGCTCGAGGTCCAAGGACTGTAATACCAGGCTTAGCATCAAGCCCCGATGCTGGCTGCTGCCACTTGGGCCGCTGACTCAAATCTGTCATATGCCGCCTGGGAAATGAACTTTGAACAGTCCTTGATTCCTGAGGTCAGAGCTTGGAACCAATGGAGAGGTTCCTCGGTCAGCCCCGCCAAGAACCCCAATAACTCCTGGGTCAGGGCCTTTAAATACATGCCTATGTATAGCTCATAGGCCTAGATTTGGCACCCCAGCATTGAACCCTGGTAGCATTTGCGTCCGAGGGCGAGAGGGCGAGAGTGTCCCTACCAGGGGGAACAAGAGTAGATCTGAGTTTTGAGCTTTTGCATGGTTGACTTGACAACCATGGAGTTATGCGGGAGTTGAGGCTTATGGAATCCTGGCCCCTTCCTGACGCGGTACATGTCATCAGGGCGCCGGCTGACCACTGTCACCGATGCCGGGGTCTCCCACATGCGTAGTAGCAGCTGCTCAAGAATCGGCTGGACTTGGTACCGTAAGTGTTTCCTCGAGAGGAAACTTGAACTGGAGATCTCTAGTTCCTCGGTGCGCGGGTCATCCTCCGCCTTGATTTGCACTGAGGGGGCCTTGGCCATACCCTTGACAAAGTTGTGGAAGGCCACATCCTCCAGAGGAGACTGGTCCGAGGGGACGTCTCAGTGCCGTCTGGTGTCCGAGAAGGCCTTGTTGTTGGTCTCCCACTCGGAGTCGGGGGGAGATGATGAGTCCGAGGCCCTGTGACTCCGTGCCTTGAGGCCCACACCAAAGTGTCCGAGTCCCGGAAACTGGACAGGAAGGTCCAGATTCCCAAGGAACGAGACCAGGATCTCAACCTCAGCTGATGACTTACCCAAGGCCAATGGTGCTCAGAGCTCGGCTCGAGGACTCTGCAGCTTTCGGCGTGGGCACCAAGGATCTCAAGCCCAGCGCCGACACTCTTGCGAGTGCGTCCTCGTTGACTACTACGGCCTCAAGGACCCTCACATGGTCTCCGCCGGCTGAGGCATCCTTTTTGGGAACTTTGGTGGGCCGCTTCTTGGAATCATCTGAGTCCCCTCTGGGTGGTTTTGCCAGGGGACAGTCACCGTTGATCCCCTAGAGGTCAGGGAGTGGCACACAGCATGGTTGCTGGAACCTCCTGCCAGCTGGTTATCCTTACCCACAGCGCCATCTGCCACTCCTGCCCTTAGGCAGGCAAGACTGGACTAACCACATCCTCAAGCACAGAGAAAGGGAGCAATCCCTCCAAGGACAACTCAGGAGCTGTCATGCTAGAAGAGCAAAGTCCAGAAGCCAGAGAGGAGGCATTTCGCTTGCCACAGGCCAAACAACGATTCTTGGAAGAAGACATAAGAGAGTTATGGCAAGTATCACAACAGTGCGCGCTAAGGCTGTGGCAGCCTAAAGATGATTATTAACTGCGCTTTTATGCAACGTGTGTTACAGGCACTAGGGCAGGAACGCATGTTGGAGCTGCTTGGGCAGAACTCACAGACCGTGTGACCAGCAGGCGCACAATAGGAGAAAGCGCTATTAGCACGTGCAGAAAATGGTGGGAAACCCCCACACCGCACCAGTGGTTGCCAACAGTCCCACAGAGGACAATGACTAGGTCAAGCCTTCGTACTCAATCCTTGAGAGCCCCAGGCAGAGGATCCTAATTTTCTGTCAGCCTCGCCATGCCCATGTTACTCCTCTTTTCAGATCACTTCACTGGCTCCCTGTCCAGCTCTGTATCCAGTTCAAGCTTATCCTGTTGACCTATAAATGCATTCACTCGATGGCCCCTCAATACCTCTCATCTCTTTTCTCTCTCTATGTCCCCTCTCGAAATCTGCGTTCCGCTCACAAATCACTTCTATCAATGATTTTCACCCGCACCGCAAACTCCCGACTGCACTCCTTTCACCTTGCTGCACCTCACGCCTGGAACAGCCTTCCTGCGTCTGTGCGCCAGGCACCCTCCCTGGCCCTCTTCAAGTCCAAGCTGAAGACCCAACTTTTCACCGTTGCATTCAGATCCTGACTCTTTCCTCATCTCACCCCAACCCCCTCAACGTTCATGACCAGCTACAGACCAAACTGTACCTCACCTTACCTTGCATAGAACCGATTGATGCTCTGCACTGTTTTAACTAAAATTACTATTCTAGTCTAACTAGACTGTAAGCTCCGATGAGCATGACTCTGACAGGCAGGGACTGTCTCATGTATGCTGCTACCTCTTGTAGGTTAGCTGTACAGCGCTGCGTGCGTGGCGCTATAAAAGTGATAAATAGTAGTAGGCATTCCTGGAGGTGGAAGTTTGCAATTACACATGCACTTTTGTATTTTCAAAAGAATGTGTGTTATTTTCCTCTGAAATAAATTATCCACATCAAACAGCAAATGAAAATGCAGCATTTAACTTCAGGTCACACCTTGCCAAAAAAACCCAGGGGCTGCTGGGTTGCCAGGAGTCAGCACCGACTTGATGGCGCACACACACATGGGGTTTAATGGGTAATTTTTAAGGTAAAATTAATCCCTCTCCCTAGTGTTTCACGGGAAGAAGATACGTTTTGCAATGCAGTGTCATTCAGGATGAAGCTGAAAGTTCTCCCTCATATCCACTCAAACTTTCTAGGCAAGCTGGCAACTGGATTTTGTCTCACAATCTGTTTATCCAGCATTTAAGCCTGTCCCGGAGGCACAACCAAATTGTCTCATTTTCAGGATATCTGCAAACGAATATGTATGATAGATATTCATGAAGTGATTTTCCACCATATGCAAATCTTATGCATATTCTTCGTAGCGATCTTGAAAACAATACCACTTAGGTGTGCCTCCAGGACAGGGTTGGGAAACACTAAATTTTTTTTGAACTGGTGGCGAGTGGCATGTAGTGCAGTGTACTCAGGCCTATTTTAACTATATCATTTGAACTGTACCATAACAGTTAAAAAGGACACAGAGGTGATTAAGGAGAAATTTTATCTATCGTTAATTTCCTTTACTGGATTCCTGCTAGACCAGTCCAGACAAGTGGGTTGTGTCCCCCTGTCAGCAGATGAGACAGAGAAAAACTCTAGAAGCTTAATGACATCATCCTTGATAGATAACTTCGTACCCCAAAGGTTCATTTTCAGTATAGTATGTAGCAAGCAGAATGGCTTCAAGTAGCTGTAAAACAAAACAGCTAGAAAAAACAAACGAGAAATAAATAGAACACAAGCATGCGGGACGCATGCACTGAATAACCTATACACAAGGCTTTATGTCAAGAAGTATGTACAGAGAAGAGACCAGCCGATGAGAATATTTCTTAGGTGCCGACCTGGCCAAGTCAGAGACAGCGAACCGGGGAGGGTTTTGGACTGGTCTAGCAGGAATCCAGGAAAGGAAATTAACATAAGTAAAATCTCTACTTCCTGTTCATCCTGCTAGACCAGTCCATACAAGTGGGGAATACCAAAGCTAAGTCCCCTCTGGGCAGGAAGAAACAGCAGTGGCCAAGATGATGGTCCCAAATTCAGCTGCTTCCTGAGCGTGGAGATCCAAGCAATAGTGCCAGACAAAGAAAGGGAAGACAAGTGCAGATATCTAGTAGAGCACTCACAATCTTCTGGAATGCCCACGGAGCGAGTTCCCATTCATTGGGGTTGAGGAGATGACTACTGAGAACATCCACGTGAATATTCTCCACCCCTGCAATGTGCTGCACGGAGATTGCCCGAAGAGTGTTCTCTGCCCATGGGAACAAGAGGGCCATTCTCCTGGGTTTCTCCAGAGCATTTGGCGCTTCCCTGCCAATTCAGGTAAGCCACTGTGGTCGTGTTGTCTAAGTGTATCCATACTTCTTGGTCCTGGAATAGAGTCTGGAAGGCAAGTAGTGCCAGATGAACGGCCTGGGCCTCAAGGCGAATGATTGGCTAGGAAGCTTCCTGCACTGATCAGAAGCCTTGCACCATCTGTCCCAGGGAGTGAGTACCCCAGCTTGACAGGCTAGCATTCATGGTGATGGACACCCAAGTGTGGAGTCTTCCAATGGGACTTCTCGCAAGAGGTGATGGTGGCAGAGCCACCACTTAAAGTTGTGGCGCACTCCCATTGGGAGGAGCAGGCAGACCTGGTAATCTTGGGAGCAGGAAAACCATCTGGATTACAGGGCCCCTGGAGTGGGCGCATTTAGCATGAGCTCAAAGTAGAACATCCAGACATGGCTGCCATGGTGCCAAGCACCTGAAGGTAATCCCAGGCTGAGGGAATTGGTAACTGAAGAAAATTCTGGAGGTGTATGAAACGTTTGTTGCATTTCATATGGGTAAGAAAGACCCAACCCACTTGTGTGTCGAACCAAGCTCACAGAAACTCCAAGGATTGAGAAGGTCGTAAGCAGCGGTCTGATTGACTACCCAACTGAGGCGACTCAGAAAATGGACAACTTGAGCCACTGCGGAAATTGCCTCTTCATGAGACTTTGCTCTGGATGATCCAGTCGTCCAGGTAAGGATGAACCCTGATGACCTGGCAACAAGATCAGCCACTGCTACCATCATGACCTTGGAGAAGGTTCGGGGCGCTGTGGCCAGGCCAAAACAGTAAATCCCTGAACTGATAATGCCATCCCAAGATCACAAAGTATAGATATTGCTGATGGGCGAATAGGAATGTGAAAATAAGCCTCGGCGAGGTCGAGAGATGCAAGGAACTCGTCAGGCCTGGCAGCCTGCCTGAATGACAGATTAGAGCGTCTCCATCCAAAAACGTGGCACATGTAGACATTTGTTGATGTCTTTCAAATCCAGAATAGGCCAGAAGGAGCCATCCTTTTTGTGAACGACAAAATAGATGGAATAGTGACCAGAGTCTGCTTCTGGAGGAGGGACTGGGCATACTGCCTGGAGCTGGAGAAGGTGCTGCAGAATCATCTTCACAGCCACCTGCTTGTCTGGTGCCCTGCTTTGGGAGAAAAGGAACGAGTGTGAAACAGGCTTTGCAAGATCGACAGCGTATCTGTGAGCAATCATCTCAAGTATCCATTTATCTGAAGTGATCTGGGTGCATTCATGGGAGTAAAATTAGAGCCAACCGCCCACAGGTGGCACCCCGGAATGGGCCGCGTGTCCATCAGCAGCGCCTGCAAACTTGTTGGTAGAGGGGAAATTGTCTCTGCTACAGACCCCACAAAAGGACCAAGGCTTAGAACCGACCTTAGCGGAGTAAGAGTTAGATCTTGGCCAGTAGCGGCATGTGTCCCTGAAGCGCCCCCTGTATGAAAAGAAGGGAGCAGATGCAGCAGTGGAACATCGAGGCCTAGATTTAGGTTTGTCCTCTGGCAAACTCTGTGGCCCGACTTCCCCTGTCCTTTATCAGTTTGTCCAGATCTTCCCCAAGCAAAAGCTTGCCCTTAAAGGGAAGCTTGGCAAGCCGGGCCTTGGAAGCGGGATCTGCATTTCAATGGCAAAGCCAGAGGCATTGCTAAGCTGTGGTAGCTGCCAAATGAAGGAGATCATAGAATGCATCGGCTACAAAGGCTGTGATGGATTCTAAACAGGCCAAAGCGGGATCTTCCGAAAGCAACTGTAGCCAGCAGAGCAATGCACGTGCAGCCAAGCCTCCATACACTGAGGCCTGAAGAGCCAGGGAGGACAAAGAAAAACTCATTTTCAGGAGTCCCTCGATCTTGCGATCAGTTCTGCCCTCTACGGAAATGGTGATATGCTTAGTAATGGCCATCACTAAGGTGTCAACCTTTGGAAAGCACAGCCACTTGTTGAGGTAATCAGGGGCCCAGAAATAACAGTGGACCAGGCAACGTGCAGACCGCAAGGAAACATCTGGAGAATCCCACTCCAGGGAAACCATTTGTTGTAATTCCAGAGGGAATGGAAAAGCCTTGGATGGCTTCTTGATACCTACAATAATGGGGTCCGCTTGAAGTTTGGTCAGATCCTGAGTGGAATGTGCATGTGGAACAGACTGGTGAAGGGCCTCTGTAATTTGGGTAATGAAGGCAGGGAGTTCCTTTTTGCGAAACAGATGGATGTCCAGCCTGTCCTCCCTCGCCTCCAGCTTGTCCTCAGGTGTTGAGAGCTCTCCCTCCTCTCCTTCTGAGTCTGAATTGAGAGAATGGTCCTCAGAGAGGAATTCACAGTCCTCCTTAACAAGGTACCAATCCCCTGAGGGAGTGAGAGTAGCTTTGGAAGCCACCAGGGTTGGCCTGGAGTGCTTTTTAGGTGGAGTAGACAATTGTGCTGGCCGATGTGCCCGAGCGCCATAAATCCCAGGCTTGGCGAAAAAGCCCCATAAATTGTGAGTCTGAGTTGGTAGGAACTTACTGTGTTGCTGGAGGCCTGAGGCTGTGCAGACTGTTGAAACATAGGAAACTGTTGTTCCGGGAGGAGAACTGGGGGAGGGAAGTCCTGGCGATGAGGAGAGGCAGGAGGACCAGAGGGGCAGATGGAGTTAAAGGGGCTGAGGAGGGTACAGCTGCCAATAGCCTGACCGGTGCCTGAAGAAGGGCCTCCCTTTTCTGCCCCATAAGCCATGCAAAGATTCTCAGTCAAAAAAAATGTACTTCCTTCCACACCCGACAACACCGTTGCAGGGAGGAGGGCATGCTTACTGCAGGGAGGGCAACGCTAGGGGATCCGCTAAAAGAAATAGGGCGGTGGAAGCAAGCCACAGATTGTAAAATGGCGGCTGCAGCAGAGCTAAGCTGTACTAAGAAGGTGGAGGCTACAGCGAGGGGCTTTGGCGAGAATCATAAAAGCGCAGCGAAATGGCTGTGAGTTAACAGTACAGGACTGGCACTCGCACAAATACCCAAACACACATGGCAGCGGAAAAATGGCCCGAGAGAGTTGTTTAGTGGCAGGCAGGAGAGGATCAATGAGACGTACAGCAGTGAAGACGTAGAAGAAGCAGCGGGGGAGGGGGGATGGCCCACTGCCCGATAGGAAACAAAAAAACCTCACTGCCCTTGTCTGCCTCGCAGCTGCCGGTAGAAAACAGAGACAGAGATGGTCTGGAGCTGTGGAAGACACAAATCTGTAGACACCTTTGATGTACCTTCTTGTAATTATTTTACTTTTTTTTTTTAAGAAACTTTAAGAAAACTATAAAAGGGCTGGTACCTGTAGAATATGCTGAAGCTTGATCTGTAGTGGAGGGCTACACTGCTCCTCATGACTCCTTCCCTTCAGAGGTGTTGTACTGATCCTCCTGAGTGAGAGTAGGAGACCTCTGGGAAGAGCTGTAGGGTATTTGCCAACTGATCAAGGTACCAGTGTGCCAATCAGTTCCCCTAGGTAAGCTACCCTGACACAAGAAAAAATCTCAAGAGAGGCAGCCAGGTGACTAAGTAGAAGTCCACCATCTGCTGAGACAGAGAAAATACTGAAGCTGACCTTCTAGGGGTACAAGGTTATCTATCAAGGGTGATGTTACTAAGCTTCTAGTTTCTCTCTGTCTCATCATCTGCTGATAGGGGGACATAGCCCGCTTGTCTGGACTGGTCTAGCAGAATGAATTGGAAATTTTTGTTCTGTTTCTTCTAAAGAGAAACTAAACCAGATTGGGCTATGGAACAAGCCTGGTCTCTTGTAACTGTACCTCCCAATTTTGACCTACAATTTCAAAATGTTTGTACATTTTTATTTTGAAATACATGTTAGAGCTACATGGGCAAGTAATCAGATTCATTGTTAGAGGGGGAAAAAGGCACTAACATTTCTTTGAGATCAGAAATTTGCCACATAACCCAACATGAACCAGGGGATAGTGGAACTGTGGTGAGATCAGTATAGTTCACAAACTCCTATTTTTACATAATGCACACTTCTTTAATAAGGCTGCAGTTCTCAGTATTGTGACCTCTGTGTGCACAGTACTGTACCAGCCTGGGGTTGTTTATATGACATGTTTTCTCCCTCATCCTGCTTGTCTTTTATGAACTCTCCAGTCTGATACTGTGGAAAAAAAACAAAGCCACGAAGTAGCTGCAGAAGCAAATAAAACAACATGACAATCAGCATGAGTAATAAGTTAAATACAAATAGACATTAAATGGTTTGTGGATAAAAATAAAACCTCATGCAACTACTGTAACGTATGAAGGAGTAAAAACAAACAAAAATTACAAAATGAATTTATTCCAAAAAAAAAAAAAAAGCACACGAAAACATTTACAAGTCAACAAGAAAGTAAATATGAGTCCTGTACTGAATTGGAAAGATCCTTTAACTGGTGATCCCTTTCCTTTTATTATGTTTTTTTTTCAACTTTTTAAAAATGTTCCAGCAGTTGCAGTAATTATTGCTGCTCTACCTCATTTGAGAAAAGGGGGGCAATTCTTAAAGAGACACTATGTATACCCTGCACCTAAACAAAAGGGATCAAATATTTGAACTAAGAGGCTGGCTCCAAAGGCTCTATGGGTAGGATAAAAGAATTTTACTGAAAAGGTCTCCGATTTGTTAATGATCAGGACAGCAAAATCATATGCACAGACTTCCTCTGCAGAGCTCTTTCATACTATACCTTTTTATCTCATCCAATATTATTCTTATTGTAGGATGACAACAATGACATTACCCAGTAGGTATGAACAAGAGAGGACCTTGAATCTTAATTTTTAAATGCACTCCAAAGGAAACAAAAACAACAAGGTTGGAAAGACAATGAACTAGCAGCTAAAAATTCACACCAATAAACCCCCACTGACTCAGGGCATTTACCTCCTTGTATGGAACAGTGTTAAACAGGCAAACTTATTTTTAAAATTAACTTTGGATTTAATATATGCAGGAATAACGTGAGGTGCACGCCAAAGAAAACCTGTCCCATTCCACGATGGGCCTAAATCAAAGGAATTCCTCCCCCTCCTCCCAAAAGGCAGAGAATGACAGAAAATAAATCAGGTTGAATACATATTCAACTAATGCTTCCGCTAAGCAGCTTAGAGCTGTGTGGGAGTCATATGGTACAATGTGATTGCACTTAGAATCTTGAGGCACAGACAGGTACATACCTGCCTATCCCTAGGGATTTGCCTATGTCTTACCATTCTATGTGCAATCACTTTGCATCGCCCACTGGCAGGAATTCTGGTGGAGGACTCCCATGCTCCAAGCTGCTTAGCAGAAACATTAGTTGAATATGTATTCTATAGTCCAGTCCGTACAGAAAATATGCACACAGCTGGCATTCCTGGGCATGGCAGTGGTGGGAGTCCTTTAAGCTGGTATTTCAGTTGGAATCTTGGGATACAACCTGTTAAAAACTGTCCCGCTCCACAGAAACTAGTTAACAGGAGAAGGAATATCAGATAATTGTGTGCTGCAGCATAACGGGGATTTGAACATTTGCACAGTCTCTTATCTAGGTAAGACCATACCTTTAAATGCTCTAGTTGGACCTCATGCTTCTAACTGTTGCTCAGAAGAGATCAAATTAAACAATGGCCCAAGAAAACTGAACTGGTCAACCGGCATTCTGAGAGGGCCCAAGAATCACACCATGGCAGCAGCAGAAAAGCTAATCAATGTGAAAGTGAAAAACTGAGGAGGAACTGGGGCTGGAAACTGCAGGGCATGCTAGAATAAGACTTCAAGGAATGCAAGCGAGGCACATCCACTAACTATCAGTACGAGTGGGAACCGACAAGATCACATGAAAGCAAAGCAATCTACTTTCAGTAACCCCATGCTCATGCCAGTAAATATACACCCCTATATGTGTGCTGTAAAACAACTCCCATGTGTTGATTCCTGTGTCAAATCTATTTCAACTGCAAGGGATAGATGCAAGTGATAACTTGCACATTTGAAGCTTTTTCAAAATAGAACATAATCTAAATGGAAGAAATCAAGTAACGTGCAGAAGGGGGCTGCCTTTGGAGACCAGTAATTAATGTAATCAAACTGACCTGCTTTTGTTTTTTTTAAACATCTCTCCTTTTCTAGATAAGCTGTCACTACACAGCTACAAACACAATTAAACATTATTCTGAAAACTTACTGAACATATGTTGTGAAAGACACCTGTATATAAAGTCACAAGCTATGTTTCACAATTACACATTTAACAAACCCGGGGGAATGTCACCTTGGAACATTCATGCTGATAACAAAAACACCTCCCTTCCTATGGAGAGAGAGTTGAAGGGGGAACACTCCTAGCATGCATATCACATGGTTTAAAAATCTATTTAATACAGTTTTAAATAAGATACTGGAAATTAGTTGGATGCTGGCAACTTATACCCTTTCAAACATATTCCTGGGCAAAAGTCATTATCATGAAATCCTAAGATAAAAGGCTGCTAGTAACACTGGTTCAAGTGTGTGAAAAAGCCTGCACCTGTTAGTTGTAACACCACTGTCTCCAGAATCACCAAAATCTATTGTTGCTGGGCCTGTCCTATAGCTTAGCTTAGTGCTGCAGTGCAGGAAATGCATTTGGGTTTCACTGAATGGGGCTAGTGGGTCTCCGGGGTATTCAGGTCACTTGCTCAAACTCTGAGAAGGGCAAAAAAAAAAGTGACGGTTGCTGCCAGGTGGGCTATCTTGGAGATCTCATGCCAGCCTTTGGCCTGTGAAGGATCATCTGTCATACCAACTATACTGTCTGAGATCAACAGCTGTGAAGTGGAAATTGCTGCTGAGCTATAAAACAAATCTCTGGATTTCTCTCTCTTACAGAGAAACCATACTGTGTTTAAAATGGTACATATTATACACTTTCAGGAGGGGTCGGGGGAGACCACTCAGTCTGACTAATTTACAATGAGAACTGCAGTCCTGTCTGGAAAAACAAAGGTCAAAATTGTATCAAAACCTTCCCAAAGCATTTATTAACCTTTTCCTGCCACACTTCTTTTATCACTAAGACATAAAACAGATGACACTGTTACTTTTTCATAAACCTTTACAAATGCTATTTTGGAGAATGACCTGAGAAGACAACAATACAAAATAAATTTATGGTGAAAAAGAATAATTAAAATACCCTTCACAGCAGTCAAATGACAGCCACATTTAAGTAGAAGCCAACTGTGCAACCACAATTTGCAACCAGGATTTACTTTGTGGGTTCAAACAAGTATAGAAAATAAAAGTGAAAATCTACAATAATTTGAAGTTTAGGAAAACACCACCAGACATAAGCAAAATCACAAGTAGTTATCAAGAGAGATTTCCTGCTGAATTGAGGAAATGCTCATCCAATAATCTGAGTCAGATTCTAGCACTTGAAATGCACTTGACCCTTTCCTGCCAATTTACTGACAACCAAATGCATTCAGGATCCTTTGTAATGGCTGAATGATGCCATCAATCGTATCTGATTTTTTAGTGGAATTTTCGCAACATCTGCAGTCAGATGACCAAATGTTTTCCAAATACCATCCGTGTGTGTGTGCTAGAATGCCTGAATGAAGAATAGGCAAACAGTACAAAAAAAAATGACCTAGTATGTAGCAGAAAATTAGTGCCCTGCATCAGAACCAAGTGATTCTATTTCCTATTCTAAACACTAAGTTGTAGGGTGGTTGTTTTATTATTATTTTATTTATTTATTTTTTTTTTAACTCATCTACTTCAAAATCTACAGTTCTTGCTGCTCTGGCCAACATCTCCATAAACAAATTAAATTAAACATTATTGGCAAAAGGAAGAAAAAGGTTTAACCTTTATAGCTTCACAATTCTGGAAAAGGATGTAGAAACTTAAAGCTGTGAAATTAGTTTTTCCTATTCGTCTCTCCAGGCCAGTCCAGGGAATGTAGGGTAGTCAGCCCCCTCCAGCAGCTGAGGACTGGAAACAACCGAGCTTTGCTGACACCCTATCCAGCTCCCTCTAGTGCCAGAAGCTCAGTCTTCAGTCCTCAGCAGCTGGATAGGATGTTTGGTAGCAAGCTCCTTGTAAACAAAAGTAGAAGAGACAGGAGGTTTGGGGTTAAAAAACCCCAATACAGGCAGATCTGGGTTGCTCTAGCAGGGCAGTAAGGCCAGCAGCATGCAAATGGTGGTTGTAGGGGGAGAGATTGTTTAAGGACAGCAGAGGCAGAGCCTGCCTTGTGGAAAGCTGACACGCCGATTCTGCCCAGAACAGAAGTGCCTGGGAGCCCCAGAGCACTCTTTCTGCTGCCTCAGACATCGTTGTTTTTTTCTGTCCTCGTTAGCAGCGAGGGAGAGAGCGTTCCTAATTTCTAGCAGGGTAGCAGAAGGTAAGCGATGTCGGCGATTGTGACGTCGGGTCGCGCGGCTTCTGGGCTTCTCAGCCGGGTAGTTTTTCACTGCAGGCACATGCTACCGTTCACGGCGGCGTGCACGCAGTGTGGTAGCAGCCGGGGCTCTGCCACACTTGTTTCCGGCAAGGGAGTTTTGTGGAGAGAACGTTGTCAGGAGCCATGGAGAATAAGGTGGGACCCGGGGACGGCTCGGGAAGGCCTCAAACGTCAGCGGAAAAGGCGGGAACGGTGGCCATTTTGCAA
Source organism: Ichthyophis bannanicus (assembly GCA_033557465.1). Taxonomy (NCBI): domain Eukaryota; kingdom Metazoa; phylum Chordata; class Amphibia; order Gymnophiona; family Ichthyophiidae; genus Ichthyophis; species Ichthyophis bannanicus. The sequence goes on along the minus strand of CM066047.1, from coordinate 32,308,258 downwards.
GAGGCAGCCGTTTCTCCCGCACTGGTAAAAAAAAAATCTGGGAAAAAAATAATTCAGAAAAAGGGAAATCTAAGGCTAAGAAGCAGTTGCCGAAGGCTCCAGCTCCGCAGAAGGTTTTTTTCTGGACTGCACGAGACCTTGAAACCATTGTTTTCGGCAGATTTTATTTTATCTATGCACATGGCCTATTGTATAAAGAGGAAACAGGCTCAGGGCAAGGGAGCATCTCCCAATTTGTCAGGAATTCAAAGCGGAGGCTTGATTGTTGAGGAGGATCCGGGGGAAGGGTCCTCTCACATGCCTCTGGAGTTAGATCAGGGGTCAGACTGGTTTGGCTAGCAGGAGACAGGGCTCTGGGGAGCGGAGGATGGAGAGATCCTCTCAGACTCGGGGCTGGATCCCTGGACCGGAGAACTGGAGGAAGGTGAGAATCTGCCGGGGGAGGATCCCAACATGTTTAGGGTGTTTCGCAGAGGAGCTAGGGGCGCTCATTGCTCATAGCACTGAATATAGCTCTGCCAGTAGTTCAGGAGGAACCCACTGGAGGATCCACTGCTTCAAGGATTTAAAATGGAGCAGAAGTGTTTTCCGTTCATAGAATGATCAAACAGATGGTAGAGTCAGAATGGGAGTGCCCGGAAGCTACCTTGAGGGGTAGCCAGGCCATGAGTCGCCTGTATCCGGTGCCACAGGAGGAGAAAGAACTGATGCGAATGCCCAAGGTGGATGCGTTAGTCTCCACGGTAACAAAGAAGACAACTATTCCAGTGGAAGGGGTAGCGACCCTTAGGGATTTGCAGGATCGGAAGCTGGAGGCTATACTCAAGCAGGCATTTGATGCTGGTGCTCTTGCTCTGCAGGCCTCTATTTGTGGGGCTTATGTCTCTAGGGCCTCCATCCAGTGGCTCTAGGGGGACAGGTCTTCTGAGGGGGATGAGACTGTCTCTCTGGAAGGAGCAAAGTTGGAATTGGCGGCGGCATATTTGGCAGATGCCTTCTATGATCTCGTGAAGATCTTGGCGAAGTCTATGGCAACCATGATCGTGGCCCGTCGGTTTCTCTGGCTAAGGAATTGGGTGGCGGACGCGTTGTCAAAGGCACGCCTTAGTAAACTCCCCTATAAGGGTAAGCTGCGAGTCTCTCGGGATGGGGGGTTCATTGTCTGTCCAAGGTAGCACAGGGCTGCTGGTCAACAGAGGAAGTCGAGTGGTCTATCAATTGCCTGGAGTTAAGGGCAGTGAGGTTGGCACTGCAGGAGTTCAAAGGTTTGGTTATTGGCAAGGCGGTGCGGTAATGGTGTCCTACATCAACTGTCAAGGGGGCATGGGCAGCGCCACCTTGATGGAAGAGAGACAACTGTTGTTGCAGTGGGCGGAATGTCATCTGTTGGCCTTGTCGGCAGCTTACGTGGCAGGAAAGGACAACGTGCAGGCCGACTATCTCAGTCGCTATACCTTAGACCCAGGAGAGTGGGAGTTGAATGCGGCTGTTTTTCACGATATTGTGAGGCATTGGGGACAACCGATCATGGATTTAATGGCCACTCTCTCCAATGCCAAGGTGTCTCAGTTCTTCAGCAGGCGCAGAGAACACGTCGGAAGGGCTTGACACTCAAGTGCAGCCCTGGCTGGTGGACGGGCTGCTCTATGTGTTTCTGCAATGGCCGATGATCGGTCGGCTTCTTCAGAGAATAGAAGGTCACTGTAGACAGGTGATTCTCATTGCGCTGGATTGGCCACGGAGGTCTTGGTATGCGGATCTCATGCGGCTGCTGGCGGATCGGCTGTGGAGGCTGCCCAGTCATCTCAACTTATTGGTCCAAGGGCCAATTCTTGATGCCTCAGGTGGATCGGTTCTCGCTTACGGCCTTGGCTCTTGAGCTGGAATGGTTGCGGCACCGGGAGTACGCACCGGCGGTTCATGACAATGATGTTAAAAGATCCAGGAAGCGTTCGATGGCCTTATCGTAAAAAACGGATCTGGCGCATCTTTGAAGGCTGGTGTGCGGAGAGGGGCGTTCAGCCATTTGGTGCTGCGTTGCCTGACGTATTGCTTTTCTTCCAAGGGGGGCTTGATAAGGGTCTGGTTTGGAGTTCCCTGAAAGTGCAGTTGGCAGCGCTGGGTGGTACCTCCTTAGCTTCACATCCGGATGTGGTTCGGTTTTTTCGAGCGGTTAAAAAACCTGCGACCAACCGTGAGACCGGTAGTTCCTCCTTGGGATTTGAACTTGGTTCTGGAGGCGCTGACGGAACTGCCTTTTGAGCTAGCAGCGAAGGTGAGTCCGAGAGAACTGCCCTGGAAGACGGCCTTCCTCGTGGCATTGTGTTCGGCAAGGAGGGTTTCAGATCTGCAAGTGCTCTCGTGTAGAGAACCGTTTATGCAATTTTTGGATGAAAAGGTGGTGTTACGCCGTGTGCCGTCCTTTTTGCGAAATGTGGTTTCTAGGTTTCATTTGAATCAAACAATTTCTCTTCCGACCTTTCAAAAGCTTGGTAAGGCAGAAACGGATTGGGCACTGCGGAGATTAGATCTTGGAAGGGTGCTTCGAAGATATCTTAAAAGGATATTGCCTCCCGCTTTGATCACATCATCCCCCTTCTTATTCGTCCGCATTGGCTCCCAATCCCCTTTCGAATCCAATACAAATTCCTCATCTTTGTTCACAGGTCTATTCACACTGGCACTCCCCTCTATCTTGCTGATTTGGTCCACCTCCACACTCCCCACCGTTCCCTTCGCACCATTCACACAAATCGCATGACCTTCCCTTCCCCATCCCAAGCTCGTCTAGAATTTACCCATTCCTCCGCCTTCTATTTCCTTGGCCCCCATCTCTGGAACTCGCTCCCCCCGGACCTCCGCCTAGAGCCCTCCTTCAAAACTTTCAAAGCAAACCTAAAAACCCACCTCTTCTGTCTAGCTTTTGACCTTCCCCTACCTCCTCCCCTCTTTCTCTGCCAACCCGCCTCCCCCGGTGATGCCCACTAGCCTGTCTTTCTCCTGCTGTTTCCCCTATCTCTCTCTCTATAGTCTCTATCCTATTCTCTCCTATCCTATAATATAATGGCGTTCCTTCCTTTTCTAGCAGCCTTTTTGATGTATTTTGTAAACCACTCAGACGCTGTTGTGATGGGCGGTATATTAAGCAAGCCAATAAACGGAGTCCTGACCATTTGTGATTTTTGGAGGTGCGTGGAAAGGAGAGGCAGCCTCCAAGGCCTCGATTGCTCGATGGGTGAAGCAGGCTATTGGAGCAGCGTATTCTGCGCATGGTAAGGTGCCTCTTCTGGGGCTCAGGGCACATTCCACTCGTGGTCAAGCTACGTCTTGAGCAGAGTTCGCTCTAGTGCCTCCAGTGGATATTTGTTGAGCAGCGACATGGTCTTCACTGCACACCTTTGCAAAGCACTATCGTTTGGATGTGCTGGCTAGGGGGGACGCAAAGGTTGGAGTTTCAGCTATCTTGGCGGGGCTTCAAGGCCCCTCCCGGTGTTAGGTACTGCTTTGGTACATCCCTACATTCCCTGGACTGGAGAGACGAATAGGAAGGAGAAATTAGACCTTACCTGCTAATTGTCTTTCCTTGAGTTCTCTCCAGGCCAGTCCAGGGCCCGCCCAGTTATTGGTGGGGGTTTTCAGGGCGTCTGGGACGCCTTACAGCTGGGAGAGAAGGCGACTGTGGAGATAGACATTGCTTGCTTAATGGCAATAAATGTTCAGGTGGGGCATCCTGGCAGTCGGGTTTTGTTCGGGGTTGCTCTGCCTGTTGCGTGCTCCTTGGGGAGTAGGAGTATTAAAAAAAAAAAAAGAACAAAAAAAATAAAGGTAAACCAGATGTATAAGGTTAAGGATAGGAAGGAGTAGAGGAGCAAGTAGTAGTTAGTAGTGGAAGATAGTTCAGGTTGGTTTTCGGTTGATTAGAGCTGCTTTGTCAATAGAAGACTGAGCTTCTGGCACTAGAGGAAGCTGGATAGGGTGTCAGCAAAGCTCCATTGTTTCCAGTCCTCAGCTGCTGGAGGGGGCTGACTACCCTACATTCTCTGAACTGGCCTGGAGAGAACTCAAGGAAAGACAATTAGCAGGTAAGGTCTAATTTCTCCTTCCTTGCACTGATCTGTAGCTTTGTCATTGGGTGCTTTTCTTACCAATATTAGAAAGAAATGAAACAAATGCAGCAGGTGCAATTTAAAGGTGTAGCATAAGTGATTCTAGGAAAAAAGTAACAGTCTGCTTCATCTGAAAATGTGTCCTGCCAGACCTGATTCTTTCACAACTGCCAAGTAAGCACAGTGTATTTTGAAAATTATACAGAATTTCAGCTATAAAGATTTCCTCAAAAAACAGCTGCTTCTCATGTTTACAGCTAAAGTTTTGTTAGTGTGTAATCCAATCAGAAAGCCGTGGCAGCTTGTACTCACCAATCATAGGAATACCTACACAAAACAGTGCTTCTATTTGGTTGCTACTTCTTGTGGGACATCCAGAAAGCTTGGCAAACAAAAACTGATCTGTCCAACTGCTCAGCTTCTAAACAGAACTTTCAATTTTGTTTGACAGCGTGTGGAACTATGGAAAGCACTTTACACATTTCCTCTGTGTCTTTCTGCTGATTCAAAAATGTGGCCAGCGAACACAGACTAACTCCAATATTTAAATTATAGTCACAGCTTCCCAGATAATACAACACAGAGTCCTGTCACTACTGGGCTATAGAACCTTCTGGTTGCAGTAGACAGCTGATCATTTTAAAAGACTTCATCCAAAGTACAAGCATGTTGAAAAATATGGAGCATACAATGAGAGGTCTATGCAGTTCGATGCCTGTTTATGGACAAGTGATATTAAACAGGCTTCACTGTATATCTATAGGGGGATAAATCCTATGCCACTGCCATAACATCCCCAAAACCCTTATTGACAACTGTTAGCATTGAAAAATATGAGTGTGGTTGGGCAGAAACAAGCTTCTAGTCCAATAGAAAAATGTGGGTCATACATACAAAGGTATAAAGAACATTTTGCTGCTTCAAGTCTTTAGCTGAAGGCAGTCCTAGAAGGTGTACGCCAGGTGTATCTCAAAGAAATGATGCTTTCCACATATTCTGCAGCCTACAACAGCACTGGATGACAGATTTTGCTTCTTTAATAGGTCCGTCCCCGGCTCCGGTTTCCTCGACTTCCCCAGCCTCTACTACGACTCCCCCGGAAGCCACCTCTCTGCTCTGAAAATGCACAACAGACAGGATTTAGCATAAGCAGTCCTACCACTTTCTGAATATGTCTACTAAAGCTTTCCTTTTGCACAGTTTTTAAAGTTAATCAGTTCTCATAAAATGGTTTCCTTCTTGTAGAAAACATGATATTGAACTGGCACACAAAAGCACAGAATTTAACATAAAACACATAGAGGCACATTCTGTACTGTGCATCCTGGCCTCTGTGCATCCGGTTGGAACCAGATACACAGAGATAGACTTGATTCTTATCCCATGGACTGCACATTGGTCGCCCTAACTCCGCTTCACCCCCATCTAAACCTCCCGGTACAAACTCTTTGTTCGTAAGGGGAGGCTTAGTTGAGAATGGCAAGGGGGATGAATAGACCCCATAGTGAACAATAACACACACATTGTACAGTGAAATTTGAACTTACCTGTTAAATTTCCTTTCTTCGCGTCCTGCCAGAACACTCTGGACAAGTGGGTTATGTTATGTTCCCCTACCAGCAGACTGTGTCTGAGGGGAAACAAAAAAGCTCAAAGCTGACTTTATTTTCATTATAGGGAGCTGGCGTTGCCTTCAGTTCCTCAGCATCCTATGTCAAAACTAAGAAAACCAAGCTAAACTTTTTCTTATCTGATAACTCTCTTATCTGGCCTTGTCTAGCAGGACTCCAGAAAAGGAAGTTATGTCCCCCTGTCAACAAGCGATAGAGAAAACACAAACAAATCCCAAGACTCTCAGTAAAATTTCACCTTCCAGATCATCCTGCTAGACCAATTTAGACAAGTGGGTAATTCCAAGGTTATGACTCGACTGAGAAGGAAAAGATAAAGCTGCCTTGAGAACCTCTGGTGCAGAGGTTGCATCTGGTCTTGCCTGCAGATCCAAGCATTAATCAGATAGATACCTAACCCAACAGATATCCAGGAGAATCATGAGCCTGTCCTCCGCCCTTGAGGACGTCTGCTCTCAGTTGGACTGGAACAGGCTTTCCCTGAAGTAGGCGGCAGTGACTACCTCCTAAACCAGTTTGTGTTAGCCTTGGAGGCTGAATTTACATACCACTGCAATGAGAATGTTGGGAGAGAGAGTTCCTGGTTGACCTGAAAACTGATACTAACTTATGCCATAAGGAAGGACTGGTTGGCGCATTACCACTACTGCAAAAAGGATCAAACAGGGCTCTAGGTAAAAAAGAGCATGCCACTCCAAGTCACAGAGAGCAGAGCCCATAATGATGAGAGAACATAGTCCTAAAGCAGACAATTTCATGGATGCACCTGCCTCAAAGGAGACTCATCAAAACCTGGAAGACCAGGTCGAGACAGTATGTCCATGCCATGCCATGACTTGAACTCTGAGAACTTAGTGAGAGGCCCAATCCAACTCCCACTGCAGAAGAACAAAAGGATAGGGCACATCTGCAGGAGGAACAATAGACAAGGCTCCTTTGCTTGCCAAGGCAAAAGTTTGTGCTCTCTAGATCACGCCTAAACACTACAGAGTAACTCTCTCTTTATACAGTGTCCTTGAAGGCCCAAACCATGCGCGAAATGGACCCAAATTGGGACCCTGACACAGAAAACCATGGTTTTCAAGGTCAATCCAAGACCACCGGGATCACAACCACCAGATGGTTTATTTATTTAAAAAGGATTATTTATTCCAGATGTTCACTATTCCCTGGAGATGCGCCTGACTAGAAACCCTGGAGGGAACAATACAACCTGAAAAAGGGTGCCCCACACTTAGAGCAGACTCCTCTCAGCCGACTGCAGAAGGACTGCACCCATCACATCCATGGGCAGCTAATTGCTGGAAGGCCTGGGCCCTAGTTCCCAATTCACATCATTAACCCTGGAGACGAGCTGCGCAGAGAGCATCAAAGGGCGAGATATTGTCCAGGGAGGCAAGAGGCTAGCTGGGGATCTGTCCCCTGGCCTACTCAACTGGAGTGCAGCCTGTAAAAGGGCAAATCTCTAGGTCTTTACAGAGACCCCTGTCCCCCAACTTGAGGTTTTCTATAGAGCTGCCTAGGACCTCACACCTATTAGCCCTTCTTCACCTGGAGATTAACGTCAAAGTTTAGCAAGGAGGGAAGTGAGTTCATCCCAGCGAGAGAACCGGAACCCTAAAGTCCTATCCGAAGAAGAGTAGAACTGCCTCCCTCCCCCAAATGGGTGATGTGACTATCATGCCCCTTGGTGCCCCCTTGCCAGTTGGCCTACACTACCTCTGTTGCACTTTAGAGCTGGGCAGTCCAAGAACCTTTAATCTAGGTGGCAAAAATGCAGCAGGGCGACCTGAAGGGTTCATGCAGAGACTCTGTGAGGATGGCTGGCCGGCAGTTCAGCCACCCTGAGCTACCTGGCCCAGGTAGTGTACTCCCCAAGCTCCATTAACTGCTGCAGACTCCCTACAACATGGATTCTCTAGCAGCATACTTGGCAACATCCTATGGGAGGGGAAGACCATACCTGACTCCTTTACACTGAAGGAGGCAAGGGCAATTGGATTGCATACTCTTGCAAGAACTGGATAACCATGTAAGCCAAGCTCAACTAAAGCAGGTGCATGTGGGCTCCTGACTATGGAATTAGGTCCGTGGTTATACCCAACAGTTGCTGTAATTCTAGGCTCTGGGACTAACTAGGACCAGGAAGGTAACCCCAAAGAGAAATGTCAGATCTGAATGTGCAGAGCTCCTCTTCACTCCATATCGTGGCAATGCCACTCGACAGACAGGGAAGTTCAGGTGTAGACCCCCCAAACTGGAGGCTCTCTAGAGCCTTTCCTTTTCCTCAGGTCTTTCCACGACGATCCTACATGGATAGCAGTCCCCATATTCTCTTTCGGGGAGAGTTAAGGATATGGACAAGCTATATGCTCTACCTTAGACAAGAGTTGACAGCTGACAAGGTGAACTACGGTCATGAAGCAACCCACTATCCCCATGAAGGTGCTGTTGTAGGCCACTGGGTTGATGAAAACTCCTAGAAACCCATCCCCTGGATTTTCTTGACAAGGTGCAACTGGAAATAGATTACCAGGCCTTTCTTCACGCAGTAAGCCTACTGCACCTGGTATTTCAAGGTGGTCTCCCATCCAAGTACTATCCAGGTCCAACCCTGCTTAGCTTCTGAGATAAGCTGAGATCAAGCACATTGAGGGTGGTGGAGCTTTAGGATTCCAGTGGAACGGGGTGGGGCACAATTCTACAAGATCCACAGGAGCTGTGGCACTGAGGTTTTAGGCATCCATCAGGGGCTGTGTTCTTCTCTGCTGGGTTTACAGTATCAGTCCCTAGAGGATTCTGCAGTGGTCTGCCTAGGCCTGTCTAGAGTCACTGGCAGCCTTTCAAGTGGGCTGCTTCTATGGCGGATTCTATCTGTCAGCAAGGCCAAGTGTGGCTCTGACACCAGTCTGCTGTTGCAACCTCCATAAGAAACTGGGCAATGACTTGGGCGAGAGCAAGACACATTGATAGCCTTTTCCTTTGGGCTATGGAAAATGCTGAACACTTTTTTGGCACTACTGTTAGGAAAAATGGGCAGTTCTGTTTGACAGTTTAAGGGTTTTAGTCCTTCCGGGGGACACACAGATCAAAGGATGACAACTTTCTAGTGCCAGGACCTCCTAGCCTGCCCTGTGTAGGGAAAGGAGCTATTCGTGGTGCCTGGGTGATTGCCTCCACCTCTTCTAAAAAGAGTAGGCCCAGATTATCACACCTCAGTCAGTGCCTGGCATTGTCTAACACAATTCCCCCTTCAAATGGCTGCCGTCAAGATTACCCTACAAAGGCTCCTCAAACTCTGGGCCATGATTCCTGTAACTCATACAGAGTAGGGCATGGAAGGTATTCCATTTATTTGGTGGCCCCAAAAAGGATGGGTCCTTCAAGCAATCTTGTGAGCAAAGGCCCCCCTCCCTCCTGAGGAGCTCAGATTGATCCTCTTGATCAGCAGCAACCTCAAAAGAATAAAAACACTGGGACACTCCAGAGGGGCATCTCTTGTGCGTCCTGGAGATGTCTAAAAGGTAAAAGGCTACACTGACAGAACACACTCAAAGCGATCGTCAGGAGCTAGCTGAAGTCCACCATCTGCTGGAGACAGAAAATACTGAAGCTGGCCCCTAGGAGTCCAAGCTTAATTACCAGTGGTGATGTCACCAAGCTTCAAGTTTTTTTCTCTGTCTCCATCATCTGCTGGCAGGGGGAGTTAACCCACTAGTCTGGACTGTTTTAGCAGGATGATTTGGAAAGCACCTTACCTTAAAATCACCACAAACTAAAAGAAATTCAGAGGAAACTGCCCCTTTTCACTGCTGACAAGAATTGTGCATACAAACGCAGATTCAGAGCCTTTTTTTTTGCAGAAAGTTAAAGGGCCAGGCTCAGACAAAAAATACGGTACCAAAATTGTGAAGAGAGGGACAGCACCCTGGCCTATTCAAAGACTACAGGGAAAACAGTTGCCAGTCGGGGGAGGGACATGGACCACCAAGTTTAACACTAAGTGCTAAGAACCACTAGCTGACCAAACAGCTTGGGTTCCCACAGCAGAGAATAAATCTACTCTCTCTAATTTCCAAGCTCTCTTTTCCTCCTCTCTCTTGCATACTTTTTTTTTTTGTCTTTTATCATCCTGTCAGTGGAATCCAGATTGCACAGAGGCTCCATCACCAGCTGATGGAGACTGAGAATACTGATGAGAGAGAATGTGCACAGAGTCCTTATGCTGTAACATCATCAAAACCCTGATGTTCAGTCTCCAGCTGCTGGTGGTGGGACATAACCCATGCATCTGGATTGGACTGGACGGACGATAAGGAACAGGTTAATGCAGATCAGTTGTTTATGCCATTAAAAAGTAAAAGACTAGGTGACATGCAATGAAGCTACAATGTAACCCATTTAAGACTAATAAGAGAAAATATTTTTTCATTCAATGCGTAATCAAACTCTGGAATTTGTTACCGGAGGATGTAATAAAAGCTGTTAGTGTAGCTGGATTTAAAAGAGGTTTGGACACATTCCTGGAGGAAAGTCCATAAACCATTATTAAAGAGGATCAGGGAAATCCACTGCTTACCCATTAAACAAGCAGCATGGAATCTATATATCTTTGGAACCTGACAGGTACTTGTAACCTGGATTGGCCACTATTGGAAACAGGATACTGGGCTCGACGGACCCTTGGTCTGACCTAGTATGGCATATCTTATGTTCTTAAGTTCCTTGAAATCGATGCCTTAAAGACTATTGTGCCTTATTGTAACACATCAATAGATCAAAGACTTATCTGAAATTCTGAAGGACCTGGGCACCTACAAAAACTTCAAAGGTGACTGACAACTAACTTGACAAGGGCTGCACCAGTCCTGGCCTACATCATCCGACTTCCTTATTATCAGAAGAAAGCCAAATTCCACCAGAAGTGAAACACTATCCTCGGAAAGGGAAAAGAGTATTGGGCACAGAGAGACCCTTTCCTTTACAATTACCCAAGGAGGCCGACTTCTGCCCAAGACCTAAAGAGACACTAGTCTGCAAAGTTTGGGAGGAAAGGAGTTCTGAGCCCTTAAGTCTAAACTCAGGCTCCAAATAGAGATCATGCATGCTTGACTCTCCAGAACTCCGATTACACTGATGATTATCCTGAAAAACAATTCAGTCCTTCCTAATCTCTAGTGTACGGGGAAACCCTCTTCAAGCTCTCCTCTTGTGTTAACCATGGCCCCGGTTACCTGTGCTGATTCAGCCCTACATAGCCAAACTGGAACCTTCCTCAAATTTGAGCAGCCGAACTTGGATGTCCCCAAGTGCTCTCAATTAGCAGGGTACACAGAGCTACACGCTGGAAGCTGCCAAAAACCTGGGCTCAACTGGGGAGGCTCCCCTTGGGACAGTTGTCCAGGGGCCTCCAAGGACAAAAATGAGGAGAAAAGAAAAACTGCTGCCCCAGTCCAGCAACCACCATCTGCTGGACCTATCCTTTACCTGTGGTGATGTCACTGGAAGCTTCTAGTCTTTCTCCATCATCTGCTGGCAGGGGGCATAACCCACTTGTATGGACTGGTCTAGCAGGATGAACTGGAAAAACAATTTAGTCATTCTCTGTAGTAAAGGGATACCTCTTCAGGCTCTCCCCCTCATGCTAACCATGGCCCCACTTATCAGTGCTGACTTTATTTATTTAACCAGTTTTCTATACCACCTTATCCTTCAATCAAAGCAGTGGGCAATGGAGGGTTAAGTGTCTCTAAATAGCCAGACATCTGAATTTACTAAACTTTACCAATAGGTAACTTCCTCCCTCCCTTTCTCTGGAAGATGATCCTTGAAACTTGGTTTGACTGGGGCGGACTGTTCCTTACTGGAAGCTGCTTTGTTCCCATTGTGCTCCTTCATGACAACTCTTCTCACTGGATGGTTGGACGCTACTTACGGAATGACTTCCCTTCATCCTCAGCATAGGTTTTGGGTCCATTGTTAACCTCCGAGGCTCACTGCACCAGCCTATCTGTTCTTGGGATCCCTATGCAGAGGTCCTCCTCGTGGATACATAAGGACATTCCTCTCCAAGGGTTGCTACCAAATATTTCTCAGATTCAGTATCCTGGATCCCTCCCTCTGACAGCTTCAGACTCTCCCCTTGAGCCAAATATGGCCTCAGTTACTTGTCCTTCTAGGAAAGAACACAGATTAGGGCTAGGAAGGGCTCAGAGCATAAGCTGAGGGCACTGCTGAAGCAGACCACCCAGAATTTATTTTTATTCTGAGGCTGCAGCAGGCACTCTAGGAATCTTCACCTGTGTAAAGGGGCAGATAGCAGGAGCAGCCTGCAGAACTAGCTACTACTTCCCTATCTGCGAGGGAGGAGAGAGGAACTTCAACATGCTTATAAGGTTGCCTGCTATATTTATACTCACTAGAGACCTGGAGCTGTGCAGTTTCTGCCATGCCAGAAGGTAGATATATCACCTCCACAAACTTCCAGGTTTGCCCACCAGAGGGAAAGAGGGAGATAGCCCAGCCTACTTCACTTAAAATATTTTTGGCATGAAGAGGTAATAAAATGGCTGCTGATCCCACCAAAACAGAAGCACTGACCAGGCCTTATTCCATGCATACTGCATTAGCCACAGCTCAGTTTGGTTGGGTGCTAAACCTTCATAGACTGCACATGCCCACCTGTCGCCTGCCTGCTCCCAAGCAAGGCAAAATGCACCATTTGAGACAGGGGCGTGTGATCACTTCAGATCCCCTGAATGAGTCCACATCTGAAAAAGCATCATGGGAGACTGGGGGGAGTGTGCTGTCAGCAGCATCTGTTGTCAGTCCCACCAAGGGTGAAAAGTCACAAAAGATCACCTGGTACTGGACTCATGAGTGTGAGGACTAAGACCCTAATCAAGGTTGTTTCCAAAGGAGAGGGAAATCAGTGCCAAAGGACTACTGCCCAGGGCATCCCTAGACTGTTTATGCTCCACCAGGAATCTGTGCCTACAGCCTTTCCAGGAGCAGACTACTCGTAACTGCTGCACCAGGCCAAATGTCTACAACATCTGCTGGACCCAGAGAAATACAAAGGAACCGAAAGCAGCAGAAGCCCCTATAAGGGGAGTGAAGTCAGCTCAGAATTTTTTCTCTGGCTCCAACTGCTGGCAAGGGGACATAATCCATTCGTCTGGACTGGTCTTTCATGGACAATAAGAGCTAAATTAGCCGTTAAAGCAGTACTGCAACAGAATCAAGTAAGAGATCAACTGATTGCTCCAGAGTGATCTCAAGATCTACTTCTTTCCGCAGACTTTTGTCCATTTACTCTGAGCTCTTTGGGAAATAGTGTAGTGGCCCCTCACTCATATTGTATTATGGAGAAATTAGGCCTTAACTGCTAATTGTCTTTCCTCGAGTCCTTCCAGTCCAGTCCAGATGCATGGGTTATGCAAGGCTGCCAGCAGATGAAGACTGAGCAAGCATAGTTACTCACATGTAACAGGTGTTCTCCGGGGACAGCAGGAATCAGTCCTCACATATGGGTGATGTTGGCACCGATGGAGCCCACACAGAAGAATCTCTCCAGCTTTCAAAGAAAGCTTTTGGGAGAAGCACCAAGCATGCGTGGTCCCCTTCCCACCCAAGGGTGCCAGCTTGCCTTAGTCAAATGACAACTAAGATGGCCAAGGAAAAAATAAAAGAAAATACCATAAGGTAGCAACTCCAAGGGGAGGAGGAGGAAGGGTTGTGAGGACTGATTCCTGTTGTCCCCAGAGAACACCTGTTACAGGCAAATAACTATGCTTTCTCCAGGAACAAGCAGGAAGTCAGTCCTCACATATGGGACTCCCCAGCTACAGGCTACCGAGAACCTGCAAAAAGACACGGTGACCTGTAAAGGATGAGCTGTGATCAGTAACAGTCGAGTCCCCACTGAGAGACTCTCGCAAGACCCAGGTGTCTAGCAGAGAACCAGTACTCCGGTAGCCTGAAACAGAAGTATCGGAAGGCAGGAGTTGCTACACCCCAAAAAGATTATGGAGTACGGCTTGGCCGAAGGCGCTGTCCCATCAGGAGTCCGTCTCCAGGCAATAGTGAGTTGCAAAGGTATGGACTGAAGACCAGGTGGCAGCCCAGAAGATTTCTGTTATAGGGACGGAATGCAGATTTGCTACGGAAGTAGCCATGGCCCTGACGCAGTGTGCCGTGACCTTCTGGTCCAGTGAAATCCCTGCCTGCTCATAGGCAAGGGTAATGCAGTCCACCACCAAAGTGGACAGAGTTTGTTTAGTCACTGGGAGCCCCAGACGGCTGTGGTCATAAGATCAAAAAGCTGAGGGGCTTTGTGGTGGCCCTGAGTCCGTTGCAGATAGGACAGGGACCTTTTACAATCCACAGTATGGAGAATGGTCTCCGCCCTACCGGCATGAGGCCTTGGAAAAAAGGTAGGGAACACACCTCCTGACTGAGGTGGAATGGGGACACCACCTTCGGTAGAAACGGAGTGTGTACGGCGCATCACCCTGTTCTTGTAGAACCTCATGTAGGGGAGCTCTGCCATCAGAGCCTGGAGCTCGCTGACTCTATGAGCTGATGTGAGTGCTACAAGGAAGACGACCTTCCAGGCAGGTAGCCAGAGGCTCAAACAGAGGCTTAGTGAGTTGCGAGAGCACCACATTGAGATCCCACTTTGCCGCTGGAGGGCAGATGGGGGGTTTGGATAACATGAGGCCCCGCAGGAATTGAGACACAAAGGGCTGAGCCGAGAAGGACTTTCCCTCGACGGGATGGTGATGTGCGGCAATGCTGCTCATATGTACTCTGACCGAATTGGACTTTAGTTCCACCTATAACAGGTGGAGCAGATATTGGAGTACCACTTGTACTGAGCAGAACGGGTTTGCCTGCTTTCTGCGCACCACACTGAGAATCGGCGCCACTTGAAGGTGTACACCTTACGAGAGGCCAGAAGAACCTCTTCCACATCCCATTGAAGGTTGAAGGGAGCTAACGCTACCCTTTCAGCAGCCAAGCCATGAGTGACAGGGACCCCCAATTTGGGGTATAGAAGAGAGCCCTGCTCCTGTGAAAGTAGCCCTGGGGCTTGGCCCAGGGGAATCAGTGGCGCTGCCGATAGGGAGAGGAGCAGTGGGAACCAGGGCTGCCTGGGCCACCAAGGAGCTATCAGCATTAATGATGCTGTGTCACGCTGGAACTTGAATAGGATCTTGGTAACCTGCAGTGTCAATGGGAAGCCGCACAAAAGGCCTTCCATCCATGGGATCAGGAATGCATCCACTGCCACCCGGGACGGGTGCAGCTGACGGAAGCAGAATCAGAGCAACTGCTTGTTGTCCGAACTGGCAAACAGGTTCATCGAGGGGATGCCCAAGAGACGAAACAGCCAGGAGGCTACAGCTGGATCCAGGAATCACTCGTGCAGCTGGAGGAATCTGCTCAATTTGTCCACAAGGATACTGTCTTGCCACAGGAGGTAAACCGCCCTCAGGAGCATCCCTCTGGATCAGCATCGAGCGGTGCTACAGCTGATGGTAGAAGGCTTGGAGAGCCAGGAATATCACCCGGAGCTCTAGCAGGTTGATTTGCATCCAGGATTCCTTCTGGGATCAGTCGCCTTGCGTCTGAAGGCCCTCGCAATGCATTCCCCAGCTCAGTAGGGAGGTGTCCATGGTGAGGACCTTCTTGAGGGTGGGGGCCAGGAAGGGCATCCCGACCTGAAGGTGAAGTGGAATCTGCCACCATCCGAGGGAGTCTGCCAGCTGACGGGTTACTTTCACCTTGTCCCTGGAGCCTGTCTGTGGCTTGTGTCCACAGAGTGGAGGCACCACTGGGTTGCCCTCATGTGCGTGTGGGCATATGGGGTCACGTGAACCGTGGAGGCCATGTATCCCAATAGGCAGAGCAGAAGACGGGAAGATAGCATCCGGCGTCGGTGCACCTTTGCGGCTAACTCCCTGAGACATTCTGACCTCTCCTGAGGGAGGAAGGCTTTTGCCTGGAGGGTATTTAGTTGTACCCCTATGAATTCTAGGCGCTGGGCCAGAGTGAGGTGGGACTTGGGGTAGCTGATGACGAACCCCAGGTGCTGCAGGGTGTTTATGGTGCACCCGGTGGTGCACTGTGCCACTGTAGCTGTGTCCCCTTTTATGAGTCAGTCATCCAGATAAAGGGCAGACAAAGGCCCCTTGAAACCGGAGGTGGGCTGTGACCACCGTGAGTCACTTTGGGAAGACTCTTGGTGACAAAGCCAGACCAAAGGACAGCACCGTGTTTTGGTAGTGCTGTCCCCCCCACCAGGAACCAGAGGTATTTTCTGTAGCTGGGATGAATTAGGATGTGCGTGTAGGCATCCTTTAGGTCTAGGGAGCATAGCCAATCTCCCTGCTGGAGGAATGGCAGCAGTGTCCCAAGGGACAGCATCTTGAACTTCTCCCTGACCTGAAACCTGTTGAGCTCTCGCAGGTCCAGGATAGGCCCGAGATCCCCTGTCCTCTTGTGTACAAAGAAATATCTGGAGTAGAAGCCTGTGCCCCAGAGATGTTTTGGCACTGGTTCTACTGCCTTGTCCTGGATTAGGTCTGCTAGCTCAGTGAGAAGCAGGGTCTGATGAAGGAAAGGTCTGGTGGGCTCTCCTGGGAAGTACGAGGGTGATGTCTGCTGTAAGTGGAAGAGGTAGCCTTCCTTGACCACTTGTAGCACCAAGCTATCTGTGGTGATGGCTATCCACCGGTGGGCAAACAGGGCTAGGCATCCCCCTGTGGGCTGCAAAGAACTCCTGAGGTGGGGGGGAGGGAGAGGGGGTTGCGCCCAGGTAGTAAAAAGATCCCCCCAGGCTGGGCCGGGGCCAGCGCCTGGGACTTCGGGATCTTTTACTTTCAGGGACCATGCCCCTGGCCTTTTTGCTGCTGGCCCTGTTGAGGGGCCGAGAAGGCCTGGAAATGCGTGGTACCGCTAAAGCCCCCCTTCTTTCTCGGGAAGGGCTTCTTCCCCAGGGCTTTCTTCCAGGGTTGCAGAGGTCTTCTTTGAGAGCTTGGTTCTCATCAGGAACTTAGTTTCTATCTCTGAAGCCTTGTCTGGCATGGGTTTCCCAAACAGGTTCTCGCCTCTGCAGAGGACATCAATCAGTTTGTCCTACACCCATTGCTCTAAGTCAATAACTGCAGCCATGCTTGGCGTCACCCCCTGATGCCTGCGGTGGCCATCCTGGCCGAACACTCAAAGCCATCATAGGCTGTTCGAGAGAAAAACTTTGAGCACTCTTTTACCACTGAGGTCAGGGACTTAAACCTCTGTAGGGTTTCCCATCGAGGTCTGCCAAGAATCCACCAAGCTCCTTCAAAGGTTCCTTCGAGTACATGCCAATATAGAGCTGATAGGACTAGATCCAGCAAGTTAACATCAAGCCCTGAAAGGCCTTCTGGCCAAGGGCATCGAGGGTTCAGGCCTCCCTGCTGGGGTGGCACAGACGAATGAGTTTTTTGGCTTTTGAGCAAGCGCATGGCCAACTCCACAATTATCGAGTTGTGGGGAAGTTGGGTCTTTTAGAACCCAGGGTTTCGGCATACCCAATACATGGTGTCAAGGCGCCTACTGACAACAGGTACAGATACCGGTGTTTCCCACATCCGGAGGCGGCAGTGGTTAAGGGTTTCCCTTAGGGGGTGCCTTGTATTGAAATATCTCCAATTCCTCAGTGCGCAGGGTCCTCCTCGGCCTTGGAAGTGAGAGTCTTGGCCATGTTCTGCACAAAATCGTGGAAAGTGACATCCTCGGGTGGGGAACGGCATCGAGGTAATGGAGTAGATGGGTCAGAGTGCACATCTCTGTGTTGCCTTGTGTCCAAGAACTCTTCATCCTCGGCCTCCCATTTCCCGAAGTCAGAGTATGAGTCCGATGCCGTGCGATTACCTCGATCAAAATCCTTGACCTCCGGAGGATCTGCGGTCTGAGTCATGGGCACTCGCCGGGGAGGACCAGTGCTGGTGGCGCTTGAGGACCAGCTCGATGTCTGGGGAAGCCCTCGATGTCAAGGGTCTCATTGTTGGGGCGGATGAACTGGACGAGCTAGACATAAATGCCTGCTGCATGGTCACGAGGAAAGAGATACTGCTTTCTAAGGCCGCCATCCTGGTCTCCATATCAGTTGGCTCTGCAGCCTTTGCTTTGGGCCCAGCATCGGTACTATCGATGGAGATGGCCTCAGAGGTCCAAGGTCGGTCGGCAGGTGCCAACGACTCCTTGTGAGGCAGCTTAGGAGGCTGCTCCTACTCCGACTCCTTGCCTGGGATTGCAGGGCCTGGGGTGGGATTTCCCCTTCTTCCCAGACCCGTCCTCAGAGGCGGTCTTCGAGGATTTTGTCTTCTTACGTTCCACCTCAGAGGATTTCTGCTCAGTGGAACTGTGGCCATGGGACTCCAGAGAGGCTCGAGCTTTGCAGGGCACAGAGGTATCAGAAGGGGGGCCTGGAGCGTGGTGTAGTGTTGGACACTCTAGTGTGGAGTCGGACTTCTGGAAAATTTTTCCTGCTGCTGCTGATGGCTCTTTAGGGCCTTTGAGATCATAGTTCTGCAAAGTTCGCAGTTAGAGTCGTTATGTTCCAGGCCAAGGCACCGGAGGCAGCAGTCGTGTGGGTCGGTGAGAGACATCATTTTGCTACACTGACTGCACTTCTTGATGCCATTGGAGGCCATCGGAAAAAGGGGGGTCCCTGCCACCCGGCAGGATCAGAGGCCTTCAGCTGAAAAAAAGAGCGCAAACGCCGGTCAAGGGATACACCTCGATGAGAAAAGAGAAAACAAATGAATGACCCGAGGAGTGACGCCAAGGCGAGCTGGCTCGAGGGCGAGTAGGAACCGGTACGCAAACCAGACTAAACGTAACAAAAATCACACTTTTTCTGGGGGAAACTGGACAACGTCCGGAGGACTCTGCAGAAAAAAGGAGATTGAGGTAATATGGCACCCATGGGTGGTAAGGGGACCATGCATGCATGGTGCATCTCCCAAAGGCTCTCTTAGAAAGTTGGGGAGATGCTTTTGAGTGGGCTCTATTGGCGCTGACATCACCCATATGTAAGGGCCGACTTCCTGCTTGTTCCCGGAGACCCACTGATTCAATTTTGACGTCATGGTACAAAGGGGTCTGTGCCGCCTCAATCTGACCAGTGTTTCTGTAACAAAGCAGATTTGAGAAAACCAAGAGATGAAATGCTCCTAAAACACATTCTAAATTCGGATAACATACTCAAGGTTTCCTGCTTGCATGAGTGTGCAGAATAAGAAACATAGTGCAATGCCTTTAAGGCAATAACCCTCAAGCCATGCATCAGCACTATCCTGCAATCCGCAGACAGCCTATGAAAAACAATGATGTATAGCAGAAATCATCTTCCGAGCTTCCCCTTCTAAAACCCAACCTCCAAAAACAGAAGGCCGGGAACAAAATAAGGATTTATAGGGTGGATCCTGGACTGGACTGACTCAAGGAAAGACAATTAGCAGGTAAGACCTAATTTAATCTTCCATATCGTCCCTCTGGTCTAGTCAAGATGTGTAGGATGTAACAAAGCAGTACCCCACAATAGGGAGAACCTGGCCTGAAGTCTTGGGACAAACTAACCTCTGCCCTGGAGGCTTGCAAACCCAGTAGTAGGTGAAGAACAACAAACCTATAAGCGAGGCAGGCTCTGCAAACAAAAAGCCTGTCTCCCTGGGCGACTGCTATCGGAGCCCCTGATCAACAGGAAAGACATCCTCCTCCAAAACCGCAGCCTCCCCCAGAAGCCACTATGGCCTACCCAAAAGAGCAAGGCTTGAAAGAACATGATCTAAGCCTTGACACACAAAAAGAAGAAAAGACCGTGAGTATCCACCTGAGATATCTGGCTGCAAAACGAACATACCCCGCAGCAATCGAAGACAAACCAACTCAGGCACTAGCTTGGAGTTGGAGGGACCATCCTGACTCCAAGAGACCAAAAAGGATCTTGAACCTAGCCCAGAACATGAATGAACCAGAATCCTCCATGAGAGGCAGAACACACACAGATCTCTAGGAAAAGACCAGAGGACCGACATAAACCAGGGATCCTCCTGACTAGTTACCCATAGCAAGATGCTACTAAGGATATTAGAGGGTCTAGATCCCTAGACCTTTGTCCTTAAGCATTTTGGCGCCCTTTAATACACATCTGTTGAACGTGTTTCTCCTTCCTTCCATTTGTTTTTCTTTTTCTTGAAAAACAACTCAAAAAAGACCTGCAGACGACCGTCCCTCTACCAACTCCCAGCAAAACAGAGGGGGGGGGGGGAAGCGCACAAGAGAGAGAGTAAAAGGGTGAAAGTAGGTGATGAGCTGTCCCAAGCGTTGTAACCAGTGGCCCCGCAGCCAAAGACCTTATTCTTGCAAGATCTCCAGAACCAATAACCTCCTTAGAGGAAGGACCAAAAACAGGATCACATTTGAAGTCAACAGGCCTGCTATAGGGATTACACTAGGTATTTCTGACCCCTGAAAGGCACCTACCAATGGACGGACCTCAAGACCCGCACCGAGTACCTTGCAGCCAATGCAGTCAAAGCTACAAATCCAAAGATTTGCATACCTGGCGTACCTGCAAGATGCATAGCCCAGAAGTACCACCACTTTGGGATTTGCCAGAACGCCACCAGAAAGTACCGAGTGAAGACTCAACCACCAGGATCGGTGGTTGAGTTCTTCCCTAATATGCAACCGAGCAGAATGCAATGGTAGGGTAACAGAGTTTCAATTGTCCTCTGCCAAAAGTTGTAAGCAGCTGTCTGGGTCCCAAATCTTATAATTCTATGCTCTAGCATTGCTGGAAAGATACCTCAACAACATGCAAGTTGTTCATTGAGCTGAGGCCAAGACAGCCCATCTCTCACACGACACTGCTGTTTATTTATTTATTTATTTTATTTATTACAGTTTCTTATATACCGCGCTATTTAGTATCAGCACGGTTTACATCATAACATAACGACCATAACGACAAGCTGTCAGGTTTTACATCGAACAGGGGTACAAACTTGGATAACAGGGTTAACTATATACATAAGCTATTTACACTGCAAGGGTAGGTAAAACTCAGATGTACCTCAGCTAAAACAAGCAGAATGAGCTGAGAAATACATTTGTAAATGAATTCTTACACCCCCATGTGAAAGTTGCACTCTTGGCAAGGAAGAGATTGACCCGTGTCCTGAAACATCGGAAAACCACCACAAGTCTCTGAGGAGAGACGTGAAGCCAAAAAGCTGAGCAACCCCAATGCTCCAAGTCTGCCACCCCAGGGAAGAATTGTAGGGACCTACTCAAGGCTCCCCCAGAGCCACCAGTCCCTGGACCTAGTTCACGGATTTGACCTGATCCCTTGCATACAAGTGACACTCTCCGCCAAGAGCAGTTGCCAGGTCAGCCAAATACTCGTCTTATTTTTTTCTCAACAGCAGAAGGCTTATCCAGAGAAGACCCTCTGACCGGCAGAAGTGCCAGGCTTGAAGGGCCACACTTGGTGTGGTATATATGCTATGGTTCTGGTAAGTGTGGATTGAACATCGAAGTGGCCTCCTCCAAGCAGAGCAGGGGCAACCTTCTTGAGGCCGCCTATGGCATAGCGACTGACTCCACTGATGTGCTGTGAGCACCTCCCAGTCCTCAAGGCCTCAGGAGCCAGAAGCAAGCTTACCTATTACCTTTCTTACAGTGGGTTATTTATTTATTCATTTTCTTCTTCTTTTTTTTTTTTTTTTTTAATATAGCATATGCTGTGTGGCACAACTGGCCTGTAAGCCGACCTGAATAGGTTCAGCAGATGCAGGGCCCTGACAAATCTAGGACCCATACCACACAGACATGAAAAGGAAGGGGAAGGTTGGAAGCAACTTCAGGGACAGAGAACATGAAGTATCCACCCCAAAGGATCACAGTCAAGAGGAACAAACCCTACTGACTTGCAGGGCCAGGAGATCCTCCGTGGCAGAAAGCAAACCAAAGAGCAGCTCTTTTTTTTTTTTTTTTTGTAGAAGAGGCCAGTCCCAACAAACCACTTTACAGGAACAAAACCTTTATGGAGTTGGTATATGCCATGCCAGGTAATGTATCCTACAAGAGGTGTATCCTGCAACTTACCTTCTCTACAAGAGGCGCAGGCATCATCCCTCCTCGAGGCCCTCAGGGATTTAGGATATAGCCAACTGGTAAATGAACCTACTCATGTGAAAGGAGGCACATTGGACTTGGTATTCGCCCCAACTCCTCTCAGCTCAAACAAAGACCCTGGGTTGTCCATTCTCGCAGTCCCCTGGTCTGACCACAAGATGATTATATTCCAAATACAACTGCCCAGAAACACTCAGAACAAAGCCAGAAGTCCAAGCAGCACTACCAAGACACCACCAAGAAGGTTTCTAGCTTTCGACAGGGATTGGATCCTGAGTAAAACTCGCCCACTCCTCGCCTCATCAACACTCGACCCTGATGTCTTGGTCTCTGAATGGAACAATAGCTTTAGTACACTTGCACTACGTGCACTGTCCAACAAGGAAGTAGAAGCAGAAACTATTAGAGGAAGAACAAGATCGGCTTTCCTAAAGCTACGAGAGTTAAAGAAAAAGTTCCAGCCTCGAATTGGAATGTTACAAGATGCTCAAGGTTCTATGTTGAATGATGCTGAGAAGATAAAGAAAGGTGGAAGGAATATACAGAGTTTTTATATGATAAAGATCAAGTGGACCAACAGCCGTTTCAACCTGTACCTTATGATCGGGAACCATTGGTGATGAAAGAAGAAGTTAAAGCAGTACTGAAAGCCTTATCAAAGAACAAAGCACCAGGCATTGATAGCATTCCCATAGAAGTATTACAGCAATCTGATGCAGCTGTTACCGTACTTACAAGGCTCTGCCAAGAAATATGGAAGACAACATCATGGTCCACTGACTGGAAAAGATCTGTGTTTATACCAATGCTAAAGAAAGGTGATCCAACTGACTGTGGAAATTATCGCACAATCGCTCTGATCCCACATGCCAGCAAGATTCTACTGAAGATTATTCAAAAGAGACCATAACCATACCTGGAACAAGAACTACCTGAAGAGCAAGCAGGGTTCAGGAAAGGGCGAGGAACGAGAGACATCACTGCGGATGTGAGATGGATCCTTGAAAAGACTAAAGAATACCAAAAGGATATCTATTTGTGCTTTATCAACTATAGCAAGGCTTTTGACTGTGTAAACCATGAGAAACTCTGGGCCACATTAAGAAGCATGGG
The DNA here is from genome assembly GCA_033557465.1 of Ichthyophis bannanicus. NCBI lineage: Eukaryota > Metazoa > Chordata > Amphibia > Gymnophiona > Ichthyophiidae > Ichthyophis > Ichthyophis bannanicus. Next base: position 32,285,217 of record CM066047.1, on the reverse strand, counting down.
TATACCAGAACACCTGATCGTACTCTTGCACAATCTGTACATTGATCAAGAAGCAGCAGTTCGAACGGAACAAGGAGAAACAGAATGGTTTAAAATAAGCAAAGGTGTAAGACAAGGCTGCATACTTTCCCCCTACCTGTTTAATTTATATGCAGAACAAATCATCAGAGAAGCAGGAATGTATGAAGACAACAGAGGTGTGAAGATTGGTGGAAGACTCATCAACAACCTTTGCTATGCTGATGATACCACATTACTGGCTGAAAGTGAAGATGATCTGAAACATTTGCTTCTCACAATCAAAGAACATAGTCTCAAAATGGGCCTGCACCTTAATGTAAAGAAGACAAAGATCATGACAACTGGCATAATCAACAGGTTCATCGTTGAAGGAGAAGAAATTGAAATCGTGAACAACTTTAATCTACTTGGATCATCTATCAATAAAGAAGCAACAAGCAGTCAAGAAATCAGACGACGCATTGCTCTTGGCAGAATGGCTATGAAAGACCTAGATAAGATCCTCAAGAGCAGAGATGTCTCTCTCCATACAAAGATTTGACTTGTTCAAGCCATGGTATTTTCAATAACATCATATGGGTGTGAAAGCTGGACAGTGAAAAAGATAGACAGGAAGAAAATTGATGCCTTTGAATTATGGTGCTGGCGGCGAATACTGTGTATACCATGGACTGCCTGAAGAACAAACCAGTCGGTACTAGAGGAGATCAAACCTAAGCTTTCTTTAGAAGCTCAGATGACAAGACTTTGACTTTCATACTTTGGACATATAATGCGAAGAGAGAGATCATTAGAGAAAGACATGTTTGGCCAGATAGGTCAGCGCAAAAGAGGAAGGCCAGCAATGAGATGGATCGATACAATAACAGCAGCTATGGGTACCAGTCTGTCAACAATGAGCCGCCTGACTGAAGACCGAACACAATTTAGGATAGCTATCCAGAGGGTCGCCATGAGTCGACTCCGACTCGACGGCACTTAACAACAACTGAAAACCAGGAAAGAAATCCTGCGATTACACTTTTTGCGCAAGAAACTAACCAACGTTAAGGAGAGAGCCATGCACTGTGAAGTGGCCAAGAGCCGAAACAGTTAAGTAGAGAAAACACCACCCAGGCGCTACTGGGCAACGCAGGACCCCTATCTTAGGCTCATAGGAGCCAGACTTGCCAGAGTTTGTTTTTTTTAAACTGCTCCTATCTCAAGTCCAGGCCAGAAAGGAATGCCAGGGACGACAACGTGCCCCATCAGCACTGCTTGCCCATCAAATCACCTGCCGTAACCAAGGCATAGGGAACCCTGAGAAGAACAACCGATCACAATAAGTTTTGGCAAAACAAAACATCCCAGTACCTCCCCAGGGAAACAATCAATCGCAGTTGAAAAAATAACCTGAAATAAAACAAAAATCACTAAGAGCTCCCTGGAAACAATCACGGTGCCTCTTAGCCCCAACCTGGACCTGACAGCAAAATCTGCTAGCCACACACAAAAACAGAAACAACTAGAAAGCCAGAACCAAAAGGGCTATGCAAAAACTACTGGTGACCATTTCACAACTAGCCCCCAAATTACTCTGAGCCGCAAAACCACATCAGCACCAAAGGGCACAAAAAAAATTGCTAGAGAGCATCTGCACCAGTAGAAACCCAGTTTACTGATCCCAGCTCCGTGCAGCAGAGGACAAAGCAGTTAACTCACTGCTTCATAAGTGTTTTCCTCTACTCTGTTTTTTTTTCCTTCTCTTTGATATCTTTTCTATGCTTTGTTCTTCCGAATGATAAAACGCATCCGAACATCCGGCAATTTTCCCTGAAGACGACAGGCCAGGGAGAAAAACAAATGACCACCCTTTGGGCCAAAATACCCACATCGAGAAACAAAGCCAGCTGTAAACCACAGAGGGACCTGCCCCGCGGAGAGGCTGCCGAAACTCCCTCATTCTGCGGATACCATTAAAAAGACTACCGGAGCCCAGAAAACCGTAAAGATGCTGGTGAAAGAGACTCGGAGCTACTAAAATCCCCAATACCCTTCGAGGAAACAAATCAAAATTCTACCACACAAAAAGAGAACACCCAAGAGCATAGCTGAAAGGTTCCCCTGGGGGGGGGGGGGGAGGGCGATAAGAAAAAGTGTCCAGGCACTTATAATAAAAGAGAACCGCATAGCGGCAGCAAATAGTTACCTCTCAGAAGGCACAGTTATGTTCCAGATTACAGTACAAGTCCAACTGCCCTGCCACTGAACGAAGTGGCAGCTGGCGACAGTGTACTCAGTGGCCCATTCCCCTCACCAGAGACACGACCGACAGGCCTCCCAACTACTTGAGTCCACTCCATCTAAGGAGACGACAGCCGGAAAACCACAGGCAGCATAGTTCCTTTATCTTTTGACTATTATTTTCTTTTAAATCTCTGTAGCATTCTTCCACCTCTAAAAGCCCACGGAGGGGAGAATAGGTGGGAAGGGGGGAGGGACCTGGCACCACCAGGTTTACACCCTGTGACATGATAATGGCCAAACTGACCGACCTGTGCCCCCAAAAGCATATCATCCTTTCCATTCCAATCCAGACTGCAGAGACTCCTTTGTACCATAACGTCAAAACTGGGTCAGTGGTTCTTAGTCTCCATCTGCTGGCAGGCATGCATAACTCATGCATCTGGACTGGAGGGACGAGATGGAAGTCTTCTTTCTGTCTCTACTGCCTGTCTCATATTTATCCTTCAGCATTTCCTAGACGCCCATCTTCCCCTATTCCCCTGGCCTTTTATTATACACCACCTTACTATTTTATGCAAAGGTGGTCTAGAATGTTTTGCTATAAACTGAACTAAACTAGAAAACATTGAGGGAAGGGCAACCAAAATAATAAAAGGGAATGAACAGCTCCCCCTATGAAGAAAAGCTAAACAGGTTAGGGCTAAGAGATGGCCTAGAAGACATATTTATATGGCTGAAGTCTATAAAATCATTAGTGGGTTGGGGCAGATAAATAGGACATAGATGTTCACTCTTTCAAACAGTTCAACAACTAGGGGATACTCCATGAAACTAATAAGCACATTTAAAACAAGTCAACAGGGAGGAAATGACGTCACCGATCCGAGCGGGAGCGTGAGAGTGGAGCTCCGTAGGACCGGGTGAATAATTGGTGCACAATCAACGATTAACGGCGGAAATTCCCCTCGAATTGGGGTGTAAGCAAGTGGTGAGGTGTGTTGGAGGGTCGCGATGAAGAAAGGCGCGGCGGAGCTGAAAGCTTTCGCATTTAAAGGAGGCTCGGGGAGCGCTGGTGGAAGGAGCAAAATGGCGGCGCCTGGAACGTCGGCGGGGGATGGGTCGAAGTCCCCGTCGGGAGCTGCCCAGGAGCAGACGAGTGAGCTGGCGGGTCTGCGGGGTGAAATAAAATCTTGGTTCGGGGAGCTCCGGCAAGACCTTGCCAGCTTCCAGGGCGATGTACAAATCTGGATGGAGGACCTGAAGGGAGAGATGAGAGAGGTGGGAGGTCGACTTGAGGAGGTGGAGGGCAAAGTGGAGGCCCAGGACAAGGAGGTACAGGGCCTGCTAACCAGAGTGGATGCCTGGGACGGAGACTTGGCGGAGTTGTGGACAAAGGTTGAGGACCTTGAGAACCGCTCCCGAAGGGCTAACATCAGAGTACGGGGAGTGCCCGAAAGTAATGAGAAAGAGGACTGCATGCGGTTGGTGGAAAAATTGAGTAAGCAGATATTGGAGCAAGCGGAAGGACCGGGAACCACGCGGTGTCTGACTTTAGAACGTGCACACCGAGCGCTGGGTCCCCGCCGAGATGGCAAGCCTCGGGATATAGTGGCTTGCTTTCATGAATACTCAACTAAAAATGCCATTATGGAGATTGCTAGGCGGCTGCCGGAGTTGAAGTGGGAGAACCACCGGGTCGAACTTTATGCAGATCTGTCCGCCATTACTATTCGGAAAAGGCGGGAAATGGCTCCGATAACGAAACGGCTTCGTGAGCAGCAGGTCAAATACCGGTGGACTTTTCCCTTTGGCCTTCAGTTCTCGATTGATGGGACTACCTCTCATGTTCGGACACCGGAGGAAGCAGCGCGGGTACTTCAGCTGGCGGGCTGGGAGGATGTTCCCGTTCTGCCGGCAGTGGAGCCTACGAGTGAGCGCTGGTCTGGGGAGCGCCCGGGCGGGTGGCAAAGAGCGCAAAAAGGAGACAAGCGGCTGCGGCGGCAGCAGAGACGCTCGCCCCGACCGGAGGACTGTAGCTGATGCATTAGCCTGTAGGGTACAGGCACACTAATTGTATATGTTTTGTGTACCATTGGGTATGTGTAATGGCTTTTGTGGGGTCTACGGGGAGGTGACGCCATGCCTCTTATGGATCAAAATAGTGGTCCCGGGCAGAGTGGGGGGGGGGAGAGGGGGGTGGGTGGGGGGGGAGGGGGGTGGAAGGGAGGGGAAGGGGATCTCTTACCTAAGTTGGCTTTGTGTGAAGGGGAGGGGGGGCAATGTGTTGGATGGATAAGCTGCGGGTGATTACTTTGAATGTGCGGGGGGTGAATGCGCCGGCTAAGCGGCAGCGAGTGTATAAGGAAATAGAACGTTTGCGGGGGGATATAATATTTTTGCAAGAGACCCATTTGAAGAAACAGGATGAGTGGCGAATGTCCCACAATAAATTTAAGGATCAGTGGTTCTCCTCCAACAGCTTAGTGGGGCGTAAAGGGGGGGTGGGTATCCTACTTCGGGGTACTATACCGCACGAGGTGTGTGCCCTTCAAAAAGATCGGGGAGGGAGGTATATTTTTCTTAAGCTTAAATTGTACGGCCAGATTTTTACTTTTGTTAATCTTTATGGCCCGAATGACGCGCAGGGGCCCTTTTACCAGGAGTTAAATTCTGAGTTGGATAAATTCGCTGAAGGACAAGTGGTGTTGGGCGGGGATTTCAATTTGACTATCAACCCCAGGCTGGATAATTCCACAGGGGCGGGAGAGGGGACTGCCAGAGCTCGGCGTCTGTTAAAGGTTATGGGGGTTAATATGGGGATGGCGGATACTTGGAGGGAAGTGCGGGGCCGAGAGAGGGATTATACCTTTTACTCTCCGGTTCACCACTCCTTCTCCCGCTTAGATATGATCTGGGTTTCGAAACCTCTGCTACCGGCGGTTGAGAGTTGTGAGATTGGCGAACGGACGCTTTCGGACCATGCCCCGGTGTGGATTGACCTGCGGGTCGGACCCCAGGGGAAGAAGAGGGGGGGGTGGTTGCTTAATGAATCTCTATTGGATGAACCGCAGGTAGTGTTACGAGTGGAGAAAGGGATAAAGGATTATTTGGCGCTTAACGATAATGGGGAGTGTGGGATAGCTTCGATTTGGGAATGTTTGAAGGCGGTAGTAAGGGGGGAGCTGATTTCTATTGGCTCTTATCTGAAGAGGGAGAAGGAGAGTAAAAAGGAACATCTGAGGGCGCAGATCCGACAGCTGGAAGTGCTGCAGAAGGTGGGGAAGGCCCCGCAGCAGCACGAGCAGGAGCTGCGCCGCCTCAATCGGGAACTGGGGGAGTTGGACCTGGCGGAGCTTAAATTTGCCCAAGACAAATTGAAGCAGCAGGTCTTTGAATGGGGCAACCGGCCATCGCGTCTTTTGGCGCGGAAATTGCAGCGGCTTCGGACTCGGAATTTTATCACCAAAATCCGGGATGCGCAGGGGCGTGAGTTGAGGGACAGTAAACAGATCCAGGATAGATTTGTGGAATTTTATAAACAATTGTATGCGGTGGAGGGGATTAGCTCGCAGGCCCCGGTAGAGAAATTTTTGCAAGTCCAGCTCCCGAGTTTGGGGGTGGAGGAGGCAGCTTGGATATCCCGACCCATTGAGGAACGGGAAGTGGCCTTGGTTATTAAGGGATTGCCGGCAGCGAAGGCTCCGGGCCTGGATGGCTTCCCGAGTAAGTTTTATAAAAAGTTCGCTGCGGTCTTGTGTGAGCCGTTAGCCAGGTTGTATAATTCGTTTGCGGGGGGGGGGACCGATCCCTGAATCAATGCGTACGGCAGGAATAACTATTTTGCCGAAAGAGGGGAAGGATCCCCAATTGTGTGGCTCGTACAGACCGATATCGCTCCTGGGGTCCGATTTTAAGATTTTTTCAAAGGTTTTGGCCAATCGGCTTCGGGAGTATTTGCCGCGGTTAATTCATGAAAATCAGGCCGGTTTTGTTCCCGGGCGGCAGGCGGGGGATAATATCCAGAGGGTGTTGAATGCGGTATGGCAGGCGAAGCGTTGCGCAGAACCACTGGTTTTGTTAGCTATAGATGCCGAAAAGGCGTTTGATAGGGTCTATTGGCCTTATCTGTTTAAAGTGATGAAGCGGATGGGGTTGGGGGGGGGGCATATTTGGAGTGGGTTAAAGCTATCTATGCTCGTCCGCTGGCTAAGATTCGAATTAATGGAGACTATACGGAGGCGTTTGAACTTTTTCGGGGGACGCGGCAGGGGTGCCCACTTTCCCCGCTCTTATTTGTGTTGTCTATGGAGCCATTGGCTCAGTATGTCCGTGAGAGCTCCGAGATCTGGGGGGTGGTGGGGGGCCGCGTGATCAGCAAAATCTCACTATTTGCTGATGACCTATTATTTCTACTAACCCGCCCATTGGACTCGCTGGTTGCATTGGATATTGTATTGCGGGAATTTGGGGTGTGTTCTGGTTTTAAGGTCAACGCATCTAAGTCCGAATTGCTAGATATTTCTTTGGATAGGGGGTCCCGGGAGGGGATTCAGGGTCGGTTTCCATATCGGTGGGCGAAGGAGGGGATAAAATATTTGGGAATATATCTCACACCGACGGAGGGGGAGTTATTTGGGGCTAATTATGGGCAGCTGGAACGTAAGATACGGAGAGAACTGGAGGTCTGGCAGGGTAAGGGCCTTTCCTGGCTTGGCAGGATTGCGGCTGTGAAGATGGTGGTGTTACCGCAGTGGCTCTATCTTTTTAGGTCCTTGCCCATAGGGGTGGGGAGGAAAGCGGTACAGCGGTGGCAGCGCTCCTTGATGCAATTTGTGGGGGGGGAAGGTCTTGCTGAGTGGCGTGGCGGATTTTAATGAAGGGCAAGGACAAGGGGGGGGTTAGCGGTCCCCGATCTGGCACGTTATTTAGAAGCCTCACAACTGGGGGCTATTGTGGAATGGTGGGGAGAAGAGGTGAAAGAGTGGGTACAAATGGAAGGGGATGAGTTGGGGGTGCGGAATTTGGGGGAATGGATGTGGCTTCCGAGAGAGCAGCGGCGCGGCATCCTGGTGCGGAACCCTTACACTAGGCGGACAGTGGACCTATGGAATAAATGGCAGCAGGGATGGCTGGGGAGGGGGGGTAGGTCCAGATTGGTGCCCATTAGGGGGAATCCAGAGTTTCCCCCGGGATTGGAGAGCCCTGTCTTTACCAGGTGGGCGGAGAACGGTTTGGTATGGGTGGGACAGCTGCTTGAGGGGACACGCCTTGTGCCGTTTCACACACTGAGGAGGCAATACCATCTGAAGGGGTCTGAGGAATACCACTATATCCAACTCAGCCATTATATCCGGCATAAAATTTTACCTGGATTGGCCCGGGATCCCACGGGCATCGAGGTGATGGGGCTCATGGGGTCTCCCAAACGAGTGGTTACACAGTTTTATAATCTAATGGGAATTGTGGGGGGGAAGGAGGCTTTTCAGGTGCGATGGGAAACGGACTTAGGGGGTTGTTGGGATGAGGCACAGTGGGAGCAAATTTTTAGGAACCGATATAAGGGGTTGTTGGCGGCGCATCTGTTGGAGAATAACTATAAAATTCTGTATAGATGGCACTTGACGCCGGTGCAGCTGCAGGTTATGTACCATCTACCGGATGGGCAATGTTGGCGCAGCTGCGGAGCGGCGGGTACATACTTGCATGTGTGGTGGGAGTGTGAGGAGCTGCATGCGGTATGGGGAGGAGTGTTTGAATGGGTGAGTAGAATCTTAGGTAAGGTATTGACACCCTTACCGGCGGTGGCCCTACTGGGGAAGGGGGCGGAGGGGTTGAATAAGGCGGAGAGTGGGTTCCTGAATTTCTGTTGTGTAGCGGTGCGCCTTTTGGTGGGCCGGCGATGGAAGCAGCCGGGGGTTCCGGGGTTGGGGGAGGTGCAGGCGCTGGTGGGGCAGATTTTCTTGATGTGCAAACTCACCGCACTGAAGAATGGGAGTTTGCGGAGCTTTTACAATATCTGGGGGAAATATTTGGAGAGAGAGAATGCCCCATAGGATATTGTTACCGGGTTAGAGGCCCTGGGGGGGGGGGGGGTAAAGGTATGGGGGGGGTGGGGAAGGGGGGGAGGGGGGTATTGAGGTGGGGAGTAAAATTCTATGAGGGGGCAAGTCGGACAGTATGGGCCGAATGGTGGTGTGGGGGGGTGGTATGTGTAAGGCGGGGTAGAGCTACGGGGATACTGTATATTAATGGTGTGAAAATTACTGTTATGGGCTTTCCTTGGGGCTGTTGGGTATGTGCCCCCGATTGTGGACAGAATGGGGTGGCGGAGGGCTGTTATAGTTATGGCCTGTTTGTTGCTGTTTTTGTTGATGTGTGCAATAAAAAATTTTAAATTTAAAAAAAAAAAAACAAGTCAACATACAATTACGTTATGAAAGTCTTTGCTAGAGGATGTGGTCAAGGCAGTAAGCACAGCTGGGTTTAAAAAGGTTTTAGTCAAGTTCCTTGAGTAGAGTCCACAAACCATTAGCACCATGTAGCCTTGGGAAAGCTGCAGCTTATCTCTGGGTGTGAGCAATAAAGAATAGATTTACCCTGGGATTCTGCCAGTGCTTGTGACCTGGATTAGTCACTGTCAGAGACAAGAGGCTGGGCTTGACAGGCAAACCTTACCATAAGAGAAGTTACTTAGATTGCTGCTGTATTTGCCACTGGGAGGGTTATAAATTTGCCTGGCATCTCTCTTTGGTCCTGGCACTGGTTTCTTCGGTGGCGAATTGGAGGTTGTGTCTTCATTTGTTCTCTTTTGCCTGCCATGAAATGAAATATATTGAGCTCTGCTGCCCCATAGCCAGAAAGATGAGAAAAATACATATAGAAGCCTAATGTCCACTACAATTGCAAAATGTTCAAGTGGTAAACTAATCAAATACTATCTCCTGATTTACTTAAATGTGTTGAATGTACACAGCAGATTTCCAGGGTTTGACTTACCCTGCTTCGGCCTTCTGAACGGGTTTCCAGGACAGTGTTACCGTGCTCTTGTATGACGGAGGAATGTGAAATAGATCCTAAGATGGAAAATAAATGAATGAAATTAATTCAGCCTGGGAATACCAGTATTCAAAATTCTCCACCTGTCCTCTAGTGCCTTCCCTTGATCCCAGACTTCTCACATCTAGAGCTTTTCAACAGAGCCTTTATGGGTATACCAAATCCTGTACAGTAGAAGTATGGCATTCCTATGTGCTGTACTAGGGATTTTTGTGTTGTTGTTTTTTAAGCTCAGAAAAAATTTATTCCATAGAGATTTATTGTACTAAATCTGTAAGACTGCACATAGTGAACTGCTCCCATATTAGCCATCTCTCAACTCTGACTTTTTTGGCGTTTCTTTCCTGTATTTACATATTTTTTACACCTCCATGCATTGTACTACCAGATGCTCCTAGTGAAAAGAAGACTGGGTAGGGATGATGGAAGTACTTCCTACCAATTCCCAGTGTGTGCTGCCTCTCTCACCATTGAAAGCAAGCCAGCAATGCAGCAGTGAGGAGGAAACCAAGTTCACTGAGGTAAGGGATGATTCCTACCCAAGGTGATCATGAAGAGCCTCAGACAACTGTACTATTTGGTACCAGCTACGCATTTATTTACAATTATAGATTTATTTTTTCATCGAGTTCTTAGAATCACTTATTAAAACATGTTAATGATTTTACATACAGAGGGAAATTTTACTTACCGATAATTTCCTTTCCTGGAGTCCTGCTAGACCAGTCCAGACAAACGGGTTATCTCCCCCAAACAGCAGATGCTGAGATAAAGAAACAAACAGAAGTGCCATGAGATCACCATGGGGTCAACGCCCGGAAAAAATGAAGGCTGGTGCTGCCCTTTAATTTACTGTGGGTGTTAACAGCCCACTGTTGTTGAGTTCGTGTCTGAAAACGTGACAGCTAATGCTGTTCTGCTATGTATTGGGGATGTAATAATCCACTGCTGTTTGTGAAGTTTTTCTAATGGTAACTGTATATATTTGTGGAAACATGTTTGCATGTAAAATAATATTGTGGGGTTTTTAAATTTGGGTAATGTTTATATATGAGGGTTAGTGTTGCCAATTATTTTTCACTTATGAATATAGGGAAGGGAGAAAAAAAATGTTGACGCTGTGTTTTAGATGTTGATTTTATAAAAGTACAATAAATATTGCATTTGAACAAAATACAATCTTAGTTTTCCTCAAATTTTGAGAGCATTTGTTTTCTTTTGATAAAATTGTATTACAACACTTGTTTAAATTGGGCTTTCTTAATGAGATCACCACTGGCATAATATCCAGTACAGCTAGGGGCAGCCTCCAGTAATTTGTACTGAGCAATACCCCAACAGGAGAACCTTCAAAGGGGCTCCCCCAACTACGCCATAGACAAGTCTGAAGGGGGACACTATGTACACTACAATGAATGCACTACTGGACTCCAAGCCCCAAACAGTCACTAGGGTCGGGCCTTGAACTGGTCTTGGACGACTCCAGGAATGGAAATTATTGATAAGAAAAATCTCCACTTCCAGAGCATCCTGCTAGACCAGTCCAGACAAGTGGGAAGTGCCAAAGCTACTCTCCTTCTGGGCTGGCCTCCAGCACAGTCGTGCCGAACGGGGCCATGGAGCGTTCATGGACATGCAGGCAATAATGCCTCAGGAACGTAGACAGGGATGACCATGTTGCCGCCCTGAAAATCTCAAGGGGGACACTGTTTAAGCCTGCATGTAAGTCAAATGGGTCTTTAAGTCTGAGGGCACTGGTTTACTGGACAGATAGCCGGAAAAGATGGTCTCCTTAATCCATATGAAACCAAAAAAGGAAGCGAGTATCAAAAACACAATTTACTGAATGGAACAATGCCACGGCAACCTAGCCAACAAAGCCCAATGTGGGCTTCCTTGGGGGCAGTGATCTGTTGGAATACAATTAAAAACATAAATACATGAAAAGATAATAAAAAGATCATCAAAGGTATTTGTAATGTACACAAAATGCAGGTCCTATATACATAAGATAAATCAAAACATAATATACAAAAAAGAAAGAAACGACGGACAGCTGTTCAAGAAGAATAAAAAGATCTATCCATGAATATACAGAAACACTCCTCAGGGAGTCGTTAGTGGGATGGGAACAGCTGGGGGATGTAGAAAAACAGTGGGCAAAACTGAAAGGGGGTATTTTAAGGGCAACCAACCTTTTTGTTAAAATGGTAAATAAAGGCAAAAGGAACAGGAGACCGCTATGGTTTTCGAAGGAAGTAGCTGAAAAAGTGAAGAAAAAGAGGGAGGCCTTCATGAAATACAAGAGATCACAGAGAGCAGAAGACAGGCATCTGTATTTGGAAAAACTTAGAGAAGCTAGCAAAGTAGTCAAGAAGGCAAAGAATCAAAAGGAGGAGGAAATAGCCAATGCAATAAAATGGGGGGATAAGACATTTTTCAGATATATTAGTGAGAAGAGGAAGAGCAAAAGTGGTATTGTCAGACTCAAGGGTGCAGGGGGGGAATGTGTAGAAGCTGATAAGGATAAAGCGGAATTGCTTAACAAATATTTTTGTTCTGTGTTCACAGATGAAGAACCAGGAGCAGGACCTCAGAAAACACCCACAAATAAGAACAGAAGCGAGGGACATCTTGAACTATTTTCAGAAGACTGTGTTCGTGAGAAACTAGCTCAACTTAAAGTAGACAAAGCGATGGGACCGGATGGGATACACCCTAGAATACTGAGGGAACTTGGGGACGTTCTAGCAGCTCCACTGACTGACCTTTTCAATGCCTCGTTGGAGTCAGGAGTGGTGCCAAAGGACTGGAGAGAGGCTCATGTGGTGCCTTTACACAAAAGCGAAAGTAAGGATGTGGTTGAAAACTACAGGCCGGTTAGTTTAACTTCGGTGGTGAGTAAATTATTGGAAACGCTGCTGAAAGAGAAAATAGTGAGGTTTCTGGAGTCCAGCGGATTACAGGATCCGAGGCAGCATGGATTCACCAGAGGCAGGTCTTGTCAGACAAATCTGATTGATTTTTTTGACTGGGTGACCAGGGAGTTGGACCGAGGGAGAGCTCTAGATGTGGTGTATTTAGATTTCCGTAAAGCCTTTGACACTGTTCCTCACAGGCGACTTATAAACAAACTGAGCACCCTAGGGATGGACCCTAAAGTTACTGCTTGGGTTAGAAATTGGTTGGGTGGGAGGCGACAAAGAGTACAAGTAAATGGAGCTCACTCTGAGGAGAAGGATGTTACCAGTGGTGTGCCCCAGGGATCTGTCCTTGGTCCGATTCTTTTTAACATCTTTGTTAGTGATATAGCGGAAGGGCTGTCGGGTAAGGTTTGCCTCTTTGCGGATGATACCAAAATCTGCAATAGAGTAGACACCCAGGAAGGGGTAGATAACATGAGGAGGGATCTAGCTAAGCTTGAAGAATGGTCTAGAATTTGGCAGCTGGGATTTAATGTTAAAAAATGTAAGGTCATGCATTTGGGCTGCAGCAATCCAAGGGAGCAATACAGTATAGGAGGTGAAGTACTTTTGTCCACTAAAGAAGAGCGGGACCTAGGCGTGGTTGTGTCTGATGATCTTAAAGTAGCTAAACAGGTGGAAAAGGTGACAGCAAAAGCTAGAAGGATGCTTGGGTGCATACGGAGAGGAATGGCTAGCAGAAAAAAGGAGGTGATAATGCCTCTGTATAAGTCTTTGGTGCGACCTCATTTGGAGTATGGTGTGCAATTCTGAAGACCGCACCTTCAAAAGGATGTGAACAGGATGGAGTCGGTGCAGAGGGTTGCTACCAAAATGATTAATGGGCTTCATTATAAAGCATATGAGGACAGACTTAAGGATCTTAATATGTACACCTTAGAGGAAAGGCGGGATAGAGGTGATATGATTGAGATGTTTAAATACCTCCGTGGCATAAATGTTCAGGGAGAGAGCCTCTTTCAATTGAAAGCAAGTTCTGCTACGAGGGGACATGGGATGAGGGTGAAGGGAGATAGATTCAGGAGTGATATGCGGAAATATTTCTTTACGGAAAGAGTAATGGATCCGTGGAATAGTCTCCCAGTGGAGGTGGTAGAGATGAGGACAGTAACTGAATTCAAGAAAGCATGGGACCAACACAGAGGATCTCTAGAGGCAAAAAGTGGACTGTTGTAGTTGTTATGGAAGGACAGACTAGATAGGCCATGTGGTCTTTTTCTGTCGTCATATTTCTATGTTTCTATATAAATGTAAAACGATAGTTATAGCTAAACAGCTGTTTCTTAAAATGTAATCGTAACGTAAACAAACAGTGATGATCATATATAAAATAGCCTTATATATTAACAGATGAACCTATATATGAACCAATGAATGGTAGCTATGAAAAATATTAATGTCATTATTTTTATTTTGTATATATAACATCTAATATAATAATAAAACATGACACAAAAATTACAAGACATACAGAATCATTAATATAATCTACTAAATTCAACAGTTAATCAAAAATTGTATACCCATGTTCAAAAAAAGGGGGAAAAAAAACTTACAAACTGTTGTATGGATATCTTGCCTTACAGCATAAAGATAACCAAACTCTATATATAAGAGGGAGAAAAGGGAAAGTGAAAAAATGTCAAATTGAAACGAGTACATTTCAATGCATGTATAAACAAATGCAAAAGTTAGGGTCAACAATAGTAGAGCCTTGGAGAACGCATCTAGATGGAATATCCCATGAACATCTCAGATGAGAAATAGTAATTACTGTGGAATGAAACAACAAACTCAAGGAAGTAGTAACATCCCCCACATTTAGTCATATTCCTCGGCCCACTCTTCACATGGATGGTGCCTAAATAGTCAATCAAACTATTTAGGCACCATCCACGTGAAGAGTGGGCCGAGGAATATGACTAAATAGGACTTGTTTACTAATGTTTGGAATGCTATTTTTGTCTAATCCATTTAATATAAACATATGGGGGATGTTAGTTCTTCCTGGAGTTTGTGTGTTGTTTCATTCCATGCTAATGAAAGATGACAGTTTCTTCAGTGATATAATAATGAAAAGTGCAAAAAAATGAAAAAAAGTATATTTATATATTTTTTTTGGTTTATCCGAGATGTTCATGAGGTATTCCGTCTAGATGCGTTATAGATTTTTTGTTTTGTTCTCCAAAGATCCATTATTGTTGGCCCTAACTTCTGCATTTGTTTAATACATGCAATGAAATGTACTCGTTTCAATTTGACATTTTTTCACTTTTCTTTTTCTCCCTCTTATAGAGTTTGGTTATCTTTATGCTGTAAGGCAAGATTCCATCTCCATACAACAGTTTGTAAGTTTTTCCCCTTTTTTTTTTTGCAACATAGGTACACAATTTTTAATTAACTACTGAATTTAGTAGATGATATTAATGATTATGTATGTCTTGTAATTTTTATGTCATGTTTTATTATTATATTTGATGTTATTTCATTATTTTTATTTTGTACATATAGTTTTCATAGTTACCATTCATTTGTTCATATATAGATTCACCTGTTAATACATAAGGCTATTTTATATACAATCATCACTGCTTACATTACGATTACATTTTAAGAAACAGCTGTTTAGCTATAACTATCAATCATTTTACTTTTATATATGTGTTATTTATGTATATTCATGGCTAGATCTTTTTATCCTTCTTGAATAGTTGTCTGTCATTTGTGTTTTTTGTATATTATGTTCTGAGAGCTAAACTATCGGTAGTTTAACTACTGGCAGGGTCTCCCAAGATGGATGGGTCTCAGCTGAGGTGCCAGACCAAGACAAACCACCCATCTGGGCAGCAGCAGAATGGGATAGTGTTGACGGCGGAGGATCACATTTTTGTGACAACGGCAACACCACCAAACTTAAACTGCGCGGAAGAAAGGCCCGGCAATCTACTTCTGTATCTTGCCATGAAAACCCAATGGATAGTTACAACAAAACAAATTGTGCTATGGTGCTGGAAGATGAGACCCCCCCAGGTCGGAAGGCACTCAACTAGCTACTGGGGAAGAGCTGAAGACTTTTCAGAGTAAAGCCAGCATTTATGATGTGGTTGGATCAAAGCCCTCGGGAAGTCTGACTGCTGATGTAGCTGCGCATGAAATGAGAGTCAGAAGCTGTAAAGATGTCTTACACATTGGAACATGGAACGTACGAAGCATGAACCAAGGGAAGTTGGAGGTAGTCAAGAATGAAATGGAACGTGTACAACTTGATCTGTTGGGTGTCAGCGAACTGACATGGACTGGCATGAGGGCACTTTGCATCAGATGATCACATGGTCTACTATGCTGGAAATGAAAGACAAAGAAGAAATGGTGTTGCATTTATAATAAAGAAGAAACTTGCAAGAACTGTAATGAAATACAATGCAGTCAGTGAACGCTTAATCTCTATTCGTCTACAAGGATTGCCTATCAACACAACTATAATTCAAGTATATGCCCCAACAACAGCTGCAGAAGAGAATGAAACTGAAGAGTTCTATGAACAAGTACAAGCTGAAATTAACAGAACATGCGAACAGGATATCCTGATAGTCATGGGTGACTGGAACGCAAAAGTTGGCAACAAAGAAGAAGGCAAAGTAGTTGGAAAATATGGACTTGGCAACAGAAATGAAGCTGGAGAAAGACTGATAGAATTCTGCAAGACCAATGATCTATTCATCTCAAACACCTTCTTCCAGCAACACAAGCGGCGACTGTACACATGGACTTCACCCAATGGATTGTATAAAAATCAAATTGACTACATCTGTGGAAGTCAACGATGGAAAAGCTCTATAACATCAACAAAGACAAAACCTGGAGTTGACTGTGGTACAGATCATCAACTACTAGTATGCAAACTCAAGCTAAAGTTGAAAAAGAGCAAACCACTCATGAATGCAGCAAAATATGACCTTGAGAATATACCACTGGAATTTAAAGACTGCCTGCAAAATCGATTTGCTGATTTAGAAACAAATGACAGAGATCCGGAAGAGTTATGGAATGACATCAAGAAGGTTGTGCTGGAAGAAAGCGAGAAGTCTCTACAAAAGGTGAAAAAGCAAAAACGGCCAAAATGGATGATGGAAGAAACTCTGAAAATTGTCCAGAAACACAGAGAAGCTAAAGCCAGAGGAGAAAGAAAGACAATAACAGAACTCAGAGATTTCCAACGTGCAGCAAGACAGGACAAGGAAAAGTACTACAATGACACTTGCATAGAAATAGAAGCAGAAACTATTAGAGGAAGAACAAGATCGGCTTTCCTAAAGCTACAAGAGTTAAAGAAAAAGTTCCAGCCTCAAATTGGAATGTTACAAGATGCTCAAGGTTCTATGATGAATGATGCTGAGAAGATCAAGAAAAGGTGGAAGGAATATACAGAGTTTTTATATGATAAAGATCAAGTGGACCAACAGCCGTTTCAAACCGTACCTTATGATCGGGAACCATTGGTGATGAAAGAAGTTGAAGCAGCATTGAAAGCCTTATCAAAGAACAAAGCACCAGGCATCGATAGCATTCCTACAGAAGTATTGCAGCAATCTGATGCAGCTGTTACCATACTTACAAGGCTCTTCCAAAAAATATGGAAGACAACATCATGGCCAACTGACTGGAAAAGATCTATGTTTATACCAATATTAAAGAAAGGTGATCCAACTGACTGTGGAAATTATCGAAAAATCGCTCTGATCCCACATGCCAGCAAGATTCTACTGAAGATTATTCAAAAGAGACAACAACCATACCTGGAACAAGAACTACCTGAAGTGCAAGCAGGGTTCAGGAAAGGGCGAGGAATGAGAGACATCATTGCGGATGTGAGATGGATCCTTGAAAAGACTAAAGAATACCAAAAGGATATTTGTGCTTTATCCACTATAGCAAGGCTTTTGACTGTGTAAAAACCATGAGAAACTCTGGGCCACATTAAGAAGCATGGGTATACCAGAGCACCTGATCGTTCTCTTGCACAATCTGTACATTGATCAAGAAGCAACAGTTCGAACAGAACAAGGAGAAACAGAATGGTTTAAAATAAGCAAAGGTGTAAGACAAGGCTGCATACTTTCCACCTACCTGTTTAATTTATATGCAGAACAAATCATCAGAGAAGCAGGATTGTATGAAGACAACAGAGGTGTGAAGATTGGTGGAAGACTCATCAACAACTTTCGCTATGCTGATGATACTGCATTACTGGCTGAAAGTGAAGATGATCTGAAACATTTGCTTCTCACAATCAAAGAACATAGTCTCAAAATGGGCCTGCACCTTAATTTAAAGAAGACAAAGATCATGACAAATGGCATAATCAACAGGTTCATCGTTGAAGGAGAAGAAATTGAAATTGTGAACAACTTTAACCTACTTGGATCAACTATCAATAAAGAAGCAACAAGCAGTCAAGAAATCAAACGATGCATTACTCTTGGCAGAATGGCTATGAAAGAACTAGATAAGATTCTCAAGAGCAGAGATGTCTCTCTCCATACAAAGATTCGACTTGTTCAAGCCATGGTATTTTCAATAACATCATATGGATGTGAAAGCTGGACAGTGAAAAAGAGACAGGAAGAAAATTGATACCTTTGAATTATGGTGCTGGCGGCGAATACTGTGTATACCATGGACTGCCCGAAGAACAAACCAGTCGGTACTAGAGGAGATCAAACCTAAGCTTTCTTTAGAAGCTCAGATGACAAGACTTCGACTTTCATACTTTGGACACATCATGCAAAGAAAGATCATTAGAGAAAGACATCATGCTTGGCAAGATAGAAGGTCAACGCAAAAGAGGAAGGCCAGCAATGAGATGGATCGATACAATAACAGCAGCTACGGGTACCAGTCTGTCAACAATGAGCCGCCTTACTGAAGACCGAACACAATTTAGGATAGCTATCCAGAGGGTCGCCATGAGTCGACTCCGACTCGACGGCACTTAACAACAACAACATATAGAACCTGCATTTTGTGTACATAATAAAAAGATCAAAGTTTTTTGTAATCTTTTCATGTATTTATATGTTTTTAATTGTATTCCAACAGACCACTGTCCCCAAGGAAGGCCACACCGAAACATGGCTGTGTCGGGCTTTGGTTTTTGTTGGCTAGGTTGCCTTGGCATGGTTCCAATTCAATAAATTGTGTTTCTGAAACTCGCTTCCTTTTGGTTTGCTGTTGCGGGTAACTCATGTCCATTTTTCTGTGGTCCTTAATCCACCTGACCACGACATGGACCCACCAATAGCACAAAAAGAAGATCCAATAGGCGGAAGGAATTTTCTCCTTCAGATAGTGCCACAACACTGCGCAAACATCCAAGAAGCAAAGATGTTGGTTTCCCATGGTGCACTGAGCATGGAAGAAGGAAGGCAGTGAAATCACCTGATTGATAATGAAAGCGTGCAAGGACCTTAGGAAGAAAGGAAGACACTGGTTGCAAGATGGCTTCCTCCCCTGAGAAGGAGAAGAAAGGTTCGAACTCCCCAGAGAAACCGACCCACGTCCCGATGGCAAGCCAGGGACCAACCTGCCAACGGGCTGTGGAAGGCTGCAAGGGCTAACAACTGCACCCTCAGGAACTCCACGCGAGCCTCTTCTAAAACCCTTCCTGCATGAAGGAAAGGATGGAGGGGGAGGTGGGTCTTCCAGGGCGACAAAAACGCCGCTAGCGACACCAACGAAGTTGACCGGCACCGAGCACTTAAGAGCATGTCAACCACCACCAGCGGATAGCCCTTCTGCTTCAGCTGCCACCATAAGCGAGAAGGGGGCCAGATTGTCTATGAGATCAGACCCCGATGTAGGGTGCCCCTCTGAGTTCCCAAAGGCAGGCAGGGGGCCACCTGTAGCCTCACCAGATCCATGTACCAGGGGTTCCTGTGCCAATCCAGGGCAACCAAGATCACGAGGCCCAGGTGCTGCTAAACCCTCCAGAGCACCCGGGGAATCATAGACCACAGCAGGAAAACATATAGGAGTTGGTCCTGTGGCCACACCTGGATCAGTGCGTCTACCCTGGCCGATTGGGCTGCCCTCCATTGACTGAAGAACTCTGGTACCTTCCGGTTCGTTGGCGTCATCATCAGATCTATGCTTGGGCATCCCCAGCACTGCACAATGCGCTGGAAGGCCCCCAACAGCAGCTCCCACTTGCAGGGATCAAGGAAGTGTCAAGAGAGAAAAAGTCTGCCTGGACATTCTCCTCTCTCGCAATATGCTGAACCGAGATTGCCAACAGATGAGCCTCCGCCCATGGAAATAGTAGATGCATTTCCTGGGCCAACCCCAGACACTTCACACCCCCTTGCCGATTCACATACCAAGAGGACCCCAACAGCCTACCCCTGCAGCAGAGGGAGAAACTGCACTAGCCAGATGGCGCATGCCTCCAGCTAATTGATGGCCCAGCTGCCCTCTGTGATCAACCACACCCCCTGGGCGGTTTGCCCTAGACATGGACAACCCACCCCAACAGGCTGGCTTTGGTCATCAGAACCACCCAGACCAGTGCCTCCAAAAGGAAGCCCCGCAACAGGTTGCTGGAGAAGTCCCACCAGCGGAGACTGAGTCAAATACTGCGAGGTAGCAGGAAGCATCTTCTGTAATCCTGGGAACAGGGTGACCAAGAGTGAGGAGGGCTCTCTGGAGAGGCTGCATATGTGCACGTGCCCAAGGCACCAGGTCCAGCATGGCCACCATTGCTGCGATCACCTGTAGAGAATCCCAGACCCTCAGGGCAGAAAAAGCAAGAAAGCCATGGAGTTGGCCATAAAACTTGAGCCACCGGGTCCAAATGAGAAAGAGCCTGCCCCGGGCTGTGTCGAAGCTGGAGTCGAGGAACTCGCAGTCCTGAGGAGGAGTCAGACAGCTTCTGCTGTGATTGAAAATGCAGCCCAGCCACATCAGAAGGTGGACAACCGTCCTGACAGCATGCTCAGCTGCTCTCCTTGACTTCGCCCAGATCAGCCAGTCATCCAGGTAAGGATAGACACAGATGCTGTCACGCCTTAGTGCCGCCACCACGACCACCATCACCTTGGAAAAGGTGCGGGAAGCTGTAGCCAGACCAAAGGGAAGCACACAGAATTGGAAGTGCTGGCTCAAGATGGCGAATTGCAGAAACCAATGGTCCTCTGAACGAATGGGTATATGCAGATACGCTCCCGTGAGATTGAGTGTAGCGAGGAACTCCCTGGGGTGCACCGCCTGGGTGACCGATCCATGCAAAATCAGGGAACTCGCAGGCAACGATTGATGCCCTGGAGGTCCAGAAAGGAATGGAAGGACATCACCTTCTTTGGGACTATGAAATAGATGGAATACTCCCCAAACCTTCTTTTGGTAGGCAGAACGAGAACAATCGCACAGAGTTGCGAGAGCTGTTGCAGAGTTAGACAGATGGTCTCGTGGTTTGTTGCAGGGCAACACACCATAAACCTGTCCCAATGGGCTTGGTGAACTCCAAGGTATTAGCCACGCACAATGTCGTCCGAGACCCATCAGTACAATGTTATGTGGGCCCACTCCTGCCTGAAGTGTTGCAGATGCCTCCCCCACCTGCGGGACTGCAGGCTGGGCTCCCTGCCCATCAGTGAGAAGTGCGGGAGGAGGAGGTGGATTTCTTGGAGGAACTCGAGGAGCCAATGGACTGTGTGCAGGGTGGCATCCGGCTTCTCCCATTCCTCGCTGGCCATCCATTGCAATTCAGGCAGAAAGGAAAATGCCCAGGAGGGAGTCTTTGTACCTTTGAGAATTGGTTCAGAGGGAGATGGTGTCTCACCCCCTGAGGGCATTGGGATGCGCAGCTCGCTGGCCACCTGAGCTATCAGAGGTGCAACTGCCTCCCAGCAGAAAAGGCGACAGAGGCATGATTCCCCGTTCTTCTCACATGAAGCAGGCTGATCTTCCTCCAGACCGGAATCATCCCCCAATGAAAAGTCCAGGCCCCTGGCCCTCCCATCATTGTTGGGTGAATCAAGATCCCCTAGCGCTCATACCAGGGACTTAAGTGGACGGTGGGCCCTGATTCGGCATTGGGCCCCCATACACTCTTCTGGCTCCCCTTCAGCCCTGAGGACACTGCTGGAGTCTGGGCTGGAATAGGTGAAGCCCTCATGCCCCTTTCCAGGATGTCCATGTGTGATGAAAGATGGCAGCAAATTTGGCTGCGTTCGCCTCCGGGCTAGGAGTTGCACACGGTTGAGCACTATCCTCCACCCCATGAAGCAGGAGAGAAGGAGGGGAGAGCTCCCTCTGGCCTGCAGGCCCACCTGACACCAGCAGTATGGATGTGCCAACTGGGACTGCTGTGGTCCGATATTCCCCTGGCGTGCTGATGAACAGCTGGCAGAGCTGAAGAGCACTCCTCCGGGTCAGCGGAACAAGCAGCGCACAGCTGCTCCACCAGGCAGCGGCGTCACTTGCCGTCAAGCCACTTAACCCTCCATAGCCCATGTTCCCTGTAAAATAGTTATCTCCAAGTTATAATGCCCTGTTCAATGTAATTTCAGTTTGTTCAATGTAAACCGCACTGATGCAGAATAGCACGGTATATAAGAGAATGTAAATAAATAAATAAATAAATAACTCAAACAGCAACAGAGGTCAGCATCGGAAAGAAGAAGTGTGCTTGTGTGCGTTGGAGAGCCAGGCCACTTTGTAGGGAATTAGGCCGCAGCCGTGGGCAAGAACCAGGCCTATGGTGGATTGCAGCTCTAGCACAACTCTGCCGCAGGAACACATGCCAGAGAAGACAAGCAGCTTCGCAGTCACTACTCTGAGAGAAGGCTTTGGCAGTGGCCTGGGGCCCCGATGTCTGACTCCACGTCTCGGCAGGCATGACAACGGGAAGGGAGGGGAAGGAGCAGGTTAGCCCTGTACTGCCCGAGACCTGTAAACAGTGCAGCCAGTCCAGAATAACTTCTCCTTTAATCAGTAGTTGAATTAAGACTTTTTTTTAAAAACGCCAAATAAAGAAATAAATAAAAAGGGGATCAGGTCAGGCAATCCTAGGAAGGTAACTCCAGCAACTGAACTGGCCCTCTTGGCCATAAGTTGTCCCCCCATCCTCCTCAGAAGACAAGTCCACACAGTGGGGCCTCCTCACCCCCAGAGGACTGGGGGCACATTGAACTGCCTCATGTCCTCCTGACGGTCAGCAGCACCCAAAATTCTTATCCAAACTCCTTAGCTTTATGGAAGCAATCACCATCTGCTGAGACAGAGAAATACTGGAGACTGTCCCCAGCTGTACTGGATATTATGCCAGTGCTATCTGGTTGTTTCTCCGACTCAGCATCTGCTGGTTGGGGGAGATAACACACTTGTCTGGTCTGGACTTGTCTAGTGGGATGCTCTGGAAGTTGTTGTAGGTTGCCTAGGAATAGGGATGTGTAACACATAAATAATGAACTGAAATGTTCTATACCCAAACCCAGAGCAAACAACGTTGCAAACAATATGACGTGCTACTGGTGGATCCAAATTTAGATGCTATTACTTTTCTTTTTAAATCCAAAGTTCAAGGAGAGCTGCATACAGGTACAACAAATCTGCCTGTTCCTGACGTTAATCCACGAGGTATGCAATGCATCTTAAATGTAATGTTTTTGCACTTATTTATATACAAACATTTAAATCCAGCACATTTCTAGCGTGCATTACTGCATATCTATCAAAGCTGCCCTGCAGGCTAACAGTACTGCTTACAAACAATGATAAGTGCAACCTTATGAATTGGCTCTCTCACTCCACCCTTCAAAACAAAGCAGCACAGCACTTTTTGGAATTTAAGGCTCATGTCCCTGGCAGGTCCAGAGTGGTATAATTTACTGCAAAGGCAATGTGTGCCATTGAGTCAATGTTGCCTCCTGGTGGCCCAGCAGCCTTTGCATTTCCCTGGCAAAGTGTGATCGGAAGTAGATTGCCAGGCCTTTCTTCCGAGGCAAATGGAGTATAAAGTGACTTGCCCAAGGCCACAAGGAGTGCCAGTGGAAATCAAACCCTCATCTCTGTCACCATGCCACTACTCTAACCAGTAGGCTACTCCTCCACTCCCTAGTATTCAGCTCAAAATTCCAAAGCATTTGCTTTAAATATTATACGTTTAAAGTTATAGGATAATAAAAGCAACCGCCGTAAAATCAACCATAAAGATTTTAGGATTAAAATACAAATGGTGCCAAAAATCCATATAAAATTAGAAATCCTGTTTCTATTACATTTTGCATAGCCTGTAAATAAGAAGGTCTGGGTACAGGCTCTCTACATCAAATATCATGAGGATTTAGAAACTTAATCCACATTACTGAAAGAGTTCAAGATAGAAGGAGTCTTAGGTTCCGGTCAATGTCTAAGAATTGGAAAACTCATTGCAGTACTAAAGGCACTGGCTACCGAGCTATTCTGTTCTCCATGAAACTTTCTAATACCTCAGCTGGCATACATCAGACTATGAAACAGATATAACAACAAAAAAATTACCTTGATTAAGACATTGATGTTATTTGTTATTTTCAAGGCAACAACTTTAATTTTGTTCTGCAAAAGAAAAAAAAACAAAGAAAAAAAACAGAAGTTCATGTGTAATATACTAATAACAACACAGAAGAGAAGGTGAAATTAGACCTTACCTGCTAATTTTCTTTCCTTGAGTCCCTCCAGTCCAATCCAGATTCCTGGGTTATATCACACTTCCAGCAGATGGAAACTGAGAATTCCAAGCTTCTGTGATGTCACCATATAAGAGAGCTGAACTCCACCTCCTAAGCCAGTATTCCATTAACAAAGCAGACCCTATCAAGGGCAGAACCCAGAACTCAGTATGAACTTCAGCCAAACTATATAAAGGGTAACCATGGCTCTGAGGAGACTCGTTAAGAGAGAACCATCCCCTCATAACAGCACAGGTACACATCAGCTTCTAAGCTCACAAAGAAAAATAAATGACCTGCTCAATCGCATTCGGGCCTTGCTCCAGGGTATCCCACGAGTGGGCTCTGGACTGGACTGGAGGGACTCAAGGAAAGAAAATTGTCAGGCAAGGTCTAATATCACCTTCTAAATCATCCCTCCAGTCCAGACTCCTGGGACGTATCAAAGCAGTACTCAAGAAAGGGAGGAACAAGCCAGCCCAGCTTGCAACACCCACTCCCCAAACCATGCGTCCCCCTGCACCTGCACATCCAACCGGTAGTACCGAACGTATGCAGAGATGATCACGTGGCCGGCTTGCAGATATCCACTGGTGGAACCAGACCGAACTCCACCTAAAAGGCCGCTTGCACCCTGGTAGAATGTGCCTGTGAACCCGCTGGCAGGATTCTGTGATGCAAAATGTAGGCAGAGGCAATCGCCTCCTTCAACCAGCAGGCAATGGAAACATTCAAAGCCACTTCCTTCTTATGAGGTCCCCTCAAAGAGGACAAACAAATGATCCAACTTACAGAAGGGCGCTGTGAGCTTAAGGTATCGACTGAGCACCCTGCGCACATCCAGAAGGCACAGGTGCTGACTCTCAGATTCTGAAAAAAACAGGAGTACCACAGCCTGATTCACATGAAAGGGTGAAACCACCTTTGACAAGAATAGTACCGGGCGCAACACCACCTTCTCCTTGGAGAGTACCAGAAAAGTCTCCCTGCCCGACAATGCCTGCAACTCCAAAACGTGCCACGTGGAACAAATGGTCATCGGGAAAACAACTTTGAGGGCGAGATCCTTCAGAGTCGCCACTCCCAAAGGTTTGAAGGGAGACTCTGTTAAGACCAACCACACCAAATTAAGGTCCCAGGATGGAACAATAGGCTGCACAGGTGACCGAAGCTGTTTCACCGCCTTCAGGAAGTGCGCCACATCCGGGTGGGCCACCAAAGAGATATCTTGCATGTGCCCCAGCCAGCACAGCCTCCTGGACGCGCAAAGATTTCAGAGCCAATCTTCTCTCTACCCCGACTGCAAGAAGACCAGAACATCCGGAATCGTAGCCAATAATGCCCACTGTTCCCGATCTGCACACCAGACCTCAAGGACACGCCACACTCGAATATAAGACAAAGAGGTGCAACATTTCCGAGTCCTCAGCAGAGTGGTAATAACCTATGATGAATAGCCTCTCTTGCTCAACCAAACCCTCTCAAGAGCTAGGCCATAAGCAAGAATCAATCCACTTGAGGCATGAGGATCGGGCTTTGCAACAGGAGGTTGGCATGTGCTGGTACGCTCCAAGAAAGCCCACAGATAAGCAAACCAGGTCTGCATACCACAACCTCTGAGGCCAGTCCGGTGCCACGAGAACCATCAGCGTTCGGTATGTTATGATATTCTGAATAAACCACCCTATCACAGGCCACAGAGGAAAAATAGAGCAGACCATCTAATGGCCAAGGTTGTGCTAAGGCATCGAGCCCCTTGCACAGCCTCTCTCAGCACCGACTGAAAAACTGACTTGCCTTCGCCTTGGATGCCATGAGATCCATCACCGGTGTCCCCTACCGACAAATTATCTAGAGAAACACAGACTCCTCCAGAGACCATTCCCCTGGATCCAACTGTTGTCGACTGAGGAAGTTGGACTGCATGTGCTCTTTTCCTGTTATGTGAGCTGTGGACAATGCCAGGAGATTCAGCTCCATTGAGTAAGGAAGCAGCGTTCTCCTCCGCCAGGACTACACCCTCCATTCCTCCCTGGAGATTGATATATGCTGCTGTGGTTGCATTGTCCAAGAAAATGCGCACCGCTTTCTGCTGCACCAGCGAGAGGAAGGCTTGGAGAGCTAGAAATACCGCTTGCATCTCCAGGTGATTGATGGATTACCGTCTCTGCTCTGTTGACAACCAATCCTGCGCTACCTGCGAGAGACAGTGGGCTCCCCAACTGAACAGACTGGCTTTAGTCATCACCACCATCCAGTAGGGCGGTTCCAACAGCATACCTGCCAACAGCTTGCCCGAATCCAACCACCAGCCCAGGCTAAGTCTCGCCTCCAGCGAGCATGAACTTGTGGTGACCACCGAAACAGCAGCGACCTCTGCAGAGACCACACATACGCCCAAGCCCAGGGTGCTAGATCCAATGTCGCCGCCATAGAGCCCAATATCTGGAAGTACAACCACGCCGACAGTGCCTGCTGACAAAAACCTCCAAATCTGCTCCTGCACTTTCTGTGCCCAATCCTGTGGCAGAAAGACCCAATCAGCCCTCATGTTGAAATGCATCCCCAGGTAGGTGAAATCCTGAGTCAGCACTAGATTGCTCTTGGTCAGGCTGACCACCCAACCGAGACTCTGCAATAGCTCGAGCACCTGTTGCATACCTGCGTGGTTCTCCTCCAATGACTTTGCCCTGATCAGCCAGTCATCCAAATAGGGGTGTACCAACACTCCCTCATGATGTAAAGCCACCACCATGATCTTTGTAAAGGTCTGCAGGGCTGTTGCCAGATGGAATGGAAGGGCCTGAAAATGAAAGTGCTGCAAAGGTATTGCAAACTGCAGAGAAAAAAACGATAATCTGCTCAAACAGGGATGTGGTAATAAGCCTCTGTCAGATCTAACACTGTTAAGAACGCACTTTTCCGCATGGTGATAATCCGAAAGTGAGGCACTCGCAACACTCTGTTGACGTACTTTAGATTGAGAATAGGACAAAAGGACCCTTACTTCTTGGGAACTATGAAGTAAATGGAGTAGTGACTTAGTCCTAAATGGTCTGCAGGTACTGGCACCACTGCCTCCTATCACAGGAGTCTCTGCAGAGTGTCCTTCATGGCCTGCAGCTTGGCAGGAGCTTTGCAAGAAGACAGCAGAAGTGTTGGCAAGAGGTCTCGTGAATTCTAGAGCATAACTTTTGCGGACGACTTCCAGAATCTACTGGTTGGAGGGGATATGGACCCAGGCAGGGCAGAACCGACGGAGCCTCCTACAAATTGGAATCATTCCCACCGGAGCCCCATTCATCTCCATTGGGATTTCTTAGAACTGACACCTGCTCTCGCGAAATAACCTCTGCCAGTTCCTATTCCGCCATGAAAAAGCTGTCCCCTGGAGGAAAAGCGCCCCCGCTGATAGGGAGCAAACCCGACTGCCCAGAACCAACAAAAATCTTTTGATTGACCCCTGGTCGAAGAGGCTACTTTAGAACTCTTAGACTTATCTTCTGGGAGCTTGACAGGCTTGACCTCCCCCAAGGCCTTGACCAGCTTTTCCAATGCCTCCCCAAAGAGGAGCTTACCCTTAAAGGGCAGCCTGATAAGCTGGGACTTTGACAAAATGCCGGTGGATCAGTTGTGCAACCACAAAAGGCGGCGAGCCACAACAACGAAAGCCATAACTCTTAGCTGACCCTCTAAGATGATCATAGAAAGTATCAGCCAACTACATTGTTTGGAACTCCAGCGTGGCCGCCTCCAACAGAAGCTGCTGGCCTTGTCTGCCTGAGTTCAACAGTCCTTGAGACCAGCGCAAACAGGCCTGGGCCACATAAGTGCCTCATGCAGAGACCTAGAGGGCCAAGGCATTCACCTCAAAGGCCTGCTTCAGCAGTCTCTAACTTCATGTCTTGCACATCCTTAAGTACCGCACCACCCTCTTCATTGATGGTGGTCTTTTTGGTAACCGCTAAGACAAGGGCATCGACCTTAGGCACTTTCAGGAGTTCCTTCTCCCCAGCCGGGATAGGATACAAGCAAGCCATTGCTGGTCTGCTCCACAATCCCACTTAGGGAACCTCCCATTCCATCTCCATCATCTGCATGAGGGCCCTTTGGACCGGGAAAGCAGTTTCTGATGTTTGGATGCCCTGCAACAGAGGGCCTTCCAGCAGTATCTCCTGCTCCTGAGAACCTTGTGGGATATTAAGTGCTGCCAGGGAAAGCGCAATTAGCACCAAAGGTTTCTCTTGCCGGAACACCATGGCAATACTGGCATCCTCCTACGGAGGAATCTCCCCCTCTTCCAGCTCCATGCTGGACGCATCCATACCAAGGCCCGATGGCCCCTCAAACGGATTCTCGGTGGCCACTGACCCCACAGATACACGATCCTCTGCCAGCACCTCTGGCTCCTGAAGTCTCCAACAATCAGTTACCAGCCAAGTTTTCCTTTAACAATCGTGAGGGGCACGATTTGGCCCACCTGTGTCCCCCAGGCCTGCTTTATGCAGTAGGTCTGATGTAAGAGTAGCAAACATTTCAGAGAGAAGGGCTGCCAGGCTTGACTGCTGGCCTAAATGTTATCCTGTATGCCTGTGGGGAGGAACAGTAACTGAATCCTGGCTTCTCACAGCAGTCTGAAATGGTAGGACTGGGGAATCCAAAATGGCTGCGGTTCCCATCAAAACTGCAGTTCCCACAGTTTGAGGGGTCAAATCCAAAACATGCCAAAAAACCCTGACTAGCGACTCCGGAGAGTCCCCCAATGAAACTTGTGCTCCCCAAAGCCTCTCTCTTGTAGCATGGTCTTCTGCCTCGCACCCATGGCAGAAACCGGAAAGTTAAAGTCTGCCCCATTTCAGGCCGCAAACTGCACACACCACTTCAGCCAAAGCCAGCATGCTGAAGCCGCAAAAACAAACCAAATACCGCAAACCCGGTGAGGCCATGGACAAAGAGGGCTGGCTGCACTGGTCAGTGCAGATCACCTCCTCTTCTCAAGCTCTGCACTGACCAGTGCGGCCGGCCCCCACTGCTGCAGCTAACTCTAGAGGCTCCTGCCCTGCCTGCGCCGGCCCCGAATGACTGAACAGTCTGGGGCCTGGCTACTTAAAGAGGCAGGAGCACTCAAAAATCGAACGGAGAAATTACCAAGCAAGGTGTATCTGGAGAGAGGAAGGAGAACCCGAATGAGGGTTGTCTGATCACCCAAGAACAGCCTCTTCTATCACTAGCAAAATTAAACCTTACCTGCTAATTTTTTTCCTTTATTCCCTCCAGTCCAGTCTACTGGGTTTTCTCCCCCTTCCAGCAGATGGAGACTGAGAAATCCAGGCTTTTGGTGAAGTCATCCCATAAAGGAGACCAAACTCCTCCCACCAAGCCAATATCCTAACAAAGCAGATGCAACGAGTACCCGCAGAACTACTCTGGACACCAATACAACTATATACACTAGAGAGAAAGACCCGAACCCTGTGCGGACCCTAGACCACCGAGTGCCCAGGATGTTCCCCAGGGAACTGCAAAGCGGAAGGAGTATCCTCCTAATACACACCAGCTGACACAAACCCTAAAGTTGACCATCTGAATCGGGCGTGCGCAATACATAACCTGAGGATCATCAGGTGGGTTCTGGACTGGATTGGAGGAACTAAAGGAAAGA
Organism: Ichthyophis bannanicus; assembly: GCA_033557465.1. NCBI lineage: Eukaryota > Metazoa > Chordata > Amphibia > Gymnophiona > Ichthyophiidae > Ichthyophis > Ichthyophis bannanicus. The sequence continues at coordinate 32,255,560 of CM066047.1, read as the reverse complement.
AAATTAGCAGGTAAGGTCTAATTTCACTTTCCATAGCATCCCTCCAGTTCAGTCCAGACTACTGGGATGTATCAGAGCAGTACTCAAATGTGGGCAGGGCCTGCAAGCACGGCCTCCAAGACTCAAGCAATGAAGCAGGCATCCGATCTCACCTGCCCATCTAACTGACAATGCTTCACAAAGGTATGCAGCGATGCCTAGGTCGCAGCCCTGCAAATATCTGCTGGAGGAACAAGGCATGACTCCGCCCAAGAAGCTGCCTGCTCCTTATTCGAATGCGCGTGCAGTCCTAATGACAAGACTCTACACCGCAAGAGATAAGCTGAGGCAATAGCCTCCTTTAGCCACCATGCAATGGAGGTTTTTGAAGCTGCCTCCCCTTTATGAGGCCTTCCAAACAGGATAAACAAGCATTCCGACTTCCGAAACGGCTGAGTGCACTTCAAAATAAAATGATATAGTATGTGACGCATGTCCAAACAGCGCAGCTGCCGTATGAGGAATGGCTCTCTACAGGGTAAGGCCTGTAGCTCCAAAATTCATCTGGTTGAACAAATTGCCACAAGGACCACCACTTTCAGGGTAAGATCCTTCAAGGTAGCAGCCCCTAGCGGCTCGAATGGTGCTTCCGTTAATATCGAAAGGACAACGTTAAGGTCCCAACTCAGAATTGGGGTATACACAGGTGGGTGAATTTGCCACACTGCCCTGACAAAACGGACCACATTGGGGTGAGACGCCAGAGCGAGTCCATGAATACAATCTCTGCAGCACGCCAAAGCCATGAACTGAACCCGAAGCAAATTCAATGGCAGGCCCTTCTCCACTCCTGCCTGCAAGAAGGCCAGAACATCCAGGATGGAGGCCCACTACACATCAGACCCTCTTTTGCCACACCAGTCCTCAACCACCAAAAACAGATGTAGGCCAAGGATGTGGAACGCTTCCGCGCCTGCAAGAGGGCAGAAATCACAGATGGAGAATAACCTCTCCCTTTCAGCCGCTCCCTTTGAAGAGCCATGCCGTAAGCAAGAACTGACCCACCTGAGGCATGCACACTGGGTCCTGCAACATCAGATCGGCCCATGCTGGCAGCCTCCACAACTTGGCCACCGAGTCTGATAATATCTGGCACCATCCGGACCACGAATCCTTGATTTGCATCTATCCGCTGAACCAATCATCCAATCAGAGGCCACAGAGGAAACACATACAGAAGATCTTCCATCAGACATGGCTGTGCCAAGGCATCAAGCCCCTCGGATATCAGCTCTCTCCGCCGACTGAAGAAATGAGAAGCCTTGGCTTTGAGGGTAGCGGCCATCAGATCCATCACTGGTTGCCCACAATGCCTCGTGATATGAAGGAACACAGAGTCCTCCAATGTCCATTCCCTCTGGATCGACCCAATATTGACTGGGAAAGTCGGCCTCCACATTCTCCTTGCCTGTGACGTGGGCGGCCGAGATCATTAGAAGATGTGTCTCTGCCCACTGAAATAAAGGAGCAATCTCCTTGGCCAGTGTTGAACTGCTGGTGCCTCCCTGGCAATTGATGTATGCTACTGTGGTCACAACATTTGTCCGAAAAGATGCGCGCCGCCTTCCGTTCCAGCAACGCTCGAAAGTCCTGTAGCACCAGAAGACTGCTCTCATCTTGAACCGGTTGATGGACCCCTGGGCGATCTGCGACAGACAATGCGCTCCCCAGACCATGAGTCTGGCATCTGTCGTCACCACTGTCCACAATGGCATGCCCCCCAGCAGATTTGCAGACTGCAGCCACCACTCCAGGCTGATCCGCACCACTGGCAGACAGCTTAACTTGTGCAAGAGCAGATGGCGCTGCAGAGACCAACGCAAAAGCAATGCCCTTTGGAGAGGCCACATGTGCACCCAAACCCATGGAACTAGGTCCAACACTGCCACCATGGACACCATCACTTGAAGATAAGACATGCTATTGGTACCCGTCGCCACAAAAACTGACAGATCTGCCCCTGCAGTTTGTAGGCCCTCTCCTCCGGTAAGAAGACCACCCCCAACTGCATGTCGAACCACACTCCCAAATACATGAGATTCTGAGATTGAACCAGATGGTTCTTGGCCGTGTTGACTATGGTTATGGTTTAAGCACTTGATATACCCAGTTGAGCCCCTGCAACAATTCGAGCACTCTGCCCATTGTGGATCAACTTTCCGGAAATAATTTTGCTCTGATTAGCCAACTGTCTAGGTAGGGATGCACTAGAACCCCCCTGCCGAAGTACAGTGGTGTGCAAAAGTCTGGAATCACTTGTGAGTTTTGCGTTTTTCGTACTTTCTAAAGTTTTTTTTTAAATTTTGCGTTAGCCCAGCATATTCATCTTTCTACCAAGTTAAAAAGGATACATTTGGCTATTAGAGTTGACTTTTTTGCATTCCTTGTTCCAATTTAAATACTTTACAGATACTGGGAGATAGCTACTGTGATTTTTGTGGATCCTGTGTCAAAACTGGATCGAGATTATCCAATATACACACGTTATTTTTGACCAATCAGGAAGCTGGTTTCACTAACCAATCACAATGCAGATATCTAGCCAACTGTGCAGCTATAAAAACGTGCTGAATTTTTGAATTTCATACGCTTTCTGGATCGACCATGAAGATGACGCGGACCCTGACGGAGGAGTGTGTTCGTGTGTCCTTTATGAGTGAGGAAGGATTTTCAAGTCGTCAGCCAAGAAAGTTGGCTGCAGTCAGAGCACTGTTAAGATTGTACAGAAGAAGAAAGAAAACGGGTTCAGTGGTGGACAAGCCTCGTTTAGGTCATCCACGTGCATCAACATCACACCAGGACCACGCACTATGACGCATTTCACTGACTAATCGCAAGTTGACCTCTCCTCAGCTACTTCGAGAGTGGTCAGTGTCAGCTCAACAACAGTTCGTCGCCGGTGCCTGCAGTTTGGTCTCCGGGGCTGCAAAGCACGGAATAAGCCACTGATGATTGACATACAAAGGCGCAACCTGATCGTGTGGGCGAGAAAGCACTCAATCTGGTCAACTGAAATGTGGGAAAAGGTGCTATTCAGCGATGAAAGCACCTTCTGCCTGTTTGGTAACCAGACCCACACCTATGTGAGGACATTTCCTGGAGAGGAATTCAAGCCCGAGTGTCTCAACCTCACTGTGAAGCATCCTTTGAAGGTCATGGTCTGGGGCTGCATGGCTGCCAATGGACGTCTTCACATCGTCGATGGAATGGTCAGTGGGGCCAAGTACATCGTGCCATCAGCACACCAGCTGTTTCCTGCCCACTTCCTGTTCCAAGATGACAATGCACCCTGCCATCGCTCCAAACAGGTGATCAGCTGGAAGCAGCGGAACAACATCGTTAATGGACTGGCCTGCCCAGTCTCCAGATCTGAATCCAATCGAGAACCTGTGGCACAAGGTGGCCTTGGAAATATCCAAAAGGCATCCGACATCAAAGCGTGAGCCGATTGAGTCACTCATTGCAGCTTGGAACCGCGTTGTCACCAACGATCACCTTGTCAGACTGGTTCATTCAATGCTGACAAGGTGCAGTCAGTTGATCAAGAACAAAGGGTGGCCCATCAAATACTGAGCCATCACTGACACATAAAAACGGCCTTTTTCAAGGCCACATACATTAATTTGAAGGAAACCTGGCGTGCGTCCATAATATTTTAAAGCATATTTACAATAATGTATCATTGGCCAACGATGTACATTATGCGATTTTCACAGAAAATCTATCAACAGTACAACTATGGGGAACAAACTCAGAAAATAAGGGTCAAACCAATACTAAAAGTTGGTCCTAATAGCCAAATCTATCACTTATACACAGAAAAAGCCACCGGGAGGAAAAATAAATGAAGATATAAGGTCACGAAGTTGAAAAAAACACGTCAACTTTACAAGTGATTCCAGACTTTTGCACACCACTGTAATGCCGCCACCACCACAACCATGATCTTTGTAAAATGTACACAGCGCTGTCACGAGCCCGAAGGGCAAGACCTGAAACTGGAAGTGTCCCTTGGGGGACTGCAAACCTCAGAAAACATTGGTGTTCCACCCGAATCAGGACATGCAGATACGCTTGTGTGAGATCCAGAGCGGTCAGGAATTCGCCTTTCCTTACCATCGCGGTTACTGAACGCAATGAAAGGACCCTTCTTTCTTGGGGACCACAAAATAGATGGAGTATCGACCGAAACCTAACTGGTCTACAGATACGGGCACGACTGCCAGGAGCTGAAGGAGTTGCTGGGGGGTCATCTCAACTGCAGTTTGCTTGCTTGGAGCCTTGCAAGGGGAGAGTAGAAAAGCCTCTTTGAGTGGCCGTGTGAACTCCAACGCATAGCCTTCACGACTCTCCTCCAGTACCCATTAGTCAGACGTTATCTGGACCCCGGTGAAGTAGAATTGGTGCAGACAGCCTCCTACCGGAACAACCTCCACCTGAGCCTACTACTTCTCATGGGTCTTTCTTGGCCCTGGGTCCCATAGCCAGAAAAGAAGCCTCGTGGGGACCCCCACTCTGCTCCCACAAAAGGGTTGTCCTCTCGATGGGTATTTTGACCGCTGATAGGGTGGCAAAGCGCTTTGTCCAATAACGATGAAAGTCTCGAGGTTGAGTCTTGGCTGCCTTTGAGATCTTCCTTGACTTAGGCTTATCCTCTGGCAGCCGGGCTGGCTTGGACTCACCCAAATCTTTCACCAACTTTTCCAAGTCCTCCACAAAAAGGAGCTTCCCTCAAAAAAGCAGTTTACTCAACTGCTACTTGGAGGACACATCTGCCAACCAGTTGCGTATCCAGAGCAAACCATGAGCCACCACCATGGAGACCATACTCTTGGCAGATGCCCTAACCAGGTCATAGTGCAAGTCCACCAGGGAAGCCGCTCCAGATTCCAACCTGGCCACCTAAAACAGCTGTTGCGCACCTGAGGCAGACAAATCTGGAAGCACCTGTGCCCAGCACAAACAAGCTCTGGCTACATAAACCCCACAGACTGATATCTTTAATGCCAAGGCGTTGACCTCAAAAGCCTGCTTCAACAGCGTTTTGAGCTTTTTCTCCTGCAGATCCTTCAACGCTGCCCCACCTTTCACTGGAATTGTGGTTTTCTTGGTGACGGTGGAGACTAAGGCATCCACCTTAGGCAAACAAAGGAGTTCCTTCTCCCCTTATGGGATAGGGAATAGACGAGTCATTGCCCGTCACCCTCACAACCTGGCCTCTGGAATCTCCCACTCTGCCTCAATCATTTGTTTGATGGCTTTGTGGACCAGAAAGGCTGTCTCGGATGTGCAGAATTCCTGCAGCAAGGGATCCTCGAGGGGAGGATCCAAGGGCTGTGATTCAGAAGGGATATTAAGAGCTCCCAATGAATGAGCTATGAGCATCCCCAGCTCTTCCCGGCAGAAGACCCTGGTGACTCAAGAATCCTCCTCCTCCTTGAGGTCCATCTGGGAACCTGCTGCCTCTAGCCCTTATGGTCCCCCTTCCCCCCAGAGTGCTCTGAGGCGCAGTCGAGGTCCATATCCAGAGAAGCTCCACCCCCAAGGCTCCAATGCGTCCCAGGGCATCCAGGTCCCATCTGAACCCTTGCTGTGTTCCCTGGAGCATTTTGCCACACATCCTGGCCTTTCTTCATTAGATAAGCCTGGTGCATCAAAAGAATAAAATCCAGCAAAAAAGGAACCCCCATCTGCCTCCAAGGAGGATCCCTGGGAAGAGTCCTGACCCCCCCCCTCCCCCCGGGTCAACTCCCACCTCCAAAAGTCTCTCTCTCGCAGGCAGGGCCTCTGAGTTAATGGCTATGGTTCCTGCCAAAACCATAGAACTGTCATTTGAGTTGGTCCTGAGGGCTCCACTGCCAAAAGGAGAGGAATACTCATTAACTCTCCCGCTCTCCACTCCCCCACCCCAGCTGAAGGAGAGCTCTGAAAATGCTCCCTCAACTCCTGATCAGCCTTTTTATATGGCTGGCAGACACCAACCAGTGAAAGACACCCTCGGCGAAGGCCACATCCTACACAAATGGCCTTCACTGAAGGCATGAACGCCATGTCCCAAAGGCGGGAAACTGCCGCACAAGATCGCTGGAAAAGAAAGGAGCACTTACCGCCGAAACCTTGCTTGGAAACTGTCTCCGCAGCCGCCACCTCAAGCCAATAGTGAGGCGAAATTTTGAAGAGCTAGCTGCCACTGAAGGCAGAGACCAATGCTGGCTGTATGAAGAAAGAGAGAGCAGAGTCCCAACCCCACCGGGTGTGCTTCCAGGCCTCGGCCCTCCCCCCAACTGAATGGGCTCAGGCTCACACAATGCTCAAACCCTCCTTGGCAGCTCTGGTGCAGTCCCCGCTGGGCTCCTAGCTAGTCCCTTACTACCTGAATTCTTTTTTTTTTTTTTTTTGCTCAAAAAAGGAATTCCCAACAGTGTAGACCAGGCTACACAGAGCTCTTCCTCATGTGCTAGAGACTGAGGATACTGGCTTGGAAGGAGGAGTTTGGTCTCCTTTATAGGACAATATCATCAAAAGCCTGGAATTCTCAGTCTCCATATGCTGGAAGGGGAAGAAAACCTGGTAGTCTGGACTGGACTGGAGGAACACTATGGAATTTCCCTTGCTTTATAGTCCATGTATTTTTTTTTCTAACTAAACTCTTCAGTGCAGCCCCAACTGCACTGAGCTCATCCCATCTGCTGGAGACTGAGAATACTGGCTTAAGGGGTAGAGTTCAGCTCTCTTAAATGGTGGCATCACAGAAGTTTGGAATTCTCAGTCTCCATCTGCTGAAAAGTGGGATATAACCCAGAGGTCTGGACTGTACTAGAAGGCAGATACGGAAGTGTCAGATAATTCTTCTTCTTTGGCTGAACCCTCTCAGTGGTCCCTTATTACACAGGACTTCCCCAACTTCAGCTTCCAAGTTTTCCCCATTTCACTTTGCCCTGCCTGCTCTGCCCAGCTTCAACTTGCAGCTCCCCTACCACTACCCTCTCGGTATCTTTCACATGGGGAAAAAAGTATGACACTAGATCAATTTTCTTTACACCTCTGCAGAGGTGAGGAGTATAGTGTATCATTCTAGGGCTCTTTTTCCCCTTTAGTGTCTTCCCTCTCTCTCCACCCACTTATAGGCTTATGTATACTTAAGCACTACAATGTGAACTAGAGAGCAAAAATGCCCCTTTTGAACCGTGACTCTGCTTTTGGTTGACTATTGTGGTGCGTCTTCCCCTCAATCATGTCCCATTGACAGTCTTAATCTTGACGAGGAGAGAAATGTTCCTGCCTAATGTCTCTTTCTCCAGCATGGAAATGCACAACATTGAGCAGCGGATCACAGATCTTTACCGTGCTACCATAAAACATCACTGAACCCGCCGATTTACCAATAAGAGGCTTAGAAATCTATTCACCCTTTCCCTTTAAAAGAAAAAGAAAGCCTCTTGCACAAATTCTAACTGCACCACTCCACAGGCAAAGTCTTTGCAAATTTTTTACCATCTCTGTGCTCTCAAACTCACACTGTGAGCTCTCTGGGGCATATACCTGGCAAATAAAGACTTGGTTCATATTTATTTGATTGCCAACTCTCAAATCACAATAAAGGAGGAAGTCCGATACCTGGGAATCATCATTGACAAGCATCTCAACCTACAAGCCCATATCAACAAAACTGCCAAGTCTGCCTTCCACAAGCTAACAATAATCAGAAGATTAAAACCTCTCCTCAATCAAGACCACTTTTGAACAGTATGTCAGTCCATCATAACGGCATCCCTGGACTACTGCAATGCTCTCTTCCAAGGTCTACCCAGACAATCTACCCAACCCTTGCAGCTAGTACAAAACACTGCTGTGCGAACCATCATGGGATCATCGCGGCATGAGCACATAACTCCCCTCCTGCACTGGTTGCCAATCATATCATGCGCCAAATACAAAACTGCCCTGACCATCTTCAAGATCAAAAACAACCTAACAGCCAGAAGTCTGCAGGATCTCATTTGCACCAAACCCAACAGACCAGAAAGAAGAAGCAACATCAATAACATACCAACACCCAACCTGTTCACAAAAGCCAAACAAGCTACATCCAAGAGGGCCCTCTCGCTCGCCGCACCATCTAGAACACTCTCCCGGAGAAAATGAGAACCACCAGAGACATTAAAGAATTCAGGAAACAGCTCAAGACCTTCTTTATTCATCAAGCACTTCAACGAAACATGATGCCCCCCATATGACCTCCTACATGCACATCACATTATACATAAGTTGTAATCTATCATTCCCAGTTCTCCCCCTCCCTTTGTTTGCTAAAGATGATTGTATGTATTGCAACAGTATTGTTACTTTCAAACGTTTTCTGTAAATTGAAGTTCTTTGTAAACCGCCTTGATTTTAAGATAAGGCGGAATAGAAAAATTGTTAAATAAAAAAAATAAATAAACATACCACACTATTTTGAATGCAAATGAATGTTAAATAGTGTGCTTGAAGCAGGCAAGAAATCCCAGAAAGCTGAATACACAGGGCCATTCTGAGTTTTCAGCTATTCAAGAGACTCTACAAAGATACATATTTCAATCCGAATCAGGTTCTATGTCATTAATACTACACACCATTTAGTGCTTTTACTATGCTCTATAATTAATTTGCCAACAGTAACATAGATTAGAAACTATTTCTACCTTTTCAGATTTCTATCGGTGAGGTATGTCTGAGGCATCTGCGGCACTAGGGAAAATGACCAGGCTGGCATGTAAAAGGCACGACAGCCTGCAACATAGGCAAGCTGCTGCTGCTGCTTATTGTTATTCCTTTGCATAAAACCTACAAAATCTTTTCTGATGTTTGGGTATAATCCATCCTCAATATTATGGAAAAATAAATAAATAAAAACTCTCCCCAGATGCCCAGAATGCTTAAAGGGACACAGAGGGTTTACAAACAGGAATTTTAATAAGGGCTCTATTTTATAAATTTCATCTCAGTGACACTTAGCTAAGCCTTTCAGCTTTTTCTATAACCTTTAAAGAACAACGTTTAAAAGTTATAGGATCAAGGTTTGTCACACCACAATAGCTGCATCTTAGTGCCAGAGATTCGGCGGCAACTCAGTAGAATGGACAGTCTTGTTGCATCTTTCCTGGGGAGCATTCCCGTGAAGACTCCGTCAGTACTGACGATACCCATATGTGAAGACTAAATTCCTGCTGTTCCTGGAGATCACCTGTTACAGGTGAGTAAATGGAAATTACACTAACCTGGTAATTGTAGTTCCTGGAGGGTCCAGTTTAGTCCTCCAACATCGGGTAGTGCCCCTCCTCCTGCAGCCGGGAGACTGGACCAATCAAATCTTCTGTAGTATATATGCAGCAGGAGCTCCCAGAAGTCCCCAGTGTACTAGTAACAAAGCATACTTAACGAAGCAACACATTAGATTAATATACAAAATGACCTAATTAAAGAACAATTTGTTCCCCCCCAAGGAATATCCAACCCCCTCCCCAAACGAGGAAGTCAGAACACTGCATTGCGCCGGCACCGACGCCTCAGGAATCAAAACACCGCTCCCCACCAGAAGTTCAGGAGCTGCCTGAACCCCCGAGACAGGGAAGAGCCTCTGCAAAAAACACGGCTGCCACAGAGGGACCGAACGGCAAGAGGAACCGTCTTAATATCAACCGTTCGGAAAGGTGCGCCGCACCACATTAGCAGATAGTCGGGAGGGAAGGAGGACTAAACTGGACCCTCCAGGAACTACAATTACCAGGTTAGTATAATTTCCATTTCCTGTTCGGTAATCCAGTTTAGTCCTCCAACATCGGGATGTAACAGAGCAGTTAAGACCGGGCGGGACCTTGCCATCCGGCGCGCAGAACCGCCGAACCAAAACAGGAATCCCGAGCCGCTGACACATCTAAGCGATAGTGTCTACTGAAAGCATGCAGAGACGACCAAGTGGCCGCCCTACAGATATCTGCCGGCGGAACCAGGCTATACTCCGCCCAAGAGGTCGCCTGAGCCCTAGTGGAATGAGCCCTCAGACCCTCCGGAACAGACCGCTGTTGCAACAGATACGCGGACGCGATCGCCTCTTTGAGCCATCTAGCAATGGAGGCTTTAGCCGCCGCTTCCCCTTTACACGCACCCCCGAAGAGCACGAAAAGCCGGTCAGATTTCCGAAAAGACTCGGTAACCTTTAAATAACGATGGAGCGTACGACCCACATCGAGCCGGAGAAGACCTTTGTCCGTTGACCCGGCAGATTGCGAAGAAAGCACTGGAAGAAACACTGCCTGATTCATGTGAAAGGGAGACACCACCTTTGGCAGAAAGGAAGGAACCGGACGGAGAACGATCCGATCCGCGGAAAAAGACAAGAAAGGCTCTCAACAGGACAATGCATGCAGATCTGAAATGCGCCGTGCCGAACAGATGGCTACAAGAAAAACCGCCTTCAGCGTGAGATCTTTCAGAGACGCCCTGCGCAGGGGCTCAAAAGGTTCACGAACCAGGGCCCTCAGAACTAAATTCAAGTCCCAAGGAGGAACGAAAACTCTGCGGGAGGGCCGCAAATGAAAAACAGCCGTAAGGAATCGGCGTACATCCGGATGAGCCCCGAGCAGACGACCCAAAACCTTGCCGCGGTAACACGAGATAGCCGCCAGCTGGACTTTTAGGGAACTAGCCGCAAGGCCCTTATCGAAACCATCCTGAAGAAAACTGAAAACGACGGGCACTGAAACCGTCGCCGCCCGGACTCCCCGCCGGGAGCACCAGTCTTCAAAAATCCTCCAAATCCGAACGTAAGTAAGAGAAGTGGACGTTTTCCTCGCCCGCAGAAGGGTAGAAATCACCGCGGGGGAGTAGCCCTTCCTTTTCAGCCGAGCCCTCTCAATGGCCAAACCGTAAGCGAGAATCGATCCACTTGGGGCATCCACAAGGGACCCTGAAGAAGAAGATCCGGTAGAGCGGGCAGGAGCCAAGGAACGCCGTCGCGCAACCGGACCAGATCGGCATACCAGGGCCTCCGGGGCCAATCCGGGGCCACCAGTAACACGCGACCCCGGTGGCTCTCGATACGTTGTATGACCCGGCCGATCAGAGCCCACGGAGGAAAGACATAAAGAAGACCGGACGTGGGCCATGGCTGAATGAGAGCGTCGAGCCCCTCGGACATGCGCTCCCTTCGCCTGCTGAAGAAGCGCCCTGTCTTGGCTGATTGAAAGGTCGCCATGAGATCCATGATGGGTGGACCCCACCGCCGGACGATTTGTGCGTAAACCTGTGGGTTTAGCTCCCATTCTCCGGGGTCCACCCGCACTCTGCTGAGAAAATCGGCCTGGACATTGTCTACGCCCACAATGTGAGCCGCCGAGATTGCTGGAAGGCGAGTTTGCACCCAGTTGAACAAGGCCGCCGCTTCTGCCTCCAGGGCCACGCTGCCGGTACCCCCTTGGCGATTGATGTAAGCTACAGTGGACGCATTGTCCGACAGGACTCTCACCGGCCGTCCGAGAACCAGGGTCTCCAGGTCCACCAGGGCTAGCCGGACTGCCCGCAATTCGAGACGGTTGATCGACCAAGAGGCCTCCAGGGGAGACCATTCCCCCTGAGCAAAGCGGAACTTGCAGTGAGCCCCCCAGCCGGTTAAGCTCGCATCCGTCGTGAACGGAACCCACAGAGGAGGCTCCAAGGGAATCCCTCGCGACAGGTTCTCGGCGGAAAGCCACCACCGGAGGGATCGGCGAACCGTCTTTGGGCAAAGCAATCTCTTGTTCAATGAGTCGAACTGGTTGGACCAACGTCGCAGAAGAGCACTCTGCAGCGGACGCATGTGGAAGCGCGCCCAAGGCACCACCTCCAAGGTCGCCGCCATCGTGCCGAGGAGCCGCAGGTACCACCACGCCGACGGAGCTGGCATCCCCCGGAAGAGACGGACCAGAGCCCGCAACGCCAGCATGCGGCGCTCCGGAAGGCACACCAAGCCCCTTGCTGTGTCGAAGCGGACTCCCAGATACTCGAGATCCTGTGTCGGAGACAGACAACTCTTGCATTCGTTCACCACCCATCCGAGGGACCGAAGGAGATCCACCACCCTGCTCGTGACTTGCACACACTCCCGACTGGACTTCGCTCGAATCAACCAGTCGTCGAGATATGGATGGACCAGGATGCCCTCCTTGCGCAACGCCGCCGCGACTACAACCATTACCTTTGTGAAGGTGCGGGGAGCCGTGGCGAGCCCGAACGGCATGGCCCGGAATTGAAAATGGCCCCACGGGAGCGCAAAGCGGAGAAGAAACCGTTGATGGGAGGGCCGGATGGGAATGTGTAAATAGGCCTCTGTAAGATCGAGGGATGTCAAAAATTCCCCTTGACGCACCGCTACGATGACTGACCGCAGGGTCTCCATGCGAAAGTGCGGTACTCTGAGAGCGCGATTCACGCCTTTGAGATCCAATATCGGACGAAGGGAACCGCCCTTTTTGGGAACCACAAAATAGATGGAGTAGCGACCTGCGCCTCTTTCCAAAGGCGGGACCGGAACCACGGCCCCCAGAGAGAGAAGCCGATCCAGGGTCACGCGGATGTCCCGCGCCTTTTGAGCTCCCTTGCTGGGAGACAGAACAAACGAATCCGGAAGTGGGTGCGCAAACTCTAGGGCATAACCTTCTTCTATAATCTGCAGCACCCACCGATCTGACGTAATTTGGGCCCAAGAAGGAAGAAAGTCACGCAAACGACCCCCGATGACCGGGTCTTCCTCTAGAGCCCGCCTCGTTTCATTGTGGCTTGCGATTAAAGGAAGAGGCCGAGGAAGAGGCGGCTCCGGAGAAGCCCCTTCCCGCTCCTCTGAAACCACGAAACCCTTGATGACGGGTTCCAAAACGACCGCGCTGCGAAGTCCACAGCCGGGAAGAACGAAATCTGCGCGCATCCCGAAACTGGCCGCGCGCTGAGGTGGACGACCTATTAAGCTTAGGCTTATCCTCTGGAAGTCGACCACCCTTCGACTCACCGAGATCCTTCACCAACTTATCCAGAGCCTCCCCAAATAACAACCTGCCCTTAAAGGGTAGTTTACTGAGGCGAGACTTGGAAGAACCGTCGGCCGCCCAATTGCGCAACCAGATGGACCGTCGTGCCGCTACCATGGAGGCCATGCTATTAGCTAGGGAGCGTATTAAATCATAACACAGATCCGCCAAGTAGGCCGATCCCGACTCCACGCGGGTAACGTCCAACAGCCCCTGTTGGTCCATACCGGACCCCGAGCGCAGGTGCTGCGACCATCGCAAACAAGCTCGAGCTACCCACGCCCCACATATAGAAGCTTGTAACGATAAGGCGTTGGTCTCGAAGGCCTGCTTCAACAAATTATCAACCTTTTTGTCCTGAACATCCCTCAGGGCCGCGGCCCCTTCAACCGGGATGGTGGTTTTCTTAGTCACTGCCGAAACGGCAGCATCCACCCGTGGAGACTTAAACAAGTCCCTGTCCTTGTCGGCAAGGGGGTAAAGACGATTCATGGTCCGAATCCCTTTCAAAGCGGATTCCGGTTGCTCCCATTCCGCATGGATCATCTGCTCAACTACTCGGTGCACGGGAAAAAACTACCTGGGCATCCCTGACCGCCTGAATGAGAGGATCCTCGAGACCCTCCTCCTCCAGCGGCCGCACCGCAGAGAGGTTAAGTGCTTGGAGGGACTCCGTGACCAAAGGTACCAGCTCGTCCCTTCGAAACACCCGAATGATGCGAGCCTGATCTTCCGGCTCTGGAAGCTCTCCGTCTTCTAATTCCTCCGCCTCAATATCTGGATCCCCCTCAGCCTCGGAATCCGGGAGGCAAAGGGCGTCCTGATCCTGGTCCCCCAACCTGGGCCGCTTGACAGCGGGTTGAGAAGACCGCTGAAGCCCCCCTGCGGAAGCTGGGGGGAGAGAGGCGGGCCAAGCCTCCGGCAAACGACCAGCCCGGCTTAAGCGGAAGGCCTGATGCATGAGAAGAACAAAATCCGGGGAAAAGTCTATAGGCGACGCCACCATAGCCACCTGCTGAAGCTCAGGGACCGGCGTATTAGACGCCGGGCCCAGACCAGAAGGAAGGATGCTCGGTAAAGGGACACTGTCCCCCGAAAGAGAAGGGTCCCCGGGCACATGCTGTTCCTTAATTTCAATAGGCAGCTCCAGTTCTGAAGAAACTGTAGCACAGCTCTTACAGATTCCAGAGTCAGTCATTGTACCTCTGCGGGAGCCACAAATTACACACTGAGGTTTGGCAGCCATGCCAAGGCCACGTGCTCTCAGGGAAAAATAAGGCAACAGGAACAGGGAAGCCCACACCAAGGGGACTAACCTTATTCAATTCAGCACAGTATTAATTTTAAAATTTTTTTTTTTTTTTTTTTTTTTTTTTTTTACAGTAAACAAAATACTCCCCAGAATCCTAGGGGTGCCCTGAGCAAAATCGCCAGCAAAAGAAATTCCAAAAACACCAGGGGAACCCGTGCGCAAGTGTTAAAAAGTGCCCTTAAAAAGCACACTTTAGAAATCCAAAATGGCCGCCGCACTTTTTCACCCGCGGTAAAAAACGGCGCGAAAATACAAAGGTACCCAAATAATATGGAAAAGAAAGAAAACGACACTCTAATACAGGGCAAGCGAAAAAAGGCAGGAAGAAGTGCAATTTGGAAGCCAGGGGAGCCGACAGAGCCTCTGCCCAAGCAAAGAACAGAGAGCTGAAAGCTTAAAACAAGGAAAATTCCTACCAGCTCTGGGAACAGCAAGGAACTCAGCCCACTTCTCCAAGTGACAGGCAATGTTGCAGCCGGTATGGCTCTTCCCCGAACAGCCTTGGGGAGAGCTCAACCCAGGCTTCAGAGATTCCCAGGCAGAAAGGCAGGAGCCCAAGGCAGGTCTGGCTTTCCCCAGAAAGTCCCCCTGTGTCTTTTTCTTTTTTAAAGATACAGCTACCTAGCAAAAGAAATAGAATATAAAGGACCAGAAATAAACCCCAAAAGAACTAACTAACTAGTGTTGCTCCTTCAAGTGTCACTTAGCGTGCCCAGCAGGGGCACAGAAGTCCTCCAGCTGCAGGGAGACTGGACACACTGGGGACTTCTGGGAGCTCCTGCTGCATATATACTACAGAAGATTTGATTGGTCCAGTCTCCCGGCTGCAGGAGGAGGGGCACTACCCGATGTTGGAGGACTAAACTGGATTACCGAACAGGAACTACGCTTTACTCAAAGGGTGTGGTGGAAGCTTGGAATGCCCTCCTGATGGAGGTGTTGGGAGCAAATACAGTGACAGAATTCAGAATGGCATGGGACAGACATTGGATCCCCTTATAGCAAGAGGATGACATCAAAGCAAACTTAAATATTTTTATACTTCAGTAAATAGAGGGGGACTGACCTGCATGGAGTGGTAGGAACAACCCTAAACACAGGCATAAAGGGGGGAGGATGGATCTGCACTAAGCGACAGGTACAACCACTCTAGCCACTTTACTAGGCAGACTCAATGGACCATACTGATCTTTATCTACCATCATATATTATGTTACTATGCTTTTGAAATGACTTTGAGAGCTTCTGCTAGCGGGCTTTTGTAATTGTAAGCTTCAGATATGCAGAAAAAGCTTGTTGATGTGCCATGCTGAGGAGAGAGAATCTCTTTGAAGATGAGGTTAGAGGCAGGTGCTCTCATAAACGAGTACTGCAGATACTAGAGACTATCTCGGATCCCCCCTCTCTCTAGGTTTGAGTGGAGATTTGGAGACACGTTGCCTCTCTCAAAGGTGAAGATATCCTCCAGCCCTTCAGACCCATAAAACGCAAGCAGAGACCCTGCTTTCATTACAGACAGCATATGGCCTAGAAATCCTAACCCGCTTCTCAACCAGAACCTGGGATAGGGTTTTGACTGGTTCCAGGAGAACAAAACATCTTTCATTCTGTTCCTATTGCAATAGGAGGAAGGCTATGGTTTTGTGTAAACCATTGGCCCATTATAACCTCAGACCACTGGATTCTACAGATTTGCTACAGTTACATACTACATCTGTTTGGCATGTACCAACTCTCAGCATCAAAGCTGCTCGTCAACAACTGTCAAGTTCCCATTGTGACTAAGTTTGGTAAGTCACAAAACCGGGAAGGATCTAGAGGCCCATCGTTTTATCTCTTGGCTGCAGATAGGAGACTAAGACCTGGCTAGACAGACTTTGCTCGAATAGCTCTTAAAAAGCCCTTGGATCATTAGCTGGAGGTATTTATGCATGCATGCACCTACACACACATGCACGCCCACTCAAACAGTATTTATGCCAACATAGTCTAAAAGGTAACGCTTACCTCTTCTGTCTTCAAGGCTTCACCAGTTTTACCTTGGAGGGCTAGTCGAAGTTGTCGGATGTAAACCTGCAACCCTCGTGCAAAATACTGTAACCTAAAAATCCCAAATACTGACAAGTTACTGATAGATGCCTATTGAAGAAACACTAAGAAACATAACACTAGCCTATCCGAAAATGAACTGGTGAGACCACCTTTAACTGCAAAGCATAATAGTTGTCATGTTAATCCACGTGGATATGCAGAAATAAGGGATATTGAACCTCCTGGTGATGGTAACCCCCCCCCTTTTAAATATGAGATTACATGTTTTACTGGACCCCCCCCCCCCTTATTTTGTAAACAGCTTTGACCCGGTGAAAAGCGGTATATAAGCACAGCTAAATAAATAAATAAACAAACATACATTGATGTCATATGTGGGCAGACTAAGATTTAAATTACTCTGTACTGTGTAACTGTACGTTTTCTTCACAGACCCAATAAAGAAAGGATAACTTCTGAAAGATAATCATAGGGAGTGGAAGCCCAACTAGATCTTCCACTCCCCCTTTCTCATGTCTAACCATATTGCTGTACTGTAAAAATGCTGTTCTCCCGACAGCCCCAGGTTTCTGTCATCTGTCTTCCCCTCCCTGAATTTTTGATTGTAATCTGCCTAAATTACATATGTTATGCGGTATATCAAACAAAAAGGAAATGTAAAATGGATTAAGTCCAAAACACGTACTGTGTGCAACTTGTTTGATGACCCTTAATTCTAATTGTATCACAGACCAATTTTTCTTTTCTTTATATATATATATTTCACTTTTACCACAGGCTTCCAAAAAATCCATTTTACTGAAAAGTCAGTTAAAAAGTGCTAAGGCACAAGGCTCAGAACTGCCTTTTCTGTCTGCTAAAATCCAGGCTTCACTATAAATCCCAGCCAGCTATGAGGCAGCTCCTGTCAGGGAACGCTGAAAACAGCCCTGATTTTCTGGACAGTAGTAACCCAAAATGGTGCTGCCACAGAAGTGATTTTTCTGTGAACTGTTTCTGGAACCGATAGTGCCCCTGCTGTATTCCCTTTCTTCTGATGCTGTCGCGAATTGAAGGCTCTGCATGAGTAGCACGACACCCTTGTGTACACACACCTGATTTTGAAGTCTTTTAGTTTCTCTGCATTCAGTCTGTCTGTCAAGAAGTCAGGAAGTTTCCGACCCAGCTGGTGAAAGCTGAAGAGCAGACACTCCACGTAACTGAACTGCAGCTTGGGCTCCTCATTACCAGCATTTTCTCCATTTTCGGCTTCTTCTGGAGGAAGTGGCATATACTCCTGCACATCACAAATGAGAAAATGTTACACTAAGGTTAGAAATATGTTTTTAAACAAACAATCCCCACTCAGATTCCCCCCTCCTCTAAATCCTTACTAGTAACTTGTCAAACAGCTTCTTTAAGTTGGACTCAAGTTTCTCCATGTCACCACAATAGGAACTCATCTCTGCAAGCAACTTCAACACCTGCAGACAAAAAATTAAAACAAAGTGTTTTATTTATGTTATGAATTCCTTAATTGTTTACAAGTAGTGGTATAGAAAATAAATAAAATAGAAATGGAAAGAACTTAAGAACAGCAGTCAGATTTATCAGCTTATTCGATATATCTCCGACAAAGTGCTAAGTACCACAATTGCAAGAGGAATGGCTTAATGATCAACAATAATCAAAAAAAAAAAAAAAACCCTTGTACAAAATTCTAAAAGTTCATTAGTATGAATAAAGAAAAAATATACTATTTTTTTTAGTGCCTTCAAGTCAATGCTGACTCCTGGTGACCCAGCAGCCCCTGGGTTTTCTTGGCAAGGTATGACCGAAAGTAGATTGCCAGGCCTTTTTTTCTGAGACAAAAGTGACTTGCCCAAGACCCCAAGGATGCCAGTATACAATAAAGAGGACAAAGAATAGAAAACATAAAATCTGAAGTTCTGTACTAAGACTACATGGGAGTAAACATTTACAATAAATAGTACCTATGGTATTCATCCAGTCTCTGACAGCCAAGTGCTGTTGCACAGCTTGAATGAACTCTAGTTTAAAATATTGATGCTTTATTCAACTTAAGATATCTGGTTGAGATGCACTATGGCCCTCTCTCTAATGTCAAATTTTTCAGCAGGCAAATGTAGCGACCTCCACCTTGAAAGAAGAAATTCTCTTACCTCTAACTGGATATCGATACCCTCTGCTGGGCTGGTCAGGGAACTCAGATTGGGAAGCACATGCTCGCAGAAGTAAGTCACAAACTTGGTGGAATGAACATTTTTCTGTGCAACAAATGCAGAAAGAAAATAAAGATAGCAAACTACTCTCAGAAGGACAGAACATGCAGAGAACACTCGAATGAAGGGAAAGACTGAAGAGCAGCCAAGTACTGAAAAGACTTGTTCAAAAGCAGAGAATCCATTTCAACCTATGTTTGGCTCAAAATGTATTCCACTACATTTCTACACAAAATCTTTGCTTTTCAATAAATGTTTTTTGCATTTCAACTTTTACATGCAATAACAATTTTTTTGCATATATTAAACCTCTTCCTCACCTTTTCCTTTTCAGACTCCATCCTTTATAGTAATAGCCTAATCTTCTTTACTCAGAAAGCAGGCTTGCTTCAAACTCCCCTGTGGGAGAATGCTGCAGTCTCTTCCTCAAAAGGAGAGAACATTCAACTAAAAACGATTTTCATGCATAATTTCGAGCTTGGAGCTCAAAGGGAAAAATCTGGTTCCTCCCTGGCACTGATCCAGCTCCCTGGGGTACCTATCAGAAAGCAACACGATTCCACTAGAATCCCAATAGGCAAAGGAAAAAAGGGCTGGCGAGTCTACAGAGCCCAGAAGAAAATTTTGGAAGCCACCGAGAAAATAATTTAGTGGAAAAGCTGCTACCCTTTGGCATTATACATTCTTGAAAGGAATAATCAATCCTGACCAGCTGGGCCACCGATTACTCTAAATGCAATACATGATTTACAGAAATTTTATATGAGTCTTGGTACACCAGAAACTTAACCAGGGCCTACAAGTCATGGATTGGAGCTAACTTGCACTGCTACAATATTTCTCTTTGTAGTTGATGGTTATAGCAAGAGAATGTTTTGATCCGTTACATAATTTTTTTTTGTCAGTTCGTACAATTGATGCAGACTGCAGAAAGACGTTTGGCGGTTACACTGAAATACATACAGAGAAGAGCGGCACTGCTTGACGCATGCACTGCAGGAGCCTATCCACCGAGTCTGGATCTGCAGGGTTGAACGTCTGCTGAAGGCCGGCTTGATCAGACACCAGTTCCACCAGCTGCTGTCTCCCACTTACAGTCTGCAAGCTCTTTAGTGCAGACAAAATCTTCATGAACAGAACAAACTCTTCGCCTGTCACATCATAAAGGACCTAAAACAACAACAAAATCTCAAAGATACAACTGAAAGACACTTCTGTTCATTCATGCAAACTGAGATGATTGACTCAGCCCAAGGACAAAATTACACTATTATCAGGAGGTAAAGTAAGCACCGGATTACATTTACTGTTGCCACACAAGATTCGCTTTCCTCCCCAGGCAGTCAAAGGCTTGTCACCCAACTCATCCATCTTTGTGTGACAAAGGTTTATGTGCCAATTACTTATCCTGCCACCAGGATGCATAAATGTTCTCACTACAAAACTCAAATTTACTCCACTTACACTCTAAATAATGTTGATAAGTCATTATATTTTACAAACCGATCTCAGGTCAGTAAACTACAAAGCTGATCCCAGGTCAGTAAACTACAAAAATGCACTCCACTCCCCACTACCTCATGGCCTACTTCACACTCCTCCATACTTTCGCACCCTACACACAGGGCATCGGACCCAATGAGCAAATCCCCTTGATCCACCTACATCGCTACCACTAATACGATCAAATCCAACACACTCACTATAGCTAACAAGTACCTAAGCATCTCCCTCACCTACAGGCAACCTGGAGCCACAACTGAACATCTCTCCACAGTACTTGAAGCAATATGTGCACAGAGCAGAACACACAAACCCCTCATTGCACTAGGAGACTACAACCTAACCTCCGCACCCACCAGAGAAGCCACAACATTCTTAAAAGCCATGAAGTCACTAAACTATTGCCAAACAATCACCGCCCCAACGCACCAGCATGGTACCACTCCGGATATGGTTTTTATGCCAATGCAATTGGTGGCCCCGGCATTAACCTCCGCATGAAAAAAGCTTAAATACAGAATAAACTTATCCTTATCTCTCTTTTTTTGTTGGAGTAACCATACAAAAGGGGAGGGAACTCCAACCCGCCCCTCACCGTGGTCACTCCGTTTTAATCATTAAAATGCTTGAAATAATTCAAAAACTTAACTGAGTCCAGCCAGCATAGAATTCATAAAGCACAACGTGCCACGTTTCGGGCCGTCCAAAACTGGGCCATGGAGTTTTGGACGGCCCGAAACGTGGCACGTTGTGCTTTATGAATTCTATGCTGGCTGGACTCAGTTAAGTTTTTGAATTATTTCAAGCATTTTAATGATTAAAACGGAGTGACCACGGTGAGGGGCGGGTTGGAGTTCCCTCCCCTTTTGTATGGTTACTCCAACAAAAAAAGAGAGATAAGGATAAGTTTATTCTGTATTTAAGCTTTTTTCATGCGGAGGTTAATGCTGGGGCTCTTTCTTTGGATTTGGATTGATTTTTGCCTTGGGCTGGGGTTTCTCATTGAATGCAATTGGTGGAACAAGACAAGACCACAATACCAACAATCACGCCGGTCCCTTGGTCAGACCACCATGTGATTGAATTCACCTTGACCCTGATTAATCCCACCCAACGCATAGAAGATGAGAGAATAGCTAGACAATTTAGAGCTTTCAACAGAGACTCATTCATAAACTAAATCATTCCTCAACTCCAACAGGAAAACGGCACCCTTGACCAAAACATAGAAAAATGGAACTCCATAATATCCAATGCAGCATCAGCTCCTATGAGCACAGAAACACACGCACGCAAGAGGTCCAACACCCCCTGGTACTCAAATGATATCAGAGATGCAAAGCGCACTCTCAGAAGACTGGAGAGAAAATGGAGACGGAACAAGTCACATAACTCCCTGGCCCAATACAGAGCCAAGCAACTGGAATATAACAATCTAATAAATGAGCGTAAACAGCAACACCATACCAACCTAATCATGAAATCTGCTAACAGACCAAGAGAACTCTTCAGCATTGTCCAAAAGCTCACTAAGGATACCACGCAACAATGTACCCACCATCTTGACCCACAGAAATTTGCAAGACTACATGAAGTCAAAAAACATCATCCAGACATGCTCCATCATACCACAGACAGATGACCATAAGATAAAAGAGCAGCAGCAAACATGGGAGGACTTCAGCATACCATCAAAGCAGCAAGTAGAGGACATAATAACTGAACTCAACACAACAAACTCACCGTCAGACCCATGCCCAGTGGCGTGGCTCAAAGCCACAAAAGCCAGCTCTATCACCTTCAAAAAATCATCAAAGATTCACTCCAACAAGGATACATGCCGCAACCCCTAAAGCATGCCATGATACGACCGATACTTAAAAGCAACAACCTTAGCCCCTCTGGACCAAAATCATACTGTCCCATCTCCAGCCTACCATTCCTTGCGAAAATCGTTGAAAAGACAGTGCAAAGACAACTTCAGGACCATATCGACATGAATGCCCCAAAGGACATCCATCAGCATGGCTTTAAACCCCAGCACAGTGTGGAAACACTACTCACTTCCCTCTTTCACAATCTCCTAAGAGGCATGGATAACAAAGAACGGATTCCTGCGAGTATTCATGGACATCTCGGCAGCCTTCGACACTGTATCCCACGCCAAGTTACTGCAACGCCTGCAGCAGATAGGATTATGCAAGAATACTCTGAAGTGGTTTACTTTTTTTCTTGGAAGATCGAATGCAACAAGTCAAATGCACCCAAAAGAAATCACTGCAGTTCCCCGTCATGCATGGAATACCACAAGGTTCAGCCCTATCATCAATGCTCTTTAACATTTACATCCAACCCATATGCAACATCAAACGCCACAAACTCCACTACCACATCTATGCTGACGACATCATGTTGTAAGCTCCAATCAACCTACTAGCACTAAACACAACAATAAACAAATGCCTTGAAGACATGAATGCCTGGCTCATAGCCAACAACCTAACGGTCAACTACGATAAAACTGAGGCAATGTTTATCACCAGGAACCCCATCTTCATTCCACCACAAACTATCAGCATCCTAGACAAACTTATAGTAGTCAAAGATGAAGTTAAGTACCTGGGCATCACATTGGACAGAGCTCTGACCCTGAAATCCCACATTACCAAAACCGCAAACAAGGCCTATCAACGCTTGAGGACCATCAGAAAGATCAAGCCAATACTCCGCCAGGACTACTTCCACACAGCGTGCCAAGCACTCATCACACATCTGCTTGATTACGGAAACTCACTATACCAAGTCCTCCCTCAGCAGACCTTACACCGACTCCAGATGATGCAAAACATCGCAGCACGCATCATTACAGACACTCCAAGAGCTGAGCACATCACCCCTGTTTTACAACTGCACTGGCTCCCAATGGTGGCAAGAGGAAAATTTAAAATGCTCATGATCATCTTTAAAATCATTCACCATCTCTCAACAGACGTACTCCAAGACATCATAACAAGGGATATCAGCAATAGACCAAGAAGGGCCAATAATGACAACATGATCGGCACACCTGCAGGATATCACAAGACTAAACAAAACTTCAAGAAGAGCTCCATCACTACTAGCATCCACACTATGGAACTCCCTCCCAATGAGCCCGAGGGCATTAAATGACATCACAGGCTTTCGCAAAGCCCTTAAAACCCCGCTCTTTGTAGAAACATGAGCATACAGACAACAGTCCCCACCCAAACAGTAATACAACTACCTTCGCCAACCAGACACCCACTCATCCCAACTAGACATACAAGTTCATTGTACAATGTTGTTAATTACCCTCATGTTAAATGTAACCTCCAATAGTACTGTCTAAATGTTGTTAAGTACCTTAATGTTAAATGTAACCCTCCAATTGTGATGTGACCACTTTGATTGAAGGATAAGGTGGTATACAAATCTGTCTGTCTAAATAAATAAATCTCCCACAATTCTGCCTATTTTAAAGCCTCTGCCCATCCAGTGCTAGATCCATCATGCATACAACTATTATTTCTTGTCTTGGAAAAAAACAACATCTAGGATCAGTTATGAAGACTACAATTGAGCTGCAGATGCACAAAGCTCACCTTCTTTGACTCAGTGAATATGAAATCCTCCACCTCCTTTGTGAGCACATCCTCTGCCAAGGTTCGGAGTTTTGTAGAGAGGAATTTTATGGCTCTTTCTCGGACAATATCTTCTCCTTGCAGAATCTGACTAAACAAGCCCCCCAGTGTTCCTAAATCATTTAAATATATTCCATTAGAGACAGATCATTTCACAATGTTTGACAGCAAGAAAGACTCATTTGGCATGAACAATTCAATCCACATTTAATATAAGGAGTATTCAAGGAATATATTTTATGACAACACATAATAGTCATGAATAAGAATGCAGAAAAAACATAAGATATGCCTTATTGGATCAGACCAAAGGTCCATCAAGCCCAGTATCCTATTTCCAACTGCGGACAGTCCAGGTCACTGCATATTTCTGCTAAAGACAAAGGTCCAAAGATAGCCATAAGAGCTAAAATTATTCAGGATAAAATGATAACATGGTTGGCCTTTGGCATTCAACCTTGAACAACTGAGATTTCACAAAGTGGTTGTCACTTTGGAAAGTATAAGAGAGATAAATGCAGTTATTTTGGTAGCTCTTCTGTTCAAAAGACATCTACTGAGACTCTCTTCAAAAACATTGATCTAATTTGACCTCAGGAGCAAAATATAGAAACTTGTTTTGTGAGAATAATTTTGAACATGGTAATTCGTAATTCAAGAGAAATAAATCTTTACCTTTAGCATCTATCTTAAATATGCTCAGCAAAGCATTGTTCACCAAGTTAAATTCTGCAGAATCATCTGCAGAGAGAAAACAGGGGAAACATATCTTATGGTTGGTGAGCTTTCAGAGTAATAGCCAAATCGCAGAATTATTTCAAATATTGTTTATTTGCATTTCAGAATATACAATATTTTCCTTATCATTAAAATTTTATGCACAAAATACGTTTCTTCACCCTCCCCCTGCCAACATCCCCCATCCCAGTAAATAAACAGAACAGCTTTATGATCCCTGAACTCCCACAGATTCATATCAACTAACACAATTACACATAGCATCTTAATGAACTGTTATCGGAATGAACTCCCATAACTGAGATTTCGGTACTCATATTATTACATTCAAAATCACAGAATTAGAATCCACATGTTGTAATAAAATGCTTGAAATAGCTATTAAAATTGTGAACAAACCTAAGCAAAGTACAAGTAAATAAAAATTGCTGGCCCTTCAGAACAAAATGTAATTCTGAATGAAACCATAGAGCAATGCAGTGCACAACATAAAAATGCCACTATGAGCAGAATCCATTACTTGGCTGTAACACAATAGCTTGAGTGCTCTGTCCTATCAGGCTCAGATGCATGGTGTAGACAATATTTTTCAGCTCCACAGAGGGGAGTTGGTACAACAGTAATGTAGAGAATGTAATCTTAGCAGAAACATCCCTCTAACCTTCAGCTAGTGAGAGACGTAAAGCTCTGTTTTGTATAACATGTTGGGGGAATTGGAACATCCAGACTGGGATATTCACAGCTCCCCCCAGTATGTTACAAAAGGCTCTGTCAAATGCAGAGTCTATTGTAAAATACATGTGTAAAGCATGCCAGTAAATAAACATTTTTTTAAAGAGCAGGATCACTTGGCAGTTTCCATGTGTAAATGCCAGCATCTATTCATGGAAGTCATGATTTTGCAACTTCCATGTTTATGCACAAATGGTCCAAACCTAAAATATATAGGTGCTGCCAGTTAATTAGGGAAACAACAAAGTGCTTTTATTTTTAAATTTTGATGAAAAATATAAGGAATGGAAAAGACCTAATCCCTTATTTTTGGCTTAAATGAACACGTTTCAAAAGCTATGTGCGCCTTAGAACTGTACCAAAGCCAATAGGAAAATGTTGGCCATAATCTCTCCCCCTTGAAAGCTGTATCCTACTGATCTTTATGTGTAAATAGCTGTTTTCTAAAATCACCCTTCACACTTGTGGCCTATCTACATGTTTACATGTTACTATTTACAAGTGAAAATGTTTTCAAAACAACATTCTACCAGGACTACTATGGCAGTGAAGGGTGCAAAAATTAAGTAGGAATAGATTGAGGGATAAAAGACCACAACAGTAGCAAGCAGTGCTTCTAGTTCAGTAGAGAAGTAGAGGAGATAGTTGAAAAATCTTTGTTTTTTTCAGTGCAATGAGAATAACTGTAATTATTTTAAACAATTAAACCCTTTTTATCACATAGGATAGCCAATAAGTCTACATTACAGAGCTAGTTAAACCTCTATTTCTCAAGAAAAAAGGGCCAGTAAAAGCTTAATCAGCCCTTTCTTGTGTATTTCCCTTGCATGACAAAAAAACATATGCACCACTCGATTCAGTCCCTAACTGTACAAGCACAGACCAGGTTCGACATACTCATGCAAAACTGCCAACATATTACAAATGTCTGAGTTGCAAGTCCAGCAGTACAGAAAGATGTGAAGAGCACATGCCCCAGAGGGAAAGAGATGGGACAGTACTTAGAGCATCATACCTGACTGTAACAGCTGGGCAAGTATATCTGCAACCCTGGGAAGGTTTTCGCCTGTGGCAAACTGAGGCAGCTCTTTGATTGCTTGGCGTCGGATCTGGCAAAGCAACGGGACATTCTGACAAACGATAACTTACAAACATGTCAGCAGGACATCATCTCTATGAACTCCCCACACATAGGTGAAAAAAATATACTGGATCTCACGTCATCCCGTTTACAAAACACCTCTTCATCACAGATAATGGCTTTCTCACCAATATGACAGGGTGACATCCATAGGGGATTTACTAGGACCCTCAACGTTTCTAGCTCATATATTCTTACAGAAACATCTTCGTCCTCACAGAGATCCAGCTGGGCGTTGATGGCAGCATCCGCCAGCTCGGGGAAATGCTTGAAGAACTTGGGGATAAACTGCGCAGCTAGTCTCTTCTCCTTGGGCCCTCCTTTGACTCCGTCCAGGATCGCCTGATAAGCATCTTTGTGCTGCCGGAGCGAGACAAAGCGCAAGGTTAGACCCTTCCTGCTCGCCGACGCGAACAAAGTTTATCTATAAAGATCAACAGTTTAAAAAAAAACAACAAAACAAAAAGCAAACCGTAGCCACGGTGCCGGATGCTTGCTGACAGGACTAAAACTGCCAGAGACTAAGGAGCAGGCGCGCGCCGCTTCTCGCCCTCGGGGGGCTGCTCCCGCCGTTAGCCTCCGGTGAGGGCCGCGGGCAGCACAGGCCTCACCCCACGCCCGCTCCGGCCTCACCTCCTCCACCTGGTCCTTGGCGTCGGCCAGAATCCCGTAGTTTCGGTAAAGCTCTTCCACGGTGGGCATGGCGGGGGCCGGCGGACTCGAGCTCTGCGCGGCTGCGGATCCCGAGTTCGGGGCCTGCGTCTGCGTGATTCCGGCGTCCTGCGTCTCGGACGTCCCAGAGCGCCGCGGCTACGAAGAGCGGCTGCCGCGGCGGCACTCGCCGCCTCACAGCGCCATCTGCTGACCCCGCCATGCGATTGAGGTCGTGACCGAGCTGAGGGCTAATACAGTGCATCAGCAGCAGATCTTTCCCGGGGCCGGTGCAAGGGGATTAGGAAGACCCTAAGCACAGCTGCAGTGGCAGTTTCTCCAAATGAACGGCGAACCTCACTTCTAAGCCCAGGTGCGACGAGTATGACCTCTGCCTCTCAAATTTACTGCTAATGCTCGGTTAGTACTTGCATTTATTTTATGTTTTATTTATTTAAAACTTGTTTATATACTGGCTTTCTACAATTCAAGGCCGTGTACATAGAATACAACAGAGCACTGTAGGAACAACTGCTTTACAAAGAACAAGAACAGATAACAAAATAAACTTGCTAGGTTACATACTGTAGTTGTGGTCATCCTAACTAAACTATGTACAACAGGGAGGGGAGGGTAAAAGGGGGAGGTTTTGTGGGGCGTATATTGAAGGATGGGAGGATAGTGCCAAAGAGAACTTCCTTCTGAAGTTCATAAGATGAAGCATTTATATGTAATTTATATACTGTAGGTGTACTTGAACTGAACACTTGCGGGGTCATTCTGAGGCACAAATAGCGGGGATGGATGTCTCAACGTGTTGTATGGGGAAGGTAGATGGGGGCAGGAAAGGGGCGACATCAGGGCGGG